>CM062852.1:23872227-25217679 GCA_031772225.1 Eubasilissa splendida | reverse complement strand
ATTAATTGTTTTATTTATTTTTATTTTTATTTATTATCTTTGTTTTATTAACCACTAAAATGAGTTTAAATACATCTACCGGTTTCGAAAAATACCATTTTCTTCTTCAGGATGTCATAACTAACTTTGTTATAAAAATGTTATGAAAATAAAATATATTTTTGCTTTCAGAAACCAAACGAGGTTGTTTTTGAGCGCATTTCTATGTACTATGTCGATCCTGATTATATAACTGATGCTACAACCTCTGCGGGCAGGTTAAGCAGAGGCTCTAACTACGTGATGAATCTCAGCTTAAACGTAGTACGGCCTTGGTACAATAATGTGTTCAAGCTAAATGTGGAAATAAAATAAATATTAAGTTTTTTTTATTATTTCGATATGGATCTGATAATATAATTCAGTTTATCTAAACAAGTGCGATCTTTTCGTAATATATAGAAATATTTTTTTATATTGACCAACTTACCATCACGCCGAAGGTAAACGATCAAATGAATCATTCTTTAGTCCTAGAAACCTCCGCTAAATTGTACTTTACAATTGTGGATTTTTCAGTAAGATCAGTCTTGTTAATGTTAGATTAAGTAATTTCAGTACACACCTCATTTAGATTTACTGAAAACTGAAAACATTGTGATAGTGTTCAGACCTGAATAATTACAACTTCATAATAAGAATGTGTTCTCCTAATAATTTTTTTTCGTTATTGTTAATGTTTAATTAACATAACGTAAAGGAAAAGTTCTGGATAGATAGATTATTTCTAACTGATTTATCTAATTTGTTATTAATTAACATATTAATAATTATTATTTTATGTTTCTCTCACGTTTCAGATAGTATTGACGTCTTTTGAGTTCAAAGTACAAACGAAGCTTCATACAAATGACGGATAAAATGTGTGATATTTTTCAGAAACCTCTTATTTGGTTTCCACTTCGAAATACCCAGAAATATGGAAACATTCCTCAGAATTGCCCCGTAGTAATATAAATATATATTTTACTGAAATATACATTTACACATGATTTTTTTTGTACATTTTCAGCAAAATATACAGAGTGGTTCGATCATTGTCCTTCAAACCACCCAATTAGTCACTTTTTTATCAAGACAAGCTTACTTAAAAACTAGTAAAAATACTTATTATTTATAAAAGGTACAACAGGAGGGAGCTGACTTGTTTTTATAATTGCTGTTAGCATTAATTGATAGTGAAATTGAATTTCATGTACATAATATGCACATTTTTTTTTATAAATACATATTTTCACCTTATCCCGGAATCGATTTGAGAGTTGTTTACTCTCGTTTCGATTCGTCAATATTACATTTTTAAAATTTTATTACATTCAGTTTTTAACATCATAGGTTGGCTTCGGTATCATCGTACCAGAGCCATACCTGTACAATTTGACGTGAGACTTGGTATCACATTAAATTCAGAGTGAGAGAGTGAAGCTATATAAATCATGCACTCCCAAAAGAGGAGGATAGACGTTACATTTATCCGGCAGAAATTCATTCTGTCCAAGTCGCAAGAGGCGCAAGGGAGAGCCAGTAGAATGCTCCGTTAGGTCTCTCTAGCCACTGCTCTTCCCGGCATCGTCCATTCCAGCAACCTATGTCCATAATTATAAATAAACACTACAATTTCATGTAATGTGGTGTTATAGTTTAGTTATTGCACACGGCGTCTGATTCAGATAGTGTTATCTGCAGCCACGCTTTCACGCACATGTTCAATGTTTTAATCTGAGCGTTGTTCACGCTGACGTGTAGGTATTCGTATATCACACACACTGTTTTTTCCAATTTTGCCATTAGACCGAAAATTGCACGCAACTTCTTTTAGAATCCATAATAATGGTCCATCACTTTTACAAAATGCTTTCAAAATAAGTGAACGTTATCCATGTAATGCTCAATGTTGCAATGGTCTACATGATGGGTGACTGCCAAGTATCAACTTCCTAAAAGCACCGCTAGGGAAATGGCGGCAATTTCAAATTGGTTACCTCTTCTAGGAACAATCATTACGACTTTATTGGGCTTATTTGGAATTTCTCGGATTTTAACAAAAAAAATTTTTTTCCTACAGAATTGAATAAAAAAAAAAAAAATATCCGGTTGTACGAATTTAAAAAATTCTATCACGCAGGATGGTTTGAGTGGAGCTGCATCCTTTGTATCCCTTGTCCAAAAGGTTGACAATATATTTATTTAGACTTTAACAACATACATATTTTTATTGTAACAGATGTGAATATATTATAATATAACATGAAAAAGATAAGATACAATTATATTGCAATTAAATACGCCTTGTTTATTGTGTGAGATGGAGTAGACTCCACCTCTGATATATATATAGCGTTGTCCTGACTACTTTGCTAGACTGAAGTCTGTATATGTTATCAGTCTGATGACTCATTTATATCTCAAATTATTTGTAAAAATTAAATTAAATTTAATTAAAAGATTAGCTAGAATTAAATTGGAATTAAACGAATATTTTTCACGTAATTCGTATTTTTTCAAATACTCAGAGGATGGGTTAAATTTGTTTTGGTGTAGAACTGGACGCTACATTCCTATATTTAAAAAAAATATATTTTGCCAAATTTGATTCATTGATGCAACACTTTCTAAATGGATTTTTTTTTCAAAATGCAGACTATGTGATAAAAGGACTATCTGAATATTTTGAATCAAAACCTACAACATTTTATAATAATGTTATTAAAAAATTGACACGAGTCTGGGAAAAGGTTTTATATTTAGATGGAATTTATATTTTAGATCTTTAAAGTAAAAAAAACATCTCTAAATATATATTTTTCTTTCATTAAAAGACGACATTCATTTCGGATACACTAATACATTTAAAAATATGTTTGTACAAAATATTGCGCAAAGAATTTTGTGCGTCAAATATCATGCAGCGATTGGATATTATGAGAATACAAAATAATATATACAGGACCGGAGCATTACACAAAACATGAAAGTTAATACGAGGAAATTTATAGATTTATTTGTTAATAATTGGATCACCTGGGCGCGCGGCGTTATTCCATTATTTCAACCATTGACCACATACACTTGGAGATAGATGAAATATATGAACGCGACTTAAATAAACAGTTATCTCTAAATTTACATAGCGTTTGCTGACTAAAATTTTTTTTACTTTTTGTGGAAAGTGGTTACGAACATATTACAGACAGTTTATATATTTTTATAGATATGAAATATACATATTAATAATAATAAAACAAAAATACCGCGTAGACAAATACAAAATACAATAGTAAGCGCGTAGTAGTGTAAAATGAATGGCGGCCGGGGAACAAAACAAAGGGACGCCTACGAAACGAAATAATACAATTTTGTCAGATCCAGTGCAGCACTTAAAAACCAATCAATCAAAATAATTAAAGTCCTCGTCTATTCAAAAGGATAATAAATAAAAAGGGTTAATGGTTCTGTAATAAATATTTTTAAAATTTTATTTATTTATTTAACATTTTTTACAATTTTTTTATAGCGTGAATAAAGTATTTTACATTTTTTTTAAATAACATGGTTTTTATTTCGCTTACCTCTCCAAAAAATCTTGTGCTTGGAGAGGAAGTTACACTACAATAATTGTATATAATACCTTACATATTCTATTCATTGTCCATTTGTGTGCTTCTGAAGTATTCTGTAATATTGTTTATTGTCCAATTATGTATGAATGAAGGATGATTTTTTGTTATCATAAATTATATTTTAAATATACAAGTTTACAATTAGAATATTATTCAAATCGTAGAAATTTAATTTAAATTAAATCCAGAGAATAAACATTAATAAAAATTGTTAACTACTAACCTCAGCCTCCTGTTCGTTGATATTTCATATGTAAACTCTAGCAAAATATTTAAAATATATTTATATAAACTATTCAATTCTGTAATATAATTATAACAACACGGTTTGACAAACTTTGTATGAAAAAAATAGGAAAATTATGATAGCTTTTTATATACAAATTATACTAAGACAATTTTTTTTATCTTCATAATTGGACGTTATACGTTAATTTAATCTGAACAATTCCATACTGATACCATTACCAGGCGCGTGTACAGCTTTTTTGCTGTGCATTACTAAAGATTTTGGGAAATAAAACTATTAAATAATCCTTATCTTATAAAAATACCCTATACAATTCTAGCCGTTATTACCTTGATTTGCGTAACCCATTATTATTATGTATTATATAGTAAGCATGGGTTATTGAAAAAAATTGTATTCAATGTCATGGCAATGCTGTTGGGCAATTTGCTATGACGTACGCATCTAATTTATTTATTCGATTCGCATAACAATTATACTGAACTATATACTAAATATGAATTAAATATATTCATTATGAAGATATACATATAAAATCAATTTTATCGAAAAATATTGTTGTTGCACCACCGGGATTCAAACCTGGATCTCTTTCCTAACCGGATAAGGTGCATTATCCAACTATGCTACAGCGACAATAATTTTAGCGACAAATTTTTGAACCTATATGTAACCTTTTTGATATTAATACATTTAACCGTTCCATTATTTGAAAGAGCCAGCCACCTTATTTTTACAGAATCTCAAATACCTTTGAGTAATCTGATAGCAGACCCCAGATTATCAATTCATTTTTATTAAATATAGCTTCGAAAATTTGTCGCTAAAAATATTGTCGCTGTAGCATAGTTGGATAATGCACCTTACCCGGTTAGGAAAGAGATCCAGGTTCGAATCCTGGTGGCGCAACAACAATATTTTTCGATAAAATTGATTTTATATGTATATCTTTCTAATTAATATATTTAATTCATATTTAAAATATCACAGAGCTATGTTCTGAATCATTACAACTTCGAAATAAGAATGTGTTCTCCTAATGAACTATATACTTTTTTTTATCTAAATCTATAAACATTTTGTTTGTATTTGTTGGCATCTTTATGTCTGCCTTAATCTATTAATCTTTACTGAAAACTGCGTACAATGACACAGACTAAACGTTTTGTTTTCATGGTGTATTCCATCGTCATTTAATATGGTATTCACATAGATAAGAAATATAAATATGTGTTCATCAATTATATGTCAAGCAAGCGAGTTTGGATTTTATGGGTTGACCAATATGAAATGAAAGTTGAAAAAAATTTCTTTGTATTATAGTTTCGGCTTTTTCGATATATATTTAAATATATGTTTTTGAATACAACTAATGAAACAGTTTTAATATTCGTTTAGATTTTCATTTCGATCATTTAAATGTCGGAAGAAAAAATCGTAGATGATATTAAGCAAAATTGAAGTCATTCTGGGTAACATTGGACCACTTTGAAATGTTTTTAGTAACAATTTTTTTTTTCGGAAACATTAAACTGCAACTATTTAAATTATGAGGTGTAATCACAACATCATTTAATTAATTTTCATCACAAAATCTATAAAAATACGGAAAGATTGAAGAGTATATTTTTTTTGCAGTCCCAAACCTATTTTCTGTTTGGTAGTTTCAAATATTGCATCCCTGTATGGAGAAAGTTCTGCATGAGTAAGCATCAATGGATCATTCACACTATGGTTTGATATTACAAAGGGTGTCAAGCAGGGTTGTGTAATGTCTCCATGGCTGTTCAACTTGTATATGGACAATTGTATGAAAGAACTGGAATATATGAATGTAGGAGCGAAAATGGGCGATTTGATTGTATGCTGTTTATTGTACGCTGATGAAGCCGTATTGATGGCGAATAATGAACAAGAATTACCGAGTTTATTGAGTAGAATGTACGATGTATGCAAGGAAAGTGACCTTATTATGAATGTCCACAAGTCGAAAGTGATGGTATTCGAGAAGAAGAAAAGCAAGACAAGGTGTAAAATACTTATAGATAATGAATGTTTGGAACAAGTAGATTAGTTTGTGTATTTGGGAAGTATGTTTGTAAGAAACGGAAAGGCTGATAAATATATCGAAAGGAGGGTGACTGCAGGAAATAAAGTGAACGGCGCGTTAAATGGAATAATAGCTAATGGGAATTTGTCAACTAAGGCCAGACTAGCGGTACATAATGGAGTCCTGGTACCGACATTGATGTATGAAAGTGAGGTCTGGAGCTGGTAGAAGAGGAACAAAAGTAGACTGAATGCAGTGGAAATGAGATCACTTAGGCGTATATATGATAGATCCATTTACGACAGAATAAAGAATGAAAAAATAATGTAAAGCAGATCTAAAAGAGGATCACTTAGGTGGTTTGGCCAAATAGAACTGATGAATGAAAGAAAAATGGTAAGAAAAATATATGACGCAGGTGTTGATGGCACCAGAAATAGAACACGCGAAAGACTTGGCACGTCCAGGTAAACCGGATAATGTATGAATGTGGATGAGGCGAGAATCGTGCGTCAAGACAGAATAGTGTTGCGCTCTATTCTCTCTGACTACCTCCGGCGGAGAAACGGCGTGATGGTAAATCAATAAGTAAGTAGTTGTTTTATATAAATTAATTTTTTTTTTTTTTAAATCTTACAAGAAAAATATTTGTAAAAATTGTCACTATTCACCCCAGCCTCCTGTACTGTGTAAATTCTAGCTAAATGTTTAAATCGATTTATATAAATTGTTTACTATTTCCTGTAATATAATTGTAACAACACCGTTTGACAAACTTTGCATTGTACCGTACAATTCTTGGTGCAACGAAATCGCTAATAATTAAAAATCCATTATTTGGCAAATCGTTTTTGTAATGACTACAAAGAGTGGCAAAATGCGATCAGATTACAATACCCCGGTAATGTATTTGCGCATTAAATTCACAGAAGAAATAAAAAAATTGATAAAATTATAAAATATACATGATCGTATATTGTAATTTTATGTTAACTTTTTAAAAAGCACCGATTAAAAAAAAATTACTGGCGTTATAACACAATTGGTAGTGTACTTCCCGGATTGGAAATATAGATCTAGGTTCGAATCCAGGCAGCGCAAAAACAATATTTTTCGACGAAATTGATTTTATATGTATATATTTATAATTAATACATTAAATTAGTATTTAAAACATCAGAGACCTATGTTATGAATAATTACAACTTCACAATAAGAATGTGTTCTTCTTAATAATAAAAAAAATTGTTGTATTCTGATAACTATTCGTAGCAATTATCGTTCATTTGATAAATATTATCAACTAATTATACCAGCATTTAAAACATCATCATGTTTTATTTTTTCGTTTATGAGAAACAAACAGTACAAATGTATAATAAATACTAATTAAATATACATATAAAATCAATTTTATCGAAAAAAAAATGTTGTTGCACTATCGGGATTCGATCCTGGATCTCTTTCCAATCCGGAGAAGGTGCATTATCCAACTATGCTGCAGCGACAGTACTATTGACGACAAATTTTCGTAAAATTAACCCATGTTACACTTTTCAAATTAACACATCTATCGTTCAATTATTTGAAAGCCATCTACTTTATTTTTACGGAATCTCAAATACCTTTGAGTAAACCGATAGCAGATGCCAGAATTAACAATGATTTTTTTTAAATTTTGGACACATATTACTTATATATATTATTACGGAGAACACATTCTTATTGTAATTATTCAGAACACAGGTTTGAGATATTTTTAATACTAATTAATAAATAAAATTGATTTTATATGAATATATTTCTAATTAATACATTTAATTAGTATTTAAAATATCAAAGCCTGAATAATTACAACTTCACAATAACAATGTGTTCTCCTTAATAAAATATAGAATAAATTAATACAATAACATAATACATAATATAAAATCTTCAGGTTCGTCAAGACTTTATTTTAAATACAACGACACAAAAGCGGGAAACCTAACTAGCTCTATCTCAGAAATCGAACCCTGTTTGTTCTGCGGCGCGATAATCTCGCCCTCTGCCGATGCAACTCGTGGCGCTCCGAGCGACACCGGCGCGCGCACCTGACACGAGTGGGTGAACCTCTCTTGCATCTCACTTACACTATACAAACATTATTTGATCTTTTTCACGATCTTTAACCATTTTTTAAGGGATATCCAGGCGGGTTAGTGAATCTTTTACATTCCTGCACAAAACAATAGTTGATTGGTACTAATAATTTGCCAAGGCTCAAAACAGCCGCAGCATATCCAAGTTTTGAGAACATAGACTTGTGGAAAATTTCCGGTTTGACTTCCTGAGAAATACTGAAATAAGGAAACAGCTCATGATGACTGATATCTAGATTCACATGGCTGGGATACATTTGGCGGATATCTGCGGGAAACCAAAACCGGCGTCTCGGTCGTCTAACAATACCTAAACACAGTGTTTCATATTCGTAAATAATTATCCATACTAATCGGGAGTTGTAAATGGATATTGACCAGCTTACTGTAAAATAATTTGATTTCCATAGTGAGAAAACGAGGGTCTCTTCCCACGAATCAGACTGTCTATTATGTTCAATTTGTACAAATGGATGGCTTCTTGGCAATGTGTGATAAACATGACCTTATTTTTTTTTAAATTACTATTATTCAAAACGTCATTCATTACTGAATATGATGCAGTAAGCATCGAAAACGTGTAGTGTGAAGTAAACAAAAGTGTTATAAACAAATAATAGATATCTCATAGAGACGAAGCTATTTTTTAATTAATTATATAATATGTAATTATGGGTAATTACAGGGCTTACGACCTGTCTTAGATAGATAGATGGCAATAGTGTAGTGGTATTTAAAGTGATTCCACATATTGACATACATATACAACTTTCAAAATTTGTTATAGATATGGAGGTTGATTGTGTAGAATGGTGAACGTTATATTGTGTAAAGTGATCACTTAAGCCAGCCGAGCACAGGTCGTAAGCCTTGTAATCACCAATAGCTTCGTCTACCTTTGTTGGTGAATATCCAGTAATTGTATGTTCTTGGACATATTCAAATATTACTAAAAGTATTTTATTTTAAAAATCAATTAATTTTTTTAAAAAGTTAAATACAATGGACCTCCACAAAAGTAAATCATAAACAATATTTAAATATTATTACATATCATTCCTTGCTTACTAAACCAAAGAAAATATAATGTTTCTTTTGAAAAATGTAAATTTATTTTAGATCAAGATTTACACTTTTATTTTGCCAATGACGTGTTTGTATTAGTTTACTAAACTTTTTTAGATTTAGAATAGGTCAGAGCAAACACGTACCAGTCACTCAACTAATTATCCAGTATCTACAAAAACACAAGCACACAGTCAATTTTCTCCCAAGTGTTTCAACAGTCTCATGAGGCAATTACTTTTTTTTTCTGTACAGTTTTGATGTTCGGCACGCTTAAACACTATTATGAATATTTATAAAATCTACCTCTTAAAAAGAAGTGAGTTGGGGAAAAACAATAATATTTATTTACTTATTTATGTGTATAATAATAATAAAAGCGTTAGATACTTTTTATTGCACAGTTTTTGTAAAAAAAATCACTCCATGGGCGCTTTACACGTAAACAGTTTGGTTCTGTACTATATTTGTTTATAAAATGAAAAAATTGAACGTTTGGACCTATAGAACAATTGAATAAAGAAACCAAAAACAAGATAGCATATGCTGTAGATTATAATAAAATAATAATTAAAAATTATTGTGAATGAATGTGTAACATGCGAAATTTAGGGTTTTACATTTTTTGTATAAGTATATATATTGTTACGTTGTGCGCTGTCACCAGTGGATGGAATGCCAGCGCACCACGCCACCAGCTAGACTCAGTATGTGGGTTAATAAACATTGTTGTCGGAATGCCTGTCTCAAATGGATGGGGGAGGTCTGAACAATGGAAAACATTTTATGCACTCAGAACCATTTATTCACACTTAAATACACAAAGCCCGACACTGTAAGCACAGTTATTGTCTTTGAAATCTTCTTTCTTCACGTCACGATCTTCTCCTAGTGGGGACACATCGTGTCACCGATTTAGCAATACGATCATTGCCTAGTTTGCCATGCCCCGTTCCAGAAGTAAACTCTTCCTCTCGAAGGTCACCCCGATGCCATCCGGTCACTGTGGAGTCCGTTGAGCCCATCAGTCTGCCATCGCTTACCGTCAGTTTCCACGCCAGTCACGCGCGGGTAGATCGATGCTTCGACTTCTTGAATCCACCACCCTCATCCAAGATTTGTGTTTGTTATTTATTAACGCCATTTCTCCTTGGCGAGACGCCGCCCTGGTGCTCTACCCACACCGCGCGCTCGCCACCAAGTCCCCTACTCTCCCCCGACCTCTCTCTCCACCGGCCGCGCCTACTCGCATCGGTAGATGGCGCCCTCGGTCTTCGCGCGTTTATTTGAAATGTCACAATATATAAACATATATATTTTATACATACAACCGTCTCCGAATTCACAATACTGTTCGGATTGGCGCGTTATTGCAGCGCACATACAATGTTTACTGAAGGCCGTATACATTGATTCGTTCCGCTTCTGAGACATCGAGTTGCGGGCGTAAAGCAACGGCTGGAGCTCAGCACCAACTCTCTGGTGCAAGCGGCGCTCTCATGGAAAGCTGGTTTTCTGACCATAGAATGGCAACGCTTATAGAATAGATACAGATACAATAATGGCCGTGACAGAAATGTAGTATTTATGTATTCTTTGGTTTTCTTTTCATGACATAAATAATATTTCGTAACATTAATGTATTATATGATATGTATTATCTTTATGGCAAATAGGGTCTTAAAAAACTCGATCACGCTGGAATAAACGAATTATTATTATTATTATATATCTTCATCAATCATTTTCTATCCACTGCTGGATGAAGGCCTCCTCAAGTGTCTCCCATTTTTTATTGTTATTCGCTGTCACGTATTTCTATAGAATTTGAAGATTTCGTCAGTCCAGCGGGTTTTGGGGTGATTGATTTTCATGAATTCTCGGATTCCACTGGATGACTGGATCGGTCAAACAATACGATATGTCTCCTGGTCGTGATTGATGAAAGTGAAGTTGCATAATGAGACCCTCTTCAGTATGTAGTATTTCCACTGAAAACTACTTAAAGTTACAATTTGTGTTGCGGTCATGTTTCCGCTTCTGTACATGATATACTCGTATGGTCTATTACTTGTCGTATGTCCCAAATAACGTCTAAATCGTCTAAATAAGGTATCGTATAATATTAAATTTTTACGTAAATGAATCAAAAATAATAAAATTGATTTTGGTTTTTACCACAGACTACCAAATATATAGACATGAACTAACGCAAATAGCTTGTTTATATATTTTCATTTGGGTATCACCCATATGGTCACATTGGTACTACATACGCAATCAAATAGCTCCGTGACTTTTTTTTTAAATATATGACTCGATTGGAACGAAAATTTAAACATACTTTTGAAATTAGCAAAATGAACTTTGTGGTTAAAATTAATTATTTTTATTTGTTAAGTTTGTTTTATTAACCACTTATTGAGTTTAAATACATTTACCTGTTTTGAAAAATACTATTTTCTTCTTCAGGATGTCAATACTAATCAAAATATGTTGTTTCTTTACCAGAATCTATTTGACATCCTGAAGAAGAAAATGGTATTTTTGAAACCGGTAGATGTATTTAAACTCAATAAGTGGTTAATAAAACAAATAATGAAAATTTAAACGCTCACAATATAATATTATCACCTTTTCAAAACAAACCATTCTTTTGATATTAACAAGGGTTTGGAAATTATATATACAAATACTAAGGGGTTTACAGTTAGATAAATTTGAAATTTTTGAAATAAGAAAAAGTGTTAATAGCAAGCTAAATATTATAAATAACCAAATCCTCTTTGTAAATAGTCACCTTTTAATTTTGTTTTCTTATTATTTTTACTTATTCAGCAATTTTTAGTTTTGTTTTTATCTATGATTGTACTTTTAATTTCAGTATACATTGTAACCTGAAGAAGTTATCGTAGGTATCGAAACATGTTAAATTATCAATAAATATTGGTTTAAATAAAGTGTTTTGTCTAGTTATTAATATTTATTAGATTAGATTAACTAGGAAATAAACTATCGGATTTATGTTACCACAAAGAATATGTGTGGAATTCCCCTCGTCCCGCAACTAATGCTCCAAATCTCTCTCCTATATGTACACTTTATTTCATGTCTATTCATTTACCGGTCTATGTTTTTTACCTTAGGTGATTTTATTAAATATTCACAAACAGAAATATATCTAAAAGCGAGCTACTATTCTCATTCATATCAGTATTATTACTATTTATCACCGAAATTTACAGATATCTCCGACACTATTATGTTTATGAAATTAAATTCTAGAGATTTAAACGACTGGATACTACTGAGCCAATATTGATCAGCTTGTGTGGTCCTGTAATATCACAAACATCGTAAATCAAAAAAGGCCTTGAATTGTAGCCGTGGATATCGTGTTCCGGATTCGGCCCAACCGGCAGCCAATGTTATGACTGGCTTCTTGTAAAAAGTGTGACATGGTTCTTGATCCGGTTGAATCCACGTCCGATCCAAACCGGATGGTGATAGTTACGTCATGGATCGCGCGGAAAATATAAATCACATTAATGTATTAATTTCGACGTCACGATTCCTACACGATTATAGTTTTACTTGCCGTTTATTTCTTTATTGGAGACACATAAAAAATGTTTACGCAAACCACTTATTATCTTTAAAAAAAAACTAATTCACCAATTTGCGAGTATGTTGGTGTAGTTTTCTCTACCTACAACAGTTTTAAATTAGTAATTATTTATTACGGCGCCGGTCCACGCCGCGCTCTACATTTTACAGATTACATTACATTATAGACATTTTCAATGTCCCCGACGTGTAAATTTCTAAGTACGCGGTTAATTTTTTTTGCTCGGTGAAGCAATCTTCGAATATCAAATATGTAATAGTAATTTCTTATCGACCCGATGTAGGTACTACCGGTGAAATGTATTTTTGGGGGGGAATTGTACCGAGGTATATAATGCTATGCAGGATTTGAAGCAAGTACAGTTTGTGACAAACAGCAGTGTATTCATTTTAAAATGGCATTCAAAGTACGTATTTAAAATTGCTTTTTATACATTTCAATATTTATTTATTTATTCATGTTTAAGTTATTATGTTTATAATATTATAAATTTAAAAAACTTTAAATTAATTTTCTTTCGTAAAGTTGTATTAACAAGACATGTTATTTGTCAATTTTGAACGCAACCATTGATACTTTCATTATATGATATATAATTTAACAATATTGTTCTGGATAAATAAATGAAGAAAAATATCATTTTGAAATTTACTAAATTATTTCAATTTTATTGCAGTTATTCGCATTCGCCTGTGTGATGGCTGTGGCTCGTGCTGGAGTCATTGCTCCCTACGCTCCCGCCCAGGTATCTCACTATGCCGCTCCCGTCCAAGCATCGCACTATGCCCCTCCCGCCCAAGTAACGCACTATGCCGCTCCAGCCCAATCAACTCACTATGCGGCTCCCGCCCAAGTATCCCACTATGGAGCCCCCGCTCAAGCATCCCACTATGCCGCTCCCGCTCAAGTATCCCACTATGCCGCTCCCGCCCAAGTATCTCACTATGCCGCCCCAGCTCAAGTAGCGCACGCTGCCGCTCCCGTCCAAGTATCCCACTATGCTGCCCCCGCTCAAGTATCCCACTATGCCGCCCCAGCTCAAGTAGCGCACGCTGCTCCCGCTCAGGTTTCCCATTACGCCAAACCAGTCCAGGTAGCCCAGTACGCCGCACCAGCTAAAGTTGCCTACCACGCCGCCCCCGCTGCTCCCGCCAAAGAAGTTCATTATGCCGCTCACGAAGAAGAATATGCTCCAGCTGAATACAGCTTCGAGTACTCCGTCCATGATGAACATACCGGAGACATCAAGAGCCAGCAGGAGACCCGTCACGGAGATCAGGTTAAGGGATCCTACTCCCTGATCGAAGCTGACGGTACTCGTCGTATAGTAGAGTACACCGCTGATAAGCACAGTGGTTTCAACGCCGTGGTCCGTCATGAGCCCTCTCAGTATCCTGCAGTGCAGCCCAAGGCTCCTGCTCACGCTGCTCCCGCTCACGCCCAAGCTGCTCCCTCTCACCAGGGTTACTCTCAGGCTGCCCCCGCCCAGCAGAGTCACTCTCAGGCTGCACCCGCTCACCAGAGTCACTCCCAGGCTGCTCCCGCACAGTCTTACTATCACCATTAACTGACTTTCAATCATCAACACATTATATTTTAATCAACTAGCAAATATTTTTTTTAAGTAGCAATAAATCATTTAATCGAAATTTATATCGTTTCACTTTTTAAATTGTTTTTTTCATACATTACTGCTTTTAAAGTACGTATCAAAGCTATATTATAATAAAATATAGATACATGAAAGAAAACTTCTAAATTATAAACTGGTTAAATCTTAGAAATATGTGATGTACAGCGCGATGAAGATTTTCAGTAAAATGCCAGAGAAAAAGAAAAAAGGAGAGACTATAGTATAAACAATTTAACTAAACAAATATGTGAAAGATAAGTTAAAGTAAAAATAAAAAAATTGATTGTTCACATTAGAGCATATATGTAAATAAATACATAAGTCAACAATGTCAGCCGTAGAGGGCAGCATTGCCAGTGCAATGTAAAATCATAACCCAATGGAAATATTTATTAAGAAGTTTTTCTAATTTTAATATTGCAAAATGGAATGGTATATAATAAGAGGTACCCACCATTTACTTGGAATCGTATATAAGCAAAAGCTCCCATATCAATTTTACTCATTTACCGCCTGGTTGATATTTTTTAATGTTAAAGAAACGAATGTTTAACGCAGTCTAGCGCAAAAGAAAATAAACCAAAAAACATCTCTAATTGTCAGACGAACCCCGATTAATATATCCTTTGAAATCAATGAAATATGTTCAATTAATCAAAAATATCTGAAATTGTTTAAGATAGGGTATGGTAGCTTGAACATTATTGCCTTGTACTTTTAAAATGAATTATGGAAAGTATTATGTATTAGGTCTGTTAGGTACACTCTGTATACATAATTGCATTACCTATTTTACAAAGCTGTATAATATTTATACGAGTATGATGGACGGCGATTAAAATCTACCGCCATCCCCAGCTGACCAACGACACCGGCGACATCTACACATCGGATCCAGGCAAATAGAAGTAGCGCAACGTTTCATACTCCGCTTCTTCTTCTTCTTTGCCTTCCTTACACAAACAAACTGGTGACTACGACTTCATATTATGCAGCGAAGTCATGCAAGTCACCATCCATGTATGTACGAGCCTGTTGAAGACAAATCTCTTACGCGAGTGTTCAGCTGATTGCAATAACGGATAACGGTAAAAGCAGATCATTTTTACGAAATGAACTACTATGCATGTAATATTACTACTATGCGCAATGCCTTTGCATTTAAGATCACGGAACCATGGAAACAAAAATAAAATCATGTTGATTTTTATTCCTCACTTAGAAAAAATTTTAAATGTCAAAACAGCATAGATGATATATTCAAATGAATTCTTAATGACAACTTTTTGACAATTTTAACATCTGCATAGGGTATAGTGGGGATGATAGTGCCATTTTTTACAAATGATAGGATAACGTGATTATACTCATTTAATATATCAAAAACAATTAAATGATACTGAGTTTTATTTTTGTTTAAAAATCAATCAGATTAGTTAGGCGTAACTTTTAACCCCACTCGTGGGGCTAAAAGTTACCCCCAGTATCCACCAGTATCAAAATCTTTTATTCGTTGTCCTGGAAAACCCGGCGTGCTGATCTATACCCGTGTGCTGCTGTCTCAAAATTTTCTGATAACCGATTTGTGAATCTCTTCAGTGACATTCTACAAATATCGAATTGTTTAAAAACAGCACGCAAAGATTTATTTTTCCTCGTCACCAAATCAGCAGCTTGTGTCATAACGCTGATGGAAGACTTTTCCCGCTCAGTTTTTCTCTTGTACGTCTTTATTCTGCAAATAAGAAGAGACAAGTGTTAGTGTACACATTTTGTACAAATCGTACCGAGAGTGGGGTAGAAAATGCCACCGTGGCACTTTTAACTCCATACCGAAATATTTATATTTTATATTTTTTTATTAAGGGATTTTAACAGTGAAAACATATTGAAATAAACATAATAATTATTTAACATGCGGTACCAATAGAGAAAATCCACATAAAATATCTGTATACAAAGTATGTTTAGATAAAAGAAGAAGAAGGGTGGGGAGGTTGCAACTAACGTTGCGGTACAAAGAGAGCAACATGAGTTTTTATAGGTATAGTGAATGACCAAAGTTTAGATTGTGGTGGTTCATAAGAAGAACCCTTTGAGCGTAGTAAGGCTAATGTTGAACAAATCAATTTCTCATTATGATATTTGCATGACCGGTGAATGAATGAATTTTGTATGTAAGATGTTCTACTACTGGGAATGTGGAAGAGTACGGATTGCCGGGTTGATCTGGATGGCACATGGAGAGATATTAACTCCAATTGGCTGGGACAATCAATGTGGCCTTGCAGTAGTTTGAAGACAAGTATTAGGTCAGCGCGTGTTCGTCGATGTTCTAGGGTCTTCATATTGTGGAAGTTTGCTGCATCTAAATAGAAGCCGAATGATAGATTAGATCTAACATTCAGATGTCGAATAATATCGAATTATAAAACAAAAACAATTTATGTATAAAAATGAACTCTACATTTATAAATAAATATATAAGTGAACATGATAACTTACTTGTATATGTAGTCACAAAGCCAAAAATGTACAATTTTGAAATTAAACTCGCCAACCATAAAAACAAAGTGTGCACAACGCGTGCATCTCCGACTAGAACATTTACTCGACTGACGAAGTGCAAAGCGAGGCAGAGGGGATATACCACATCACGCGGTGTTCATATGCTCGTTCACATGTAAGGTTTATGAGGTATTTGTAATGAAACTTTGTATTTACACTTTTAGTGCTATATAAAGCACAAATTCCTATGTAATAATTTTAAAATTTTAATTGAACTTTTTTTCTTCGCGGAATATTGAGGTGAGGTTGAAGTTCTGTAAAAAATACCGTACAAATATTAATTATAAATAATAATAAAAAAATCACAACATGAGTAATGGTCAACTGACACAATAATAAATTATAACGATTAATGATAGATTATTTTGAATAAATAATGTGTAATTTATTTATTTTCAATACGCTCTTTCACATATTTATTAAGGAGAACACATTCTTATTAATTATTCAGAACATAGCGCTGTGATATTTTAAATACTAATTAAATGTATTAATTAGAAAGATGTACATATAAAATCTATTTTATCGAAAAATATTGTTGTTGCGCCACCGGGATTCGAACCTGGATCTCTTTCCAAACCGGGGAAGGTGCATTATCCAACTATGCTACAGCGACAGTATTTTACTCATATGGATTTGAGATTCTGTAAAAACAAAGTATGTGTAACATATGGGTTCGAAAATTTGTCGTCGAGACTCCCTATGCATTATGTCTATCCAATAACCTTTAATATACCTTTCCCGCTCTGGCCAACTAATTATTTGTGGATTTCGTCAACGTTAGAACAGATTGCATTTCGACGCGGAGCTGTCAAGAGCCTTTTTTTATGGACCGAAACTGTCGCTGTGTATAAAAATTCGGACTACGAAGCAGCGGTGTTCTGTACTACCCGGAAATGCAGTGATATCTCCGTTTTTCACTACAAAAGTGCGAGTCGAGTGGAGGTGAAAATTATCGTCCAACCCAGAACCAGATCCATCTGCCATTATTTCATTTCTGAATCTAATTCGGATTGCGTCAACTAAACTACAATTTTAATTAATACAGTCCACGGAATCCTATCCTACCATTATCTATAACAGTAAACAAAATATTCTTCCAATTCTTTGACCAAATTATGCGTTAAAGTGACTAGTGTTGTTCTGGGAACAACTTTGTGCCGAAGAATACTTGAAAAGGTGCCGCAATGGTGAACAAATACGTAGCATCTGGCTGGAGGGACCCTGGTGTCAGCTGTGAGGGTTATCCAGAACTGAGACATGTGGAGGAACATTATGAGCCAAGTCTTAGCTGGTTGAGGCCACTGTATGTCAGTACTGACATAAAGGAGGAATGAAGATATGTAATAACTGCAGTCCCTGTTGGAATATAGATCTTAAAAAATATGCCAACTAAATTGTGGCCTTTGAGTGTGCCAACTACATTAATATAAGGATATACATGTACTATTCGTGCTCAAGGTCCCGTCAGGAACTCCGATCTGCTCAAGCATGGCAGGAATCTGGAGTTGTTTAGGGTTTTTTTTCGAGTGTGGGTCTCCAGATGGAAGATCCTCCGGAGAACTACTATATTTTTTCTTCCTTCTGCCCAAATATGATCTGCGATGTACTGTTCTTGTGGGTTAAATTTGGCGGTAGTGGTGCGTGGAGGGTGAGTCTCTTATATGTCTTTCTTTTGTGCCGTCTCGATTCCCGGAAGGGAGTGCCTCTTCACTTTCTCTCTGTTCCCCGACCTCGTTAATTGTGTTATTGTATTATTTTATATTATCTTTATTTACTAATAAAGTGAGTCAACTGGGGACAATGAGGCCAAATCTTGTTTTGGTATTGAGCGGTATTGCCCTGTCAATATGCGGGGCGTTATAGAACAACTCCCTAGTAGCATTAAAAAATGCCAACCAGACGGCGAATGAGTAGGACCGAGATAAGAGTCTTGAGCTTATTGCATCGGTCCTGGGTAATAAGCGGTGGGTCCGCCCTCTTTGGTGCTCAGGTTTATGTCGCGATTGCAGAAGGAATTCTTCATTATCACAAACGTGCTTTTTCTCATTTCGAAGTCCTTGATTTATCATTTGAGCGAATAATATTACACTAGAATGTCTTTTTCTACAATGCTTTAATTCAAAATTTATTATTACTTTTGTTTATTTGACAAAAGTATAATCTAACATTTACAGGGAAAAAAGAGGGCGCAAATAATTATAAAATATGCTCCAGGCACAAGAAATGAAGTTATGCCACTGATATTATACCAAAATTGACTCTTAAATAACCCAATGGGTGTAAAAGATAGTATACTTCCAGGTTCTGTATCATATCCCTTATTTGTACCTACATGAGAATACAATTTTTTTTGCGAGAATCTTGAAATACTTACAATAATTTAAATGTTATGTTTATTACTAATTATTGTAAGAACCTGTTTTTTTATGAAACTATTTTGTTATGTTGTACATTTTATTATTTCTGCAATAATTCTGGTTAAGATATTGTATAATATAATAAAATTCAGTACTAAGAAAAAATATTGTGTTTGTTTAAATAATTTATTGCTACTTACTCATAATATTAATAACTACTTATTATGTAAAATTAAATACAAAGCTCAATATCATTTTCTAGTGATGGTAGTAGGATGGGGCGGGGGCGGACTGGGAGTCTTCGTGAATGGGGGTGGCTTGGTTGTAGGCTGGGGTGGTTTTCGCATAGGTGGCTTGTGTGTAGGCCGGAGCAGCCTGATCGTAGGCATGGGAAGCTTGAGCATAGGCAGGAGCACCTTGGGCATAAGCCTGTGGAGCGTGAGCGTAGGCAGGAGCCGTATGAGTGTACGCGGGAGCGGCTTGAGAGTAGGCGGGAGCAGCATGAGCATAACTGGGAGCGGCTTGGGCATAGGCTGGGGTGGCGACTTTAGTAACGGACTTCACAGCAGGGTATTGGGAAGGCTCATGATGGACTACGGCGTTAAATCCACTATGCTCATCAGCGGTATACTCCACAATACGACGGCTGCCGTCAGCTTCGATCAGAGAATAGGATCCCTTGACGTCATCTCCATGACGGGTCTCCTGCTGAGTCTTGATGTCTCCAGTATGTTCATCATGGACGGAGTATTCAAAATTATATTCAGCTGGAGCATACTGTTCTTCTTGTGCGGCGTAATGAGCAACTTTACCAGGAGCAGCGTATTGAGCAACTTGAGCGGGAGCGGCGTAGTGGGCAGCTTGAGCGGGAGCGGCGTAGTGGGCAGCTTGAGCAGGAGCGGCATAGTGGGCAACTTGAGCGGGAGCGGCGTAGTGGGCAACTTGAGCGGGAGCGGCGTAGTGGGCGGCTTGAGCGGGAGCGGCATAGTGGGCAACTTGAGCGGGAGCGGCGTAGTTGGTAGCTTGAGCGGGAGCGGCATAGTGGGTAGCTTGAGGGGGTGCGGCATAGTGAGCTTCTTGACCAGATGTGGCATACTGACCGAGTCCGACATTATGCGCAACCTGAGAGTGGGCAGCATAATGCGCTACTTGAGCTGGAGCAGCATAGTGGGCTTCTTGACCAGATGTGGCATACTGACCGAGTCCGACATTGTGTGCAACCTGAGCGGGGGCAGCATAATGGGCTACTTGAGCTGGGGCGGCATAGTGTGGAGCGTCATAGGAAGCGATGACTCCAGCGTGGGCCACAGCCAACACACAGGTGAATGCGAAAAGCTGAAATAAAAACTATTAAAAGAACCGTAGATTATATGTTTTATATATATGTATATGCATATGTCGTCTCTTCTGGGTTAGATCGCGTTTGTTGTAGATGATTTCTAAGCCAACGTTTCGGCACGGTAGCACGTGCAATTGTCAAAGTGTTGCCTCAAAAAAATTACGGTACAACCGTACTTATATATATATATATACTATGAATTCTTACTATTAGTGAGATCAAGGATATAGGAGTAGCTTATATTGAGTGACTGAGTGACTGAGTGAGAAATATAGACTCTGGGCATGGAGCCTCTACTTCTATTTATAGAAAGATCTTAATGAAGTTGGCTTGGACACGTCTTTTGAATACCAGAAGAACGACTACCAAATGCTTCTTGGCAAATTGAAGGGAAGATGGCCCAGTGGTCGGGTCACCCCAGACTATGCTGACAGCAAAAAATACCGTATGAAGACAAATTGGGCCTTGACATATCAGCGGAAGATGGATGCGCTTTTTCAAGATTTTGGGTTCTCTACTCTGCCACGACAAGATGATGAAAATGGTTTATAAACTCAAAACAATGCTCATGTATAAATCACTATTTTTTCACACATCACGAAAGTAATGAAAGCAATGCAGGCTTATAACAAGACGATGAACTTTCCTAAATACAAGATGATAATTTAAAACATTTAACCACGTACTTTGAATGCCATTTTGATGCGAGATGACCACTGTTTGATGCAAACTGTGCTTGTTTCAAAGGTTGCCTTGCATTATATACCCCAGTTCTGTCCCCACCCGAATTTATCTCGCAGCCGCGATAGTCAGACCATAAAAGCCTGACATCACCTTATAACAATCCATTATTACACATCTCATATTCAACAGTTTCTTCAATGAACAAAAAAATTAACGACATGATTGTTTTTGGCGCACGGAACTATTTAATATACAGAGCATTCATATATCAGTAATGATATAATTGATTTATTTTACTTATAAGAGGAGCCACAATTATGAAAGGCAGTCTTCTTCAGATACCAAAGTCAAAACATGATGATGGTGAATTTAAAGAAAGAGGGGGATGCTTAAGTAACGTGAATTCTACAATTAATAAACATAAAGAACAAAAGCAAATGCAAGAAATGTATATTTTACTTTGAGACTATGTATAAGCAAAACGAACAAAGATTTTAATTTAGGCCTTTCGGCATTTTGTCAAGTGCTGGCTTTATTTACTCTTAGATGATGCAATACAAGTACATGTCAATATTACAAATAAAGGATAGAAACCAGTGAGTACAAGACAGTCATCAAAGGGCTTACTAATAAATACGCTCTCCCATGAATGGACTAGAACGAAACGCAATGATGTATAAGTACTCGAAAACTTATTTTATATAAAACATATTTTTCTGCTTTTATTTATTAAAAAAATCTTTATTTTTATGCCAATTAATTAGTGTCTTAAATACTAATAAATGTATTAATTATAAAGATATATATGTAAAATCAATCTAATCAAAAAATATTGTTGCTGCGCTACCGGGATTCGAACCTGGATCTCTTTTTCAATCTGGGGAAGGTGCATTACCAACTAGCAACAGTATTTTGACGCCAAATTTTCGAACCCATATGTTACACTTTTTCAAATTAATACATCTATCGTTCCATTATTTGAAAGGCATCTGTCTACCTTTGAGTAATGCAATAACAGACGCGTTTAAAATATCATAGACCTATGTTCTGAATAATTACAACTTCACAATAAGAATGTGTCCACCTTAATAATTAGTATCTAGTAGTTCTTTAAAAAATAACAAACAAACAAATCTCTTCTTTTTACCACTTTCTCTATTCTATTTGAAGTCGTCTCTTCTAACACGTAGATGCCAGGAATATTTCTTGCATCAGTCTTGGTTAAGGTGGCCATCCTGCAACTCCTTTTCTATACTAACCCACCATGTTGACTAGGGGCGTCCTGTTCCAGTTGTCACTCTCGGAATGCAGAGAGCCTTTTTGAGGGTTCATACCAACGGTGTCCGGATTTTTTGTGTTGGTCTATTATACGATGGGTGATGAGGTAGTTTCAAGGATCATGCTACCTCGAAGCTGCCTCGACGTTTCTTACATGGCGTCACGTTACAATGAAAATAGTAAGCCTCTAGTTCAACTCAATTACTGTTTTTTAACCAATATCTTATACATTATCAATCGTATCGAATTTGAAATAAAAAAATGAAATTATTTTTTAGTGAGATATCTATTTGTTTATTTTTTTTCCATCAACGCCAATCATGATAATATTTTTTTTTTAATATAGTATTAATATTACAAAAAAAAACTAAGTATAACTTACGTACAAATATTTCTTCAGTTCAGGTATGCTCCAAGGTTTTAGCAATTATACATACAAATACTAGGGGTTTACAGTTAGATAAATTTGAAATTTTAGAAATAAGAAAAAGTATTAATAGCATGCTTAATATTATAAATAACCAAATCCTCTTTCCAAATAGTCCTTTTTAAATTTGTTTTCATATTAGTTCTTACTTATTTACCATTTTATAGTTTTGTTTTTATCAATGCTTGTATTTTTTAATTTCAGTATACATTGTTTCCTGAAGAATATACCATAGGTATCGAAACATGTAGAATAATTAATAAATAGTGGTTTAAACAAAGTATTTTGTCTAATTATTAATATAAAATGTAATTTTGCAAATATTGAAGAAGAAATTTAAACTAACTTTCCATCTCGCCTGTTAGCAGTAAGGATAAAGTGCCACACTTTCTGTTACTTACAATTTTTGTATCATCTGCATTCATGTATCTTCTCAACAGATCTATCTTGAAGTATTTGTTTTATCTAATCATTTCAGATTTTTTGCGGGCGTTCCTTTTTCTAGTACTATATCTTTCTTACCGTCTTCTCCTCATTACCACACTTTGCTTTGATCAGCTTTAATTACTTCTAATTTGTTCATTCTTTACTCTTTTATATGTGGATTTACCATATATGCCTCTGAACAACCTCATTACAACAGATTTTTCAAGTGCCATGAAGAATATAATAGATATATGCTAGACTTCTTATATAAACGACCTTATTGGTAGTATTAAGTCAGTCAATTCGCACTTGAAACCATTATATTCCTTACTACTCCTTTCGCATGCCTTAACTTAGTGAACTCTTTATACCAGAAGAACACATTCTTATTGTGAAGTTGTAATTATTCAGAACATAGGTCTGTGATATTTTAAATATGAATTAAATATATTAATTAGAAAGATATACATATAAAATCAATTTTATCGAAAAATATTGTTGTTGCGCCACCGGGATTCGAACCTGGATCTCTTTCCTAACCGGGGAACGTGCATTATCCAACTATGCTACAGCGACAAAAATTTTTTAGCGACAATTTTCGAACCTATATGTTACCTTTTTGATTTATTAATACATTTAATACTTACATTATTTGAAAGAGCCATCTACCTTATTTTTACAGAATCTCAAATACCTTTGAGTAAACTGATAGCAGACGCCAAAATTATCATTTCATTTTTATTAAATTTTTGGACCCATTGATACAACTTTATTATATAATGCACCTTCCCCGGCTAGGTAAGAGATACAGGTTCGAATCCCGATGGCGCAGCAACAATACTTTTGATAAAATTGATTTTATATGTTTATTTTTCTAATTAATATATTTAAAACTCTTTATACAATTTTATACAGATTATACAGCATTTGATTCGACATAATCGTTCATCTGAGCAAGTAATTCGAATAACCATGGATTGTTTTTGCACCACACATAGTGTAATTGATAATACGCATCTGACGTCGTACCGTGCGCACCGATGAAGTTTTTATTTTTTCAAAAATGTTGCCGACCAGAACGTTACAGTCAATGGAAAGCACTAGAATGCCATGATTACTTACTTATTCGTTACCCATATTAATGTGGAAGAGCTGTGGTTTCATCAAATCGGAGCAACATGCCACACTGGGACCTGTGAATTGGCTTCCAAGATCGTGTGTTGGATTATTTTATGTAGGCATATGTGAAGTTGCTAGTCTGCGCCAATACACCAGAGACGATAGACAACTCGGAAGCTAATATTCGTCGCGTTATTGCCGGTATACGGACCTAGCTGCTCCAAAAAGTGGTCGACTTCCAGATTGCGCTTTATTCGAGCCAGCATCGGCGCCCATATGCACGAAATCATATTTAAACACTAATGGCATACAATTATCTTTCCAATAAAGCCAATTTTTATGTTTTATTTCACTTTAAAGTTCTATACCTCTAAAAAAAATCACCCCTTACAAACATTGTTTCAGGAAAAAGTGTCATTAGGAGAATATGTCCAACAAATTTTCCCTGTCATTGTCATCTACACATTCGTGAAGTTGTTGTGGTAGCTATTAAGTTTAAAAGTTTTATGTTTCATTTATGGACAGCAACACCTAGAAGGTTAAACTTAATACATGAATCAATGTCTTCGAATGCTAAATCTGCAGTTAAGTTGTTGGGTGTGCACATTGATTCAGATCTTTTAATGAATACACAAATCAGCAAAACTGTCAGTGCATGCTGACATCAACTGAGACAGATTAAAAGTATTCGGAGACATCTTTCTCTTGATAAATGCATTTGTGGTGTCACGTGTGAACTATTGTAATAGCATCTATACTGGCCTGCCAATGTTTCAGCTGGATAGACTACAATCCATTCTAAATGCGGCTGCACGGATAATATATGGAGTTTCCAAATTCTCTCATATGACATCCCTTTTAGATTAGCTACATTGACTCTGATTCCTTGAAAGAGTTGAATTTAAATTGTGTTGGTTGATGTACAAGGCTACACATAACATGGCGCCTCTTTATCTTCAAGTGCTTTGTATCCCAGACAATTTGAATGGTGGGTGTCAAACTATCAGATCAGCCTCTACTACAGCCGCAGAAAGAGTTGCTTAACCGACCAACTGTTGCCAGAAGTCTAAATTTAGTGAAGGGGTATTTGCGGTGGCAGGCCCAAAAGCGTGGATAATGTAACTATAAATAGTTTAAATGCTATTTAAATGTATTAATCAGTATGATATACATATAAAATCCATTTAATCGACAAATATTGTTGCTGCGCTACCGGGATTCGAACCTGGATCTCTTTTCCTATCCGGAGAAGGTGCATTACCAACTATGCTACAGCGACAGTACTTTTGACGACAAATTTTCGAACCTATATGTTACACTTTTGAAAGAGTAAGTTTTACAAATTATCCAATATAATTTATTATAATGATCTGGTACTTGTATGAAACTTTACTCTGGAGATTACTGTGCAGTCGACTAGATTAGGTTATTTTCCTTGTCTTGTTTTCCATAAAAATTTCTTAAAAATCGTACCATATTTGTATTCGCAAATAACTTTAAAGTAATCTTCCCGGTCAACCTTGTAACAGTTGATCTAACGACTATTATTCAGCTCCGCTATAATAAGGTTGCCAAATTTTTAAATACCTCCTAAGGCTTTATTTTTAACTTCGCTATAGGCAGCGCACGTATCTTGAAGCGTGAGGTATCGGCTGGAGTAAAAGCGATGTGTGAGCACTGATTAAATAGGAGACCGCAACGTCGGCCTCTAATCTTAATAGCTTATTTATTCTATTGTATACGCACCATATAATTAGGTAGATTTCGATAGAAATACTACCTGTAGCGAATGGTCTCATTATGCAAGATCTGGAAAATTCCAAGACACCTCATTTGATCTGTCCAAGAAAGTTATCATACTGTAAGTGATTTCCAGCAAGAATACGGTAGATTTTATTTGTATGTTGTACTAAGAAATAATATATATATATATATATATATATTTTTTGGTAAGTACTATATCGTTTTTTTAATTTTTGTCTCTAGGTCTAATATTACCGGAGTAGTTAATTTACTATCACGCCGTTTTCCCGCAGAGGTAGGCAGAGAGGATAGAGCGCCACACTTTTCTGTCCTGACACACAGTTTTTCGCTTCATCTACATTCATACATCTTATTATAATACAAGTTCACCGATTATTGAGGCTTCTAAAAGGATCGTGTTCCAGTATCTTTCATGGATTTCTGGTACCATTAACACTTGCGCCATATATCTTCCTTTCCATTATCTCCTCATTCATCCGTTTCATATGATCAAACCACGTTAGTGATCCTTTTATAATGTTACTCACTATACTGAGATCAGCTTTACATTCTTACCTTATTTCTTCATTCTTTACTCTGTCATAAATGGATCTGTCACACATACGCCTAAGCGATCTCATTTCCACTGCATTCAGTCTACTTTCGTTCAAACAAAGCGCAAACAATGACAATTTGCAATCAATGAGATTTCAACTAATTTAAACATGTAATAGGAGGATCAGAAAGAAATCAAAATGTTTAGACACTCTTTTTTAGTCAGATTGCGTCTAGTCACTGCAGGAAACACGCATTTTTTAATACTGGTGGATTGTGAGGGTTGTGAAATTTTTATTTTTATTTTGAATATTTTTTGCCGTTATTTAGAAAAAATTCCAAAGCCAACAATTGTAAGAGAATATTTGCGTTTACCTCTAAACCGTTGCTAACAGTAAAAAATGTGCTTCTCTGTGTATGATGGGATATCATGGGAGTGAATAATTTTTAAAAAAGATCAGATCTAATGAGTATTAAAAAATAGAATACTCTAACAAGGCAACGCGTGGCCTCATTCTGCAAGGAAAAGATAATGCAGCTTGGATTTCAACTTTTACTCCACCCACCATATTCTCCGGATATAAGTCATATAAATAATCTAAATATGAATTAAATATATTAATTATAAAGATATACATATAAAATCAATTTTATCGAAAAATATTGTTGTTGCGCCACCGGGATTCGAACCTGGATCTCTTCCCTAACCGGGGGAGGTGCTTTATCCAACTAAGCTACAGCGACATTATTTTTAGCGACAATTTTTCGACCTTATATGTTACCTTTTTTGATATCAATACATTTAATCGTTCCATCATTTGACAGAGCCATCTACCTTATTTTTACAGAATCTCAAATACCTTTGAGTGAATCTGATAGTAGACGCTAGAATTATTAATTCATTTTTATTAAATTTTGGACACATTGATACAACTTTATTATTTTTTTAGGAGAACACATTCTTATTGTGAAGTTGTAATTATTCAGAACTTCTGAATAATTACAACTTCACAATAAGAATATGTTCTCCTAAAAAAATATAAATAATCATATACAGAATTTTTTTATGAAACACCTAAAAACTTATATAATGAAGGAAATGAATAATTAATTACCTGGATGATGAAAAAAGGTTATAAAAAATTATGGAAATTATATATTTTTTCCTTAATTAAATATTTTTTGCAAATGAACAAAAACATTGATTTCTTTTTGGTGCCTCTATAATATAATATGTATCACAGGAGAAATATGTAATCTTATCTGATCTGAGACGTACTTGTTGGTCTAATAGTAAGACACTCACTCTGCTATCAAGTGGACGGAGGTTTGAGCTCCGTCCCAAGAGTTAATTCTACTTTCATTGCAAAAGGGCAAAAAAGATAATGAAATCAGATTGTTAGCGCCGTTTAATGTACTCACGCACATACACACGCACACTGTGATAAATTATCAAAAAGATATCCTTTCCTTTTCTCCTTCCTAACCTATCTCTAGGCACGAGTGAGAAAGAAGATATCTCTGCAGTCTAATTTTCGTCAGAACGACTGCTGCGCTTATTGGAGCCGAACACGGTACTCTACCGTCGCTGTAAATCCGCATTACTACCGCTTATATTAATTAAGAAAATAATTATAATTAAATCCCGCTAATAAAAACAAAGAATTCCTTTAACGCGAGTGTCAACAAGTGTTTTGTTACATAATTCTGCGTCGCGAGTGAATTGGTGGACCCAGGGAGGAACTAGAACCAGCTCCATAGAGATTTACAAGTAAGTCCCATCCTTTATCTATCTCCCGATAATTCCACAAAATTCCACAGATGATAAATATTTTGATTTTATAATCGTTATTAATGCATTTAGAAATTGAACATAATCATTTCATAATGAGATAAAAATGTTTCCCGGATTCTCCCCGCGTTCAGAATCAAATCCAGGACCTTGCACATACTTTTTGTGCTTTAATTGTTGCCAAAAGACAGCCGTCACTTCAACGAAATCAGTTTTGATGATGAATCCTGCAATAAACGTTGTACATACGTAGAAGAATAGCTCAAAAAACTCTTATACACTCAAGAAATAATGAGGTGAGTATTATATGCAACTGATCAGATGCTGTACATTTTCGGTATTGTTTTATGGAATAGAAGCATGGACACTAGTGATGAGCTCAAAATCACGAACCGTAAGACAATCACTGATGTCTTTGAGTCACACTCACTATCAGTGATTGAATATCTGAGAATATCATGATTCGTGATTCATTATTTTAATTTTATATATATTTGGTTGTTAACCGTGATTTGGTGCATGTGCTTATGAAACGAAAATATTAATGAAGGAATAACTTTATAATTCGTGATAAGCACCATTTAGTTGATTCTGCCAAATCGTTTTATGCATTTGACCAGAAATGCTGAGAATTTGACCCCAAAAATAAACTCTTTTTTTAAGGGCCTTCATTCTCTATGTGATCATATTAAATTATATAGATATCAAGTATATATGCTAGAATATGTTTTTTACGTATATGAAGTCTGAATAATGTAAGTAAATATGCTAAAAATGATGTATTTTTATTTCGTGTCTTGTGATATCGTGCGGCTCACGCGTGTTAGTAATGAAACTGCGATCAGTCACAGTTTTCAATCACTGATATTATCGAATATCAATCACAATCACACCAGTGAGTTAAGAGTAGCATTTTTTCTCATCACTAATGGACACTTATTGAAAATGTGAGATGTGGATCTACATTGCTCAAAATAAGCTGGATTAACAAAAGATGTTATGGTTCAGATGAATAAATTAAAAGTATTATTTAAAACAATACAAATTCGAATAATTCAATACTCGGACATGTAATGCGACCTCTAGAGAAGTGTCAGATCTTGCATCTCATAATGCAGGAAATATTGCTGGAAATCATGAACCTGGAAGAAGGATAACACTATGGGTGAAGAACCTGAGGCAATGATTTGGCCAGTCTACTGTTGAGCTGTTCCGAGCAGCAGTAAACAACATAAAATAATGTCCAATAAGATAACCAACGTTCGAGGTATTGTAAGAAAAAACTATTTTTTGTTGAAATTATTTAATGCTACCTAAAATAAATACTTTACTACTTAGTTATAAAATGGGATTGGTCAACAGCTAGATATTTTTAATGTTTGTAGTACGACTGCGCGGGAGCAGCTTGAGAGTATCCCTGGTAGGCGGGGGCAGCATGAGAATATCCTTGGTAGGCAGGAGCGGAATGGGTGTAAGCTGGGGCTGCTTGAGAATAGGCAGGGGCGGAAACTTCGACGATTGGTTTTATGGCAGATTCTTGGTGGGCGACAGCACCTTGAGAATATCCCTGGTATGATGGTGCAGCTTGAGTGTAAACGGGGGCGGCGTGAGAGTACGCAGGGGCGGGCTGTACATGAACAGGGGTGGCAACCTTAGCGACAGGCTTCACTTCGGCTGCAGGATACTGAGAGGGCTCATGACGGACCACGGCATTGAAACCGCTGTGCTCGTCAGCGGTGTACTCCACTACACGACGGCTGCCGTCAGCTTCGATCAGAGAGTAGGATCCCTTGACGTCATCTCCATGACGGGTTTCCTGCTGGCTCTTGATGTCTCCGGTGTGCTCATCATGGACAGAGTATTCGAAACTGTATTCAGCTGGAGCATACTGTTCTTCATGGTCGGCGTAATGAACATTATTGGAAGGAGCAGCGTAATGAGCTGCTTGGGCCGGTGCTGCGTAATGACCTACTTGGGCCGGTGCTGCGTAATGAGCTACTTGAGCTGGCACGGCATAATGGGCTCCTTGTGCTGGCGCGGCGTAGTGGGTAGCTTGTGCTGGTGCTGCATATTGAGCTACTTGAGCTGGAGCAGCATAGTGGGATACTTGAGCAGGAGCAGCATAGTGAGCTACTGGAGCGATGACTCCAGCACGAGCCACAGCCAGCACGCAGGCGAACGTAAAGTACTGTAAAATAAAACAATTAGAACATTTTAATATCTTGTCCCTTTTTTATTTATTTGCTAATTATCTTTTGATTGATAAATATCTAAACGTTTGTTTGATAAATATATTAAGTATTAAGGAGAACACATTCATATTGTGAAGTTGTAATTATTCAGAACATAGGTCTGTGATATTTTAAATACTAATTTAATGTATTAATTATAAATATATACATATAAAATAAATTTTGTCGAAAAATATTGTTATATACCAATAACACTATAACACAATTGGTAGTGTACTTCCCCGGATTGGAAATAGAGATCCAGGTTCGAATCCCGATATCGCAAAAACAATATTTTTCGACACAATTGATTTTATATGTATATATTTATAATCAATATATTAAGTTTTTGTTTAATGAATATTTAAACTATATCTATAATGAATACAAATACATTTTTTTCTTATGATTAATCAATATTCAATACATTAATTTATTGGGTTGAAAAAGCTAGTTGCGATGACTACTTGTAGATAGATACCAAGAGCTAAAAATAACATAATGTTTTAATAATGTATATTAGTTACACGCGTTTATATAATAAACATAGTAGGTATTTTATCTATATAATATTAAACAACTGCTCTACAAGGTATATAACGAATATGTATACTTTTATATATATTATGGGGATATTTTGCAGTGTTAAATTATGCTACGTCTCCACCCCGAAACGTAACAAAGAAACTATTTTTAAATATTAAAAATAAATGAACCCAATTTGTTATATTTGAAATAAGTTTAAAATAAAATAGTACTAGACGTTTTTGTATTTCATTAATTATCATATGAATGAAAATCGGTAAAATTAAGATGCTCCCCATAAATTTGTTGTATTAAAGTACAAACTACTTAAATACAAATTTAGGTGTATTAATATTGTTACTCTTAAATTACAAACATACTTTGAATGCCATTTTGAGGTGAGCTGAATGACGTTTGATACACACTGTACTTGGTATTGATATTAGGCAGCGTTATATACTCCGGTACAATCCCCACCCAAACTCTTCACCGAAATGACTGTTCCTTCGCAGATAAGTAGTAATTACTGCAGGATTGATATTACGGGTTGCCCCACAGCGCCGCTAAAACACTTACATTTTTTGCATGGGTTATGTTGATACAGAGAAATTGAAATATGTGACGTAATAAATTGTATGAGACAGGACATTATATGTTTAATGATAGTTAAATAAATTTATAGATAGTTATTTTTATTTTTATTTTTTATCTTTGTTTAATTAACCACTAAAATGAGTTTAAATACATCTACCGGTTTCGAAAAATACCATTTTCTTCTTCAGGATGTCATAACTAACTAAAACATACATTGTTTCTTTGACAGAATCTATTTTAAAAATCTATTTTTAAAAGAAAATTATTTTTTTTTTTTTTTAGTACCTAACTCAAATCATTACTTAATACAAATTTACTCGAATAATTTTTAGTGGTTAATTAAACAAAGATAAAAAATAAAAATATGAATCTTAACCACAAAGATAACATTGCTTATTTTAAAAGTATAGTTATTTTTAAAAAATAAATTTTTGTAAAGTTTGCAATTTCATAACATAGTTTTTTTTAAATAAAAATTAAATGTATTAATTATAAAGATATATATATTCGAACACGGGTCTCTTCCAATCCGGAGTACGTGCATTAACCGATTATGCTACAGCACACAGTACATTGTCGAACCTATATGTTATACTTTTCAAATGAATACATCTATCGTTCCATTATTTGAAACTCATCTACTTTATTTTTACGGAATCTCAAATACCTTTGAGTAATCCGATAGGAGACGCCAGAATTAACAATTTATTTTTATTAAATTTTGGATACAAGGAGAACACATTCTTATTGTAAAGTTGTAATAATGTAATATTGTTCCCCGGATTCGAAGTTATCCAGGTTCGAATCCCGGTAGCAACAACAATATTTTTCAATAAATTAGATTTTATATATATATATCATTTTAATTAATATACATTTAATTTGTATTTAAAATATTACAGAATAATTACAATTTCACAATAAGAATGTGTTGTCCTTAATAATAGTTTTTTTTTCTGTATCTCATTCTAGTTGATTAATTTAATTTGTATTTATTTATAAACGCGGAATTTCATCTAGTTTTCATTCAAATATCACTTTTACTCCGTTGAATAATGAAAATGAGGTAAAATGCAACAAGTTGCGCATATTATTTAACCAGGAGATGTATTTTTCTTGAATCTTCATATGAAGAGCTTAAAACATTATCGTTTCGCACTTTATCTACTCTGGATATTTTCAATAAGTATAAATATTTTTTGTAGCGGCTTGGGTTAGTGTTCATGTTTTGACCCCTTAAACAAGTATGCACTTTGAACATCTAAGAGGCTGATCTCATGTGAATAAAGAAGGCAGAATTAAAACAGGTTTGGGTGTAAGTATTTTTATAAGGATTAAAGAAAATTACAATAAAACGTTGAATGAAAATAAATTAAAATTAAAAATTGATAAACTAATTGTACTGCTGAATACTATACTCAATGAGAAACTATCAGCTTGAGATAAAGTTAAAACTTTTTAATAGCGATACAGTGTTATTTACAATAAAACTAATTTATAATTTTACCTCTAATTTGGTCTTCTGAAACGAAGCGGCCTCAATTTTTCCGACAATGCATAATTGTTTTCTAACAGTAATTTCAATGCACTTTCAAATCAGAAATAAATTATCACAATGATTCATGTCTGAGCTGTCCAATGTTAATTATATTAAATCAAATAAATACACAGTTCGTTGCAAATGATTATTTATAAATTTAACCATTTTTTCTCAGTTAAATTTCAATTACAGAAATACTTATAATTATATTAAAGTATTATGTGTCAAATTGGTGGGTTAGCACCAGAATAATAAAGGATGGTTTTTTTAGAGGTATAGAACTTTTAAATTAAATAAAACACATAAAAATCGTGGTAATGGCCAGGGTATTAGCTTTATTGGAGAGATAATTTTATAGCAATAGTGTTTAAATATGATTTCGCGCATAGTCCAATTTTCGACCACTTTTAGGAGCAACTGGGGACATATATCGGCAATAACCCGACGTATGTTGGCTTCCATATCGTCTATCGTATCTGGTTTATCAGCGTAGACTAGCGACTTCACATATCTTTACAGAAAATAATCCAAAGGTGTTAAATTATATGATGTTGGAGGCCAATTCGCAGGTCCATTACGCGAAATTATGCACTCATCGAATGTTTCTTTCAATAAATTTATTGTAGCGCTAGTTTTCTAGAATATTGTACCGTCTTGTTGAAACCACAGCTCTTTCACTTTAATATCATTCAATTGAGGAATGAAAAAGTTAGTAATCATAGATCAATAGCGCTCTCCATTGACTGTAACGTACTGACCGGCATCAATCTTGAAGAAACATCTGCTTCTTCGGTGCGCACTCTATGTCGTCATTTATTCATTATCATTTACAGTATTCGTGGTGCGAAAACAATATATGGTTATTCAAAATATATATTAACCGTAAAATGGACATAGCGCAACGGTAAGTTTAGCGAGCTGAACCACGATTTTAGAAATAAATTTGCAAGCGTTGTTCTGGCGTAAGTCTATTCATGGTCAAATGGCAAACCAAACTGAGCACAAATCAGCTATCAGCTAAAGAGTTACTAATTCTATGAACAAACTTCTAAAAAAAACACCCTTTATAAGCTGTGTTTCAGAGCACTTTCAGATAAATCTACTGTTATTAAAGTTTCATTTTTAGTTGCAGTTGCAATAATAATTATAAATTGGTTCATAAAACCATATACTTATTTATTATTAAATGCTATTAAGTATTAATACTCTTTAATTTCCACCTTCAAGACATAGAAATTCTGAAAAATTTATCTACTTTTTTATTTTCAATATTTTATTTATTTAAACACATTTTTGTAAATTCTTAAACTGCAGTAAATATAGTAAAATAAATTTATTCTTATTATGTATAACATTTAAAAAAACCCATTAAATAATATATAAAATAAGAAGTCAATATAAAAAATATGGGAACATTTAAAATTATTTTTGCAATTGTTAAAAATTGTAAAATATATAATATATTTTTAAATATTAAATTAGTGATATAAATAATGTATAAATTAAATTTTGAATGATAGATGTATCAATATGAAAGAACTACAACATACAGGTCCGACAATTTGTCGTCAACTTACTATGTTTGTGTGGTGTAATCGGTTAACGCATTTCTCCGGATAGAAAAGATCCAGCTTCGAATCCCGGTAGCAACAATTTTTTTTTTCGATAAATTGACTTTTCCTGTACCGTTTTGATTGATGCATTTAATTAGTATTAAAATAATTTAGTTTTAGGTATTTATGAAAAAATATTCAAACCCATAACATATTGTCTACGTAGGGGTGGTGTCTAAAACATGTAATGTATTTTTTTGTTCTTATCTACTAAAAAATAATTATAATGTATCTAAAAATAATTATAATAAATTTATTGAAATAGATTTATCCCAAAAACTATAGCAGAAATGTTTGGTTAACACCTTTCGGAACAACACATTTCTAATAAAATGATCGAAGAAATTAGAAAAAAAGGAGGTGTTGAAGTGGAGCAGATGCAAGAAACTACCGAGAAGTTAAAGAAAGACCTTGCTTATGGAGTTAGCTACAGCCACAAGAGATTGTCTCTTAACACTTACTGCAAAATAAAACACGTCCGGTGGTGGTGGGTCATTTTAGACCCACCTCAAGTTTTCAGTTTTTCAACCGTTTTGTGGGAGATTATTTATAGATATTTAATTTTAAATATGATTTAATGAAATGGCATGATGAGCCGTAATTAAAGATAAAAATTAAAAAATATTACGAATAATATACATATTTTCACGTACTAATAGACTTCCTACACAGCCAAAATACAAACATCCACAGAGCATGTAATCTTCTCGTCGAAACCCGAACAGGTAGTGTCATAAAACTTACAGGTAGGCGCAACGCCTCTCAAATAGTTATATTACTGGTATTGTCTAGGGGCTGCTAGACAAAAATAAGTCAAAACAAATACATGGACGCATACCTGGTATTCTTTGTCTACCCGCTCAAAATGTTTCGGTGTAAGCGCTGAGTTTCAATCCCGTAAAAGCGACTGATTTTTGAGCGTTTTTTCACATTTTTATCAATTACTCATTTGAATCTCGTCCGATAACATTTATTTGTATCTCAAATTATTTGTAAATATTTAATAAAATATTAGATAGAAGGAAAACAGCATTAAACGAATATTTGTAGCGTAATTCATACCCGGGTCAAATCTGACCCACCACCGCAGAGTATGTGTTAATAAGAGGAAAAAACGTAAAGATTATGGAATAATAACAAATTTAACATGATTTTGATCAAAATTATTGGTTCTAGAAAATATGAGAAAATTGAAAAAGATATTGATTTTTATCCATATCATAAATAATAATATGAATATGGCCTGATACATTTATTTTTATAACGGGGTCACCTTCCCTGACAAAAATTAATCGTTTATTACTTTGCACTAATGGCAGGAATTAATTATCGTAGAAAAGCACATTTCAGTCATGAATCGTGATTCAAACGTGAACAGCTTTATGTTGTGAAAAACATTTCGGTTTGGTATTGTTTTTCTTAATTAATTTATATCCTTATTTGCCCTTGCGGTTACCGAACCAATGACGTCAGTGGACATTATCTTTTTTTAACTTGCTCTTTCTAATTTACCATCACGTAGTTACTTCGCAGGGGTAGGCAGAGAGGATAAAGCTTATCAGTTACCATCTATTTTCCATCTACGTGTTTGTTTAACTCATATGGTGTACCTCTCTGTCTTATGCTCGATCTTATGTAATGACATATAACATAATATATATTACTATAATATAATATTTATGGTATTTTTATTTTTTTATTATATCAATCAAAATTAATTATGTAACCTAACTACGTTTTTGTATGGATTTATGTTTTTAAATTTTATATGGATAAAGACAGCACTTAAGGGACGCTGAAAGATCTACATTTTTAAACTTTAGCGAAATTGCTAATAATCTCATTAAATTTATTTTGTTTTTTCTTTATTTTTTCCTATACTGAATAATATATTGCATTTAAGTCGCATAGTTTTATTAGATTTGATGAATGGGACCAATAGCTTACCCTAGCTTGTTCATAGCTTCTAAACCGGTTCCGAGTAAGGGTGGGCCCCCCCCTTCCAGGAAAAAGCTTATCCATGTTGAGGCTTTTAACAAGACCATCTACCAGTATCTAGTTTACCTGATCATATCTCCCGTAGATATTCTGTATTGGACCTTGGTGCCATTAAAATTTGCGTCATATTTCTTCATTACTTTGCCAATTTATTCTTAATCCTTTTCACTATGCTAAGATCATTCCATTCTTTCCTAATTTGTTAATTATTTACTATGTCATAAATGGGATATTGCTCTTTTGCCACTTCTAGTACCCTGTAGTTACCCTATTTTCGATATATTTCTCTGTCTTTCCATTCCTATCACATATACTTATGTATATCCTTCACAAATATTCAAACTCTTCCACTTGTTCCAAAAATTTATTCAGATATCTACCAGTAGTTTTAAGGTATTATTTTTTTTCCCTTCTATTTCGACTTTACATTACTATTTCTTTACGTATCGTACATCCTACTTAATATATGATGCAGTAATAATGGCGAATAGTAAATCTCATTGACACAGCATTAAATGCTGTAACTTTTTAAAAATATTTTATTTCTATAAAATGCTCTATTTTAAAGAGAATTTAAAAAATATTTTACCTTAAATGAATGTATGGCTATTTAACTGCATTTTTAAAATAATTATATTCACAATTGTTAAAGATCTCTCTTTCTAAGGACGAAATTTATTCATATAGAGAGTGGCACGTATTGTAACAATATTGATTAATGTATCAATCATGTATGTAATCATATCGTTTGAATTTAACTCCGTGAGCTAAAAATTATCATTCATAATCAATTAAAAATCATGAAACCAACTTATGTGTTACAAATAATCAAGTGGATTTGCATTTTTGTTCTCAGATTTATACAATATATACTAATACATATTAGATCTCAACGCTTTTAAAGATCGATACATATTAATTACACAGTTACATATCCGCTGGATATTAATATACACGAATTTCTAACTGAATAATGTTTAATAACTTTTGGAGCTACTCAAAGCCAGGAAAGACAGAAGTAAATCCTCAATCCTTGAGTTTCATTTTATCGTATTTTTTATTTTACATTTTTAATTAATTCGTGTAATTTAAAAAAAAATAATCTAAAATAATTTTAAACTTAAATTATGCAGGTCATTTACTGGGTCGTACATTAATTTCTACCTTTCATATAATACTTGTACTTAGCTTTATTAAAAATAATATTTGCATTAGTTGAAATTATTAGTCATTTGCACATTTTTGAGTATGTCACCTTTTTTTTGATTCTGGTATTGTTCACTTGATTTTTATGTTATGATATACTTATTTAATTTTAATCCTATACAAATGTATCGTATTTGCTTTAGTATTAATTTCGCCATGTTTATATGGTATTAATAAAATATAAAATAAAATATATATATATATATATATATATATGTATTTTAATATTAAAGTCACAATAGAATCATAGCCTGTCGATAAAGAAAACAAAATATACCAACAAAACAATTTATTTTTACTTAATATTATGATTTTGTACTTAATTAATTAATACAAGTTGTCAATGATCAATAGCTGTGCGATTTGGCAGGGGCAGCCTGAGCGTATCCCTGATGGTTGGAGCCAGCCTGGGAGTGACTTTGACGAATGGGAGAAGCTTGGGAGTGGTAACCCTCGTAAGCAGGAGCGGACAGAGTATTTCCCTGGGAATTAGAACCAGCTTTTTTGTGGGCAGGGGCAGCTTTATTGTTGCCTTTGGGAGAGTATCCGGGGGCAATAGTCAGCAAAGGACCAGCAATTTTACCGGCGGGCTTCTGAGCTGCAGAGTGTTGCGAAGGTTCATGACGGACAACGGCAACGAAGCCACTGTGTTTATCTGCGGTATACTCTACAATACGACGTCTGCCGTCAGCTTCGATTAAGGAATAGTATCCCTTAACCTCATCTCCGTGACGGGTCTCCTTCTGGCTCTTAATATCTCCTGTGTGGTCGTCATGGACGGAATACTCAAAGCTGTATTCAGCTGGAGCATACTCTTCTTCGTGATGGGTGGCATGATGGGCATCTTTAGCGGGAGCAGCACGGCGAGCCACTTGCGCAGAGGTGACAAACTTGGAGCCTTCAGCATAGTGTGGAACCTGGGCAGGGACGGCGTAGCGAACCATCGGAGCCAGAGCGGCATAATGAGAAACTTTGCCTTGTGCCGGATATTGAGCAACTTGAGCAGGAGCAGAATATTGCGCGTATTGAGCTGGTGCTGTTTTTTGAGGTACTCGCGCTATGACTCCAGCTCGGGCCGCAGCCAGTACGCAGACAAACGTGAAGATCTGGGGGAGAAAATACAAAGATTAATATCCTATAAATTCATTGTAAATAACACGGTGTTAAAATAAATCGAGTCAACGCTCGAAGTACACCCGAGTCGACAACGCATTACAATGTATAATTTCATCATTTAATAATATAAAATACTTGACATTGAACCACACGAAGAACTTCACTATTATATTTGCAGAACAACAATTGAATGGTGGTAAAACCAGAAAGTATAAGAACATTTAAAAAAATGAGTTATTTACACTATTTAATAGTATGTCATACATATTGATAAACCACTATAAGATTCCAATACGTACAGAGACTGAAAATATTTCATTTATAACACCAAATTTATCAGAAGTAGTACAAATCTCCAGCGACCATTATGAAATGATTATATTTTTAATAACAATATTTTTAAAAAAAAACAACCGGAATGAATGGTAAATAAGTATTGCATAACCAATGGCGTTAAATATAATTTCCAATTACTTTGGACACATATCTAGTCGATCCAGGTGGCACAGCTGTTCATTTTTTAATATAATCATTACAAAAGTTGTATATTTGTTTTGTTAAAAATATAAATAAATCAAATTAAAACTTGTGTGTTTGTTGGAAACCTGGAAGCCAAAAATGTTTTCAGTTTTTGTCTCCAGAATATTAAAAATTATTTGCTCTTATGGGTGAGACTTGGCGGTAACTTGTCCTGAAGTTCATATAAATGATAGTACGACAGCGAAATTATTTTAAAGGATAGAACGGACAGAGTTAAAAATTATCTATTGTATTCTGTACACAAAGCCGAAAGATCAGCTGATAAATTTAATAGACGAGCATAACCTTATTCATCTTTCACGCACGCTTAAATTTTTACACTTTAATTATTCTAATACAACCATTCGGAAATAAATAATATTGGATAAATCTGAACTGTTATATTATAAAGATTGAATATTGCGATGTATGACATATCTATCAAAATTATAATACATACATTACTTTAATAACGTTATAAACTCTGTTTTTACAGACTAGAAATATTGGAGTTCAAATTTTTGTTGATCATTTTGTATTTATATCAGATATACGAGTCTGATATTAGACAATCATAACAAACGTATTATAGTATCAAGATCAATAGTTTATTAGTGTCTCATTTCGTCCTTATTATCCGGGTTCCGACGGTATGGAATATCCGTGATTGCCCGATACGTCACGTCGTACATAGCCGGACATAACACGGATTTAATCGAGTTCAAATGACTCCTAAACAATTTAAACTTAAAAAATCACAACTCATAAATCGCAAACTAGCTTTGTAAAAGATCATTAACTAAATAGCACAATACAAGCTTAATTAATATTATTATTCATTAGAATATATGCAGAATTTTTATATTTCCTGTTAACGACGCACATCCACAGATATCCACAGATTTAAAATAGTTTTTCAGAATTGTGTTTCGATCTAATGTCAATATTTGTTTGACAATCCAAAGAGAAAATCACGTGTTTTTGAACAAATAGACTTATTGAAGAACATACTCTGAATGCCATTTTGAGTCAGGTCGTCTAATGTTGATTGTGAATTTCTACTGTACATGTTGTCTAGTAATAGACCATTATATATGACAGTGGCAATCCCCACCTGACTCTTTCACCGCATCGAACGTTCGTACTTAGAAGTTATGTGTATCAATAGTTATTATCAAGTAATTACTGCATAATATTTGGTATTACATATTGCTCCATAGCACGAAATGACTTCTCTTTTTGCATATGGAAAAAATAGAAATAAATCGTTTTTATCATTGCTGCAGAATATGTAGGTATTCTTATTTAATATATTACGTTTTCTGTCGATGTATTGGTTTTAAATAACCCATTCAGGGATCAACTAAATTATATATAAAATTTATATGAGTGAAATTTATTAAATTACGAATTTAAATGAAATATTGTCCTCACATTTACGATAGTAATCACTAAAATCAGAATATATATTGTGTATTTACTTTATATATATTATATAAATTAGATGTAAATGTTACCTTCAACCCCCTTACAAATTTTAAGGTAGATTAATTTCAGAAAAATACGTATTTTATACATAATACCTACATACAAATTTGAATTAAAAAATAATAATACATATTTATTCAAAGTATAGCGTAAAACAATCATTTTTTAACAAAGCAAAATTTACAATGTCAAAAATAAATTTTCATTAATTCCTTCCTTTCCAGTGAACCGTATACATAATATACACACGCAATATTTACACATAACCATGAGAGTGCTAATTACACTCGTTCAATTTTTTTAATTCTATTTATTACTACGTACAGACATTGGTTTTAAATATTATTATATTACTGATTTTTAAAATTATTATATTTTACCAATGGAAAGTTTCCGTACAGTCTGGAAGAAGTGGATCGATACATTAAATAATACAAAATATAATAATAAAAAAAAATTAAAAGTGAGATTATAAATATTTACCCCAACGAAAACTGTTCAACCAATACATATGGCTGTAAAACGTTGACTCTCAACAGAAGAGTGGTCCAAAAATTGGAGTATGACATGACAAGCATGAAAAGATGTATATTAGACAACACACACACAAGTATATTGTTATTTCAGAAAAAACATGTCATTGGTGTAATTTTTGTTACACTTTTATTATAATTTTGTTCATGTCAATCAACTGTTTTTTTTAAAAACAAATTAAATGTATTAATTAGATATACATGTAAAATCAATTTTATCTAAAAATATTGTTGTTGCGCAATCGGGATTCGAACCTGGATCTCTTCCTTATCCATTATGCTGCACCAACACAGTGCATATGTTACACTTTTGAAATTGGTACATCTAACATTATTATTGATTTTATATGTATATCTTTCTAATTAATACATTTAATTTGTATTTAAAAAAATACACGGACCTATGTTCTGAATAATTACAACTTCATAATAAGAATGTGTTCTCCTTGATAGATTAACTGTTTGTTTTTCAAGTAAAACAGAATTAAGATTGTATCTTACAAGTTGTCGTAAAATAATATAAAAATTTATTTACCACATAAAATTCAAGTAACTCCAACTGTCAAAATTGCATAATTTAAAAGTGTCGCAAATCATAGCAAAAAAATGAAACGGTTAATTTTTTTGATGTATATTTATGATTTTAATTTTTCGAATGCAGTCTATCAATTGTAATTATGCACTGAAATGAATTATTAAATTATGTTATATATTTGTTCTTAGAAGTAAAAGGAATAAATAAAATATACAAATTTTGGTTTAAGCTTTTAAACTGTTAGACGTTGCAGTGGGCTGCAGATAACAAACATGGAGGCAGAGCGCTGCGTGAACCACAGGCGCCGGCGCTCAGATCGTATCCAAACCACGACCGGACAGCAACAGCCTGGAGCTCTAGTGTAATTTCGAGAGTGCTTTCACTTAGCCTTACTAATTCACAATCACAATCGCTTTTGCTTAACTTTTTCATAATCACAAAGTAACTTTGCAAAAATTGAGACAAAACCACCTTCCAACTGTAAGTGACCTCCTTTCATTTATTAAACTTTTGGCACCTGAAAAAGATTCCAGACAAAGCATCCAAAATATTCGATACATATCGAAGATTTTAAATCAAAGCGTTATATACACCCTCCTAAATTCTTACAGTGCTCTATCCCTACAAAACAAATTACTCTTGTACGAAGCAATCATCCGTCCAATACTCGCATGCGCGAGCCCCATCCAAGATTGAAGTAACACAACATTTTTACAATCCAACAAAACTGCATCCTTAAGAGAACACAAACTTACCCTGGTTTGTCAGAAACACAATCATTCACAGAGACCCTCACTCAAACGACACATACACAATTTATCGTCTAAATTTTATTCTAAATTAATTTCCATACGAAACCCTTCCATAAACCCCCTCGGCCTATATGATCCCTCAGCCGATCCCCATCATCTTCGTCCCATTTAACTTATTTACCTTATTGAACAAAATTTATAAAAAGATATAAAAACTTTCACTAAAAATTTAAAAATTTGTAAAAAATTTAACCAAACAAAATAAAACAAATTAACAAAATTTAAAATTAAAAAAATGTATTATATAAAAAAAATACCAATTTTAGCAACTACGTTGTACAATTATATATAAAGCAAAAAATGTTACGCCATTGTTGTTACCTCACTCAATTTTGTACATTAAACCACATTCTGAGGATACGCAGCCGAGATAATCTCTTTCTACTATAGCATCTGCTGCCTTCTATGATAAATTCTCCAGCATAATGAGTTGTAAACATCCTCAGTATATGCGGACTTATTTTCTAGTTGTTATTAGTTATCTTGACTTATTAATACGTCTAAATACATCTTCATTGGTAATGAACCAGGATGTCACGCAGGGTTGTGTTATGTCTCCGTGGCTGTTCAACTTATATATAAATAATTATATTAAAGAACTATAATGTATAAATGTAGGAGCGAAAATGGACGATTTGATAGTATGATGTTGATTATCCATATTATAAAATCAAATATGGAAATATGTAAATAGAAGGTATCATTGAATCCCTTTTGAAGATAACAGAATTAAGCACAAATTGTTTGAAAAATGCAGAAAATTGGCAGACGTAAAGATGCTAACATAGGTTCAGTAAGAAAATATTTATTTAAGTATTATTGTCATACGGATTGAATAGACAAATTAAATGGGTAACGAACTTACGTGCTGGTAAATTGTATATAAGCATCAACATGAAGTTGTTCATAAATGACTAGCAATTTTTCTGAATAACCCACGGCTAGACAAAAGTCATTGGTTACGCCATTAACCAGGTTACGCTAATCCGGGTAATAATGGCTAAAATTTTACAGGGTCTTTATATAAGATAAGGATTATTTAATTTATTTTTATTTTCCAGAATTTTTTAGTAATGATAAATTAATGTATGCAGTGCACACCCCTGGTTATATATAATATTCAACGTTTTGTTTAGAACACTTGTTCATCGATATAATAACATAATACTTAATTTAACTTATATATATATTAGTATATATATGTAGAATTAAACGGATTTTGTGGACGCAATAACTCTCATAGTTCTTACTCATATTACGATTAATCACTTTTCAAAAACTAATCTTACAAATTTTAACAGGTTTCTGGTTTAAAAAAATATATCATTGAGTAATCCAAATAACCATTATCGCTGTTACTATAAACAGAACAATAGTTAAAGATGACGTAAATTATGTTATTATAATACAAAAATAGACGTACGTCATGAAATATAAACGGTTATATCGGAATTCACAAGCTTCTCTGTAAAGGTGTGAGCATATACCTCAAATGAACAAAGCAGTAATTATGATAATGATGTTTGTATGCAAGATACGAGTACAATCATTTTATGATAATTTCTATTAACGATGACTTCTAAGCTGTTATTTCTGCTGTTATTAATAATAAAATCAATTAATTTATACGTAATGATTTCTTCTTTACTAGCCACCTTGCACCTATCTTTGAGTATAAGTCTGTCTTGTGCAGTTCTCAACCATGCAAGGTCGGCATTTCTCTATTTCTTCTCGACTTCTGTTCTTCTGCTACTGCAGGATTTTCCTGGTCCATCTATCTTCCGCGAGCTTCATTACATGAACAACATATCCGTATGGAGAATGTTGCCAACTTTTGATTATTGCTATATGCACTAGTTAGTCTTTTTCTCTCTCAGTGAAATACGCAACATTGCTTGTTCCATAGCCAGTTTTGATTCAATCTGCTGTGTAAAGGTGTGTGTGTTCGCGGATGAGATTTGATTTTGTTATTAAAGGTCATTTTATTCTATGTACAAAATACGTGCGGTAATAAATACGAGTAATACAGGGCGAATATTATGTTCCAGCCCTATGTTGTTTCATTTATCAAAACTTCATATGTAGCTCGGGCTGTGTCCTGTTAAAACCACATGTGTTGCACGCTTAATCGACTCTACTTCGGCCACCAAGAAGTTTTTACAGCATTGCCTTTTGCATCCTGAATGAAATGGGGACCAATGATTCCACTGGCCCACATGGCGCACCATACAGTAACTCTGCGTATGTGTAAAGATCATTGGTGGAAAAATGACGGATTTTTAGTGCCCCAATAATGGCTGTTTTGTTTATTAACAAAACCCGCCAAGTCGAAATGAGTTTCATCGCTCATGATGATTTTTTTCCAAAAGTCAAGTTTGTGTTTTTTTAAAATGTTTTAGAGACTTAAAGACATTTTTGAGACATTTGATGATCTATAATAAATTGTAATTAATAATTCTCTAATACCACAAAATATAAATTGATAAATAATTGTTAAAACAAAATAGCAGTCAAAAAAAATCGGCCTGGAACATAATATTCACCCGTTACAACACTTTGTGATCAACTCAATAACTATTCATTACGTGGTTTCGAAACGAATTCGTCTACACATACTATTAGAGTCCATATTTGTATTCAGTACAGGAAGAATACACTGATCAGACAAGCATGTTTGGATATGTTGCGGTATCTTTTTGTTCCCTCCAAGGTCTATTACAACCTTAACTCAAACTTTAATGAGAAATAACTTCAAACTTTGAAAATAAGTCCACTTCGCAATGTTTTGCAACCAAAACTGTTCATTTTAATTCAACCATTGTTTGCCTATTCTCATGTATATTTGATAACAGTCATAATGCTGCTAAGTGATTAATTCATAACCCGTCAAATATCAAATCATAGGTTTTACTAAGTAACGGTGACATATATTATATTTGTACTGCATAAAAAATATCATAAATTGCGAAAATAAGAAACTTAAATAATTTTTTTAATCAAAATTTAACGCAATTTAAGAAAAATATTCAGATAAAATCAATTAGTGCACTTCCCCAGATTGGAAGGGTTCCTGGTTCGAGTCCGGGTCATAGTTTTTCGATAAATTGAATATTTCATGTGTATTAAAATATCACAGATGTTCTGAATAATTATAACTTAATAATACAACGCTTTCTTTAAACAGTGCGCTTGGCGCAATAAATTGCTTCAACTGCTCTTCGGTAAGTTGCACTTGAATACAATATACACACACAGTTTATTTCAATGTTCTGACTGTACATAATTATTTTATTCAAGAATGAATATCGATGTAGACCATCTATTGAAACAAATGTTATGAATATTCTCGCAAAGGGAGTAGATCACCGAGTAAATAGATAACCATATACATATATTCATTTTCTATTTCGTTTCTCCTATATTTATAATTTTAAATATTTAAAACATTTAATAACTGAACGATCTTTAAAAACTGAAAAATGCTATTTTGCTGAGAAATAATTTATTTATTTATTTAGATCTAATGGACAACAGACAACTTAATGATGGTAGTAAGAATGGGCGGGGGCGGCATGGGCGTACACGGGTGCGGCATGGGCGTACACGGGTGCGGCATGAGCGTACACGGGTGCGGCATGAGCGTACACGGGGGCGGCATGGGCGTACACGGGGGCGGCCACCTTCACCACGGGCTTGATTACGTGCTGGGTAGCCTCATGACGGACCACGGCATTGAAGCCACTGTGCTCATCGGCAGTATAGTCCACAATACGACGGCTACCGTCGGCTTCGATCAGAGAATAAGATCCTTGGACGTTATCGCCATGACGGGACTCTTGCTGGCTCTTAATGTCTCCGGTGTGCTCGTCATGGACGGAGTATTCGAAGTTGTATTCGGCTGGGGCATCAGCGTAATGTTGAACGGGAGCCGCATAGGCCACCTTTACGGGGGCGGCATAGTGAACCTGGGCGGGGGCGGCGTAGTGAACCTGGGCGGGGGCGGCGTAGTGGGAGACGGGAGCGATCAACCCTGCGTTGGCAGCAGCCACGAAGCAAGCGAATGCGAGGATCTGAAATAATATAATGCATGATTGTCTTATTTTTATCCTAGGTAGATCGATTAATCGATTTGATCGTGTTGGGTTCCATTAACATAATTGTGTTAAGGTTATTTTGTTTTACAATATTTTCTAAGTCGGTCAGCAACTAGTTGCTTAATTTATTCGAGTCTATGACATGTACGAAGTAAATAAATAAATACATACGTTGATGCCAACCGGTTTCAAAGCTACCGCTTTTTCAGCACGGCGCGGTCGAATCGAAATGAATTAATTCCGCAATTTGTTATCAATTTTTCAGTCAAAATAAATTCAGATATTTATTATTGAGTTGTCTAAATATATACAAACATGTAACGTTAAATATGTAGAAAGGGATTTTTTATGACAGTAACTTCTGGATGCCTCAAAAATATGATAAATCGTGCCTAATAGAAAGGTCATATCGATTAATGGTCCTGTTCTAGAAACATAATATGTATATATATATTCATAAATTTTATAATTTTTTTATAAATGTAGATAACAAAAAATGCATTTCATCATTTTATGTACACATTTCTACGTAAAGGTTCAGAAGACACTGAAACCAATTATTAGATAATATTATTTTCATTTTATACACTTACAAATAATGTTTATAATATAATTATGGTTACATACTTTGAATGCCATTTTAATTGTGCCTTGACCACTGTTTGCAACAAACTGTAATTGGTCAACAATAAAACCCGCCTTATATACCGCTCACCTTGTCAACTTCACCCCACCAAAAAAAAAATTATTCTTTAAAAGCTGTCGGTCCATATTTTGTCAATCGACGTCGGCAAATATTTGAATTTTACCTGACCAATTGCGCAATAATTATAAAAATCAGCTTTGATCTTGTTTTTTGTACACGCACGTAATACTGGCGACATTAAATGTGGATAATTTTTTTTATTTAACTATCTGCGAAGTCATGTCGCATTGTGAAAATTACTCGTACATTACTAATACTTTTAATCGATGTGAAAAATCATGGCGCCCGCTAATCTAAAAAATATTCCGTGTTATTAAGAATTAGTTACTATATAAAGTATAAAACTATTATTCGTAAATGTGATTGTTATTATTGATCTTTTTTTTGACTTTTGTATCATTTAATTCAGAGTACTGGGTCCATTTGGACCCCTTGCTCTTCCAACATGATGTATGCCTTATGAGCGCATAAACAAAATGGGGTGTGTTTATTATTGTAGTATTGTATATACATTATTATATTATTATTGCAATGGTGCAGGGGCTGCTAGCTGGGGCAGGAGATAACCTCTAAAGGAGGATGGTTTTAGAACGTTTAATACGCGAGGGGCCGTTATGTCATAGGTTGATAGAACGTTTATCATTGGGTTGCGGTGCTGTGGGAGTTTAGCATAAAAACGCTTGGAGAGGTATTTTATGAATTCTTTTATTATTGATCTATTAATCTATTTACCGGCTTTTGTATGTTTTCAAATAATAAAGATTTGATATTGTGCCGGGGTCAGTGAGAGGTATTTTGATTTTGTAGCCGTGCAACGCCGCCCAGTCGCTTTGCATAAAAGATATAAAAAATATCAATTTGGCGGTGAATGAGAAGGACCAATGTGGGAGGTTTTTTTCTCATAAAGCGATCATGGGTAAGTGGCGGGTCCCCTTTCACTGTAAAGTGTGGCAATGCCCGTCAAAATGGAAGAAATTTTGTACAGTTTTGAGAATAACGTTTAAGAGACAATAACGGATTATACAGCCTCTATCTATATAAAACTTGAGCGACTCAAATAAGCGAGTCACATCCAGAGGTCACATAACCCTTAATTGAAACCCGGGTAGTAGGAGAAGAGTAGGACGACCCGACTTCCCTGGGAAGATAGCGTAAAGAAGGACTTGTTGCTGATTCAGATTTGGAATTGGAAGACAGTTGCCGAGCACCGGAGTATGTTATGATGAAATATCCAGAAGGTCAATGTTCGATTAGGTCTGTAGGGTCATTAAAGAAGAAGGAAAATAAATAGTAATTTATAAATTTCAATAATAGATTGATTGTATTATGGTCAAACGATTACGTATTTTATAACAAATTAAATGCATCAATTAGAAAGATATACGTACAGATAAACTCAATTTATCGCAAAAAATATTTCAACAGCCACCGGGACTATTTTTTCGATATAATATATTGAGCTTGTCTGTAGGTATGTATATCTTTCTAATTGATGCAGTTAATTTATATTTCAATATCGCAGAACTATGTTCTGGAAAAATTACAACTTCACAAATAATAATGTGTTCTCTTTAAAAGATTAAGTATTTAATTATAATTTTTTAAATTAATTAAAAATAGAAAATATTTTATTTTATATTATATTTATTGTTTTTGGTCAGTACCTATATTGTAAAATGGGATTATTGTCAACGTAATAATTTAAGTCCAAGTCAATACAAACAATATAAAAGATACTTTTATTACTAAATATATATGATAGTATTTTTTTTAATAACATATTTATCCAGCTCATATTAAAGTTCACCCAATTCGTAAATTAGGAAAAATTCCTTAAGATTATTTCAATAATTATTATAAACAAGTTCTTCATGACCTTCCCAATACATAAATATTTTCATGAACAACATCCCGAACAACTTAAACTATCTTCTTTTAATCATACGTAATTTTTTTCACTCGTTCGTCTGATTACAAACTTTCATTTGTACGATAAGTGGGTTGCTTGACTGCATTATCTGATACAGTTCGGTCAATTTCAATGTCTTCGTGTCTAGTTAAACACAGGATGATTTATTCATTAATCGTGTCATTTTATTTACAAATGCATATATATAAAAAAATTAATTTAAAAAATAATATTCTACTAAGGCTTTTTATAAATGTGTTCCTTCACTTATATACACCATAAAATTAATTATAATTTATCTTATTAATACTACACCATCAAATACTCATATACGAGTAGTATATTAAATTTATATATTAACTAAAAAAAATTGCCGAACATTATACAGACATTATATTTTTTATTTAATTAAAAAATAATATTTACATTAATGACTTAAATTATGATTTTTTTATTACATCTCTAAATGAATAATTTACTATAATAAAATTTATACGTACTTATGATAATTTTTTATCGGTATGTATGTAAAATATACACCCTTAAAATAGTTACAGGCCTCGCATTCTACATTCATAATTCCACTATGTTCTAGGTTAAAAGACTCCCTTAAGTAAACCATTTTAACAAAAAGTATATAAATATAAGAAGATTGGTATAGTGTTTTTTGGTATTATGTTATTTAATGATTTTATTATTAATTTTCAACGTTTTTATGTGATATGTACTCGTTAATATCAAATTCTTATCTTATATTATCAACATTATAATTTTTAAATACTTATTAAATGTATTAATTAGAAAGACATACATATAATTTTTTTATCGAAAAATATTGTTGTTGCGCTACCTGTATTTGAATCTGGATCTCTTGCCAAACCGGGGAAGTCAGATTATCTAACTATACTACAGCGACAATACTTTTGACGACAAATTTTCGAACCCATATGATGGGTTGTCTTAGATTAAACTGGGATAAACTTTTTAGCTGGTTAGATTACGATCCATTCTAATTGCGGCTGCACGGATAATATATGGAGTTTCCATATTCTCTCATATAACATCCCTTTTACATCAGCTACATTGGCTCCGATTACCTGAAAGAGTTGAATTTAAATTGTGCCGGTTGATGTACAAGGCGACACACAACATGGCGCCTCTGTATCTTCAATAACTTTGTAACCCAGACAATTTGAATGGTAGACGTCAAATGATCAGGTCAGCCTCTACTTCAGCTGCAGGAAGGGTTGTAGAATCGACCAACCCATGCCAGAAGTTTAAATTTAGTGAACGGACATTTGCGGTGGCAGGCCCAAAAGCGTATAACTCTTTGCCCTCTGTCACAAAAAACAGTACATCAGAGACATTATTTAAGAAGAAACTAAAAACGCAACAATTTATGTGTAAAGCGCTCTTGAGGTAAAAGTTTTTTACGAAAATGGCGCTATACAAATTGTCCATTATTATTAATATTATAATTAAACAGCAACAAAAACTGCAAAAAGACTGATTGGGTATTGATTAGTTAATAAGACAGGAGAAGATATGGTTAGTTATATCGAGACTTGGAGCCTCCAACTCTCCTTGGATAAGGGAACAAAACTGATGATAATGAAGTAAAGATTTTTATTGATGTTTAATATTAAATATTTTTTTATAACAATAAAAAATCAGCCTGTACCGCTGTGTACATTGAACATACGCGTAAAAATATTCTCTTACGAGAAACTGGAGTGAACGTGTTACATTGCACAATAGTTGTGGAATGCCACCGTAATACGGTATACAGTTTCATATTGTCACATAATTACTTTTAAATTTATATGGCAACCCACTAGGTGATAACAATTCTGGTGGGGATTTATCTTTCTATATAAAGTAGACTGTTGGCGTTAATTAACTACAGTTTAATCTAAACGTTAGTCAGATAAACCGAAATGGCATTCAAAGTATGTATTGAAAAATTTATTATATATTTGAAAAAAAATTATTTATGTAAATGCATAAAATATCAAATATTATAATAAAATCATATTTTATTTGTTAAATTACTATTGGATAAATCGCTTTATGAATCAACTGTCTAGATCATTTTATCGAGTTTAATCGGTGAATAAAGTTCCAGGTTTGATTCCCGGTGATTTTTCTGTGTATTTATCTAATAATAGTGTTTTTTTATAATAAAAAAGAGATTATAAACGAAATAAATTATAGAATCTGATTATCGAAATCGATTTAATGCTTTAACTATTGTTCTTATAATATTTTATTATATTTGTTAAATAATTTCGAAAAACATGTGATTAATTTGTTATCCTATTATTTTCAGATCCTCGCATTCGCTTGCTTCTTGGCTGCGGCCAACGCTGGTCTAATCGCCCCCGTGGCGCACTATGCCGCCCCCGCTCAGGTTCACTATGCCGCCCCCGCCCAGGTCCACTATGCCCCAAAACTAGCCTATGCCGCCCCCGTCCAACATTACGCTGATGCCCCAGCTGAATACAGTTTCGAGTACTCCGTCCATGACGAGCACACCGGGGACATCAAGAGCCAACAGGAGACCCGTCACGGAGATGACGTCAAGGGATCCTATTCTCTGATCGAAGCTGACGGCAGCCGTCGTGTTGTGGAGTACACAGCTGATGAGCACAACGGCTTTAACGCTGTGGTTCACCGCGAGCCTTCCCAACACCCCGTGGTAGTCAAGCCTGTGTTAAAGGTTGCCGCCCCCGTGTACGCTCATGCCGCGCCAGCCTACATTCATGCCGCTCCCGCTCACTCTTACTACCACCACTGAGACCATTGACTAAACTAACCATTGACTGTAATAAATTATATCTCGACCATAAAGTTTTTTATTTGATTTTTTAACATGTGTAAACAAAAATTTTAAAAATATCCACCAATTATGAAATTAACATATAAAATCAATTTTATCGAAAAATATTGTTGTTGCGCCACCGGGATTCGAACCTGGATCTCTTTCCTAACCGGGGAAGGTGCTTTATCCAACTAAGCTACAGCGACATTATTTTTAGCGACAATTTTCGACCCTATATGTTACCTTTTTGATATTAATACATTTAATCGTTCCATCATTCGACAGAGCCATCTACCTTAATTTTACAGAATCTCAAATACCTTTGAGTAAACTGATAGCAGACGCCAGAATAATCAATTCATTTTTATTAAATTTTGGACACATTGATACAACTTTATTATTTAGGGGAACACATTCTTATTGTGAAGTTGTAATTATAAAACTATATAAACTCAATTTAATACAAAATTTAACAATAATACAGTATTAAACTAATAATCGTGCTTGGTGGTCTTGTAGTTAAGATATTCGCTTAGTGGTCCAGTGGTCGGGGATTCGGGCCTTATTCCAGAAATCCAGCAAGTTAATCATAGTTTGAACAATCTTATGTTTCCCTTGCAACACAAATTTAGTTTTTTAAAAAAGTTCTTAAATTGACCCCTTAAAATAACAAGGTTCCAACTAACTTTTTGGCCTAATTTGAATTATTGCGTTAAATGCATTATTATTTATTTCTTTCATACACATTAACTCTATTTAATGGATATTACAGTAAATAGCAAGAGCTCAAAGTTCCAACTGCAACGGTAATTTATTTCAATTTATTGATCATTATTGTTAATTTACAATGTTTATTTTTATTTTTAATTTCCCTCATCTCAAAGTGCTCATTGGTAATACTGAAAATAAGTTAAGACCTTAAAACTGATCAGATTTGCATACTCAAAACAAAATATACATGAATATATGTTGAAATTCAATTAAAACTTTTGAGCTCATTATCTCAAAACAGTATCAGTGTTAGATGGAACCTTGTTATTCTGAGGGGTCAAAATGCCAATATTACCAAAGATTTCAAATTAATTTAAAAAATGAATTATTGTTTTTTTTATATATACAATATATTATATAATATTAAACCATGGTATAAAAATATGCAAAATTTCGACAGACAAATGAAATTATCACAGCAGTGCGACTGAAATGAACTACTAGTGAGGATTTTGATTATGACATGGTCTCAATTATATATGTGTAAGAACATATTTATTAAATACTAATTGATTGTATTAATTAGAAATATATACACATAAAATCAATTTTATCGAAAAATATTGTTGTTGCGCCACCGGGATTCAAACCTGGATCTCTTTCCTAACCGGGGAAGGTGCATTATCCAACTATGCCATAGCGACAATATTTTTAGCGACAAATTTTCGAACCTATATGTTACCTTTTTGATATTAATACATTTAATCGTTTCATTATTTGAAAGAGCCATCTACCTTATTTTTACAGAATCTTAATCAGATAGCAGACGCCTGAATTATCAATTCATTTTTATTAAATTTTGGACACATTGATACAACTTTATTATTTGGAGAACACATTCTTATTGTGAAGTTGTAATTATTCAGAACATAGGTCTGTTCGAAAATTTGTCGTTATAAATATTGTCGCTGTAGCATATTTGGATAATGCACCTTCCTCGGTTAGGAAAGAGATTCATATTTGAATTCCGGTGGCGCAACAATAATATTTTTTGATTAAATTAATTTCATATGTATATCTTTCTAATTAATATATTTAATTCATATTTAAATAACTATTACATTAAAATCGTTTATTTTAATTTCAGTATTGAACAATACAGTAGTAAATGATAATATCGTAGAATTCAGTACATTTTGTACGTCTAAATACGGAGAATTACATCATTTTCAGTAAAAACTTAAAAATAATTGATACAACGAACAAAACATTATGTGGTATGATAAATAAGGACGTGTAGGTGATAATATGCGTTAAATATGTATTAAATCAGTATTTTACATATTTTTGTTCAAGATCATACTAATTATTGTAATGGCAACAGATGTCCAAAACATTAATTTAATTTTTTACCACATTTTACATAATTATCTTACACGATTTAATAATATTATTAAACGTTCTCTCATACACGTAGCAAACGATTATTCACTATTAAACGCCAACTTTAAAAAAAAAAACGTGATTTTTAAACATTGTTCTTTTTACTATATACATTTTATAAATTAAATGTTAAATGTGACATTTCAAAAATACATTAGAATAACAAGGTTCCAACTAACATTTTGGCCTAATTTGAGTTATCGCGTGAAAAGTGTTCTAAATGCATTATTATTTATTTCTTACATACACACCAACTCTATTTAAGGGATATTAAAGTAAATAGCAAGAATTTAAGTTCCAACTTCATCAGTGACTTATTTCAATTTATGGATCATTATTGGTAATTTATAATGTTTTTTTTTATTTTTAATTTCCCTCATCTCACAGTGGTCATTGATAATTCTGAAAATAAGTCAAGACCTTAAAACTGATAATATTTGCATATTTAAAACAAAATATACATGAATATATGTTGAAATTCAATTAAAACTTTTGAGCTCATTATCTCAAAACAGTGTCGGTATCAGACAAGTCTTCTGTTTAAAATTTACCTTGTTCACCATTTTGGACATGGTGGAAGAAATGGGAAGGTGGAGTGTCGACACTTTTTAAATTTTCTTTATCTATGTTGTATGTATTATATTGTATTATATATATGACGCACACCTCTCCATTTGTCTCTGTCATCTGTCTCTCGTGTCCAGTATCACCATAACATCTTTACAATGTCATCCTAACGTCTAGCCCAAGATCTTTCTCAATTTCTTCTCTCTATTCATGACCATTATGTGACCCATATCACCGCGTAACATATTCTGCCTATTACAATTTGTGTTTAGTCAACCTTAAGGCAATATGAACCATTCCGTGGGTCAAATCATTTCGTTTATGATTCTTTTATCATATATCGCACAGAAATTACTCGGCGAGGAGACGCCATATTAATTGACACGATAAGATACGTGTTAATAATTTAAATGTGTAATTATCGGCGCGGCGCCAAAAAACTCGTGGGATAGATTTAGGAAAACAAAGATGTTTTAGAAAAACGTCTCAAGCGGCGGGTTGTTACCGTTTTACGTATGTACTTGCAAAATGTCTGTATGTATTGTAATGAATTTGAATAAAAACAGGAGTATTTTGCTGCGGCAGGTATTCTACATTTTGCCGCCGCAGTGTGCTAATATTGAACATTTTTTGTGTTTCATTTCTTTCGACCTCATTATCATTATCATCATCGCCGATTGGGATAAGCCAAAATCGGCGAACCACTCTTGTTTTCTTGTTTCCTGTGCGGAACGTGGCACATACCGAGCATTAAGGCTCGCATTCGCGTTGATTTTACAATGAGACTTTGATCTCTGAGAGTTGCTAAACGTACATGTGTACTGAAGGCGTTATTCTAATCCGCACACAATACACGTGAAATGATTATTCATAATTCACTTCGCGTTGAATATTGCACTATTCATTGTGCGCACACGAGTCGAACCTTACGAAGCTCCGAGTTAAAACTTGTTCGTGGACAAGGCGCACACATTTCTCGTTGACTTGTAATTTATGGACGTTCTGTATAGTGAGTGTCCAGGTTCCGCATTCATAGGTAGTAGAACACATTGTTCAAAGACCTTCATTTCCAACTATTGTTGCATAGATGACGAGATTATATTAATATACATACGTAATTTGATGCGTGTGTCCACCTCCTTTTACTCAATTTCCTCAAAATAAATTGTTTGTATTAGAAACGAAAATAAAAAAAATTGATTTATTGTATTTATTTACGCGCCTTGTTACTTCGATTGGCACCATTGGGTTTCCTGGATTATAATAATATACACGCGTGTATGTGTTTGAGTATTGACGCCCTTTTTTTTGAAAGCTAAGAAGACGGTAACCGACAGGCGTTATCCAATTACATCCCGTGCTTCGACCAGTCCAGCGGTCCAAATAAACCACCAATGCGCGCTTCTTTAAATTACATTGTTAATTTATTTAGTTTTTTTGTTGTTTGCTCTAATAGACAAATATCTACCCTCTTATCAATAATAATTAAAACCTTGTTTAATTAAATAAACTCTCAAAATGCTAACGAAACGCGAAATACTGCAAGGACACCAGTGATAGATGAAAATAAAATTGAAGGCAAATGTTATAAAAAATATTAATTAATTATTTGTGATATATACACATTGAAAAATATACCCATGACATATCGACATGTCATGTTAATGTTTAATTAATTAATTTTTCAAAATTGAATTCTCTGGTTGTATTAAAAATATGCAAATAGCATATCTAGCTTAATCTCTTAAATGTAATAGATTTTGTTATAGATTTATGATATCAAATATTATATCATTAAATTACTACTATTAATGTGAGCAGGTTTCTCAATAAAGTGGATACAAAAATAAACACATAGATACTTTGAGCGAAGAATAATTTATTTATAAGTTACTTAATAATAGTTCAACCATCGCTGAAGTTTAAATATTTGGCTTAATGGTGGTAGTAAGACTGGGCGGGGGCGGCATGGGCGTAGGCGGGGGCGGCATGGGCGTAAGCGGGGGCGGCATGAGCGTACACGGGAGCGGCATGGGCGTACACGGGGGCGGCAACCTTCAATACAGGCTTTACGACCACGGGGTGCTGGGCAGGCTCACGGTGAACGATAGCGTTGAAACCATTGTGCTCATCAGCGGTATATTCCACAGTACGACGGCTACCGTCGGCTTCGATCAAGGAATAAGATCCCTTGACGTCATCTCCATGGCGGGACTCTTGCTGGCTCTTGATATCTCCGGTGTGCTCATCATGGACGGAGTATTCGAAGTTGTACTCAGCAGGGGCATCAGCGTAATGTTGGATGGGAGCGGCATAGGCTACTTTAGCGGGGGCGGCATAGTGAACCTGGGCGGGTGCGGCATAGTGGACCTGGGCGGGTGCGGCATAGTGGACCTGGGCGGGGGCGGCATAATGAGCCGGGGCGATCAGACCGGCGTTAGCCGCGGCCACGAAGCAAGCGAAAGCGAGGATCTAAAAAGAGACATCAATTAATTGTCACGAAATTACAATATAAACACTTTATATCGCTTTGGATAATTTCGGTGTAAGTAAATTTATTTATCTAATATAGTGCACTATATTTTTAGTAAGAAACTCTTGAACTATAATCATCACAAAATTTTCACTACGTCACTGATTATGAAACACATTACCACAATTTACTATAATAAATTACACATTTATATTATTTGACTTGATTTATATAACAAAATAATTAAATAAATAAAAATATGTTCAGACGTACTTTGAATGCCATTGTGAAGCTGTCTGCTGGTGAGTACAAACTGTACTTTAGTGGTCGCAAAGCTCACTTTAAATACCCTGTTCCTGACTTCCCCACCAGATCAATTCGAGTACTTCTTTCACGCAGTAACACGTTGTAACTTGAGACACTTTCGATGGTATGACCCAATTACTCAAGTTGACAATCACTGAGACAGCATGTATATGAAAGTATCGTGTCGACGAAATCGAAACTGACCATGACCATAGCAAGGTGTATTAAAAATCCACCTGGCAACGAAAAGTTGTTTTAAACATTTACCAGACCGAAATTAGATGTTCCGCTAAATAATTATCTAAACTATTTCACAAATGATCTCTGTCACGATAAAATCCAATAAAAATCAACTTTGACTTCACTATCTTTTTAATGACAATGTAAGACAAAATTGTGACAAATCCAGTGGCGTAACTACGCCTACGCAGCAAGCGATGCATTGAGACCCTCTTTAGATAGGGATTTACGTCTAATACATTTAGTGTCAATCGATATTATACTTTAGAGCTCATATGAACTAATAATTTAAAAAAATTAAGGAACGATAAAAATAAAAACTTTTTCCTGTATATTACGAAAACACTTGAAAATGATCGATGTATAAAATAGTACCCCGCTGATATACCGGGTTAGCAATGCAGAGTTTTATTTATAGTTGTAAGTCCCTATAAATGCCTAATAACACACTTCTTTCATAATAGTGTGAAAATCATGAGAGACAAGATACTTATTAAGATATATTTAAAAGATAAACCACTTAGAACTAATATTATTATATCTTATACACAGTAAATATTCAGGAGGCCCTTTCATTTTAAATCGGGACCCAATTATTTTTAGTTACGCCACTGTTTAGAGCGAATTAAAATTAATGTACGTATAAATGATTTAAAATTTTGAATACAAATTAAATGTATAAATTAGAAAGATATACAGATAAAATCAATTTATGGAAAAAATATTTTTATTGCAGCCTGGATTTGAACCTGGATCTTTTCCTATCCGGAGAAATGCATTATCATAGTAATTTGACGACAAATTTTCGAACTTATATGTTGCACTTACAAATTGATATATCTGTCGTTCCATTATTTTTCATTATTAAGAAGAACACAATCTTATTGTGAAGTTGTAATTATTTAAAACATAGCTCTGTGATATTTTATGCTATCGCTTAACTTAGAGGTATTTAAGATTTCGTAAAAACAAAGTAGATGGCTTTCAAATAATGGAACGATAGATGTATTAATTTGAAAAGGTGTAACATATAGGTTCGAAAATTTGTCGTCAAAAATAATATCGCGGTAGTATAGCTGGATAATGCACCTTCCCCGGTTTGGAAAGAGATTCAGGTTCGAATCCCGGTGGCGCAACAACAATATTTTTCGATAAAATTGATTTTATATGTATATCTTTCTAACTGATACATTTAATTTATATTAAACATATCACAGACTTATGTTCTGAAAAATTGCAACTTCACAATAAGAATGTGTTCTCCTTAAAAAAAACAACTTAAATACATGCATACTTTATTTTAGAACAAATGGTAATTTAAATTTTTTATACATACACTCCGAGGGTTGTAAATTCAATATTTGTTAACTTTTATATGAAATTAAATGTTTTTTTTTGGTTTATTCTATTGGGTGAAAGCTATTCTGGTTCATGCATGTATTGCTGATAATGCAAATTAATGGAATGGCAACCAAACTTTTTTTTTTTAAATTCTTTTTTTATACTTTTAAAATTTTTGTTTTTTATAAATAGATTTTTTAAAAATAAATTCTGGCAAAGAAACAATAATATATGTTTTAATTAGTTATGACATCCTGAAGAAGAAAATGATATTTTTCGAAACCAGTAGATGTATTTAAACTCAATTTAGTGGTTAATAAAACAAAGATAATAAATAAAAATATATATATTTTTTTTTAATATCTACTCAGTAATAGTTTTCATTCTGTGTCTGATTCCATCAATCCTTGTTAAAAACTATGGTTACACCAACGTATCTGTGTTGTATAATGTTTTTATTTTTCTGCCATTTCTACCTGATCTTGACCAACATTATATCACTTCTCATCAGAGAAAGTTGCGCTTCGTACTTCATAACGGATAATAAGTTTGTTATGTCGTAAGATGCAATTCGGTCATTGTCGGAAGTGATGTCCGAGACAACATAAATATTTGTGTCGACTCTTCATTTCAAGATAGACTGAATTCAATTCGACAAAAGTTCGGAAATGTAAGAAGAAATCAGAATTTAGACCGTTCCGATTTTTTCTTTGCTAGGAAATAACAAGTCCCATTGCCAAAGGCGTAACTATGCCAATGCAGTGCATTGTGGCCCACGTTAGATAGAAGCCCAAATAGTTTGCACATATATTCTCTTCTTCTTGTGCTCTATCCGTTCAATGGACGTTGGCTATCATCACTTAGTTAACCTTTACCATACCGTGATATTAAATACCCGTACGCAGCCATGCTGTCAACTCATGTAACCGTAAGAAAATTGAGTGTTTTATCATACCAAATGAAAAAAAATGTTTTTATTAACATAAATGATTATTGTCTAAATATTGACCATTAAATGTGAAAAAAATGATTAAATATAATAATATATCTAATTTGAAGCATTCAAGTTCTATACAATACGACCTTCTTCTCTCACTTCATTCAATTAGTGAAAAAGAGATATAATTATATTCGTATGTTTGTTTTTCTTTTCACTGTGAAATTAAAGCTTTCTATCATACCACAAATGGTATTTTTGCCAACGTATTAATTTAATTTGTAGGATTCTGTTTTCAAGATTGGTTTTTCATTAGCCATTTCTAAGGACAAATGATTTCCTTAGGGTTAAATAAAATATGTATTTTATGTAGCATATAATTACCGAAATATTATAGGTTCAATTGGCATGGTTCAATGTGTTACTGCATGGTTTGGGAAGGGTTAACTATATTCTAAATAGGTAACAATATTTTAATTTAATTTAATTCTTAACATAGTAAATACATAAGCACTCCTATATATATTCTAATATAAACAAGATTAAAGACATTTCTTTTACTAAAACATATCTGGTCAATTTCACTTTAAATCTATTCAATTTCTCCTCCTTTCTCATGTTTTCTGGCATTTCATTAAAAATCTTCATCGCACTATACATAATTGATTTCTGAGATTTGGCCTTCTTCCTGAATAGTAGTCTGAGTTTATCTCTTCCTCTTGTATGATGCTCGTGCTCATGATGATTTGCATCAAATTCTGCCGATATTTTTTTATTGAGGATTTTATAAATAAATACCATTATGTTAAAATATATTTTCTGATTAAAGTATATGATTCGAGTATATCTATTTTTCCTATGTAGTATTCTCAAAGCTTTATTTTGCAACACTGGCAATTGTTAAATTTCTTCTTCATTAGCTAAAAACAAAATGCTGCTGCAGTAGTCGATGTGAGGAATAATAACAGAGTTGTATACTATATTACAAGACTCGGTACTAATGAATCTTCTGATCCTTCCCAGAAGTGAGATTTTTTTAGCAATATTTTTAGTCACGTGTCATGTATTTTGTGATAGATTTAATTTTGAATCCATTATAACTCCCAGTTATTTTATTTCAGTCACTTTCTTCAGTCCTTCACTATCTTTGATAATTTCTGGTGTGATTGGTTTTCTTTTATTTCCAATTGGTACATTTAGTAATATTGATTAATACTATAGTACTCGTAAACATAATTTCATAATTAGTGAAAAATGTACAAAAAATTATTAACCAGCAGTAGAAATATAGATTGTAATACAGTTAAGAGTTTTGTAGATTATTAATGTTGATAAATTTTCAAACGTATTCACATAAGTAATTCGATAGTTTGGCGAATTTTACTTGAAAGATTAAAAATATACTAATTTTACCCTTCCCAAATCATGCAGTAACACAAGTCTACCATCATTATTAAACCTGTAATATTTCGGTAAATATATGCAATATAAAATTCATGTTTTAGATAATCCTGAAGAAAATATTAGCGCTTAGGAATGACTAGTGAAAAATCAATTATGAAAAGGGAATCGTACAAAAACAATTATTTTTTCTATTCAATCCGTTGTAAAATTAATACGTTGGTAAAAATACAATTTGTGATATGAAAGACAGAGATCACACACTATTTTCACAGTGAAAAGAACAACAAACATACTAATATAAATGTCTCTTTCTCACTAATTAAATAAAGAGAGATAAGAAGGAAGGACACATTATATACGACTTAATGAATGCTCTAAATTATGATTATTACTTATATTTACTATTACTCAATATTTAGAATAAATTCGTGCCATTAAAGTCATTTAAGCTAATAAAAACATTTTTTCTAACAGTTATTTACGGAACACGAGTTGACAGCATGGCTGCGTTCGGGTATTTTATATCATGGTATGGTAAAGGATAACTACAAAAAACTAATTATGGTTCTGGAAATAGAAGAAAGTAGACTTAAAGGTAATGTTAGATGTTGCCAGTAGAAATAACAAGTTTTAAATTGTTGATAACATAACATTTAGACCGGCGAGTATATTTTATCGAGGCTATGAATTTTTAAGCCTGTGTTTTGCTGAAAAAACGTTTCCTTCTTATATTGGAACAAGGAACATGGTTGAATATCTAGATTACAAGGGTGTGGAAAAATAGTAAACACATATTTTGAGCGAAGAATAATTTATTAATAAGTTACTTAATCATAGTTCAACGATCATGAGGGTTCGATTTAATGATAGTAGGAGTGGGCGGGGGCGGCGTGGGCATAGGCGGGGGCGGCGTGAGAATATACGGGGGCAGCAACCTTCAACAAGGGGGCAGCATGAGCGTAAACGGGAGCAGCGACCTTCAGCACGGGAGCGGCATGAGCATACACGGGAGCAGCAACCTTCAGCACGGGCTTGATGACCTGCGGGGTGCCTTCGTGACGAACTATGGCGTTAAATCCAGTGTGCTCATCGGCAGTGTAGTCAACAATACGACGGGTGCCGTCAGCCTCGATCAAAGAGTAAGACCCCTGGACACTGTCACCATGTCTGGTCTCCTGCTGGCTCTTGATGTCTCCGGTGTGCTCGTCATGGACGGAGTATTCGAAGCTGTATTCAGCTGGAGCATCAGCATAATGTTGAACGGGAGCGGCGTAAGCTAGTTTAGCAGGGGCGGCATAGTGAACCTGGGCGGGTGCGGCATAGTGGACCTGGGCGGGGGCGGCATAGTGAGCCACAGGGGCGATCAAACCGGCGTTAGCCGCGGCCACGAAGCAAGCGAAAGCAAGGATCTATACAAATAAACGTTACAAATAAATAGAAAGAAACACTCACTCCCGGAACCGTTTTGGGAGTTGTACACTCCCGTTTCGATTCCATTTTACAAAGTGAATTTAATTATCAAAGGCTTAAATAATAAACTTAAATTAGGAGATAATTTTAAAAGAAAATTAAAAATAAAAGAGTTCTCTATCACGAGCTGTTTGTTTTTTTTCTTTATAATCTCATAGATATACAATTTTAAGACAGTAAAAAATATTTTCAGTAACAAAAGGTGCATATAAATTACAAATTAATTAATAATTCTGCCAGGGAACGATATTTTCGATGCCACGCACCATTGTGGATGAATTTAGATGGAAAATGTTAGCAATAAGTAAACGTAAAAAAAACTATAATATTCCATATATATTTTCACTTTTATTTCAACTACGCTACACGAATATCACTTGATATATTATATATTAAGTCACATTTTTATAATTTTTAAATAATTAAAAAGTTAGTATGATAAACGTACTTTGAACGCCATTGTGAAGTTGTTTGCTGGTAATTACAAACTGTACCTTATCGGGCGCAAAGCCCACTTTAAATACCCCCTAGTTGCGTCCCCTCCAATCAGGTTTTTTTTACGCGGTGTCACCTTGTACCTTGCAACAGTTTGGAGGCACGACCCAATTATTACGCAAATGATATGAACGTTCACGTGGGCGTATTATTTATATCAAAAACTGAGACATTGAAACTGACCATACCAACGCACTGTAATAAAACTCACCAGACAGCTAGTTTAATTAATGTAAAATATATTAGTCTAGCCTTCGAGATGTGGTGTTGGCGTCGCATGCTGCGAACACCACGGACTGCGAAACGAACAAATGTCTCCAATCTCAAAGAAAGGGTCTATATAATACGCGTAATAATTATTTCATAATGTGGATATGATGCTGGAAGAGATGTAGATACGAGGATGGCTTTGAGTTTGATCATAAAAATGGCGTAAGTGCCGCTTAAAATTAATTAAATTCTATTATGTTCGTTATTTATCTAATTTTTAATCTAACCCTAATTGTATTACCTATCCTTTTATCCTGAACACAAGATAGAGAGAAGATGTTGCAGTAATTAAAGTCTTCCAACTGGAGCAGTTCAGTGCGCTTCGAACATTCTACGAGTTGAATACAGTCCTTTACTTCGCTACCGTATATTAATAATATTTAATTAATTCCGCTTATACTCGATAATCCTTTTCGCGATGATTGTTACTAGTGGTGGAGAGGAATCTTAACTTGGAATCTTAACAGGAACCTCGCCGTAAAGCAGCCATGCAGTTTGGTAAAAAAATAAATTATAACGTATAAAAAATAAAATAAAACAGCATCCAGCAGACTAAAATTAAATGACTCCCTTTTCAATTATATATTCAAATACAAATTAATTGACAATAAATTAAATTTGTAACGGATGGCATTCAATACAATATAATCACCTGTGGAGGCCCAGAACGCGCCTCACTGTTATCCAGTTGGTAAACCAGGCTCGCATCAACCTTAACTCTTCCCAAACCATAAAATATACGCATTTTAGATAATACTAAGAAAAACATTTACGTTTAGAAATAAATAGTGAAAAACCAATTATGTAAAGCGAATTCTGCAAAATAATTTATTTTTTAATTCAATCCATTGTAAAATTAATACGTTGGAAAAACTACCACTTGTGGTAATACAGAAAGCAATCACACATTAATTTCACAGTAATAAGAATAAAAAACATACGAATGTAATAATGTATCTTTTAAACTTTTACTCTCCGGTGATGTAAACTGAGTTGACATTATACCAAATTATGTTAATATCTTTGTAAATATACTAAATACAGAGTTCATGTTTTAGGTATTCCTTCCTAATATATTTATGTATTGGATAAAATAATTACAAAACATAAGGATTTATCATACTCAACAATAAAAACCTGACGTGAATTTGTCATTACGTGTATGTGTACGTGCGAAGAGGTAAAACAGCGCAGTGCGCGGGGTGCGGAAGCCAATTCTTATTTTAGTGGCAGAGCGTGCGCTGGCCGAGTTAGACACGTCTTTACGCTGTCATGATGATTCATGTTTTTTCTCATTTTTACCACTTTTCTACAATAATTGATGTGTATATTCACTTATATATATGTTAACTATTATGTTAATGATAAATATAAGTAATAAATGTAAAATGTTCATATTTATCCGACTTAAAAATCGAAACAATCTACATGTACACTGAGTTTACAACACCGGAACGCGTATTTTTATTTTAGCACTGTAAGGGAAAGGTTAACTAATTAAATGAAGAAATATAAGAAGGAAGGTGGTATTGGAATTGATGAATGTTCCTTTGTGGATTGACATATTAGATTAAATAAAACCCAATCACTTTGTATAAATAAAACGATGATTTTTTTATAAATACAACGCCAACTGGTTTCGCTTAGATAAAGATTTGTCAGGGCGTATTTAAAACTAACAATAAATACAAAAAAAGTGCACTTATATATACATAAAGACGGAGTCAGAATATACCGATACAGTGATTATGTTTTAATTAATTAATCGAATTCCGGTAGCAACAACAATATTTTTCGATAAAATTGATTTTATATATCTATGTATATGTTTTTAATAAATGCATTTAATTTGTATTAAAAACATCAATAAATTTAAGATGATTATTCAGATAAAAAAATCAGAAATAACATTAATTTTAATTATCTCCCACATTACATTGCAGTTGGGTTTATAATTTTTTGGAGAAGTTAAGCTTGTTGTGTATCACCAACCTTACATATTTCGTAAATTTTTCATTATTTTCTTCACTAATCATAATTATACCTAGATAATAAAATTAATAATTCTACAAAAGTTTAGTCAATCAGTTTGTTTTCTGAGTAACTTCTGATAGGGATTTTATTATTATTATGTTATTATTAAGGATAGATCGTTGGATAGTATGTCAATATAAAATGTAATCAAGAGAAGAAAATAAACATCAGAAAAACACGTATTTTGAGCTAGGAATAATTTATTTATCAGTTACTTAATCATAGTTCATGAGATTTCAATATTCAGTTTAATGATAGTAAGAGTGGGCGGGGGCGGCGTGGGCGTAGGCGGGGGCGGCATGGGCGTACACGGGAGCAGCATGAGCGTACACGGGAGCAGCATGGGCGTACACAGGGGCAGCGACCTTCAACACGGGCTTGACGACCTGCGGGGTACCTTCGTGACGGACCACGGCGTTGAAACCAGTGTGCTCATCGGCGGTGTAGTCTACAATACGACGGGTGCCATCAGCCTCAATCAGAGAATACGATCCCTGGACATTGTCACCGTGACGAGACTCCTGCTGGCTCTTGATATCTCCTGTGTGTTCATCATGAACGGAGTATTCGAAGTTGTATTCAGCTGGAGCATCAGCGTAATGTTGAATGGGAGCGGCATAGGCTACTTTAGCGGGGGCGGCATAGTGAACCTGGGCGGGTGCGGCATAGTGGACCTGAGCAGGGGCGGCGTAATGAGCCACAGGAGCGAGCAAACCGGCGTTAGCCGCGGCCACTAAGCAAGCGAAAGCGAGAATCTAAAAAAATGAAAATAAATATTATAAATTATTGGTACTATTATGTATTGATATAGTGTAAGAAATCATATTTTTTTACATATTCTACTAATCACATTGAATGAATTTTTAATCAGGGATATCTTGATAAGATGAGCAAAGAATTTTCATGAAGCATTTCAAGATTCTTCACAATATGAAATATTTTTTCACATTTTTTACAATACCGTATGTTTTCACACGAATTAAAATATATCTAACATGTCACTGATTCATACAATTTATTAAACTTCAACATACTTTGAATGCCATTATGAAGCTGTCTGCTGCTGATTACAAACTGTACCTTATCGGGTGCAAAGCCTACTTTAAATACCCCTTGTTAATTCCCCACCAGTCGAGTTATTCTGTATCACGTAGTAACAACATTTTTCGTCTCGTAATGCTGTAGAGGCGTGACGCAATATTTCGCAAATGACAATAATACTATTTGTAACTGAAACTGAACGCGTTAATGAATCAAACCTGCATGACTAGTTTAATATATTAACTGATTAACAAATTTTGTTATTAATTTCGTTCTTAATAGGTACCTCTAATTGTAAAATTTGACTAATTGGTCCATACACACATGATTTTGCGTTCGTAATGAATATAACATACAATATTAATGTATTTAAAATAATTGTTTAGATTTGTTATCTAATCTGATATTTTTAGCTTAATTAGTTATTTTGATTATACTATTGAGAATATAAGATCGCCATTAAAATGAATTACGAACCTTTTTTTATTGAATTTAGTTAAAAATGTATATTTAATGAAAGTACACTCGATTTAAAAAAAAATGGAGATATCTAGTTTTAAATAATAATTTTCAAAAAATTTTAACCACAAATTTGTTTTCTATTATAGACTAAAACGCCATAATTTATAAACCTTTCTATTTTATATAAATTGTATTATTATGGCAACAACAACTGTTAACTATTATTTTGTCAACAATCAACATCAAATGTTAACTATTATTTTGGAACAATCAGTATTTTTATAACTAAGGTATTTACAATTCTCACATAGCTCTATATAATGTTGCAAATATCAGAATCTCAGTTCATTTAAAAAAATATGTTACGATATGGTAATTAGAAATAACGTAAAAATATGCGAAAAATGTACTACAAGGGATACGGAAATTTTGCTAAATTAAACATAATGAAATTAACTGCACAAGTATTAAAAATTGTCCATCCTTCAGCAAACGGTATTGAATCTGAATCAATCTCAATTACGTTCCATTCTTATTCTACATTATTTAAACAAATCTAATTAAAATAAATAAATAAATTGCAATGACAATATTTTACATAATGGCATATTTTATGAAAGTATCAATACATTCTATAAATCTATCAGATGGCTTATTCCAGGTACAACTTGAGCGATGCAAAACATTGGTGTAAGCAGTCCAAACGTCGCGCACCTAAAAAAACATTGGATAGCGCACTTGGAATTCTCACGATAAGCTAGCCGGAGTATTTTCTGTTAAAACAAAGTCGCTGAAGTTACCTGCCTTATTAGATGGTCAAAAACTCTATGAATAACGCATACCTACTAACGAGATGAAAATTTTTGGCTGGGTCGGCGGTAAGACAAGACGGACCATATAAGAAATTAGAATGTCAATATATGGATAATTATGTGAAAGAACTGGAATGTATGAATGTAGAAGCAAAAATGAGCGATTTGATTGTATGCTGTTTATTGTACGCCGATAATGCAGTACTAATGGCGAATAATGAACAAGAACTACACAGTCTAATGAGTAGAATGTACGATGTATGCAAGGAAACCGACCTTATTATGAATGTTTACATGTCGAAAGCGATGGTATTAGGGAAGAAGGAAAGCAAGACACCGCGCAAAATACTTGTAGGTAATGAATGTTTAGAACGAGTAGAAGGAGGGTGACTGCAGGGAATAACGTGAACGGCGCTTTGAATCTCAATAAACTCAATAAATACGTGAAAGATAAGTTGTAGTAAAAATTGACTATTTTGATCTTGTTTATATTAGAGCATATATAAAAATATTTACGGATGCACTATATTAAGAATAAATAAATAAATATGTCCAAAATACTATATTAATTACTTTGTTGACTGTACTTATATACTTTGTACTTGTATACTTTTTTCATCTTTTTAAACCCACGTCCGCCTATAATTTAACTGATAAAAAGATTATTTTTTTATTTGTTATATATGTTTTATTAACCACTTAATTGAGTTTAAATACATCTACCGGTTTCAAAAAATACAATTTTCTTCTTCAGGATGTCATTACTAATAAAAAACATATATTATTGTTTCTTTACCATAATCTATTTTAAAAAAAAACAAAATAATAATAATAAGATTGTTTGTAAAATTTGATTACCTTAGGTGGATGAAAGATATTATTTGTTAGGAGTAAAAATAAAATATTCACATTAATATTCTTACTATTTTCCAAGTAAAAAAAACGCTTGTACTTTTAATATAGGAATAAATTAATAGTCTTCAAGGTAGAGTCTCAAATTCCCAACAACATGATCACTGGATAAATGCCTTGTGCTTTACCAATATTTTATACTACTATTTTAATTTATTGTACTAACTAAATTATACAATATATTGCTTTGGAAAGAGGCTATATATTATATATTCAGACCCAAAATGTTGTAAAATGCAATAAAATTCATGCAACTAGAATATAAAATTATCGATTATTCCCAATCTTTCACATTTCTTAATCATTTTATTTCCTACCTCTTTTTTTTCACACATCGTAATATATGAAATAGATCGAGTCTTGACATAATTGACCATTCCTGTATGAAATATATTTAAAAAAAATACTTTATTCAAGCAACATTATATCTAAAATTCTTATTATTAAGGAGAACACATTCTTATTGTGAAGCTGTAATTATTCAGAACATAGGGTCTGTGATGTTTAAAATACTAATTTAATGTATTAATTTTAAATATATACACATAAAATCAATTTTGTAGAAAAATATTATATCCCGGTAGCGTAACAATATTTTTCGACAAAATTGATTTTATATGTATATATTTAAAATTAATACATTAAATTAGTATTTAAAAAAATCTTATTTTTGAATTATACGTTGGTTAAATGAGAATTAAATTAATGAACATAAATATAAATATTTTGTATCATTACTAAAGGTTTAATTAAATATTGACAAGATTGAATAGAAATTTGCAAACGTATAAAATATTGAAATTTTTTGCAACTACTCAATATTTCTGGTATTCGTGGTACAAAATTCGCAGATTCCAAAAAAAAAACTTTTTTAAGTATGGTTGGAAACTTAATATTTTTCAATGTAATTTTTTTGAAGATGAATGCACTTTTTTCGACGATTCTTTAAAGCTAATATGCCAGTCCATATTACATAAGGATTCGTCTAGGTATTTTAAACTACTTCGTAGCCGCTACGATGAAGGCAAATTTTTACAATGTCTTCAAAAATGTATATATATATTTTTTATATATATTTATCACAAAATGCATCATCGAAACAGGTATCAAAAGTGATACCTGCTAGTGTTGGTTTTTTCAAGACTATCAATTTTTCAGCCTCACCTTATAGATGAGTTAATTTACTGGATAAATTGAAATACTTACGAGTATTCTGACTTTCACAGAAAAAAGTGGCAGGGTTTATTCTAGACATTAACATAGATTTCAATAAAGTGGAAATATTGAAAACACTTATTTTGAGCGAAGAATAATTTATTAATAAGTTACTTAATCATAGTTCAACGATCCAGACAGTTCAATATTCAACTTAATGGTAGTAAGAGTGGGCGGGGGCGGCGTGGGCGTAAGCAGGGGCGGCATGAGCGTACACGGGGGCAGCGACCTTCAACAGGGGGGCGGCGTGAGCATACACGGGGGCAGCAACCTTCAGTATGGGCTTGATGACTTGTGGGGTGCCTTCGTGGCGGACGATAGCGTTGAAACCAGTATGCTCATCGGCGGTGTAGTCTACAATACGACGGGTGCCGTCAGCCTCGATCAGGGAATAAGATCCCTGGACTTGGTCACCGTGACGGGTCTCCTGCTGACTCTTGATGTCTCCGGTGTGCTCGTCATGGACGGAGTATTCGAAGCTGTATTCGGCCGGAGCATCGGCATAATGTTGAACGGGAGCGGCGTAAGCCAGTTTGGCAGGGGCAGCATAGTGTACCTGGGCGGGTGCAGCATAGTGGACCTGGGCGGGGGCGGCATAGTGAGCCACAGGGGCGATCAAACCGGCGTTAGCCGCGGCCACGAAGCAAGCGAAAGCGAGGATCTAAACAAATAAACATTACAAATAAATTCAAATTTCTTTAGAAAAACCATTAAAGGGCATGTTATGGATAATGACTGCATTAATTAAATGAAAAGTTTTAATATATATGAATATAAAACTATCCTTAAAGTATATTTTCAATTATTTAATAATGCCACACGAATATCATTTCAATAAATTGTATCTAAAATATAATAGTTTATGATTAATTATTTAAAAATATATTATAATTGAACGTACTTTGAATGCCATTGTGAAGCTGTCTGTTGGTGATTACAAACTGTACCTTATCGGGAGCAAAGCTCACTTTAAATACCCCATTCATTGCGTAACCTTCGAGTATGTGTTTTTTTTCCACGCAGTAACACCTTGCGGCTTGTGACACTGAGACATGAGCCAGTTATTTCGCAAATGACAATACTATTTTTTATACCCGAAATTAAGATATTAAAACTGATAGTTCTATTATGAATTTTAAACCTATATAATAACTTGTTTAATCTGTTGACTAATTTAAACCTTAACGTCTAATTTAAATACTCGTAAAATGATAATTGGACAAGCGATTAGGCATTATTATGTGTCATCAAATGTACTGTGCATTTTTTCGGTGAGAGTATTGGTATTATACCAACTTGATAGATATTCTGAGTGTGTATGATTGACAAGGTAGGTATGACATGAAAAGTTACAGCAGGTACTTATTGCAAGCCACTACGTGATAAAAAAATTGTCAATACGTTCTTTATATACAACGAACAATAATTTATAAACTATCTAATGCAAGATGACAGATTCATCAATTAATGTAAAGTACTTAATAATTGAAATATCTTTGCTGTTGGGAAGATTCGAAATCATTAATTGAAGAACGATAATGTTATCTCACGTTTGACGTACGTAATGTTCGTGAAGTAAAGAGCGAGACGGCAAATCTTTGAGACATGGTGTGTACACAGGGACCACGAAACTTCACTTCACTTTTCATAAGTCAAATTCTTAAACAAACAAAATCGTGCGTAACTCCATTCGCCTGCACCGTGTATGACGTGATTCATACATCATTGTGTTTCGTCCAAGTCCCTTCATGGGAGAGTGTATTCTTTAATGGCTGTCTTGTAACCACCGATTTCTGTCATTTCGTGCATAACACTTGATTATCTGTTTGTTTGTAATGTTAATATATACCTGTATCTATAAATAAATAAAGATAGCACTTAAAATGGCGCAGGAAGGTCTAAATTAAAATCTCTGTTCGTTTTGCAATTTCTTATATTAGCGTTTCTGTATCACTATCTGTGGAATCGATAAAAGAAGTTGCAAACTTCTATGATGGTTCCGCGAAAAAGTGCCTCTTCTCCCCCGCCCCTTCTACGAAAGCTGAGAGTTGTATCCAAAAAATCCGCATATCAGAGATTGTCTCGAGTCAAATATCTCATTCGTGGGCCATTTTAAAACTAATAAAACTTGAATAATATTTATAAAATCTTATATCATAATTCTTATTTTATATAAATGTATTAACTGTTTACATAGTCCATGATATGTATTGAAATCATTTTAATATTTTTAATTTGTATTAGCTAATTATTGATTGAGAATCTAATAAATATTTGTGTTTGAAAAATAATAAAAAAATTAAAATAGTTACATGTACATAATTCAAAATATCGTTTTTTTTTTTTTTAAATTAACATTAACATTATCAATTTCAAATTATCCCGTACCATGATGGGTCGAGTATTTTGCATGGAGAAAGATTCCTTAGCATGTTCGTGCTAGACATCTCTTAAACCAGAGGGGTGACTCCGATCTCTCTTGGCTGGGATCCGGAAAAACCAACTTGTTCTCGAGGTTGGCGACTGGTGAGGGAGTAGAAGAATCTCCTTGAGACGGCCAAGGTTCACTCCGGGCTGCAGTGTTCATGATAAAAGTTATGTCGTCATTTTATATATAAATATTTTTCAATCTTTTTATATTGAACATTACAATTTTACATAAGTTCTATTTATATGTTATTTAAGTACATCTTGTTTTACTCTATATATATATTTGTACATTAAACATTTCACTTTGTTTACTACAATGCCGGAAAAATACTAGTGTAGCAGGCAGGGTACCCAAATATATGTCTTACTTTGCTGCGATGTTATCCGATTATAACAATATAACACACTGTACATCAATCAAATAAATTCTTTTTATTATAGATATGGGGCTATCTACATTATAACTAATGTTTTAAAAAATATTTTTATTAAAGTTTAATAAACAGTAAATATTTAACAATACACCTCTTTATAAAATTGTATACTTTTAAAAATAGATGTATCTTTTATAAAGACTACAGAATATAAGTTAAAAACATATTCGTATCCCGGTGGCAACCAAATATATTTTTTTAAATAGATTTTTTGATTAATTTATTTTGTTTTAATATACTTATAATTAAAAAATTAATGATTAAATCAAATACAGTTGGTCAATTTTTGTATAAAATTATCATCTTTAGAGTAATTAGTTCAAGGAGATAGATGGGATATTATGAGAAGCGAGTACTTTAGGAATCTTCAACGTCTTCGAAAGAACGCCCGCCGAAACTCCATCACCAGGCCGCATGACTGAAGTTGGCTGATGTGATTGATATGAAGACGTAGATACATTCATTGCTGTTTTTGACCTTGAAACATTTGGCTCAAGGTGGGTATCCCTGAAGAACCTTTATGGAGTCAGCCATTGACTTGAGTGACTGATGACAATTGTCATAAACAGATTTGCGCGAAAAAAAATTGTTGTCTAAGTCACACAATTTATTGGTGTGCATTTTGCACCACTGATTAAAATTGATATACTAAGCGCCGGCTGTGTAATCAGTAGTACATTTTGACCATGGTTAAATTTTTTCGGGTTGTTGGTACGTCAAATTTACTAATGTCCAAGCATACATAATAAATCTCGCCTCACAGTGTGGCAAGACGAATAATCATGATAAATGATTTATTTTATGTTTTATTTATGACTATTCGCCCCTGCGTTCAAAATCTGTCACTTTTCTGGCGAATTTTATTCGATCTTTGCTATGTCTACGAGATCATAATCAGATGAACTGTCATCACTAAAATACCGGGATATGACAGATCACTTTTGAAACAGTTGTGAAGAGTAAAAACTAGTTAACCATTTCACTTTTTACCAACGATCGAACAACCCGTATTCGCATTTTTTATTACTTTAGTAACTTTATTTGCCATACTTAAAAGTTACCACTGATCACACAACCGGCTCTAAGTGTAAATTGGTGACGCTATTTAAACCTGATCTACGATCATCCATAGTCTAAAATTCTAGGACCATAATTTAAAAGTCTCCACAACAGTCACTCTTACGAATAAAAATCAATAATATATTTTTTGTTGAAAATTTTCTAAGCTACAAATTAGATAATAAATATTTTTTCTGTAAAAGTAACCGTTAACGAGATATTTACGAAAAACAGTTTTTGGTGATCATTGACCCCACGTAAAATTTTAAGTAGCACTCTTATTAATGGGAATTACAATATCCATACCAAAATTTAGCTTTCCGGGAATTTGTTAGAGGTTGGGCCTTCTTTTTGTCTAATTTCACAGGACCATATGACTGAGGTAACTAACTAACTAACTATCTTACCATCACGCCTGACACACAGTTCTCGCCTCATCCATATCCATACATCTTCTTATACAAGCTCGCCGATTATTGAGGCTTCTAACAGAATCATTCTCTAGTATCTGGTTTACCTGGTAGTACCAAGTCTTCCGCAGACGTCCTCTATTTCTGGTGCCATCAACACTTTCGTCATATATCTTTCTTACCATTCTCTCTAAATATAAAAAATAGTAACCTCATCTTAACCTTCCTTATGACAACTCAATGTTCTTATAGGCGTTATGTTGATTTACCCCTATTTTTATTTAATTAAATATGAATACACTCAATTGTACCCCAAATTATAGCCTCACTGTGCTTTGTTCGTGCTTAGTTAAAAATTTAACACTTTATTATTTAGATAATAGATTATTAAAAATAACGAATATTTCGATTATTAAATACATTTATTAAAATCAGGAAAAATGTTGTACTTTGATGAAATAAAAGAATTTTATATCAAGTATACATTTTAATTTTTTTATTTTTTATTGAATGAATTTATTAAAATAGATATGCCAGGTAGTCATAATATTTTGAAATAAAAGGTTTTTCTTCTTCTAGTGCAATAACAAAAGCTAGCGATGATGTTGGTGATCATTAACTCCACAGGTTTAAATTCTTCAATCAAGATTTTCTTCGTCATCCAAGGCCACTTATGCTAGTAATTTAGGATTAAATTAATTAATTTTTAGAAATGTAGAAATTGAAATGAACATTTTAAATAATAGTAAAGACAAAAAAAAATCAAAAGACAATTATTTATTTCCATCAGGAACCTTTTTTATTATTTTTATTTGTTAACTTTGTTTTATTAACCACTTATTGAGTTTAAATACATCTTCCGGCTTCGAAAAATACCATTTTCTCCTTCAGGATGTCAATTATTAATAAGGGTGATATAGATCAGCTGGAAGTGTATTCTACCGGCAATAGAAAGTTCTTAATTCGAGTTTCGGTAAAAGCATTAATATTTATAGTATAGTAATGATTTCTTGACATTAGTTTAATCAAAGAATAAAATGTGAATTAAATCATTAAATTGTAAAAATATCACCATAATAAACATACAATGTAATGTAAATGAATTGGGCAAACAATGGTATTTATTATGCACAAATAAATATATATTGTATTACGATAAATATTTTGTGCACTTTAAGAATTTTAAGTATATCACATAACGGATTAAATCACGTGTTAACTAATTATAGCGCATACATATATTATTGTCGACTGCGTTACAATTAGGCCATGTCTTAAAATGTCACAAGACACAAGGTGTTGTTACTGCGTGGAAAAAAATGTAATGATTGGAGGGGACGCACCGAGGGGGTATTTAAAGTAAGCTTTGCGCCCGATAAGGTACAGTTTGTAATCACCAACAGACAGCTTCACAATGGCATTCAAAGTACGTTTAAAAAATTATTATGTTAGACATATAAAAAAATTAAATGTGATTTTTATATAACATAATCAAGTGCTAATCGTGTGGTATTGTTATAACAAAAGTGAATGTCTCTTTTATGGACCGTGTTATTTAAAATATTATTAAAGTGGTTCAATCAATTTATATGGGCATCTAAATTTATTACATAAAAATTCGTTGACAGTGATTTTAACCACAATAAAATTTTTTACCATCATCTTAGGAAGTTCTATGTCTACATATCACATAAAATAATAAATTATTTTTATTTGTTTAGATCCTCGCTTTCGCTTGCTTCGTGGCCGCGGCTAACGCCGGTTTGCTCGCCCCTGTGGCTCACTATGCCGCCCCTGCCCAGGTCCACTATGCCGCCCCCGTCAAAGTAGCATATGCCGCCCCTGCTCATCAATACGCCGAAGCTCCAGCTGAATATAACTTCGAGTACTCTGTCCATGATGAGCACACCGGAGATATCAAGAGCCAGCAAGAATCTCGTCATGGTGACAATGTGCAGGGATCTTATTCCCTGATCGAGGCTGACGGCACCCGTCGTATTGTAGACTACACCGCCGATGAGCATACCGGCTTCAACGCCGTCGTCCGTCACGAAGGCACCCCTCAGATCGTCAAGCCCGTGCTGAAGGTCGCTGCCCCGGTATACGCTCATGCTGCACCCGTGTACGCTCATGCCGCCCCCGTGTACGCTCATGCCGCCCCCGCCTACGCCCACGCTGCCCCCGCCCATTCTTACTACCATTAACTTGAATATTGAATTATCAAGATCGTTGAACTATGATTAAGTAACTTATTAATAAATTATTCTTCGCTCAAAATATGTTTTTTTTACTTTTATTTTTCACTTCCATATAATGTAGTTTATTAGATTTTTAAATAATACTCTGTACCTAAGGAATTTCAATAATAATTACATATATATATTATAAATACAAGAATATGGGTTATCAAGATCTGGTCACTCTATAATACACAGTATCTTATACATGAATAGCACATCAGCTAAAAAAAAAAAAACATACGAATAACAATGTAAAACATAATATTTTTCGTATTGGTAACTTATTGTTCACATTCTAATCTGCGTGTTTTAGACACGAGACAAATAATTTATTTCGATAATTGAGCATATCTTATTTGAATACGCATTCGGACTGAACTCGTCAGAAATCGGCGATCGGTTGGCGATATTTGTAAAATGAGAAGCCTATATTAAGTCTGCAGCATGTAACTATCGTAACATTAAACGACCCGAATAACAAGTCACTATTCGGCAGGACAGCCGAAAATGAACAAACATTATTTATTCATTCACAAATATATTATTAACGACTTATGTTTGAATACAAATTAAATGTAATAATTAGAAAGATATACGTATAAAATAAATTTTATCGAAAAATATTGTTGTTGCAATACCTTCAAACCTGGATCTCTTTCAATCCGGGAAACATGCATTGACTACAGCACACAGTACTTTGACGACAAATTTTCGAACCTATATTTACATTATTTGAAAACCATCTACTTTATTTTTACAGAATCTCAAATATCTTCGATTGTTATTACCAAGATACGAACCTGGATCTCTTCCAATCCGGGAAATATGCATTATCCGATTATGCTATATCAACACAGTGGATTAATGACAAATTTTCGAACCTATTATGTTACACTTTTCAAATTAATACATCTATCGTTCCATTATTTGAAAGCCATTTACTTTTTTTACACGGAATCTCAAATGCCTTTGAGTAAACTAATAGGAGACGACAGAATTAATAATTCATTTATATTAAATTTTGGACACATTGATACATCTTATATATTATTAAGGAGAACACATTCTTATTGTGATGTTTGATATTATTCAGAAAATAGGCATGTGATATTTTAAATATTAATTAAATGTATTAATTAGAAATATATTCATACAAAATCAATTCTTGTTGCTACCGGGATTCGAACCTGAAACTCTTCCAGTCCAGGGAGCGTGCATTAACCGATTATGCTACAGTACACAGTACTTTGACGATAAATTTTTGAACCGATGTGCTACACTATTCAAATTAATACATCTATCGTTCCAAATCGATTTAATATGTATATCTTTCTGATTAATACATTTAATTAGTATTTAAAATATCACAGACCTATATTCTGAATAATTACAACTTTACAATGTCATATGGCACGGATGAGTGACGATAAAATAGTAAGATAGATATATGACGCAAGTGTTGATGACATGAGAATTAACGGACGTCCGCAGTAGACTTGGCATGACTAGGTAAACCAAATACCGGAAGTTGGTCCTGTTAGAAGCCTCAATAATCGTCGAGGTTGCATGAGAAGATATACGAATGTGAATGAGGCTATAAGTATGCGTCAGTACAGGACAGTGTGACGCTCTATCCTCTCTGACTACTCCCATGGAGAAATAAGGAACTTCTAGGTAATAATAATACGTTCGGGTGCGCAAAATTCTCAATATTTCCGCAAAGCCTCTTCTACGGCATCGTCGTACTTCTTCATCGTCTCAATGTTGCCATAAGAGTAATGTCGGATTACCCTCCAACACGGAGCATCGTCATCTCATGGACCACGAACAAAGTGTAACAGTCTAGAAAGACTAACTTCCAGGCAAAATACGCAATGATGTCGAAGTACTTTTTGAAAATACCAAGAAATATGACTCAAAACTATCAAGATATCATCATGTCTGAATCATGGGAAATATGTTAAACCTCAATAATTTATAATTTTACATTTACCTAATCCAAAATGGTTAAAAATTATAGATATTTTACACACGTTCTTGGAGAGGCTAATTAGCTAATGTAGAATAAAACGTCAAATTTTCCGTATGACAATTATATTCTTTAACTATTAAAATTAAAGGCATTTGGAATATTAGACCGTTTTATGTTAAAATGATAGCAATTGTAGAAGGTGCATAATTTTTATAAATATCGTCAGCCGATCGCCAATATCAGGTGCGTGCAGTCCATACACGTATTCAAATACAAAGTACAAAGAATACGAAATATATTATGTTACACAGCTTATTTTAATATTTGGATTGGATGCCCTGACTTATATTTTGTGTATTAACTAATAAAGAACTATTCTAAGCATGATATATGTGTAATTATTGAGATACCTTACTGTCTATTTATGGAAAATCAAATAAGCTAAAACACGACCAAGAACAAATAGATTGGAGAATATATATAAATAATAAAAATATATCTTGAGCGAAGAATAATTTATTAATAAGTTACTTAATCATAGTTCAACGATTCAGAGGGTTCAATATTCAACTTAGTGGTAGTAAGAGTGGGCAGGAGCGGCATGGGCGTAGGCGGGGGCGGCATGGGCGTACACGGGGGCGGCGTGGGCGTACACGGGGGCAGCCACCTTCAGAACAGGGGCAGCATGGGCATACACGGGGGCAGCAATCTTCAGCACGGGCTTGACGATCTGAGGGGTGCCTTCGTGACGGACGACGGCGTTGAAGCCGGTGTGCTCATCGGCGGTGTAGTCTACAATACGACGGGTGCCGTCAGCCTCGATCAGGGAATAAGATCCCTGGACATTGTCACCATGACGAGATTCCTGCTGGCTCTTGATATCTCCGGTGTGCTCATCATGGACGGAGTACTCGAAGTTATATTCAGCTGGAGCTTCGGCGTATTGATGAGCGGGAGCAGCGTATGCTACTTTGACGGGGGCGGCATAGTGTACCTGGGCGGGGGCGGCATAGTGAGCCACAGGGGCGAGCAAACCGGCGTTAGCCGCGGCCACGAAGCAAGCGAAAGCGAGGATCTAAACAAACAAAAATAATTTATTATTTTATGTGGTATGTAGACATAGAGCTTCCTAAGACGGTAGTACAATTTTTTATTGTGGTTAAAATCACTGTCAACGAATTTTTATGTAATAAATTTAGATGCCCATATAAAGTACATAAAAATAAACTTTAATAATATTTAAAATAACACAGTCCATAAAAGAGACATTCACTTTTGTTATAACAATACCACACGATTATCACTTGATTTTATTATATCAAAATCACATTTAATTTTGTCTATATATATGTCTAACATAATAATTTTTATAAACGTACTTTGAATGCCATTGTGAAGCTGTCTGTTGGTGATTACAAACTGTACCTTATCGGGCGCAAAGCTCACTTTAAATACCCCTCGCTATGTCCCCTCCAATTATGTTTTTTCTCTACATAGTGACACCTTGTGTCGTGTGACACTTTAAGACATGACCTTATTATGCCGCAAACGATAATAATATTATTTATATCTCGAATGAAGCCAAAAAACCTGACTATCGATATGTATCAATTAGTTAACACGTGATAACTTTTTTTCTCCGTTATCTGATGTACTCGTTTTTATTAACATAGTTTGAAATATTTATAAGAATAAAATGTATAATAATAAGAACATAATAATGACATAGATAACCCAATTCATTTTCACAAATGTAACATATAGTATTAACAATAAATGTATCACCGAACAAAATGAAAAGGACAAATTTTTTCTTTAAAATTCGCTATTCGAACCCCGAATAGGATGCTCTCCTAACTGATTTATATAATTCTCGCTAATCTGATTTTATATTTAATATTAAGATATCACTAAAGTAAGATTCAGTAATATCTTAATATATATATAAAACAGCTCTACTTTTATCGTTAAAAATATTTGTCTTTATTAATAATCCTAATTTTAACTTTTGTTCTAAACTATGAATAAATAATTGTTTTACCTTTTCTATTTTTTAATATAAATTCAATCAACTTATATAATAATGTTATTCTTTTGATGTAAAAAAATAACATATATTGTAGTTTTAAAATATGTAGCCAAACGCAAATGTACGAGTGTTCTACTCTTCTAAAATAATTTTGTTTATCATTTATTAAATTAACTTGTTAAATGATCAAAAGTTTTGATATAGCCAAGTGAGGCTGAAATTATGAATACAATGAAAAAAAAAATTTAAAAAAAAAAATAATAATTTCTAAAATTATTTTATATCATTTAAAATGACAGCTCTCCTAATTAACTCAAGAAAACTTTAAAGGAAAATAATTTATATTGATATTTATTAGGTATATAATATATTAATTTATATATTATTTATTGATTAGGAATACAAATAGGGGATGATTAATCCATGTGCCTCGTTGGTTCATACGATCGTAATACCATTAACAAAAAGATGATAAAACAATAATATTTAAAAATTATAATCTAATCAATTATATATATTTTTAAATGACATGCGCAATGAATTAGTCAATTTTGTAATGAGAACACATTCTTATTGTGAAGTTGTAGTTTTTACAGTTTATGATATTTTTATTACAAATTAAATGTATTCATTATAAAGATATACATAAAAAATCAATTTATCGAAAAAATATTTTTATTGCTACCGGGATTCAAACCTCCGGGATTCTTCCTATCCAGGGAAATGCATTAACCGATTATCAATTAATTCTGGCATCTCCTATCGGTTTACTCAAAGGTGTTTGAGATTCCGTAAATATAAAGAAGATGGCTTTCAAATACATACTTTCGAATGACAGATGTATCAATTTATAAGTGCAACATGTAGTAATGTGTAGCATAATTGGTTCGAATCCCGGTAGCAACAACATTATTATTTCAATAAATTGATTTAATATATTTTTCTAATTAATTAATTTAATTTGTAGTCTAAATATTTTAATAACTACCGAGTAATAAAACATTTTTTTTTCTTAAAAACCTACAACAAAAAATATTAAAACTTTTTTTTGACAATTAAAAAAAATAATTAGATAATAATAGAATATTATTTTAATCGTTGACCAATTATTACAAAATTTTATTAATTAAACGTGAAAAATTTCATATTTTTTCAGATGTTCTGCTTTTATGACAAAATGTTTAAAGCAAGTCAGTCAGATTCAAAGCATGTCAGCCAGGAGACCATTAGGTGTATTTATGTATTAGAATTCATTATTCACTATACTTGATATATATACCTACCTGAATATCATTAAAGTTTTCAATTTAAATAAGATTTTTTTTTAATCGTAGAAAATAATGGCTTTACAGCTTTTTGTGTTTGTTACGTCTGTGCACGTCTTAGTGAGATTGTTTCATTTTATTAAATCTATCAATGTTCAACTGTCTCTGTGTTATTAACTGTCTTGTGTATAATTTGTATCCACTGCAAATAAGTTGTAGTTCTAGTTTTATTATAGCCTGACTAGATCCAACTCCAAATGTGTATATTATTTGGTTATTTTATGGAATAAGCTAGTCAGTTTGGTCATTGTTTGAATTATTATCCATTTACCGTTATTTTAAATATGTAGCTGAATTTCTTAGTCTATATAACAATCAGGTTCTTTGCGACAATTATACAATTTATATGTATAGTGACCATATCTAAATATACCACATATTTAAATCCTCGCATTTTTTTCTTTTGTACAAACATCTTTATAGATAAATTCCGTTTTGACATTATAAGTTTAAGTTATCCTAAAAAAAATTCTAATTATCACTGTTTTACATTGTGATTCTATAAGTTTCCATCTAATAGTATGTGATGTGCATATTTAATTGAACTACGCAAAAAAAATTGTGCTAGATATTCCATTTCAGAATTCGATTTCAACCTCTTCTAGTAAGGGTATGTAGTTTTTTCTTTATTTATTTTTATTTAGCTTTATCTATGAACTAAATCAAATTAATATCTGGTAGAATGTTTCCCCGTTCTCTAATCGAATATGATAAGTTTACAAGATGAACATTCTTGTGGTATTATAATCATATCAATATTAGAATATCAAAGAGTACGTAGGTACCTATTTGCCGCATTATTTTTTGATTTATGTACAATACCTTAAAGCGAGGTTAGGTATGAGGGGTTTATTCACCATTATCTAATCCAGGAAAATGGAGGGTGATGTTTGAAAATGATTATCTCGTGATTGTGTCAATTTTAAAATTGATAACTGCCCTCGAAAACATGTTAGTATGTTTAAGAAGCATTTTATCAGAAACATATCATTTTTGACATCTCCAAGTTTAGATAAAAATACTTACAAGCACGTTATTCGCAATTTCCTCAATTGGACAGTAAACCCCTTTAAAGATATTGATTTTAATGAAAGGGAAATATTGATATACACATTTTTAGCTCGAAGAATAATTTATTAATAAATTACTTAATCATAGTTTAACGATCCTAAGAGTTCAATATTTAACTTAATGGTAGTAAGAGTGGGCGGGAGCAGCGTGGGCGTAGGCGGGGGCGGCATGGGCATACACGGGGGCGGCATGTGCGTAAACGGGGGCAGCATGAGCGTACACAGGAGCAGCAACCTTCAGCACCGGTTTGACAACTTGTGGGGTGCCTTCATGACGGACGATGGCGTTGAAGCCAGTGTGCTCATCGGCGGTGTAATCTACAATACGACGGGTGCCATCAGCCTCGATCAGGGAATAAGATCCCTGGACGTTGTCACCGTGACGAGATTCCTGCTGGCTCTTGATATCTCCGGTATGTTCATCATGGACGGAGTACTCAAAGTTATATTCAGCTGGACCTTCGGCGTATTGATGAACAGGGGCGGCATATGCTACTTTGACGGGGGCCGCATAGTGGACCTGGGCGGGAGCGGCGTAGTGGACCTGGGCAGGGGCGGCATAGTGAGCCACAGGGGCGAGCAAACCGGCGTTAGCCGCGGCCACGAAGCAAGCGAAAGCAAGGATCTAAACAAACAAAAAATATTTATTTCTAATGTGGTATGTAGACATAGAGCTTCCTAAGACGGTGATATTTATTTTTTTATTGTGGTTAATATCACTGTCAAATGAAATATTTATATGCCCGCAAAAATGAATCAAACCACTCAAAAATGTTAAAAATACCACTGTCCATAAAAGAGACATTCACTTTTGTTTTAATAATACCAGACGATTATCACTTGATTGCATTTGATCCGAGAAGTCACTTTTAATATATATTGGTATAAAATAATAATTTATTCAAACGTACTTTGAATGCCATTGTGAAGCTGTCTGCTGGTTATTACAAACTGTACCTTATCGAATGCAAAGCTCACTTTAAATACTTTCTTCATGCGTCCCCCTCCTCCAATAATGTTTTTATTCACGCAGTGACACCTTGTGTCTTGTGACACTTTAAGACTTAACCTTATTATGCCGCAAACGATAATGCTATTGATACAAATTAAATTAATCAATTAGAAATATCTGTGTTCTGAAAAACTGCATTTCACAATAAAAAAGTATTCTCCTTAAAAAAAATATCATAATAATTTTATTTATTATAACTGAAATGCAGCCTAAAACCCAGACTTTCCATTTATACTAATTAATTAATACGCGTTTACTCCTTATTAGTAATTCTTAATATCGTTCGAAATATCTCTCATAAATTTGAAAATAGATAATAATACTGAACATTTTTGACTCAATTTATTTTCACAAGTTATGTGATAAATGTCGTACTATAAAATATTAACAGAAAATATGTCGTCAAAAATACTGTCGCTGTACCATTGTTGGATAATGTACTTTCCCCGGTTTGGAAAGAGATCCAGGTACGAATCCCGGTAGCGCAAAAACAATATTTTTCGATAAAATTTATTTTATATGCATACCTTTCTAATTAATACATTTAATTAGTATTTAAAATATTAAAGACCTATTTTCTGAATAATTACAATTTTTAACAATAAGAATGTGTTCTCCTCAATAAGAAAATATGTCCCTGAAAAATTGAAAAGGACAGTACTATTTTTCAAAAATCGAGACATAAAAATCCAGGACCTTTCTAATACCTAAAGAATTTTTTCCTAACTAATATATATATAATCATTGTTTTTTTTTTAAATACTAATTTAATGTATTAATTATAAATATATACATATAAAATCAATTTTGTCGAAAAATATTGTTTTTGCGCTACTGGGATTCGAACCTAGATCTCTATTTCCAGAAGATTTATTATTTCCGGGGAAGTACACTACCAATTGTGTTATAGCGCCAGTATTTTTCATGACAAATTTTCGAACCTATATGTTACACTTTTTCAAATTAACACATCTGTCGTTCCATTATTTGAAAGCCATCTACATTATTTTTACGGAATCTCAAATACCTTTGAGTAAACCGACTGCAGACGCCAGAATTATCAATTTATTTTTATTCAGTTTTGGACATATTGATACAACTTATATTATTAAGGAGAAGGAAGTGTTTTAACATCACAGACCTATGTTCTGAATAATTACAACTTCACAATAAGAATGTGTTCTCCTTAAAAATAATTGTTAATCTCCTTTTATATATTAAGATATACACACCTATTTTTTCTTGGATAGCTCTTAAAAATGCCCAGTAAAGAGAGCATTCTACCGGCAATATATATTAATAAGTCCCGTGAGTAGCCCTTAACTCAACTTTAAAAATGAATTCTTCTTAATTATAAATAACTGTTTTTTAAAATATGTAATTCAATCCATTTTTCTTTCCTTTTAAAGTGGACATAATAATACAATTCCAACCACTTCCTAACGTATGTAGTCAATCTAAATAATATATTCCCTTCCTGTATTTAGATATACTATAACTTTGCATTTTTATTCGATTTAATTAATTAACGATCGAAATAATAAATAAAACAATTTACATATGCATAATAATGTATGTATAAATGAGTAAATTTCTAAAATGAGTTATTATTTTTTTCAATTTATTTTCAGAGACTATGTGACAATATAAATTAAAGAAATCAATTATAAGGATACTTAGAGAGAATAAAAATATTTATCGAAAAAATATTTGGTTGCTACCGAATCTCGATCCTGGTTCTATCCGGGAAAACAAATTTGTCTGTATATTTTTCTCTTTGATTCGTTTCACTTGTATTAAAAATACCACAGAACTATGTTCTGTAATTGCAAATTCACAACAAAAATATGTTATCATTAAAAAAATAAAATGACAGCTTTCCTAACGCTCTCAAAAAAATTTTTAATCGGTAAGTGGTTACCAAAAATGATTACCCGAAAATTGCTCATTGCGATCTAAACATAGACATCCAGTTAGGGGATGGTTAATCCTTAAACATCTATGTTTCTATTCAATAAACGAAACATAGTACCACTAACAGAAAGGTTATAAAGAAATAACATCCTTACAAGCAGATATTAAAAATGATAAACACATCATTTAGATTATTTAAAAAAAAAAATACATAAACGTGGTGAAAGAATTATAAAAAATAGTATAAATAAAACATAATACTCATTTTTTTTAGATAAAAGCTTAAAACATTTTTTTTATAACTGAGATTTTTTAAATTCTAATTAAATGTATTAATTAGAAATATATACATATAAAATCAATTTTATCGAAAAATATTTTATTTCCAGTTTCCCAAAAAGGTATTATGTGAACTATTTTATACTTGACTTACGTTTCAAACGGCAAATTTTCATATTTTTTAGTATGTATTTTATAGAAAAAATAAGGTTATTTAAATGTATGGCTGAATCCCTCTGTTTGTATTTAATTCGGGTTCATTACGTAGAATTTATATGTAGGTTATAGTGAGAAAAGTTTATCCCCTTTTTCACGTATCTTAATCTTAGCACCTTTACTTTTTTACAGTAACTTATAGAAATACTAAAGTAATCTGTACTGATAGATTTAATTGGTATTAGATATTCCATTTAGAAATTCTGTCTCAACCAACTCGAGTATGGTGGAGTAGATTCTTTATTTCGATTCATGTTATTTTGCTTTATTTATGAACTTGAGTGCTTCAATAATATAATATTATATGACAAGTTTATAAGCAAGAAGTAAATTTTTGTTGTATTACATTAATTGGAGATTTACAGGGAATTTATTTTAGTGTACTTTGTGATTTGTATACAATATCTTCTAAGGTTAGGTTTAAAGGGTATATAGGCAAAACCGCCACAATCCAATTAACAAAAATGGAGGATGACGTGTTTAAAAATAATAATCGGGCAATAGTAAAACTTTTACAATGAATTGAAAATTGCTCTTGAAACAAGTTTGTATGTTTAAAAATCATCATTGTATCAAAAATACATAAATTTTATATTAGTTCTGGCTATAAAATTAAATACAAACATATTTCACTAAGTGTTTCAATTGGTTACTGGTTTTGCTTCTGAACCTCGTATTTAATCTTGGTTTTAGGGTGGTCAAAAGAGAGATAAACACATATTTTGCTCGAAGAATAATTTATTAATAAGTTACTTAATCATAGTTCAACGATTCTGAGGGTCAATATTCAACTTAATGGTAGTAAGAGTGGGCGGGGGCGGCGTGAGCGTAGGCGGGGGCGGCATGGGCGTACACAGGGGCGGCATGAGCGTACACGGGGGCGGCATGAGCATACACGGGGGCAGCAACCTTCAGTACCGGCTTGACGATCTGGGGGGTGCCTTCGTGACGGACGACGGCGTTGAAACCTGTGTGCTCATCGGCGGTGTAGTCAACAATACGACGGGTGCCGTCAGCCTCGATCAGGGAATAAGATCCCTGGACATTGTCACCGTGACGGGACTCCTGCTGACTCTTAATATCTCCGGTGTGCTCATCATGGACGGAATATTCAAAGTTGTATTCAGCTGGCGCTTCAGCGTATTGTTGAACGGGAGCAGCGTAAGCCAGTTTGGCGGGGGCGGCATAGTGAACCTGGGCGGGGGCGGCATAGTGGACCTGGGCGGGAGCGGCATAGTGGACCTGGGCGGGAGCAGCATAGTGAGCAACAGGAGCGAGCAAACCGGCGTTAGCCGCGGCCACGAAACAAGCGAAAGCGAGGATCTAAATAAACAAAAGTAAATTATATTAATATTGGTAAATATAAATGATTTTATATATTTTAATTTTTATAAAATTTATTTTACTGGTCTACTGATTCCCTAAAAATCACTATTGCATCCAATACTCCGGGTTTAAAACTTAAAAAAAAAATTTAACGTTGTTCAAGAAGAACTGTATATTTACTATGAATGTAGTAAAAATAAATTCTAGTTTCTTAGTTCTGTTGTACTTGGGTGTTTTAGGAATGGATATCTCACAAATGTTAAACATTATGTATATGACTACTGAGTCGTAATGATTAAATAAAACACTTAATAATTCCTATAAATATTATAACACTGATCATAAAATATGGTTTCACTTTTTCTGTCCTTATTTCACTCGGTCATAAAAAGTCTGATAAGTTTCGTAACATTTACGCACAGAAGACAATGTGTTTAAACGTACTTTGAATGCCATTGTGAAGCTGTCTGCCGGTGATTACAAACTGTACCTTATGGGATACAAAGCTCACTTTAAATACCCCGTTTGTCACTCCCCCCGCCCCCCACCAAGTGCTATCCACCGCTGCTTTTCGCGTAGTAACACCTTGTGACTTGTGACACTTTCGAAGGCACGATCCAATTATTACGCAAATGACAATACCATGTTTGCATTCCATGTTGAGACATTGAAACTAGTCATATGAATATGTGCTAATTAATCCCGTATGACAGTGCGGTTTATCTGAATGAGATGGTGATGTTCTTAACTAGGAAATTTGGATTAATTTCTACAGAATAATAATAATAAAATACACCATTTAATTAACCATTATTAGCAGATTTTAAATAATATGTCTGCACATATTTTCAGTATAAAGTCAATTATTGATATTTGAATTAATAATAAATTCAATTAAAAAATAAGAAGTTAATAAACACTTGAATAACTCGACACAGGATCATTCTAGTAAGGAGTATTATTTTTAATAAGTGTAAAAAGAATACAAAAAAATCTTAAATTAGACTTATAAAAAAATTACATATTTAACGAAATTAAACAAATTTTCTGAATTCAGTATATCTAATTCGACACATATTGCAAAAATGACAAATATGTTTTTTATTAATTTCATGTACATTCGTGGACGTTGTTAAAAAAATTTGAGATATGATTTAAATAACATTTGAAACAATGTATTAATCTTATATGATACTTTATTATATATTAATCTTATTTTTTTATTCATTTTATATATTTGTGATTGCATTCTGATAAACTATGCAGACTCAGTTAAAAAAAATTAAAATCAATAATTATGATTAGTAGCCAAACCCCTTTTACATAAGCCAATAGAACGAAGACCTAAGGGAATATGGAGATGTATATGAGCAGATAATATAAATATGGACCTGCAAGGAGTTGAGGATGTCCAGCAGAAGAAACACAATGGCAATATAAAAGAATAGATTTTGCTCTACAGTGACTACGATCACAGATTTTTGAGTCCAGTAAGAAGGGCTTAAAAAGCTTAAAGTCAGTCAGACGTTCTTGGCATTCAATTAACTTTTCGTACACGCTCTTTGGTTTTTATAAAATCCTTCGAAGAAGGGAAGAGGTCCAGGATAGAATCCCGGTAGCAACTAAATATTTTTTGGATGAATCCTTGAGATTGTATAGTTGTGTGTGAGTGTGTGTGTGAATGCCGCATCGCTGGGGCGTGTGCGCGGGCTTATAAAAGGCGCCTTTCTCCGCATGCCCATTGATCTTATAGTTTGACTTATATTAGTGATAGACCTTGCAACTAAATTGTATCTTACTGTAATAAACGTGTAATAGTCACAAAGAGTATTTCTTGGACCTTCGCATACTTAGAAGACAAGTACGTAACATTAAGTTATAACATAAATAAAATAATAAATCACTTTGTTTTTACCACGATTAATTTTTATTTGAAAAAATCAACACGTTTCGGGAACGATGCACCCTCCCTCCCTCAGGACAAGAAATGTACTAAAACTAATTTACAAGTGTAGAAACGTAGGTACAATAATAATGGTTGAAAGGGGTTAAATTGGAGCGTGGTTACACATCAAGTAAGAACCAAATAACTACAATGGAAAAATGTTTAATATAGGGCAATTTACAAAAGTAATTTGATTATATATCGCACAGAATTACTCACCGAGGAGGCGCCATATAATTAATATGATATGACACGTGTCAGTAATTTAAAGGTGAAATCATCGGCGTGGCGCCAAAAAACCCGTGGGATAGATTTTATGAAAACAAATACGAAATAATTTAATAAATGTGGAGATTGAGGGATGAGAATTGATGAACGTTTTATATATATATATATAAAGTGATCATTTAAGCCAGTCGAAGACAGGTCGTAAGCCCTGTAATTACCCCATACTTCTATATATAATAGAAAATAGCTTTGTCTCTATGAGATATCTGATATTTGATTAATAAACAGTGCCTTTGTAGGAAAAAATTCAGTAATTGTGTGTTCTTGGTCATATTCAAATATTGCTTGACTAAAAAAGACAGCTAATGTCCCTTCATTTTAAATATTTATCAATCTTTTACATTTATTTTAAGTACTTCAATCATTTCGACATATTGCCAATTAAATAGGGTTCCACTTTTCGCCCTTGATGCCTTAACCGCAAGGCCTTTTCCCTTTAACTCTTTCACATACGAGATTTTCCCTTTATTGGAGCAAGGTGCGTACCATTATCTCAAAACCTGAATATTATTTCCCAAGCACATGCACCAAGTCAACCTATAATAATTCATATTCATCGAAATAAAAATATGTTTACATCGCTTTTTATAAGAGTAAAACAGAGACAATATATTTTTTTTTTAAACTTAAATTAATCTAATATTTTAAAACATTTTTAATTTGTAACTAAACAAATTTATGCAATGAAAAAGAACTAAACTTTCAAACTGAAATTTTTGGATGTCGGGGCCCTGGAAGAAGGAGAATATAGTAGCTAATGAGGGAACCCACCGCTAACCCAGGTCTATTTACTGCCAGGTTGTCATCTTTTTATGCTAAACAGGCGACACAGAATACAGAATAATAATAATAATAATAATAATACAATATTAACAAAGATATAGTAATAATACACGAAATTCTGGACACAGAGGGGTAACTAGAGGAGTACAGAAAACACTTCCTCACGAGAAACATGACGGACACAAAAAAAAAGTTGATTATCTTCTTGAGCACCACTGCCGGCAGAGATTATCTAGGAAACAGCACCTTAGAAGGTTTGACTGGCGGGCCAATCAGACATCCATCGCAGCAGGTCGACCCAGGATTTCCCACCTAGAGACCCATATTCTCATAAAGGCCCTGAATAGCATCGTATATATAAAAAAAAATATAACAAAACAATAACACCAAAATCAGATACATTGATATCATCGCTACACGCTCACGGGATCCCAAAACTTCACCACAGGTTATGGCACTTGAGACATCGGAGACAAGAGGTGGTAATACCTCATCACTCCATCAATCATCATTCCCTGAATGGCATCGTGGATGAAGAACCTGATGCAAATATTTGAACAGTCCATTGTAGAGCTTTGCTGAGTCGCAGGGTACAAGAAGAAGAAGAATAAAAAGAAAAAAAATTGTTTGAATATTTTGTTGTCACCGCCTGGGGTATCTGTCTATTAAGGATAAGTTTTGCAATTTTCCTGCATCCTTTAATCTCTAGACATATCCCGCCAACCTAAATCGCTGTAGTTTCATCTGGATAAAGAGTGTGAGGAGGTCTATTTTATATTTATTATTAAATGTTATAAAACTCATCTTGTATCTTATTCTCCAAACTGCCCCATCCCAGGTTAATAAATTCTTCGCAGAACTTTCATCTCAAAACTGTTCAACATTTCTCCCAATTTGACGGTGGTCATCCACACTTCACACCCCTTAGTCTACATATTACGGATGAAGATTTTATAAATTATTGACTATGTTTTTCTGTGGTCATTCCATGACTTCAATATTCGTAGTAAAAAGAACCTATTTCTTGCGGAAATCCTAACTACTAACATTTATAACTCGTTCATTGTCTTCAAAGACTTCAAACATAGCGGTTTTCATAGTCCAGTGGACGTACGTAACATATATATGGAATATTCTCAAGTCTGGGTGTTTATGTAACACGTTTCACAACAGTAATTAGGCCTCGTAGGCTGCCGTGTGTTAAAAAAATAAATTCCTCAATATTAGCAAAATTACTTTGTCGCCTAATTTATTTAATTAATTAGACAAAATATTTAGTTTAAACCACTATTTATTGATAATTCAACATGTTTCGGTACCTACGGTATCTTCTTCAGGAAATTGAAATTATACATTGTTTCCTGAAGAAGGTAAAAAATATTCAATCACTTTTTATAAAAACACGTACTTTATTAAACACCAACAGGTTTCGCTTAGCTCAAGCTTCATCAGGGCGTATTTAAAACTAACAATAAATAGTTCGTTTTAAATACGCCCCGGCAAAGCTTGAGCTAAGCGAAACCGGTTGGCGTTTAATAAAATTCGTGTTTTTATAAAAAGCGTTTGTGTTTTATTTACTTAAATGAGTCCCTGAATGACTACGTGTACTTGTATTTAAATCTGTATGAAAAAAACAGTATAATGTATAATTAAAAAATGTACCTGCAAACTACACGAAATACAACGAAATTTATTGACTTCAACTCTGCCCAGGTTCATAGGACTATACCTTATTGAGCGCCGTGAATACGTATTTATATATCCTAATATATTTTGTAAAAGACAAGCCGTGTGAAAAATTGATAAATTTATAAAATGTATGACATAATAAAAAGATCGGTGCCAACGAGGATCCCACGTACGTATATTTGTATTATCAGTATATAAAATTTCTCCAGAGATCTATATAGGTACAATGAATCGTATTAACTCATTGTTTGAAGTGAGATGTCCGACTAAATTATTAATAATCTAACTAATCATCGATAGTTTATACCTTAACTAATTAAAATCACTTTTTTTTACATGTACAAAAAGAATACACATGATTAGGAAGATCAGAAAGATGCTGTAGAGCTGCTGCAGATTCCAAAGATCAGAAGACAGTCACTGAGAAACGAAGTATGTACAGGCAAAAAATTCAGGTAGCTAAGGTTGAATAATAATAATAATTACTCACTTTATTCCTATAATCAAAAATCAAAGAAACACTGGAAGATAAATGATAACAATATTAACTGTGAAATAATTTATTTAAATATGTTGCTACTTAAATCTAATTTCTTGAAGGGTATTGTAATATTTATGGGGCTTAATGATGGTAGTAAGACTGAGCGGGAGCGGCATGAGCGTACACGGGGGCGGCATGAGCGTACACGGGGGCAGCATGAGCGTACACGGGAGCGGCATGGGCGTACACGGGGGCAGCAACCTTCACCACAGGCTTGATGACGTGCTGGGTAGCCTCGTGACGGACAACAGCATTGAAGCCACTGTGCTCATCAGCAGTGTAGTCTACGATACGACGGCTGCCGTCAGCTTCGATCAGAGAGTAAGATCCCTCAACATTGTCTCCATGACGGGTTTCATGCTGGCTCTTGATATCGCCGGTGTGTTCATCATGGACGGAGTATTCGAAGCTGTATTCAGCTGGGGCATACTGTTCGACGGGAGCAGCGTATGCTACTTTAGCGGGGGCGGCATAGTGGACTTGGGCGGGGGCAGCATAGTGGACCTGGGCGGGGGCGGCATAGTGGACCTGGGCGGGGGCAGCATAGTGGGCTACTGGGGCGGCATAGTGAGCCACGGGGGTCAGAACTCCAGCACGAGCCACAGCCACGAAGCAGGCGAATGCGAAAATCTATAACAAATAATAATTATTCAATTAATTTATTTGTATCTAATGTTTTAATAATAATAATATTAATTATTCACAGTATAAAAAAGATTTTATTATTAATTTTCACAAATTTGGTAAAATTAACGCAAATTACAATGATGTGACAATTATACGTCCGCGGAACTTTCCTCCTTTCAGGTTCGTAGCCCGGTGGCTACCGAATATTTTTTTGATAAATAATTTCTATATGTTTATTTTTTAACTGATTCAATAATTTATTTTAAAATATCACTGAATATATTCTGATATTGTTATTTTACAATAAATTGTTTCAATGCACTTTTTTTCAGTTTACATCCTACGTGACTTTTAAACAGTGACAAGTATAATCAATACACTTTATACAAAAGTTAATATGATCATTGTGTTTTTATAATTTAAGTATGCACATACTTTGAATGCCATTTTGTGTGAGTTGGTCTGCCGTCGATTACAAACTGTACCCTGTAGATCACAAATTTCACTTTAAATACACGTTCGCCACTCCCACCAAAGTGAACAGTAGTATCCAAATAACTCCTTTATCACACGGAGCTGTGACAGAGTCGAGGGCGTTACTCAATTATGCGAAATCACGATCAACGTCACGTATCGGTGCGAAAACTTCAGGTTCGCGATTGTGATATTGACAGCCTAAAATGTGGGTGGCGACCATTTCTCTGGGTACAGATTTAAAACACGTTTTATCGAGATAAGCTTAATATATAAAAGTGAAAAAAAAATACAATCAGGTGAGAACATTTGTAATATTATAATTAATCATTGCTAAATCATATTTCAATTTCGAGGATTTAAAAATTCGCGGCCTCAAATAAAAGCATCCTAAGTAGTCAGTTTCAATTTACTATAAGTTAAAAACTTAAACATTTTATATATAGAAATGTGACTTTTATACGCAAACAAACTGATTTCGGAAAAATTATTATTTTTTATTAAAACTTAAACTAAAATTATGTTATTTTGTTCGAAAAGAAAAATTAAATAAAGAGACTTATTTAACATTGTTTACATTTACAATAGATAATTTCAATTTTTATATCAAAAATACCATCACTATTTAATAAATAAATCAAAAATTGTGAGAAATCATGATTATTGAAACGTCTCAAATGCTCTTTGACTCTTATGTGAAAATTTAGACCCGTATATATTAATAAAAATAACTAATCACAATGTTTTTCCAGCAAATATAAATTTATTATTATTATCAATAATATTTTTTTGTTTCTACTAGCAACATCTGACATCACCTGAACATTATATTTATCTTTGACAGTTGTTTTTTTTTGGTGTGTCTGATATTTTTATGAAAATGGATCAGCTGCGCTCCGATGATTTATGTTTAATACAGAGACAAATCTTCAAAGGGATGTCGGAATCAACATCGGAGTCTGCTCCGTCATATGCAATGTTAAAAATGCGGATGGCAGGATGTTGAAGACAACCTTCGCAGTGGAAGGCCAATGGTAATGTTGCAAAAAAGTCACGGTCTTGGTTTTGAAAGCTCGCCAAACTACCGTTAAGGTGATATTTTGGGTTGTAAAGATCTATATAGTTCGATTATTGTATATAGTACAACACGGTGAGAGGGTTTTCTGGGGACCTGCATGAGTGGACATGACAAGTATTTATTTTAACGTAAATTTGTGAAACATTGCGAGAAAAAAAAAAGGTGTTTTTACACTAGAAAAAATAGATATGTCACTGAAGTACGATGCGAATAGTAAAATCTGACTTGACTTTTACCATTCCATGCTAAAAATACTCTACACAGCCGTGATGTCATGTCGTGATACTGCAAGAAATTTGAGTTTTATGAGCACTTTAAATATTAAAAAAATGCTTTTACAAACTGAAATGACTTCAAAAAATTTAATGTCATAGTTACTATGAATATAATAAGAAATGCTAAATGTAATAATTTAATACATTCAAATGTTATTTTTATAATGCAATTTAAATTAACGTGTGATTTTTTTGACGTGGTACAGGTGGTATTTTTAACGCAGATGGCATGCAACGCATCAGTTTTATATAACATTGAATACAAAAATTATTTTAAATATGAATTAAATATATTAATTAGAAAGATATACATATTATATCAATTTTATCGAAAAATATTGTTGTTGCGTCACCAAGATTCGAACCTGGATTTCTTTCCAAACCGGGTAAGGTGCATTATACAACTATGCTACAGCGACGATATTTTTAGCGACAAATTTTCGATTCTTATGTTACGTTTTTGATATTAATACATTTAATTCGTTCCATTATTTGAAAGAGCCGTCTACCTTATCTTTACGAAATCTCATCTCAATCTCAAATACCTTTGAGTAATCTGATAGCAGATTATTAATTCACTTTTATTAAAAGAGATCCACGTCAGAATCCCGGTGGCGCAACAACAATATTTTTTGACAAAATTGATTTTATACGTATACCTTTCTAATTAATATATTTAATTCATATTTAAAATATCACAGATCTATGTTCTGAATAATTACAACTTCACAATAAGAATGTGTTCTCCTAATAATATTCCAGTCTCTGGTTACAGGTTCTCAATCATCACTAACTTATGCAAAAAAAAAACTAATAGCTCATAATATTAATATTTTCCGGTCGTTTCTAGATAGTACCTCAATGAAATTGTCTTTTCAGTACGTTACTTGACAACACGATTACAAAATCTCTATCGGATTCTTAACTGAAGTTGACTATCTACGTTGTTGATTAAAAGCGTTCTGATTACCTCACATCCATCGTCTTTAAATCGCGTGACTTCCTTGCATTAGTCTAATGGATCAAATTGAATATATTCGATTCAAAATTTCCTTTTATTTAATGCATAGCTGACATTCATTGTGTATTTATTACCGAAAAATAAATACTTTTCGATAGCAACAAATTGTATGTTGGTCAATATATATTTTCACAAGTATTCTAAATGTCTTAATTAAAAATATATATAATTACCTACAAGATGATATCAATACTGTTAATACACCTACTTAATATTCTCATTCTAGATTTATTTGTTACTCTAACTTATAGATTTCTAGTTCTCTAACAAAAATATGTTTATTTAATATTTAAATACATATTTTTTCTATTGAAATACCAACAGGAAACCAAGAGAAAAAGTTAACAAAAATTTTGGGTCATAACCAACAAAATAGATTAAGGAGAACACATTCTTATTGTGAAGTTGTAATTATTCAGAACATAGGTCTGTAATGTTAAAACACTTCCTTCTCCTTAATAATATAAGTTGTATCAATATGTCCAAAACTGAATAAAAATAAATTGATAATTCTGGCGTCTGCAGTCGGTTTACTCAAAGGTATTTGAGATTCCGTAAAAATAATGTAGATGGCTTTCAAATAATGGAACGACAGATGTGTTAATTTGAAAAAGTGTAACATATAGGTTCGAAAATTTGTCATGAAAAATACTGGCGCTATAACACAATTGGTTGTGTACTTTCCCGGATTGGAAATAGAGATCCAGGTTCGAATCCCAGTAGCGCAAAAACAATATTTTTCGACAAAATTGATTTTATATGTATATATTTATAATTAATACATTAAATTAGTATTTAAAATAAAATAGATGACTGTAATTTGAATTAATTAAATTTAATCTGTTTTAATGGCGTTACATGTATCAGTTTGTTTTGAAAAATAATTTTTCATTATCATATTAAGTTACTGATTTTTAAAGCGATAATTGTAAAGAGAAAATGAGTAAAAATTATTTGTACGTGTTTTCATCATTAATATCATCAGAAGTGCAATAGCCAAGTGTAGGTCCTGGACTGAAGTAAGTTTCGCCTCTCCAATATGTCCTCCGCTGTCATTTTCCAGTTCGGGATACCAACTGAATGAGCATCTTGAGTAAATCTTGATAACTTGGGCTTTGTTGGATTCGCCAAATTCTTCGTATAATTTAATCGTAATTTGTAATTTCTGTAATTTTATATATTTTTATTGGAAGAGACAATTGTACCCAGATATATGAAATCAGTCATTTTTTCGAAGGCGCAAGCCCTAATATACGACTTAATGTATATATTTCCGTCAAGATTATTAACAGTAAATTAAACAATTTTATATCATGAACTTGACATTACACTTCTGATATTTTATGAAGATACGTAATTTCAATATTGCAGACGTGTTAAATAATCAATATGCAGACGTGTTAAATAATCATATAACACGTTATAATTGTACACATTGCAAGTGTTGAACAAAAAAACATAATGTAACAAATATAATTTATGATAGGTATAATAAATGATAGACAGTATTAATTGTAAAATAATTTATTTGTAAAAGGATGTCTACTTAACCTAGATTTATCGAGACCAACGATAATCGTTACCATAGTCGAGAGCGCCGGACTTAGAAACTTAATGGTGGTAGTAGGAGTGGGCAGGAGCTGCTTGAGCGTAGACAGGGGCAGCATGAGCGTAGACAGGGGCGTGAGCGTACACGGGAGCAGCAACCTTCACCACGGGCTTGATGACGTGCTGGCTGGGCTCGTGATGGACCACGGCGTTGAAACCACTGTGCTCATCGGCGGTGTATTCCACAACACGACGGCTACCGTCAGCTTCGATCAGAGAGTAAGATCCCTTGACCTCATCTCCATGACGGGACTCCTGCTGGCTCTTGATGTCTCCGGTGGTCTCATCATGAACGGAATATTCGAAGCTGTATTCAGCTGGGGCGTACTGTTCAACGGGAGCGGCATAAGCTACTTTAGCTGGTGCGGCATAGTGGACTTGGGCGGGAGCGGCATAGTGGACTTGGGCGGGAGCGGCATAGTGGACTTGGGCGGGGGCGGCATAGTGGGCTACTGGTGCGGCGTAGTGAGCCACGGGGGTCAGCACTCCAGCATGGGCCACGGCCACGAAGCAGGCAAAAGCGAAGATCTTAAAAAAGAACAAAAAATTCTCGTTATTACTAATAAATTATTCGTTATTTACAAATTTAGTATATATTTTATAATTCCCTAGCTTGTCATATATGAGTACCATTTTTTCCAAAAATTTTTTTTACTTATATTAACAAGGTAAGTAGATGCTTTAGACTACGTTATTAGTTTTTAAGTGCGTCAGATGTAATTTTCAAAAATCATTTATTAACTGTGTCTATCATTAAACCCGCCGATTACGAATTGCGATTAGTGATTATTTTTAACTCTAAAACAGTGCAGGAGAGCTGCACAAGTTTGAGTAGAGGTTATAGCGCCATGGTCTTTCATCTATTCCGAAATTAAAATGAAAACGCCGCAGACTGATGTTTTAGGAACAGGCGGCGAATTTCCTTAACAAAAGGATTGTCAAGCTGATCTTGGATCTCAAGAATGTTGTACATCAACAGGGATATTAAAAAGTTGTTTAAGATTGATGATTAATTATTCGTTTAAGACAAAATTATTCGTATTTAAAAACTATTTTGTCAAAATTAAACTATTACTATTATAATATTGCATTGTAGCCCTAAATATGAACCCTGTAATATATTTAGAAAGACCAGTAAAAGACGTTAGATAAACGCGACAAAATTGTCCAAAAAAATTCACAATATTTCTGATCAACCGCGAAAAGACAACTCGAGGACTGAAAGTTGCAATACGAATTAAATGACTCAAGCACAACTGAAAAAAGGAGCTTGTCACAATATTGTACAACGACAAACAAGTTTATTGACGTACTTTGGATGCCATTGTGAAGCTGTCTGTCAGTTATTACAAACTGTAACTTGTCGGACCCAAAGCTCACTTTAAATACCACAATTCTCGCTGCCCCACCAGACGATCGAGTACTTCTTTTTTACGCAGGTACAGCTGTGACACTGTCAAACCGATGAACCGGTGGTACACGCACTTGTTTTATTTATTTTTTTGTAGCGAGTACCAGTTATTTTAAGAAAACTGAGACATTGAATTTGACCCACTTGCTGAAGCTTTTGTATTATTTTAATTATAATCCAGTTGCACATTGGGTCATTAAAAAAATATACATCACTTATATATTATAATTATGTGTAAATGTATTTAACGACACATTTTAAATATCAGGTGAGAACTTTTTAAATGCTAATATTTAAGAATATCCTCCGCTTAAAATGTGTAAGCTTTTTAACAGTGGTAGAATTTATTATATTAATAATTAATAAGAATTATATTAATCAGGTTATTTTTACATACTTATATTTATATACTCGTACTAACACATTGTATTCTAATAAAGAAGAAGGGTGGAAATCTACACATTTATAATTAACAAACTAACTATCTTACCATCACGCCGTTTCTCCGCGGGGTTAGGCAACGATGATAAAGCGCCACACTCTTGTGTCCTGAAATACAATTCTCGCCTCATCCACATTCATACATCTTCGCATACAAGTTTGCCGATTATTGAGGTTTCAAACAGGATCATACTCCGGTGTTTGGTTTACCTGGTCGTGCCAAGTCTTCTGCGGACGTCCTCTACTTTTGATGCCATCAACGCTTGCGTTATATATCTTTCTTACAATTTTCTCCTCATTCATCCGTTTCATATGATCAAACCACTTAAGAGATTTTTTCTTAATCTTACTCATTTAACTAATATCAGCTTAACATTATTTCCTTATTTCTTCATTATTTATTCTGTTATTAATAGATTTGCCACATATACGCCTAAGTGATCTCATTTCCACTGCATTCAGTTTTCATTCGCTCCTCTTCTGCCAGCTCCAGGGCTCACTTTCATACATCAGTGTCGGTATCAGGACTCTATTGTGAACTGCTAGTCTTACCTCGATTGACAAGTTTCCGTCATGTTAGTTACGAATAAACATGCGTCAGGTTGCTAATAGGTGTACTTAGGCTGATTGGTAAATATCCGAAAGGACTAATTTAAAACATGTTTAGATTAAAAAAAAAATTACGTATTATTTTTCATTAGAATTCACGCCAAATATTAGCTTATTCCAAATAAGCATTACTTTTTAAGTGAAAACTTCTAGATGTGAATCTCTTTCATTTTTGCGAAAATGTAGAAAACAGAAGTTATAAAGTTTGACGTTTTAAAAAGAAAGATCATTGCTCAGATTATAACAATGCTAGATGCTATTTAAAGGGGAATCTTCTCCTTCGTTAAAAACTGCCTAAACTTATATATCCGATTTGAAACGAGGACATCAGAGCTGTAAAGACATTCCCCTTAGTGGATTGTCAAAAGACGTATCATTCTTACTTCTCTATACTAAGATCGGCTTTACATTATTTCCTTATTTCGTCATTATTTACTATGTCATAAATATATCTGCCATCTCATCTAAGTGATCTCATTTCCACTGCATTCAGTCTACTTTTGTTCCTCTTCTGCCAGCTCTAGGTCTCACTTCTTGAAAATAAGACGTAAATCCTGCGCAGATAAGATCTACCGAACGAATTGCGCAATCTCCAAGTCGCACGTCCCGCAGATTGGATCACGACGATTCCGGTCGTAAATCAAAATTGTCGTAGGGGGGGAAAGGTAAAAAATAAAGGAACCTGGATATAACGGATAAGGGTCCGATGATAGGTAGTGATTCCAGTCAAAGGACCAGTGGATCTCCGAAAACCGGGATTGGAAGGACTGTTCGCCAAACCTTATATATGACGCCTTCGTCTCCGACCCCGCAGTCGTCACCGATATCACAAAAATGGCGCGCGGATGAGCAGATCTCCACTTTCAATTGAAGATGGCAATATCACAACTTTACCGCGGCACACAAAACAACAAATGGCAATCACCGTGCACACAAATCACAGGATGCGCCGGAGCTGAATAAATCCACACGGCGAAATGCTATCGCGGTATCGTGGTCGAACAAGTATCAGTCACGTTGACGTCTACTGACGTCAAGGTCACTATAAGACGAGCATTAAGAAAAGGTGTATTTGGACGGGGAAAAGGTATCAATAATACGAGTCGTGGCCGATTCGCAAGACGTGGTAAAAATATGTTACGAATCCGGAACACTTCTATACATCAGTGTTTGTACCAGCACTCCAATGTGTACCGCTAGTCTTGCGTCGGTCGACAAGTTCCCATTAGATATAATTCCATTTAAACAAGGTTGTTCTTCGATATTTAATAATGCGTAATATTTCGCGTTCATATTTATAATTTATTTTTTATCCTCTTTTCACTCAAACGATTATGATCATACATAAGTGATATAACGGAATATGTGTCTCGTTCATATTTTTAAACTAATCTAAAAGCTTATGTTATGAAAATAACTTGTCTTCTGGTACGAGGCTTAATTGCAGTTGATCTAGTTGAATATCTATTTATTTAATTTTATTAATTTTTTAATTAAGTTATGGATAACTGTTGAATTGAGAAAGGTTACATAACTTGGATACGATTATGTCTAACCAATACTAATTTTTACAGTTGCAATTTCTGAACGTTAATTGCAAACAAGATTTATTGTAGCCTCGTATGTAAAACCCAAGTAAAAAACAACACAAGGGATGAGTAACTATTGATAATGAGAATATGTGGCTATAAGGCTGCTTAAAACTCAGAAAATCAATAGAAATAAGTAAAATATATATTTGATTGTTAAATAATTTATTTACAATAGTCTAGTTTTTGAGAGTTTGGGTCGTTTGTTAGGAACTTAATGATGGTAGTATGACTGAGCTGGGGCAGCATATCCGTGGTAAGCGGGAGCAGCCTGGGCGTATCCGTAGGCAGGGGCGGCATGAGCATACACGGGAGCGGCATGGGCGTACACGGGGGCGGCATGAGCGTATACAGGAGCAGCAACCTTCACCACGGGCTTGACGACGTGCTGGGTAGCTTCGTGACGGACAACAGCGTTGAAACCACTGTGCTCATCAGCGGTGTAGTCTACGATGCGACGACTGCCGTCGGCTTCGATCAAGGAGTAAGATCCCTCAACATTGTCACCGTGACGGGTCTCATGCTGGCTCTTGATATCTCCGGTGGTTTCATCGTGGACGGAGTACTCGAAGTTGTATTCGGCTGGGGCATACTGTTCGACGGGAGCGGCGTAAGCTACTTTAGCGGGGGCTGCATAGTGGACCTGAGCGGGGGCGGCATAGTGGACCTGGGCGGGAGCGGCATAGTGGACCTGGGCGGGAGCGGCATAGTGGACCTGAGCGGGGGCGGCATAGTGGGCTACTGGAGCAGCATAGTGGGCCACGGGAGTAAGAACTCCAGCATGGGCTACGGCCACGAAACAAGCGAAAGCGAAAATCTGAAAATTAATAATAAAATAATAATTATATATATGACTTATTTTTTATGTATTTAATTGAAAGTATGATATTGTTGTTTAACTGTATCCCTAAGATTCGGCCAGGATCTTAAATATACATGAACACGGTTAAGTTCTGCAGTGTTTAAGTAAAAAAGCTTTGATTTACTTATAGAAAAGGAAAAACTATTATAATAATTTGAAATCACGTGTGTTAATAAAGTTGACCAGACTATAATAATAATAATTTATGTTAATGTCATTAATTGATACGGCGGTTACTTTGTCGTGTAACATGATTATTTTAATTTTAAAAACAAAACTTTGTACTGCACACGCGTTGGGCTATTTTCACTACTAGTTTCGAGAGGTGATAACTAAACCATATACACTATTACAATACTACATTTAATTTAGTTATCACTTGTTGATGAGATGGACGTCAAAATAATAATAATAAATTTGAAAATTAAAATAATAATTAATTTTATCCATGACCACTTTTCTTTTTTTCTCTAGATAACTAATAACGTACACAATACAAAAATAATTTTTGTATTTAGTTATTGTGAACTAGTAACGTACTTTGAATGCCATTGTGATACTGCCAGTGGTTACGAACTGCACCTTGTCGACTGCGAAGCTCACTTTAAATAGCCGATAAGTATCTCCCACTTTCTCCATTTCGGCGGAGAACCACATCGACAATGTCGAGGGCGTTACGCCAAAAGACAATCTCTGAAGCGTGTGCGATATTTTTTTCACGCGTAGGCATTTCTCAATGATGGGTATAGGCTAGAAATTTCAAGTTACAGGTGCGTTCTTGATATTTTACCACCCAATGGAAACATAATGGAAATTAATACTATCATAACGTTAAAATATAAAAAATAAATAAATTTAAATATACGACATATACTCATATTATTATTTATCAACTTTTCTACAAATTACACATTTTTAACGTGTTAAAAATTACCTACTTATTTAGTGTGATGTTTCGTATTCTGCATTGTTTAAATTTATTTAGTGAAATTTAAAACTATAAATTTATAATTATATAAAAATGTTTTTTATGTTTTGACTTTTTTAATATAATATTTCTCACATTATATTAAATTAAATTATTAAATCATTTACGATACATACATATCCATTACCTATATTTAAAAAAATTAAACTTATACTCAATTACAAGTTACTCATCTCAAATACGGGTTCAACGCATATGATCAATTAAATTTACTAGCAATATTTGAATATGTCCAAGAGCACATAATCTCTGGATTTTTACCTACAAAGCCACTGTCATTGAATAAATAGCAGATATCTCATAGAGACAAAGTTATGTTTTATTATATTTAATGGAAAATGTATGGAAGTTGGGGTAATTACATGGCTTACGACTTGTCTCCGGCTGGCTTAAGTGATCACTTTATATATATATAATGTTCACCAATTCTCACCCCTCAATCTCAACATTTATCAAATTCTTGAAAGTTGTATATATGTTGGTATGTAAACTTGTGTAGACTGTTTAATTACATTTACTTTGTTCAACCTATTTGCGAAATCATCATCAGCCGTTTTTGTATTCACTGCTGGATGAAGGCCTCCACAAGTATGTGAAATAAAAATATATACATTATACGTTCTAAAGCTTTTACATAACCTTCTTATACTTTGCTTCCTAGAAATCCAAGCATTATTTTCAATCTTAAAAAAATTACACACTAGTAGATTACTCAACGATGTTGCCATGAGCTCTAGTTCTGTCTCTTCACAATATGGCCACACCGCCCATACTAACTGGCTATGTCCTGACTCATCACATCTGTATCACCCGGGGTACACCCAGAATTTCATCACCATCATAAACCAATGTCAATCCACTACCAGATTAATGAAGACTTCCCCGTGACGCTAGTCTCTACGACCTTCCGCCTATCCATGTTATGTCAGCCCTACTTTATCATGCTCGAATCATTAATTTAATAATATATTTTAAATATGAATTAAATATATTAATTAGAAAGATATACATATAAAATCAATTTTATCGAAAAATATTGTTGTTGCGCCACCGGGATCTCTTTCCTAACCGTGGAAGGTGTATTATCCAACTATGCTACAGCGACAATATTTGTATGTATATCTTTCTAATTAATATATTTAATTCATATTTAAAATATCACAGACCTATGTTCTGAATAATTACAATTCACAATAAGAATGTGTTCTCCTAATAATAAAGTTGTATCAATGAATCCAAAATTTAATAAAAACACAGTTAACAGTTTACTCAAAGGTATTTGAGATTCTGTGAAAGTAAGGTAGATGGCTCTTTCAAATAATGGAACGATTAAACGTATTAATATCAAAAAGGTAACATATAGGTTCGAAAATTATCGCTAAAAATATTGTCGCTGTAGTATAGTTGGATAATGCACCTTCCCCGGTTAAGAAAGAGATCCAGGTTCGAATCCCGGCGGCGCAACAACAATATTTTTCGATAAAATTGATTTTATATGTATATCTTTCTAATTAATATATTTAATTCATATTTAATATATTTATGTTGTGAAGTTGCAATTTTAAAACGTAGTTCTGTTGAATTTTTAATACAAATTAAATTAATCAACTAGAAAAATATGTATAAGAAATCTATGTATCTAAAAAAACTTGGATCTTTTCCCACCCGGGGAAATGCATTACCATTTCCGCTATATCAAATTTATGAACTTATATTCTGTAACTCTTTAAAATGGCTATTATTCCATTTCTAATAAAAATCAACATAATTAATTGAATCTTGTTAACTGCTAAAATATTTTTCTAGTTAATAGATTTTTTGTCAATATCTTTATAGTTGATTAATTTAATTTGTATTAAAAATCGTTATTTTAAACGTTATTTACAGTTATTTAAACCGTTTTTACAGTTATTTAAACCGTTATTTACAGTTATTTAAACCGTTATTTTGACAGAAATTGAGTACGATTGTAACGATGATTATTTGTAATTCTTCGAGCAATGACTGTTGCATCAGAAAGTAAACCTCTTAAATTAAATCTCAGTTACCAATCATCGTCACAATTTCCGACAATTTTGTATATTCATCAAGACTTTGGGCGTCATCGAGGTCGTTTTATCCCCATTGCCGTTCACGCTTTTTGTGGTAGTTTCTTTTTTTCTCGTCTAGTGATTCCATATTTTTTTCCATTCTACCCTGTATCGTCTGGAATTTCTGAGATAGCTTAGTATTCAGGATTCTGGTTTCACTACCATATGTAAGGATCAGGCAAACGCACTGATCAATGACAGAATGTCACTTTTAAGACCATATTTAATCATTAAAACGTACTCCAGCTTAGTTTTGTTTTCTTTGTACATCATTTTTAGTTTTTCTCACATTCTAGATTTCTAAGACAGATATGTATTTGAATATATTGTCTGTTCACCTAAGATTTGGCGTTTTCAAGCTTCTGCGCCCTGTTGGTCTTGTTTTCAGTAAAGACTTCGGTGATTCTATTCAGTTAACCTCTTCGCATGGCCTGTTGGCGCAAGTCGAATGTGTTACCTGTAATATTCTTCGTTCACGACGTATACCCCGTCCTTGTCTGGCTCCCCTTTCACTTGGTTGCAATCGACGAACGGCGAGAGTGAAAACTCGAGTCTCAAAGGGTCAATTGGTGGTTGCCGCCGTGCTTTAACGTTATCCGGATCGGGAAACCGAATATGACAGCATCTAACCCCCTCAAAAATGCAGTGAAACCTTCTTTTTTTATTGCGAGTCGAGGAAGGTGCAAAGTGACGTCCACCTCATGAGATTCAGAAAAGGGTAAGACCAGATTTCTTAATAATAATCTGCAGTGATAGAGTCCACCACGGGATCTATTTCCCACCATGGCCCAATCACGGAAATTTTCCCATTTTAATACACAGTGGGACACTTATTTCATTAACCTTTCCTCTCCGATGATGTAAACTGAATTGACATTGCCCCTGATTATGCTAATATCTCTGTAAATATACTAAATACACCGTTCATATTTTAGGTATTCTTCCGTAATATATTTATGTATCGGATAAAATAATTAAAATATATAAGTATTTACCATACGCAATAATAAAAAATGTTTTCTTGAAGAACCTGATGTGAATTTGTCAATATGTGTATGTGTACGCACGGAGGGATGCGGACCGCGCAGTGCGCGGGGCGCGGGATGCCGGATATCGATAGTAACTTTTTTAATAGCAGAGCTTGCGCTGGCCGAGTTAGACGTGTTTTGTGCGTCTTTATGCTGTTGTAATGCCAAGACGTCTGGTGTTCCATATAAAAAGGACGTCGAACTCGCGCCCAACCCGACGAGATGAGGATTTGTAGTCTGGATTTGATTTATTTCTCATAGTCTTATGTTTTTCTTGATTAGATGTCTTACTTTTACTAAAGACTAACATCTTTTATATATCACCTCCAGGTATTATTATAATTTTTTCCCAGGTTAGGATGAAGGCAGAATGTGACAAAAATGAGGTGGGTATGTGTGCTCAAGATAAAAGAACCCGCGGATCTCATATTCTACACTGCAAGGACGTAGGTCGTCAACCCTACGTTGTATAAAAAAATCTACTGTATTTTTGAAATTTTAAATAATGGAATTTAAGATAAAAATTTGTAATTTTCAGTTATTATTGACAGTTTACTTCTAGTATTGTATAATACATATATGCAAAATTATAATTGTTGACATAGATCAATTCACCCACGAGTGTGACGAACATGACTACCATGTAACTAGCAGTTGATTATTAATTCATTGTCCATTGTTCTCTAATTCATATTTAATTATTACAAATTCTATTTGTTCGTATAATCTTCTCCAAATAAGTAATGGTACATTATCTAACTTACCCTATCTATAAAAAAATGCTAATCGCAAGCGTTAGTGAATAATTTTTAACGAGTAATGGTATATGTAGACGTAATTTTCACTATTAGCAACCAAACATTTAATACCCATGTCCACGGTAGAGATTTTCATGAGATTTTCGACTCGAGACTTTGGAGACGACTTTCGGAATCCCCGTGTCTTATATCTCATTTTAGTCTTGTCGTATATCAAACGTCAAATGTCAGTTCATTGATCATTTATGTTCCGTTCGTCAGTTGAATGAGTTTCAATCTCGCCAGCACCTGTAAAACATAATGTAATTTAATACCATCTGGTCGTGTAACTTTCAAAATAAATATTTAAGATATTAAGATTTCAATAAACGGAAACAAAGTGAACGGCGCTTTGAATGGAATTATAGCAAATGGGAACCTGTCAACCGAGGTAAGACTAGCGGTCTACAACGAAGTCCTGATACCGACACTGATGTATGAAAGAGAGGCCTGGAGTTAGCAGAAGAGGTACGAAAGTATACTGTTTTAGGAGAACACATTCTTATTGTGAAGTTGTAATTATTCAGAACATAGGTCTGTGATATTAAATATATTAATTATAAAGATATACATATAAAATCAAAATTGTCGCTAAAAATAATGTCGCTGTAGCTTAGTTGGATAAAGCACCTTCCCCGGTTAGGAAAGAGATCCAGGTTCGAATCCCGGCGACGCAACAACAATATTTTTCGATAGAATTGATTTTATATGTATATCTTCATAATTAATATATTTAATTCATATTTGAAAGTATACTGAATGCAGTGGAAATGGGATTTATTATTTATAGACATAGTAAAGAATGAAGAAATGAGGAAAGAATGTAAAGCTGATAGTGAGTAAAATTAAGAAAGGGTCACATAAGTGGTTTGGTAATATGGAACGGATGAATGAAAAGAGAATGATAAGAAAGATATATGACGCAAGTGTTAATGGTACCAGAAATGGAGGACGTCCATGAAAGACTTGACACGTCCAGGTAAACCAGATACTGTAAAATTGTCCTGTTAGAATCCACAGAACTTGTATGAGAAGGTGTATGAATAGAATTGTGTGTCAGGACAGAAGAGTGTGGCGCTCCATCCTCTTTGCCTACTTCCGCGGGGAATTGGCGTGATTATAAGTAAGATGTTATAGTAGTCTCGCTGTCAAATCCAACATTGTGTATTTGGGCTTTACTTTTTGTCTATTCGTACCAATCTCAGGCTTATCTCAGAACAAATTTCTATTCTTTAATTTTTTATTTATTTAACATTTTTACAATTTTTTATAACATGAATTAAGTATTTTACATTTTTTAAATTACATGGTTTTTCTTTCGCTTACCTCTCCAAAAAAAAGACCAGCTCTTGTGCTTGGAGAGAGAGTTACACTACAATAACTTTATATAATACCTTACATATTCTATTCATTGTCCATTTGTGTGCTTCTGAAGCGTTCTGTAATATTTTTTATTTTCTAATTATATGTTTTTGAAGTGTTCATTTAGTTTATTTTTAAACTCTTTTATATCCTTTATTTCTTTACTTTGTGTAATTTGCTATTGAATTTTTTTATCCGTAAGTATATAAAATTTTGCGCTATTGTTTGGTGTTACATTTAGGGATTTTAAAGTTATTTTTAAACCTTAATGATGTGCTTGTTTCAAATTTTACAGTGCTATTTTCTTTAATTGATCCATTGAGATTTTTTTGTAAATGTTTTGATTTTGGGAACTGGGAATTAAAATTTCAATACCTTTACACAGTGCTGGCTCTAGTCTCTGTGGCGCCCTCGGGCGAAATTTCCCCTGCGACCGGATCCTCTTTTTCGTGATTCAATCTTGTGCTGTTGATAAGGTGGAGAGTGTTGAATTACATATATCTCTCAAGTTTCGCTTTACATGGTCAAAATATTCCAGTTTTCGAATCTTCAATGATTTCTTAGCTCATTTTCTAGTTATTATTAAGATTACAGCTGAGGTTAGTTTTTGGGTAAGCTTTTTTAACGGCACCCTATAAACTGTAATTATTGTTATACTGGAGAATTAGCTGCCATTCTTCAGGGCAAAACTACAGTGGAGACGTTTGTGATGATATTTGAAGAAGCAGATGGATCTTCTGGATCTATTTGACGTTCGTCTTGTTTTTTTGAATGCTCATAAACTTTTTATTTTGTTGAAACTGCAGCTCATTCTCCTTTTTTCGTTTTACATCTCGGCTTGTTCGGCGCCTCGCCTTGTTCGGCGCCCTCGAGCCTCTTATTTGTTTTAAATGTAAATTATTAAATGGAAAGATATTCAATTATATCGAGGTAACCAGACATAGTAAACAAATATATAGATTTAGTAATTAAATATATCAAAAATTGAAAAAAAAAAATTGTAGACCTAAATTTGTTTATCTGTTCTCATGTTCCGATAATAGATCATAATATAAATAATGTCAAATACGTTTAATTTAACCAGTTAGGTTAGGTAACGTGAATAATTAACAATTTCTAGGAAGTGGTGAACCCACTAGCCACTTGTCATTAAGTCTTTAAATTGAACTTGAACCACAACTTGCTGTAAAAGCTTTTGAGAAACACAAAGCACACAGTTGTACACGTAGTGTATCAACACGTTGGCAAACATAAGGCCCGGAGTGGCAAGCAATGCGTCTGAAAGTATACTGCGAGATTTATAGTGTTATAATTTAAATGTTTTAATTAGGTTAAATAATATTTTTTTCCTTCATGGCCCAGCAGTTCATGGCTCATGTGGAGCCTTGGCCTCCTAAATGTTTTGACTCAGTACTCCGGTGCCTGGTGACTGTAATTTGAAATCAGTAGCAGTTTGGGTGCAACCTTTTTTACGCGATTCTCTCAAAGAAATTGGGTGACTTTTATCCTACCAACCTGGTCTCTATTAAATATTATTTTTGGGTTCCGCAATTCTAGAAATTTTTGGACGTGACCCGCTGAGTTGCAGTAGTTTAATATGGATTGAGAGTCTGGGATTCTAATCAATGTAATACATCTCATCATCACTTATTCTTCAGAATTCTCCATGCCTCACAGCTCCATAAAGTGATAGCTGTCTTTCCTATTGATCCATATTTGCAAAACACACTTTAGCGCGTTTGTAATATCAGGAACGAAAATTATTGTTGTCACATGCCCGCGTCCGAATTTCTTATCCATGACATATTTTAATGCTTGCCCACCAGTATGAAATGTGACCTTGATGCCAGCAGACGTCAATTTGAGCGATATTGTGTTCGATCTCGATATCGCGATAATATTCGCGTTGTGGCCGTTCAACTTCAGTGCACCAGCACTGCATTTGTGATTCTGTGATTTGTGTGTACAGTGTCTTTTATTTGTTGTATCGTGGATGCACATTGACATCGCCGTCTTCAATCGAAATCGGCTCATCCACGAGCCATTATTGTGTGAATTCGGCAGCGACTACGAGAGTTTGCGGATGCGTCATATTCAAGGTAAGGCAAGCAGTTCTTCCGAATCCCGGTTCCCCGAGATCATTGGTCCTTCCTCTAAGCCCCTATTTCTTCACCAACCTCTTCCTGAACCATGTTTCCCTATTCCTCCCCACATCTTGCGGTGATTCCAATTTACGACTGAAATGATCGTAATCCATTCCGCGAAACGTGTGACCCGGAGATTGCACAATTTAGCTATTGTTTTTTGTTCTTCTCAAATCTGTCAACGTTTTTCCCAATTTAACTGGGATTTTTCCTAATTTTACTGGTAAGTCAATTCAGTGTGAATTATAGTTTTTTACAGTATGATTTAGTTTACCTGTGGATATTTTGTGATATCAGAATCGGCAGTAATACAAAGTAGATCCTGCAGCAATCCTTTATATTAAATAATATTATATAGATAAATCTTCAGTCATAATAAAAACAAGAGCATTGATTGTGAAATAATTTATTTACAATATTTAGCTACTTATGTCTAGTTTCTGGGAGTTTAGGTCGTTTGTTAGGAACTTAATGATGGTAGTATGACTGAGCTGGGGCAGCCTGGGCGTATCCATAGGCGGGGGCGGCGTGAGCGTAGGCGGGAGCGGCGTGAGCGTAGGCGGGAGCAGCGTGAGCGTAGGCAGGAGCGGCGTGAGCGTAGGCGGGAGCGGCATGAGCGTAGGCGGGAGCGGCATGAACGTAAGCGGGAGCAGCGTGAGCGTACACTGGAGCAGCCACCTTCACTACGGGCTTGATGACATGCTGGGTAGCCTCATGACGGACAACTGCGTTGAAGCCACTGTGCTCATCAGCGGTGTAATCCACAACACGACGGCTGCCGTCAGATTCAATCAGGGAGTAAGATCCCTCAACATTATCACCATGACGTGTCTCATGCTGGCTCTTGACATCTCCGGTATGCTCGTCATGCACGGAATAATCGAAGCTGTATTCAGCTGGGGCATACTGTTCAACCGGAGCGGCATAAGCTACTTTAGCAGGTGCGGCATAGTGGACCTGGGCAGGAGCGGCGTATTGAGCAACAGGGGCGGCATAGTGGACCTGGGTGGGAGCAGCATAGTGGGCAGCTGGGGCAGCATAGTGGACCTGAGCAGGGGCGGCATAGTGAGCTACCGGGGCAGCATAGTGTGCCACAGGGGTCAGCAGACCAGCTTGGGCTACGGCCACGAAACAGGCGAAAGCTAGGATCTGAAATAAAAATATACAAATATAAATCACTAATACAAATTAATTTTTAATGATAATGGATAAACATATTTTATTTTATCAATAAATTAATATGCTTAGCTGATCTAATCAGTTAACACAACATACTTTGAATGCCATTGTGTGTGAGTCGGTCTGATGTGGATTACAAACTGTACCTTATCAAATGCAAAATGCACTTTAAATACTCTTATCCCCCCCAAGTACGTTAACACTTAACACACCAATAGTTCTCACAAGGTCGAGGACGTTATTAAAAAAAACAGTCGTTGAATAGAGCGGTCAGTAGAGCACTTTCCTTCTCATATCTGTGAGGTCACATTGTAAGCCGCGTTGAGATAATATACATAAATGTACACATTCTTTACATTGAATACACATAACTTATTTGAATCCAATCTATTATACATTAATTCACAACTTCAAAATTATATGGGAAATGAAAGAAAACATACAACAGAACAAATATTTTTATATTTAGAATTAAATACACTTAAATATAGATACACACAAAAGTTTATAACTTCACACACTTAGCGTAAATTCTTTAAATGAATTAATACGATCAATTTTTTCTCTGATTTTACACCAAACATATAAATATTTTCATTTTTACTTTACCTTGAATCTACTTCCACTTTGTATTTAATTGTATTTTTCCTCGTGTTCGAGTTATATTAGTCTATTAATTTATAAAAATTGATTTATTTACCATCTTGTCCTAAAACAGGCTTTCAATGCATTTTAAAAGTCTATCATCAATATTCTTTTCGCATGTTTTTTGGAAAATTGTTGTTTTTTTGTGAATTCTAATTATCTGTATTCAATATTCAATTGTGTTGTTGTAAAAATGCAATACATAATAAAATTAAAATAAATATTTGCTGATTATCGATTAACCATGTAAAATGTTTGCCTCAGCACGGGCGAAGCCCTAGTGAGGCAGCATTAAGATGTATATGTAACAAATATTTAAAAAATCTTAAAAAATGAATGTGTTTAGGTGAAATGGTGTGTATGTGAGATAGACTTGCTTAAATAAGAAATTATTTATTAAAAAGAATACATTCTTATTGTGAAGCTGTAATAATTCAAAACATAGGTTATGGAATTGGAAAAGAGATCCAGGTTCGAATCCCGGTAGCGCAACAACAATATTTTTCGATAAAATTGATTTTATATGTATATCTTTCTAATTAATATATTTAATTCAATAAAAATTTAATAAAAATGAATTGATAATTCTGGCGTCTGCTATCAGTTTACTCAAAGGTATTTGAGATTCTGTAAAAATAAGGTAGATGGCTCTGTCAAATAATGGAACGATTAAATGTATTAATATCAAAAAGTTAACATATAGGTTCGAAAATTGTCGCTAAAAATATTGTCACTGTAGCATAGTTGGATAATGCACCTTCCCCGGTTAGGAAAGAGATCCAGGTTCGAATCCCGGTGGCGCAACAACAATATTTTTCGATAAAATTGATTTTATATGTATATCTTTCTAATTAATATATTTAATTCATATTTATTTTAAATTTAAAATATTTAAAGAAAAAATAAAGGGAGAAAAAATGTAAATTAAAAAAGAAACAGTTTAGGAAATGATGCAATATTTGAACATGAAAAATAAATTTGTTAATATAGTAAGGATTTTATAATTTAATGTTTTTTTTAATGTATTTTTAGCTAAAATTTACATTTACTATATTTATTTACACGCTATCCCGGAATCGTTTTTAATAGTTGTTGTACTTTCTCGGTGTTCGGATTACGGTGATTGAAATATTAAACCATTGTTATGTTTTTTTACGGTTGTGGGGGTATTAACAATGTTTGATTATCCACCATCCGAATAAAGCATTCGGATATGTCATCATAGTTTATCACATACGTGTTACCAGAATGCATTTTTCCTGTTTTACCCCCAATTTGGGGGGGACGCCAAAGGGGGGTGGTGGGGACTCGGTTATCACATTATTAGATTCAGGGGAAGGGGGCCAAGGCATTTTTGGGGAGAGAGATAGCTTAATATGGAAAACCATTGCCAAACCTCTGAAAGATGAAGGGGGTAGGGGGTATCGTTTACATGGATAGAGTGTTGCAGGTCGCAGGGATGTCGGTCAACGGTCCGGGGAGAAGGCGAAGTTCATCAAGTCCAGGTAAATGGTTCAAGGCATAGATTGATGGGGGCGATGGGAGGATTGTAGAGAGAGGGGGACCGTATGGAATTTGCTCCGGTGTGGAGGGTCTCTTTGAAAAGGCCCACTAGCTCTACCCGGGGCTATCGGTATCCCAACCCCCAGGGGGCCCATATTAACCCCCAGAAAGGGAGGGGTCCCACCCAACCCCTAAATTAGAATCCCGGAAAGGATTTCCGTGAATACCTTACATGTGTCATGATAATAGGTATAACCGTGATGACCTGTTCCCGTCTAATCCAGTGTAAATATTGAATACTAACGGGCAAAAACCATTGTTCATGAATAAGTACAACCAGAGGATGTACTCCGGCGTCTGCCTCACCTTACATTTACTATAACCATATTTTTGATACGAGCTTGTATGAGAACGTGTACGAATGTGGATGAGGCGAGAATTGAGTGTCAGGATAGAAGCCTCTCTGCCTACCCCCGCTGATAAACGTCATGATGATAAGTACTGGTGACAGAACTCACCTTCTTCAATTCTTGTCCACGCAAGACCAGCATTAATCTTCAGATCATTAGTCTAACATATTTGTAGCCGACCTCTTCTTTTATTGTCCAGTCATTAACATCACTGCACGATTTTTCACGTCTATCTCATGTACGTTAGCTTTGCCGCACGATTAGCATATTTAGCTTGGACAATGTCGACTACCTTTATTTTGCCTAGTTCAAACATTTTTCCTGTTTCTCAGTAACATACTCAACATTTTTCATACCATTGGACTTTTAGTAACAGCCAATTTTAATACGACTAGAACATCGACGAACACGTGCTGACCAAATACTTCTCTTCAAACTACTGCAAGGCCATATTGATTGTCCCAGCCAATTGAAACTAATATCTCTCCATGTACCATCTAGATCAACCCGGCAATCCGTACTCTTCCGCATTCCCAGAAGTAGATCATCTTAAATACAAAATTCATTTTAAATATGAATTAAATGTATTAATTATAAAGATATACATACAAAATCAATATTATCGAAAAATAAAAACATTGTTGTTGCGCTACCGGGATTCGAACCTGGATCTCTTCCCTAACCGGGGGAGGTGCTTTATCCAACTAAGCTACAGCGGCACTATTTTTATCGACAATTTTTCGACCTTATATGTTACCTTTTTGATATCAATACATTTAATCGTTCCATCATTTGACAGAGCCATCTACCTTATTTTTACAGAATCTAAAATACCTTTGAGTGAATCTGATAATAGACGCTAGAGTTATTAATTCTTTATTAAATTTTGGACACATTGATACAACTTTATTATATTTACCTATAAAAACTCATGTTGCTCTCCCTTTACCGCAACATTAATTGCAACCTCCCCACCCTTCTCCTTCTTTCATCTAAACATACTTATGTATATAAATTTTTTTTGTGGATTTTCATTATTAGTATCACATGTTAAATAGTTATTATGTTTATTACAATTATGTTTACACTGTCAAAATCCCTTAATAAAATAAAAATAATAAAAAATACAATATACGTTTTAAAGACCGATTTTGTGATCAGTGGTAAATTTTAGTGTAGTAAAAAAAGGAACTTAAGTATAATAAAATTGAAAAAACGGGTTTGTTCGATCGTTTGTAAAAAATATTTATTCATCGAAAGTATATTGCATACTAAATGAATTTTACCATTCAGTACAGGGGATATCGCGCTATTTTAGTGATGAGAGTTCGTTTGATGATAATCTCGCTATTGAATTTATATATATATATATATATATACGCAGCAGTGAATAAAGCGTATTGCCAATGGTGAATATTTAAAATAAGTCAATTTTGGTACAATTCTCAGGTATTTCCTGTTTAATCACCTTGCCACACTATTAGGCGGGATTCACTTTGACATTAGTAAACTCGACGTTCAAATAACCTTTTTAAAGTTTTTTTTTATCACGGGCTATGGTACAAAGTTACTATGGTACAAATTTACTATTGTGAGAATTTACTACTGATCACACAATCGGTCTTAAGCGTCTTTGACTACGCCTAATATACTGTAAGTAAGCATTACAAATATAATATAATATTTTTTTTAAGTGTCACATTAAGTGTCATAATAATTTCATTGTTTAATTGTTTAATTTGACTGATATTCAAGACCAACATATAAAATTAATGTTGTACAATAATGTTATTGACATGGCAATAATTTAAAAAAATCCTGCTTGCCCTAAAACATTAAAGATTCAAAGCCTTCATTCGTTGACCAGACTGTGAAACAACTATGAGGTAGTTAATACTAATATTACCATGTGTAAAAAATTGTTTATTTTACAAAACAATAGTAATTAAAGTGTTGAGCATATTTATAACTATTGATACAAAAACTCAATTCAACAACCGGAAAAAAAAACTTTTTCTCTAATGTTTGTAGTTGCAAATATATATATATTATTTTCTTTTTGAATTTATTATTTTTCTTTAGAAGACAAAACATCGTTACGAGTGAGTAATGATGTACGTAGAAATTTGGAAGAAAGAAAGGCACACAAAAAAACACGATAAAAACTGTGAAATAATTTATTACAATTTTTGGCTACTTAAGTCTAGTTTCAGCAAAATCAAATACTATAGACATCATTATGTTGAGCACTTAATGATGGTAGTAAGACTGGGCGGGAGCGGCATGAGCGTATGCGGGAGCAGCATGAGCGTAGGCGGGAGCGGCATGAGCGTACACGGGAGCGGCGTGAGCGTAGGCGGGAGCGGCATGAGCGTACACGGGGGCGGCGTGAGCGTAGGCGGGAGCAGCATGAGCGTACACAGGGGCGGCATGAGCGTAGGCGGGAGCGGCGTGGGCGTACACTGGGGCAGCAACCTTCACAATGGGCTTGATGACATGCTGGGTGGCTTCATGACGGACGACGGCGTTGAAACCATGATGCGCATCAGCGGTGTAGTCCACAATACGACGGCTGCCGTCAGTTTCGATCAGGGAGTAAGATCCCTCAACATTATCACCATGACGGGTTTCATGCTGGCTCTTGACATCTCCGGTGTGCTCGTCATGTACGGAGTAATCGAAACTGTATTCAGCTGGGGCGTATTGTTCCACGGGAGCAGCATAAGCTACTTTAGCTGGGGCGGCATAGTGGACCTGGGCGGGTGCGGCGTATTGAGCTACGGGGGCGGCATAATGGACCTGGGCAGGGGCGGCATAGTGGGCTGCTGGGGCGGCATAATGAACCTGGGCGGGAGCAGCATAGTGGGCTACTGGGGCAGCGTAGTGTCCTACAGGGGCCAGCAGACCAGCGTTAGCTACGGCCACGAAACAGGCGAAAGCTAGGATCTAAAAAAAATAATTAAATATTAGAAATAATATTTATTATACCACAAGTTAATTAATAATATATATATAGATTGATCACTTTTTATGTATAAAGACATTGACGTCTTATGATATATCATAAGCATATAAACCAAGTAACTGGGTAGTAGATCTATGTATGTTAACATACTTTGAATGCCATTGTGTGTGAGTTGGTCTGCTGCTGATTACAAACTGTACCTTGTCCATTAAAAATATCACCTTAAATACCCCGATCTAAGCTTTCTCTCCAATCGAGCTCTCACCTCTCCCATAGCAACGCAGCATTACGCACAATGCCAAGGACATTTTAATTAGTACTATTTCATTTCTATATCGCTCAAGGTGGCCGTTTATAGTACGAGTATGTTTAATGAATTTTTGGCTAGGATTATTATAGTATAGTATAGATGTCCGTATTATTACATTAATTGTGATTAGTTATTAATAGTTTATTAAATTTGCTTTAATTAATAAATTACTGTGAGTTATTTATATTTAACCGGTATTGTAAAACTTCATTTTTTCTTCATCAGGAATTTAAATTAATACGGAACATTAAAATAATATATAGTCACTTCTTCAATAATTGCAATATTACTCTGTGACAACATATTATATAAAGAATAATAAAAATAATTATTTACACCACTGTTTATAGATAAGTCAATATGTTTCGAGACCAATGGCCCCTTCTTCAGAATACAATGTATACTAAAATGAAAAATGCAACATAGACAAAAATAATAATGTTAATACATGTAGTGGGCAAATAATTAGGAACTACTTTGAAAACAAATTTAAACGGTGACTATTTGCAAAAGGATTTGGTTATTTATTTTTATTTTTATTTTATTGAGGGATTTTGACAGTGTAAACTTATTATAACTAACATAATAATATTTATGAAAATCCACAAAAATGGTTAGGTACATAAGTATATTTAAGTGCAGACGATAAATAAAAAGAAAAGCAGAGGGAGAAAGGGTGGAGAGGTGGCAACTATTGTTGCGGAAAAGGGAGAGCAAGATGTGCTTATAGGTAGAATAATTGGCCAAAATTGAGATTGTGGTGGTTCATACAAAGAACCCTTTGAGCGTAGTAAGGCTAATGTTGAACAGGTCAATTTCTGCAAATTTATCATTATGCTACATATTTGCATGACCGGTAAATGAATGAATTTTGTATGTAAGATGTTCTACTTCTAGGAATGTGGAAGAGTGCGGCTGACGGGTTGATCTAGATGGTATGTGGAGAGATATTAATTCTAGTTGGCTAATTTATAATGTTTAATTTGCAATTAACACTTTTTCTTATTTCTAAAGTTTCTAATTTATCTAACTGTAAACCCCTGGTATGTAAAATATCTAAACTCTTGTTAATTGTCAAAATAATGGATTGTTTCCAAAATATGATAATAAACTAAATTAATTAATTTTTCAAAATAGAGCACAATGTATTTGAATCAAACGTTAAAAATAGTTATTTTCTTTTCACATTTAATGCAATGTTTTATTTTTTGTTTAAATACATTTTAGATTTACAAAATTTCATTAATTTTATATATTAATAATCGTGGTTTTTGACAAAAAAGTAGAAATGTCTAAATTGTCTAAGTTATTTGCAGCCATTTACGCAAGAAAAGTATTTTATAAATTTATATTTTTAAAGTTTTATATTCCTACACATATTAAAAAAAACTGCGTTTTTGTCAACATTGTACCCGCCATACGTTCCTGTCGGAGGCCCTATTTATTGTAGAAGTTGTCTTTAGTTTTCTGCATTCGCTTTGCTCATTATTCGGTGAACACATTTTCGTCTGACGTTCCTCCCAATTGTCTTTTCTAAATTTTTCTAATCTCTAAATTTTGAGATACGTGTTGTATTCCATTCATTGGCCACATCAATTTTGAAAAGTGTCTATTGTTTTCTTGCACTCTCCTCAAAATTGCCTTATTTAGAATTATTTCCATTTTTTTACAGCACCACATCTCGAATACTTATATTATATTTATTTATACATTCGACAATAAAAAAACAATAATAGAGTTATGCACCCCCAAATAAGAAAGAAGATCTTGAATTATAGGGGTGGCTATCAACATTTATATAATACAAGATCAATACATATTAGATGTAAGAAATTGTTTACTACAATTAAAGAATTAAAAAATATTTAGAACACATTCTTATTGTGAAGTTGTAATTATTCAAAACATAGGTCTGTGATATTTTAAATATGAATTAAATATATTAATTAGAAAGATATACATATAAAATCAATTTTATCGAAAAATATTTTTGTTGCGCCACCGGGATTCAAACCTGGATCTCTTTCTTAACCGGGGAAGTTGCATTATCCAACTATGCTACAGCGACAATATTTTTATCGACAATTTTCGAACCTACATGTTACGTTTTTTTTTTACCTTCTCCTCTTACCTTCCCCGGTTAGGAAAGAGATCCAGGTTTGAATCCCGGTGGCGCAACAAAAATATTTTTCGATAAAATTGATTTTATATGTATATTTTTCTAATTAATATATTTAATTCATATTTAAAATAAATATATATATATATATACATTTATAATTGTAGTTGAAAACCATTGTATGTGTTCGTAGATCGTCTCTATAAAATAATTAGCAGCATTATTAGCATTACCGATCAAGTAAAGATCATTCCATTTTAGTTTGTTTATAGCATGAATTAACTTTTCCGTAATTATTTTAGTAAATGTATTTTTGATTTGTACAGGATTTATTAGTTTTTTTGCAGTTTTAACATCTATTTAATAGACCTACAGAGAAATAATCAGTAATTTTTGTATCCAGTATATACGGTTTCAGATGTAGATTATTGTCTGGTTTACACCATATATGGTATAAACCGAATAATAACTAGAATTTTTTTCGATTCTATACGTAATAATGCATGACATGAAATCGTGCATAGCTAAGTTTGTTTTATATTCTTTATATTCTTCTATTCCATGACCATGAGTTCCATGACCATTTTCGGCAATATTGATATTAATGTCACCTAAAATAATTTGTTTACGAATATTTTTATTTTTATTCAAAAATTGATCTAGATCTTTGTTAAATGCGTCTATTTAAAAGTCCCATGACCTGTATACTGTAGTTATAGAAAAAGGTATGCCATGGTAATTTAGCCAATTTAACTGTAATACTATAGCAATCTGAAACTTCTAACCCATTTCGCTCTCTTTCATTCGTGTAGTGAGTGCTCTAAATGCCAATTAATTTTATATCTTTCTATTTATATGTGATTTAGAGATTTGTTTTTTTATCTTGAAAGCTTATTTGCTTTTATTAATCTGACTTCTCCGTATATATCACGAACTTCTGGCATCATACTTTATGCTACAACCTAGGTAAATACGGTAGTAGGTAGTATTCCACTTGGTAATTTTCCTATTTAGGGAGACCTGTTATGATTTAGTTGTTGACATTTTTATTTTTTATTACTTTTATGTGTATTCATAATATAGTAAGTTTATTAAACTAATTAAATGAGTCACTTACAGAAAGATATGCAGAAAAAATCTAGCAACCGAATAAATATTTAGTTACTACTAGAGCTCGAATTAAATATCAATTGGTGGAAATATAGGGAAGAAAGGAAGCACTTAATTTTCGTCTGCTAGATGTTGGTTCATTTGTTGCATCCTCTCCACTACAAGTTCAAGCATCGCGGCGTGTGTATAACATTCGCGAAAATATGATTTTTATTTATAAGCTGAATTAAGGTTAGATTAATTGAAAAGCTGCAGTTGGAAGCCTTTAATCACTGTGACATTAAATAAATTTTAAACGGCGCTAACAACAGAATAAATCATTGAAATTTAGAATAAATATATTTTATCGTAACAAAATTATCTGTACAATATTTGGGTGTACAGAATAAAAACAAATAACACATAAATTATAAAGTTAAAATACAGCAATTATTGTGAAGGTACACAACAGTTTTGATTGGAAAACATAACAATTATTGTGGTAGTACACAAGAATTTGAAACATTTTTGTGTGACAAGTATACACCAAAATGCATCTACACCTACGTACACCTACATGGTAGACATTTTATTTGTTAAAATGATTAATATTAATTAGAGATATTGCCGATACAATTGACAATGAATTGGAGATACAACATTACATTACATTTTGATTGTATACTATATTATTTATAAAAATCAGAATTAACAAATGGCTATGCCGCCAAATCTCCGAAATGATTTATCTATTTACAGGTACTCTAAGAATAACTATAAAAAATTAAAGTTCGCTTCAACCAAAGAAATTAATATTCATTCATGTTTTTTATTAAATGTAAATTATTCACGAGAAAAAGACTGCCCGCCTCAATACGGACCTTGACCTAGTGAGGTGGGCAGGGATACGATGTAATGCAGTTTGTCAGATTGATCTATTTTTGCACACTTATTATACTATCACTTACAATGTTTTGTAATCTATAAGACGTTAAATGAATCTTGAATATACTTTTACACGTTAATGGCCCATGTTCTGAGATTCGACTCGAGTGCGCATAATGGACAGTGCAGAGCTAGTGCGAAGTGATTTATGAATCATCGGCCCGTATGTTTTACCCGATACATCAAAGAGATTATAGTAAACACGGGCCTTTATAGCTTTCACCGTCATTTTTTCATATTTAGTATATGTGTGGGAATAGATCCCATGGACTGTATAGATTTCAATTACTTTTTAGTTGACGCAACCCGAATTGGATTCAGAAAGGAATAATGACAGATGGATCTGGACTACCTTGATCTCAGTCGTGGGCTGGACGTCAATTTTCACTTCCACTTGACTCGCACTTTTGTAGTGAAGAACGGAGATATCACTGCACTTCCGAATGCTGTAGAACACCGCTTCTTTTTCGTGGTCCGAATTGTTACGCATGGCGTTACTCTCCATTAAAATAAACACGTATTTTAACAGGTCTGCGTCGAAATGCAATCTGGTCCCACGTAATTAGTTGGCCAGAGCGGGAAATGTATATTAAGGTTTATTGGAAAGACGGAATACACATGGAGTAGTCGACTTACGTCAACAGTATACCTGATTGTTTTACTATTCTGTATTATCGTATTAATATAACTCGTATCGAAGGAAGACTGTTATTCATGATTGTAAGCACTCAGGTGGCTGAACAATCCAATCTTGGATCCACAATCCTGGAGTAACATGAGCATGTGAAGATACCGGCTTTATCTTTACCCTTACCATGGTGTGAGGGCTTGCGTGTTTCTCTAAACAAGTGGGCTCTACTGACAAGAACACAATCACCCTCATGCATCCACATTGTATAACTGAAATAGTTCACAACTCGACATAAAATTAAATCTATTATAAACGTGTATTCTTATCAACTTGTGGGTAAATAATGTATCCGCCATAATAAGATTTAGAAACAAAATTGACATCTAGTACATCTTCAATCATATAAAAATGATTTAGATAAACCTAATTGGCCATTGAAAAATGTTTTTTTATGAAATATTGAATGAGCTTGGCCTTTTCAAATATGTTACTTACAATTTAATTATACATCTTTTAAGGTGGCAGCAGCCTAGCCCACGTGTTGGACATATTTAATCCTTGAATATTTTGGTGTGAAATTAAATGACCTAATTATTATTTTGATTGACCTAGCGTATTTTTTCACAATACCGTTGCTTATAATAGTAAAAAAGAATCATTATTTCCACAGGAATAAGTCTATATAATTTAAGTAGTTAAATGGTAACAAAATATTAGGAGGACACATTCTTATTGTGAATTTGTAATTATTCACAACATAAATCTGTGATATTTTAAATATGAATTAAATATATTCATTAGAAAGATATACATACAAAATCAATTTAATCGAAAGATATTGTTGTTGCGTCACCGGGATTCGAACCTGGATCTCCTGGAAAGGTGCATTATCCAACTATGCTACAGCGACAATATTTTTAGCGACAAATTTTCGAACCTATATGTTACCTTTTTGATATTAATACATTTAACCGTTCCATTATTTGAAAGAGTCATCTACAGCTCTGCGTGTAAAGGTTTGTATGAAAGCTCTCAATGTCATAATTGATATAGTCAAGCCCATTATTAAATTATACGTCATCCAAATAATCTAAGATAATAATCACCTTAACCTCTATAAATATTTTCTTTGTTGAAATTTTAAAATAAATCCATAACATTTACAGATGATTCCATTAAAATTCATAATACTTTGCTAAAATTTGAGACAATTGTCAGCATAATATTATACACCCTGAATACAATAGTTCTGTGTTAAATATAAAAATGGTTTAAAATACGCCAGCCCAAAATGAGCACTTATTACCTGTTCTGACTGTTCACCATAAAATTATAGTTAATTATATTTAATATAGTGATTTTCTAAGATATTCAAAATAAAATATACATGTACTATGATAAATTACAGTGTACTATGATATAACCCTCTTAAATATAAAGTATGATCAAAATTATTTAGTGTTTTGTAATTATTACATTATTTAATACGAAAGAAATCTTTAAAGATTAAATTCTTAAGTTTAAAATGTATACTAGCAATTTAAACGGATTGATATTCAAGAAGAATGGTGATAAAGAAAAAAAAGAAATAAATGGTTGTGAAATAATTTATTGTAATTTGTGGCTACTTAAGTCTAGTTTCTGCGAAATTGTTTACCATAGACATCATTATGTTGTGTACTTAATGATGGTAGTAAGACTGGGCGGGAGCGGCATGAGCGTAGGCAGGAGCGGCATGAGCATACACGGGAGCGACATGAGCGTAGGCGGGAGCGGCATGAGCGTAGGCGGGAGCAGCCTGGGTATAGGCGGGAGCGGCATGAGCGTACACTGGGGCGGCATGGGCATACACGGGGGCAGCAACCTTCAGCACGGTCTTGGCGACTTGCGGGGTGCCTTCGTGACGGACAACAGCATTGAAGCCGGTGTGCTCATCAGCGGTGTAGTCTACAATGCGACGAGTACCGTCAGCTTCGATCAGAGAATAAGATCCCTCAACATTATCACCATGACGGGTCTCGTGCTGGCTCTTGATATCTCCGGTGTGCTCATCATGGACGGAGTATTCGAAGTTGTATTCGGCTGGGGCATCAGCGTAGTGTTCAACGGGAGCGGCATATGCTACTTTAGCGGGGGCAGCATAGTGGACCTGGGCGGGAGCGGCGTACTGAGCTACTGGGGCGGCATAGTGAACCTGGGCGGGGGCAGCATAGTGGGCTGCAGGGGCGGCATAGTGAACCTGAGCGGGGGCAGCATAGTGGGCTGCGGGGGCGACATAGTGTCCCACAGGGGTCAGCAGACCAGCGTTGGCCACGGCCATGAAACAGGCGAAAGCTAGGATCTAAACAAAAAAAAAATCATTATAATTGATGATATTAATCTTATTAAGGAGAACACATTCTTATTGTGAAGTTATAATTATTCAGAACATAAATGTAACATGTAGGTTTGAACATTTGTCATCAATGCACTGAATGCTGCAGCATTATTGGAAGAGATCCAGGTTCGAATCCCGGTAGCAACAACAATATTTTTTAATAAAATTGATTTTATATGTATATCTTTCTAATTAATAAATTTAATTCGTATTTTAGATGTTAATTTTGCATCAAATTAATTTATGTGATATTATTTATAAAACGATACCGTTTATATGATAGTAGTCAGACACTTCTATTTCACGACAAACATTGATTGTCAATTAAATCACTGAAGTCTTCTGATAAATCACAATATATAAACCAAGTAACTAGACAGTAGAGCTGTGAACCTACTTTGAATGCCATTGTGTGTGAGTTGGTCTGCTGGTGATTACAAACTGTACCTTGTCCACTAAACACATCACCTTAAATACCCCGATCTCAGCTTCCCCTCCAGTAGAAGTATGACCTGTCCCATAGTAACACAGCGTTTCTTACAATGTCAATGGCATTATACTTAAAGCTATTACATTTTCAGTATCAAGGTGACATTTATAGTACGAGTGTCTAATCATAGAATTCAAATATGTAATTAGGAAGTTTTATTGGGAAAGATTTTATGGAATTTTCACGAAGGATTTCTGGCATTTACGTACTGTTTACAGTTCACTTTACAACTAATTTAATGTAATATTTCATTGAATTTATTTTTAATATTGTTTATGTTTATGTTTTTAGAGGATAAGACAGTTCGTAAGTTTTTTAGAGATATATGGTTAACATTATTCCTTATATAATGTAATATTATATAAGTTATGTTATGTTCTGTCTGTGTTTGTAAAAATGTTTGCAGCAAATTGCACAAGCGAAATATTTAATGCATTTATATTCAAGATGTACACTACCTAGGATGTAGGTGTTGGATAATCACATTAAAGTATCATGATGAACAAGTCTTGTTCCTCACCCGGAAGTAGTCTGTAGGCAACTACTTACTTACCATCACGCCATTTCTCCGCGGGGGTACGCAGGGAAGATAGAGCGCCACACTCTTCTGTCCAGGGACAGAATTCTTGCTTCATCTACATGCATACATATTCGCATACAAGCTCGCCGATTATCGTAGCTTCTAACAGGACTATATTCTAGTATCTGGTTTAACTGATCGGACAATGTCTTCCGCGGGTATCCTGTATTTCTAGTGCCATCATCACTTGTGACATATATCCATCTTTCTTACCATTCTATCCTCATTCATCCGATACATATGACCAAACCACCTAAGTAATCCTTACTTAATATTATTCATTATACTAAGATCATCTTTACATTCTTTCCTTATTTCTTCATTATTTACTCTTTAATAAATGTATCCGTCGTATGTACGCTTAAGTGATCTAATTTCCACTGCATTCAGTCTACTTTCATTCCTCTTCGAATCATTCATTACATACAAGTATTTTACACGATGTCTTGGTCTTCTCCTTCTTGAAAATCATCACTTTCAACATGTTGATATTCATCATTCATTGACTCTGTAAATCTTGTGCATTATTCACCATTAATACTGTATCATCGGCGAACAATAAACAGCATACAATCAAATCGCTCATATTCGCTCCTACATTCAAACATTCCAGTTCTTTCACACATTTATCCGTATACTAGTTGAACAGCCATGGAGATGTTACATAACCCTTTAAATTGTCAAACCATGGTGTGAATGATCCGGTTCCCTGACGATTGAACCCCCGACAGTTCATCCCTATGTCAGTTGTTCCCTCGGACAATTGATCCCCCAAAGCTTTTTCAAGTATTTATATTCATAAATAGCAGCATCCATAAATATTGTAAATAGGGTGGGAGCAAATTTATAAAAATATTGCTCTCGTACTAAATTACATATAAATCCAGATAATTAAGAATGTTTTCATATTCACATTAAATCGTTTTTATATTAAATAGTATTACTTTTACGAATTGTAATAACAATTATGGATGCTGGTATTTACGAATATAAATTGGTACTTAAAGAAGCTTTGGTGGATCAATTGTCCGGGGGATCAATTGGCAGAGGAATCAACTGTCGGGGTACTGATATTTTGAATATTTTGAATATTTTTATTTGAGCCTCTCTCTTTTCTTACCTCTCTTTTTTCCTCTCTATTACATTTCTTATCTATCTATTTTGTCTAAAAATATAAACTACTCATTGGCCTCTTTGATTCTTTAAAGTATGTATTATTGATCTCTTTTCTTGCATACCCAGAATTTCTTCATTTGTAATTCTTTCCTTATTTCTCCACACCACATTTCGAATGCTTCAATTATGTCCAGTGTTCACATCCGTACAGTGCTCCAAATGTACGTGATGAAATACTTTTTGGCCTTTCCGTTTCTATGAGATACAAAGATTTTTTATTTTTTTACATATCTACTTGCTCATATTCAATTCTGTTCTGATATAGATGTTGAAATAATTATTGTTTTTGCTATTAATTCTGAATTACAATATATTAAACAGAATTTTGTTTTGACGTATTTAACTATATAAAATTTGATATACACACAGACAAATTTCTTGTCCCAATATTGTAATTATCGCAATCAAATAGTTCCGTGACTTTTTTAAAAAATATTACTATTGATACGAAAATTTAAACGCTGACAATATAATACGCATTCATGGAAAAAATGTCTTGTTTACACAAAGATTTTGTATTATTGTTCTGTTGCATTAATGTGTCATAAACTATCAGATTTATGTTTCCATGAAGAATGTGTGTAGAATGCTCATCGTCCCGCAACTAACGTTCCAAACTCCTCTCCTATATGTACACTTTATTTCATGTTTACTTATTTACTGGTCTGTGGGAATACATAATAAAGAAGAAGCAAAAGCTTATATCAATCTGAGTTATCGTTAGGGTTTGCAACAATAACATGTTTTGAAATATTGATAAATAATGAAATATATTATGTTAGTATAAATTAAATTATTCGATTAGAATATTATAAATATTTTATCGATAAATAGAATTTTTTTTTGTATATCTATTTTTGGATTTATTTAATTATAGATCCTATAATTCTCACTTCATTAAAATAATTTAAATTACCAAAAATAGTAGACATACAAAAAAAAATCATTAATTCAAATTTTCAAAATTAAAAATCAATTAAATTTTAGAAGCGAATTCCGATCTACAGGATATAGAGATCAACTTGATATCCCAAATCTAAAATATACCGCAACTCTAAATCACTATACTTTTCAAGGCATCAATTTTTTTAATTTTTAACAACCTCCCCATCACGATTAGAAAAATTACGGACTATCATAAATTTGTATCTGAAGTAAAAAAAATATGTACACAGACTAACTGAAACATAAATAAACTCCTATATACTCCTTCTCTATACACGAGTCTTACTCTCATAGAGAAGAAACAAATGTTAAAATATATATATATATATATTTTAATATATCCTATTTATTTCATATATATTAATTTAATATATATATATATATATAATTTAATTATATATATATCCACTGATTATTCAAAATTGTATTATATTTTCGAATATTAAAAAAAATATATATCGTTTGCTACGTTTTTAACATGTCGTAGGAAAAAAGGTCTGTGATATTTTAAATATGGATTAAATATATTCATTAGAAAGATATACATATAAAATCAATTTTAACGAAAAATATTGTTGTTGCGCCGCCGGGATTCAAACCTGGATCTCTTTCCTAACCGGGGAAGGTGCATTATCCAACTATGCTACAGCGACAATATTTTTAGCGACAAATTTTCGAACCTATATGTTACATTTTTGATATTAATATATTCAATCGTTCCATTATTTGAAAGAGCCATCTACCTTATTTTTACAGAATCTCAAATACCTTTGAGTAATCTGATAGCAGACGCCAGAATAATCAATTAATTTTGATCAAATTTTTGACATATTGATACAACTTTATTATTAAGAGAACACATTCTTATTGTGAAGTTGTAAGGTTCGAATCCCGGTGGCGCAACAACAATATTTTTCGATAACATTGATTTTATATGTATATCTTCCTAATGAATATATTTAATTCATATTTAAAATTATATTCAACTTTATAAAATTATTTTAGCCATTTCAGTGCATACACAATTCAACAGGGAATTTTATAAAGAAAAGAAATGTTTGATTGGGAATAATTTATTATAATTTGTGGCTACTTAAGTTTATTTCCTGCGAAGTCATATACCATAGGCATCATTATGTTGAACACTTAATGATGGTAGTAAGACTGAGCGGGGGCAGCATGGGCATAGGCGGGAGCGGCATGAGCGTATACGGGAGCGGCATAGGCGGGAGCGGCATGAGCGTAGGCGGGAGCAGCGTGTGCGTAGGCGGGAGCGGCGTGAGCGTACACAGGAGCAGCATGAGCGTATACGGGAGCAGCAACCTTCAGAATGGGCTTGGCGACCTGCGGGGCGCCTTCGTGACGGACAACGGCGTTGAAGCCAGTGTGTTCATCGGCAGTGTAGTCTACAATGCGACGAGTACCGTCAGCTTCGATCAGGGAATAAGATCCCTCAACATTATCACCATGACGGGTCTCATGCTGGCTCTTGACATCTCCGGTGTGCTCATCATGGACGGAGTATTCGAAGTTGTATTCGGCTGGGGAATCAGCGTAGTGTTCAACGGGAGCGGCATATGCTACTTTAGCGGGGGCAGCATAGTGGACCTGGGCGGGAGCGGCGTACTGAGCTACTGGGGCGGCATAGTGGACCTGGGCGGGGGCAGCATAGTGGGCTGCAGGGGCGGCATAGTGAACCTGGGCGGGGGCAGCATAGTGGGCTGCGGGGGCAGCATAGTGTACCTGGGCGGGGGCAGCGTAGTGTCCCACAGGAGTCAACAGACCAGCGTTAGCTACGGCCACGAAACAGGCGAAAGCTAGGATCTAAAAAAGAAAAAATAACTGATTATTACACACAATATTTATTTTTCCTCAAGTTGATTTACGTAGTATTATTAATTATACATGATATCGACTAGTCACATATAAAGAAACTGATTCACGATAAATATCAATCGTCTCTATTAACACTGAATTTTCTGACAAATCACAAGATACAATATAAACCAAGTAACAGGATACTAGAGCTGTTAACATACTTTGAATGCCATTGTGTGTGAGTTGGTCTGCTGCTGATTACAAACTGTGCCATATTCACTAAAAACATCACCTTAAATACCCAAATATATATTTCCCCTCCAGTCTCCAGTACAATTATGACCTGTCCCATAGTAACACAGCATTTCTTACAATGCCAAGGGTATAACTCTTAAAACTATTTCCTTTTCTATATCGCTCAAGGTGACGTCTATAATATGAGTGTTTTACTAATTGTACGCATTATAAACATTAATCGTTGAGCAGGTTATACATATAGTGGCATAAAATTGCTGCTCATTCAAAAAGTATTAATCAGTGTATGTTGTAGATTATAGAGATTATTTATTTTGGAATTCAAATATGCAATTTAAAGATGAATTCTCTTACGCACGGTTTGAATTTTTAAATAATGTTAATAATTTATTATTTATTAAAATAACGTTTTAAGTATGCTAGTAGATACATATACTATTAAGGAGAACACACTATTATTGTGAAGTTGTAATTATTCAGAACATAAGTCGGTGATGTTTTAAATACTAATTAAATGTATTAATACTTTTAAAATAAGCAATGTTATCTTTGTGGTTAAGATTCATATTTTTATTTTTTATCTTTGTTTAATTAACCACTAAAATGAGTTTAAATACATCTACCGGTTTCGAAAAATACCATTTTCTTCTTCAGGATGTCATAACTAACTAAAAAAAAAAAAAAAAAGCATTTGAGATGTTTGAACAATAGTGGATTTTCAGAATTTTCTAATCATTTGATAGAAAATGGTCATGATTTTGATAAAAAATTGGGATTGTCAATTTTGCATATAAACGGTGTTGGTCACAAATTAAATAATTTGGAATCGTTGGAGATAAATAAAGCGTGTAAAACTAATCAAAAAATTATAAACAACCAACTAAATTTAACTACGAGTCCCATTCTAAATTTTTTTCCTAAAAATTATTCGAGTAAATTTGTATTAAGTAATGATTTGAGTTAGGTACTAAAAAAAAAAAAAAATTTTTTCTTTTAAAAATAGATTCTGTCAAAGAAACAATGTATGTTTTAGTTAGTTATGACATCCTGAAGAAGAAAATGGTATTTTTCGAAACCGGTAGATGTATTTAAACTCATTTTAGTGGTTAATTAAACAAAGATAAAAAATAAAAAAAATGTATTAATTAAAAATATATACATATAAAATCAATTTGATCAAAAAACATTGTTATTACGCTACCGGGTTTCGAATTTGGATCTCTTCCAATCCGAGGAACGTGCATTAACCGATTATGCTACAGTACACAGACCATTGAAGACATATTTTCAAACACTTTTTCAAATTAATACATTTATCGTTCCATTATTTGAAATCCAACTACTGTATTGGTGTGGTGTAATCGGTTAACGCATTTCTCTGGATAGAAAAGGATCTAAGTTCGAATTCCAGTAGCAACAAAAATATTTTTTCGATAAATTGAATTTTTCTAATAGATGCTTTTAGTTTGTATAAAAAATATCTATTACAGAACTCAAATTCATTATAGTTTGTAATTTGTAGCGTGGTATTCAAACCTGCTACCTAATATGATTTAAATAGTACAATCGTATTTTTTTTTTAAATATATTAGTCTATATTTTATTTGTCTGTATTAAATATAAATTGAAGACGAGATTGTTAACCTTTCCCAAACCATGCAGTAACACACGTCTACCATCATAATTAAACCTGTAATATTTCGGTAAATACATGCAATATAAAAAACATATTTTAGATAATCTTAAAGAAAATATTAGCGCTTAGGAATAACTATTGAAAAACCAATTATGAAAAGGGAATCGTACAAAAACAATTAATTTTTTCATTCAATCCGTTGTAAAATTAATACGTTAGTAAAAATACAATTTGTGATATGAAAGACAGGGATCATACACTATTTACACAGTGAAAAGAACAAAAAACATACAAATCTAATTCTCTCTTTCTCACTAATTAAATGAAGAGAGATAAAAAGGAAGGAGACATTGTATACGACTTAATGAATGCTCTAAATTATATAATTAAACATTATTTTAAAATTGAATGCTCAATATTTAGAGCACATTCATGCCATTAAAGCTAATAAAAACATTTTTTTTAAATGTTATTTAACACGAGTTGACAGCATGGGTGAGGTCGTGTATTTTATATCATGTTATGGTGAATGTTAATTACGTTATATATGTATATTATTATTTTTCAAATCTAAAAGGTCTTTATACCGTAAATAAATAAATAATTAAAATGCGACTGTACACAGCTTTGAAAAACATTTTGTTTGGTCTTGACACTTAGTATTGCTTAATCACTTTATAGTCTATAAAAAGGGAACATAAAACAACACTACCACCAGTTGGTAGTCCCGATTCTTCTAACTTCCTCTTTCTCGTCTATAAAGAATTTTACTCTAAGATATTTAAACTTACTGACTTTAACTGGGCCTTTTAGATGATGATCTTATATATTATTTATTTAATTCTTAACATAGTACATACATAAGCACTCCTTATATATGCTCTAATATAAACAAGATTAAAATATTTTCTTTTACTAAAACTAATCTTTTATATATTTAGTCAGTTTCATTTTAAATCAATTCAATTTCTCTTCCTTTCTTATGTTTTCTGGCATTTCATTAAAAAATTTCATCGCACTATACATCATCGATTTCTGAGTCTGTCTGAGTCCAGTCTCAGTCTATCCCTTCCCCTTGTACGATGCTCGTGCTCATGTTGATTTGCATCAATTTTTCGTGTGAATTCCGCTGATATTTTCTTATTGATGATTTTGTAAATAAATACTATTGTATTAAAATATAATTTCTGCTCAAAGGTCATCATATTCAGATCTTTCAACATTCCACTGATCCAAGTATATCTATTTTTTCTGAGTATTATTCTCATAGCTTTATTTTGCAATACTGACAATTTTTGCATTTCATCTTCGTTAGCCATGAACAAAATGCTGTTGCAGTAGTTAATATGAGGAATTATTGCACGAGAACAGGTATATTACATACATACATTTAAATTTATCATCATCATTTATTCTCCTCCTCCTAAAACTTCCACATGACTGCCACTCTATTTAGTCATTGCCATTTCAATCCCACTACATCAATAATTTTGTCTATTCTTGGAAATTTTGGGTACTCTCTAGATCATTTATAATCTCATAGATTTTATCTCGCCTAAGGTAAAGTAATTCCTACATAAAATACACATTTTAACACACCTACACATGAATTAAATTTAAATCGTTTGTGGATCTTTAATTTTTTACGCGTTTATTATTTTCTTTAAGTTTTTAAGATATTTTAGATTTGAAACGTTGTTATGTTGCGATCAGGCTCAGGCGGATCGAACGCCATCACAACGTCATGGGGTAGGCTCTGTCTGTGGGTACATGTGTGTGTGGTGTCGGTATGTCGGATGGGAATGGTCCCAAACGATAACAACACCCGATTTACACATTAATCACACTAATTAATTAATAAAAGTGAGAAGCCCAACTTTGTATGTACGTAGAGAGTTCCAAATTTTCTATAACTAGTAGTTCTTTCAAACAAAGTTCGCCACTTCCAAGACTCACGAGGAGATACTTTGAAGAGTTACGGTTTTTATGATACTTAACTAATCCATTTAGTTGGTGGGTGGCAGCAATCTTCCCAATATTGCATCTCGTTTTAGGAAGACCTCGACACGTTCTCAATCTAGACGATCCATCTATCACGTGGGTGAATCGGGGCCTCATCTCCCGTATTCACCGCGTCTAACAATCCTTGTTGCGATAAATTCTCCTCTCACGCCGCTAGCTCGCACGGAAGTTCTCTCTTGTTAACAAACCCACTTCTCGTCTCATTCGTCCAGCCTTCTCGCCAATCGGACACCGTGTCCCTCGGGGTCGGTATGGTAGATCGCTATCGGCGCAATGTCACAACGTATATAATATTTCCATCGTCTTTTGTCATTCAAATATTACTTTCAATTCATTATCATCAAAATACAAGTATATGCCTGATTGGACCAGCAATCCAATTATAACTTTTAAAGTAAATTGTTTTTGTATACATATTTTAACTTTTTGTTCTGCTAAATATTAAATAAAAACAGGACATTTATTATTGTAAGCCTCAATAAATTAATAAACGGAATTAAGTAGGAAAAAATATTTTTCGGTAATTGATTTACATCTAATATAATAGGATTTTGTTTACGTTTTAAAAAAATTGTTGAATAAGCAAATCTTGCTTGTCTAAAATAATAATCTTAATAAATCTTGAATAATAAAATAATGCTTTATTTTTTATTGTAAATGGCTACACAAACACAGTAATCGGTTAAAAGACCCAATTATCCTTTGTCTCTTACATAAGACAAGCAACATTGATCGATATAACCTATTTCTGTAGATTATAACGATATTATTTTGATATGTACAAGTATTATCTATAGATATTTATGTCCAACCTTTTGACGAATGAAAATGTTTTATTTTTTTGTCTCTGAATAAAAATTATAAGCATATTAAACATTTAATAAACACTTTCATATTTACTTACACTACCCAGGTGGTAGGAGAAGAGTACAAAGACCCCAAACTACGCAGAGAGGATGGTGTCAAGAAGGACGCAGGTGAGCTGCTATATATTCTGATGTTCATATTATATTTTAGGCTTTGTTAAAACCAACCAGAATTATAAGATATTGTAGTTATTGATACATTAAAGATAATTTTTCCTTAATGAAATCCTTAACAATTCGAAATATTTTCAATAACAAAATATCTAAATTAATCATTGTTTAACTTCGAGATTTGCGGTTTGAGAATACAGTTATCATCTGCAAACTAAATGTTTTTACATAATATTTATGTAATATTATACACCTTTTTCTGATGATGAGTTTGCAAATTTAATGTAACATTATACTTCTCTCCTAAATTTGAACTATAATTTTAAATTATATTTTTGTATTTCTATTTATGTATAATTTTAAATTATTATTTTGTATTTGTATTTCTATTTATGTATATGTAAAAAAATAATAATTTATACTCTAAATTCATTGGCTTTAAAAAAAATATAAGTAAGCAGAGTTTCAAACACAATGATAATTCCCGAGGAATGATATAAAGAAAATAAAAGAAATAATTGATTGTGAAATAATTTATTTTAATTGGTGGCTACTTAAGTCTAGTTTCTGCGAAATCATTTACCATAGGCATCATTATGTTGAGCACTTAATGATGATAGTAAGACTGGGCGGGAGCGGCATGAGCGTAGGCGGGAGCGGCATGAGCATATACGGGAGCGGCATGGGTGTAAGCAGGAGCGGCATGGGCGTAGGCGGGAGCGGCATGGGCGTAGACGGGAGCGGCATGAGCGTATACGGGAGCAGCGACCTTCAGAATGGGAGCGGCATGAGCATACACGGGGGCAGCAACCTTCAGCACGGGCTTGGCGACCTGCGGGGCACCTTCGTGACGTACAACGGCGTTGAAGCCAGTATGATCATCGGCGGTGTAGTCTACAACACGACGAGTACCGTCAGCTTCGATCAGGGAGTAAGAGCCTTGGACGCTGTCACCATGACGGGTCTCCTGCTGGCTTTTGATATCTCCGGTGTGCTCATCATGGACGGAGTATTCGAAGTTGTATTCGGCCGGGGCATCAGCGTAGTGCTCAACAGGAGCAGCGTAGGCTACTTTAGCTGGGGCAGCATAGTGGACCTGGGCGGGAGCGGCGTACTGAGCTACTGGGGCAGCATAGTGGACCTGGGCGGGGGCAGCATAGTGGGCTGCGGGGGCGGCATAGTGGACCTGTGCGGGGGCAGCATAGTGAACCTGGGCGGGGGCAGCATAGTGTCCCACAGGGGTCAGCAGACCAGCGTTGGCTACGGCCACGAAACAGGCGAAAGCAAGGACCTGAAAAAAAAACAATAAATATAAATAACAATGTTATTTTTTACATAAAATTAATAAACGTGATATTATTTGTATTCCACTAATTGACTATCTATGCATAAAGTTGTGTATGAATACATAAAAAATATTTTGATTTATTTCTTAAAAATAGCACTAGAAATAATATTTCACAGATTTTTCACTTTTGTCTCAACGAACACCGAACCATAAATGTATAAACCAAGTAACCGAATAGTAGATCTATATGAACCTACTTTGAATGCCATTGTGTGTGAGTTGGTCTGCTGTTGATTACAAACTGTACCTTGTCCACTAAAAGCATCACCTTAAATACCCAGATCTCAGCTTCCCCTCCAATCGAGTTACGTCCTCTCCCGTAGTGACAGATCAGTTCCCACAATGTCGAGGACATTATGCAAAAAACTCTTGCAATTTCTAAAGCACCCAAGGTAGCAATGTGACGGTCTTATAATATGTACTGATTAATGTATTCTAATAATTGTCAGAAAAATACGTACTTGGATAAAGAGTACACAAGTAATAGTTACATAAATTGTGTCTTTCTTACGCAACTTTTAAACGGATACTTGAATATTACTGAAATAATTATACATATTATTTTGACTATGTTGATGATTTATGTATTATTCACATTACCGAATTAAGATATCAATAAATAAAAGTTTTTTTCTATTAATTATTGAAATACATATCATTATAATCATATTTATTATTAATACTAATTAAATTAATCAAGTAGAAAATATATATTTAAAAAAAAAAAATTTGTTGCTACTGAGATTAATTTAATTTGTGTTAAAAATACCACAGAACTATGTTCTAAAATTATATTTGTTTTAGTCAAGCAGATGACGTTATAAGTAAATTAGCAGGAATATCTAATGCCATAGTCATGCATATTATTTTTAAAAAATTGTATTTTTTTGACATGCACAGTGCATTCAAAATAAACATTTATTTTAAGTAAAAACATAACTTCGGCCATAAAGTAATTTATATATATATTACTGGTCTTGTATACCCCTGACCACTAAATAACTACCACTAACGGAGTGTGTATACAAATATTAGTGTTTCAATAGCTAGTCAGCATTTACAACAAATATCTGCAAATAATAACAACCCAACCTGACCAATGAAATGTAATGTAATAATATTAGTATAATTTATTATTTATATTAAACAAAATCTAAACTTTCCTGGCCAAATTTCAACTAAAGCAGAATCTTTATTATTTACATTAATAATAACATTTTACAAAATACTTATAATTTATTAATAAAAACGCAGACGAAATATATAAAATTAGTTTTCATAAACAGGATTTATTCTTCATCAAATATTTCAAAATCAATTGATAAAAAATTATTTGATCTAATTCCAGGTGTATTATATATTTTCTTCTTCCACGGCACTACATACATAGCATGGTGGTATTTGGCCTCCTTTATGAATGCTCTCCACCAACTCCTATCCCTGGCCATTCTGCTCCTCCTTGGCCTGCCTCTAGGTTGCTTCCACTTGGTCATGATCTTTGATGTTCTGTCATCAGACATCATTTTAACATGGCCAACTCATCGCAGTCCTTGGGACCTACAGAATCTTACGATTGTTTCTTACTCAATTAAGTTTTTGAGCTTATGATTCATTTTTATTTTCTTATGTTCCATTTTCTAGTGTAGGTTTATAAATTTATTTTGCGTTCAAAAACTACTCATTTATTTTCTTCGATTCAAGTTAGGCACCACGTTTTGTAACCATAAATAACCACTGGTCTTATTATTATTTTATATATTTGCAGTTTGCTTCATTGACTCAATACTTAGGTATTGTTCCGAATTCATAAAACACACTTTTAGCGCGTCTTGACAAATTTCCGCGTCCAAATTCCCATTCATATATTTTATAATGCTCGTCTTATCAGTGTGAATTGTGACCTTGACGTCAGCAGACGTCAACTTGACCGATATTTGTTCGATCTCTACATCGCGATAGAATTCGCGGTGTAAACCTTTCAGCTCCAGTGCACCAGGACTGTATTTGTGATATTGGTATTATTTGTTATTTGTGTGTCCTGGGTGAACTTGTGACATTGCCGTATTCAAGTTGGATCAGAGATCGGTTCATCAGCGTGCCATTTGTGTGATCTTGGCGGCGATTGCAGGGATAACTGAGGCGTCATATACAATCCCGGTTCCCCGAAGTTCACTGCTCCTTCAACTAGAACCCCTGTTCCTTCACCGACCTCATCATGTATCGAGGTTTCCCTACTTCCGTCTCATATCTTGCGGTGATTCTGATTTACGACCGGAATTATCGTGTTCCATTCCGCGGGACTCGGAGATCGCGCAATTCGTTCATTTAAATCCTATCGATCCGGATTTACAGTTCGAATTCAGGTATATTGTAATAAAACTCTTTTATTATTATAGGTAAGTTAAAATAAAATTTAACTCATTTAAATGCCTTTATAAACCTTTAAATAAACATCTAGAAAGGCCCTTTCTAATTTAAGCAATTAAGACCATGTTAAATAAATCAAAAATTGAAGAAATTAATCTTTGTAATGAAACTATAGTATATGCAGAACATAAAAATAATATGAATAAGATTAAAAATGGATCGCTTGGGTAGTTTGTTATATGAAACAGATGAATGAGGAAAGAATAATAAAAAAGATATACAACGCAAGTATTGTAAGAATCAGAAATAGAGAACGTCCACGGAAGATTTGGCACGACCGAGTAAACCAGATACTGTAACATGGTCCTGTTAGAAGCCTTAATAATCGACGAGCTTGCATGAATGTGGATGATGCGAGAATTGTGTGTCAGGACAGAAGAGTGTGGCGCTCTAACTTATCTGCCTCTAAACGGCATGATGGTAAGTTAGTTTAATTTGTTAGTTAATATATATACTATTATTTTAAGACTGATCTATTCAAAGTGGAGTTTTAAAACGTGCTTTAATAGGATATACAAAAAAAAATTGCTGTAAAATATTGATAACCGATGATAAAATTTTCTTTCTAGATGGATGAAACACTAAACGTAAAAATAGATTTTACGCGGGAGACAAATATCTTAAATATAAAATTCCGTACACTTTTTGTGTGTTACATGTAGAAAAATTTGCACATTTCACGTACTCATTCGTACATTTAAAAAAAATTAACAAACAAGTCTATTATCAGAAATTTTATAATTAATTCATTTAAACAGTAATATTGCTTGTACGAATATTATGTAGCGATCATTTTTGAAAATTAAATTATTAATTTCTTGATGTTTCAAGAAGCGAGTTATTACAAAGTGTTTTTGGTGTTCAGTCATTTAGTATTATTTTTTACATATTGTTAATCTTAAAATGTACTGAATTACTTGCCTCAGATCTAGTAAATATGTTTTAGTTATACGAATATATACATTTAAAAGCTGGGAATTAAATCAATTATCATAATTTTATTGGTGTTACGACCCTAATATTCTCCATCTCTTCCTATCTTGTCCTATGTATTCTCTAGTCGTTTGAACTAGCAGCTCGAAAATTACTGCCCATTGATGCCATATGGTATTTCTATCGGACTTAACATTGAGGAATGTATCGTTTTTTATTTTAGTAAACGACTGTAGAGTTCCAGATTTTGCCTTGTGCACTCATTATTTTTCAACTAATTCTTGGATTAGTCCATACAGTCTGCGTAGCACTCGTTGACTCGTAGATCAAAGGCATTGGGAGAGAATCGTAGACTTCAGTTGCTTAAAAATACAACTGATTAATTTCTTCATTTATGCCATATATTTTTTACAAAGACCTCGATATACTTAAATTTGTATACGATAAAGGTATATGTAGAACATAGACTGATATATTTTAATGATTATTGTTTTGAATGACCGCCAAAAATAAAGATAGGGTTAATTTCATGACTTAATGGATAGTCGATCAAGGCTCTCAATTTAATATCATGACATGATTAATATGTTTATCATACGTAGTAAACTCACATAGATACAATAACGAAATCCAATCGTCAAAGCTTAACTCAAGGTGCTTAGCTTCTACTTAGTAACTTAGTACCCATGGACTACTTAGTAACTTAGTATCCATGAACTACGTACATCCATAGAACTATGTCGATAAATAGTTAGTAGTGTAGTTTTTGTAAATAATAGAGAATATTGTTTGTGAAATAATTTATTTACAGTATTGATCTACTTAGAATATGTTTATGAGAAGCCGTGGTCATCGGTTGAAAACTTAATGATGATAGTGTGATTGAGCAGGGGCGGCATATCCGTGGTAAGCGGGGGCAGCCTGAACATAGGCTGGAGCGGCATGAGCGTAAGCGGGAGCGGCATGAGCGTACACGGGGGCGGCATGAGCGTACACGGGGGCGGCAACCTTCAACACAGGCTTGACGGCGACGGCGTGCTGGGCGGGCTCGCGGTGGACGACGGCGTTGAAACCGTTGTGCTCATCGGCGGTGTACTCCACAATACGACGGCTGCCGTCAGCTTCGATCAGGGAATAAGATCCTTGGACGTTGTCACCGTGACGGGTCTCATGCTGGCTCTTGATGTCTCCGGTGTGCTCATCATGGACGGAGTATTCGAAGTTGTATTCGGCTGGGGCATCGGCGTATTGCTCGACGGGAGCGGCATAAGCTACCTTAGCGGGAGCGGCATAGTGGACCTGAGCGGGGGCGGCATAGTGGACCTGGGCGGGGGCGGCATAGTGGGAAACCTGGGGTGCGGAGTAGTGGGCAACCTGGGCTGGAGCAGCATAGTGGGCTACTTGTGCTGGGGCAGCATAGTGAACCTGAGCAGGGGCGGCGTAGTGGGCGGGGGCGGCATAGTGAGCCACGGGGGCGATCACTCCAGCACGAGCTACGGCCAACACACAGGCGAATGCCAGGAACTGTAAAATTAAACATTACATTTAAAATATATATTTTGGATAAGTCTTCTAGAAAGAATTACAAATGAATCATTTAGATCTCTTAAAAGAGTTAAAAAAAAATTATAAAGCTATTTTTATGTCATCCGGTTTCAATACTAACGTATCTTCGTCAGGACTGGCATAGATAACTCACAGTGGTTTATAAAAAGTTTAATATAGATAAAAAAAAAATATCTAACCACAAAGTTAACGGTACAAACATCAAAAGTTTCATATTATTATTTAAAATTAATCATAAATAATTTCTAATGAAAACACATTCAAAACATATTTCTATGGTAAATTGATCAGATAGATTTTTTCAGTATATCCTTCTAATTTATTTATTAATTTTAATTAAATTTAAAATTAATTGAGATTATCTTTTTAGAAAATTATTCAATTTCCAAAAAAAAAAACAATTTTCTGCCACATCGACTCAAAACGTTTAACTATTGTATAATAAACATTATTGTGTTACGTACTTTGAATGCCATTTTAGTTGATTGTTGAAGACTGTTTGTGACAAACTGTGCTTCTACCGGCGGAGCTTTGACCTTATATACGGCTCCGAGGCTCCCCACCTGGACGAGACCACGCGCGCTTTGCTCCAGTTTTCCGCCAGCCCCACTCCCGGCCCGGAGACAGCTCGTGCGTCATCTGTTTACTCACCATTCATGGCGGGCTGGGGCCGTAGTCGCAATGGATCCAGAGTACCAATACCAGTTTTGATACATTTCGAGTGCCGGCAGCAGGGCTCTGATCGCGATCGGAACAATTGCGGAAGATTCGAAAAACTGGTTTGTATCGATGCCATGATGAATAAATAATATTTAAATATGAATTAAATGTATTAATTAGAAAGATATATATATATAAAATCAATTTTATCGAAAAATATTGTTGTTGCGCCACCGGGATCTCTTTCCTAACCGGGGAAGGTGCATTATCCAACTATGCTACAGCGCCAACATTTTTAGCGACAATTTTCGAACCTATATGTTACCTCTTTGATATTAATACATTTAATCGTTCCATTATTTGACAGAGCCATCTACCTTATTTTTACAGAATCTCAAATACCTTTGAGTAAACTGATAGCAGACGCCAGAATTATCAATTCATTTTTATTAAATTTTGGACACATTGATACAACTTTATTATTTAGGAGAATCCTAAATAATAATATTAAACACCAAATGTTACACTTTAGATTATCATAACGTTATTTTAAATTATTATTTTTTATATTCTAAATGTTTTTCTTACAAGAAATAGTGTTTTTATACACATATTCATAATTATTATATATAAAACGTATTTTTGTAAAGATACAGTATAGTACGTAAGATGAAGAAAGAATCACTTAGGTAGTAGGATCGCATGGAACCGATGAATAAGGAGAGAATGGTAAGAAAGATATATGACGTAAGTGTGGATGGCACCAGAAATAGAGGACGTCTCAAGAAGCCTCAATAATCGTCGAGCTTGTATTAAAAGATGTATGAATATGAACGAGACGAGAATAGCTCTCTATCATTGCTGCTTAACCCGGCGGGGAAACAGCGTGATAGTAAGCTAGTCAGTTCTGTAAGTAAATTGATGCACTTCATTGAAATAAAGTATCAATTTATAATGCAATGTTCATTACCATTTTTTTCTAAACATTAATTTTTCAAAATAGTAAATAAACACGTATAATCTCAAAAATTTGAAAATTTAAACATTAACGTTGCTGTACTGTTGGTAGGCAACAATTAAAATTATACCTTATATACCTACATCTTTTACGTCCGTTCCAGAACAGATTTTAAATTCTATTTTTTTTCAATTTATGTGAGCAACAGATGTGTATATATTAATATTAATAAATATTTAAATTTTTTTTTTTTTTTTAGGAGAACACATTCTTATTGTGATGTTGTAATTATTCAGAACATAGTTCTGTGATATTTTAAATATGAATTAAATGTATTAATTATAAAGATATACATACAAAATCAATATTATCGAAAAATAAAAACATTGTTGTTGCGCTACCGGGATTCGAACCTGGATCTCTTCCCTAACCGGGGGAGGTGCTTTATTAAAATAAGGTAGATGGCTCTGTCAAATGATGGAACGATTAAATGTATTGATATCAAAAAGGTAACATATAAGGTCGAAAAATTGTCGATAAAAATAGTGCCGCTGTAGCTTAGTTGGATAAAGCACCTCCCCCGGTTAGGGAAGAGATCCAGGTTCGAATCCCGGTAGCGCAACAACAATGTTTTTATTTTTCGATAATATTGATTTTGTATGTATATCTTTATAATTAATACATTTAATTCATATTTAAAATATTTAAATACATACTAGACATCCATAAAGTCATAGAAATGCAATATATAATAGGTATATTATATATAATATTAAAATAGTTCAACGTTTTAATCAGGTCCTTATCAGCTTTGTAGAACTACTCGTATACCTTTCCCACACTGCATAATATAATATATGCATTTTAGGTTATTACCCCCTACATATGTAATTTATTCTGTTTTGAGTGCCTCGAGAAGAATTTCAAAATAATGGCACACCTTATAATTTTTCAGAAGTCTGGCATGGTTTAAATTATTTAAATGATTTTGTACTAAACATACATATAATATTATTAAGAAACATACGATGACTAAATTCTTGATTTTATTAGAAATATTGAGTAATAAATAATCGACTCTGCAAGAGATTTTCAGTTTTAACAACCGGTTCACACGAACTGGTGTATCTCCACATTCAGTACAGAAGTGTGTAGATAGATGTATATTCTCTTTTTTTTTGTTAGTAGAAGTGCGTAGATAAATGTCTATCCTGTTTCATATTTTCTATTGAGAAAAAGCGTGATTATATATAATTTTTTTGAGTCATAGTAAAGTGTGTTATATTGGTATAATAGGATAAAATATTGCAGTAAAGTAAGACATGTATTTCGGTGCCCAACAGTGCTTTTGCTGTAAAGTAGTAAACAAAGTATAATGTTTAATGTATGAAAAATATAAAGAGTTAAACAAATATGCCTTTATAACGTGTGATATGTACACAGTTCATTTACTCCTTATCTGTTATCATCAAAATCAATAATCTTAATAGGATTTACAATCTACTTACATTAAATTTCTTGACTTATAAATTTTACTGTTACACAATATTACCAAAGAAATTGGTGGGATTGTATCCCGTGGACTGTATCTATTAAAATTATGGTTTAGTTAATGCAACCCGAATTGGATTCAGAAAGGAAATAATGGCAGATGGATCTTGTCTACCTTGATCCAAGTCCTTGGTTGGGTTGGACGACAATTTTCACCTCCACTTGACTCGCACTTTTGTAGTAAAGAACGAAAATATCACTGTACTTCCGGGTGGTGTAGAACGCCGCTACTTCGTGGTCCAGATTTTTACATACGGCGACAATTTCGGTTCACAAAAAGAGCCTCTTGATAGCTGCGCGTCGAAATGCAATCTTTTCACACGTTGGTGAAATCTCTAAGTGATTTAGAGATTTCACTTAGTGGGCCATAAAAAGACAGGTATAAATGTTTATTGGATAAACGGAATGCACGGAGGTACTCGACTTGTGTCAACATTCTGAACACCTAATTTTGGTACAAAATTAAGATTTTAGATTGCTACATTCTATGGGAGAACAGTATGTACTCGTAACTGGTAACATTAAGATAGATAAGCTGCTGTATATATGATGAAAGTTAAATATTTAATCTAAATGACAAAACAAAACGTAAACTATGGTAGCCAGAGAGATGACAGCCCTACTAGGGTGGTACCGTGTTAAGAACACAGCGTCAACAGAAATCTTAAAGCATATCAAAATATCTTGTCGTGCTATATATTGAAGATCATATGTACTCGTTTTATGAATACATGCTATACATGTAATAATAAAAATATTGAAGAGAAATCAATATGTAATTTGATAGAATAAACCTAAGGCAATATTTAGGAGAAAATTACAAATTCCGACCACTTTTGTCAATCCATGATTTTTATCTGGCACACAAACACATTTTTTATGCGTATGACCTTGTAGATAATAAGCTATTTGTTTTGAAATTATCTTACGGAAAATAGATACACATGTAATAATAAGTATATAGTGTGTATTGTATGTAATTAGTGTTTGATATGTATGTTACTAGAATTATGTAGGTTTTAATTGTGTATAATACGAGTAATTTAGCAATATTTATATGAAAATATTCTTTGTAGAATACATCCAAACTCGCTTTGATGAATATGATCGATATTAATATATTTATAAATTGATACAGGTGTAGGTTGAAATATTTAATATTGGCTGAGAATGTGGCTCAATCTTCAAAATGTCGATGATCTTATATAATATTACACATCTTGCACAAGTTAAATAAGAATATTATATAAGGAGAACACATTCTTATTGTGAAGTTGGAATTATTCAGAACATAGCTTTGTGATGTTTTTAAATACTAATTAAATTTATAAATTATAAAAATATTCATATAAAATCAATTTTATGGAAAACTTATTTTTATTTATTTGCGCTACCGGGATTCGAACCTGAATCTCTTTTTCCAATCCGGGGAAGGTGCATTACCAAATATGCTACAATATTTTTCGATAAAATTGTTTTTATATGGATATCTTTATATTTAATACATTTAATTAGTATTTATAAACATCACAAACCAATGTTCTGAATAATTACAACTTCACAATAAGAATATGTTCTCTTTAATAATATATAAGTTGTATCAATGTGTCCAAAATTTTATAAAAATGAATTGATAATTCTAGAATCTACTATCGGTTTACTCAAAGGTATTTGAGATTCCGTAAAAACAATGTAGATGGCTTTCAAGTAATGGAACGACAGATGTATTATAAATATGAATTAAATACATTAATTATAAATATATACATATAAAATCAAATCTATCAAAAAATATTGTTGTTGCGCCACCGGGATTCGAACCTGGATCTCTTTTCTAACCGGGGAAGGTGCTTTATCCAACTAAGCTACAGCGACATTATTTTTAGCGACAATTTTCGACCCTATATAATACCTTTTTGATATTAATACATTTAATCGTTCCATCATTTGACAGAGCCATCTACCTTATTTTTACAGAATCTCAAATACCTTTGAGTAAACTGATAGCAGACGCCAGAATTATCAATTCATTTTTATTAAATTTTGGACACGTTGATACAACTTTATTATTTAGGAGAACACATTCTTATTGTGTATTAAAAAAGGTAACATATAGGGTCGAAAATTGTCGCTAAAAATAATGTCGTTGTAGCTTAGTTGGATAAAGCACCTTCCCCGGTTAGGAAAGAGATCCAGGTTCGAATCCCGGTGGCGCAACAACAATATTTTTCGATAGAATTGATTTTATATGTATATCTTTATAATTAATATATTTAATTCATATTTAAAATATCACAGACCTATGTTCTAAATAATTACAACTTCACAATAAGAATGTGTTCTCCTAAACAGATGTATTAATTTGAAAAAAGTGTAACATGTAGGTTCGAAAATTTGTCGTCAAAGATACTGGCGCTGTAGCTATTTATTTGGTAATGCACCTTCCCCGGATTGGAAAAAGAAATCCGGGATTGAATTCCGGTAGCGCAAAAACATTATTTTTCGATAAAATTGATTTTATGTGTGTATCTTTATAATTAATACATTTAATTAGTATTTAAATTAGACCACTGTAATTTGGAGAATATTGTAAATAAGAGTAAAACCTGTTTGAAAAAAATCTTGTGTTTATTCATTTTAAATAATCATATATCATTTATCTACGAAACGAACGAATGTTATTTTCAAAATATTATTTCGTTCTTCGAGAATGTTTCTAACAGAGATGGAGGTAGATTGGAGAAGTTGATGTTCACGAGGAGACGGATAGGACTGAAACGAGAGGTTGATATCAAATAAGATGGACAGACCGAGTAGATATGACTGGAGCCTTCCTATGCGTCGCACTAAACAAGGCTCAAGATCGCAAAAAGGCAGTTTGCGCTATGGTAGCGGAATAGAAGACCGCAATATTCAGTCATGAGCTCATAAACGGAGAGAAAGACATCAAAATAAAAGATACTCTTCTTCTTCTTCGGTACGCCATAATACCTTGACATCGGCTCTGTGGGTGTCCCGACAATGACGCGCAGTACAAAAGTAAATGAGAACATTTATACCCATGTATTTCATTATAAATGTAAAACACACTTTTTAATTTTAAAAACATAAAAATATCCTTCGTAAAGAAAGACAGCTTTTTTTAATCAAACTAAAAAAAATAATGAAATAAAAAAAAAGTTATTTTTATTGGGTTAGGTTAGGTTAAGGGCGTGCCTTCAAAAATAATTCACATTTGTGCGCTTTTTACATAAATGTATTTTATTATTCATTTATACCAGAAGTTATGCAATAGATTTGACCTATACATTAATGTAAAACTAATAAACAAAATGCTATTTGCCATAATTCAGAAAATACATGCATTATAAGAAAGACCGTGATCATTAAATTCATTTTCCGTGTGCCACAAAATTGCTTTAATCTGGAAAATTCGTTAAAAGTTAATAGAGTTAGTTAGAGTTATAAACCATTAAATTTGCGGTACATATGATCAATTATTGACGTTTTTAAAACACCTTGTGTTAGTGAATATAAATTATTTAAAATAATATGATAAATAGATGAGAAAAAATGCTTAAAAAATATATTTCTCATCAAATATGCGTAAAACGTTTTGGCAGAATCTACTAGATGGCGCTAATTGAATTATGTAAAATTCAGTAGATGGCGCTGATTCGAGTGGTAATCGATTTAAACGTCGGAAAAAAAAATTCAATCATGAATCGAGATATTCCCAAATATTCAATCACTGATAGTGAGTGTGACTCAAGATATCAGTGATTGACTCACGGTTCGTGATTTTTATCTCATCACTAGTGCTTTGAGGCTTCAACTACTATTTAAAAGTTTTTTAATCAGCGATTTGAAATTTAAAAAAAACAATCAAAAACACTCATTAATAGGATGGATAGATATGAAACTTGATTATTGAATTTGAATTATTTTTGAAAGGGGACCCTTAACAGTGCACCGACAATAACGCGCAGAACGAAACTACGAAATTAAAAATTTGATAAGCGGGTTTTGAACCCATATAAATGAGGATATTTATTCTCATGTATTGTATTTTATATCCAATAAAAATTAAAACATAATTATAATATGGAAAAATCATAAATTTTGCAAACCAAAATTCAAAAGAAAATTTTTTAATATATTTAATATGCTGTTAAAATTTCAGTAACCTATAAGTATTAAATTTAAAAACAATCTGATAACAGCAATTTCCATAAAATAATGTAACAAGCGTTTTCTGATTCGATCCTACTATTTATTTATTGTTGGTGTTTGGGACATATATTTATTTGTGTAAATACGTATTAATTTTGAACTGTACATTCCCCGCCATTACCCTCCCCACCTGGCGCGCCTCCGATCAGTCAATTGGCGATCTTGAACGAGTGTGGTATACGTTTATCTAAACGATTACAATATTACTAATTTGAGACTTATACAGTGTCGGAACTCGTCGTCGTCTGAAGGAACCTAAGATGAAATAGTGAATTTAAACATACAGTCAATATTTTGGAGGTGCTAGCAGAAACTAGATTGTGGTGAGTGCCAAAATCCTTCCGTATCTGAATTCTTCCGACATCTATGCTTATACGCAACAGTTGGATATCATTATTCCTTGTTCCCAAATTTTTTAATTATTATTTAACCGCTTGGTCTCTTATAATGAATGGCGGTAAGAATGATGGCATCTATCCTCCATCTATTTTGAAGTATTTCGTTATAATAACATACATTATCTATATAATATTAAACGTAATAAAAAAGTAAGAAATAAAATTAAAACATTACATTTTATTTAAAAGCAATAACAAATATAATAGTCAAGGTACTTAAGTCAGAGAATAAATGAAAACATGTAATCAAAAGACCAGCGCACCACAGTAACCATTACAATTGCAACACTTAACAATACACACCCTGGTATAGAAAATACTCCAGTAATCTTCTTTTAGAAGTAAAGTACGCCTTACACGTATCAAATTATCAATGGAATTTTCTTTTCGTTTCGACAATCGTGTAGAATATTTCTGCGTTATTTTTTAGCAATATTAATGGTGGTCGGTCGGCGTTACACCGTACATGGGGCTCAGTTACACATGTATGTAATAAATAAAATTCTAGCCTGAAAATAGTTGTCCGCGCATAACTTCGGAAATTGAGCAAATATACTGAGCATGTAGCGTACCGAGCGATCCGACATGAGGAGATAGATCTACACAATGTAACAGAATTTGTTAAACAAGTCATTTATATTAAAACGTATTTATGCCAAATTGATTTGACAGTTCATACATATTGCCATTTATTAAGGAATGATGCCTGTACGCACTCTGGCATAGAAAAGAAAGAAAATAATTTAATGAAACATATAATTTAATCTAAATAGTGAGCAACGTTGGACATAATAAAATATAGGTATAACTTTAAGTGAAAAATCAATTTATCAAAAAATATTTTTTGTTGCTACCTGGGTTAATGTTTCCAGAAATTTAATAGATAGATATAGATATTACTCAAAGGTGTGGAATAACAGATGTATCAATTTGAAAGTGCAACATTAAGTCGTTAACTCACTATGTTGACGCACTTTCCCGGATAGGAAGGATTCCTAATCAGGGTGGCAACAAAATATTTTTTTTCGATAAATTGATTTTATCTGTATATCTTTCTTAAGGATACAGAGAAACACAGTATTGCTAGTACAATGTAGCTATTTCGCATATAGCTTTAACAATACACCATGTAGTGTAAACAGAATTTGAGTAAAGTGATACATGTATACACTTAGAGCTATGAGATGAGCTATTAGCACATGAGCTATGAAGAAATGAAATAATATGGGCAGGTAAAATAACTTAAAATCTTAAGTGAATGCGGTATCTTGATCAGTGACATATATTGCACAAGCGGAAATATTGTGAATTAATATTCATTATTATTTTTTGCCAATCTGTACTGCCATCTAGCGAATTTCTAATGAAAATACATACAATACAATGGAGGATGTAACGTAGCGCAATTTTATTATTTGACGACCAGATAGAATTTATTTTCTCCAATGTTTTACCTTGTTCATCTATAGAAAATTTTTATTATGGCCTATGTTCACGATAAAACCTAGTTTATGAGTTTATGACCTCTACGGTCCGGGCGTCTGGCTTCTGGCTTGGATGGAAGTCTTCACCATATGCAAACCTAAAATTCTTCACAACGGAAGGCTGAGAAAACATCAAGAGATCGCGACTCTATTAGCTGGACGGGATTTGGAGAAACCTAATTATTCTCGAGGTTGATGACTGTTGAGGCAGTCAGAGGACCAGTGAAGGGATCTCCTTGAGCCGGCGAAGGTTCATGCCATGATTCGATAGAATGGTATATTTTTCAGTAGTTTACTAATAATTTTAAAATTGCAAAATGCAGAATGGCGCACATAATTACATTTTTAACAACATAAATAAATATACAAATTAAAACATGGATAATTTAAAAATTAACGTATTGATTTAAGATTAGATATAAAATAAAATTAGAGATGTCAGGGCCATTTGAAGATTTGGGTATACGTAGTCTCAAATGTATTTTTTAAGTTAAAGTAACAAAACTATATATAATTATTGACGTTGTATCTCGTCTGCAGTACTGAAACGTTAAGGGCCAATTATTATACTGGCAATAAAAGTCTAAACGCAAGTCAATAATTATCTGTTTCGTTGTTAGGTCTTGAAACCGAGAAGCGGTCGTTTTGTGTCGATAGCTGTGTTTAAGTATTGCACGAGGAGGGGCTGGTCACTGCGCCGCATTGCTCAAAACTGGACCACTTGGACGATGCGAACTGGGTGAGATCACTCCCAGCGCCAGTCTCGACGATGGCAGAGTGTAACTTTCGTTTGAAGCGAGAGAAATATTCCAGTGCTACTTGAAATATAAATAAAATTTGGGATAAAACATAGTGTGTGAGTGTGGGCAGGGGCACGCAGTGTATATAAGGAAAAAAGCTGTGCATTACCGAAAATTATGGGAAACAAATAGAAATATTCCATATGTTAGAAACGGATGATTTATTATAGTTACGCTAGCGCCATCTGTGTACCTGTATAATCTTTAATCGCTTAGTTCTAAAAACTACATCGACTACCCGTCGTTGAAAATTTGAGCTATTAAAATTGCTATCTTCTGTTTTTAAGCTATCGTTCGACTCGAGCCATATAATTGACTGCATACTGAATTGAAAATTCCATTCGGCTTATCCATTTTGTACGGAATCCTTACTTATGCTGTTAATGTTTAACAGAATAACATTTAAAAAGTTTTCAACTTGGCTTATAATTGCGTGCAAATCATTGAAGTGTTTTTATACTTATCTGCTAGCGTACATGAATATAATATTAATTTTGAATTAAATCCACTATACCTAACTAATTACATTATATTATTATTATTATATTGTGTATTATACTAACTGCATTATAACTCTAATCTTACATATTTTCCTTTCCCTTGTATGTGCTTAAATTTTATTTATACATATTGCATCGTATATATTTATTTTATATTCTCATTTTATATATTTTCACGTTTACTTGCCTTGTATGTTTAATTTTCTGCCTTATATTCAATGAGTTATTTGTTTTTCTGAAATATAATTTGTTTGCCAATTTGCCCTAAAACAGGCTTGCTAGTTGGGCACTGCATTTTAAAATCTGTGTAAAATATATGTAACAAACTGTCTTTTTTTTAGCTGTACAACACTTGTATATTATGTGTCTAAATAAATAAAATACACGGTATCAGTCATTCAGCCAAGACTAGATTGTCTAATATTAAAAGTTGAAGAAAAATAGAAAAAAGACTTCTACTTCTAAATAAGTGATTGCTAAGCTATGTGCGGTCCGCAACCTAAATCGTAGAAGTCTCCAGTATTTCATTCTAAATTACTGAACACTACAAAAGTGTACGTATAAATAAATTTTTTCGCTTTATAAAGTAAATTTAAAAATATAACATTAACTCGACAAATAAATATTGCGTTAACTGGGACATAACCATTTTTCAATGAGAGGTTTTCCCACTTAGGAAACTTTTGAAATCATACATACATTTTTGGTTGCGACAAAACATGTTAAGTACTAACTTGTTTATAATTTTTTGCAACCCGTACGGTTATGTTTGCACCGGATAGCATAGTAATGGAGTAATTCACCGTTGAAACCCGGACACTGTCTCTCGTCGCGTGTTCAATATCGTTGACCTTGGATACCGCGTGTGCAAATTGCATGAATTATATTTAAGATATTTTAAGGTAAGTTCTTCAGACCATTGATTTACGTTCAAAGCAGCACCTGGGCCAGAATGGTCATAATAAAATATTATATATAACGAAAAATAAATGAGACTTACGAAACTTGAATTTAGATTAATAATAAATATTAAAATTATAAACTTTCAGTGTGTATTTTTGTGATCGACAGAATTCGCCGATCAAAATGGTGGGTGATAATGGAATCGGACGGGATGGAATAGAAGGAAGAAATGGGTGGATGGATAGTTATTAGGAGTGGGGAATGAAATAGGGAATCGGACCAGGATGGCTTATGGGTTATAGAGGACAGCTGGACTCACCTGATGATGACGCCGTCACCGGCTCATCCTAAAGATCACCCCAAAATCAAAAACTGCCACGGCAATTCACCGTCCACAACACGCCAAATTCACAGCGGTATAACACTTCCGCTCCGATTCTCGACGAATTTGACGAAATCGAAAACAAACTGGTCGAGCCAAAGGAACAATGTGTACCGGCTGGGAGTGGGCTAAGGAGTAGGAACAAAACTAAAACTGGTGACAATAATTTTAACAATAATAATTTTGTCAATTAGTCAATTAATTAAATGTAGAAATTATGTGTACATCTATCAAAAAAATAATTACGAAAAGAGAATATTTTTATGCTGTAGTCAGACATTGAGGAAAATAACTGAGTCCTTTTCAAAATAATTTTATTAAATATAATTATAATCTATGAGAACACATTCTTATTGTGAAGTTGTAATTATTCAGAACAGACGGTCTGTGATATTTTAAAGATGAATTGAATATATTAATTAGAAAGATATACATATAAAATCAATTTTATCGAAAAATATTGTTGTTGGATCTCTTTCCTAACCGGGGAAGATGCATTATCCAACTATGCTACAGCGACAACATTTTTAGCGACAATTTTCGAACCTATATGTTACCTTTTTGATATTAATACATTTAATCGTTCCATTATTTGACAGAGCCATTTTTATTAGCTTATTTTCACAGAATCTCAAATACCTTTGAGTAAACTGATAGCAGACGCCAGAATTATCAATTCATTTTTATTAAATTTTGGACACATTGATACAACTTTATTATTTAGGAGAACACATTCTTATTGTAAAGTTGTAATTATTCAGAACATAGGTCTGTGATATTTTAAATATGAATTAAATATATTAATTAGGAAAGAGATCCAGGTTCGAATCCCGGTGGCGCAACAACAATATTTTTCGATAAAATTGATTTTATATGTATATCTTTCTAATTAATATATTTAATTCATATTTATAATTATAATCAATCTCACCTCAACTAACTGGTCTTCAGATAATATTCAATGCGAATAAATACAAGTGATTCTGATAAGTAACAAGACTCGAAGAATCCGTTTAATTCGGTAACAGACATTCCCCATTCATCAATTCAAAAAGATGAATGTTGTCTGTAATGAAATAACTGCATCAGTTAACTGGTGTCATTATATGGTACTGCTTGAGAAGTGGATGCTGAATTAGTTTGAAATAACTGGTTTTTTGTAAAGAAAATTACATCTTTATCGACTGATAAAATGAAGAAGAAATTATTTTTATAATTGACAACCCGTTTCATACTGCCATGTTTCAATAAATGTTTTATCTTTACGTTAATTATTTATGAACTCTTGAAAAAATATTGCATGTATTCTGTGGAGAGTTTTTTCTGGGCTATTATTCTACCGTGTGCCATTTTAACTAATATCAATTTTACTGTGGATGTGACTTAATCATTATTTAATACAAATTAAATGTATCAATTAGAAAGATATACAGATAAAATCCATTTATCGAAAAAATATTTTGTTGCCACCGGGATTCAATGCAGGTACCTTTCCTATCCGGGGAAGTGCGCTGACCATTACACCATGTCAACATAGTAAATAAACGACTAAGTTTTGAACAAAAAATCACCACTAACCTGGACTGATAGTTGCGTTTTCTCTGCTCTTTATGGGTCAGTCCGATGGTCTGAAGTATTGTTCTTCATGTACCCCTAACTCCTGGCCATATTCCGACAGTCCGGAATAACGCACTCCCGGAGTTACTTATTAGGAGATGTTTATCTGGCGAGGTTCCAACCATCTTAAAAAGGTTAAATAGGATATGGTCATTATTATTTTAATTCCTCCCAAAATATTCCGAAATTCAATGTTTATATATAAGACTAATGTTTTTAATGCTGTTCAGAGTCAATGATATGATTGATTTTGATACTCAGTAATTCTGTGTTAAAACTAAATTTTTATTGTTTTTCTGTTTAGAACCTTAATTTTTATAGTTTGTTTTGCTTATTTTTAATTTTTTTTAAGGCTATATATATATATATTCTATCAATTTATATTTTTATATATATATATTCCATGATGCTTGTGTAGCTGTTCATGTTTTTTTATACCTAACCAATTTTGTAAAAGCCATAAATATATAAAGTAATAAATAAATAAATGAAATTTTCAGCATGAAATCGGGATATAAAATTAATCCCTTTAACCGTAATCTTTTTTGATCGTCTTACTTCGTACTTTTCTTGGTACACATCACGGTTTGCATCATGTACAGTATATCAAATCGTGTCGTCAATAAGAAATAAACAAAGCAAGGTTGCATATAATTATAGAGAAATAAAATAACGGACGAAAGTTGAATTAATTATTGATTCTCGTGACATGCGACAGCTCTCGCCTCTCACGAAGTTTAATGTCAACTGTAAAAAGTAATTTTAAAATACACATCTGAAAAAAAAACAAGAATGGCTTATTTGCGTAATTGTATTTTTAAAAAGAGAAATTCACTTTAAATCAGTTACTTTGTCAATACCTCGAACCGTTATGGATCCGAAGAGCATCAAACATATTGAAGCCTCTGAAATATGGCGTGCAGTAGGTATAGATTTAGGTTACGCTGTTACCAATGATATTATACAATCATATATAATACAATATATGTTGTACATAGGATTATGAACTTTCGTTTAACCAACGTCTTTAGACAAAATGAATCCGTCGTTTATACGACCTTACCATGTATTTATTTGTAATTTTAGAGTACTATTAATAATGTTTTTAAAGTTTAATTTTGAACGTAAAATAATACCCATATAAAAATCAATATAAAAAATGTATATAAGGACACTTTCTATGACTTAACATGATTAATTAATTGTTTGAAAATCTTTCACGTAATAACTATAGGAAATAATTATTTTTATTGATGGTTCTGCCAAATTCAAAATCAATTTTATCGAAATATATTGTTGTTGCAACCGGGATTCGAACCTGGATCTCTTTCCAATCTGGGGAAGGTGCGTTAACCAACTATGCACTCAGTACTTTAACGACAAATTTTCGAACCTGTATGTTACACTTTTTCAAATTTATACATCTCTCGTTCCATTATTTGAAGGCCATCTATTTTATTTTTACGGAATCTCAAATACCTTTACTCAAAGGATGCGATAGGAGACGCCAGAATTAATAATTCAATTTTATTAAATTTTGGACGCATTGATACAATTTATATATTATTAAGGAGAACTAATTCTTATTGTGAAGTTGTAATTATTCAGAACATAGGTATGTGATATTTCAAATACAAATTAAATTTATTAATTAGAAAGATATACATATTAAATAAATTTTATCGAATTTTAACTGAACTGATTGTATACCATGTTCCTGCGCGGAGTACCAGGTCGTCGGTGCTTTTCCATGTAAATTCATCATTTACTAATTTGTATAGGAATACACTCACACAAAGACTACACAGGCCTTGGAACGATTTTGGTCTTATAAATATATTGCGATATTCTGTGTCAAACCTAAATTTTTATTATTTTTTCCGTCTTGAACGTCGTATTTTATAGTTTGTTTTGCTTATTTTTAAATTTATTTTATATTTATATATATATATTCCATACTACTTGTGTAGCTGCTCATGTGTTTTTTTATTATGTTTTATAACAAACCTAATAAATATAAATTAATAAATAAAATTAAATAAAATATTGTCGTTGCTACCGGAATTCGAACCTGGATCTGTTTCCAATCCGGCGAAGGTGTATTGACTAATACCTATATTCTGAATATTACAACTTCACATGTTTTCCTTAATATTTATTTCGCAAAGATTATAGTTATGCACAACTTTTTTTATTGTGTAGAGTGCACGCCCCTGGTCAATTGATAGCCCAGCGTATGACTTTATCTTGAGCAAAACTTAAGAATGAATAAGATCTGGAAGAGACCTTGTGGATAGCGAGAAGGCGACCCAGAATTGAAATTTGTGGAGGTTCACTAATTTTCAAACAAGCCGAAAGAAATAAGAGTTCCTAATGCTAATTTAGACAACAATTTTCGATGAGAGCAATAGATTTAGATTAAAAAACAGCAACTTTCTTTTATTCGATAATTTGGTACACCAGCATCGCAAAGGAACGATTACTTAATTATAGCGATTAAATTAATTCTTATTGTATGTGGGAGTCAGATCTATTGCGACGCATAAAATGCAACCAATCATTTGTGGCTCAATCTAATTATTCTTTATTCAAAATTATTCACAGAGTTGCGGCGCACAGCCTTTGTGGTACATTGCGAATTGTGAACTAGAAAATGACTTGAATATATTATATATTTACATTTTTAAAAAACAGACAAGTGTGATGTGCAATAGTACAGAATTTTTTTAGCAATGTGATTATATCTTTTTCCACACAGTGACATGTATTAAAAATAACATGTTGAGGAAGTTGGTTTTGCATAGACTATTTATTGGGTGCATGTATATTAGTGATGAACTACACCGTCATTTCAACCGTGATTGTGACTGTGTTTGGGAGATTTTTGTTCCATTATAATTATATTTTTATTTTTTATCTTTGTTTTATTAACCACTAAAATGAGTTTAAATACATCTACCGGTTTCTAAAAATACCATTTTCTTCTTCAGGATGTCAATACTAATTAAAATATATTGTTTCTTTACCAAAATCTATTTTAAAAAAAAAACAATAATATGTCATAACATCCTGAAGAAGAAAATGCTATTTTTCGAAACCGGTAGATGTATTTAAACTCATTTTAGTGGTTAATAAAACAAAGATAATAAATAAAAAAATTTAAAAAAATAAAATTATTTTTTCCATTCAATCCGTTGTAAAATTAATACGTTAGTAAAAATACAATTTATGATATAAAAGACAGAGATCACACACTATTTTCACAGTGAAAAGAACAACAAACATACAGATATAATTGTTTCATTCTCATTAATTAAATGAAGAGAGATAAGAAGGAAGGACACATTGTATAGGACTTAATGAATACTCTAAATTGAATTGTCCCAAGAACATGAAACTATATATTAAAACTTGGATTCGTAATATGGGTAGAGCCAGTATTGGTGCACTCACCCAAACATATTGACTTATACCTATATTAATTATTGCTACAAAGTGATCCAAAAATTAAGTCCACTTTAAAATTGTTCTTCACATACACCTTTTATATAGTAATAAATGTAATTCTATCTATTACTTGTAATTCTAATTAATTGAACAATTGCTTGTAAACTATGCCCGTCTTGACACACAATTTCTCTAGTCCACACAGTCTAAACAGATTTTACATTGTATTATATAGTTACAAATAAAAATAAAATCAAATAAATAAATGAATTATGTTATTAATCATTTTTACAAAATTGATTGCTCAATATTTAGAATAAATTCATGCCATTGAAGCCATTTAAGCTAATAAAAACATTTTTTCTAACTGTTATTTACGGTAACACGAGTTGACAACATGGCTGCGTTCAGGTATTTTATATCATGGTATGGTAAAGGTTAAGTGAACCCAACAATCCATTCTCTAACTGGGTAACATATGAACACTGCTTCTAATATTATAACATTAGTTCCATGAACATAGAATAACCAATATTAAGCTGACAACCTTGTACACAATTAAACGCTTATATTAGTAATGTGAATTCCAATAATATAATATTTTTTAATTTTGCGACTGTTTTTATCTTAGATAGCGTAAAATATTGTCTTTTATAACTTTAACCAATATTAATACATTTACAATATTATACAATATTTTTAAAAAAAATTTAGTCACCGTAATTTAAAAAATGAACATTTTTATGTGTCTATAAATAAATAAAAATATTTTACTGTGTAATTAACTCTTTAAGCATTTCAGTAGGTTCTTAAAGTCCAAAATACTTGTCGCCAATATAATAATAAACTGATTGAGGTTTCAAGGACCATACCGAAGCACATAAAAATTGAGTGAAACGATTTCAAAAATCAATGAAATAATAATCGACAACCTTCGTGTAACAGGATACAACTACCTACATACTTAAGCCACCTTTTTCAGTCTGCAGGATAAAGTACTATTCAGGGTTATGACTTTTAAGGCTGTCTCATGTGACAACGAGATACCGCACCTTTCCTTTTGTTTTGAAAAGTTACATGTCATTTATTTTGATTTAATATTAAGGTTATCCCCATATGATCAAGGCTCTTATGATCATTAGTATTCTTCTGAGAACAGTATTTATTATATACAGTATATTTGGAAAATAAAATACGTCACGTTTGTCGTAGTATTTTTTAAAGATGTAGATGTGGTAGCGTGGGTAAATAGGTGAACATTACATTGTGTAAAGTGATTACTTAAGCCAGCCGATAACAGGTCGTAAGCCCTGTAATGCCCAAGTCTTCCATACTTCTCATATAAAAATAATAGCTTCGTCTTGTGAGATATCTTAATCTTGATGACAATCCCCTAGGGAATAAAACCCAGTAATTAGTTCCTATAAAGATTTGCACATACTCAAAATATTGCAATAATATTATCTTTTGTCACAGTCGATACCTTTTCATAATTTCACCTTTCTGACCTAACAAATGATCATTTAACTATATAGTGCATAGATGATTTTGAAGGGTAAAAATAGCATGTGACACGTAACGCTCAGTTTAATAATAACTAAGCCTTTTAAATATCAACATAAATCTTTTCTAGCTTAAATGTTAACATTTACCTTTCACCTCATCTATCTTAACTCGTATCAAATAATAACTATTCCCTTGTAATTCCTGATAATTTTATCATAATTGGTTCTATACTTACTTTATGTGCTCTCGAAAACCAAAAACAAGGCTGTCCCAATACTTGAGACCTCGAGAGAACTACCTCAGGCGGCTATTTGTGCGATACGTATAGCATCAGTACAGTGTTTTATAACAATTGTATATAACAAGGGTATCGTTGAAAATACCTGAAATATTTAGTTATACTTTTTTCTGAACGAAAACCTTAGAATTTTCTAAATTCTCTAGTTAGAGGCATTGGCTGCAAATCACCTACGGGTCATTAAGTGACGAGTTCGATAATTTTCAAGTGACCCACTTGAGTTTCGCAAATGTAGTATAATATATAAAAATAAATTAAATAAACAAACATGTGTATCATGGGTGATGAAGAGGTGGTCTGAATGCTTTCCATTATTTAACAAGCGCATCCCTTAGTCGGGGACCAATGAGAAAGAGCCTGTGATGCAAGAAAACACTTATAAATAAAGTTTATAAATTATTAATAAACTAAAACTTGACAATTATATTTGTTTTTAAAATAATTAGAATTATAATTTTGTTGTAATAATTTTCTCAATAAAATTTATTATTAAAACTATTTTTTTAAATGAAAATACCCATATAGATACATGAAACTGATATTTCTTATATATATTTGTAAGCCTATCTATGTATATATATATATATATATATATATATATATATGACATTGGTATTTTTTGTTGTTTAGATTGTAGTCAGTTTCTTTGAGGAAACGTAGGCCTACGTTTCGGCATGGTGACATGTGACATTGTCAAGGCTTTACCTCAAAAGCATCGGTATAATGAAAAAATTAAGTTAGTAGAATTAGTACTATCATGGTTGTGTGTAAACTAGAGTACGCGAGTGTGTATCTGTCATATGTACAGTTCACTGGGAAAAAGGTAAATAATGAAATTCGATTAATTTTTAAAATGGTTACATATTCTTCGGAACAAAGAGATATTATCTAAAATTTTGGTAAATATTGTCTTATTTTTCTCTTTGGCGCTACAAATATTTAAATATTATATATTTTAGCAGCACGTGTAGTATTTTTTTAAATAACTATTTATTTGAATACAAATAAAATGAATGAGTCGTATTATATTGCGTGCCTCAAATCAGAAATCAGTTTACTTTATTTATAGATATTTTTGTAAAAAAAATATTTCTCTTGAACCAAACTCCGCCGAAATTTCTTATTCAAAACTTCACAGCTGAATATCTTAGTTTGATGTAAATTTCATATGATATATTGTTCTATGGGTATGACATGCTAAAGATGTTCACATATCAAAAATATTTTTATGTCGTAGGTCACAAATATTGGGCGCCCTCGGGCGGGAAAACGACCGGTGGCAACCCTAAATCGAAACTAGTGGACATTTCATCATATCAAATCTATATAGATAAAGATACTTGTCTGAACGATAGCAGATTTAGATATGTGTGAATGGTGTCAACTTTACGAGCGTTTAATGTCATCAAATATAAACGGTTTGGAACGTTATTAATGACGGCCCACTGGAATCACACAATGGTAAGATTGCCACAGATCCCTGCCGAAATTGTGTGCAAATTGTACCGATGCTTATTGTGTAATACAGTTTCATGTAATACATGTTTTTCTTCGAACCAAGAGTAATAATTGCACATGTCATTCTCTACTCTAGGAAAATACGCTAAAAAAGAATACCAGTTTATTTTTGGATGTTTTCAGTTTCAGTATCAGTTAGTATAAGTAAAAATAATGTAAATTATAGTATGGTTGTTCTAAAACAAACGTAATTGGTTCTAGAACCTCATTCGTTATTTATATATATTTATAAATAATCAGTCCAGGTTCACAACCTACAGCCAAATTACTATTCAACACAACTATTTTAACAGGAAATGTCATATATCAGTTATGGTAAACCTTTATGTGACTGTGATTGTAATGATGATTGATTACTGAGATTCAACGATGATTGGTAATTAACACTTAACTATTCGGAGGTTTTAATGTACCAGTCTTTTCTCGAAAAATTACAAATAATCAATTACCAATCATCGTTAAAATTGAACACAATATAGGTTTGAATGATCACTAAAATGGGTAAATGTATTTTCGGTTAATTATTAACAAAATATCTAAGAGAACAGCTGCATTACATTATTGTTAATTTTTTTATATTCAATAAAAGTGGACGATTTTTTAAAATTAATATACATCACATCAATATTATTTTTTAATAATTTGTTGGTCTCCTTGAACGAGGCTCAAACTCCCGACCACTGTATCACTAGGCGAGTGTCTTAACCGCCAGACCAACAAGCGCGTCTGTCAAATTATCTATACCTGAATCATATTTCCGTAATTGCAGCATTTCTGTTTATATCCGGCTCGAAGTACCAAATAAGGCACATGATTCAAAACATTAATGCTATTAGTTTATCTTGCAAATCTGAGCCAACTCACTCTTGGTACTGTCAAAATATAGGCATAATTTTTTTTTATCTGAGACCATAGTAGGGCGGGTCAGCGCTTAATAGCTTCCTTATACGATTCACGGAATAATCAATTAAATTAATCAAGTAATGACTTGCTTTATTTTAGAATTAATCTTTTTTCTTACTTTGTTTTAATATTTTGTTAAGTGATTACTTAGTAGGTTAACAAGAGATCGAGTGTAATATGATAACAGGAAATAATTCAGACAATAGGAATTGCTATCCGGATACTGCATAAACTACAATTAACTCACGCTTGTACTTGAAACGCCATTAAGTACTTTATAATATTCGTTCTTAGAGATATCGGGTTTTACAACGCTGTTATATAGGTGAAGGTACTCGTATGAATATTAATAGAATAAATAAAAAAATTGTAATTAATTATTCACTTACTCAGTGCCATTTTTTATACTCGCTACCCACAGATTGATTTTCTCTTATCCGGAATAATTAACATTTGCGATATCTTAAATTTTTATAGTAATCGAAAATATTTTAAAGTAATCTATATCATTTTTAAAACAAAGTATCAATTTTCTTTAAAATACCAATAAGGATGTATATTACGCCTAACTTCAGAACCTCCTTAAACGGATTTCAGATAATTTAAGTTAAATTTACAATTTAGTAGATTTATTTGTCAGCTACATGCATAACACATTGTTTCTCGCAAAATCCAATTAAATTCATTGATATTGCATATTCAAAATAAGGGTTAGTTCTAAAATACCCCAAAGCAAATAGAGTATATGTTGCTATTCCCCGTAAAATGAAATCAGCCAATCACAATGCTTGTTGATGATCACGTGATCTAAAATCCAGTATAGCTGCCAGAACGATATACGTAGAAAAAAAATTGCATTACGAAATTGTCTCTTTAAAAAGGTTAATGTAAAAACAAACATTTTGTACATTTTCTTTCAAAATATACGTTTTCATCCATAACTGAAAAACACAGGTCATTTCAAGAGATTTTAGAATTTGGCGCTACATATAAACTTATTGTTCTAAAAGTACATTTTTCAAATAGAAAATCTGTATTTTATACTTTATATTATTATACATAGCAATTCAGATTTAGTTATAATTTAAGATTAGGGTTTAGGGTAGGGAGGTGCCTTTATTGCGCAAGCCCTAAATAATAATGATCCATGGCAAAATTTGATCCAGGCAGGGTGAGATGAGTGAGGGTTAGTGGGAGGGGTTATTACTTTATTTTCATTAAGAACCTAAACAGTAACAATGCTAAATTTGTAGCGGATGGCGTTCAATATAATATAATACAATTTTATATCGTAGGGTATCTTTGATACACTCAGACTACTAAAGAGTAATTACGCAATATTATACATATGCATTTGTTTTGCGCAGGAACTAAAGAGTAACTCTACAAAATTTCGTTTAGATTAGTAAAATGGTATAGGATTACATATAGAATAGACAAATAAACGTTAGGTTTGATATATATATATAGATTATATTTTTGTGTGAGTTCTATTAACTGAAATTTGTATATGTATTTTGAACCTACAATACTTAGTATTATAATAACTTACTAATAAGAAACCATCAAGTTTTTTAAGCAAATTAAGTTGTTGCGTATAAGCATAGATGCCGGAAGAATCTAGGATACGGAATGAACTTGGCACTCACCACAATCCGGATTCTGCTGACACCTCCAAAGATGTGGACTATACAGTTTAACTCATACACAAAGTATAGAAGCGAAGTCTCGAAATTAGTATAATATTGTGAACTTTTCCATTCACGTATAACCGTACTAGTTCAAGGTCGCCAATCGACTGATCGGCCGCGGGGGCCGGGAGTGGAAGGGCAAAGGGGGGAAGGCACAGTGCATTATTTTCGTTTAATAACAAATATTTTTATATACCAAATAAAATATGTCATGTTAATATCTGATCGATTATGGTAATGAAATATTTTTTTGGTAATTACTCGTCACCTTGGGGCTCCTTACCATTTTCAATGTATTTAGCTTTATCATTTCATCATTTAATGTGCAATCTCAAGCTGTAGTCTCTAACCGGTCCTTAAAGATATGTAAAATGTGCTAAGTTAATCCTAATTTTTAAGCTTTTAAAAGGTTTGTTATTGTGTTTTTTTTGTATGTCATTCCAAGCTATAACCTTGTAGACCCTTGCAGGAATTGAAGTTATATTTTTTAAATCATTTTGATAACTGGAAACGTTAGTTCCCAGTTTTTTAGATACTGTAAGTCATGACCCTTAAGGCCTAGCCTTTTTCCTGTAGATCTGCGTCCAGTGTTACAGGCCTTTTCTTCATGCTTTACCATATATAGTTCCCCGCATTTTTTTCAATTGTGCAAAATAACCTGTCTGTTGTAATTTGACAATCACATCTTAGGTCGGGTATAAAACTAATTAATAATATCAGCCTTGTAATATATACACACCCTTATTTTGAGTCGATTGTTTAGCTAAAATACTTGAATTAAAATGGGAAATAGACAAATAGAAATAGAAAATAATTTAATACGCTTTAATGGCAACATTATTTCATTAAACTACTCGGTACCGTGATACCAAACTTGTAATATGATATTATAGTATAATTAACAGCGTATTTGGTACTATAGTTTATGCGCCATGTTAAACAATACCAGGCGTGGAAGATACAGTATCAGTATCGCCCCGATGCAAAATCATATTTTTTATTTTATTATGTGAGTTTATAAATCTTATTGCTCACTTTATCTTTTTGTGATAACGAACTCATCATGATAAGATAACGTATTCTGCATGGGTTAAAAAAAAAATGATCAACCTATAGAAAGTCGTCAGATTCCATCAACACAAGTTTTTAAGTGAGACACCTATTTTTTTCCACTTGGAGGCGATCAGATTTTTAATCGTTATAATCGTTTGTTAAAAACCTTTGAGTAGAACCTGCCGAGTAGCGCCAAGACTTCTAGTCTACTTTATTAACAGAAAACATTTAAATAACTATTATTTTTTTTGAACAATGGTTGTTTCATGGTAAATAAAACAAATCACCTACATAAAATTGAGTCATCACGAGGACTTGAACCTAGAACATTCTACTGTCCATGTATCTTTCGAAGAAGTGATTTATTCAAATTTATTTTATTTATCACGAAATTAAAAAAAAAAAAGAGATTTTATTAAATTCTTTCTGAAGCAAATAAAGTTGATTTCCACGACATGACTAAAAATGATGTATCGCCATTTTTGCTGGTGATGAAGAAATATTTATGAGTTCGGTTTACGGTTGACTCGTGACGCAATACATCAGAGAGAGATGAAATGTTGACGATTGAAAACGAATGACAAATTAATGCAAATGATTCTTTGTCATGCTGTCATTTTTAGCGATCTGGTGTTGCGAATATGTGTATTACGTAAGGTAGGGGAGCATACATGTAGGTATTGCATACGTCATTAAATCTGCAATTATCATTTCTAGGCAAGGCATTTGTCGCAATTTCTAATAACTTGTTATTATATTACACATGGGCGTTCAAATAACTCTCCATCTTGGATTTGGTTTCCATAAGCGCAATGTTATGCATACGTGCGCATATAATTTCAGTAACTTTATTCAATCCTAAATGGTTAATTAAAATATGCATTTTAGGTTAACTAGTTATTATTAAGGAGAACACATTCTTATTGTGAAGTTGTAATTATTCACAACATAGGTCTGTGATATTTTATTTTATTTATTTATTTTATTATATTATAAATTAAATATGAATTAAATATATTAATTATAAAGATATACATATAAAATCAATTTTATCGAAAAATATTGTTGTTGCGCCACCGGGATTCGAACCTGGATCTCTTTCTAAACCGGGGAAGGTGATTTATCCTACACTATGCTACAGCGACAATATTTTTAGCGACAAATTTTCGAACACATATGTTACACTTTTCAAATGAATACATGTATCGTTTTATTATCATTATTTTTTTTTAAGTTATTGATAAAATCGACAAATTAAAGATATATAATAATGCATCTTGAAGCATTTAAGATGTGAATCTACCGAAGAATACAAAAAATAAGTTAGATGGATAGAGTTACGAATGAAGATGTTACGGCTTGGATAAATAAATAAAAATATGTATTTAAAAATATAAAAATCCGAAACTTCATTATCTCGGACATGTGATGACATGTTGCGCCACATTGCTGAAAGCCAGGGCCCTGGAAGAAGGAGAGCATCATGACTGAAGAACCTGAGGCAATGGTTTGGTGAGTCTACTGTAGAGCTGTGATGTGATGACAGCCAATGTCTGTTGAACGGATAAGACACGAGAAAAAGAATTAAAGAAGAAATACATAATTATATTCATACTTATTAGATTGGGCAATCATCGCAAATATGGCTACATGAGACGACAAATAATGCAATTGTTTAGCATTCACCTACTTGTAAATTAAATGGATTTGTATATTTTATTTTTCGTATACAGATTATTAACAGGTAATTAACGAACCTGATAGATAGTATTAGTATAATATTAAGGTATAATATTGTAAGCAGTATGTTATGGAATACACTTATCTATTGGTAATAAATTAAAAACACTGTAAAAACTTAAATTAAAAATGGGTGCAAATTAATAGTTGAGGAGAATGAACTATGTATCCACGTGTAATGTATCCACATTATGTGAAATTATTGTTACTATTTTAAAACTAAACTTAGCGCTTGTGCTATAAAAATAGGACTAACTTGCTAGTCTTCTGGTAGGAGATTTGAACCTTTGACCACTAGATCATTAAACGAGCGTCTAAACCACTAGACCATTGGCACGTCAAATTTGAAGTGGTAAAATTCTTCCGCTTCACATTTTCTATTGGTGGTTATATATTAAGATACAGTACAAGACACGTCTCCTTCCACTAACTGGTAACAATTTATGAAATAAACGAAAGATAGTTATACTTTTGAAATTAGCGAAATTAACTTTGTGGTTAAAATTCATATTTTTATTTGTTAATTTTATTTTATTAACCACTTTTTGAGTTTAAATACATCTACTGGTAATTATTGTTTTTTTTTTAAAAGAGATTCTGGTAAAGAAACAACATATTTTAATTAGTATTGACATCCTAAAGAAGAAAATGGTATTTTTCGAAACCGGTAGATGTATTTAAACACAATAAGTGGTTAATAAAACAAAGTTAACAAATAAAAATATGAAAGATAGTCAATTTTTAACAGTCTAAGAATGTCACATAATACGTATCTTTTACGCTTCACTGGTAACATATTAAAATATGAGATATGATTTAATTAATAGATTGCAACTGCGATATGACATTATGTGGGTTGATCAGATTGGCAACACGACAAGTAACCACTGATCCAAATCAATGTAAAGGTGTCGTGTATCTTGAAAGTAAAATTTCCTTCGGCTATTTCCAACACGATACCACAGGTCAAGGCGAAACGTCATATTATAAAAGGTTATAAAAAAACTACACCCGTTACTCTTAATTATAGTGACAGACCATATTGGAGACAAAATAAATTTATGCTTAATTGGTCGAGAATAACAAATTTTGGAATATGTTATATTATGTACGTATTTTAGAAAATATTAAACTCATTAATATCTCGTAAATTTTTAATTCAGGCGTATTTTATTAATTTATGTGTGTACGCGGTTGAATGAGGTACTGATCCCTCGCCATGCTACTAATGAGGTTTATGATACCCCGCATACCGGAAAAATGTAAGACCTTTAGGGCCGGTTGTGTGATCAGTGGTAACTTTTTACTATGGTAAAAAATGATAATAAAGTGAAAAAATTGCGAAAATAGTAAAAACCGAAAATCGTCGGTTAAATATGGCGGACTTGTCACAGCTGTCAAAAGTCATCTGAAAAAAAATGCTACTTTTGACTCACCGGTGTGATTGTGATTGATATTCGATAATATCAGTGGTTGAAAACTGTGACTGTGATCACAGTTTCATTGCGATATCATCACCATCAGCTCAGCACCAACTCTCGGGTGCAAGCGGCGCTCTCATGGAAAGCTGGTTCCCGACCAGAGAATGGCAACGCTTACAGAATAGCTACATATACAACAATAACCGTGACTGAAGTAGTTATATATGTAATATTTATATTTTGTGTGTATATATATATGTGTGAACTTTTTACTATTTATTAACTTTTTTATTTTATTTATTAATATTTTTCTTTTTCTTTTCATAGCATTATATTTATTTCATAACTTTAATGTATAACATAATATGTATTATCTCTATGGCGAATCGGGTTAAAAAAAAAACGCTGGAATAAACACATTATTATTATTATTATTATTGTTATTATAATACACGAAGTAAATGAATAAATAAAAAAACATAATTTTGAGCGCATTTACTTATATCATTTAAACTTCACTGCCGTAATAAGAAGTTCTATAATATTTCTCAAATATCGCGACGCTTAATAAATTGAATCAACAAGATATCAACGCGTGGACAGGTCAAATACTCAATATTCTTTGATATTTTTTATTGTGATTGCAAGAAACGGAACCATGCGAGAAAAATATCCAAGGATCGCAACCCACGCGCAACTTGTACCATGTATGCATGCGCGGATCCAGTTTATTACGACCTCGCTGCTTTCGTTTTCAATCAAAACAAGAGCAAAAGACAGTATGATTTGAGCATGAGAACCGTTGTGGTCCATATACACGATGAAACAGGTTTGGAAATGTATCGCATATGCATACATACATACATACAAGCTCTACCGGTCATTGAGCTTTATTATGCAAATGTTTCGACATCTAAACAGGGAACATAAAAATAGACATTAATTTATTTATTTTTTATTATTTTTAAACGCATAAAAATATTTTTTTAATTACCAATAAAATGTAAAAGGCCATTATTTTTGATACACCTAAGATATGTTTTTCCGGTTATTAAAACTGTTTTAACACAAGATGAATATCACACAAAATAATTTATTAATTTAATTTCGTTCAGGAACTGTTTTTTTATTTAAAATGCACAATGATCTACATTATTTAGAATCTCTAGTTTATATGTATATAAATGTATAATTATATATAGGCACATTATGCTGAATCCATAATAAAATTACGCTTCTCCGTCTATATATATGACTTTCAGGATGTGGTGTCATTATGGCTGTATAGTGCTTGATTAAACTGACAGGTCTGTGAGACGTGAGTATGGTAAAAATAAACGTATTTTTTAATATCTCTAGGTTAAGATTACTTAAATGTTATTGCTTTTATATATTCAAAAATAGTACGTAAATATAAATTAAATTTGAAATGAAGTGTACATTTTCTTTATTACGAGTATTTAGGAGTCATAAATGAACATTCAATTTAATACGACAGATACTCGAATTATTTACTACATCGTGAAAGTGTGTAGTTATCATATTGGACATAGGAAAATATTTTACAATTGATATTTATATATATATGATTTCTTTATCCCTGAAAAGACTGCTCAACAATTAACCTGAAGGAAGACGAAGAATGGATAGACCCAAAGTGAAGTGATAAGACAACATGAGTAATGACCTGTCTATCTGTGGAAGTGCATTCTTGAGTAAGCCAGAACCCAGGACCGAGTTGTGAAGCCAGGAATTAGATTTTTAGATATAAAAAAAATATTTCTCAAACGATTTCCCGTCATTACTGACAGGTTATTTTATTTATATAATAATGTCCACAATAATTAGATGAATACGTATGCCTTATAATTATAGTATTAGTTTATATTACTTTTGTTTATTAATAATTAAATAATTAATCAATTAGAAATATATACAGAAATATAATAAATAAAAAAATATTAAATTCAGGTTTGAATACCGATAGCGAGTAGATATTTTTTCGATAGATACATTTATTATATTTTTCTTATTGATTCATTTAATTAGTGTTAAAAATACCATGAACCACCACAAAGAATGTGTTTTCATTAAAATTAAATTATTGAATGCTTTACGTACAAGCAAAAAAAGGTATCTTATTTTCAACAACCTTAAAATTTTGATTTTATACTCCAACAATAAATTAAAGACTAAATGTTAAATAATAAAAAGCGTAAATTGTATTATGGGTTAAATTACTTAATGGATCTGGGGTCAATGATTCACCGCTTTTGTTACGGTTAAAAAATCATTTTAAATTAATCTATTTGTCCAACGAAGTAAGGTAGTCTATTGGAGTAAATCCAAGGTCTTTCTGGCGATCAACGTCCGCGGCCATTGTTCGAGCTGATACTCGAGAGAAAAAATTACTTTTCATCGAAAGCGGATTGCGGATGCAATGAAGGATATCTCTGTACATTTACTGGACACGACAAATGATTTAGAAGTTTCGTGTTAATAATCTACTGTTCAAGGATATAAAGAATTTTTAAACATTTCAATTTTTACTCCGAAACCAATTAAGTATAGTCATCGAAACAATTCAGTCATCTTACCTAGATTCTAACCGCGTGACCGACTTCGTCGTTTCTTAGAAAAGTATTCAAAATCTTTTATTTATATAATGATCTAGTTAACGGCCGGAATGTTGGTCGATTCCTGCAAAGATTAGATTTGCAATCGGTGATTAATATTTTTGAGATTTCTTCTGTCAGTTTATGTAGCAAGACTTGTACGAGGCTTAATTGATTTCTTGCATTCATACGCCAAATATGGACAAACAAATTACGATCCTTGTGGTCAGTCTCGTTGACGGTGTACGCCTTTACGGCTCATGTCCACGAATGAGATATTCGACTCGAGACAATCTCTGCTGTCAATGAGATTCTCTAGAGACATCTTTTACCTTTCGCAGTCTACATAGCAGACTACGAAAGTCGAGACATCAAGTCTCATTGTTTTGCTGCACGTCAAATATCCAAAAGCCAAAAACAATAGACATATACAAAAAAATTCAAATTTTCAATATTAAAAATAAAATAAATATTAGAAGCAACTTCCGATCTACAAGATTTGGAGACCAAATTGATATTACAAAATTGAAATATACCACAACCCAAAACCACTATATTTATTAAGACATCTAATTCTTTAATAATCTCCCCCTCACAATTAGAAAAATTACAGACTATTATAAATTTGTATCTGAAATCAAAATATAGGTATACATACTAGCAGACACATAAATTTTATACTCTCTTATACTCCTTCTCTATACACGAGTCTCGACTCACTTAGAAAAGAAAAAAATGAAAAAAGAAATACATATATTATATATAAAAATGTATTATATCTACTAAAAAATGCCACCATTGATGTTCTGTTCGTCAGTTGAGCAAATTTTAATTTCCCCAGCAGTAGATAAAATGGAATTATTATTTTAAAAGGTTAGCGACTATAAATATATCCAGTATTTTGGATTTTTAAGCCACTTTCTGAGGTTATGCAACCAAGATCTCCTACCACAGACTATACCCCCTCCTAAATTCATACAGTTCACTATCCCTAAAAAACAAATTACTCTTATACAATGCAATAATCCGTCCTATATTCACATACGAGAGCCCCATCTAGGGTTCAAGTAAGACAAACATTTTAGAATCCAAACAAAACTACGTTCTTAGTATAATCACAAACTCACCCTGGTTTTTTCAAGAATACAATCATTCACAGAGACTCAAACATACCCTCATTCAAACGACACATATACGATTTATCTTCTAAATTTTATTCTGAATTAATTTTCATCCCAAACCCTTCCATAAACTCCATCGGCCTATATCATCCCTCATTCGATCCTTCTCTTATTTCACTTCTTTATCCCATTCTTGACGAAGACAAGAGGGCTCAGCCTTTATTTCTCACTAACCAAGGTAACCTATTTCTACTTAAGCCTCTATTACCTTCTGTCTTTCCTTTTATAATGATCATGTTTTTCATTACGAAAAAAAGTGTTCAAATTGTGCAGCTTTCCTTCGTTTGATAGATATTATTTATTTTTTTAAATTTATTCTCTGGTCTTATGGTCTATTTATCTAATTTCTCAAAATAAATTGTTATAGATATTATAGCTCTACGGGATTTATGCGCATTGATACGTCTCGCTGTAAAATTGAATGTGTACATGGGTCTTAAGTTGATCTCTGTGTTATTTATAGATCTAAATCTCAATACGTGTACATAGTGCATACTGAGATTTGTCTCATTCAGTGAACACAGGCCTTAGTAGGTATACAGCTTCTTGTATCTACTTTATCGAGTATATGGCACTATACTGATGAAACTACTAAACTAACTTAATGTCATGTACACCAATATTACTTTACTAGTCTGAAAACTGTTGACAGAATAATTATAGTATTGAGTATTGACAGAATAATTAATGTGATAGAAAATATGAAATATCGACTAGAAAATAATGCGTTTTATATAGAGCTTTCTCCAAAACAATTAACACGTAAATAAAATGGCAATGTAGTTCAAATTATTTTTAATTGTAAACTTTGTTTTATTAACCACTTATTGAGTTTAAATACATCTACCGGTTTCGAAAAATACAATTTTCCTCTTTAGGATGTAAATACTAATCAAAGTATATTGTTTCTTTACCAGGATCTATTTTAAAAAAAACAGTAATTACCGGGAGATGTATTTAAACTCAATTAGTGGGTAATAAATCAAAGTTAACAATTAAAAATAATGAATTTTAACCACAAAGTTAATTTTGCTAATTTCAAAAGTTTTAATTCTAATTATTCCATATTTGTAGGCTAGCTGTTAAAACGAAAAAAACTGAAATTTGTGGATAGACAATTTCTATGATAAGTAAGATTTCTTCTTTACCATAGACAGAAGAAAAGATGACAGATGTCAATATACGATTTCACTGAAATATGTTATTTTCCTTACTCGTAATACTCGTACACTTCATTTCAAATTTAATATATATTTATGTACTGTTATTGAATATAGGAGGAGTATATTGATAATAGATAACAAACTTAAATGGAAAGAACATATAACTAATCTTACAAACAGAATAAGGAAAACTGCCTACAAATTTTTAAAACTTAAACATCTTATCACTTACAAATCTGAAAATGATATATTACGCATTTGTAGAGTCACATTTTCATTACGGTATTATTGAATGGGGAGAAGCATATAAAACTTCAATGTTACAATTAAAAATCACTCAAAAAATGAATTCTAAAAAAAAAAGACTATCCTTTTCACAGATTTCAAAGTATCAAAAATAATAGATATATACAAAAAAAATCAATAACCCAAATTTTTTAAATTAAATACAATTAAATATTAGAAGCGAATTCTGATCTAGAAGATTTAGAGACCAAATTGATATTCCAAAACAAAAATATACCGCAACCCAAAATCACAATATTTATTGATTCATCAAATTTTTTGACAATCTCCCCATCACAATTAGAAAAATTACAGACTATTATAAATTTGTATCTGAAGTAAAAAAATATGTATAATATGCACAGACTAACTGAAATATAAATTCTCGTATAAACTCCTTCTCTATACACGAGTCTTACTCTCGTAGAGAAGAAATAAATGTTAAAAGAAATTATATATATATAATATATAAAAGAGATATTAAAAACACGTTCATTTTTATAGACTTATCCGTTTAATCAAGCATCACACAACCATAATGACACTACATCTAAGACGTCCAAAAAGTCATGGAAATAGACGGGAAAACGTAATATTATTATAGATTGTTTCTCAGAAATATTTGAATTTTTACAGTGATTCTAAAATGGTCCGTTTTCATGGATAAAAGACAATACATACTATATGAATTACCATTTCATATGTTGATGCACCCATACCTTTAGCTCTTCAGAGATCGAAGTCTCCTTGAGAGTTGTGTCGTGAATAGCGCGTATGAAGTACCCACGCTTAGCGTTTACAACTTTATTACTTAAACAATTGACATCCCAAATAAAGACGCCGGCGACAATAAAATGTCAAAGATAATTGAGGTCTCAGATTTATGTTAATTTTCGATTTAATTCGGATATGTACAACTACGATTAAAAACCAATGTTGCCATCTAAGCAGCTCCGGAGATGTTGTAACGTTGACGTAAATAGGTGGGTACCTTTATATGCGCAACGAGTGACATAATATCAATAATGATCGGAAGGTTTTTTTTTCTCGTCGTAACCTGCTTTGCGATACATTGAAAATACATATATCGAACATTGACTTATCTTATTAGCATATGACACAGATTAATTTTATTGCCTGAACAGCACACCCACTTACTCCGCTCTACATAATAAGTACTCTAAATAATATAGTGGGTTAAGTATGGTTAGGAATCATGTGTTTATATAGTTAGGTACCTAAATTTAAATTAGATCACATCAAAAGTACGATAAATTAACCATAGATAATAACACAATTGAACGATGTCATAATGAGCATGATATAAGGAAATTATCGCTATCCATAATGCTCAATTATTCTTAATTTTTTTATTAGAACACATTCTTATTGTGAAGTTGTAATTATTCAGAACATAGGTCTGTGATATTTTAAATACAGTTTACTCAAAGGTATTTGAGATTCTGTAAAAATAAGGTAGATGGCTCTTTCAAATAATGGAACGATTAAATGTATTAATATCAAAAAGGTAACATATAGGTTCGAAAATTGTCGCTAAAATTATTGTCACTGTAGCATAGTTGGATAATGCACCTTCCCCGGTTAGGAAAGAGATCCAGGTTCGAATCCCGGTGGCGCAACAACAATATATTTTCCATAAAATTGATTTTTTATATATCTTTCTAATTAATATATTTTATTCATATTTAATTATTTTTTTTAGATTAAAAAAATCTAATCAAATAAGGGTATTTCAAAATTTAATTTTAAATGACAATTTAAAGACAGTTCAGATATGTAACTGCGTATTGTTGATATTTTTTTATTGTTTATGAAAATATTTAAAAATAATAATTTTAATTATCGTCCAGGTTTGTACATTTTCTCATGCACGCTTTTTGGCTGTTTTAAGCTTCTTGCAGGACCGTCCTCCAATAATATTACATTTATATCACGCCAGGTTTACGCGGAAGTCATCTATTCCTGTTGCTGTATATCTCATAGATATTTTCTAATTATATGACTATGATACAAAAAGCTCTGAATTATTTTCTTGTTTGTTCATTCTTCACTCTACATGCATAGATTTTTAACACGTACATCTCCACTGCAAATAAATAGTTACGCGGAACATTTTTAAAGTAAGAATCATTTTGTTTATTGTACTTTAATTTATTGTAACTCACATTATAATTTATTGAACTCAAAAACATTTTAATTACAATTAAAATATTTTTTTAACAATTTCGCAATAATCCCCGTTGACGTCCGAGCATTTTTGAGACCGGGTGACAACCTCCTTGTTGAAGAATCCTGCCTTCTGTTTCTTGAATCCGCTGTTGACAAAATCGTGAGGACCGTCATCGGTCTGCATCGAATTTAATTAGGTCAAGCAACAATCGACGGGACTAATGATAGACATGGTTAATTATATACCTCTGAGAAATTACGTCTGACGCACTGAAAAACTCGGAACTGTTAAGATTATGACAAGTTCCTGATAGCTTTCCAGTCCAATTTGTCTAGTTATCCTTTAATGCATCTACACAGCCCTTTGATATACCACCGTTCAAGAAAACAACTCAAATTTTCTTTTTACATGAATTAAATTTGGTTTTGTGGTGACCCTACTCGCGCCCATAGACATGGCCGGGTAAGAGCTCACCTATCAACCATTAGGGCACGAATCAGAGCGACCAATGAGCAGCATCAAATAACCATTAGACAAATATCAGATATCTCATAGAAACAAAGCTATTTTATTATATTTAATGAAAGTATGGGGTAATAACAGGGCCTATGACCAAATTATCAAATTTGGTCCATAAATGGCGATGGTGTAGTGGTACTCGAAGCGAGTCCACATACTAACATATATACAACTTTCAAAAAATTTATATATGTGGAGATCGAGTTATGAGAATTGATGAACGTTATATATATATAAAATGATCACTTAAGCTAACCGAAGTCAGCCCTATAATTACCCCCCCATACTTTCACATATTTTCCATTAAATATAATAAAAAATAGCTTTGTCTCTGTGAGATATCTGATATTTGTTTAATAACACTATCTTTGTAGGTAAATATCCTGTAATTGTGTGTTCTTGGACATATTAAAATATTGCTAATAACCATTACCACCATAGACTGTTACTGCTTAAGCAACAAACTTCACTTCTTCGCAGGCCATCCTAACACCAGCATCGCTACTCGAAATCATCTCCAGCGAGCCACTCCAGAGTTCAACAGCGCATTTAAATTGTATTAATTAATCACCTCAATAAACGAAATCTTGTAAGTGCTCTTTCATTTATATACCTTGTTCTAGTTACAATAGTCACCCTACACTGCGGCACACAACCAACACGCATGAGACAAGAAAAAGTTAGGAGCTTCTGTCTCTTATCAGCATCTTAACCTTCTGACACAATCTCGAGTCAATCAAAGTTTGAATAATTTCGACGCACGCACACACCTCAACTCTTACAGTTTGTCAAAACATTACCAAAGCTTGATGTCTGTTTTTCGTATACCTCACAGGGGGTGAGATGAAGGGGGGGTATGAAAGACAGGAACTAGATGAAGCAGTCAATCCATCCGAAACCAATATTTTGTGTTAGAAATTAAATGCTGAAATATTGGATAACGCAATTACTAATGTTTCAAGTGTTGATAGTGATTTTGTACCAAACATGCATAAAAAGATACGCGTGTTGCCTAACAGCGACGCTAAATACTGATATAATAAACAATTATGTATTTATTTTTTTATGTAAGATAGGATAAGATAAGCTTTACCGGTATGTTTATTTATTATTTTTACATCAGAGGTTAAAATATAATAATTAAATAATATAACACACTTATTACAAGTAAATTGTTATTAACTTAACAAATTTATAATTTTTTGAATGGTATAAAGTAGGTTTTTAAAGAGAACACATCATTATTGTGAAGTTGTAAGTTTTCAAAAAATAGTTAATAACAATAATGTGTTTTACTTTAAAATATATAAATTGTATTAATATTTCCAAAATTGAATAAAAATTAATTAATTCTGGCGTCTCCTATCGGATTTTACTCAAATGTGTTTGAGAATCCGTACATATTAAGTAGATTACTTTCAAATAATGAAATGACAGACGTATCAGTTTGAAAGTGCAACATATAAGTTCGAAAAATTGTCGTTATCTTACTATAGTACCGTGGGGTTATTAAAAGGAAATGAAGGGTTCCTGGTTCGAGTCCGGGTGGCAAAAAAAATATTTTTTCGATTAATTGATTTTATTTGTTTATCTATCTAATTGATACAATTACAAATACAAATACAATTTGTGATAAAGTAGGTATCAGATCCAACCTCGTACTTGTTTTGTTTTGTTTATTTCCTGCTTGTTTCATTTTTTTTCTTTTAATTCTTACATATCTTTAGTCTGTATCAAAAAATTTACTTTGTTCAATTTAATTAATTACCTTTACTTGTCTTCTTTTGATTTTTCTGTCTTTTACCATTTAATGTAATTTATTACCTTACTTCCAACTTGTATTCTAGGTTATGGAACCTCATGGCTACCTATCTCAGAACAGGTAGTTTATATATGAGGCTTGTATGTAAATGAAATGAATTATAATATCTGTACTAAAAAAAATTATATTGATGCAAGCGACACTGTCGGTCGGTACTGAAATAAGAATGAATTTGCTAGACTTTTGTCTGTATTAACGTAGTAATGGAACATATATTCCATTTATCTATACGTACTGTATTCTCTGGAATGAATCAACTGTGTAAAAACAGAATTCGATGCATACGCAAACGATGCGTATATTTAAAAATGATGAAATACCTGAAGAAAAGCAAAACACCAAAAAAAATGAGGTGTTATTAATTTCGTTCGTAAAGTGCGTAAATCTGACTGTCAATGTTACTCAACGCGAAAATTAACGTTTCAGACAAAAAATTTACGGCCGAAGGAATGACGAGGCGTGGCCTAAAAGTTTGTGACATCATTCCCGGCGGCCGTACGAACGAACGGATCGCTAAAAACTCGCTCGGACATGTTGCATTTCTCGGGCGGTATTCGGACAAAGCGGGCCGACTTGCGCAACGCAGAGTCAAGAACACCGGACCGGCCCTCCGCAAGTGAAAGTTCTTCGAAATGTGTTGAGGAACATGTGCACCGCGGCCGAATTACAGAACCGCCGGGTGCACGCTGTCTAGACTGTTTAAAAAAAATGTCAAAATCTTACGTAATAATCATAAATTATTTAACAGCCCCGGCGTCCCTGGTTGTGTGATCAGTGGTGACTTTTTACTATAGTGCAAAAGTTACTAAATTTAAAAAAATTACTTTAACGGGTTGGTAAAAAATGCAATGGTAAACTAATTTTATTACATATATTGCGAGATTATAACGAATACAAAATAGGTTTATTCGATATCTTAACGTTAGATCTAATCTATCATTCAATTTTTATTTAGATGCAGCAAACTTCCACAATATGATAACCTTAGAACATCGAAGAACACGTGCTGACTGAATACTTATTTTCAAACTACTGTAATATTGACTGTCCCAGCCAATTAGAATTAATATCTCTACATACCATCTAGATCTACCCGGCAATCTGCACTCTTCCACATTCCTAGAAGTCCATCCTATATACAAAATTAATTCATTCATTCACCGGTCATGCAAATACCATAATGAGAAATTGACTTTTTCAATATTAGCCTTACTACACTTAAAGGGTTCTTTTTATGAACCACCACAATCTCAATTTGGACCAATCATTCTACCTATAAGTAGATCTTGCTCTCTCTTTACCGCAACAATAGTCGCAACCTCCCCTCTTTTCTTCTTTTTATTTATCTTCTGCACTTAAACATATTTATCGACCTAAACATTTCTGTGGATTTTCATAAATAGTATCACATGCTAAATATTTATTATGTTAGTTATATTAAGTTTTAGTGATGAGAGTTTGTCCGATGATGATTTTTTTATTTAATGTATTGAAGAAATTTGTCAGAAAAGCGACAGATTTCGAACGCATGGGCGAATAAAGCCATAGACAAATCATAAAATAATGCATATTTTATTATTATTCGTCTTGCCAAACTGTGAGGCGACATTTCTTATATATGATTTTACGGTAATAAATTTAACGTACCCGCAAAGGTTTTTTACCACAAGTGGTGGTAAAAAGTTACTGTAGTAAAAAATTACCATGGTCAAAATTTAACACTGATCACACAACCGACCCTTGAAAGTTTTTGGAATTAAGTTGATAGTTTTTATGAGGAAAAAATAGATGTCTTATTTAGAAAAGACTACATATATATATGTCTAAAATTCTTAAACTTAATGACGTAATAGTTACGTGTTCTCAGGTTCTTCCGGGTTTGTAAACAAATATTTGGATCAACAACATGTATATATTTTTTTAAATATATACACGGATATGTTTACCATTAATACCATTTAGTTTTTACATCAGAATAAGGTTACACGTTATCCATCCCTCAGAACCACCCTGCCCAGAGCATGTACGCACATAATGTGTGGAAGGGCGTGCGGTTCGAGAATAGGGTATTCTTTCACCTGTGATAAATTTATAGTGTTATGTAATTTGGACTAGCAAATTCGATACTACGATTTTCTACAGATGATGAACTAGTATCAACATGATCTAAATCTTACCCTGATATTCTTCGATCGTGTACGAATGGATTTGCGACCGCGGCCGCGCAACGCGCCGCCTCGCGCGTCTCCCAGAGCTCAAGTGGCGCTGTGAGCTGAGCGGCACCGACCGAATTACTTACCTGCGATTCAGTGTTTACCTCATATAAACGTGGCGAGTTGTAAAAATTACAACTTGATGGATTCAATTCTAACATAACAATATGTACAATACAATATTGTATAAACGTCTATTCTATATTATCCTGAAGAAGTGTATGTATAATACATAATACAGTGGTATCATTTAATTTAATATAGATATGTATGCTTCAAAAAAACTCTGTAATTGTGAATGGTACTGGTAATCGTCTAATATTATAATTATGAAAATACAGACAGAAGAATGTGCCAGATTGAGAAAATATTTGTAAATTTCAATTGAGCGCTAGTTCATTTTTGTGCACAGACTTGGTGCGTGCGTATACTTTTGTAATTATGGAAAAAATTAATTGTAACGTTGGAACAACCTTGCCTGCGGTCAAGTCGCGGGTTTGCGGGGAATAAATAAAATAGCTATTTAATCGCCAGATTAAGTGAAACATTTTTTTTCACGCTGATTTAAAGTTTCCACAATTGGATTCGCGGAAATCGGTATGCGGAGGTCTTTTGTTAGAGGAAACTTTATTTTGATCGAGTAACGCATCCAATTTGACGGAAACCATTTAGCAATAGTCATGGGTTATTTTGTAAATAGATCATTGTCTGGAAATATATATGAGTGGAAAAATCATGTATGAAGGTTGAATATTATTTACTGAATCTTTTTAAAAAGACAGTCAAAAGGGAGGAGAGAAAATAGATTGATGGCTTTGAAATGCGGTGCTGGAGACGGGTGTTGCTCATATCATTCTGCGCGAGCTAAATATCAAATGCAGAGTTGTCATGCGAACAAAATTGGTATCTCAGAGATTGTCTTGAGTCTAAAATACGTGGTCACGGGCAATAATTCATACAATATGTATTCGCAACATATCTCTGGTACTTATTTTAAATATATTTATGTATTAGGTTTACTACCAAGCCTAAATATATTTGTCAATCCATATATTATCTGCGACTATATAGCAAAGGCGTGCACTGCACATAAGCAATGAGGGCAAACCCGCCGTTACCCAAAACCGGTGCAATAAGCTCAAAGCTCCTCTATCTAGGAGATTTCGGTCCTACTCATTCGCTGCCTGGTTGGAATTTTTTAATAGTGTTTTTAATAGTTCAATAGTGCCCCGCATGTTGACAGGGCAATACTGCACAGCTGCCAAAACAAGATTTGATTACATTGTCCCCGGTTGACTCTCTTTATTAGTAAATAAATAAATAATATTTACAATACATAAAATTAATTAAATTAATATAAAATAATACAATTATCAAGGCCGGATAGCAGAGAAGAAGTGAAGAGGCACTGCCTTCCGGGAAACGAGACGGCACAAAATAAAAACATATAATGAACTCACCCTCCACGCACGACTGCCGGCCGATTTAACCCACAAGAATAGTACATCGCTGATCATATTTAAGCAGAATGTAGAAAAAAAAGAAACAAACATATTAGCAAAAACGGTTTGCATTTCTCAAAATTCTGGGAAATAAATATAAATTAAACTATCATTAACTTATGAAAAGACTAGCCGTTATTATATATAACCCACGACTAGAGTTTTTAATTTCGACAATCCTTTTGCTGCAACGTTATTTCGATGCTGTGAGATAATTTGCTTGTTTGAAATTTGTTTATTTAATCCGCATAACAAAATTAGTGAACTATTCGCGTGTGTGTTATGTTATATATTTACGTGTGCCAATTTTTTTACTGTACTCTGTTTTTAAGATTATCTTGACAAATGTGATCTTTTACTTATCTACAGGCTGAACATTTATTTTTCATGGTGAATTACAACTTTATTTGGTAGTTCGTATCGTAATCATCAATTATTTGTCAAACTCGTTTGACAAATAATATTGAAATATATTTATTTTTGTTATGTCAGTTTCCGATATGGTTATTTGCAAAGTATGTTATTTAAACATCTTAAATATCCGTTGTCTTGAAAAATCTTAGATAATATTTTAAACGAAATCGAAAGCAGAGACAGGGCAGATTAATTAAAGAACTTGCCTTTTTTGACGTGATGAAATCACATTTAAAAAAAAAAATTTAATTGAGAGAATTAATTTTTTTAGGAGAACACATTCTTATTGTGAAGTTGTAATTATTCAGAACATAGTTCTGTGATATTTTAAATATGAATTAAATGTATTAATTATAAAGATATACATACAAAATCAATATTATCGAAAAATAAAAACATTGTTGTTGCGCTACCGGGATTCGAACCTGGATCTCTTCCCTAACCGGGGGATGTGCTTTATCCAACTAAGCTACAGCGGCACTATTTTTATCGACAATTTTTCGACCTTATATGTTACCTTTTTGATATCAATACATTTAATCGTTCCATCATTTGACAGAGCCATCTACCTTATTTTTACAGAATCTCAAATACCTTTGAGTGAATCTGATAGCAGACGCTAGAGTTATTAATTCATTTTTATTAAATTTTGGACACATTGATACAACTTTATTATTTTTAGGAGAACACATTCTTATTGTGAAGTTGTAATTATTCAGAACATAGTTCTGTGATATTTTAAATATGAATTAAAAATTGTCGATAAAAATAGTGCCGCTGTAGCTTAGTTGGATAAAGCACCTCCCCCGGTTAGGGAAGAGATCCAGGTTCGAATCCCGGTAGCGCAACAACAATGTTTTTATTTTTCGATAATATTGATTTTGTATGTATATCTTTATAATTAATACATTTAATTCATATTTGAGAGAATTAATTTTAATATTATAATAACATATCTAACTTTTTTTTATTTACACTTAATATATGTAAAAAGTGATTTTTTAGAGGATTGTTTTTCGAATAAGCAACACCTTTTCCAGCGACAGCCAATTTGATAGCTGACAGCTGACTTATGTTAAGTTTGATTTTGCTATTTTACCATGAATAGATTTAGAACAACGCTTGAGAATTGTGAAAATTTATTTCGAAAATCGTGGTTCAGCTCGTGAAACTTACCGTGCGCTAGCACCGATTCGTATTCAAGCAAGTAATTCGAATACCCGTGGATCGTTTTCGCACCACGCATACTCTAACTGATAATGCGCATCCGCAGAGACGTCGCACAGTGCGCACCGAAGAAGCTGTTGTTTCTTCAAAAATGATGCCGGCCGGATCGTTAGTCATTAGAGAGCGCTACAGATCCATGATAATTGACCTTTTCATTCCCCGATTAAATGGCATTTACGTGGAAGATCTGTGGTTTCAACAAAACATGCCACACATCGCGCGCCTCAATCAAACTATTAAAGGAAACATTCCATGAGTATATAATTTCGCGTAATGAATCTGTGAGTTGGCCTCCAAGGTCATGTGATTTAACACCTTTGGATTATTTTCTATTGTGATATGTGAAGTCACTAGTCTACACCGATAAACCAGACAACTTAGAAGCCAACATTCGTCGCGTTATTGCCAATATACGGTCCCAGCTGCTCCAAAAAGTGGTCAAAAATTGGACTTCCAGATTTCATTTTATTCGAGCCAGCCGCAGCGACTATATACGCGAAATCATATTTAAACACTAATAGCATAAAATTATCTTTCCAATAAATCCAATACCACAGCCATTACCACGATTTTTATTTCATTTTAAAGTTCTATACGTCTAAAAAAATCCTACATATATATATCTAATTAGTATCATCGATAACAGCATAACCTAAGTTTTCTCCTACTGCACGCCACTGATAAATAGGTGAGATAATTTCATGTTGATTACTAAAAGGTTAAGCAACTAACTCTCAGTAATAAGTTAAGTATTTAAATGTACATAGATACGAATAAGTATATAAACGTTGATCTACGAATATGTATTAAACCTCACGTGTATAACTAGTCTTAGGTTAATTTATATTAATAGTTTCCTATTAAACTCATTTTCAAAACAGTTTGGTTATTTACTATAATAATATATTACAACCATAATAATTGTCTGTAATAACTGCGCCATTTTGATTAACATGAGACGTAGTAAAATTAATAAACATCGTGACACACAAAAAATATGAACTCTTTCTAAATATATAAAAATATTAACTACACTACGTTCCCTGTTAATTAAAACAAGGTTTAAATAACCAATCCACAATAACACAAAATAAAAGTTTTAAATGTGTTCTACATGAGAAGTGAACTACATTATCAATAATATAATCAAATATCTGTTAGAAATAAATTACCATTTTAGATTACAAATATATTTTTTTGTATGGAATGCAGTGGGTTTTACCTCTGAAAATTATTTAGTCATGTTTTAGTAACTTCACTAGAATTTGATATGTCTTATCTTACCATCACGTCATTTCAGAGGTAGAGAGGATAGAATGACACATTCTTATGTACTGATACAATTCTCGTCTCAACAAAATTCGTATGTCTTCTCATACATCTCCTCGATTATTGAATCTTCTAACAGGACCACCTTGTAGTATGTAGTTTACCTGATTATGCCAAGCCTTCCGCGGATGTCATATATTTCCAGTACCTTCAACACTTGGGTGATAATCTTTAAATTAATTAAATATACTACATGTACTAAAGTCAACTAGTTTCAGTTGGACCCAACCTTCTTCAGGATAATATAGTATAGACCAGTAATGGCAAAGTTTTTGGCTCAAAATTTCAAAAAATCTAACTTAACTTTGCTGGCGTGTCCTCCCCACCCCCAAAAAAAAATTTGTTTAAATTTAACTAAAAAATAATATGGAACCCATAGTATTGAATTTGATATCAATTAATTAATTGCTTATTTCGAATAATTGTTTTTTTCATAACGTGAGATCTAAAAGAGATACATATGTAATATGTGGCGGGACACTTGTTCTTTGATAACTCTGATATTAGTGAACGTTGGCGTGTCGCCCAAAATGCTGTGACGTGTCACCTTTGACACGCGTGTCATAGGTTCGCCACCACTGGTATAGACTAACCTAAGTACCGATATTTAAATAGAAGGTTACGAAGACAGCGCGAACGGTTCTTCAACTATATCAATTCTAATAACTCAACTCCCCAATGGTTCTATACTAATCAAAGACAAAGAAGACATACTAAGCCATTCTAAGATAAGACATACTAAGATGGACACACCAAATGACAAAAAGGCCGGAGGGTAGAATCAAAATAGAGAACCACGATATTAGTCATGAGCATATCGGCCGAGAGAGAGATACAGGTCGATTTTTTGGTAATGGCACTTCAAGAATGTGTTGTGTACCGATACGCGTCAATGTGTGCGTTAGCGCTATCTAAGCGAAAAAAAGATAATTTTATATAATCCCTTCACGTTAGACAGTAATGCAACAACGCACTTGACGTCAGTTGACGCATAATATCAGTTGTGTATTCCGCTATTTTATGTTCGAGAAACATCAAGCGACGATTTATAGGTTAAAGTTAATTTAAAACATTTATTTAATTTAAAATATTATACAATTTGAATAATCATTGGATATATATATATTTTAACATTAGTTTCCGTTTTTAAAACATTTCAAAATTTCTTGATGGTTATCCATTATATTAATAAAATAAAATATACTGTTCACTTTTAACCAAAATTTATTTATTTCATCAATGTCATTATTATTATTAAAATGTGATTAATATTATTTCATTCCCCATCCATAAAATAATTAAACATTAAACAAATCTACTTGCTCACTCACTTACCATCACGCAGTTATCCCGCGGCGGTAGGCAGAGAGGATAAAGCGCCACACTCTTCTATCCTGACACACAATTCTCGCCTCATCCACGTTCATAAATCTTATCATAAAAGCTCGCCGATTATTGAGGCTTCTAACAGGACCATCATCCAGTTCACCTGGTCATGCCAGATCTTCCGCGGACGTCCTCTACTTCTGGTGCCATCAACACTTGCGTCATATATCTTTCTTACCATTCTCTCCTCACTCATCCATTCCATGTGCAATAACTATGCAATCTGTCAATGAATCATAGATCATGGTATAATTACTTGGGGTGGAGTGACTTTGTTTACAATTAATCCAATAATAGCTGCTCAAAAAATTGTTGTAAATGTTATCAACGAGTACTGATGAAATTTTTAATAAATTCGATGTTTTTGATATAAGACAAATATATATAAATACAAACAAACAGACACATTTTAAAACAACTCAAAATATAATTACCACACGGACAAATACAAGCCCCAAGAGCACATACAACGTAAGGAACTACAAATATTTTGGGCCTTAACTATTTAATAGGATGCTGAAAGATTTAACCCAACTAAATTGTCCCAATAACATGAAACTGAAAATAAAAACTTGGATTCGTAATATGGGTTCATCTAGTATTGGTGCACTCACCAAAACAAGTTGACTCAAACCTTTAATAATTGTTATCACAAATTTCTTCAAAATAATTTATTTGTAAGTCCACTTTGTAATTTTTACTAATTTACCTAATTATACTTGTAATACTAGTTTATTTGTACAATTGCTTGTAAACTATGCCCGTCTCAACACATAATTTCTCTAGTGAGACGGATACAGTCTAACCACATTTTTACTTATGTACTATATAGATACCAATAAATAAATAATAAATATTACCAAGTCACCTAAGAGATCCTTTCTTAATCAGCTTTAAATTCTTACCTTATTTCTTCATTTTTTACTGTATCATAAATAGATCTGCCACGCCTAAGTCATCTCATTTCCACTGCATTCAGTCTACTTTCGTTCCTCTTCTGCCAGCTCTAGGCCTCACTTTCATACGTCAGTTTCGGTAACTAGTCTATGTACTATTATATTGTAGTAACAAAAAAATTATATTAGCAACAAATTCATCGGTACAGTGACATGAGTAAAAAATCAACCAGTAGTGTTAAATCGAAGTGTATTATTATTGGCACTTAATATTGCGCGCGTGCAAAATACCGAACCAGATCTGCTGCCAAACAACTTACACAACACCTGTACCACTATCATCCGTATTCATGTAATACAAAAATTAGAGCGAAAATTCAGACATACTCCGTATATCAAATAACTACATTTGTGTAACAGGTGTGGTTTCCTGCGGATATCTCGCTGCAGAATATGGATTTAATGAAGCAATTTTATCCGCCAAATAGGTGTAAATTTGCCCACGGAAAACTCACCGAGCTTTGACCGAGATGTATTTGAAATTCAACGATGGCCTTATACAGGTCCATCGGTTAATATGTAATGATTTAATTGGAGTCTTTCGGATATGGGTTTTGTTAAATATCTCGTACGTGAGTGTCTTAATAAAATACTGAGTGCGCTCGCAACACGAATTTCTTGTACATTAAAATAATAAATCGTAGGTACAATCGTCTTGTGTTTCATAAACGATTCACATTCCTTCTTCACGATTTGCAAAATTACTTTGTGGCCACATTTTATATAAATAATTAGACAAAATACTTTGTTTTGATATTAGAATTAAGGAGCACTTGAGACGCCTAAATAACAACTATTCAGAATTATCCAATCACCTTTTGGAAACAAACCATTATTTTGATATTAACAAGGGTTTAGAAATTATATATACTAATACAAGGGGTTTACGGTTAGATAAATTTGAAATTTTATAAATAAGAAAAAATGTTAATAGCAAGCTAAATATTATAAATAACAAAATCCTCTTTGCAAATAGTCACCTTAGTCATTTGTTTGCATCTTAGTTCTTACTTATTCACCACTTTATAGTTTTATTTATCTATGCTTGTATTTTTTAATTTCAGTATACATTGTTTCCTGAAGAAGATTCCATAGGTATCGAAACATGTAAAATAATAAATAAATAATGGTAGTATTTAGTCTAATTATTTATGATTCACAATTCAGCTAATTACATAATTACATTAGCCTGCCATGTTTGTTGACAAAGGAAATTTTGAATTAAGATATATCTTAATAAGTTTTCCTCGTTCTTGGTGAAGGAAAATTTTAATGACGAAATCATTTAAAGATTAAGTACAATTTAGTTTCATTAAAAAATATCGACTTACACATAGAATGTCTTCAAGGTTTCATGATGATGAAATCTAATATAAATCAAGTATAATTCGTGCATTTATGAATGTGTGTTTTTTAACTACTTTCTGTAGTTTTTTTTAATTTATGAACAACCTTCATTTTGAAACAATAGGTGGACATTAAGTATACATGACAGAAATAAACAATATACACATATTTATTTTTTAAATAGAGATGCGTACATGGAATACATGTCATATCAATATTCTTACTATATTAAAACTAAGCAATACGGTTGTGCTATTAAAACTTACTTGCTAGTCTCCTGGTAAGAGGCGCGAACCCCCAACCACTAGATCACGATGCCAGCGTCTTAACCACCAGACCAACAAGCTATTAATAACAATACAGATTTACAGATTATCGTAAGCAGTACAAAAGAAAATAGGTCATTTTTAATATTTCATGTTCCTACACAGTGAAGAAAAAAATAAATCATTTAAAATATGAAAAATTTAAATTAATGAAATTCTACCGATTCATGGAAGGTAATAAAAATTAATGTACAGAGAAAAAATTATTGTAAATCTCACGGAAGATTTAAACATGGCCCGTCTGATGTCATTTACGCTTTTTAACATTGTAAATGGCACCCACCATTCACCTCGGTCTGCACTTTAACCGTGTGTTTAATAAATAAATATATACAAATTTTTAAATTAGAATTAAATATATTAATTAGAAAGATATACATATAAAATCAATTTTATCGAAAAATATTGTCACCGGATTTCGAACCTGGATCTCTTTCTAAACCGAGGAAGGTGCATTATCCAAATACGCTACAGCGACAATACTTTTAGCGACAAACTTTAGAACCTATATGTTACTTTTTTGATATTAATACATTTAATCGTTCCATTATTTGATTTAAAATGTAATAAAAATGAGTTGATAATTCTGGCGTCTACTAACAGATTACTCAAAGGTATTTGAGATTCTGTAAAAATAAGGTAGATGGCTATCAAAAAGGTAACATTCGAAAATTAGCATAGTTAAATAATGCACCTTTCCCGATTTGGAAAGAGATCCAGGTTTGAATCCCGATGGCGCAACAACAATATTTTTCAGTAAAATTGGTTTTATATGTATATCTCTCTAATTAATATATTTAATTCATATTTAAAATATCACAGACCGTCTGTTCTGAATAATTACAACCTCACAATAAGAATGTGTTCTCCTAATATACAAATCAATAGCCACTGTAAAATATTTTCTACGGTAAGCGAATGAGAGCGCTTAAAACCATAAAAGTCAATTGATAATAATGTAGAAAATGCGGTGGTGGTATTATTGATAGCTGAAGGTTTTTAGTTTGGAAGTGTGCAATTAATCTATGTATGGAGTAATAAGAGCAATTTCTAGTTAAAATTGTCGTAAAAATACCTTTGCCAAATTAGTACCCATATCCGTGTACTGTATCTTTTATCATAATTTTTTTTTATTGTGTTGTAACAGTGTTAATGACACCAGAAATAGAAGACGTCCGCGGAAGACTTGGTGTGACCAGATAAACCAGATGGCGGAAGATGGTCCTGTTAGAAGCCTCAATAATCGACGCGCTTGCATGAATGTGGATGAGGCGAGAATTATTTTTTATTTATATTATTTTAATTAGAATTAATTAGAATTCGAATTAATTTAATTAGAAAATATAAATACAATTTAGAATTTTCAATTGGGTATATATATATTTGATTTAACATTTATTTCTTCTCTATGAGAGTAGGACTCGTGTATAGAGAAGGAATATATACGAGATAATTTATGTTGCAGTTAGGCTGTGTACATATTTTTAACTTCAGATACAAATTGATAGTAGTCTGTAATTGTTCTAATTGTAATGGGAAGCTTGTTAAAATATTTGATGCCTTGATAAATATAGTGATTTTGGGTTGCGGTATATTTTAGTTTTGGAATATCAATTTGGTCTATAAATCTTGTAGATCGGAATTCGCTTTTAAAGATTAATTGATTTCTTTTTGTGTGCGTTTATTATTTTCGGTACTTTGAAATCTGTGAAAAATTGTGTACTTGGATAGTCTTTTTTTTAGAATAATTTTAATTATCATTTTTTGAGTGATTTCTAATTCTGACATTGAAGTTTTATAATGCTTCTTCTAATTCAATAATACCGTGTGTCAGGGCAGAAGAGTGTGGCGCTCTACCCTTTTTGTCTCCCCTCGCGAAAAATCTGACTAGATTATTTTAATATTTACAATTATTACGATTAAAATCAGACTGGTTAACGAACTTAGCAGATATATTTTGAAGGTTATTTATTCATATAAAATTGATCAAAATCTAATATGTACCTACTACCTGAGTTATCGTGTTCACAAAATCCATATTATATATATACATTTTTTTAAAGTTGGTGGTTTCGAGGACTCCTGGTCATGATCGAAGAAAGTGCAATGAACTTTCCCGAAAGTTGTATCATGAGACCTTCTGCGATTCTTTTGAAATCTGCCAAAAGCATACATTATGTACCTACTTGAAAATAAGGTTACATTCATAATTATTATGGGATTGGTGGTCTAACTCAGCTATTCTCTGCGTCTTGGTAACAATTAGTAAGTAAAAAAAAAATAGCTTTTTATAATAATAAAGTCTTAGATAAAACATAAAATTGTAAGTACATCCAAGTATCTAAGTTTTATCTAAGTATATAAGTATGTATTGCCAAAGGTGAATATTTAAAATAAATGAAATTTAACGAAATTCTCAGGTGCAGTGTGTCCCAAAAGTCTTTTTGGTTCATTCATTGCACCAACGCAATGAGCAAGAGAAAAGCAGGGTGTATGCCGATCACTAACCGCGTCCGCGTGGGTATTCAGTCACTATGGAGCGTGTTCTTACCAGTCGTTCGTGAAATTTTCCCTGGAAAATTGATATCCTAACTACTGGCCTCTACGTAACCACGACATGACACCAATGACACTTTTTCCTATAGACTACCTTAAATAAATGGTATACAGTAACAATTCACACTCTCTGGACCAATTAAAATAAAATATCCGAGAAGAAATGGCAGCGATCACAGAGAATACATGCCGAGCAGTTCTCAGAAATTTTGCCTCTCGTTTAGAAGAGTGCCAGCGAAATAACGAACCACATTTAGAAAACATATATTTTTTTTAATCTATTCCCAGGGACTGTACTTAAATTTATTAAACCCATCCATTATTTTATCACAGAATTTTTTATTATAAAAATACTTTTGGGACATCTTGTATTTGATGATTATCCGCTTTGCTATATTATTAGACGAGATTATCTTTGACAATAGTAAACTCGACGTTCAAACAACCAGCAAACGTTTTTTACCACGGGCGATGGTAAAAAGTTACCATATTAAAAATTGACCACAAACAGCCAGCTCTTAGTCTCATACAAATATTGTGAACGCACCCTCTTAGGGCACCACGGGACCCTGGAATATATTAACTGCATAAGGAGAGAAAACGTCTCGGTGCATTACATACGCTTAACCTTTCAACGCTTCCTCCTGTAATACATAAAAAAATGATAATTTAACTTTTCGAATGTTATTTAAGACGCCATATTTTTTTCTATCATTAACTGAATGTGTTACACATTTTGGCATGTCATTGCGGCCCATAACTGGCTGGACAACTTTTTTTTAACAATTTAAAAGGACTTTGTAAAAAGGTACATATTTACGAAAAATATATAAAAATCATAATACAATAATTAATTCATTTATCGGGTGTTTAAATTTTTAATGTGAATAAAAACCTATATGAATAATGTATTTTTAAAAAATAATAGTATTTCGATAGTACTATATTTATTAAGTTATTCAATTACAATACAATGCATTTATCGTCTCACATACATACTTTCTTCCTAAAGGTGTTTTAATTTTTTTGGTCTTTTTTTAGATTTTTCACAGAAAATCTCTTAATTTGCTAAAAATCTTCTTCCTGGACGAGACTTTAATATAAAAGTGACATTTAGATAGATATTCTAACGATAACAGTAGAAGTAAGTCGATTTTAAATGACTCCTGAATTTTTTTTTTTGATCTCTCTCTGCTACTCCTCAAAATGTCTTATTTCTGTATTTTTCATTCTGGGTGTAATTTTCCCCTTATGTTAGTATTCAAAATTGTGAATCTTATATTAGTGAAAACTCTTTATTTACTTTATATTCCCTGTCACTAATCCAATCCCTCGACTGTGTGTTAGAAGAATTAAATTACTTTATTTTCCTGTCACTAATCCAATTTCTTAAAGCACTTAAATGAGCACTTATAGAAAAGTTGGTTGACAGTTGAAGGAATCAGTTCACTAATCGAAATCCTTAACTATGTGTTAGAAGAATTTAATTACTTTATTTTCTTGTCACTAATCCAATTTCTTAACACGTATTACTAGACATGAGCACTTATAAAAAAATTGGCTAATAATTGAAAGAACCCGTTTTCACATTGACAGCAAAATAATGAAGAAGAACTTGTTGAAGGATGCTTGAAAAATCACTTTATAATCAAGTTTCTTGTAATTAGTAAAATAAAAATCCTACTTAAACTAGCTAAGACAAGTATTAAGGATATTGCCAATGTCTACTCATTATCAACAACATGTCAGGAAGACAACCAGTTGGACTTGAAGGATAGTTTGGATCTTAAAGCAAAAGATTGAAATGGATGAAGAAGTCTCATGTCAGCGACAATGCAACAACCCATTCAGGAAAAAAAACTATAAAATCGGCCAAAAATTAATTGTGTACATTACATAATTTTTTATCAAAATACTAAAAGCGAATAAAATGTACCTTTTACCTTTCACGTAACTCGGTGTATTAAAAAAAATATATTGTTATGAAACTACACTTTTTACCTAGTCGCTCAACATTACGCACCGCCCGTGGCCTGCCAGGGCCGGACCACTTTTGGCCGGGTGTGGCGAGAACAGTGGGTCAAGTTTAAAGTAAGAGGAAAGTTGCCCGAGTTATTCAAGCAAAGAGAATATTCCGATTCTTGTTGCCTACAGACACCGGTGACGCAACATTGCGTGTCTGGATCTGAAATTATATTATTTAACACCAGTAGATGGATTGTCTTGTTTTATGGTACCTTTTATATCGATCTCGATCTTAAGTGGCGATTTTGATGCATGTTCTGTCAAAATTTTTGTTTTATTTGTTGAACATAACTGTTACTACATGTTTGTACACGCCTTGTACGTCTGTACCATGGGCGTGCACTCTGTATAATAAAAAAAATCTGTGCAAAACTATTGATTTCTACCAAAAAAATACATATCAATTAAATGTATAATATATTAAGCATATATATCCACGCTCAAATAATTCATTGAAAATTTAGAAATTATTAATAAATCAGCGTATGAGTTTCGCAAAATCTGCCTCAATCTTATATGGACTAATTGCTATTCTTGTGTCTCTCGCGCCCTCGGTGTTATGAATACACGTCTTCGCTTGAACAGACGTGTTGTAAAACAGCACATTTGATGCGAACTTGAATGTATACGTTCCAATACATTTTTAAAGTAATGTTATTTTATATTATAAAATATGTTCAACCCTTGTTTTAATAACAATTTCACAAAAATAATTGTAATAATATTAATATTTTCAAGAACGGAAATTAACTTATTATTATCTTTTACAAAAAATATACGCTTTAGGGACAAAAATATACAGCTCCTTCAGAAGAGGTCCTTAAATGATCAAAGTTACTCGCTCTGTGTAATTGTTTTCTGTCCTTACATCCTACCTCGCACTGCTCGTTTCTATTTTAATCCTACTTTTTACCTTGTTTTCACTCTGTTCTTCTTTTTACTATACTATGATCTTTTTACCACATCTTTAATTTTCTTTTTTACTTGTTTTGTTTGTTTTCTACTTATTTTAACCAGTTATTTTAACTCAGTTTCTTTAATGTGCTCTTACTTTAATGTTCTTTATACTCTGTTTCTTACTTCTTACATGTCTTTAGTCTGTATTTTTATTTTTACTTATCTCCTACTATCCTTTTTGATTTTCCTTTTTTTTACTATTTAGTTTATTTAAATTAGTCTTATCTAACTTTCTACTTATGCATATATCAGTTTTCAGGAATATTAAAAACTATAATAAATAGCTAATGGAACCTGTTTACGCGCCTTGTTACTTCGATTGGCACCACTGGGTGTCTTGGTTTATAATAATGTACATGTGTGTGTGTGAATATTGCCGCCCTTTTTTTCTGAAACCTAAGAAGACTGTAACCGACAGGCGTCATTCAATTACATTCCGTGCTTCGACCAGTCCAGCAGTCCAAATAAACCACCAGTACGCGCTTCGGTCGGTCTAAATTTGAAGAAGACAACCCAGCTAAAAGAACAACAACAGTTAGTGCAGCTTATATATCATATGTGTGCTTATTGTTAATCGGAAACCTGGAAACCAGCTATCGAAGGCATTTACATAAACAGAATGGCTACCTACCCCAGAACAGGTACTTTATATGTACCTAGCTATGTAGTAAGCGGCTAATAAGCTTGCATATATATAAAACGTAATATTTAATACTTATTGTACTTGCTAGTGTATTAATTACTTTAAAAATATTTATATTCATGCAAGCTTTAATAGAAAGTTATTTTGCAAATAAACGCCGATTTATCGACACTAAAATCAATCTAAATCTATACCTAATGCACGTCACTGTTTTGTACATACATATACTAGTATATATATGCAATAAGTTACCTACCTATTTACGATTACGTGTAAGTATATATTCACCAACCAAAATGAGGAATTATAGAAGTCATTTATGAACGAAATTACTTTTGGGTTATGCTTTTTGGCGTGGCCTCAATGAACGGCCTGTTTGACGACTATTTGGCATGGGTTTTTAATTCAGCTCCAAATTGCAGCTCTTGCAACGAGACCAACGTGTTATTTTTGGCTTTTTTGACCTTTATAGCCTTAACCTAACCTAACAACTCAGACGTTAAAGTTTGGTTAAATATGATTCAGTTAGGTAACAAAATTAAATTATTCTCTTAAAGTTCGATGAGATAAATCTCAGAGATTCAGTTGAGATAAATCTCATCGTATATACGTATTTGAGCTGCACATAAACACATGATCAACTTGAGATTGATACAGGATGAATATTATGTTCCAGGCCGATTTTGTTTGGACGCCATTTTAGTTTAGCAGATATTTTTTTAGTTTTCATTTAATATTCGTAAAAAGTAGTTAATTACAATTTACTTTGATGTATTTAATGCCTCAACAACGTGTTTAAGTAATTTAAAAAAATTATCTAAATAACTTTTGAAAAAGTTATCACGAGTAAAGAAGCTCATTTCGACTTCGGATTTTGTTAATTAACAAAACAGCCGTTATTGGGGTACTGAAAATCTTCAATTGATACACCAACGACCTTTACATCATATTACTTTATTTCATAATCGTATCAAGAAGTGATTAGGAAACTTCGAAACTTATATGTAAAATAACTGATTGAGAGAGAGAGAGAGCTAATATTTTACTTAATAAAATTATAATCAAAATATTTTAAAATTCAATTCAAAATAAAATTATGACAAAGTCATGAGTAATTTTTTAAAACTTACCTACCTTCCCACAACGACACGTTAGTGTGCAATTCTCATTATTTTGGCTCGCCGGGCACCTAACAATAAATTTGCATCGGTTTTGCAACTTTTGGAAAGTAGTTCACATACATTCCACATTATATAAAACGTTTTTAAAATCGGCAGACATTCGGCAGACAAGAGATAATCATGCTCGTGAACTCAAACGCCGCTAAAGTCACAATAGATTAACGGTCTAACAGAAAATAACATAATTTAAAGTGTAAGTGTCGTTAATAATCAAACAAATATCAGATATATCATAATTTAATGGAAAATATATGTAAATATGGGGTAATTACAGGGCTTACGACCTGTCTTCGGCAGGCTTAAGTGATCACATTATGTATATATATATATATATAATGTTCACCAATTCTCATCCCTCAATCTCCACATTTATCCAATTTTTTTTAAAGTTGTTTATATGTTAGTTATGAACTCGCTTCCAGTATCACTACACCATCGCCATCTATGGACCAAATTTGATAATTAATTTTTACTTTTTTTTAAAAAAAAAACAGCATACATGTCATTACTATGAGAATCTGGATGTTTTTTTTATAATTATTTCAAAACAATATTCTTTATCTGTAAAATGTTTTGATATACGCCTGAAAAATCAATATTTTTCAATTTTTTAAATATTTTCTTATTTTGACCAGTATATTATATTAGTAATATTTAAATATGTCCAAAAACGCACAATTACTAGATTTTTACCTACAAATGCACAATTATTAAACAAATATCAGATATCTCATAGAGACAAAGCTATTATTTCTTATATTTAATAGAAAATACATGGTAATTGTAATTATAATTGCCCCATATTTCCATATATGTTCTATTAAATATAATAAAAAATAGCTTTGTCTCTATGAGATATCTGATACCTTTGAATCAACGATCATCCCATCCGAGGTAGCAGGCGACACCAGAGCACACACACACACTAGAGGACCCAGACTGAGCTAGATCGGTGGCGGCCCCTATGGCTTCCCATCCTCTTGGGCCTAATCTTTTTATTTGCAATCTATACGTGCTAGATGATTTAAAAAAACTATTTTTATTCATTCTATTTTATGGATTTTTCTAATCATTTCCGGAGTCGCCACGTCTTTTGGCTGTCCACTGAGGGAGACATCTTTACAGCTCTGACGTCCCCGTTTAAAATCGGATATACACGTGTAAACAGTGCTTAAAGAAGGAGAAGATTCCCTAAGAATAGCATCCAGCATGGCCATGAACTGAGTAATGATCTTTCCTTTCAAAATGTTAAACTTTATAACTTCTGTTTTCTACATTTTCACATAAATTCACATAAGTTCACATCTAGAAGCTCTCATGTAAAAAGTAATACATGAATTCTAATGAAATATAACAAGGTCAATTTTTTTTTTATCTAAACATGTTTTAAATTTGTCCTTTCGGATATTTACCAATCGACCTAAGTACACCTATTAGCAACCTGCCGCGTGTTTATTCATAACTAATATGACGGGGACTTGTCAAATAAGGCAAGACTAGCGGTACACAATAGAATCCTGGTACCCACACTGATATATGAAAGTGAGCCCTGGAGCTGGCCGAAGAGGAGCGAATGAAAACTGAATGCAGTGAAATTAGATCACTTAGGCGTATATGTGGCAAATCTATTAATGACAGAGTAAATAATGAAGAAATAAGGATGAATGAGGAGAGAATGGTAAGAAAGATATATGACGCAAGTGTTGATGGCACCAGACTTGGCACGACCAGGTAAATCAGATACTGAAATATGGTTCTGTTAGAAGCCTCAACAATTGGCGAGCTTGTTTGAGAAGATGTATGAAAGTGGATGAGGCGAGAATTGTGTCAGGACGGAAGATGTAGTGCTCTATCTTCTATCTAGTGCGAATAATTTTACATTTACATAATATGGCGTTTTAGTGCGTATATCTGCAAAGACCTATCAAATTATTAGCCGAGAACGTGATCAGTTATTCTTACTTGACAATCATAATTGATATGTCCAAATAATCATGTGGTTGTAAAATTATTTCGGTGTTGAAACTGGCCATTTAATTTGAATCTTTTATTTTCAGGTACAAGACATTTTAACTCGGAGTAAGTATCATTTGTGTAACACCGTCTGCAGCACATTATTACGGCCAGACTTATAAAATATACGCACTTCGAAAGTTTATCTGAGGTGAAAAATAAAAAATACACTACTTTTAACGAATTCTTATATAATCTTTTTTATTTGCAATTCAGTCTCAGAAGTTTATCGGCCAGACTTTGATTGTCCATAAGTAAACCTCATATAATAACCTATATTTCCTGAAGATTTAGAATAATTATTAACCTTTCTTCCGTGAAAGTATAAATGGCCCAATTATGCAGTTCCTGAAAGGTACGCGCAAGTAGCTACTGAAGGCTGATCCATAGCTTGAATACGGCAGGTGGTCGAGTGAATTTGGTATTCCCGATGGTTAACAGTTGATATTTGTGAGAACTGTCACTTTTATTTGTGTGTGTATGTGTATGTGAGATGAGTGGTGGGTGTCATGGGATATAAGAAGCCGTCACTGGGGAACAGAGCTTTTTCCCATCGTTCCTTCGCAATAGTTATGAGCAATATCTGAGCAATAGTATTGTACATTACTGTAAATATAATATTGTAATAAACGAAGTGTTGTTACAATAAGATGAAATAACCTAAAGGAATCTGTGATAGTATTTCCATAGGCACTACACTGGTGCAGACAAGAAAGTGAAACACTGGTGGAAAGTTTCTACAATATTATAGTGACATGTCGCCTGACGTCTGACCGGAAGTGTTTACATCTGTCGAGTCTGGTTTTACGACCATGTAACTGTGAGGTGCGTTTAAGGCCTCCACATGTGCAATAGCTCATTGAAACTTAAAGATTTCGCTTGAATTCACTCATTCATTCGAGATCTTCAGAACTTTTGCTAGCGTCAACTGCTAAGTTTATGACTTTGTCAACGTTTTTGAAATCACTGTAGTTAACGATCTTCCACTGCGAGGGTCGGATGTTAAACTTTTGATAAAAAATATTTGATTATAAAGTACAGCTGAGTATTATAAATTTTCATATAAATATTCTCTTCATCTTCGTCTTACTCACGATGAAAGCGATCATGGAATTGTGGTTCACTGCAGATGAAGTCAAGAATGATTTATTGCCACCAATTCTGGTTCTTGTGTATTCCAGGAGTGGGCTTTGCATTGAAGTGTTAACCTGGTCAGTCCAGCGATGGGTTGCCAATACGTTTACACGAGACCCGTTTAATCTCAGAGCTATTCGCGATGTTCCGGGGAAGGGGCGGATTTTTTAATCACTCTTATACGACATAATTATTAAACCAATCCAATGTTACTTAATATACTTATATTATGTAACAATACGCAATATACCGAGCAAACGAAAGAACACAGGACACTGGATTGAAACTGAAGTTCTCCTTAGTAAATGATGGTACAAAGTAATAAATATTAGGAACTGTCTTTCTTAAAACTGTGAAACTTGTGAAGTATGAAGGATAATCGTTCAAAGCATCGTTCACAAAAATATTGCATTGAACATCTGGGAGCAATACATATTAAACATTTCCGTTTCTATCGAACATACTGCACAAATACACAAACTCATCTACATGTTCCGAACAATCATTACCTACAAGTATTTTGCACATTGTCTTGCTTTCCTTAATGCACCTTCCCCGGATTGGAAAGATTTCCAGGTTCGTATCCCAACAATATTTTTCGATAAAAATTGATTCTATTTGTATATCTTTCTAATTAAGACATTTAATTAGTATTTAAAACATCACAGACTTATGTTCTGAATAATAACAACTTCATAATAAGAATGTGTTAATAATTTCTCCTTAATAATTTTTGTAAAACATTGGAAAAATATGATATATATTATATGATTTTGGTTTGTTAATTTGACGTCTTGACGAAGAAAATGGAATTTACCGAAACTAGTTGGTGTATTACATTAATTTATTAAATGGTTAATGAAGTTAAATAATATATATTACTGGATTTATGTTTGCAAACCTATATGTTACCTTTTTGATATTTTATGAAAATTTGTCGCTAAAAATATTGTCGCTGTAGCATAGTTGGATAATGCAACTTCCCCGGTTTGGAAAGAGATACAGGTTAGAATCCCGGTGGCGCAACAATAATATTTTTCGATAAATTTGTTTTATATATAAAAATGTGTTCTCCTAACAAAATTATTGATTAGTTGAGACTTGATAGCGTGTGTTTTTCGAGGTTGTAAATTTTTGCCTTCTTATGTACGTTACATTATGTACCTACAAAGGACGTGGTGCGTATGTACATGCTCTCGAAATTATTTTTTAATGTATTAAATGAAATTCTATCCTGTTCAGAACCCGAGGTTAATTGCATACGTTATCAGGACAAGGTCTTATCAAACTGGACAGCGAATATTTAATTGTAAATTGGACGTACATATTTCACTTTCGTTAACCATTAACCTCCCTAGCCTTGAACCGAACCACGAATATGAAAAAAAAACGCATTCTTTTCTTGTACGCCGACTATTGTTAATAAATAATACAGTTCAGCCGAAGGACCTTGCTCCTATAAAAATGATAATTTACTGACTCGAAAAAATATCACTGTCCACTGCAGCATCTCTTGAGCATAACGAGATATGGTATATAAAATGATTTTTTTGTAAATATTCGTACAATTTATGTAAATATATATTTTTAATAATGACGTATTTAATTTGACTATATTAAAATACAAATTTTAAGTATGAGAGCTGACGTACGCTTTGAAAATAAATATTATTAAATCTAAAACGTAAAAAACGACGTTTTAGAAAAACTCTAAAATAATAGATAAAGATAGTGGATTGTCGAAACAATAAAAATATTTCTTGACAATTAGAATAATAATAATTATTATAAACAATTAGTAAGATACACAATAAAATGATAATTATCGAAAAAAAATGGTTACCACCTGGATTTGAACCTGAAATATGATATTGCTGGTAGGCTGCTTCACCAATTATGCCATACATTTTCTAACTAACAAAAAAAACACTGTTTAAAACCACTATTTATTGATACGTCAACATGTTTCGTTACCTATGGTATCTTCTTCAGGAAACAATGTATACTAAAATTAAAAATGCAAGCATAGATAAAAACAAAACTATAATAGTATAAATGGTGGGTAACTAATTAAGAACTAATTAAAATGTGACTATTTGCAAAGAGAACTTTGGTTGTTTATAATATTTAATTTTCGTTTGATTTTATTTTACTTTTTTTCTGTTGGATTTTTTGGGTTCTATCTAAAATATTTATTCGATGTATAAGTCGTTAGATTTAAAAATAAATCGTTGTTGCTGGTTACTGCATCTGTGAGATAAATCATATACAGCATTATTACAGTCATCAGTCAAGGAATTTATGATGAAATAACCCCCAAAACACAAATCCATAATCAAATTAATTTTTTTTTTTTAATGTTGTGATTTTCCGTCATTATGCGTAATTACTTCCCGTCAAGGCGATGCTTGCATACCGTGTGAAGCCAGGTGTACCCATTTCCCTTATTTGTACTTCCTTATTACCTACCTGCAACTAATTACAATTTATATCATAATGCTTATATTAGTGCATGACGTAATGAATGCAAACCACCCTGTAAATGGCATCATCTGAGTATACGTATTTACCAAAACATCGACATCTACTCAGTGCCACTTTTCTTTGAGAAGGCTTTGAATTAGGAACTGCGGAAAATAAGGGGGGAGGGGTAAGTGTTCACTTCCGTCGCTAAAAGCTTTCCAAAGCCAGCCAACAAGTTTTACTGACACAAAGCTCGCTACATTTGTCGGGGATGAATGGAGCTGGCAACACTGGCGCTGGAAAAAGACGGAAGTGTTTTCGAGCGGGAAAATGCTAAACAAAATGGCGACCCTCGATGTAATGGCGTGATTGGTGCGGACCTCCCTGAAAGGACAAGAATTAGTTTAGCTTTTTATATTCCTGAAACGCTCTCAAATGCTTACTTTATATCCTAATGGAAAGTCCTTTTCAGCGGGTATTTGATTCTTTTCTTTCGATTTAGGAAACCACGCAGTTAAACAATCGAACGAAAATTAAACAGGTATAAATAATGTCAATATTAAATTCGAAACTTCAAAATTCTGAACGTATTATATATATATATATATATATATATATATTTTTTTTATTTTTTTTTCCTTTTAAATCAATTAAATATCTTAAATACTAATTTAAAGTATTAATTATAAATATATACATTTAAAATCAATTTTGTCGAAAAATATTGTTTTTGCGCTGCCGGGATTCGAACCTGGATCTATATTTCCAATCCGGGGAAGTATACTACCAATTGACAAATTTTCGAACCTATGTGTTACACTTTTTCAAATTAATACATCTGTCGAACGGTAATACGGTTTGAATTCCGGTAGCGCAAAAACAGTATTTTTCGACAAAATTGATTTTATATGTATATATTTATAATTAATACATTAAATTAGTATTTAAAATATCACAGACCGTCTGTTCTGAATAATTACAACTTCACAATAAGAATGTGTTCTCTTTAATAATTTAATATACATCAACATTATACGAGTACTTTCCCCTTTCTTGATGTTCTATCTAAACATTTATTTAATAATAATAATATTAAATTTAATATTCATCAACACTATATTTTCCCCTCCCATAATGTTCCGTCTATCTGTATATGTAATCTGTCTCTCTCTTTCTCATATAATTTTAGTTTCTGTATCTCTCTTTTGCATGTAATTTTAGATTCTGTCTCCCTCTTTGTGTATATATAAGTGCACTCTTGTTGAATTTATTGTTAGATTTAAATACTCCCTGATGAAGCTTTGGCTAAGCGAAACCGGTTGACGTTTAATAAAATACGAAATTTCATATAAAGTGAATGTGTTTTATTTAATATTATATTTTTATAAAACTCGTATTCTAAATAACATAAACATGTATTCACGGCCACAATTAAACATACAATTTAATCAATTTATTTGAATATATTGCTATTTATGCACGGTACATGCATTTTAATTTTAATAATGATAATTTCACTAGGATTTATCTATAACTGGCCAGTACACATTGATACGTGGGTACTGTATTTTTGTTATTTGTAATGTTTTTCAGATGCTGGTTAGGTGGAGTTGTGTACCAATTGGCGTACCCCATTATATAAAATAATAATTATATATATACATTAAACCTTATTTATGCAAAGCACTTAGTATTATTACTAACTTTATTGTATTTATATTGATTTACCATTTAGTTTTTGTAAAAAAGTAAGTAAAATAATTGGTAAAAAAACAGTATAGAACATGGTAAAATACTTAGTTAAAACTATTGTAAATTCGTGAGTTTAATTAATACTACCGAGTTTGTAGGGATTCATATAATTACGAGTCGATATACTGGATTACTGCGGAAACTTTAATAGTAACATGACATAAATACACTAACATAACAACATAAAAATATAAATAAAACCTTCAAATCTTAAACCTTTGAGAATAATACTAAAAAAAATAGATATACTCGGATCAGTACTGAAAGATCTGAACATGATGACCAGTAAGCAAAAAAAAAATATTTTAATATAATGATATTTATTTATAAAATTCTCAATACAAAAATATCGGCGAAATTTATACGAAATGTTGATGTAAATCGACATGAGCACGAGCATCGTACAAGAGGAAGGGATAGACTGAGACTGCCATTCAGGAAGAAGCCAAAATCTCAGAAATCTGTAATGTATAGTGCAATGAAGATTTGAATGAAATGCCTGAAAAAGAAAGGAGGAGAAATTGAATAGATTTAAAATAAAATTGACCAGATATGTAAAAAATAAGCTTTAGTAAAAGAAAATACTTAAACCTCATTTATATTAAATCATATATAGGAGGCACTGTGTTAAGAATGAATTAAATAAATAAATAGAGACGAAACTATTTATATTATATCAAATGGGAAGTATGAAAGTATTGGTATTACAGGGCTCACGACATATCTTCGGCTGGCTTAAGTGATCACTTTACACAATGTAACGTTCACCAATTCTACCTGCAATCAACTTCATATTCATTCCCCTGAAACAGCATAAATGTCACTAATGAGAATATTATTTTTTTATAAATATGAAAGCTATATTCTTTATCTAATAATATATAATATAATATAAATAGCTTCGTCTCTATGAGATATTTATACACATACTCGTACTCAAATATTGTTAAAATACATATATATATCGCTTTGTTGTAGACGCCAACCAGTAAGAAATATTGACTGAACATGACTTAAAATTCAGGTGATTTTTGAATAGATCATAATCAAATACACTGATCTGTATTCGATGTGGAGTAGAGTGAATCAGAAAAACATATTATATGCAGAAGTCACACGCCATATATGTCTGAGACGTGTTACGCGTTTATTTACGTTTATCTTGTAAATGTCGTCGTGCATAGTCACCTTTACTATAGTATAGATAGTCACTTTGGGATTATTATTTCTTCAAAAGTCTTAACGCAATGTCTCGATATTTTTTTTATACTCGTCATCGCTAACCTGCGAATGCTTAAATTCCCGAGGGCTTTCTCTGATCCCGCCGTTCAATTATGACTGTTTAACCCTCAGCGGACGGGGCTGGTCTGGGGGTGGGGGGCAGGCTTACCTGATTATTAATATTTGCCTGGTTTAGTGGCAGTGTGCTGTACTGATTACATCTGCGCGTTGCTAGACAAAAATGAAACCTTACAAAGCAGGGCTGGGGAATTTTTTAGTTTATAATATATATTTTATTTCTGATGATGAAACATAGGTACAGAATAAATAAGTTACAATAAAAATATTAGCATAAAACCTCCTAGATATACAGGATGTCCAGCGGAAGTGTTTTGATTTGAAATTTAAATAAAAACGAATAAATTAGTTTATTATATATTTTTAAATTTTAACATGTTATAAAGATCTGTGGATTCCACTGTTCACACGTACACTTCTTGCAATGCACTCTGTTGCCTACAAAGCATATATGGACAGGAAGGTGTTTGGCACTCACCACAATTCGGATTCTGCTGGCATCTCTAAACATGTGGACTGTATATTTTAACTAATTATTTCGTCAAAGGTTCTCTCCAATTAGTATAATACTGTAAGATGTATTTTACACGTTTAACCGTATTGGTTCAAGGTCGCCAATCGACTGGTTTGGCGGCGAGGCCGGGAAGAAAAGGAAAGGGGGGGAGGCATAGTGCAATATTTTCATTCAATAATTAATATTTATACATAAAATAAATATATGTCCCAAACACACTCTTTTAATCAAACCCTCATGTCACTGTATTGTTTAAGGATTATTTATTACTATAAACTTTACATAGATTTCAGGTATCCCCACAAGAAAAAATTACAAGGTGTTTAATCTGATGATAGAGGTGGCCAGGGTATGTTTCCGTATCTGCTTATTAATTTTCTTGGAAAAATTGCCCTCAGTTTCTTCATCGACACCCTAGCAGTGTGTTGAGTCGTCTCATCTTGTTGAAACAGCGTTCTATGTATCCGGGAAACATTTGCAATTGCGGCACCAAAAACTCATCAATCATACGCCAATAAACCTCAGAAGTGACAATTTGTCTCTGGTTAAAAAAATTCCTACCGGACACCCAATACTTAGCGCATGCGTTTAAATTTGATGTATAATTAAATTCGAATTGTATACATAAAAATTTAATGTTACAGTACATGTGCAAACATCTTGCAATTATCAACAAAATACATACTTCTCCCACGACACAACATCTCAGGATGAGATTTGGCATCCCCCGGAAGTGTTCTCCACTGACTTCTATCCCAGGCCATTCTTTTCACTAGAAACTATCCCGGGTTCTGCCATTTTGTTCATCGTCTTCCACATAGGCAGCCCACCTCTTCTTTGATCTGTCTTTAGATCGCTTCCACTGGGGTATTCACTTGGTCATGACCGTTGGCGTCCTATCACCTGTCAATCTTTCAACAAAATACATATACAGTGAATATTATGTTCCAGGCCGATGTTGTTTTTAAAAAACTAGTAAATAAAACACAACTTTCAAATTTAGTTTATATTTATCAATTAAATGGCTTATTACAATTATGTATAAAGTATTATATCAGCCAAGTGGCTGCCTCTAGCAGGGGTACAGCATTCTCGCACACTTCGCGTGTTATTACAGCAATTTCATTTCGAATATTGTCCTGTAGCATCGGAATTGTTGAATTATTGACGTCAATCTTTTCTTTCAAATACCCCCAAAGAAAATAGCCAGGAGCCGACAAATCAGGTGATCGAGAAAGCCAGTCGATATCATCACTTTTACACATTATGCGGTCGGGAAAAATTTCAAGCGTAGCTCGAGCAGTGTGTGAGGTGGCACCTTTATGTTAAGGCCACATATGTTGCAGGCTCAATCGACTGAATTCGGTCACCAAGAAGAATTTCAACATGTGACGATAGCGATAATTATTAATGGTAGCAACATTGCCATTATTACTTTGATAAAATGTTTTAATGACTTCAATACGTTGTTGAGGTGTTAGACTAAACTCTACGACTACCAAATTTGAACTGACAAATGTCTGCCAAATCAAAATTACGGCCAAACAAAATCAGTCTGGAACATAAAATTCACCCTGTATATTCAAGCATTATCATAAACACATATTTAACTCCAACATATAAATACAAATACAATAAAATAAACATTTTAAGTTAAGATTTTTTGTAGCTTAGTAACGAATTGGAGAATATATAGGATGGTCCAAAAAAAGTGAGAACATTTCGTAAAATGTAATATAATTACATAAAAATTAGTTTAACTATATTAACAATAGTTTAAATAGTTTACTAATTTACTTACTTATACTACGACTTATTATATTATTTTCTTAATTACCGTTTAATTACCGGTCGCCATCTTTGATTATTTATTTTCCTATTGTTTATATTTGTTTTTTTCAAATTGTTGCCCAGAATGACAAAAATCACTGCAGAAGACCGTATTCCGATCAAAAATTTTCGAATTGAAAAACGTCGGGGTGCCAGGAAAATGATCAACTTTCTTCGTCATGGTAATGTTAATTTCATCGAGCCAGGTATGTGGCCACCGAACAGCCCGGATTTAAACCCAGTAGATTATGCAATATAGTGTTTTGATGATTTCTGATTGGCTAAATGTTGTGCAAAAAAAATTACATTAAGAATTATAATTTACGAGATGTTCTAACTTTTTTTAGGCCACCCTGTATATATACAACTCATTTATTATGTTAATGTCATTATACAATCTGCGCATCGTGAAATCGGATGAAGGTGTGCAATACTGCCGTAGTAGTTAACGTTTCGTACTTCCTTAACCCTTCCCAAACCGTGCAGTAGCACAAGTCTACTACCATCTTAATTAAACCTGTAATATTTTGGTAAATACATGCAACATAAAATTAATATTTTTAATAATCCTAAAGAAAATATAAGCGCTTAAGAATAACTAGTGAAAAACCAACTACGAAAAGGGAATCGTACAAAAACAATTATTTTTTCAATTCAATCCGTTGTAAAATTAATACGTTGGTAAAAATACCTATTGTGATATGAAAGTCAGAGATCACACACTATTTTCACAGTGAAAAGAATAACAAACATACGCATATAATTATTTCTTTCTTACTAGTTAAATGAAGAGAGATAAGAAGGAAGGACACATTGTATAGGATTTAATGAATGCTCTAAATTATGTTTTTAATCACTTTTTCAAAATTGAATGCTCAATATTTAGAGTAAATTCGTGCCATTAAAGCCATTTAAGCTAATAAAAACATTTTTCCTAACTGTTATTTACGGTAACACGAGTTGACAGCATGGCTGCTTTCGGGTATTTTATATCATGGTATGGTAAAGGTTAATGATCTGTTACTATTTCTCCTGAAACGTAGTTTACCCATGCGTATGGTAAACACGTGTATTAATATAAATCTTCGGTAATGTCGCCATTCATCGTAAAATACCAATCTTTTGAATCGGTTAAAAATTTTAACATATGGAAACACATGGGACAGGGAGTAATGATGTCCGACAAGAAATAAATAACACGATAAAATCAGAGATGTGTAGTCACAGAATTTAAAAATTTCACCTGAGCTTTGGTCTCTCACTTTAACGCAAGAAAACTGGTTGCAGGTCTTTCTCAAAAAATCAAATATTTCTCAAGATTTACGATTCAATATGTGATTACCTAACCGGAGAATGGAGGAGATTTAAGAACCTGTAACGTGGAAAATCGTATACTGCTCCAGGTATCCCGAGGAAGGTAAAATCAAGAAGGCTATAGTGGACTGGATACGCATCGAGAGTAGTCCCGTAAAATGCCGAGTCAAAAAGTATCTACACTTTCGCAGGTTGTCATACTGACTTCTAGCCTACTGCCTACTGCCTTATGCGTACTTAGAGTTCGTATGAAATACTATCAAACACGATTTCTAAGCGAGCTTACCTGCAACAACACTGTATAGCATCCAAGATGGCCGACACCCCGTCTATCTATCAACATTTGTAAAAACCGATATACAGTGTTATTACAGGGGGGGTCTCATATGTAGAAAAGGATAGCTATATAATTTTATAACATAAGAAGACAATGAGGTAAGATAAAAAAAAATTGAATTCTTCGTATCTCAAGTAAATTAAATTTATTTTCACATATGAGAGCAAGTCAACAATTATCTACACTTTCGCCATGCGTGCTTAGAGTTGGTACGACTGCGGTGACGTGTGAAAATTTTGATCCCGATCGCGACATTTGCCTTCCGACTATTATAGTGTAAATATGTCAACTCCGCTAATAATTTGCACCAAGGAGGGAATCGGTGATCCGATTTCTCTGGTCGGAGGGTGCGAAATTGGCGAAATTCGTCGCAGACTTTTATCACAATACGGGGACAGTGCTTTATCACGTAAAACAGTTTTATTGTGGGTATAAAAATTTGAAAGTGGCCGGACGAGTGTGACGCGCGAAAAGGGAGCAGGACGCCCGTCAATCTCCACCGCGGACGACAAGATTCAGCAAGCTCGAGAGATGGTTCACCATCAGTCATGGTTCAGCCCATGAAATCATGATGTTGGTAAATAATTTTTGACTTACCCTCGTACAAGCCAAAGCGATCGAGATCGAGAAGAAGACCAAGACAGATAGGCGGACAATATTGGGACAGACCTGTAACAAATAGGCGAGTGCCCAGAAGACTGTATTACAAAGGCGATGTCAAATGATGAATGATGCTCTATTGCGACTATACTCATGAACTTCCGAGTTCCATGAGAAACCGTTAAAGAACCAGAAGAATATCGACACGTCTTCTAGATACGAACACGTGTGTCGCCGAAATAGTAAATTACGTATTTAAATCATTGGTACATTGATTATTTGTTCGTGTTGATTAGTTAAATTGTACATCAGTAGACTACATCCCACTTCTGATAATTACGGTGAAACCAATAACTTTCTGCTAGTTTGGTTCTATTTTGTTGAAAGTACAATACACTATAGTAAGATGTAAACAAATTATAAAATATACGAAAAAAGACTAATAAATACATTATGTTTATTGAAGTACTGGTAATACAATATATTTTTTAATTAAAAATTGTATGCACCCAAAACCAACAAGTACTGCAGTGCTGAGGAATTTATAATGGTCTTTTAATGTTTATATAAGTAAAATTAAAAGCATTCAACGTGTGGCAAGCACACATTAATTTCTCATTATTCAAAAATCTAGAAAAAAATGGAAACATCAGGTGTGTGACACACCACCTGATTATTATTTGTTTGTACTTAAAATCCATTTTATGTTTATTTACATTTAATTAGTGCTTTCTTCTAATCTATCTTAACTAAAGTTTTTAAATGCCTATTAAGCAAACAAAATCTTAAACCAGTATTTTATTACTGAATGTCCACAGGTACCGTGTGCCCCAAAAATCTGTTGGCAAATGAGAACTATACATTAGTGATGAGAAAAAATGCTACTCTTGACTCGTTAGTGTGATTTTGATTGGTATTCGATAATATCAGTGATTGAAAACTGTGATCACAGTTTCATTATTAATGCGCATGCACCGCACGATATCACAATACACGAAATAAATAAATAAAGAAAACATCTAATTTTTAGCGTATTTTTTTATATTATTCAGACTTCATTTGCGTAATAAACATATTCTAGCAATAATAATTCATGTATTTCTAATTTAATATCATCACAAAGAGAATGAAACCCTTTAAAAACGTGAGTTAAAAGTTTTGACAGAATCTACTAGATGGCGCTGAACACGAATTATGACGCCATTCCTTCATGAATATTTTCGTCTCATATATATAATTACGAATAACAATATTTCAAGATATTTAATCACTGATGGTGAGTGTGACTTAAAGATATCAGTGATTGACTCACGGTTCGTGAGTCAATACATTGTTTTTTTGCTAAGTCACTACTATACATTGTTTTTTACTTTTGGATTTAATTTTTTTTTTTGTGGTTTAAAATTTCGAATTTCAAGGATGCTTCAAAATCTATTTTATTCATCATCCACGTTGGTCCATCATGACTGAGGATCGTGATCTCCATGATCTCCCGCCATCTTGATTCCTCCACTTTTCTCGGTATCCTGCAGAGCTTAAAGTTATCGCCAGAGAAGTGCCTATCGCTAATTCCACTTGGTCGGTCCAATGGGTGGATAAGCTTCATCTTCCTCTCTTTATAATAATTATTATTATTATAATTTTACTTGTATATATATATATTCTTCGATAAAAAAAAGTTCCGGGTTCACATCCCGGTGGTATCCAAATATTTTTTCGATGAATAGATTTTTTTTCTCTACGTCTATCTAATTAATTCGCATGATTTGTTTTAATAATTATCCGTTTTTTTTTTTAAATAGTAAAATCAATAAAATAAGACGCTTGCATTAATTATCGTTTGTCAACCGGTAGTGTGTCACGCGGTACAACACATTACATTATGTAGAACATAGGCAGGTATGTAAAAAAAGGTGACTTGTAAAAAAACAATAGTCCAATCAAATCATGAATGTTTACTTTCAAATTAATATCTAGAACAGTTTGCAAAATATTTGGGTTTTTTTTTAGCCTACCTTGTTCCTTTTCACTTTCGAGAGATAATGACAAAAGAAATCAGGTAACCGCTATTGTTATGTTAGTGAATTTTTTACATATGTTTATTAAAGTGAAGTTATGCACATTCTATACAATATATAATTATTTATTTATTTATCTATTGGGGAACTGTTTTGATTGATTTTATGATTTTATTCATGAGTCGTTCAGGTTCTATTTATTTGTAACGTTACGTGTTGGGACGACATCTAACGAATTTCCTCCCAATTATATTTAATTATGTATACAACGCGACATCTAGCGCCTTATTGATGGGTTATATTGAAGGAGACACAATAAAGTATTTAAAAGACAGCGTCTCTTTCAATTATTTACCTCTTGACCATTGTGAGCAAAAGGGAAGTTTCCTGATTCATTTACATCAAGTGAATGCAACCGGAATAGACCAGATCCAACCAGCGATCAAACTAGGCTCCACAAAGGTAGTTATCGGTAACAGCATAACCTAACTTTGTGGTAACTAAATATATAATAGGTAGATTTTTAGTAAATTTTAAGAATTATTCTATCAATTTAAATATAGGATACAATTGTAAATCTACTACTTTAAAAAGGCACGTTCTTTTATTGCTCGGTACCGTACTATGCTTTTAATTTGGCTTAAAATATTTTCTACAATTTCTCTTTCGGACAACGGATTTAAAATGTTTCATTCAAAGTGTTCAAAAACATTTATATAAATAACTAGCTTTACAAATTAGTCTAGCCGAAACTCATACCAGAAATAACTGTATTTTGCTATTTAATTTAATATTGGTAATAATATAACTTAATAATATCCTGTAAAATGCAAATTTCCTCGCTTGACAGATGATAAATTTTAACCTATAAATTGTATCTACGCAAACACCGAAATATAGAATCATGGGTTGGAATATACTAAGAACACAAAGCGTTTAATCTGTCAAGTAAAACAAATACGTAGAAATGTTTATACATATTATTATAGAAAAGGATTATTCCTTTTCAAAAACAGCAGCTTTAAGCACAAACTATTTGAAAAATGAAGAAAATCCGCAAACGTCAAGATGCCGACATAGATTTAGTAAAAAAATATTTAGTTCTGTACAATTCTGATAAGGATTGAAAAAACAAGTTAGGTTAATTTAAGACCTAAGTGCTAGCAAATCGCGGACCAGAATGCACATTAAGTTTTTACAAATGGTTCGCAAATAACTCACGGCTAGATAAAATTTATGAGTTAGGATATAGACAGGGCTACGCTAATCCAGGTAATAACGGCTAGAATTGTATAAGGTCTTTTCATAATGTAAAGATTATTTTATTTTATTTCGCAGAATTTTTAGTAATGCACAACTTTTTTGATTGTATGCAGTGCACGCCCCTGAATGCAACCATAATTTAATGGAATTAAATACCTCTAACTGCTCGGAAAGGATCAATAGACAGATGGCTAATAGAGATGGATCGCGAGAGTGTTCGGAGCTACTTCTGACCCATATAATGAGATGACTGGTGGATAAGTTTTTACACTCTGTCTGTTTTACACAAATCTGTTTATGTAAATGCCTTCGATATCTGATTCCCAGGTTTCCAATTAACAATAAGCATACATATGATATATGAACTGCACTAACCTCTTTAATTTTGCTGTTTTTTTAGCTGGATTGTCTTCTTTAGATTTCGACCGACCGAAGCGCGCACTAGTGGTTTATTTGGACTGCTAGACTGGTCGAGGCACGGGATGTAATTGAATGACGCCTATCGGTTAACGTCTTCTCGACTCTCCGAAAAAAGGGCGGCAATACTCACACACACACACATATACATTATTATAAATCAGGAAACAGATAAAACATATACTAGAATACATTTAAGTTACAAAATAATATTTATGTTATGAAAAGAAAAGAAGAAAAAAAGAAAAAAGTTCACACATATATATATACATGTGTAAACAAAATATAAATACTGCATTTCAGTCACGGCTATTATTGTATCTGTAGCCGTTGCCATTTTCTTATCAGGGAGCCATCTTTCCATGAGAGTGCCGCTTGCACTAGAGAGTTGGTGCTAAGTGCTGAGCTCCAGTTGCAGTTTTACGCCAGCAACTCGATGTCTCAGAAGTGGAATGAATCCATGTACACGGCCTTCGGCAAACATTGTAGATGCGCTACAATAACGCACCAATCCGAACAGTATTCTGTATGAGTTGTTGCAGTGAATTCGGAGACGGCTGTACGTCACTCGCTCGTATTTCGACCAGAACTGGTGAAGAATGATTTAAGCAGGATCCTCTTCATCTCCTTACTGCATCGGTAGAAACGCCGTGACAGCAGATTCGTATGAATGCTTAACTGTCTCCTCTGCCATTATATATTTGAACGCCATTAAGACCGATTAGCTGGCATTGTATGACATATTGAATTCACTTGCATATGTTTTGCAAATCTGTAAAATTGAATATGAATTTACTCTACTTATTATTTCTATTTTTTCTTATATACCATGTTTAATATTATGTAGCCTTAATAATATAATTATTGTAACTGTTATTTTAGTATATTTTTTATTTAACATGTTCAATATTGTATATACCTATTTTCATATTGCTTGAGCACTGTAACCAACCTATTGCAAATGATATAAAAGAACAAATGTAAATGGTACAGAGAAAACACTGCAAAGAGGGAACACATGAAATATCGAATGTATTGAAGTTTTGAATAAATAAACATTATGTATTTTATCTTATTACTTTGCGCGCTGCTTAGTATGTATGTCATCATCATTATTTTCGTCCCCTGATCAACAACAAGCCTTGTTAACCCTTCCCAAACCACACAGTAACACAGGTTTATCGCCCCAATATTTCGGTAATACAGGCAACATAATATTAATATTTTTAGTTAACACTAAGTAAAACATTTACGCTTAGAAATAAATAGTGAAAAACCAATTATAAAGTGATCCTAGAAAAATTACTATTTTTCAATTCAATATATTGTTAAACTACTACCTTCGCAAAACTAGCACTTGTAGTAATACAGAAAAAGATCACACATTAATTACATTGTGAAAGGAATTACAAAGATACAAGCGTAATTTTGTCTCAAAAAGGTTTTTGTATAATAACACAAAAATAATCAGCACATGTCTTCTGAAATTTGTTTTAATTGTAAATCATTATTCTGTCGGCGCCACAGACAGTAAAACAAAAACGTGAACTATAAATAGAGAGGTCCTTTAGTCACCGTTTTGACCCGAATCTGCAACTAGATAGCTTTACACGTAATCATAATTTGTTGTAACCGTGCAATTAAAAATTAATTAAAATACTGACGCAAGTCTATTGAATATATGCATATGGTACTATTATTTCATTTCTTCACTTTACCAAAGGCAAATTGGATGAATTGTAACCCTAGTTTGTTCTGGGATTTTTATAGATGGGGTTTGATTAATATTGATATTTTAGGAGTTAAGGTGTGTATTGAGGAGTTATTCAAACTTTCATTGACTCGAGATTGCGTCAGAAGGTTAAGATGCTGTGAGACAGAACCTCCTAACTTCTTATTGTCTCACACGTGTTGGTTGTGTGTCGCTGTATAGGGTGACTATTGTAACTAACCCTATTTCGTTTATTGAGGTGATGAATTAATACAATTAAATGCGCGGTTGAGTATTGGAGTGGCTCGCCGGAGATGCAGTTGAATTGCGATGTTGATGACAGGACAGTCTGCGGAGAAGTGATGTTCGTTCCTTGAGCAGTGTCCATCTCTAGTGCTATTTTTTTATTTTCGTCTACTTATTGGTCGCTCTGGTTCGGGCCCTAATGGTGGACTCTTACATGGCCATATCTACGGGCGCGTGTAGGGTCACCTCAATATGTAGTTATATTATAAAGCACTTATAAGCCATTAATTATTACATTGATTAAGGAGGTCTTAAGAGATCACTATTCAGATTCTGCAATCTCTTTTGTTTATTCATAGTATGTTCCAGAATTATAATTTATGATAGAGTGAAGAATGAAGAAATAAGGAAATAATGTAAAGATGATTTTAGTATAGTGAGTAAGATTAAGAAAGGATCACTTAGGTCAAGTGTTGATGGCACCAGGAGTAGAAGGCTTCCGTGACATAACCAGGCAAACCAGATACTGGAAAATGGTCCTGTTAGAAGCCTCAATAATTGGCGAGCTTGTATGAGTAAGTGTATGAGGCGAGAGTTGTATGTCAGGATAGAAGAGTGTAGCGCTCTATCCTCTCTGCATACACCTGCGGGAAAACGGCGTGATGGTAAATTAGTTAGATATGTTCGAGAATCTTTTTTTAATATCTTGGGTCATCTTGACAATGTTAAATACTTGTTATATACATTTAATAGCATATACAGATATATAGATACAGATCTGATTTTTTTCAAAATATTTCACCCTTTTTATATATAAATTTGTAATGAATCAAAGTCGTGAAATATGCAGTGCGTTCTTATATATTAGTCCTTAGAATATACTCATCTCGAAAATTTGGCGGTAAAGGTCGGAATGCGTCAATTGGTATTTCTGTTCTGCATACAAAATCTTTGATCTTTTTCCGTTGTAATTTTATAGAAGTACCTATGCTTAGTAGACACTCATCTAACCGTCTGGAAAATCCAAAGTCTAGATATGGCACATGCATGTTTCCATGCCCTGTGCTGTTTCAGTACCTGATGACTGATCAAGACCCAATCTGTCTTCTTATTGCCCCGTATTGCTGTTGATCCCAACTTATTCTGAGGAGAACCAAATTACCAAGAACATACATTCTTCAAGTGTTCGTAAAACCTGCCAGTGCCACCTTAATTGAGATCTTTCTATATGTAATGAGCAGTGGCGTGCAGTAGGTATAGATTTAGGTTATGCTGTTACCAATGATATTATACAATCATATATAATATTTGTAATACAATATATGTACTTTCGTTTAACCAACGTCTTTGGACAAAATAAATCCGTCGTTTATACGACCCTATCATGTATTTATTTATAATTTTAGAGTACTGTTAATAGTGTTTTTAAAGTATATGTTTTAACGTAAAATAATACTTGCTTACTTTAAATAATACTGTTAACGTTGGAAACAGTTATGCCAATTGCTTTTTGTTTTTCTCAAATCAAAAACCAATTTATGCACCAAATTTAACGAACAATCCTGAAATCAACAAGTTAAAAACAGTAAGATAGTAAAATTTGCGAATTAGTAAAAGAGGAAGTAGACACTTCAATAATTTACACGCAGTGGAAACCCTTCCTAATGTTATTCTGTTAATAAACAGCATAGGTAACGACTCCATACAAAACGAATCAACCGAGAGGAATTTTGAATTCAGTAAATAGCCATTTATATGACTTGAGTAATTCACTAGCTTAAAGACAAAACTATGTAATGTAAATAGCACGATGCGGCGAATAAAAACAGAGCGCCATAAGTACTGCGGTGAGTTTTTAGAGCTAAGCAATTAAAATCTCTACTGGTACACAGATGGCACTAATTGCAAAATAATGTTTTCGCTAATGTTAATCTAATTTTTTAATTTATATTTGTTTCCCGGAATTTTTAGTTATGCACAGCTTTTTTTCTTGTATGCACTGCATGCCTCTGGTGGCCAGCCGTCGCAGACTTACTACCTGTCGACCCATTTGCATAATTCCAATTGGTGGTCGTATGAGATGATATCAAGAGGATCGAATGCGAATGGTGAGCCGCCACCAAGGCAGCTTACTATTCGTGATCGTTCATATCGCAGTATTCACCTTGGTTTATTGTGATAATGAGATATAAATTAATGATAGTGACAGAGTAATTGAATTGTAACGCTTTACTTACATGTTAGCACTGAATTTATAATATTATCAAAAAATGTAATAAAAGATATATCAATTTGAACGTGAAACATGTATTTGGGTTGTCTCAACACTGTTTCTAAAGCCGGCCATGCACACATCGTTATACCTAACATGTATACCTATTCAAGTCGCCTATATTGACAAACCGGAGCGTGTATGTGACAAAACTGGCAGATATCCCTACTTGTCTGTACAAGCGACCTGAGAACAAGTGAAAATTCATATTTTCTATCTATGGGTATGTGCTAACTTCAGACTAACCTGAGTGTGTATGTTACTCCAGGGTACAGGTCTCAGTTGTTACTTCAATTGGCACCACTGGATTTCCTGATTTATTATAATGTACATGTGTGTGTGTGAGTATTGGCGCCCTTTTGTCGGAAGCCAAGAAGACGGTAACCGACGGGTATCATTCTTATTACATCTCGTGCTTTAACTAGTCCGGCGGTCCAAATAAACCACCATGCGCGCTTCGGTCGGTCGAAATCTAAAGAAGACAACCCAGCTAAAAGAACAACAACATCGGACCAGAAAGACAGCAAAATTAAAGAGGTTAGTGTAGTTCATTTATCATATGTGTGATTATTGTTAATCGGAAACCAGCTATCGAAGGCATTTACATTAACACATTCTTTACAACGCTTTTGTCGCCGGTTTCCTTCTTTTCTACCTACCAGCGCTACCGAATCGTCGTAGTTGCACTGTACCGATGCCACGGTTGACTGAGATTGTCACAGGTTGGCCGCTACGCGTATGGCCAACGTCGATATTCGGTTAACTTGTCATGTTTACCTGCAAAAGTACACCTATCAAGTATACCGTTGCATTTTTAGCCGGCTTAAGGCGTGCGTCCACTCGCAGAAACCTTTCTAATAGCGAGTATTTATTATTCACTATTATATCACAGTGGTCCAAAGGTAAAAATATGTATTCAAAACATCAAGCGAGAAATTCACGTTGCGAAATATTGTGAACTTGGTCATAAACAATCAGTTTTGCAACACCAAAGTGGTCGAATGTTCTAGCCGCCAAACGTGCGATATTTTTTCTACGATTTAAATATAATAATTTCATTAATTATTGTTTCGATTTCGGCCTCCAACTGGGTCAATTTCGTTTGGAATGTGTGTAATCAATAATTGAAAGTGTCAGAGTTACAAAATGTGTAATCTTAATATTCCTATATTGAATTTGATGTAATTATTTACAGCCAGCAAGCCTATTTATACCAGCTGGATCTCTTCAGGATGCAACCATTTAGCCCTCAGTGCATCAAAATATAATTGTGACCCATATTTGTACGATACAATTTAAATAGTTCTTCTTCCTCGATCACTCGCGGATGGTAATGCACTTCCAGAAGTCTCGATTCTGAGTCGTCCTCACAGCTGACTGCAGTATATCTTCAGCCAGATTCAATATGTAACGTACGAAACAATTTCTATTTCCATGTTTTTTTTAATTTTTATTTCAATATTAGAAAATATAGTACATTTTAGAATTATCAGTAGGATATAAATATATATTTCATTTAACATTTATTTCTTCTCTACTTGTGTATAGAGAAGGAGTATATACAAGATAATTTATGTTTCAGTTAGTCTGTGCATATATTTTTTTTACTTCAGATACAAATTGATAGTATTGAATTGATTGTGTTGTAACAGTGTTAATGACACCAGAAATAAAAGACGTCTGCGGAAGACTTGGTGTGACCAGATAAACCAGATGGCGGAAGATGGTCCTGTTAGAAGCCTTTATAATCGACGCGCTTGCATGAGTGTGGATGAGGCGAAAATTATTTTTTATTTATATTATTTTAATTATAATTAATTAGAATTCGAATTAATTTAATTAGAAAATATAAATACAATTTAGAATTATCAATTGGATAAATATATATATTTCATTTAACATTTATTTCTTCTCTATGAGAGTAGGACTCGTGTATAGAGAAGGAGTATATACGAGATAATTTATGTTGCAGTTAGGCTGTGTACATATTTTTAACTTCAGATACAAATTGATAGTAGTCTGTAATTGTTCTAATTGTAATGGGAAGCTTGTTAAAAAATTTGATGCCTTGATAAATATAGTGATTTTGGGTTGCGGTTTATTTTAGTTTTGGAATATCAATTTGGTCTCTTAATCTTGTAGATCGGAATTCGCTTCTAAAGTTTAATTGATTTTCAATTTTGAAAATTTAAATAAATGTTTTTTTTTGTATTTGTCCATTATTTTTGGTACTTTAAAATCTCTAAAAAGTTGTATACTTGGATAGTCTTTTTTGTTTTAGAATAATTTTTATTACCATTTTTTGAGTGATTTCTAGTTGTAACATTGAAGTGTTTTATTTACTCCTCCCCATCCAAGAATACCGTATTGCAAATGTGACTGAACAAACTTGTAATATATTATTTTCAGATTTGTAAGTGATTTGCAGTTTTTATTATTTTATTTGTAAAATTAGTAATATGTTCTTTCTATTTTCGTTTGTTATCTATTATACTTAATTAATAATATTTATTAGGTTCATTTTTTCACATACATATATTTTCACCCAGTTAATTACTATGAGTGTTGCGTAATACTTCAAATATCAGACATATATACCGAGGGTATGCATATAAAATTTGGCAAAGTAAATAAAACATATCAGTAAGAAAGTCAGACATCTATTTGAGTACCCTGCCTGCTACACTAGTAATTTACTGTATTATAGCAGACAGTGTTTTTCCGGTACAGCAGTAAGCAAAGCGCAATGATCAATGTACAAAAAATATATATATATATATATAAACAGTTAAACAAGATGTCATTACATTAGATGCATACTTTATAACACTTAACGTAAATGCATTGTTCAATGTATAAGATATAATATATATGTAAAGAGTAAAGCAAGATGCAATTTAATAACATATAAATACAACGTAAAACCCAAAGAACTAAGTCCAATTTTCAGTGTATAAATAAAATATATTATATATATATATATATATATATAAAGAGTAGAACAAGATACAATTAGATAAGATATAAAAAAGATATATAAAGTGTAAAACAAGGTGCAATTAGGTAATTCAATATACTGTTGTAGCAGTTTTATTCTCATGTTTGGACCTTTAAAAGTTCTTGGGCGTAATTTCTCCCCATTTCGTGAAGCCAGAACTGCACTTTTTGTGATAAATATGCAAGACTATGGTTACAATTTTTCACCTTTGTATTTAGACCGTTGTATATTTTTGGTGCTAGAAACAAATGTAATTATGATTCCGTTATATTTATATTTTCAGATACTGGTTCATTCTATCTTCATGTGATTTTAATTTGACTGATAATGGTAATAGAGAGATTTGTGAAGATTATGTATTAAGATTAAAAAACTTATTACGTTGTTACCCGTTAGATTTATTCCTGAAAACTTCTCCTAAAATAAGCACCGTGTACTTATATATCCACGGCTTACATGCTATTTACTTATGTGGCGGACGTGACATAAATAGGCCGTTATACCATACCTAAGAACACGTGGAAACACGTTTAATTGACATTTGTCATAGTGCAATCCTTAAATAGGGTTAGTAAATTAAAATGGGCATCGATAACCATAAACATATACGCCACATGATGATGTACCACTTGGAGAAAGGGTGAAAAGCTTTTTTCGCGATCACAACGATCTTTTTGGCGAAGGAACGATTAGCGAAAGGTCATGCCAAGAATGTTTTATTCGTTTCAAAGCTGGTGATACCAGCATAGATAATAAATCAGGAAAGAATCGATCTTCGTATTCTGATGACCTGGCCCTTCTGGCGGCTGTGGAAGAGGGCGAAAGTTGCATCACTAGAACACTGGCTAAGAACATCAACATCGATCAGTCCACGATTACGGTGCCTGCGCTCTCGAGTGATAATAATACATAATATGCTTTCAATTTGTTTTCGTTTTTTTGTTATGTTCTAATATAGTTTTTTGCAAACACGCGAGAGCAAAGCGTTGGTTCAATGGCAGCAACTTCACGGCGGATATTTTGTTGTGGGGCCTGAATTTATCGAGGATTGTTGCTGTAAACTCTCGACTTAAGGTATCCCCATAAAAAAAAAAGTCGCACGGTGTAAGGTCCGGTGACCGAGGTGCCCAGGGTATGTCTCCGTACTTGCTGATTAATTTATTGGTAAAAATTCCCCTCAGCTTCTCCATTGAAACTCTAGCTAAGTGTGGAGTGGGCCCATTTAATTGAAATTGTGTTCTTTTGTTGAACCCGGGAAACAGCTGCAGTTGCGGTACCAAAAACTCGTTGATTATTCAAAAATACACGTCAGCAGTTACTGTCTCTCGCTGGTTAAAAAAATAAGGGCCAATTATCCCTCAGGCAGAAATTGCAATTCACACTGTTTTTGGACAATGCAAACGTTTGCAAACCAATGAATCACCGCACTTTATATTTTGTTCATCTGCGAACGCGCTGTACGCTCCCGACTAGTGACTTGTTGTGACTGGCAATCCCGCAAATCACGTGCGTCGGACAATACCCCCCCCCCACTACTTACCTCACCCTGATAGTTTACGAGCAATTACAATTTAATCTTAAAAAATTTCTGCTGAACACCCTATATGTATATAATGTTATACTAGAGTGTGCGGTAGGGTTGTGTGAGTGTAATTAACGAATACCCTTAATTAAATGTATGTAGAAATGTTTTGTTGTGTTTTATCAACCCTTGTACAATTTTAAGTCGTATAAATGTAAAGATAAAGAGAATATTATGCAAACCATTTGTAGTCCGACCGTCGGCGCTCCCCTGCGAAGGGTGGCAAAGGGGGTCGTCGGTGAATTTCATGATTAATTTGTCCGTAAGCGGATTTGCCTCCAGGATCTCTGCTAGGGGTTGGTTCCCCTGCAAATGCCACGTGATTGTATTATTATTCCACCAGGCAAAAAGTTTATGTTTCAAATTGATTATTAAGCCTCGATAGTACGTACGGGTGGATGGATATCTATACTTTCAAGTCTCAACTTGCCAATCTGATATTATCTGTGTATTTATTTTTACAGAATATAATTTTTTTTATTCATAAGTGTCAATTATTTATTTTTAATATACAGATTATCGGCAGGTCGTTAAATGAAAAAAACGAAAAAACAAAAATTTTATTGGTTGAGAAATTAGAAATAACGTGACAAATTGATAATTTATTACTTTGGAATCTGGTAAATTTTGATACATACATTATCTATAGCAGAAGGTCTTAAGCGCATGGTTTGAAAATTTTCAATGCACTTTCTTCGATCACGGCTAGGAGTCTCCGGAACTACTTTCCATTAAAAAGCAACTAAAATATTTCTTGGATAAATTGATGTTTTCTGTATATCTTTCCAGTCGATACATTTAATTTGTATTAAAAACTTTTTAACGGATTTTGTGGACACGGTAACTCCCGAAGGTCTTGTCAAATTTCGATCTAACTTTGTTTAAAAAGTTATCCTCAGCTTAGTTCGTTAGCTAGCCCGATCAACTATCTTGTGTCAAAATTGCGACTGTTCTGTTCAAAATTTTAAAAAAAAACATAATTATTAAGCACACACTCACACACTGACTAAATCGATCTGATTTTTGCATCCAGTATCGGAACATAAAGGTACTGTACAATTTAAAGAATGAAATTAATTGATGTAAAATCAAACATTTATGACCGTGTATTGATATTACTCACCTAATATCTAATAGAATTCAGATTTTTTAAAATTTTATTTACACTCGTAAATAAATTGTAATTAAACTTTGTAATTAAATTCAATATTCTTGACTCGAGTTTTTAAACTCTCTGGGGTATTCTGAAATGTATCGTAAATGAATTTTTTCACCTTGTATACCTTTATAGTGCGTTCACCATTCGGTGTGATTATTGGAACCAGATTCTGTATACCCACTATGTTGCTTAATTTGCAGTATACTTGAGCGAACCGCAGAATCAAATCGGCTATCAGACTCGGTGTTATGTCAATTAGATGTAATGATTATGTCTGATATGTGGTTTATGGCGTTATCAATACTTATTTGCGCTAACTATAGTAATAAACATTTAAATACTGGTCTTAGTCATTTTAAATTCGTCAGCATTCAAAGAATCATTGTATTCTAGAGACACAGTGCCTCTCTTTTTATTAAAATACAAATAAAAAATACACTATTTTTTTACATAACAAAATAAATCATTGAATTATTAATTACTTGTCATAACCAAGCCCGCACAAAAATATCGCGCGCGTACAATTTTTAACACGACTTCTTCATGTGCTGCCATTTAAAATGTCACTCTTGACTCACCGGTGTGACTGTGATTGGTAATCGATAATATCAGTGATTGAAAACTGTGACTGTGATCACAGTTTCATTACTAATAAATAAGCGCCGCGCGATATCACAATACGCGAAATAAATTAATAAATATAAAACATAATTTTGAGCATATTTACTTTTATCCTACGGCCCGCCAAGCTTTTATATGCGACCCGAAACACATTTATTATCAGGAACGTGATTTTTAAAAAATCTGGCATTTTAAGTATGGAATATCTTGAAATACTCGCGAACGGTCATCGCTCGCTGCGAACTGACTAGAACTGACGCCAGAGGCACATACCTACCCTTCCCGGGTATACACATATGACGAAAAAAAAATTCATATAGGGAAATACGCTGTTTTTAATACTTTAGCTGGTATGCTGATAAGCGATAAGTATTATTATCATTGTGTTTTAGTGAAAAAATATATTTGTTGATTTTTCAAGTGCCTGCGCCCTAATCTTGAATCAAATGGGTTTCAACCAATACTGTCTTTCCAATATGATTTTTTTTTTCGTCATATCAGTATAATGTTACTTGCCTAACATGTGTATGTGACCTGAGTATGATTGGATTAATATATATCTAATTTAATATCATCACAAAGAGAATGAAGATCCTTAAAATATGTGAGTTTATTTTTCGGGTCAAATGCGTAAAACGTTTTAGCAATATCTACTAAATGGCGCTTATCACGAATTATAACGTCATTCCTTCATGAATATTTTCGTTTCCGAATAAAAAATTAATCACTAATCACGATATTCTCAGATATTCAATCACTGGTAGCGAGTGTAACTCAAATATATCAGTGATTGACTCACGGTTGGCTTGGATTGGCTACCATGCTGCGGTACGTTGACGTATCCTGTAATAAGATCACCTACATTTCGTCTATTGAACCACTTTCTGAGGTTATACAGTCATGATAATCTGTGTCTATCTACACCTCTACTACTTTCTATCTTCACCTGCATAATGAGTTGTAAAATATCATATTATTCCTTTCCTTAATAGTAGTTGATATTAGTTCTCTTAACTTATTTATGCGTCTTCTTAATACATCTTCATTAGTGATGTGATCAACCCAGGCCCTTCTAGTAGCCTTATACTGGTGTGCAGCGCCGGCGCTAGACTTTTTACCGCCACAGGCAAGATTGTGTTTTTTGTAAAACCATCCCCATAAATTAGCCGCCCCCTAAATCGGCCGCCCGCATGCCACACATGTTAGGGGCGGTATTTTGAAACTTGCCCAAGGGCGACTTTTTACCAAAAGACATTCTGGCCACTATAACTATAATAACTATAATGTTATTTATTGGATTTGCTTTCTCAGATTTTTTATATATGGATTATTTTTATTACACGCTGTTATCGTTTTGCAACTTGGGATTTTGTTTTTCAATTTTTATCTATTTTTCGGCAACCCCCTTTGATTTAGCCGCCACAAGCAGGCGTCTACACTGCCTGTGCGTAACGCCGGCGTTGCTAGTGTTGTAATGTTTTTCTTATTTTCTCTTCAGCGCATAAATAATAGCATTGGTTCTTGAAAGTGCATAAAAGATTTAATAAGCGCACACCGCCATCTAAACTCAAAGAGAAAAATCCCCACAATCTACTATTTTTTATTTTATTTTTATTAATATTAAAAATATAATACAATTTCAATAATCAGTGAATATATATATATTAACATTTGTTTCTCTATGAGAGTAAGACTCGTGTATAGAGAAGGAGTATATTCGAGTTAATTTATGTTTCAATTAGTCTGTGTACATATTTTTTTAACTTCAGTTACAAATTTATGATAGTCCGTAATTTTTCTAATTGTGATGGGAAGATTGTTAAAATATTTGATACCTTGATAAATATATTTATCAATAATAATCTGATCAATAGCTTAATCAATAATAATAATTACTTTTTTCATGGACTAATATTTTTTAATTACGCCACTGAATATTTTGTACCTATCTGGTTTTAAAAACTGTAGAATTTTTTAAACATATTTTTATTCATTTAAAAAGTTCTTTACAATTATTAAATATTTATTGGCTGATAAATAACATTATCATTATGTACATTTATTTTATTTGTTTTAATATGCAGTAATTATTTGTTTATTTAATTTTTATATAAATAATTATAATTTATGTCACACTATCCACAATAATCACATAATGTATACAGTTTTGAGAAAAAGTTAAAACCAATTCATTTTTATTATACATTAAACAATGTACAGTTGAAAATTTTTTATAAATTATTATATTTGGCAATATTAATTATTCAAAATTTTCGTACACATGTGCTAAATCAAGTACTATGATACAAAATATTATTACAATACGTTTTAACTATTAGAAATCTATAAGAATTTCTACCTTGAATTTACTTTTTACATTTGTGCAATAATATTTGTGCAACACAGTCATTTTCGAACGTTTCCTGCCATCTGTTAACAAAATAATGAAACTCGATACAATTTCTGTTTTATTAGTTGTCCAAAGCTTATCTAGCCTCTTTGAATTTAATGCGAAAGCTTCTCTTAACAAGACGACTTCGTCGTGCTTTTACTTCAATGTTTTCAACATTGTTATTGGGTTCCGCCAACAGATGGCACGAATATCGTTAGACTATGTAATGAACATAAAATAATACCGACATCTATATTTAGCCGTGAACATAATCAAATATTTCTCACAGATGTAGCTAATGATAAAATATTAATTGGATTAGTATTTTTAAAAGAAATATGAGAGAAAAAGTTGAGAATAAAAATATAAACAGAGAAAAATGTTATAAAATAGAACGGGAGGGTGAGGGGAAAGGAAAAGGAAAATAGGATAGGGAATAAAATCTGTGCGTTAAAAATAAAGTTTATGTATTGAATTCAGACTTTATCGAGGTAACTGGAGTGTTGAGAATGTCTAGTTTATTTAGGTGTGAGTTGAAATAAAGGGGGGCTCGGTAGAAAAATGAATTTCGTTTGGCATTGGTGTTGCAATGTGGAAGATTAAACATAAGATTAGTTCTGGTTGACCTACATAGCACTTGAATGGATATGCATCTGAGTGAATCAGGACAGTCTTCTTTACAGTTGGCTATTTTGTGTAGGAAAATGACATCGGCCATGTCTCTTGGAGTTTGTAGTGATGGAGCTTTGAAAATGATAGATGACTCAGCAGTGCTAGTTCAGGTTCGATAACTACGAAAGTTAAGATATTTGTGGAAGCTGTACTGTATTTTTTCGATTCTATTAATGTATGTGGTATATCTGGGATTCTAAACTTGGGAGGCATATTCGATGATACTTCTGACATATGAAAAGTACAGTGTTTTCATGGTGTTTATGTTATTGAATTGCTTACATACCCGAAGGATGAAACCTAACATTTTGATTGCTCTGGATATAATACGGTTACATTATTTTAAAATTAATAAACTGAACGTTATTTGTCATAATTAAGACAATGCGAGCAATATTAGAAAGACCGCGACCGTTAGATACATTTTCCGCGTGCCACAAAATTGCCTTAATATGGAAAATGTTTGAATAAACGAAACATATTTTATTATAATCTTGAAGCCAACATTATGGAGACAAATCTCAATTGAGACAAAATATTAAACATTAATTGAGTTTTAAATATGAATTTTATCGAAAAATATTTTTGTTGCGCCACCGGGATTCGAACCTGGATCTCTTTCCTAACCGGGGAAGGTGCATTATCCGACTATGCTACAGCGACGATATTTTTATCGACAAATTTTCGAACCTATATGTTACTTTTTGATATTAATACATTTAATCATTCCATTATTTGAAAGAGCCATCTACTTTATTTTTACGTATTCTCAAATACCTTTGAATTAATTTATCTTTCTTATTAATATATTTTATTCATATTTAAAATATCACAGACCTATGTTCTGAATAATTACAACTTCACAATAAAAATGTGTTCTCCTAATTATTAATTTGCAGGACATATTATCAATTTTCGATGTTTTTAAAATACTTTGTTTTAGTGAAAACGCAAGTTCTTAAATAATATATTGTATTAACTCAGATTTTTTAAAATTATTATTTTTTATTTATTTATCGGATAGGGTATCTCGAATCGGGAGGGTCCGATGCTTCGCAGGCAACCATTTAAACTGTGCCCCTCGAGTTTTATCTTAAACTTTCATGTTCTCTGCGTTTAATAGTTTGTGTAAAATATGGTTAATGTGCAAGTCGAAGAGTCATTTAAAATCCAAAATAATCCCAAGATCTTTAGTTTCAGATTTCTTGGATATGGGCCATGTCAACGATGATCTCTCAATGGTACATTGATCTCTGAGAGTTGCTAATGATACGTGTACGCTTGATGCGTCATTCTAACCCGCGCGCAAAATATTTGGGCTGATAATTCATGAATCACTTCGCGCTGAACTCTGTACCGTTCGCAATCTCGTCTCGAGTCGAATCACCGAGAGACATCTAATACGTATTCACGGGACTCAACTCGCTACATGTCTTACGCACTTTGTTTTCATCTTCTTTGTAGGTTATTACGTATCAAAGATTTGCAACTTATTTTTTTTCACAATAGTTATAGACGAAACTTTATAACCCATATAGAGCGACTTTATTAGTGTTATATACAGTGTGATCTCTAAATTTTGCGAAGAGAACCTCGATGACATTATTTATTTCACTATATATAATATCTAAACTATTTAACCGATTCAAAAGCCTAGTTTCACGATGAATGAGGATAATGGTGATAACGTTCGTCGTTTGCTCATCTTCAGATATTTTATTTTAGCAGTGCGGATCTCTAAATCATTTGTGATACAATAACGTTATACAAAGTCATTATTACGCTACAAAATTAATTTTCTGTAATCATGACATCATGTCTATTATTGTATATCTATATCTTATCTTTTTTTCCGTATTACATAGATCTTATTTATTAATTGTAGTATATTCAGTCAATTTGCTTGCCAAATAGAAAAAATACATTTGAAATACTAATTTAATGTATTAATTATAAATATTTACATATAAAATCAATTTTGTCGAAAAATATTATTTTTGCGCTATCGGGATTCAAACCTGGATCTCTATTTCCAATCCGGGGAAGTACACTACCAATTGTGTTATAGCGCCAGTATTTTTCATGACAAATTTTCGAACCTATATGTTACACTTTTTCAAATTAATACATCTATCGCTACATCATTTTTGAAAGCCATCAACATTATTTTTACGGAATCACAAATACCTTTGAGTAAACCGACTGCAGACGCCAGAATTATCATACATTTTTATTAAATTTTGGACACATTGATACAACTTATATTATTAAGGAGAACACCTTCTTATTGTGAAGTTGTAATTATTCAGAACAGAGGTCTGTGATGTTCCCCGGATTGGAAATAGAGATCCAGGTTCGAATCCCGGTAGCGCAAAAACTATATTTTTCGACAAAATTGATTTTATATGTATATATTTATAATTAATATGTAGCGATCGGAATTCAAGTCCACCGCCATCTCAGTCGGCATCGACGCTAGCGACAGCGCTGCCGGCTGCTGCTACAAGCCTGGCTCGAGCATTCACTGCCAAGCAGTCTCTCCAGTTTCATCGTTTCACAACGGCGGTCTTGCCGGCTCGAAGACCGCCAACTCGCTTCATTTCATTGTCATATCATACTGTCATAATAAACCTCACACGCCAATCATATTTATTTCATTTAACCACCGTCCTAACCCCCAAAAATACATAAAATTAGTATTTAAAACATCACAGACCTATGTTCTGAATAATTACAACTTCACAATAAGAATGTGTTCTCCTTAATAAAAATACATTTAATTTAAAAAAAAAAAAATCTTACAACGTCATCTATCGAAGGTTGACAACAACAACCAAGTTGCAGTATGGCAACTTGATCGCTAGTATTTTGAATATTGAGACCGTTTCTGATAAACCTCTTTCTACTTGCACTTCTACTACCTTGGTAATGTGGTCAACACATGAGGTTTTTAGCATTCGTCGATACAGCCACATCCTCAAATGCCTTCTATTTTAATTGTGGTTACATTTAACATCCAGTTCTCGACTTCATAGAGCATCACGGATATGACATCTCATATTATATTATGTCAAAAACCCGTGTAGTGGTGGTTTACGGTCTCTGTTGCCATCTCTTACATGTACATTATTCTAAAAAATATATTTATTATCTGTTTGTTGACGTTTTTTCCAACGGTCATTTCAAGAAGGTCTATTTAATAAGAAAAAAAAATTATATCTCCAGTTTCATAAATTACATATTCAAAAATTCTTACTCCAGTATTTGTATACCTAATCATCTGCCAGAAAACAACTAGGTTTAGATTACATGATATTTATCCAATATTCAAAACGTTCCGCCATATTGTATTATTTAAAAGCAGACTATTAATAATAATTATTCCTAAAATTATATTCTATCACCAGGCAGCACGTGTGTCCCGGTAATGGTATCTTACGATATTATTTATATCATGTCTGATTAGGTAAATTTACGTAAATACCGGACGTGACGGCGCTGCTGCAAATATCGGCCGCGATATGGCCACTATCTAGTAAAATATAAGCATAGTGATTGCTTTTTGCCAAAAACATTTTATATCTATGCGTTAAAAAATATGTAGTAGAGATGATGTAATAATATCAAACAAAAGTAATTAAATATTTTTTTATTATGATTTATTATTGCATATTATGATGCAAGATTTATAAACATTTATTTCATCTTGATTTTAAGGAGTATGTATTTTAATAAGTGTGTATTTATTCTGACCCTTAAATATTGAATCAATACAAACTTATTAAATAAAATATAATAACATTTTAAAAAATAAGTCATATACTCTTAAGATTAGATGCGTCTGTGCCCGCATAAAATGTATTTGAAAGTAAGGGGTGAAGAACCCTTATTTCAATCCACTGTTACTTTGGTCAGTGCCGGGTTAGGAAATAAATTCCACCTCAAAAATCATGCGCAGCTAACAAGAAGTAACGCTTTTACTATGTTTCCCATTATTTTCTCTCGCGCCGCTCCCTCCAGCCCTTAATTCTCCCGCAGGGGTGGGACGCGGAGACGCCTTGTTAACTGGAGGCCTGCGACTGCTTTTTGTATTTGATTTTTTTCAATAAAATTGATAGCCCTGATTTATTGCGGCTAATCAACTTTACACTGCTATTGTAACAATACTTCAACGATTGCTCAGTTTAATTCTCCATTACACAGAATTCAAAACTTGGGTGACAAGTACGCTGATTTAACATTACATAAATAAAATAATATACATGAAGTTAACACGGCCATACACTGAATTTTTTTAAATATTTTATATAATGTAAAGCATTTGCTAACTTTTTATTAAATGTTCTCTTTCTCTTTTTTTATGCTGTATAAATCAAGAATAATTATTGATTTTCTCATTTATTTTCAAAATATTTAAAGTTTCTACGTAAAAATGAGCTATATATTTTATTTTCGCGATACTGGTATATGATATATATATTTTTTCTTTACTTTTTCCAGATACTTTTACAATTTCTACATATTTGTATACCTAAACTGTTAAATTTATTTATCCATTTGTAACTCACAAAAATAATCATAATATTTGTTTTTAGTTCTTAATGTAACAAAGCCGTTATGTATAATAGATTATTTACATTATGTTTTTTTACTTGTTTATGTTTTTAATATATTTGTATAATTTTCATAAATAATCTTTGCCATGCTCGTTCAATAAAACTGTATGTAAAGATATTATTATTTTTATAAACATTTTGTTAATGGTATAAATATACAAATAAATAAATAAATCCACTTATATTTAAACTTGAGCGTAACTTACCCCGTGCATAAATATTTTTTTATAATGACGTCGATCGATTTGAGAAGAAAATTCTGCGGAGAAATTATGGACCTGCGTTTGTCTAAATTAAAATCTGAAGGAGTGGATGGTTGAAAATTTCCCACTTGAATTGTAGTTATGTATTCCTAACAGTATGAGGTCTGGCATTGTCGTGAAGAATGACACCGCTAGACGACAGACCTCGCCGTCGATTTTAAATTGCCCGCCATAGTTTTTTCTGTGTTACAATATGAATCAGCATTGATATAGGCTCCACAGGGCATAAAATCAATGAGTAGTACACCTTGTCGATCCCAGAAAACAAGTGGCGAAATTTTTAATTTTTTAAACATTTTAAACAATCACAGAAACAATGACAGCGCTACGAAACTTCTCACACAGCGAGTAGTTAACTGAAGTTATTTCACCTTGAGGGGTGGCTACTCGCGTCACTAGCGATCACTAGTACTACTTTCCGGACGGCCCAATAATATAATATTTTACATGGATATATACGAGTACGTACACTTGATGCAAACACCATTATATATCTAATTTTAAGTCGTAAAATATTCAGTGGTTTTGGCCATTTCGATTTTCCATAATCACAATAAACAAGCTTATTTACGTGTACTTAATTATTCAATAAAATCGAGAGACGTTCTCAAGAATACAAAGTCATCGTTAATAACTTCTTAACATTATTTCAGTAAATATTGATTTAACGACATACACTTGTAATTCTACACATTACAGATTAGTAATTACACGTACGGGGTTAGTAAGAAGGCTTGCCATTATTTATCCCCCGCAGAACTCCGTCGGCCGTTACAACCCTTATTACCTACACAGCCCCTGGCCGAGGGTTGCCACATGTAACGAACTCTGAATTAAATAAGGCGTTATGTTTTATAGACGTACAAACCATGGCAGGTGATTTGGGACCGAAATAAATGATTGTGAGGTAACATTTACTGTGATTCAGAATTCTCACAAAAAACCTACACATGAATAGGTATTTAAAAATCTCATGATCTTGTATTTTCTACAGACTACTTTAATAATTTGAGATAAGATTGTAACATAGTTATCTTTCGATGATCAAACTCAAGGGTACATATATATATCTGAAGATAACAGTCGTAAATTTGTTATGTAAATAGAAAACATTAATGTTTGTCTGTTGTTACTGCTAGACCCTTCTGGTAGCTAACGTCTATCTGTCGTAGTTACCCAGTAATAGTATTATTATTTAAAATATACAAGAAACATGTTTTTGAGAACACAATTTTGTTATGAAGTTTCATTTTCAGAACGTAGTTCTGTGGTATTTTTAATACAAATTAAATTAATCAACTAGAAAGATCGCTATATTTATTATTAGTCACTACCGTGATTCAAACCTAGACCTCTTTAACCATTCCACTACAGCAACCGGTTATGATTACGATAAATTTAGATCTGTATATTTTTATAATAAAAGCAATTAACTTTAATTTTGCGTTGAATCTCAAATACCTCAAATACGCTAGAAGACACCATAATTGAACTATTTCATCCATTTTTTTAATTTTTGCATGGGAAACGAAAGATTGCCTAAACAGATTTATTTATTAATGCCAGAGGGAAGAAGACTTGCAAGATGATTCAGGTGTATCTCACAGAATTGAAAGGTCGCCACAGTGACGCCAATAAAATGTTATGATAAGACACGAGGCAGTTGTTAAGGATATATTTACTGTAAATCACCAAAAAAACGTGAGATAAATTTCGGCAAACAAGTCAGGCTGGCGTCCGCTGCTGCCTTCTCGCAAAAATGGTGGCAAAAATATGAATGAATATGAGTGTATTGTTTGTAACGAAATAAAATCAAGTATTCTGCGGGCGGGAATTCATTCTCGATTCTCTCGCCGCAGTGTTCCATCTCTGTGTTTTATTTCTTATGACCTCATCATCATCATCATCGCCAGTTGAGAGAAGCGGAGATCGGCGAATCACCCTGGTTTTTTATGGCTGTTCGCAACACCAGGAGAACAAAAAAAAACGCAAATGCAGAGTCTCTGCGAGGAAATATGAAAATATTAGTAGCCACAAGTAATCAACACAGTGCAAGACAGAGAGCGGTGGAAGAGTGCTGTCCAAGAATTAAACCCGATTAAGATAAAGAGGATAACGAAGGAAAGAAAAAGTTATTTTAGAATATTTATTGGTTGTATTCTACAATACTTTGATTCTCTTTTCGTTTTATATTTTTTATATATAATATTATTTTGTATTTCATTGCTAATTATTTTGTATCCTAGCTCAATAGAAGCTGTTTGTGCCAAAACATAGTACCTATAAAAAAAATTTACTTCGTTCAATACATAAATCAATCTATTTTAGTGCCAGTCTAATTAATAAACACGCACGTAGATAATTTGATCAATATGATAATAAAATATCTCTACGATACGGAAATCAATATATAAAATGGACAATCAATTACTGTAGTGATTTACATTAAGTTATCTGATTAGTATGCTTGTGTTGTTGGTATTTTTCGTCATTAAAACTCAATAATAACTTGTGAATTACAATTGTGTCACAGTAATGATATAAAGATATTTGTTTAATAATATTCTTTAATTTTGTAAACGTTTGTGAGTGAAACGAAATTTGTCTAATACAAAGTTAACAGTGAACATATCAAGTACCTAACCAGAATGACAGCCAGTTCGACGAGACGGTTAATGCATCAGTTACTGGCAACTTTAAGTTGTACGTTAAAAGCAATATTTTAATATGCCCAAGAGCACACAATTACTGTATTTTCATCTACAAAGGCAAAAATATAATAAATATAATTAAACGAATAATATATATCTCATGGGTAACTGTATGGGTAATTACACGGCTTACGACCTGTCTTTAGTTACCTGTAATAATACTTTTTCCATTAAATATAATAAAAAATAGCTTCGTCTCTATGAGATATATATTATTTATTTACTTATTTATTTATTTATATACAACAATAGCCGCGACTGAAGTAGTTATATATGTTATATTTATATTTTGTGTGTATATATGTGTGAACTTTTTACTTATAGTAACTTGTTTTGATTTATTAATATTTTCCTTGGTTTTCTTTTTCATAGCATTACATTTATTTCATGACCTTTAATGCATAACATAATATGTATTATTTTTATGGTGAATCGGGTTAAAAAAAAAACCTGATCACGCTGGAATAAACATATTATTATTATTATTTAATAAAACTTATAGCTTTACTTATTTAATATCTTTGAATTTAATCTCTGAATTAAATTAAATACAAAAAAAAACGTTGCGTGTACCGAGCTAACATTTATATAAATTCTGTATATTCAAATATGTTTAACTGTATTGATTTTTCATCACATTTCATATTTCTTACTTATTATGTTGAAAACATTTAACGTGAATTATCACATTTAAAATATTATTTCATAATAACCAAGATTGTTACGATAAACTCATAACATTCTACAAATAGTTTAAATGAATTAAGATACTTTAAACATGTAAAAATTTTTGATCTTTAAAAACTAAACGTATTTTAACTTTTTTTGTGTATTTGCAACAGTAGTCGTGACAGAATGTTTCATTTGTGCACTTAATTGTTTTAAATACTAATTAATTAAAAATATCGTTGTATTAATATCCAAGTTAGAATCCCGGTAGCGCAACAACAATATTTTTCGACAAAATTAATATTATATGTATATCTTTATAATTAATACATTTAATTAGTGTTTAAAACATCACGGATCTATATTATGAATAATTACAACTTCACAATAAGAATGTGTGCTCTATAATAACTTAATTATTTAGTAGAAATCATGAAGTATAACAAGATTTACTAAGATAATTTTATCTCATGTACCTTCGTTTAATCTATGGTTAAAAATAAATTAATTAATCATAACAGTACTACAGGAAAGATTCCCGATGCAAAACATATAAAAATCTAAAAATATATTTAGTGTTCAAAAAGGAGTATCTATATTTTATGCATGTATAAAAAAAAGTTAGGGGGCAAACTGTGTAGTTAACTTTACGAATAATAGACATATATATGTCGTAATTATCATTATTTTTGGTAGATTTTAATAAGCAATAGTTTAAAAAAATGGAGACTATATTATTCTTATTTTTAATGTACAAGTTTTATGAAGAACACATTCTTATTGCGACGTAGCAATTTTACAGAACATAGATCTGTGACATTTTTAATACAAAGTAGATGTCTTCCAAATAATGGAACGACAGATGTATCAATTTGAAAATGGTAAATATAGTTTCGAAAATTGGTCGTCAACTTACTGTGTTGGTGTAGCATAATCGGTTAATGTCTATTTAATGACGTCTTATAGTAGTTGATTTTTTATAATATTTACTTATCTACTAAACAAATAACTCGTTATCAATAAATCAACAATATTGTTTATGTACAATTAGTTGCAGGTGTAGTAAAATTATAATCTATATATGTATTTATATATATTGTTTGTAATAACTTATCTCATACTTTAAATATGAATTAAATATATTAATTAGAAAGATATACATATAAAATCAATTTTATCGAAAAATATTGTTGTTGCGCCACCGGGGTTCGAACCTGGATCTCTTTCCTAACCGGGGAAGGTGCATTATCCAACTATGCTACAGCGATAAATTTTCAAACCTATATGTTACCTTTTTGATATTAATACATTTAATCATTCCATTATTTGAAAGAGCCATCTACCTTATTTTTACGGAATCTCAAATACTTTTGAATAATCTGATAGCAGACGCCATAATGATCAATCAATTTTTATTAAATTTTGGACACATTGATACAACTTTATTATTAGGAGAACACATTCTTATTGGGAAGTTGTAATTATTCAGAACATAGGTCTGTGATATTTTGGATAATTCACCTTCCCCGGTTAGGAAAGAGATCCAGGTTCGAATTCCGGTGGCGCAACAACAATATTTTTCGATAAAATTGATTTTATATGTATATCTTTCTAATTAATATATTTATTTCATATTTAAAACATCACAGACCGTCTGTTCTGAATAATTACAACTTCACAATAAGAATGTGTTCTCCTAATATCTCATACTTAATTCCCATAATTCAGATACTCTCTGATCTCTGATAATAATTAGTCACACATGTCATGACTTTGAAATCTTACCTTAATTTGAATATTATTTCCGTAGGTATGTTCGCGGTAATGTCAGCAGGAAACATTTTCGGTTGGCTGTCCCCTGCATACAGCAAGCTCCAGGCTCCAGGATCTTCATTTCACCCCACTAATGCAGAACTCAGTTGGATAGCATCCACGCTCTTCATCGGAGCAACGGTTGGACCTCTCCTGTTCGCCTTCACGACGGATCACGTCGGAAGAAAATGGATCAACTTCTTCGCGGCCGCTTTATACATCGTAGGCTGGGCAATATGTCTCGTTTCCACAAAGCTGGCTCACATTTACATTGCCAGAATCCTCCACGGCATCGGCATATCTTTCACGATCTGCATTGTCCCTGTGTACGTCGGAGAAGTGATTGAAGACCACTTAAGAGGAGCTATAACTGCCACTATCATAATGTTCACATCTTTGGGAGCATTATACGTATATATTATCGGTCCTGAAGTCAGCTTCATCGTGTTAAATCTTATCTGTATGGTCTTTCCGGTCATGACTCTGCTTTCGTTTTTTTTAATGCCGGAGTCACCTTACTTCCTGGTGATAAACAACAGGATACGGGAGGCAGAGACTAACTTAATGCGGCTGCGGGGAGAAACCTCCAAATTTGATGTTTTACCTGAACTGGAAAAGATAATCGAGTTTGTAGAAGACGGCTTCAGCAAACAGTCAATCGGAAATAAGCTGAAGATATTCCAATTCAAAAAATCTCTCAACGCTGTTGCCATAGTAACCGCATTGGCCTTCACCCAGCACTTCAGTGGATTTTCGGCGTTTAAATCATACTTCGAGATCATTTTTTCCGTGGCAGATTCGCCTATTGAACCCAGCACCGCGGTCATCTCCGCGGAACTAGTCGCTTTTACAGTCGCCCTGTGGTCTGTCTTCTTCATAGATAAACTTGGAAGGAGACCTGTCTTCTTGATCTCTTCAATAGGTTGCATGACTTCCACAACTTTAATCGGTTTATATTATATTCTGGATTATTACCAAATTGTTGCTAAATCCTATTCGTGGATTGCAATGATTGGAATATACGGATACCAGATATTTTTCCACTCTGGCATGTCGTGTACGACTTCCGTAATAGCTAGTGAAATTTTCCCAGCTTTCGTGAGACCTTGGATCACAGCTTATACCGCCATGCTGATGGCCATCTTTGGATTTTGCGTCACCAAATTATTCCAAGTCGTGGGCGACGCGATAGGATATCATTTTTCATTTTGGTTATACACGATTCTTCTTATTTTCCCCACCTGTTACCTATACGTGTACATGCCTGAAACAAAAAATAAATCACTAATTGAAATACAACGTGAACTCTCCTGCAAGACGAGTAAAGTAAGTAGCCACGAGGATCCCATGAGAAACTTGGGAAAAAATATTACATGATACATAAAATTATATATTTTATTTTATTGAAAAGACTGAAACATTTCCTCCAAACGGATTTTGCTACGGGGAGGTACTTTTCATTGAATCTCAAATGGTGAAAAGGGATTTTTAGACTAGTGACAATTCAAAGCCTTGAAGGCAGTTTACGTGTATATTCTGATTTAAACAATTACGTGATTTTTTAAATAATATTGAGATACGATTATAATGTAGGCATATTTGTTATCACATATTTGTCTGTCTGAAAGTGATAATAATATCTTTTAGAAATGTAAAATTTGTATTGTGCTTTAATGTGGTTTAAATGCTTTTGCTAGTAATTATTTTCTCATTAATTAAGACCCCCCTGCAAACAATATTGTATATCATTTTTTACTAATGTTGATAGATAGACGGAGCGTCAGCCATCTTGGATGATGTACCGTATTGCAGGTAAGATCACTTAGATATTGTGTGTAATTGTATTTCAATTATTTTATTTGGTTGTTTAATTGCCATTCGCTGTCCAAAAAAGATATATAACGCATTAATAACTCAGATCTGTACAAAAACAGTTGCAGGGCACTGTTTAGAATGTAAGAACTGTATAATATTTATTTACTGTGCATTTAATTTACATCCTACAGAAATGAGATTGAAAAAAAGACGAATTACGTGTAATTTTTTGCTTTAATTTAAACTGGGTATCCGTCTCAAACGGCATAAAATGTTAATCGAGCATGCGGTGAAGAAACCACTTCTGAAAAATGCAGTGTTGGTCCAAAAAGCTTAGGAACGGAGACGAAGTCTTAAAGATAAACAGTGTTGAGGACTTCCTGCCACCGTTGAAAATAACGAATTGAAAACAAGCGACAAACAATCAACATTGATTAACCGAAGGACCTGTATAATTCAAGAATGCATAGGATCAAATAGTTCTTCATCATCGTCATCAGCCTACGTCTCTGCTACTGCTGAACATAGGTCTCTCCTAATTTCAAATTCATCTTTTGATGTCGTCGATCCATCTAACTTAAGGACGATCAACACTTCTTTTACCGGTGCAAGGCCCCCATTCGACAAATGCAGGTTGAATATTATGTTCCAGGCCAATGTTGTTTTTGAATAACTAGGAAATGAAACACATTTTTTTATTTGGGTTTTCAAATTATTAATTATCAACGCATCAAACTTTGTAACAATCTCCCCATCACAATTAGAAAAATTACGGACTATCACAAATTTGTATCTGAAGTAAAAAAATTATTTACACAGATTAACTGAAACATAAATTAACTCGTATATACTCCTTCTCTATACGCGAGTTTTACTCTCATGGAGAAGAAACAAATATTAAAATATATATATATATCTACTGATTATTCAAAATTGTATTATATTTTCGAAAATTAAAATAAATAAATAAATGTTTGGAATATGAGATCGGCCAAGTTTAACCATATTTTTCATAACATTCTTACACACTTCCCGTGTTATTTCAGCAATTTCATTTCGAATAGTGTCCTGTAAACCTTTTCTTTCAAGTACCTCTATAGAAAATAGTCGAAAGCTGTCAAATCAGGTGATCGTAGAGACCAGTCGATATCACCACTTTTTGACATAATGCGGCTGGGAAAAAATTCTCGCAAAATTTCAAGCGTAGCTCGGGCTGTGTGTGAGGTCGCACCATCCTATTGAAACCCATTTCGACCACCAAAATTTTCTCCAACATGTGACGATAGCGGTCACCATTAATGGTTACAGCATTGCCATTATTATTTAGATAAAATGTTTTAATTAACACGTTGTTAATGCGTTAGATGCTTCATAATAAATTATTATCTACGACTACCAAATTCGAATTGACAAATGTCTGAAAACCCAAAATGGTGGCTAAACAAAATCGACCTGTAACATAATATACACCCTGTATGTCCAGCCCACCTGAGCGTGTAAATCTTTTGGGTAACATCTGTTACTTTGATTCTCTGGCGAATGTGTATGTTAGGTACTCCATCTCTCAGAGATATTCCAAGCATAGCCCATATCCATTGCTCTTTGGGCAACTTTTAATTTTTGTACGTTGTAGTAAGTAGGTATTAGGAGCTCGTACTAGTTGTAGGCTTTAGTCTTTAGAGTTGAGCATAATTAGTTATTTTCTCTAAAGTTAAGTTTAATTGAATTAGAAGGTTAAAATTAATCATTATTTTAAAAATCAACTTATATATGTCATTAAGAATGCACGAAAAAAATATTAGTCAGAGGGAACATTTGTGGTGCTTTATCTTATTTACTCATCATTTGGACTGTGTTTATGGTGAATATTAAATAATCTATCTATTGTTAAAATAAATGCATGCGATAAAAAAAAAAAAAATTGTGAATACGTCATATCTATGTACTTTTCTCTAATAACGATCATATTAAAATAAAATAAAAGTATATAAACTACATATTAAGAAGTAATAAAATGCTATTTTTTTTAAATTTAATTAGAAACGATTTCTAAATAGTTAGTTATGAAGTGTACTATATTAAGTATTATTAAACTATTTTTTATAATAAAAACGTTAAAAATAATAAATATTATTATTTATTTGCCTTTTACCCCCTCCCAAAGACGCGTCGGTCAGGCATGCTCTTGTACAAAATTGGAAGAAATGTTCAAGCGACACTGGATGCACACTGGATGCAGATCAGCAGAAGAGGAAGATTAAAAAATACAAGAGTGATTATAATGATTTCACTTAAGATAGGTAAAATACTGCAGCCTGAGCTTCCACTTTAAATGATAAAAAAAAATTTTTTTACACATTTTTTACATTTTTACACCATAATAAATTGTTTATAATGTTTAGATTTAATTATTCAATACGGTACTTATGAAAATACTTATATAAATTTCATCGATAATGGGAATGAAGTCGACTATTTTGTATTTTTTAAATATGCGATGAAGAAGTGAACAAAACAAATAAATATGTCATTCTCACTCCCATAATGACTACATATTGACCCATGAAAGTCAAACTTACATTTTGACAATTTTTATTAATATTATATTAATAAAAGAGAATAGCATTACCCTAATTGATTAAAGTAAGCGGCTGTATAATACAAGATAAAAACAAAAACATATTGATTCCTATATACGTCATAATCTTTATCTTACAGATATGCGATATGTTCTAAGAAATAAATCTTATTGGAAGTACTCAAAATATTACTCAGTGAATTTTATTATTAATATTTATCACTTATATCAAATCATCTTATTTTTTATAAAACAGATATAAATTATAAAATAGAAAAAATTATCTAGTTAAGCTGGGAATAATATTTTTGTGTATATTATTTATTTTAATCACTATCTTGAGACATCGCTGTACATATATGCTTATATGGAGTATGTGATCCTTCTTACTTACATAAAATATTCATAAAAATACGAGAATTGATTACTCAAATGAGTTGGGTAATTATGAGTAAAATAAATTATAGTTGATTTAGTTATGTATATATTAAAATATCATTGTCAATATACCGGAATTCGAACCTGGATCTCTTTCCAAATAGGGGAACATGCATTATCCAACTATGCTACAGCGATAGTACTTTTGACGACAAATTTTCGAACCTATATGTTACACTTTTTCAAATTAATACTTCTACCGTTCCATTATTTGAAAGCCATCTACATTGTTTTTACGGAATCTCAAATACCTTTCAGTAAACCGATAGCAGACGCTAGAATTAACAATTCATTTTTATTAAATTTTGGACACATTGATACAACTTATATGTTATTATGAAAGAAGATCCAATTTTAAATAATGACACTTGAACGACTCCTGAGGATGAGTTTTAAACAAAAAAAAATTATCAGTGTTCTTAATATTTTTCAAACTAAACTAAGTGCGAGAACTTGGTGATCTCCGGTATAAAAAATAAACTCCGCTCATACTTGATGATGGACCCTACAATACACATGGCAGAATAGCCCATAAAACTACACAGAAGATTCTCACGGCCGTGAAAACCTGAGAACATTTTTAACAAAAAAAAAACCTTTTTGCTCTGGCCGCAAGACTTAGATATACATGGTATGTGTATGTAAGTGTTACCAATTTGCTTATTTCTCTATATCCAATATTAAATGTGATGTCCTTGGGATTGTATAGTTGTGTGTGTGAGTGTGTGTGTGAATGTATGTATAGGTATATCGTTTGACTTGTTCTAGTGATATACCTTGCAACTAAATTGTATCTTACTGTAATAAACGTGTAATAGTCACAAAGAGTATTTCTTGGAACTTCACATTACAAGGTGTATACTGAAGACGTACTTAGAAGACAAGTGCGTATTATTAAGAGACTGACTATTTTCTGTATGGATACTTGAATAATATTTTAATGAAATTTCTGAAATAACAACACTCGAAGTGTGCAAGAATATTATGAAACATATGGATGAAAGAGCACGCATTTGTGCCGCTGCCAGAGGCGGCCACTTTTCCGACATCATATTTCAAACATAATTGTAAGAAACTAAATAATTGACAAATAAAAACCAAATTAAAAAATTACGTTTCATTTTTTAGTTATTGAAAAACAATATCGGTCTGGAACATAATATTCACCTGTAAAATGTGGTACAATATGAACAAAATGTTGATATCTACCTAACACTCACACTCATCTATTCTGTCTACAGTCCATCATTATCATGAGCAGCAATCCTGAGTGAACCCCGGCTGTCTTAAGCAACCCATCTTTCTCCAGACCATGATATCTCAGTCCAGTGCAGATAACACAGATATAAAAGACAGACATTGTGCATATCTAGTGCCTTTAGAGTTAAGTCATCATTTATCTTCATTTAGTTGGTGTAACCTAAATCTATGCCTAATGCACGCCACTGGTAAAACGCAAGTATTGCGAGAAAGTCGGGTGGGGTTACGCTGCAGATTTTTTAAACTTACGGAAAGGGCTTTTATAAAAATTCAGGTACATTCTAGTATGAACAGAAAGCGTGGTGTTTTCTAAAGGAGTTCACTCGGATACTTCCATTCCCCGTCTATTAACACTCCTTTTCATTCCTTTTATGGAGAAAAGTAAAAATATTTTTTCAAAACGTTTCATCACTTTGAAATTCTTTATATCGGAACAAGTAAAAAAGTAAATACAATAAAATCCGTCTATTCACCGGGCGATTTCCATTCCAATGTTGAATTTCCCGCAATTAAGCGGAATACTTTACCGCCTTTTTGCCGCAGCCCTGAATGGAAAACAACTCGGCGTTGAATAAGAAAAATTCCTTTATGCTCACAGATGCTCCCTGGCGAGGCGCAGTGAAAGGAGGTTTTATTCCCGGAGTGCCGGGTTGGCAGCTTTCGTCTAAAAAACTGTACCGCCCCGTGTATGAAAAACATTCAAATGGAAAATATTTCTACATTCTGAATTATATGCATTTGCTACGCAGGACAAAATATTTGTTCTTTTTTCGCATGCTGAAAATCAAATGCATATTTTGGTGGTTGTTTTTACCTTATTAATAAAATAAACAATAACCTTATTAGATACCGAACCACTAATTTGAAGCAAACTCAAATTATTACGAACCAGGGTCATGATACTCGAACATAAATTTCGTGAAAGCAAATTATTTCGTCTTTATTATAGGCATACCGTTTTTATGTTTATTATAGGCCAGTGGTGGCGAACCTATGACACGCGTGTCAAAGGTGACACGCCACAGCGTTTTGGGCGACACGCCAGCGTACACTAATATCAAAGTAATCAATGAACACGTGTCTCGGCGTACATATTATGTATATTACGTACATATGTATCTCTTTTGGGTCTCACTTTGTAAAAAAAACAATAAATTGAAATTAGCAATTAATTAATTGACATCAAATCAAATAATATGTGTTCCATATTTTTTTTTAGTTTACTTAACTTTACTCGATAAATTGATTTTATATTAATATCTTTCTAATTAATGCATTTCAATTTGTATCAGAAATATTTGACTTACTATATTTTACTATGCGATAATAAACAATGATAACAAGTCATAATATATAATTTTAAAATGTATATTTTGAATATTAATTAAATATATTAATTAGAAAGATATACATATAAAATCAATTTTATCGAAAAATATTGTTGTTGCGCCACCGGAATTCGGACCTGGATCTCTTTCCAAACCGGGGAAGGTGCATTATCCAACTATGCTAAAGCGACAATATTTTTAGCGACAATTTTCGAACCTGTATGCTATCTTTTTTGATATTAATACATTTAATCGTACCATTATTTGAAAGAGCCATCTACCTTTATTTTTACAAAATCTCAAATACCTTTGAGTAAACTGATAGCAGACGCCAGAATTATCAATTCATTTTTATTAAATTTTTGGACACATTGATACAACTTTATTATTAGGAGAACACATTCTTATAAGAATGTGTTCTCCTAATGTAAATTTTGAGTTTAGTAAAAATTACGAGGAAATTAAGCAATTTTGAAGTAGTTTTTAAATGAAAAAAATTTCATTTAATTTACCTAAAGGACTTTCGAGAAAATGCATAAGTTGTATGATTTCAAATTATTTCCTATATAAGAGAATAATTAATCTATTTCATATATCGTTACATAAAGCCTCTTATATACCTTCATCTTATAAATTCATTCATAATTATATTCCACGAAACGTATATTTCAAAATTTAAATATACCGCAACCCAAAACCACTATATTTATCAAGGCATCATTTTTTTTAATAATCTCCCCCTTGCAATTAGAAACATTACGAACTATCATAATTTGTATCTCAAATCAAAATATATGTACACAGATTAGCAGACACATAAATTATATACCATATACTCCTCTATATGCTAGTCTCGACTAATAATTATAATAGAGAAGAAAAAAATATTAAAAGAAATTATATATTATAATAAAAATGTATGGTACGAATTATGAAATAGAATGACGCAATGCGCCACCCCAATAGTCAGCATGACCAGGGTCATGTAGTCTCTTTGTCATATCAGCAGTAGATGACGAAAAATAAAGATAGTTACTTAGTTCGAAAATAAGATCTTACTAAACTAATTAACTAACAAATGGACCAATGAACCTATGATTTATTAAAAGCAACATAAAATAAAATATTACTCTATAAATTGCCAAGTTAAAAAACATCATTGGACGCTACAGTGTCCCGCACATTATCCCCAGAGACATCTTGTTTAGAAACTAAACAATGTCATCTCAAATCAGTTCTTAGGAAGGTATATTATCATCTCTCATACAAATTAGAATGTATACCGATACTGAAAAATTAATTTTTAATATCAATAACCTTCACATGTATTTATTTTCAACGCGAAGATTTCATCTCCATTTTTATAGCTATTATATAAAAACTTTCACTTTGTGTATATCAAATAGAATACTTAAAACTACGTTTACGAGGGATGCATTGTTGAGTCAAAACTATAGAATCTAATAGCGATATCTTGGGATTCAGACCCAGTTTACAGTATTTACGAACTTACCTGCATTTTTGTTTATTTATTAGACTTTATTGACATACATGTTTATGTTGTAAAAGAGGTGAATATATTATAATATAACATGATAAACATAAGATACAATTATATTGCAATTAAGTATATACTCGTAGTTTATTGTGTGTGATGAAGTAGCTCCACTTCTGATGTATACAGCATTGTCCTGGCTACTTCGCTAGACTGCCATCTGTATTAAAATAGCCAGTTTTTTCATGCTGTTATGGTATTATTTAATTTAAGAAAGATAAAAATTCGATAGTAACTTGTATAACTTCCGGAATTTTTTTTTTAAATTAATTTTGGGGTGTCAAAATGCTTTACTACTGTTTCAATCATAATAATAAAATTATTTCATATTAAAATTGTTATTTGTCTATCTTGTATTATTATATTAAATTTATTGAACCGCCTTTGTCATTAATTAAAATATTAAAAATTTATTTGGTACTGAAAATATCAACAATAATATTGTTAAATACTAATTAAATGTATTAATTAGAAAGATATATAATTTTATCGAAAAATATTGTTGTTGTAGCATAGTTGGATAATGCGTCTTCCCCGGTTTGGAAAGAGATCCAATTTCGAATCCCGGTGGCGCAACAAGAATATTTTTCGATAAATTGGTTTTAATATGTATATCTTTCTAATTAATAAATTTAATTAGTATTTAAAATATCACAGACCAGTGTTCTGAATAATTACAACTTCACAATAAGAATGTGTTCTCCTTAATAATAATATTGTTTTAAATTTACTGCGCCCATTTGGGCGTCGGCGGAAATTGTCAATCAGTACAACTCGCTCGTATATTAATATTCTTCTAGTACTTGTCCGATTATCAAATGTTAGCGATCATTATCTGGTCAACTGCAACTAGTTGGACTATGGACTATTCGAACTATTCCTTTAGATTTTTTAGCCATGATATCTTGGCTTCTTCTGCTCGCAATATCGCCTTAAAATATGATATGCAGGATCTGGTCCATTTCTGGATGGCGCATGATACGGCCAAAATATTGCAGTATTTTTTAAATCACATCATTTGTTATCAATCCGAGATATTTTTAAAAGCCGTCTATAGGTTCACATCTCAAATGTTTAATAATTTTGACTCGAGTCTTAATTCACTAATAAATCATTAATAAAATGGTTAACTTTTATCTGACGTAAACGTTTTTTTTTAATTCGAAATAATGATTTTATAATGTCGGATTCCTATAAAATATGATGTATGTAATCTCATGAAATGGAATTGTAATATCAGCCGTTATTAATAACGATTCCACTGAGCGGTTTACCGTTTCATCCGCCAATAGCTTAAAATGTTAACTCGCTCCACCATTACGGTTCGGGCCGACCGCAAAGGAATGAGAGTATTCAATTAAATCACAACACTATTCAAGTGCGCTCTATGTGCTACGGTCTACATATAATCTGTTTTCAATTAAGTTATTAGCGGTTAGCTCGATTCGGCAAAAGGTTAAAAACGACCCAAATAAAAAAATAAAAAACAACTGTTGTAATTTGTGACCTAACCACATGATTTATCACACCCATTTAATTTTCTTCTTCATGCCTATGACCGTAGTTACAACCCCTTTGCCCCTATCCCATCTACCCCTTGCAGGGCTGTCCTGACATTATCCCCTTAGTGTTAGTCTTTTCTTCTGCCTTGATCCAGTTGACTTGTGTACGAGAGCTTTGTGCAATTTACGGAACTCATCTACTCTCGCTACATGTTCCGCCCACTGCAGCCTCCGTGCTTTCACCTTCCTCGGGATATCTGGGGCGTTATACCGTTCCCGAAGTTCGACGATCTTTAATCCTTCCATTTTCCGATTAGATTAACACGAATTAAGACTTTATTTTTGAAGACCTACAACCGATTTTCTTAATAGTCACCGTTTATAAAAAGAGATTTATTGTCATAGAAGTCAATTTTATCAGTATTAGCATATCAAAAATTCATTCGGATTCAACTTATTAGCCACATTTGATGGCGCTTTTACGTACGTTTCTTTTAAGCCACGATCATTTGCGGTTTTATTAAATAATAAATCATTAAAACAGCTAAAAATCCGGTTGTTAAAGTTTATTTAGTACATTGAGGTTATGTAGGTATGGTGTAATTTACCTTTGAATCCAATGCACAGCTAGCTCTACAGAGCAGGGATTCTCCTTCTCATATTGGTCAGTGGTTACCAGAGAACAGAATACGGGAAAGCACTTCAATAAAAAGATTTATTCCAAAGCAATGAATTTATTCAAGAAAGTAACACTTAATAATAGGTCAGAATTACGGTTATGAAATATGATGTTTGACACAAATGGGGGAGATGAAATAGAAGGTACAGTTATACAATATATGCAACTCAGATCTTAATTTTAAATACAAATTCGAGGGGATCAGTTCTTCCTGTCCAAATCCATTCATGATGGATAGCACTGGTATATTCCGCGGTGCGGATATCACTTCTGTCAGCCAAGCTGAGGTCGCAAGAGGAGACACAAATTATATTATGAATGATCAAGAAATACCTCGAGTATAACAATAGTTAGCACAAAGGTCTGGCGAGGTGGTGAAGATAGTATGCCAGCGGGATGGGACCAACGATGGACCCTTGATGGATGAGGAGTCCCTTCGAAGCAGGAGTGTACACAAGGAGTCAAGGAAGAAGGCAATGGCGATGTTCAAGATGATGTCTATCGGGCGCACATCAGTTGGAATGACGCTTGGCTTCCGTCAGAACGCATGGCAGTTGACATAAGGTGAGCAATACTATCTACTACTACTATTGAAGGATGCAGATACAGCCTATGTACAAACTGATGATATTCTGCGGTGGAGATTCAGTTGGATATTATCCGATGCGTCGTGAAATAACACGTGGTCGCGATACAAAATGGCGTGCGCACAGAACGTGGAGGAGATTCACACGCCGGGCACTGTAATATTAAATGCACTCCGCGAACCACAGTACAAGATGTTGACACCATATATGGATAAAAATTTAACGTCAAATTTATGATCAAACAACTCTTGAATATTGAGATTGGTGAGATTACTTGTAGAGCTGACGGAGAACGTTCTGACTTCAACGGTAGTCTGGACGAATCTGCTTGGCGGACGGGCGCGCGGGGGAAATGGTTATGCGAGCCATCGTCTCTATGGACGCACGAGTGACTAGAAGTAGTTCAGGACACTTATTTTGCAGCAGAATCTAGGATATTAAAAGTAAACCCACGACAATTTTTAAGAACACATTATTATTGTGAAGTTGCAGTTTTTCAGAACATAGCTCTGTGATATTTCAATACAATATCACATTTCTAATTGATTAATTTAATTTGTATATTTATTACTTCACAATAATAATGTGTTTTCCTTAAAAATATATAACTTGTATTAATGTTTCCAAAAAATTATTTATTTATTTAATTCTGGCATCTCCTATCGGATTTTACTCAATGGTGTTTGAGATTTGGTAAAGTTTTTCTCATATTAACTTCTTAATTTAACATTTATTTTACAAAAACAAAACTTGCACGTTTAATATGATGTCTAGATGCTATTTAAAGTACAAAAAAATATAACATTTTTGAATGACACCACAACTTACTCATGTCAATTGGTTGCTGAACATGTAAATAGTAACTAAAAGTTTGTGTAAACTTCGGTCAGCTTACTAATAATTATTGAACAAAATAATGTAGCTGATATATAGTGGAGTATGTCGACGAATGTGAATTTGATCTTTCGTATCAGAGATTTATCGGTAAAGGTTGGTATGTATCAATAACATCACTCTACACTACGTACAAAACATGTTCTTACATTGACATTTCTTTTCTTCTTCTTTTTGCAGTATTTCAACAATTATTGATAACACTCATTAGGATGATTCAATGTTGAGTCATAGCTCGTTTCGCGCTTGACTCTGTAGTGCCTTTGTGACTAATCTCATTCGAGTACATGCACCACAATTGACACTTTTGGAAACGATACGGTGATTTGAAGTATTTAATGTGTCATTTAATAGTCGATAGCAAGAAATAAGCTGGGTTGATAATGGTTAAAAGATAAATTGCTACTCTTGAGTCATTGGAATGAGTGTGATTGGTATTCGATGATCTAATTGATTGAAAGCTTTAATTAATCACCGCTTAATGATAATATCGCTTCCAACTGGTTACAGACCTTGATTTATTTCATACCGTTCCGCCTCGTTTATCAAAACTCATTAACTAAGAGGTTGGTTTAGTGATTAAAACACTCACACAGTAATCTAGTGGTTGGGGGTTCAAGCATCGTTCCATGAGACTACCATGAGCTAATTTCATAGCACAAGCATTTAGCTTAGTTTGAAAATAGAAATAATATTGACATGCATTCCTTGTATGCATCTCTATTATTTAACAAAAAAATGTAAGAAAAGAAAGAATCGGTAGAATAAGTGGCTAGTGTGATCATAAGGTTCAGGTCTCGTGACTATGATTCTAGATATCCTAGTGATTCGTCCATTGTTACAGAGTATTCCGAAAAGTATTTTCACTTAAAATATAAAATCTTTCGTTCGTACACTTTTCTTATTTAATTTTCTTTAGAATGCAATTTTATTGCAAGAAGAGTAAAATAATTTTAATGTTACGCAAAATAATTCCTAAAATTTCAGTCCCGTCATATTAACAGCAAACCTATTAACTAAGTAAATACGAATCCGGCGGTAATACCACCCTGACCAGATTACACCCTTCGCCATCTTAACTCGGCATAGCGGAACATCCCCTGCATTCTCTGTACCCTTAATCCCTTGTAACAATTCATTAGTAAGATAATTATTACAAACACAACCATAGTCATTGCTTCACTCTCTATTCACTTTGTTTAATTGATTTCATTTTTACGATGATTTAAGATAAATGCTTTGTTCCCGTGAGTGCCTTCGACAACTGTGGTTCCCGTGTTTTCTATTGATATTATGGTCAGATATGAAATTTGAACACTACCACTAACTTTTGATTGAGCGCGCTGATGCTCTGGCATCGTAGCCGGTCGGATGTTGTTGTTCTTCTTCTGCGTGTTTTGCGCGCTCTACAATCTCCGAAAAGGGCGGCAATATTCATACCAACACAATAACAAGAAATCCCAGGTGTGCCAGTCGAAGGAACAAAGGCGCGTAAACAGCTTAGCGCTTCATAATTATCCATGTTGGTATTTGTTACGCTTTTGCTGGGAGTTTACGACGATGATCTTGAAATATGGCCCGCCCCGTGCCATTGACCTTGGTTTTCGCTCTCGGGTAGCTCACAAATAAATAGATTCCAATGTGCAAACTATGGAAATAAATTGTCACATAATAACTATATAATTATGATAAAACCCCATCTTTGTCATATTGCGCTGTATATCCGTACATAATCTTCATAAAATAAAACAATAAAAGGAATGTTTGATAAAAGAATTAATTTAATGCATACTTGGGAATTCGTTTCATTAATTAAAGTAATTAAGAATATTTTCACATTTTCACGGCCGTTCTGAATCACCTGTGGACGCAGATACCAACAGTGACAATAGGCCTGATGATAACCCTGCAATGGAATTCGAAATGTCGACCAAATAGGTTGGATACACACGCCAAAGAAGCACAGATAATGAGATAATGAAAATATATTTTCTTTTCTTAGTTTGGTGGTAACGACTAATTTACTATATCAACAGTAATTAATGTTAATATGATTAAAACCCAGGTATGTGTGTCTGTCGTATGACATAGCACCTGGAAAAATCTTAAGGTGTATTTCACAATGTAAATAATATTTCTTCAATATTTACAAAATTACTCGGTGGCCTCACTTTATATTAATAATTAAACAAAATACTTTGTTTAAACCGCTATTTATTCATTATTCTTATCTTTTTAGGAAACAATGTATACTGAAATTAAAAAATACAAGCATAGATAAATATATATATATATATAATGGTGAATAAGTAAGAACTAATATGAAAACAAATTTAAAATGTGACTATTTGCAAAGAAGATTTGGTTATTTATAATATTAAGCTTACCATTAACACTTTTTCTTATTTATAAAATTTCAAATTTATCTGTATTTAACTGTAAACTCCTGGCATTTGTATGTATAATTTCTAAATCCTTTTTAATATCAAAGGAATGATTTGTTTCCAAAAGTTGATTGGAAAATTCTGAACAGTTATTGTTATTTAGGCATCTCAAATGCTCCTTAATTCTAATGTCAACATTTCTGCAAGTTTTACTTATATAAAAATAATTTGTAAACCCCCGATTTTTTTTAAATATCGTCCTTAATCTTATAATTTAATATATAATTCTTTAATTTGTTATTAATGTAAAAAGTTGGTAGTATATAAGTTTTAATAATTGTTTTTAATAATTGAATTTGAAGTAAGATTATTTAAAAACACAATTTTTTTTCACTGCTTCCCACTACAAGTGTTAATAGCAAGCTTAATATTATAAATAGCCAAATTTTCTTTGTAAATAGTTACCTTTTAAATTTTTTTTCATATTAGTTCTTACTTTTTACTTTTTGTTTTTATCTATGCTTGTACATTGTTTCCTAAAGATGACACCATAGATATCGAAACATGTAGAATAATTTTTAATAGTGGTTTAAACAAAGTATTCTGAGAACACATTCTTATTGTAAAGTTGTAATTATTCAGAACATAGGTCTGTAATATTTTAAATATGAATTAAATATATTAATTAGAAAGATATACATATAAAATCAATTTTATCGAAAAATATTGTTGTTGCACCACCGGGATTCGAACCTGTATTGATTGGAACCTGATTTGAACGATTAAATGTATTAATATCAAAAAGGTAACATACAAGTTCGAAAATTTGTCGTTAAAAATATTGTCGCTGTAGCATAGTTGGATAATGCACCTTCCCCGGTTAGGAAAGAGATCCAGATTCGAATCCCAGTGGCGCAATAACAATATTTTTCGGAATAATATATTTAATTCATATTTAAATTATTTTGTATAATTATTAAATAACATTTTAGTGTAGCTTGTTTACTTTTCTCTGTGAAAGTAAGTGCTTTTACTGTTAAAATTACGCAGCATCCTCTTCTTCTAATATTGTCATATCCAACAACTTGCCTGACCATAGTGTCCTAGGACGGTAAAATGCTAGTATTATTAATAAACTGTTATTATTTAAAAGGGTTTCTTAACTAACCTCGCGTAGGTCACTCACGGATAGAAATGATCGATTCAACAAATACATATTTTTCTCGTATTTCAGTAAGCCGTCTGTTGTGATATTAACAGTCGGTAGCTACCTACCTACGTCAGCAGTATTGCCAAATATTTAATCGAAGATTCTGCATCGGCGGGTCCATGGAAGGATTTAAGTCGATTCAACTAAGGCAAGGGAATCGATTCAACTAAAGCAAGGGAATCGATTCAACTCTGTTTGGGAAAAACACGGCCCGTGTCCGTTGAAGCGCGGAACGCGATTTGTTACATATACAAGTATTATTATATTACGCCTACGTGTTATACATGTCAGGGATCGTTAACTTTTTATTTAAATAAACGTTATTAAGATCTTTTATGAGTAACAAATCTATTAATAAAATATCGATTTTATACATTGCATTGACGCATAAGTTGATAGTGTTTTTATTATATTTAAATATATTTTTTAACCAAAATGTAGGTATAGATAAAATAATTAATAATATAAGATATATTTTTTCGAAAAATATTATTGTTGCGCTACCGGGATTCGAACCTGGATCTATTTTCCAATCCGGGCTCCAACTATGCTACAGCGACAGTATTTTTGACGACAAATTTTCCAATCTATAGATCCATGTTCGAATCCCGGTGGCGCAACAACAATATTTTTCGATAAAATTGATTTTATATGTATATCTTTATAATTAATACATTTAATTAGTATTTAAAACATCACAGACCTATGTTCTGAATGATTAAAACTTCACAATACGAATGTGTTCTCCTTAATAAAATATAATATATTCTCCTCTTGTTTTGCAGTTTTTAGATGCAGAAAAGCAGTGACATTATTCAAGAGATTTATCTGAAACTGTTGTTGGAAAAGATGAAAATCTGATAGAGCAAGATCAAGAAAATAGTGCTAATATAGAATAACCTCTCAACCAAGCTTTCGTAATGTTGAAAGTATGCGGACGGGTATTATCATGCTGAAAAATCACTTGATGCCATCTTCCCAGTCGTTTTCCTTGATATGCGGCCTCAAGGCGATGTATTTGTTGGCAATAAACTTCGAAAGTGAAGGTTACATTCCTCGTTGCACTATTCTACGCGTGACTTAATTCCTCGGTTAAACATTAATTATCACCAACATTCTTAAAATTGCACAATTCAAGACGTATTCAATAAACAACACATTATTATTAAACTGACATTGACATTGGTCAAAAATTATCATTAAACTGACATTGACATTCGTCAAAAAAAAAAATTCTGTAAATTGCATTGGAAATCAAAAACACTACAAACTTATGCATCAACCCAATCTTTTTTTATCCATGCATATACCATTTATTTAAAAAATAAGTGATCTTTTTTTTTTAATTCTCTTACAATTATGGTCGCTACCCAGCTAAGAAGCTAGTTAAGCTAATTAGTGGTTGTGGCACAATATATTATTATACACTCACTATTTGTTTTACAACATATATACACACCATATCAATAAATAAATATGTAAATGATGAAGAAATCATATACGTTTAGTGTAACGCAAGGAATATTTTTTCATGGTAGAAAGAAAAAAGAAGAAACAACAGAGTTGAACATGAAATAATAGAGTAAAATTCGTATTTTTTATATCAAGATTCTGACAATACATTTCTCTTTAAAACTGTATTACAAATATATCGAATTTTCTGGTAGTATAAAAGATAACAATTGTCGATTGGCGTACAAATACATTATTTAGGATGATTTTTATCTTTTAACCTACGAATCAATCAAAACCATACGAAATTAAGAAACAGTTTACGTTTTTACTCTAAATTAGTAAAACTCTAACTCTCAATAGAAAAATTAGAAACTTGAAAGCGTTCTCATTTCAGTTCGATTTAAATATCAGATGATGTTCCAAGAATACAAATTGGTATTAAAAAATCCATACTGTAATTGTAATTTTCATTTTTCCACATATGATTTTGAAAATTTTCTACCCCTGACGAGCAGAATTATTTTACTTACCAAAATGTATTGTGCTACGCCAACAATTACCGCAAGCCCCTCCATATCTGCGCAGTGGCGCGCCCCGGCTGGTCCCTCGCCCCTCACGGGGCAAATCCGCATCAACCAGCTGTACCGTGAAAATAACTTACTCAACTATTATGCCATTATAACAACGCCGTTCGGTGGAGAAGGCTTTCATTTTATTTTGATCGGTTGCCACTTGTTTTCGTACGCCACTGAAAAAGGGGGGATGCAATTTTAGAAGAAAAAACTGAATTTTAATTGATTGGAGTTTATTTTAACTTGAACGTATTATTATTGTATAAAACACAGAGAGAATTAATAATTTTATTTATTGTTAATTATTATCTTATATGTAATATCTAATGTTTTTTGATTGACACGTGTAGGGAAATTGGATAGAAAACTGATTTACACGGATAGGAAAGGATCCGGGTTCAAATCCCGGTAGCAACAAAAATATTTTACATTTAATTTAAGTTGTATAAATATTTTTTAAATTTAATAAAAATGAATTCATTAATTAATTTTTGGAGTCTCCTATCGGATTTTACTCAAAGGTGTTTAAGATTCCGTAAATACAATATAAAGTAGATTCCTTTCAAATAATGAAACGATAGATGGATCAATTTGAAAGTGCAACATATAAGTTCGAAAATTTGTCGTCAACTTACTATGTTGATATAGCATAATCGGTTAATGCATTTATTTGGATAGGATAGCAACAAAAATATACTTTATATAAATGAATTACATTTGTATATCTTTCTCATTGACAAATTTAATTTGTGATCAATTATATTTGAGTAAAGTATCAGATAGATTGATGCCTTTAAAATGTGGTGCTGGAGACATGGATGGCGATACATACGTATGTCTTCATTCTACAGCAATTACACATCACGAAGAAGAGATTCAACCGTTTGTCTAATACGGATCCTGAATTTTTCAAGATTTTTGCGAGAAGTCATCTTGCAAGAATAGAAGATAACTTAGAAGATTATTGTGGAGGGCCTTGTCGACAAACGGAAAAGAAGAACCGACTGTGTGGAAAAAGTGACAGATACTTCTCTGATGACATCTCTTGGATCTGCTGAAAAATGAAGTACAGTCGAAAGGGTCATGACGTTCACAATCCTAAGTCATGAGGGACCAACGTTAATAATGATGAAAGTGTCAACTTCACAAGTCCATTATTACTGTCACAGATTTGTAAAATAAAACACTGTAATGCCGCTGTACTATAGTTAGGTAATTACTTAAATTGTAAAATTACTCTTTTTCACAGAACCTGCCCTTTTTACGTTTTTCGCGCAAATTCTAGGGTGGGTTTAAAACACTAGTGTAAATATATATTTGTGCAATTAAAAAAACAAAATAATCAAATTTCTTTGTATGCATGACTAGGTGGGTATCTACATTATTAAATGTAAACAATCTGAAATAATAAAAACATTAAAAAATGCTAATTATATCAAATAAGTATTTTCACGAGAAACGTGCCATAATATGCAATTTTTCAAACTAAGCTAAGCGCTTGTGCTTTGAAAAATATGGTTTAAAATAAAGTTTGAATCCTTTACTAGACGAGTATCATATCGCAATATCGAAAACCGGTGTAAAATAAAGGTTTAATTTAAATTCCGTTTCTGGATATTATAATTCTTTTTAATAATACAAAAGTCTAGGCCTCTGTCATGTGACGCTGTCCCTTGGCTCAATGGCGTGGGTGGTGGATACAACGCGGTACGTTTATTCATTTGAGTTATTCAATTCAAATATGTTAACTTCTTCTTCTAGTGCTGTTGAACGATAGCCGTGGTAATTTTATTTGCAGCCACTCGATATGGTTGAACTATGGTTGTTCGCAGTGGCGTGCAGTAGGTATAGATTTAGGTTATGCTGTAACCAATGATATTATACAATCATATATAATATATGTAATACAATATATGTACTTTCGTTTAACCAACGTCTTTGGACAAAATAAATTCGTCGTTAATACGATCCTACCATGTATTTATTTATAATTTTAGAGTACTATTAATAGTGTTTTTAAAGTTTAAGTTTTATCGTAAAATAATATTTTATTACCCATATAAAAATGTATGTATGTTTTTAAGAACTTAACGTAATAACTAAAGGAATCAGGACTATTATTTTTTCTTACACAATTTTCGTAACAGATTTTATTACACAATAAATGTATTTTATATTAAAAATCTAAATTGTCAATCTCTCATTCGTTTCTATACATTTTTATCAATTTTCATTCTAACAAAATCACGTCATTAATCATATCATAATAATATGTATTATAACATTAAATTTTACACAATTCTGCTCATTCAAATAACTTCTCACTTGACAACATAACACGTGTATGTGTTTCCATGGAGGGAGCGGCAGAGAACTATTAAGCGTAACGAAACCAAACATACAAAACAGATGTAAAGGGATTTCAGGTGAGGATTAAATGATCCATTGATAGCGCATGCGCCCCACGCTCTAATTGGCCACCGCAGGCACGTGACCGGGCGCGTGGCCAATCGCGTGCCGCCATTTTATGTCGCTATCAATTTTTCCCGCCATCCATCAACGATCTAAGCTGTTAATATGGGCTGTTTCTTACGACCAAATTTTTAGTGATATGTTTTCATATTTATGTTTGTATATAAATTAATATTATTTTTAGAGGGTTTTTTATCAGTAATTTTTTACCCTTCCAATTCATGTATTAATATAAAACACTTATGATGTTTATAATAATAAGGTAGTTTGTAAAAGTGTCAAAGCGATTAGCGCTGATGCACTTGTAGTAGTAGATTAGGCGGTCTAGCCGCATGTAGAGTACTCAGAGTATCGTAGACTCTAAGGAATTGGAAAAAAATATATATATATATTTTTAGGTGATTGAAGAAAGAAATAACGGTCATGTATTATTGTTAGTTGATTATGAGTTCTGCTCCACTAAATTCACACCTAGTTCAAGAATGATTTGAAAAAAGTTATATTTTGATTATTATCTACGTATATCTAAATACAAAAATATAAAATACTGTCGTAAAAGATGTATTTATTTAGACATAAGTGATTTTGATATAAGTGCTTGGAGAACAGACAAATCGTTGGACGAATGCAGTCATCCAGTGAGTAGTTTTTTCATATCTAGTAGAGTCACATGGTGTCGGGCGATTTTAAGATTGTGCGCGTGACCGACGTACAAACGATAACAAATATTTACATAAAGCCCGCGGAGGCTCGCATTACGAAAAAAATTACTTGTATTCATTTATGAATAAGCACATTGGACATCACGCGTAGGAACAGGAAAATAAACTAGTGGATTAGAGAACAGATAAGAGTAGTCGAAATTGTACAATTCAGAAAATGAAATGGCAACGGGCAGGTCACAGCGCTCGAAGAACACACACAGTCATCCAGCAAACCAGAATCAAAAGGCCCCACTAAAACACACTGAACTTATGAAATCTTTAAACTAGCGACAGTGGACAGAAAAAAGTGTGAGACATTTGGGGAGGCCATCATTCAGCAGTGGAAGAAAATAGCTGCTGATGATGATGATGGTAGTGACATTGAATTAGGTTGACGCATAATTATCCTCCGTTTTTGTCACGATTTATTTATTTATTTTGAATTTGACGTTTAATTGACATTTCTCATAATATAATTCTTTAATAGGGTTAGGTTATGAAATTAAAATGCGCATCGAAAACCATACACATATACGCCACATGATGCTGTGCCACTTGGAGAAAGGGTGGAAAGCTGCGGAGTCATTTCGCGATCTCAACGATCTTTTCGGCGAAGGAACGATTAGCGAAAGAGCATGCCGACAGTGGTTTGTTCGCTTCAAAGCTTGCGGTACCAGCATAAACGACAAGCCAAGGAATGGTAGATTTTCGAATTTTGATGACCAGGCCCACCTGGCGGCTGTGGAAGAGCACAAAAGTTGCACCACTAGAACACTGGCAGGGAACTTCAACATTGTTCAGTCAACGTTTGTTCGTCGTTTCTGAAAACTCGACAAAGTGTGAAAATTGACCGCTTAATAATTGTACATTACATATTTTGAGTTAGTTTTCGTTTTTGGTATTACAATATATATTTTTAAAAACGGCGGAAATTTATGCATCAACCTAATATGTACATACCTATTGTAGGACAACAAATTTATCCTGAGGATTACAGCGAATGGACGATAAAAACTATAAAGTCATATTTTATGGCACAACATATTTGTAACAATGATAATAGGGAGAGATGGAAGAAAGGACAGTCGTGGAAAACAAAGATCGATAGATATAGCAACAATAACAACGAAGTGTCCCTTAAGAAGAAGAATAAGATGCCTAGAGCATGTTTACCTACTCACGAATTCAGAATGCATTTTAATAAACTATAGAAAGTATTATAAAAATATTTTTTAAATATAATAATGTATTATATAAAAATCAATGGAATCATTTTTTTTTATTTCTGCACACGAATTATAGATGATTGTGACAAATGTCAATTTATTTATTTTATCCCGTTAAAAAAATAATATATACAATTAAAACAGAAAGTTCTCAATTGACCATACAAATGTTAATCTTACAATCAAAGCAATAAATCACTCCTTCTGTTAACAATTGCCAACACCCCTTACTCCTCTTCACGTCTCACCCTTTCAACAGCCCTTGTAAATATTTGAGGCCTCGACAACCATTTTCGTGTTTCTGTTTTTTTTCATAAATTTTCTGGTATGAGATTTTTGCCTGTCAATAATGACTGGAAATTAATCGTATTTATAATCTTTTTTTTTTTTTAATCAACGAAAATATGTACAACAGAATTTGAAATTATTTTTAAATTGCTGTACTCGTACAGGCCGCCTTAAAATTCACTGGACTAACAAAATCATCAAATTCTACGAAAGTACGTGGTAGCGAATAACAATGGATAGAGAAAAATGGAAGACACTTGGGGTGGCCTTCATCTAGCAATGGACAGAAAATGAATGATAAAGGAGACGCGTGGATGCGGACGCGTGGAATTGCGAAGACACTTAAGCTATTTCATTCAATTGTGTGTTGTTTTCCAATTTGCAATTTATTTGCTATTTCCAATTTGTAATACACTACATATGAGAAAATCTAAATTTTAAATGCAATGCTATTTAATCCTTGTGCAGGGAAACTAGAAATATTGTTCTTAGCACAAGCGCTCAGGTCTCTATTATAAATACAAAAAATTCAATTTTTAATTTAAAAATAATTATTCTTTGATAGTGCGCAAGACAGGTAAAATTTTATAATTTGCTCGTTAGCCGACGTTTGACTACCAACTACATCAAGTGAAGTGGTTTCTATTTAGGGGAAGTTAAACTTTAAAAGGACACCCTGTTTGATTGAGTTTAATTTACCATCCCTTCTGTAAACATTAGTATACAAAATAACACAACACCTCTTTATTATTTTTTTCAACAGATGTTTGTAATCATTGCGTATTGTTCGGAAAATATTGCGTTGTATCATTATAGTATATATAAACATACACTCACAGTGCATGTTGTATACATCGAAAGAATTAATTAATTATAAACTGTAAAGAAAAGTAATCTTTTAAAAAAGCAGTTATGTAACGGATTTATTTACAATATTTTGTTTATGTATTTTTCAGAAAATGTTATTTGCCATGCTTGTTCAATAATAATAATCTGTCTGCAAATACATGTATCTGTATAAATAAATAAAAACCATGTTTATGAAGAAGAAAAATATTTTACTCTCCTTTCCTCAAGGTGATATTTATGCAATTTTTAACTAATACAGTTTTAATTGATGATAAAGTTAAGAGATATTCTTCCGCAAAGTAAATATAGACACAGCTTTTTATTTTTAATTGACTAGATACACGGTGGGTGAACATACAACACAAAAGGTATCGAAAAATAACATCCCTCGATTATATCCGTTACCAACCAACAAGAGATGAATGTATTAAGTGTGTAGGTATCGCTAAAAAGAGGCGCGTTAGCTTCACACACAGAGCCCTTACCAAGAAGGGTTGCATACAACCTCTTTTTCAATTTAATTTAATGATTGTTTCGACTAAATGATGGAATTGATTTTTCACTTCAACTGACATAGGATTCAATATTCATTTGAATGCTGTATATTTTGTTTTTCCTCTTAACCTGATCGAATACTGACCTGAACTCCGACCCAATATATTAAAAAAATATTTCAAATATATTAATTAGAAAGATATACATATAAAATCAATTTTATCGAAAAATTTTGTTGTTGCGCCACCGGGATTCGAACCTAGATCTCTTTCCAAACCGGGGAAGGTGCATTATCCAACTATGCTACAGCGACGATATTTTTAGCGACAAATTTTCGAATCTATATATTACCTTTTTGATATTAATACAGTTAATCGTTCGTATGTTCTGAATAATTACAACTTCACAATAAGAATGTGTTCTCCTAATAAAAATATTTCAATTTTATTTTATACATACACATTATAATTTTTAATATTTTCTAAACTGCGTAACAATTTAACGGAAAGAATTACCCTTCACATAGTAATTAAAGAGTTTTTATCAAAAACTTTTTTTTTAAATAAAATACAAAACAGGAAACAAAAATTACATGAGAATGTGTTTTTTCACTTTACAATGTTTTACAGGGTGTAACAGGCCTAGTCTACTGTATTTTATGGGTGGATACCTGAATATAATATAATATAACAAAGAAATAAAAAATTAGATAAGAATATGTTCTTTTACTTTTTATTTTAAGGTCTGAGGTCTCATCATTTATTTAAATGTTTAATAGGTCTTTACTGAATTTATACAAATATTCGTGGCACAAAACAATCTCTCACTCGATACTCTCATGATTCGATCCGACGATCTGGTAGAATAGCTATGGTGAGGTTCAGTATTTATATTTACATTATCTTTTCTGTGAACTGGTGAGATTTTGCATATTGTAAATAATTTATAATAATCATCTTTGTACAAACACTTCATTCTGTTGTCTACTATAAGTTTTAAAAATCTTAATTGTAACTGTTTAATTTAATCAATACATGTTTAATAAGTTAGTCCACAGCTACTCACTCCATAACTGATAACCGAGTCGACCATCGCAAAGTATTTTTATATAACACCAATATTAACGAACTATTTCAATTTTCGCATAATCGTTTTGCAACAAAATACGAGTATATAGGAAAAAAGATAGTTGTGGATGCACGATAAATCTATGATGTTTTAAAATGCCTGTAATATGTGTTTGAAGAAAATTGATCTTTCTTTTTATTGTACTTACTCCCACTAAATTGTAATCCAAAATTCTTATTCTACACAGGTACTTATCATTCGTGTGTACTAGTTTTTATTTAAGGAGACAGGGGTGGAGTGTCTCCAGAGATTTAAAAACAAATCTGATTCGGGATGTTGCTCATTTATTTACTTTCAGCTCGAATGCCCGTTTATTTAAACCAATAAATAAATCTCCGTATTCATTTAAAATAAAGAAATGATAACAATATTTAATATCATCTAAGGAGTATTTTATCACCTGTGGTTAGGTTTTGTTCAGATAAAATAAATTACAGATTTTACGACTGCCAGTTGCCAGTATTCCGTGAATAACATGACGTCATCAGCGGAGCTTTCGAATAATGACTGGTGACTTTCGGATTCGGATTGCCATTTGACACTTTGTTACGATGTTATGAGTACATTGTGAGTTTGTTTAAAAACCTCACTCAATTGATTTTAAAACTATCAAAAAAAATTATAACAATGTTTTTGTGGATTTTTTTAATGTGTCAAAGTGATGGTACCATAGTAGAACTTTAGAGTGTTATCGATAATAATTTAGATAGTTTTGATTTATAATAATTATAATAGATGTCGCATTATTTCGTATTTTTTAAATAAAATGAGGCACACGATTTAATAAATAAATAATTAATTAACAGTTTAATAATAGTTCAGAAAACTGTTTTGAAACTGTGATAAGGGTTGATCGTTTAGTTTAAAAAAATATATAAGACCGCCCCTGCAACAACACTGTAAATCGTTTTTGGGTAGATCTAAATTTCGAATGCATATGTATTATATATCTTCTTGGGCATCGAATGGTAGGTATATTACACAACCATAAAAAATAAATAAAAATTCTATTACACACAATTTTTAAGTGATCTTACCTGCAATAACTCTACACATCCAAGATGGCCGGCGCTCCGGGAAGGTCTCATATATATATACAGGGTGAATATTGTGTTCCAGGCCGATTTTTTTTGGTTTTTTGCCATTTGGTAGTCGTAGACTGTCGTTGATTATAATTTATTATGGAGCATCTACTGCCTTAACACCGTGTTGAAGTCAATAAAACATAACAACAAACACAAACACAACTTTTGGAAAAAAAATCAACATTAGCGACGAAGCTCATTTCGACTTGACGAGTTTTGTTAATAAACAATACAGCCATTATTGGGGTACTGAAAATCCTCAATTGATACACCCACGCAGAGTTGTATGGTGTGCCATGTGGGCCAGCGGAATCATTGGGCCCTATTTCTTTCAGGATACAAAAGGCAATGCTGTAAAAACTTATTGGGCCTGCAACACATGCGGTTTCAACAGGAAGGTGTCACTTCACACACAGCCCGAGCTACGCTTGAAATTTTGCCCTATATATACAGGGTGTAACACAATATTTTATGAATGGATATCTGACTAAATTACTCATATGTACTTAATCTCAACCATTTCAAATATACAAGCATTTCATAAAAATTATTTCTCTTATTTGAAATATTTTATTGAATAATATAATGAAAACAAAATATTCGAGGTCATATATTTTGTTAGATGATTTAGGGTCTGAAGCAGATAAATAGATGAATATTATAATTTTTGAAGAATTCAAAGTACCAACATTTTGTGATCTATTTAAAAGAAATTCTATTCTTCAAATATTAAAAGATAAAATGAAAAATATCATTTCATTACTGAAAATCGAACTAGGTTTAAATTTGTATTTTCATGCTCAAAAATCAACACATTATTTGCACAACACCACTATACTATACATACGAAACAAAAATTCAACAGCTTTCCCAAATACATCAGGAAGATTAATGATAATAAAAAAATAATAAATGCTATTAAAAAAAACACTTTAAAGATAAATATGTACCGCCATAACTTAAAATATTTTAAATACTAATTAAATGTGTAATATTGTTGTTGCTACCGGGATACGACCTGGATTTCTTTCCAAACCGGAACGATAGATGTATTCATTTGAAAAAGTGTAATATATAGTTTCTAAAATTTGTCTTCAATAATAATGTCGCTGTAGCATAGTTGTATAATACATCTTCCTCGGTTTGGAAAGAAATCCAGGTTCAAATTCCGGTAGCCTGACAATAATATTTTTCGATAAAATTGATTTTATATGTATATCTTTGTAATTGATACATTTATTTAGTATTTAAAATATCATAGACCTATGTTCTGAATAATTACAACTTCACAATAAGAATTTATGCTCTTTAATAATATTATATTTTTATATCGCTATTAATATATTATATTTTATTTTATTATATGCTAAGTATTGTAAACAATATTTTTTATTAATATACACTCCACTTCTCTGCACAGGTATATGCTTTCAAGAAAAGTGTGGCATGTAGAAAAAATTGTATTGTATCATTGTACCGATATCAGATTAATAAATAAATATATTTAAAAATAATAACAGTAATCGATAAATTTCGTATAAATAAAATATTTTCCGTAACGGTGCAGATTTGCACATATTCTTGAACATTGGACTAGGTATGTTACACATGTATATAGATATATTTTTTCCGTCCGCATCGAGATCGTGGATTTAAATTATGTTTACAACTATATAATTTTTATATTTCATAAGCTGGCAGTGTCTCAATAAAATATATATATATTGTACGTATATTGGACATCATAAAAAAACGACCCATTTGACGCACGTACAATTTTTTTTCTCTTTTCACAATTCAGTTAAGCCGAATCGTTTACGACAATCCTCCTCTAAGGACGCCGTACAAAAGGTTTCCTCCAATTAAAATCCAACCATGGACGCACGCGTAAAGCGCAATCTTCCCCTTAGACTTACTTTGTTAAAAACGTGTTTCAGTATTGCTGCTCTCGAATCAAAAGTGTGTTTTGTAAAAAACAAATAAAATTGATGTGTAGCTCGCGTAATCTAAGAAAAATACATGACAAAAAAAGTCGATAAATATGTCATATGGTGAATACATATTTTATTCAGTACAAACTTGCGTAATGAAATTTTTTAATAAATCACATAATCGAAAATAAAAATAAAATATAATATAAAATATTTTATATTTTTAGAGAAACAAACAGTACAATAATAATAACATGATATATTAAAATAGTACTAGTGAAGTTTCTTCGGAATTAAATAAATAGTACATAATAAACAAAAGAGTAGTACATTTAAACAAACTGATAAACTAAAAGATTTTTACATTAAAGTAAACAAAAAAATAGTATATATTTTTAAAAAAGACATATAAAGTGGGAAGGGTTAGGAGGGAAGGGAAATGGGATGTAATATATACAATTTATGTTAAAAGTTACTAAAAAGTTGGCGTAGTTTAATTTTAAAGGGAAAAAAAATATTGTTGAACATGTTCAAGTTATTAGAAGAATTTACGGTATTATATTTTGACGTGGAGCGGGTCCATAAGCATTTTTTTATACAATTATTTCAGCCAAAATTTGGATTGTCAATATTAGAACACACAATTACTGGATTTTCAAATACAAAAGCACTGTTATTAAAAAAAAATAATAGATATATCATAGAAACGAAGCAATTTTTTATTATATTTAATGAAAATATATGGAAGTATGGGTAATTACAGGGCCGACGACCTGTCTTCGGTTGGCTTAAGTGATCACTTTATATAAATAAAACGTTCACCATTCTCACCCATTGATAAATCTCCATATCTATTAAATTTTTGAAATTTGTATATATGTTAATAATTTTAAACACTTCGTGTACCAGTACACTATCGTTATCTATGGATTATATCTATAGATGGCAATAGTGTAGTGGTACTCGAAGTGTTACCACATATTAACATATAGTTATACAACTTCCAAAAATTTTATAGATATGGAGATTGATTAATGGGTGAGAATGGTGAACGTTATATTTATATAAAGCGATCACTTAAACCAGCCGAAGACAGGTCGTAAGCCATGTAATACTTCCATATCTTTTCATTAAATATAATAAAAAATATTTTCGTCTCTTTGTTATATCTATTATTTGTTTAAAATATATCATTTTATATCTCAATAGGCTCGTGAAAAAATTCAGTGCCTATACGAAACCTACCTAAAAATTTTAATAAAAAAATTTACATTATGCTATGTTTAAATATATTATATTTTAAAATGTCAATAATTACTGTAATCCAATTAAATTCCTTCCTTTTTTGAATAATCACGATTGATTGGATTGTTTAGAAAAAATATGATCTGTGTGTGTGGAATTTTACGATAAAATCCGATTCCCTTTTCATTGATATACACCGTTTGACAAAGTGTCACGTATTGTGCATCTACTTGAAGGGTCTAGTTTACCCGCACAGATACCGCGATACAGAAATAAACCTAAACAAGGCGGACCTTGAATTTGAATGGTTGTATATGCGATTTAAAGTAAGTCATTTAAAGTTAAAGTAACAATGTAACAAAAATTATTTATCCATCGATTTCAGGTACATATCATATTTTTTTTTGGAAAATATTTCAATATTTATATGTTCTTTCAGAACGGAATCAAAATATTTGTGATTAGAATTTTTTTTTTTTTTTTAAAAAAAGGATATCTAATGACCGCTCACATTCTAAATGAAACGTTTCTGATTTTATATTTTGATTTCAAATTAATTACCGAGTGTTTTACTTTGGTTAATTTTGACGAATGAAAATATGTAGTTTAATTTTCAATCAGTTTATGACGTGGTTCAAGAAACCGATTGGATTACGGTGGATCCGTATGGTGAAGTTTGCAGATCAGTTTAAAGGGCGGCTATAGGTAAATCAGGTAATTACTCAGCTTAATACAAATTATTAATTACATTATAAAGTGGACTTATAATTCAAATTAATATTTAGGTATCAAGATGGTCATTGTCGTAGTTGGCACGCTGCTGTAAGAAACACACTTTCTGTGGGCGTCGACCAAAAAGGGAATGATTCAGAGTGGCCCCACTACCTAACGTAATTCACGTCGAAGATAGGAGCATTAAGCTCATCACTAGGTAACGAGAATTTCAGATACGTCACTGGAGGCGATATCGTGTCACGCACTCCTGCCTAGGACAAGTGTAAACTAAATAGTCTCTAAACAGTGTCAGGTGAAAGAAAACAATATTAATACAATTACGAGTCGAAAATGTTCAAGGAATATGTGTAAATTTTGCACTGTTACGGAATTGGAATTGAATAATGCACCTTCCCCGGTTAGGAAAGAGATCCAGGTTCGAATCCCGGTGGCGCAACAACAATATTTTTCGATAGAATTGATTTTATATGTATATCTTTCTAATTAATATATTTAATTTATATTTAAAATATCACAGACCTATGTTCTGAATAATTACAACTTCACAATAAGAATGTGTTCTCCTAATGAAAATATTATCGTTTGAGATTTCTACAAAATCTTGTTAAGCTTGAAGTCTCCGTACTTTGATATAAATATTTGCAAAATTGCTCTATTATTAAACAAATATCAGATACCTTATAGAGACACAACTATTTTTTAAATTATATTTAATAGAAAATATATGGGGTAATTACAGGGCTTACGACCTGTCTTCGGCTGGCTTAAGTGATCACTTTATATACATATACATAAAATTCACCAATTTTCACCCCTCAATCTCCACATTTATCAATTTTTTTAATGTTGTATATATGTTAGTAAGTGTACCACTATATCATCGCCATCTATGGACCAAATTTGATAAATCATTTTTCTTTTTTTGTTAAACAGCTTATATGTCATAATTATGAGAATCTGATTTTTTTGAAAATATTTTAAAGCAATATTATTTATCTGTAAATTGTTTTTTTAACATATACTAGAATACGCCTGGAATAATAATATTTTTATTTTTTTTATATATTTTCTTATTTTGACCAGTATATTATATTAGCAATATTCCATTATTAATCGATATCTTTGCTTCAGCCCTAAATCATCTAAAAACAATAATCTAGCTGCTCAAAATCGATGACCTTTAATTTATTGTATTCAATATATCATTTGTAATCAATAAAATATTTAGGAGAACACATTCTTATTGTGAAGTGGTAATTATTCAGAACGTAGATCTGTGATATTTTAAAATATGAATTAAATATAATAATTAGAAAGATATACATATAAAATCAATAAAATAAAATTGCATAGTTGGATAATGCAGCTTTCCCGGTTTGGAAAGAGATCCAGGTTCGAATCCTGGTGGCGCAACAACAATATTTTTCGATAAAATTGATTTTATATCTATATCTTTCTAATTAATATTTTTAATTTATGTTTTAAAATAAAAAAATTCAATTAATCAAAATAATAGTATTCATAGGATTTTTTTGAAATGCTTACATCTCTGGCATGGTTAAGATTAGGCACATTTTCGACTCGTAATTTAGTCAGGAATATCCACCCATAAAATATTGTGGACTAGGTCTTTAACACCCTGTATATGGTTTTTATCTGTAGAGATCCTCCTCAAACCTTAATTTTTTTTATATTGTGTAAATAAGGAACTATGTAATTGCAAGTCGCGCGAGGGTGGCGCGGGGTAAGATATAGTGGGGCAAGGGCGGCTAGGGGTGTATGGGGTAGCGCAACAACAACAACAAATCGCCAAGTGTTCGCGGATTAGGGACGTGCAAGACCCTTATTCTATTTAGCTTTCTAACTGCTCCCATCGCCGGGGGATTAGCTGGAATAGTACACCCTCTCGAAAAGGAAGCATATATTGTAACAAAAACTTATCATTTTTTCAAGGCTTCGCTGTTTAGGTTAGTTACTCATTGAGCGAGAGACTATCTGATGCAAAAATTGTCTGCCACATGGGCGAGACAAATGTGAACCACATTAGTTATGCCGATGATATGGTTATACTAGTGCCATCTATAAAAGGGATAATGAAACTTTTACAGATATGTGAAACATATGCCAGTGAACACAATATTTCATACAATGCCAGCAAATCGGTCATAATGGCGTTCAAATATGGAAAAGGGCCAGATAATATCCCTCCCGTGTGGCTGAACGGGACGAAATTGAACGTTCAAAATAAGGTCAAATACCTTGGCCATATATTCAATGTAGATGGACAAGACAATGATGATATAGAACGGCAGATGAGACAGTTGAGCGTTCGTGCAAATATGCTGTCACGGCATTTCTACCGATGCAGTAAGGAGGTGAAGAGCATCATGTTTAAATCGTTCTTCACCAGCATGTATACCTACGAGCTCTGGTCGAAACACAAGCAAGTGACGAATAACCGTCTCCGAATTCAGTACAACAACCCATATAGAATACTGTTCGGATTGGCGCATTATTGCAGCGCATCTACAATGCTTACCGAAGGCCGTATACATGGATTCGTTCCGCTTCTGAGACATCGAGTTGCGTGCGTAAAGCTGCGGCTGGAGTTCAGCTCTAGCGCAAGCGGCGCTCTCATGGAAAACTGGTTCCCTGACCAAAGAATAGCAACCCTTAAAAAAAAGCTACATATACAACAATGGCCGTGACTGAAGTGGTTATATATGTAATATTTATATTTTGTTTGCATATATACTTTTTACATTTTTTTATTTTTTAATATGTTTTTTGGTTTTCTTTTTCTTTTACATACCATTATATTTATTTCGTAACTATAATGTATTAACTTTATGTCGAATTAAACACATTATTATTATTATTAATGCCCTGTTCCTGGGAAATATAGAAACAATAATTCAAAGAATATAATCCCTTAATGTACCTTTAACTTGGATTAAATCGGTGATAGACAGCCAAACTCTCCAATATATTACTAATTTTAGAAGAACTTGATTAGAATACAATATGTACAAAATGAATATTATGATCCAGGCCGATTTTGATTTGACACACATTTGTCAGTTTGCATTTGGTAGTCGTAGATAGAAGTTGATTACAATTTATATAAACAACGTGTTGAAGTCATTAAAACATTTTATCTAAATAATAATGGTAATCGCTATGGTCACTTCTTGGTGGCCGAATCGGATCGATTAGACCAGCAACACATGTGGTATCAACAAAACGGTGTCACCTCACACGTGTCAGCCTCGATCACCTGATTTGACGGCTTCCGACTATTTTTTGTGGAGGTACTTAAAAGGAAAGATCTACGCCAATAAGTCAACAACAGTTGCGATGCTACAGAACAATATTCGAAATGAAATTGCTAAAATAACACATTAAGTGTGCTAGAGTGTCATAAAAATATGGTTAAAATAGCACGCATTAGTACCGATACCAAAAGTGGCCACTTGGCCAATGTAATATTTCATACGTAATTGTAATAAATTAAGTAATTGATAAATAAAAACCAAACTCAAAAATTGCGTTTCATTTTTTAGTTATTCAAAAACAACATATGCCTGTAACATAATATTCACCTGTATAATATTTAATATCTTAATAACTCTTAAAAATATTAAAGCTCTTTTATCTTTTTCTTCTTAAGCGGCTCATGGGACTCGAAAGTCAACGACCGCAGTCACCATAGAGCGCCATATCACAGCTCTTCCGAAAAAGTCAGCAATCATGGACTCATTCGGGTCCTCCTCAATACTGCGCTCCACTGCAGCGACAGCTTCTTCGGTGCGCACTGTGGGACGTCTCTGCGGATGCGTATTATCAATTAGAGTGTACATGGTACGAAAACGATCCACGGTTATTCGATTACTTGCTCGGATGGACGATTATGTCGACTGTAAAATGGACGTAGTGCACGGTGAGTTTCGCGAACTGAACCACGATTTTCGAAATAAATTTGCAAGCGTTGTTCTAGCGTAAGTCTTTTCATGGTGAAATGGCAAACCAAACTGACCACAAATCAGATATTAGCTGTCAAAATTTGCTATCGCTGGATAAAGCGTTGCTAATTCGAAAGACAAATCTCTAAAAAAACATCATTTTTATTAAAAAATTATATATCCCTTAAATATGAATTAAATATATTAATTATAAAGATATACATATAAAATCAATTTTATCGAAAAATATTGTTGTTGCACCACCGGGATTCGAACCTGGATCTCTTTCCTAACCGGGGAAGGTGCTTTATCCAACTAAGCTACAGCGACATTATTTTTAGCGACAATTTTCGACCCTATGTGTTACCTTTTTGATATTAATACATTTAATCGTTCCATCATTTGACAGAGCCATCTACCTTATTTTTACAGAATCTCAAATACCTTTGAGTAAACTGATAGCAGACGCCAGATTTATCAATTCATTTTTATTAATTAATTAATTACAACTTCACAATAAGAATGTGTTCTCCTAAATATATCCCTTCACTAAATTACGTCCGACCCTCATGAAAACCTCCCCCGCGTGTATCTTTATACGTAATCAGAGATAACTTAGTAACATAAGGTATTTCTATTATCCAACATAACCTAAATTACTTTCAATTAATAAGATGTATATTCGCCGGTATTTTGGTTGCAGATATGTTTTGATATTTTTTAATTAGCTGTAAAAAGCAGATTTAGTAAACCGGCCCCGATCGTTGTCCAGAGTGCTGGATGATCTGATGTTTTTTAAAATTAAACAATTTATAAGTCGACAAACACATGTCCGTTTATTGATTATCTACTTGAGCTAATAAATATTGGATATATTATTTAACAATACAATGTTCAGGAATACATATTTACAAATATTATCACAATCATAAAAATAACCTATATGTGTGTTGTATAATAAATAATATTATCAGTGCCGAATGAAATAAATCTTTTTACAGGATTAAAATGACGAATGGACGGTTAGGCAGATGCAGATGATACAAGTCGTGAGGTGACCAAATAAAGAGTTATAAAATATCGAGACGTACGTGTCAGGAAGAAATTAATAAGGTTTAAATAAACCTTATCGTTATGAGATTGAGAATTGATAGCTAACGATTGGAGTGAGTATTAACCTTTCCCAAACCATGCAGTAATGCAGGTCTACCATCATAATTAAACCTGCAATATTTCGGTAAATTCATATTTAAGATAATATTAAATAAAATATTAGCGCTCAGAATGACTAGTGAAAAACCAATTATGAAAAGAGAATCGTACAAAAATAATTATTTTTTTCCATTCAAACTGTTGTAAAATTAATACGTTGGTAAAACTACCATTTGTGATATGAAAGACAGAGATCACACACTATTTTCATAGTGAAAATAACAACATACATACGAATATAATTGTCTTTTTCTCACTAATTGAATGAAGGAGATAAGAAGGAAGGCTACATTGTATAGGACTTAATAAATGCTTTAAATTATGTTATTAATTATTTTTTCAAAATTGAATGCTCAATATTTAGAGTAAATTCATGCCATTAAAGCCATTTAAGTTAATAAAAACATTTTTTCTAACCGTTATTCACGGTAACACAAGTTGACAGCATGGCTACGTTCGGGTATTTTATATCATGGTATGGTAAAGGTTAAAAGCATTAGAACAAAGATCAAGTAAACGAAATATTCATGGAAGAAGAACTACTATCACGTATATTTGACAACCACGAGTTGCGCAAAACCACCAAGGTCCCAACGCGGTCGGTTGTTTAATCAGTAGTAAATTTTTACCATTGCCCGTGATGAAAAACGTTCGCAGGTTGTTCAAATGTCAAAGATATTCTCGAATAATAAATCATCAAATATGTGAAAATATCGTCACATTTGATTTATGCAACAATTTTATGGTTTATCTATGGCTTTATTCATCACCTTGTTGAAGCCGCACTTTGCTGGTGAAAATTTTTCGATCTGTGTGCTAAATAATTCTACAGCGAATCTAATCATCATCGAACTAACTCACATTACTAAAATAGCGAAATATTTAATAAAACAAATATCTCATAGAGATAAAGCTATTTTTTTATGATATTTAATGGTAAATATATGGAAGTATTGGGTAATTACAGAACTTACAAAAATTTGATAAATATGGAGAATTGGTGAACGTTATATATAAGCCAGCCGAAGACAGGTCGTAAGCCCTGTAATTACCCCATACTTTTATATATTTTCAATTAAATATTATAAAAAATAGCTTTGTCTCTATGAGATATCTGATATTTGTTTAATAACAGTGCCTTTGTAGGTAAAAGTCCAGAAATCATATGTTCTTGGACATATTCTAATATTGCAAATATTTAACGATTCATTATCGTGTACTGCAACTTTACTTTTTACCATCTGATATTGGAGAGTAATATTAGTTTACTTTTGAATATACATTTGATGAGTAAATATTTTTTGCCAACGATCGAACAACCCGTTTTCGCAATTTTTTTTACTAGAGTAACTTTATCAATTATGGTAAAAATTAACCATTGATTAAACAATCGGACTTTAGTGTATCGTGCTATAGTATTACCCACACCACTGTACGAATGTAAATCGTTGATGTTATATAGCCGCAACCTTAAAATCTCTCGAGATACATCACAACAGATGCTTTAGAAAGATCTTAAACTTGTGTGGGTGAGCATCGAAACTGCCACCCTGAAGCTCCAACTTAGATGATCATTGGTCATTGTGTGCGTATGGATGAATACAGCCTCCAAAACAAGTTATGTTTTCACAACTATCTCACGACAAAATAAGACAAGGTGGGTCAAGAAAAAGTTTCAAATACACCCTGAAGGCGAATCTGAACAAATGTGACTTAGACCCTGAACATACTCGAAGTTAATAGCGTCAAAATATACTTTGCGCCTGGGAAACATACTAACGGAAGAAAGCTGATGCAGTAACCAAGAAAATGAGAGAGAAAAGAAATGGAGGAAACTTCAAGAAGCGGTTTGAGAATAAGGGTCCATAGCCATAACTCGGACTCACAATCGATAAATATTGACAGACGTCATCCTCGAATCGAGGAACCTCTGAAGATGAAGAAGAAATGAAAGGGTGTAAAGTGTAATATTGTGTGTCAATCCTTGTAGAAATTGTCATGATAGTAAATGGATGACGCGCGCAAGTTGGCAAGAATGACAGCGTGGAAGGGATAAAAGGGCGTCGTGCTCGGGCGCGACTCTCTCTCCGGAATCGTAGATCAGAATACTTGTAATATCTGTAATTAACTGTATTATTGTACATCGAGTTCTTGACACACAAAAATACAGCATTGTTTGCAGCCGTAATAGTCGGGTTAAGGATATAACAGTAAAGAAACTAAGTACAGGACTTGCAATCAATTATTACTACATTCACGTTTAAGTTATCGTAAATTAAAATAAATATACCTACTTTAATTTTATACAATATTAGATTTCAAAAAACCGTATTCGTATTAATGATGATTTTTTTTACATCGTCTTAAAGAGGCAATGCCTTGGCTATGATCTATAATATAATTTAACAATAATTCCTAATATTCATAATATTTCAGATTATTTTTCCATAATATATTATGATATGTATATTTGGCTATTTGCACATTATGCTTTTCTACATTATATTCGTTACGACTTAGATAGACAAAATTTAAATAAAAATATAAACAATAATAAAATACCAAACTTACATATGACACAGTCAATTTAAAATAAAAGCAGTTGTCTATAATATGGTATTTTATATTATAGATAAAAATATACTTGAAGAGACAGGTATAATTCGTTATTAAATTTGACTGAGATATGTTTAGGGATGTATAATAAGTCTTTGTGGTTCTGTTCAGTTATTTATAATAAAATCAAATTTTTAAACAAAAATTACAACAGATATACACATTAAATTGATTTTATACGTATATCTTTCTGATTAATATATTTAATTTGTATTTTTTTAAATATTACAGACCCGTGTTCTGAATAATTACAACTTCACAATAAGAATGTGTTCTCCTTAATAAAAATTAGAACATTTTTAATCAGTGATGTTCATTATTGTTCAGGACTTTATCCCATCGTTCAACCAATTTGGCGATTTGTTCAAAATCCGCGAGGCCAGACCAGCGAAATAGTTATCGAGCCAATTTTTGCTGTTATTGTTGAATATAACGCCACTTGTTCGATTGGAGAGCGACTAAAAAAAGGGATTATCTGACGAAGCGAGGTAGGGACTGTAGGGAGATTGCGGCATACTATTACAGTTGAGCTCCTGGATGACCATTTTAACCTTGATTAATGACGAAAAGAAGTATTATTAAGGAGAACATATTCTTATTGTGAAGTTCTAATTATTCATAACATTGGTCTGTGATATTTTAAATACAAATTAAATGTATTAATTTGAAAGATATACGTATATAATCAATTTTATCGAAAAATATTCGATAAAAGATTCGAACCTGGATCTCTTTCCAATTCAGGGAAGGTGCATAATCCAACTATAATGGATAACTACAACGGTAGATGTATTAATTTGAAAATTGTAACATATAGGTTCGAAAATTTGTCGACAATGGTACTGTCTGCTGTAGCATAGTTGAATAATGCACCTTCCCCGGGTTGGAAAGAGATCCATGATCGAATCCCTGTAGCAATAATATAATATTCAATAAACATTTATTATATATGTATATCGTTCTAATTAATACATTTAATTAGTATTTAAGAAAAGAAGTATGTTAAAAATATTATTTTTTCATAAAAAGCAATCACTTTGTGGTTTGACATATTATATTAAATAAAATAACAATAACTTTGTTTGAAACTAACTTTGTATGAAAATAACTTTGTATTTGTTTCCTTTAAAATCAATAAAATCAATCAATCCATCAACACTGTATTTTTCCATCCCTTAATGTTCCGTTTATCTGTATATGTATTCTGTCTCTCTCTTTCGCATATAATTTTATATTCTGTCCCCCATGATGTTCTATTTAACTATATATGTATTCTGTCTCTCATGTAATTTTATATTATGTCTTCTTCTTTATGTATATATAAGTGTACTCTTTTTGTATTTATGATCAGTTTTAAATACGTCCTGATGAAGCTTGAGATAAGCGAAACCGGTTGATGTATAATAAATTTCGTGGTTTCATGCAAAGTTATTGTTATTTCATTTAATATCGAAAATATTCGTTTTTCTCAACTTGACACTATAATAAATTATAAGACACGGTAAAACGTCGAAACCGATGTTTTATAGTAGAAAAAATGCTATCGGATAGTTTGAAGATAACATTTAAAAAAAACCGCAAAGACTTATTAGACGACACAATATTTTGATATAGTTATACTAATTTATAATACAGTGTACAGGTTTCAGTATAGTAAAAGCAGCCTTAGACATATTTTATATGTTATTGACTAGATAATTGTTTAAAAATCATAATAAATCTAATATTATAAAAAAATCTTTGAAATATATGACCAGATTACTTACTTATTTAATAATTTATGCTTTTAATAAATGTACATTAATATGACTATATCGTGGATATTTAATTGACTAGACATATTACAAATGTTTGTATTTTTATGATAATTATATTAATAAAGTTTTTACATATGAATTTATAATATTTACAATTCAACTCTTATAATTACCGGTACAAATATTTCCTTATTACTTATAAATTGAACCGTATTAACTATGTACTCGGAATCTACTTTCGTTTGGCTGGAGAATGGACTAAGTCCTGAAGAATGTTGCATGTATCAGATTAAACTCTGATTTTAAATTCAGGGCGTGGATATTTTATTATTATTCTCTCCGGTAATGAGGGCCGGCTGAAGGGAACGATGAGGTGAATGGAGACCCGAGGGGCGGCAGGCGGGACAAGACGGGCAGTCTACGCTTTTCATCAGGGCGGTTCTTGGGCTGGTGCGGCCCTGGATAGGATCCTTGTCTGAAACAATAATAAAAAATCATAATTGTAGGAAAAAACAATAATATTAATTTTTTTTCTCATCAATATTTTCACAATTAATATGTGGCAACATATTATATAAATAATAAGAAAAACACTCTTATTAAGGAGAACACATTCTTTGTATGAAGTTGTAATTATTCGGAACATATCAGGAACATACTAATTAATTAGTATTTAAAATATCACACACCTGTGTTCTGAGTAATTACAACTTCACAATAAGAATGTGTTCTCCTCAATGATATATAAGTTGTATCAATGTGTCCAAAATTTAATAGAAATGAATTGCTACTTCTGGCGTCTGCTATCGGTTTACACAAAGGTATTTCATGTAGGTTCGAAAATTTGTCGTCAATCTAATGTGTTCGTATAGCATAATCGGATAATGCACGCTCCCCGGTTTGGAAAGAGATCCAGATTCGTATCCCGGTAGTGCAACAACAATATTATTTGATAAAATTAATTTTATATGTATATTTTTCTAATTAATACATTTAATTAGTATTTAGAAACAATGTGTTTAAAACCGCATAAAAATGTTTCAAAAATATAGCAGTGTAAAATTGAGTCCATCATTTTCAATAACTCTGTACTTTTATTCATTTTTCAATGATACTACGCACTGTTTATACATATAAATAAATAAATGTAATTAAACTATGTTATGAAGTTGCAAAAGCGTGTTCTTATGAAAATGAACCATTTCGGTTCGTTAAATTTTCAATTTCGAGCTCTGAACGGAAAATTGTTTAATGTGTTTCCACCCTGTCCGAAGCCATTCACACATTTAAACTTCACAAAGAAAATCAGTCCGAACCTAAATCTGGCATCGCTCACCTATTTTAATGAACGGCTCGGAAATAGTTAAATATCACATGTGACCGACGCCGCCGCCATGTTTGTTTACGGCGCACAGGCCATAGACAAAGAGCCCTCCAGTGCCAACCGGGTTCCATTTTCAAATCAAAGCGGGCTTTGATCCATGGACATAATTATGTGCCGATCTACGGACACATGAATGGCGAATGTCTCTTTGCCGACCGGCACAAAGCTGCTCGGTGGCCATTAGAGGCTCCGACCGCACTTGTATTGGTGTTAATTATCGAACTGTAATTATCACAGCCGTCGACACGATTTGCCGCCATTTGTCTGTAATCCAAAAGTCTAACGAATTCAGCATCTTTTCGAATTGACGCGAACGGTAGTTTTTTGAATCACAAAAAAATGACATTAAAAGCGCGAATTATATTGAAATAACTCGAAACTACTTCTTCTATTTAAATACATACGTGCAATTAAAGGGTTACGAGCCATAAAATAATGTTTTGAGACAATCAATTTTCAATTAATAACATATTTTTGTTACTTTTAAAGGATTTTTAGCATAGAATATATTTTTAAATTTTAAAGATAAACATATAAAAACAATTCTAACGAAAAATATTGTTATTGCGCTACCGGGATTCGAACCTGGATCTCTTTTCAAATCCGGGGAAGATGTATTACTAACTATGCTACAGCAACAGCATTTTTAACGATAAATTTTCGAAACTATACATTTCACTTTTTCAAATTTATACATCTATCGTTCCATTAATTTGAAAGCCATTAATACATTTAATTATTATTTAAAATATCACAGACCTATAGATATAGAATAACTAATATCTTCAAGGAATATGTGCAAATTCTGAACTGTTACGGAAAATATTATTGTTTGAAATATTTACAAAGTCGTGTTAAGCTTGAAGTCTACGTACTTCGAAATAAATGTTTGCAAAATTGTTCCATTATTAATCTAAATCTTTGCTTCAGGACCTACATCATGTAACAAAAAATAGTCAAGCCGCTCAAAATTCGATGACCATTAATTTTTTTTATTCAATATATAATTTGGAATCAATCGCATAATTACATTTTTTTTTAAATTCTTATATTTCTGACATGGTTGAGATTAGGTACATATTCCTTGAATATTTTCAACTAGTAACCTAGTCAGGTATCCAAATATACACGGCGACGGAAAGAAAACATAAAAGAATAAATGATATTTCTAAATTTACCTCTGTTTTCAATAAAACATCTTCCTGGGGCTATGTCCGGTCGATACAGCTCGGGCACTCTATCAGGCCGCTCCAGAGACAGCCTGGCCACGCTCCACAAGGAGTCTTGGGAACTCGGTTGGTAGCCCCTGGCCTCCAAGCGTTCCCTGTATGGGTTATCAGATATAATTTAATCTACGTAGGTATTGATAATGGTGATTTATGTTCCCGAATTGCGTTAGTTGTGGTGATAAAGAAATTTTAATAAAATAACCTGTCATCGGCTGGCTTAAGTGATCACTTTACACAATGTAACGTTCACCTATTTACCCCTCACGTTCATCTATTCACCTATTAGGGTCGTAAACGCTGTAATGCCCACGTTTTCCATACTTTCCATGTAAAAATAACAGCTTCGTCTCTGTGAAACATATATGTATAAAAAAATTTGCTAAAAATTATTCTAATAATTTAAGTTAGGTACTAAATTAATTTTTTAAATAATTTTTTTTTTTTTAAATAGATTCTGCTAAAAAAATAGTAAAACATATGTTTTTGATTAATTAATGAATCCTTAAGAAGAAAATTATATTTTTCGAAACCGCTAGATGTATTTAATTCATTAAGTGGTTAATAAAACAAAGTTAACACTCTAAAATAACATTTTAGTTTAGATCGTCAGACTGCCAAATATCCAATTATTTCACTGTTTTAAATAACAAATTATTTTCCGCACGTACATTGCGATCCGATCTCTGTATTCGTGTCTCAGGTACGACCTGTCGTACAGGCTGGCTGCATCCATTGTCCCGTCCAGCGGAGAGCCGCTGTCGGGCAGGGCCGACGGGGGCAGCAGTGCCGGGGGCGGGGTGGCGTCGCTCTCCATCTTCAGCGCCACGGGCGAGGGCGATGAGTGCACGGCCGTGACGGAGTGCGAGCTGACCGGGGTGCAGGAGCTGTCGTGGTCACCGTGGTGGCTGCGGTCCTACAGATTGCCATTAAACAAATGTTATTTTGAATACATATTAAATGCATCAATTGGAAACATATACCTAGAGATAAAATCAATTTATTAAAAAAATATGTTGTTTAGGAAAACACATTCTTATTGTGAAGTTGTAATTATTCAGAACAGACGGTCTGTGATATTTTAAATATGAATTAAATATATTAATTATAAAGGTATACATATAAAATCAATTCTATCGAAAAATATTGTTGTTGCGCCACCGGGATTCGAACCTGGATCTCTTTCCTAACCGGGGAAGGTGCTTTATCCAACTAAGCTACAGCGACATTACCTTTAGCGACAATTTTCGACCCTATATGTTAACTTCTTGATATTAATACATTTAATCATTCCATCATTTGACAGAGCCATCTACCTTATTTTCACAGAATCTCAAATACTCTGGCTCTGTCAAATGATGGAATGATTAAATGTATTAATATCAAGAAGTTAACATATAGGGTCGAAAATTGTCGCTAAAGGTAATGTCGCTGTAGCTTAGTTGGATAAAGCACCTTCCCCGGTTAGGAAAGAGATCCAGGTTCGAATCCCGGTGGCGCAACAACAATATTTTTCGATAGAATTGATTTTATATAAATATAATTTAAATAATGGTTTGAATAACGGTTTGTTTTCTCCTGCGCATATTTTGTATTTTATTTACAATATTGTATATATATATATACACAAGGAAATGAAAATAGTATTTTGTCTATTGCATTTGGAAAATGTTAACTCTATGACTATTATAATATATTTAAAAAATTAACACTTAATTTGCAGGTATTTATAATTTAAATTTCTAAGTGTAATGTTCATTAAATTGTAATCTAAATATTTAAAATATTACATTTTTATTTATAATTTGTGAACGTATGTAACGATGAAAATGTTTCTGACTTGAACATTATCTTATTGATTTCAGTATGTTAAAACCGAATATGATATTTAAAATGCTTAGTTAGCTCTTATTTCCTAGAAAGCCCATTTATGATATATATAAAATGAAGCGCGTGGCGTTCCGAGCGGCGAAGTAAGGTAGTACGTAAAGGAAATATAAGGGTTGGCAAACCTGACAGCGGAAATGAGAAGTCACCGTAGATCTTATTGGTAGTAACGATGAAATGTTCTGATTGAACATTATCTTATTGATTTCAGTATGTTAAAACCGAATATGATATTTAAAATGCTTAGTTAGCTCTTATTTCCTAGAAAGCCCATTTATGATATATATAAAATGAAGCGCGTGGCGTTCCGAGCGGCGAAGTAAGGTAGTACGTAAAGGAAATATAAGGGTTGGCAAACCTGACAGCGGAAATGAGAAGTCACCGTAGATCTTATTTTGTTCATTGTATGTATACAGCTTACTTGGAGTTTTGTTTTGTGGTCATACTTAACTTTAAAAACTAGGAAGCCCGGTAGAAAGATTTGTTTTGCTTGGCATTGGTGTTACAATGTGGAAGGTTATATGTGAGATTAGTTCTGGTTGACCTACATGGCACTCGAATGGATATGCATCTGAGTAAATCAGGACAGTCTACTTTAGAGTTATTTTGCGTAGGAAGATGACATTGGCCGTCTTTCTAGTGTACCATTTACTGGTATATATATATATAAGGAAATGAAAAGAGTATTTTGTCTATTGCATTTGGAAAATGTTAACTCTATGACTATTATAATATATTTAAAAAATTAACACTTAATTTGCAGGTATTTATAATTTAAATTTCTAAGTGTAATGTTCATTAAATTGTAATCTAAATATTTAAAATATTACATTTTTATTTATAATTTGTGAACGTATGTAACGATGAAAATGTTTCTGACTTGAACATTATCTTATTGATTTCAGTATGTTAAAACCGAATATGATATTTAAAATGATTGACATTCAGTGCTTTTTGGCATATCTATGATTTAGAAAGATATGATTTTTACATGGTACCACTTATTAAGAAGTTGAGCATAAAATATCCCAACTTCCCGTCAACTATCCGACCAGTGCCACGTGGGGACGATCTGCCTGTACCTATCCTTCCAGAGGAGTAATGTCTGCACACAAATTGAAGATGAAGACAGTACAGAGGTGGCATCAGACCCATACCTTGAAGCTTCGATATCACAGGATCCTGATTTCACACCTGAGTCTCTATATAAAGAACACCTTGAAGGGGGATGACCCACCCTTTCCCGGGACCGATTTAAAATTTAAAGCTTCCTTGTCGGTTTCACTCATCAAAGCTAATAAAAAATACGCGACTTTAATTCAATTACATTTTAACAATTACAAAACGAAAAAGGAGAAGAAATTCAAGATGGTTATTAGCAATTAAGATTTAAATTTTTTTAACCCTCCAGCGTCCTTTAAGTGCAGTCTTTATTCATAAAAAATCGTATTACATAAATTCATAAAAAACAAAGTATTACATGCAGATGGAAAATTAAAGTGCAGTTGTTCAAGACAGACTAGGTGAGCCACACAGACTTACCCAAAGTGAACTGCGTTTTAATTCGAGACCTTAAAAATATCGAGACTTAAAAAGTGTTGTGCATGGCTCATTTGGTAACCGAAGAGCTGAAAATTATGTTGAGCTTGTAAACAACCATCTAGACAAGTTTCAAAATGCACTTCTCTCTCATCTAGATTTCTTCCCAGTAAAGTGGGGTGCAGTGAGTGAATCCACCAAGACATTTCATCAATGGTACGAAGATATTACGGTCGGTGGAACTCTGTTATGTTTGCAGATTAATGTTGGACATTGACTGAAGATGTCCCAGAACAGGATTATAGGATTATATGAATTAGGGCACTATTTCAGTATTTCATGTAGTAAATTCAATTCTGTATATTTTCGTTATTTTGTTTGTTTTATTTACGATTAATTTATTTTACATTGTTGCTGTATGATAATATGATAGTGTTAACATTTAGATTTTTACTATTACATAAAAAAATAACAAGTTTCGTATCTCCAAAACTAGAGCTAAAAAAAAAATGTTCACACATACATATAAATATAAATACTACACATATATATACTTCAGTCACGGCCATTATTGTATCTATTAAAATATGCAATATTAACTTTGTGGTTAAAATTCATATTTTTATTTATTATCTTTGTTTTATTAACCACTAAATTGAGTTTAAATACATCTACCGGTTTCGACAAATACCATTTTCTTCTTCAGGATGTCATAACTAACTAAAACATATATTATTGTTTCTTTGCCAGAATCTATTTTTTAAAAATAACAATAATATATGTTTTAGTTAGTTATGACATCTTGAAGTAGAAAATGGTATTTTTCGAAACCGGTAGATGTATTTAAACTCAATTTAGCGGTTAATAAAACAAAGATAATAAATAAAAATATTATTGTATCTGTAGCTATTCTGTAGGCGTTGCCATTCTCTGGTCAGGGAGCCAGCTTTCCATGAGAGCGCCGCTTGCACCAGAGAGTTGGTGCTGAGCTCCAGCCGCAGACAGACTATTTTTATTCAGGAAACAATTTTTTATTTTTTGGTCAGCTTGTGTAATATTATGTTTTGTAATATTCAATAGTAGTTCATTTACATTCATTAAACCTTGTACATAGTCATGTAAACAATTTTTTATTTTGTATTATGGATTACATTATGGATGTACAAGTTAAAAAAAAACGTTTAATCCATTACTCACATTCACACTCTTTTGACTGAAGTAAATTTTTACTATTCACAAATACATTTACTTAACCAAATCAATTAAAGCATGTTTATAAAAACAATTACCCTGAACAGTCGGCGTGTCACCAAATATCGACACAAAACCAATTGCGTAATGTTTGTATGAAATAATTACAGTCCGACCGTCTGACGGGCGCGGTATCTGATTGGAAAAAATATTAGCTTTATGAATAAAGGACAAGTATGGATTTTTTCAGCCCGGTTTTATGAATAATTAAAAGTCATCAAAGCGGCGGCAGAAGGTGCAGGGCTGCGCCGGCGGGGCGGCGACCGGCGGCCGCTCGCCCCCGGGCGGCAATCACATATATGAATTAATCTCATACTTATGATAAAAAAGATAACAATAAACTGCGTAGCCCCAAGACTATCACAAACGCCCCTTTTCGATTGTTGAAATCTCAAACTCTTTTTACATACCATACTTTTCAACACCAATCTACCAAATTATTTTTCTTCCCTGCCTAAAATGTTTAATTACTACGATAAGATCTTATCTGTTAACGCTAATCTGGATATTTTAAATATTAATTAAATATATTAATTAAAAAGATAAGCGCTAATATTTTCTTTAGGATTATCTAAAATATGAATTTTATGTTGCATGTATTTACCGAAATATTACAGGTTTAATTATGATGGTAGACCTGTGTTACAGCATGGTTTGGGATGGGTTAAATAGTAGGTCTAACATTACTGTTCTTTTTTTGAAATTGTCCAAATATCTAAAATCTTTTTTTAAATTATTTGAAGGAACATTTGTAGTTTCTGCGAAGGATAAAATGGTGCTTTTTAATTCAGTCTTCAATTCGGACGTCGATGAACTCTACCAACAAGCAACAGGTATCTCTTCCACGTACGAATCAGAATTCTGAGAATTGTTTAATATTCCATCCTTAGAAATTAGTACGAAATACTATTCGAATAGCTGCACAAATATTCGAGTATCGAATAATAGAAAAAGACCAAATATATTCTAAAATCGAATATTCGGGTTAGAATCTCTAGTAGGTAATCGAGGCAAAAATGTTTGATTGGTACATCCCTGGCTCGGTGCATTAGCGATTGTTTGTAATGAAAGCAATCGCTATCTGTTGTAATGCAATTTTGCTGGGACAATAGCTATTGCGTCATTATATCGCCGATGCATTTTTATTTTCTGATTGTATCATCGAATAAAATCCTTTTGAATGTCGTTTATATTTGTTTATTAACGGAGTTTAATTTCATTTTTTGTTTTTTTTTGACATTTTGTAGTCGATATTCATTTCATAGAGATTACTGAAATTTCGACACAAATCGAATTTGTAGAGATTGCTAATTTATTTGGTTCATAAGGAACTCTGTATAAACGATGTACAGGAGAACTTTAAGTCACATCAGAAACAGATAGGACTGCTTAGAAGTACAATAATATGTGTAATATTATATGTATGTCATGAATAGATGAATAGACATGATCTTGAATTTTTTTGTGGTTTGACATATTATATTAAATAAAATAGCAATCACCTTGTATGAAACTACGAAATTTATTACACGTCAACCGGTTTCGCTTATCTCAAGCTTCATTAGGACGTATTTAAAACTGATCATAAATAGAAAAAGAGTGCACTTATATATACATAAAGAGGGAGATAGAATATAAATTTACATATGAATGAGAGAGACAGGATACATATATGTATAGTTAAATAGAACATCAAGGGAGACAGAATATATAATTATGTGCGAATGAAAGAGATAGCATACATATACAGATAAACAGAACATTATTATTAATCCCACCCGTATCCCTTGTTGTTTTATTTAACTATATATGTATTCTGTCTCTCTCTTTCACATGTAATTTTATATACTATCTCCCTCTTTATGTATATATAAAAGCACTTTTATAATATGATAAAAATTTTGAATAAGCCTATTCAGAAAATTCTAATCTTTGATTAATTTAGTAACTAGGTTTCAATACCTAGATTTTCTATCATTGTGTAAGGCTTGTAAAAAGTAATATTTTATATTACTTTGACATACATAATATGTAATATTGTTCAGTAACACTAATATATTAGTTATAGAATATTATTTAATTATTTATTTTTAATATAGTGCATACATAAGTATTTTTATATATGCTCTAATATAAACAAGATCAAAATCGTTCCTTTTTACTACAACTTATCTTTCACATATTTGCTTAGTTTCATTTTGAATCTAAGTAGTTTTTTCTTTTTTCTTATGTTTTCTGGCATTTCATTAAAATATATTGAAAATACTAAGAATATTGTTGCGTCATGTATTCCGTATGTGAGAGTTTTATATATCATGTGAACAGATACTTAAGTTAATGGTGTACCTTAACGTTTTGTTGCAAAGCCTTGACAATGGCACGCGTTACCGTGCTGAAATCCACAAAAAACGCGATCACCAGTTCCATATATATATTTGTTATATTTAAGGTTTTCGCGGGTATAAGATAACGGATTATTTTCTGGGTGAACCCGCGTCAAATAGCCCTGAGAAGGACTTTTATACTCATGACGTTTCGAGTAAATATCGTTACTCATTCTCAAGGAAATTTTACCATGAATCCTGTTCTAAACTGAAGAGTAAACTCAACCGTTCAATGCATGAATCATAATAAAAGTGAGTTAAAATCTTAATAAGTGCTTAATATTATTAGTTGACGTCGCGATTAACTGTATCTAATGGTAACAAAAGGTTACTTGTAAAATAATAATAAAAAATAATGTTTAAATAGTAATTTATTCAATTGAAATTAATTATATTAAAAATAGTGTTATATTTGTTCAATTGCTTGGCAGTAAATACAGTAATTGATCGAGACTCGGCTCGCCAGGATTGTCCTTACTTTATCGAATACCTAACCGCCATTCATGCATCGTTTGCGTCATTTAGACATATTGTAAACATTTATCAAAATTATACATTATATAATCAATTAAATTAAGCAATATAAAATATTAGTCCGTAAACATATCGCTTATTTATATTATTATCTGTCTTTTTTACAGAAAACATTACGGAAACATGATTTACCTATGTCCACGCAAGATATTTGAACCTTTCCTCACCGATGATGTAAACTGAGTTAACATTGCTACTATTTATGTGAATATCTCTGTAAATATACTTAATACAGAGTTCATATTTTAGGTATTTCTCCGTAGTATATTTATGTATTAGATTGAATAATTACAATATTAAAGTAATTACCATACGCAACAGTGAATGGGACCCACGCCATCGCCTGTACAGAGCTGTACAGCAAGACGGAGGCGTGGCACAGACACCAAAGCCAACAGAATTCACTGTCCAATAGAATTTATTAACATTGTACATGTTTATTTATTACACACATATAAAGATGGAAACATTTAACAGTGCACAGAAAAAGAACAGTAAAGGTGAACAACATAAATCACCCCCACAAAAGAAAAAAGTGGACTAAGCACAAATAACCAAACGCAACAATAAAAAAAGTTTTCTCAAAGAACCTGACGTGAATTTGTCAATACGTGTACTTGCATTTGTGGAGAGGTGTGGAAGGCGCAGTGCGCGGGGCGCGGGGAGCCGGATGACAAAGTTGCGGAGTGTGCGCCGGCCGAGTCAAACATGTCTTTATGTTGTCGTTCGTGTTGATCAATGTTTTTTTTAATTTTTAGCACTTTTACACAATAATTTATATAGCGTCACCTAAGCAGCAATACCATATCTAAGATCTACGAATATCTAAGAATTGTGTACTTTACTGGAGGGAGGCAAAACTAGTTTAAATGATTTTTGTAGTTGAATTTGGTAGAATTACTTTCCTTTCTAGTGTTATAAAGAGGAGCAGATTCTTTCTAAACTGAAACTGAACTAAACTTAGGTACGGTTCCCTGACTTGTGCGCAGTTGATAGGGAGGTTACAGATATGTGGTGATTACATTTCTATGACTTGCACGCCCCTAGCGGACGCTATCGTAAAACTAGTGATATAAAACGATTCCCCGCGAAAATTCAAATCATTTGACAAAAAAATTGAGATATACTGTTTGCAACTTATCTGACGATATATAAGTCAACTATTATTTTAATGATTAATATAAGTAACAAATGTAAAATATTCATATTTATCCGACTTCGCAGAAGTCTACATGTACACTGAGTTTACAGCACCGGAACGCGCGTTTTTATTTTAGCACCGTAAGGGAAAGGTTAAAAAGATTTTCAACTCAAGACAATGTCTGAGATACGAATTTTGCTCCCATGAAATTCTTTGAAGATTAGTTTTTTGTAATCCCCGTGTATACACCATGTCCCAGATATTTGCTTTCTTGTGCCTCACTTCATGTCAAATGTTAGCACATTGACCATTTATGTTCATGTCGTCAGATGAATGAATTTAAATATCCCTAGCATCTATTAAAACGGAATTCATTTTTGTAATTTAATGCATTCTGCTTATCTAATTATCCAGAATAAATAATTGTAGATATTTATTGTTTTAGGTTTTAGATAGTCTCGCTGTCTAATCGAACGTCGTATACTAGTGTGTTTTGTCTCTTTCTACCAATCTCAAGTTGATCTTTGAAGATATCTCCAGATCAAAATATCAATACGTGTACATCAAATCGCTGAGATATGTCTCATCGTATCTCATTCCGTGGACACGCGCAATTAAGTTATTAACGATATAAAAAACATTAGCGGTAGGGGGTCAATGATCCTTCTAAGCTGCGCGCGCGCAGTGCCCTTGACAATAGCGTGCCCCCGAAATATTGTCAACGAATTTTTTTTTGACAAATTTTTTGACAAATTAGTTGAGATAATATTATTGGTACAGATGTAAGTACAATTTGCCGCGAAAACATGAAATCTTTTATCGGTTTATGGTTGTTGATTGATTCATAAAAGGTAGATAATTATTGATAAATATGAGGTATAGATATTTATTGTTATTGTGTTTAGTTTGTAGAACTCCATGTTTATTTTTAATTCAATTTAAAAAGTCAATTTATAATAAATGTTATTATTGAGTTCTGCGAGTTTGCGTAAGCATTATTATGTGTTACAGCTGTTACGCGGCTAAGGTCATTTTCAAACAGTGGATAAGCCACGTATAGTAGACCTATTTTACTGATTTTAGTTACCCCTTCCTCTATCTATTCAATAAGGAAAGTTAATATAAATCGGTTCCACCAAAACCATCTAATTATCCGTGTAAAGAGGAACGGATAACTAAAATCAGTTAAATAAGTTGATTGTGAGGTATAGAATCAAAATCAGGCATGTCCAATTTTTATGGTTTTTGTGTTAGTTATGTACAAATATAAAGCTAATTAATGACTAGCCCATCGAAATTAGAAAAATATCACCGAATTTCGTACAAAAACGTAATTAAGATATGCCTGTGACATCAATCGCAGACAATTAATTCAAACCCAGACAAGTATGTTTTCAGCCAACAAGACGACAGTATTTGGTCATGCGACCTGTGGTTGCTGGTCATGTTCAATATGATTCCAAATGTGACAGTTGTGGTACATTTTTGCATTTTACTCGTAAGCGGGTAAAGTGGACATGTCTGCTTTTGATTCTGGTCTAAGGTAACTATAAACACTTTACTTTTACACTTAGTTTATCCGAAAACGCGTTGGGTCATCTCATTTTTGTCGCTTACTTTTAACTTTAACTATACACCGCCGTAAACTTTACTAATGCACATGCGCACTGAGCGAGAGTCACGTGACAGATGTCATCGAAATCGAGTATTTTTCAATTTTTGATACTGTAGTGTCGAAATGTACAATATTATGTCGGATAGCAGCGATATCGCAGACATTTTTGATGATAAACTAAATATACAGTATATTCTTAATACTAGTATTAGTAGTAAAAAGTAAACCTCGGACCTCGGCACATTATTTTTTGCGGGAAGAAATGGGTTTTAAAATATGTTTTTCCGATAACGGATTGCATCCACTAGATTTGTGATCTAAGACATAACATAAACTTTTAAATATAGTTAAAATACAAGAATACTTACTTTATATTGACATTCATCGTTCAAAAACGGTCAATTGCTCATTTCAGGAAAGTAAACACATCAAACTAACGTAAACGTCAAATGTCAAATGAAGCGTTCTACACATGTCGCCATAAGCAAAATTACTCGCGCGGGCATTTGTTTTTGAAAATGAGATTTTAAGAGACCTATGTAATTGCTACACTGGATAACTACAAACTCTGTTCACGCAACGCGATTTCTGACAAATTATTTGAACTTCGTTTAAAAATAAACGAGTTTCAATTCAAACTCGATTACATATCAGTTATGGTTACCGAAGATGACGCAACCGGACCTTACATAATTACTTTTTATTTATTTTTTATGATCTATTAAATAAGATTATTACATAATTCAAACCAGTTTACTAACCCTACGTTAGTTCTCCCATTAGTTGCCAAAATAATTTTAGCGAAGTTGTTGAAATTTTTTATTGGAAAATAGGCTTAGTTACATAGTCTATTCGAAAAAATTCGATGTATGTATTAACATTGTCATGACTCGGTTGCGTTCACATTTCGCCCACATCGTCCGGCAGTGCTTGGCCGCGTTTTATCTGATGATTAATTATTCAGCTCCTCGCCAGAGGGCCGGTGGACAAGAGTCCCTATCTTGATCGTATTGCACAACCGGCGGTCCCGCATTGCACGGTAAATAATGGTGTTCGTAATGTTTCGTGGAATATTTAACGATCACATGACAATCACGGACCAGCGCCGTAATTCCCTTACCAGCCGTGTTACTGATTACCGCGCGATTTCATGAAGAACGCACGATTACATTTCGAAGCTTTTTAAACAAAACTATTGGATTGATTTTTAGTTATTTTTATTATCTTAAATGTAATAATTAAAAAAATATACATATAAAATCAATTTTATCGAAAAATATTGTTGTTGCGCTACCGGGATTCGAACCTGGATCTCTTTCCTAACCGGGAAAGTTCCATTATCCGACTACGCTACAGCGGAATTTTTACGGAATCTCAAATACCTGAAGACCTCAAATGCCAGAAATATCAACTCATTTTTATTACATTCTAAATCAAATAATGGAACGATTAAATGTATTAATATCAAAAAGGTAACATATAGGTTCTAAAATTTGTCGCTAAAAATATTGTCGCTGTAGCGTAGTTGGATAATGCAACTTTCCCGGTTAGGAAAGAGATCCAGGTTAGAATTCCGGTAGCGCAACAACAATATTTTTCAATAAAATTGATTTTATATGTATATCTTACTTACCATCATGCCGTTTCCCCGCGAGGATAGAGCGCCACACTACTCTGTCCTGACACACAATTCTCCCCTCATCCACATTCATACATCTTCTCAAACAAGCTCGCCGATTGTTGACGCTTCTAACAGAACCATCCTCCATTAACTGGTTTACCTGGTCGTGCCAAGTCTTCCGCGGACGCCCTCTATTTCTGGTGCCGTCAACACTTGCGTCATATATCTTTCTTACCATTCTCTCCTCAATTCCATATGATCCTTTCTTAATCTTACTCACTACACTAACATCAGTTTTACATTCTTTCTTTATTTCTTCATTCTTTACTCTGTCACAAATAGATTTGTCACACATACGCCTAAGTGATCTCATTTCCACTGCATTCAGTCTACTTTCATTCCTCTTCTGCTAGCTCCAGGCCTCACTTCCATTCATCAATGTCGGTACCAGGATTCCATTGTGCACCGCTAGTCTTGCCTTTTAATACATTTAATTAGAATATAAAAATACTGTATTTAGATATTTGTATTTTAGGCGTTATATCCTCTGCACGTGTGAATGTATTTAAATAAAACCGACTTTACTTTTAAATAACCTGCCAACTTTATTTGCAGCGGCGTCAAGTACTTCTGAAAGGTCACTCACTGACATTTAAGCCGAAAAAAATAAAATCACATAATTTTTTATCGCCATTTTTCGTGGGGGACGGGGCCGGTCCTGCCTTTGTTGCCCCCCCTGTGAAATAATGTGATACGACAATGCGCACATTCGCCTGGCATATTTTTTAATACTGAATTAAATGTGTCACCAGGCATGGAAAAATGGTTCGGCTTTGTTAGGGTTTGTTTCGATTTTAAGGTCCCTAAATGTTAACGACAATTTTGATCTATGGCATACGTTTCTGCGGCAATAATTCATTCTCTATTATTTGTAAAAAATACAAAAATTCTAGGTTAATGGGATATCTTCAAGTATTCAAATTTTAAAGATCACTCTGCAAAATTACATCATAGAGTTTTGACACGTCTTCTTTCATAATTAGTCGATTTAATTTGAATCTTAACAAGAGCGTATTAATAAACCTGTCACGCGGTGAACTTTTACATACTTTATTTTATTTTTCTGCTATTTTCGTTAGCTTCATAATTACGAAATAGTATTCAATGAACCACACCTTTAAATCAGAAAGTTGCGATCCGAGAAAGTCAATAATAATTTATTACTTTTTCAATGTTTACAAAATTACTTTGTGGCCTCATTTCATATTAATAATTTGACAAAATACTTTGTTTATACCATTATTTATTGTTTATTCCACATGTTTTGACACCTATGGTATCTTGTTCAGTAAACAATATATATTAAAATTATTAAATACAAGCATAGATAAAACAAAACTATAAAGTGGTGAATAAATAAGAACTAATATGAAAATAAATTTAAAAGAGGATTTGCTTATTTATAATATTTAGCTTACTATTAACACTTTTTCATATTTCTAAAATTTCAAATCTATCCAACTGTAAACTCCTAGTATTTGTATGTATAATTGCTAAACTCTTGTTAATATCAAAAGAATGGTTTGTTTCCAAAAGGTGATTGGAAAATTCAGAATAGTTGTTGCTATTTAGGTATCTCAAGTGCTCCTTAATTCTAATATCAAAATTTCTGCAAGTTTTACTTATATACAAATAATTGTATTTATTTCAAATTAATTTATAGACACCCTATTTTTTTTTTAAATATCTAATGACGATACCATAGCTGTCCAAAACATGTAGAATAATCAAAAATAGTGGTTTTATTAACTTATTATTGTTTGGTTCGAATATAATTAATCTCGTAAAAAGTGACTAAATAATTATGTCATATTCGTTATCAGAGTCACTACATATTTCATATATATTAATTAACGTCAATCATAGTTATGGCGCTTTTAAAAATATCCACATATACTATAATTCAAAATTATAATATATTCTATCCGGTGTTCAGGTAAACAACTTCTTTGTGAATTCGGTAGGCATCTATAGTATCTAAAAAATGTAATTAAACACTACATGTCTAGTACCTACCTACGCTAAGTACATTACTAATCAACCGTTTTCTAACAATTTAAATCATATAATTACAAATTAATTGTAATATAAAGTCATTTCTTCCTTTCTTCCCGGTGAACTGCACAAATAACATACGCGCGCGTGATATATACACCAATCCAATCCAATTTTTTCGAATCGTAAAAAAAAAAAATTTTTTTTTTTTTTGGTTTCACCAATTAAATAAAAAATATATAGTAACCACCAGGACTCAAAACCAGAACTTTATACTACCGGAGAATTACTTTACCAAATAAGCTATATAACCAATTATTATGGTCTATTGGGTCAAGATATTTGAGCTTAAAATTAAAAAAAAAAATTCCTTTATTTTTTGGAAAGTGTCATGAATCTTTGGCAATAATTTGGGGAAATGTTTAAATATTGATTTTATTTGTCATAATAATGCACGAAGAATTCTGTATAGTGCTTGGTTTAATGGGAGCCAGTCTCCCACAACACTTACACCCACCACGCACAGGGTACCGTAACTTTTCAGATGTCAGTTACATAATACATACATTGTACATGTATACACTCATCTTAACACATTTAAAGTAATACCTAAATCAAATCATATGAAAAACGAAATCACTTTGATTTAAACACTTTTTGGATAATCTTCAAATATAACATTGTATACCAGTATATTAATACATATATACATTTTTTTTTTATTTATTTGAAATTTCTGTTAGAATTATTAATTAAGTATTGTACATTATTAAAATTACTTATTTTTTATTCGCTTACCTCTTGTGCTCCGAGAGGGAGTTGCACTCTAATAATTTAATATAGAGAGTTATACATTTGTAGTCTATAATTATTTATTGTCTATTTGTGTGCTTCTGAAGTGTTCTATAATATTATTTATTTTCTTATTATGTGCTTCTGAAGTGTTCATTTAATTTCTTTCTAAATTCTTTTATATCTTTTATTTCTTTAATTTGTGTAGGGAAGCTTTTGAAATTTTTTTATCCCTAAGTATATAAAATTTTGCCGACAGTGTTTGGTGTTACATTTAGGAATTTTAAAGTTATTTTTAAACCTTAAAGATGCGCTTGTTTCAAATTGTACTGTGTTATTTTTTTTAAGTAATTGATTAATAGAGATTTTTTTGTAAATGTTTTCTATTTTGGGAACTGGGAATTTTGCAAAGAGTTGATCTTTTTTAAATATTACTTTGATGATATATATAGCTACATATGATACGCTACAATCCAATGTTCCCGTAGTATTTGGGAGAGGAGATTTATTTCGCTTTTTACTCATCCATACTTTTATAGGCTTGTTAAATGACATTCATTTTTCAGAACGTGAATGACATTCATTCTTCGGAACATGAATGACATCGATTCTTCGGAACATGAATGACATCGATTCTTCAGAACATGAATGACATTCATTCTTCAGAACATGAATGAGGATCTTTTTTAAATATTACTTTGATGATATATATAGCTACATATGATACGCTACAATCCAATGTTCCCGTAGTATTTGGGAGAGGAGATTTATTTCGCTTTTTACTCATCCATACTTTTATAGGCTTGTTAAATGACATTCATTTTTCAGAACGTGAATGACATTCATCTTTAAACATAAATTATATTTTAAAACAATTAAGATTAATCACTTCAATCAGAAGAATTAACAGAAAAATCTATGTATCGATTAATATACAAATATCATCGGGACTCGAATTCGGAATTTTCTCCGGGCTTGAAAAATATATAGGTAGGTAAGTATAAAAATATGTACTTGTTAAAAGAATGTATTTTAAAAATATATATGTTACCATATTGCAACAGGGGCACGTTATAAATGAAATATTCTCGCCCTCCGCTCCGAGCGCCGCGGGTCGGCAGGACAAATCGCACTGCTAAATCAACACTGCCACATCTCTTTCCGCGCTCAAGAGGGATCCCATTGTTCAATTTCATAACAATGACTCTTCGTTTAATGAGTTTTAATTTATAAGCAACGTGTGTTTCGGCTGTCGGCTGTTTGGCTAGGCCCTACAAAGCTGGGCCGTGAATATTTCATGAGCCCTATCAGCGGGTATTTACAGAATTCAATTTAACTCTGTGTATTCAAGGGAGTTGATAGTCAGCCGTAAGTAAGATATTAATGTTGGATTCGTTCTGCTCGCTCGGGGGGATGCTCCGTGGGGAGGCGCTCCGCGACCCGAGCCCCGCTCCATGGCGACGGGCGACTATCGGGGCTAGACCAGACCAGATTGTGACGGATCCGCGTGGTGTACGGTGGGGGGTTGGAAGTTTTGAATTATCAGATTCGAAATAAAAATTGTCTGAATGGGTATGAAAAATAGGAATTTTTTATACAATCTTTTACACTACAAATTCATTAGATTTTAACATATTCACAAAAGTGCGTGATATGTTTGTTAGGCTAATGGTTAAGGCACTCTGGGCACTCTTAAAACTGGCTTAGAATACAAATCGAGAGAGAAAAATACAATAGTAAAGAAATATTCCTTAAGAATAAAAATATATTAATTTTACGTACACGACACTGTAAATATGCATGTTCTACCTCAACACATTTTTCTTTGGTGGGTGAAACAGGCATAGTCTCATATTAGCTTTTTAATTAATTTTGTGTAGAAAAAATAAAATAATAGTGTTGTATAATAAACAAATATAAATTAAAAATCCGATAAAATTTATTTCACATCGATATATAATAACAATGTGTCAGAAATATTAATTTATTTTTATTATAGTTGGTATTTTTGTAGCGTGTCGAATTAAAAAATAAAGAATATTTTAAAAAAACACGGCTTTAATAAGCCGTGTTCTAATGACGATTTATAATTTATATGATTCACGCTAGATAGATACGAGTATGATGAAAAGGGATGAGATCTGCAAACTGCTAAAACTTTTTTTTTTGTTTTTTCTTATCTTTAAAACAAAAATATACTCCGATTCCTGGAAATTGGTAAGCACTGAAAAATAAAACGAAAAACATGACAAATAATCTGTAATATCTGTAAACGCGACTGTTTTAACTAGTGATGAGCTCAAAATCACGAACCGTGAGTCAATCACTGATATATTTGAGTCACACTCACTATCAGTGATTGAATATCTGGGAATATCGTGATTCGTAATTCTTTTTTTTTTATTGATATTTGCCTGTGAACCGGGATTCGGCGCATGTGTATTCATGAAAGAATGGCGTTATAAATCGTGATAAGTGCCATGTAGTAGATTCAGTTAAAACGTTTTACGGATTTGACCCGAAATGCTGAAAAATAAACTCAATTTTTTTTAACGGTTTTCATTATTTTTGTGATGATACTAAATTAGATATATATTAGAATATGTTTTTTACGCAAATAAAGTTTGAATACGCTCAAAATTATGTTTTTTTATTTCTTATATTGTGGTATCATGCGAGGCATGCGTGATGAATCACAGTCACAGTTTTCAATCACTGATATTATCGAATAACAATCATAATCACAGCAGTGAATCAAGAGTAGCTTTTTTTCTCATCACTTGTTTTAACATCTCCGGGTAAACTGCAACTGTAAAAATGTAATTCAATTTAGATTTTTTTTTTTTAAAAAACAGCAGTACAACGCGTCATTTATTTTATCCGTCGGCTAACGTTAGTCATAACTTAACCAGATATGTAAACTCAACAATTTTTTAATATAGCGCGATTTAAAAAAATGCTAATAATTTTAAATGTTTAATGTTTTACGTGCCACATTAAATAACATAACCTACATTTTTCAATTTAATGCAAGTAATCGTCGCATCGATCGAACTTCCGACCTCTTACTTTCTATGTGAGCGTACTTTTACCAGACAGAAATGCATTTTTTTTAAATACATTATTTTCAAGATGTAATATTATAAAATATCACCCTTATACGGAAAGTATTTTTTTGATTCGCCTCGTCTCACTTCAACTCGTATACAAATCATTGTATTTTCTTTTGGTCTCTTCAAACATCGTCTGAATTTTATTTCGAGATTAGATTGAGTACATTGTTTGTTCTTTGGAAGTATTTGTTTTTCATTGGTGACTACAAAGATTCTTGATTTTATGCAAGTACCAACATCATTTAAATAAGACTTTAATGTCCTTTTCATCACAAATGAAAATAGAAATTCATATATTTCCATGAAAAGAAGCGTCACATCCCTGTGAATTTGTGTGTATATTTTTTCAAAAGATTTATATTTTTTAATTTATTAATTTATTCTTAATATAGAGCATTCAATTGTTCCTTTTTATTAAAACTTTATTTTTATTCTTATTTATTTAGACACAGAACATAAGCATTGTACAGCTACAAAATAAAGACAGTTTATTACATATATTTTACGCAGATTTTTAAAAGAATTACCCAACTAGGCAAGCCTGTATTAGGGTACATTGGCTAACAAATTACATTACACAAAACCAAATAACTCATTAAATGCAAAACACAATCAAATAGAATACGTTACATACAAGGCATGTAAAAGTGAAAATATATTTAAAAAATACCAATGTGCAATACAATATATAAAAGAATGTAAACACAAATAAAAAAAAGTGAAATATGCAAAATTAAAACACACAAAATGCAGATAAAAGATTAATTTCATAATATAAAACAGTTTACTCTCAATATCGGCTCTACCTAATTTCAACAATCAATTTGAAACATTCTTTTAAAAACCTTAATGTCACTTAAAGTTCTAATATTATTTCCAATTTGATTGTATATTCTGTGAGCTTGAAAAGTGAATAAACTTTGACCAAAAGTAGTTTTCATTCTTGGGACTATTTTAAGATTATTTGCTCTTGTGGGATAATATCTTTCAGTCCTCACAGATGGAGCGCTTTTTTTCTATGAAAGCTAGTTAGTATATTCAGCACATATAATTGTCTTATATCCAAAACTTGAAATTACCTAAAAAGTGGCTCTGAAGGATAGGAAAAGTCACAGCAGTGGATTACTCTGAGTATAGGGTTCTGAGGAATGCTTATTTGATATATATATGTACACCTGATGCACTCCCCCAACTATCGATACCATAGCTCAAGATGGATTGGCACAAAGCATAGTACACAGTTTTCATCTTCTTTTTATTCAGAATATTTCTAAGTATTTTAAATATATAAATTAATTTTAGCAATCTTTTAGCTAATCCATCTAAATGAACATCTCATCTCCATTATCATAACATTATTTTGCACATATTTGCTTAGTTTCATTTTGAATTAATGTAGTTTCTCCTCCTTTCTTAGATCATCTGGCATTTCATTGAAGATCTTCATCGCACTGTACATCATCGATTTCTGAGATATAGCCTTCTTCCTGAATGACAACCTCAGTCTATCGTTTCCTCTTGTATGATGATTTGCATAAATGTTTCTTTTAAATTCTTAGTGAGGAAAATTGGAATTGGAACCTTTCAATTCCACTTAAAGTTGATTTAAAATAATAAGAAAACTTAAATTTCATAGAGTAACCAACCTATATGAAAAATAATAATCATTATTTTATTTTCTTGGCATTTCATTTGATGTTGGTTAATAAAAAGTGTTATTTTTGTGATATTTCGTTAATATGGAAAACGATGCAATTAAAAAAAGGTGACTTTTGGATAGAGAAAGACAGAAACAATTATGAGAAAGAAAAACGCAAACTAGACATGCAACTGATGTTCTCTACAATGCCAACGGTCCTATGTGCATTTTTGACCTCCGTCGTTATTAATATTGGCTAAATAACGATTTAAACCATTATTGTGTTTGATATTATTCGAACAATCACCGGTACACTAGAAACTAAATCTCCAACAGTCAATTCTCAGTTACCAATCATCGTTATAATCTAATACAATCACAGTCACAATAACTGTTTAAATAACGGTTTACCATCACTAGTTATTATTAATATATTTTATTTAGAAAGAAATGTAATATTGTACAAATATGTACATTCATTAAACTTCTTTTTTTTATATACGTTGTTTACGCGCCTTGTTACTTCGATTGGCACCACTGGGTTTCCTGATTTATAATAATGTACATGTGTGTTTGTAAGCATTGCCGCCCTTTTTTCGGAAGCTAAGAAGACGGAAACCGAGGCGTCATTTTTGTTACGTGCTTCGACCGGTCCAGCGGTTCAAATAAACCACCAGTGCGCGCTTCGGTCGATCGAAATCTAAAGAAGACAACCCAGCTAAAAGAACAGCCACATCGGATCAAAAAAACAGCAAAATTAAATATGTTAGTGCAGCTCATATATCATATGTGTGTTTATTGTTAATCGGAAACCTGAGAACCAGCTATCGAAGGCGTTTGTATAGACAGGTGTACTTATGAATATTATTTTCCACCCCAATCGTGAACCACCTACAAAACAGATTTTAATACATTTAACCGGGAAGCATCCAGAAAACGTACTAAAAAAACGAAACTATTCACGAGATGGGTATTCAAATTTCGACTGTATTCCGCTTTTTGTCATCCGCTCAAGTCAAACTTGACGAGAAATGAAAAACAGAGATTTCACCGTTGGTACACCTTTCGGCAGACGTTGCATAATATTTGCCCGGATTTCGGAGTTTAACGGGCCGTATTGTAACAGCGGCCCCGGGCGCCTCGACTCGCGCACCCCCACCCTTGCGACAATACGCGACAGCGCCGGAAGCGGGCTGTGTGCTCCGTATACCTACCCATTAAGCGGGGACATTTCTGATATTTGAGCCAGTGCGCCATTGTTTAATCCTTCTGCTGACGGCATGGCACGGAGCCGAGTATTTTATACAAATATTCATAGATCAGTTTTCTCTCCCGAGTATTTGTTTCTATGTTTTTCAGATATTTTATATTAGGTACGATAATAATTGGAGCAATCGGTACTATTTAAATAAAAATTAAAAAACGACGTTATATCTTCTAATATTTAACGTCAATATTCCTTCAATAATTCCTCTCATCATCAGGTGATAACTAAACTAAATACAGAATTTTAGTATATTCGGGCAAAGGGGCGGGGCTTGAGAAGAGCGGAGAGATTTCGGTCGTTAACGTGAATATGGACAGTAAACGTGAAGTGTTAGGGAATGTTGCATTGTTAATTCCCGTTATCGACCGAAACTAGTAATGATAATAAACCAACGTGTGTAGTACAACGTTTAGTTGTGAAAATTAAAAATGATCATATTTTTCATTGCTGAGAATGTGTCCGAAGTATGCAGCTTTCCTTGATAGTTGTTTTTAGTTCTTTTGACTTATTTATGTGTTCAACTCGAAGCTTACCAGCAGTCTTATACTAATAGGTTAATGTTTTTCTTATTTCGTCCACCAGCGCACAAATAATGGCACGGGTCCTAAATATAGCATAAAAGATTTTTTCCAAACAGAGGGAATATTATTAAAGAGAACACATTCTTATTGTGAAGTTGTAATCATTCAGAACATAAATACTATTAAAAAGTATTAATTAAAAAGATATACATATAAAATCAATTTTATCGAAAAATATTGTTGTTGCTACCGCTATGTTACAGCACACATTACATTTGATGACAAATTTTCGTCGAGTTTGCTACCTAGCCTGCCGAGCATAAAAATTTTACGATATAGACCTTCCGAAAAAAGTTTGCCAACCCCTGTCTTAGAGAAATGGTTAAAAGCCTGTTCATGATCCTCAGCTCCTGCATAATGGAGACATTCGTGCGTCTCGCCGTTCCTGATACGCGCAACGCTTGCCTCCAGCATCACATCTCTAAAGCCAATACGCCATTATGAAGTAGTGTTAACCTCATTTCTAGCAACATTATTATGCAACACACATGTAGTAATGATGCCCGCCCCCTGAGCCCGTGGACCCCAGCATCTGCGATCATCTCTCACGATCCAAATGATTCGCTATAATTGACCTGTACGGTTTTCATCGCAGCAGTTTGCTAATCACTTTAAATCCAACAGAATATCCCTCACACTTGCTTCGCGTAGAAACATCCCCCTTTTAATTGCTAAATTCATCCCCTAAATTGCAATATAAACACTTAACCACCGTTCCCCGCGTCAAAGTGTTTACAATGGGTAATTTCAAACCGGGCGTGCTACCCTCTTTCTATTTAAGCAGGTTATTTTAACCCTTTTATAATATAAGTGAAAGTTTAGACGTCCAATTATGTATTAGTGAAATGTTTGATTAACTCCCTTTGTCTCATTGAATATTGTATAGCAAGAATGTAAAATACACGGCTTTAGTAAAGAATTAAATAACGCATTTTTGTTGTGAACTTGCACTTTCAGAACATAGTTCTGTGGTATTTTTTACACAAATTAAATAAAAAAAATTAAAAACTATTTTTTTTCTGTACATCTTTCTAGTTTGTTAATTTAATCTGCATTAAAGAATTAGTTCATTGTCGACTTATTAGATGACTGGAGATAAGTGTATTGACAAGTTGAGAGTTAAGTATAATTTACAACTTAACTAAAAAAACTGGGTCCAATACAAAATGAGAGGGACCTTTATTTGTGTATTATACATAAGATATGTACTATATTCAGCGGCGTGAACAGTAGGTATAGATTTAGTTTATGCTGTTACTAATTATATTATACAATCATCAGGGGCGTGCAGTGCATACAAGCAATAAAGCTGTGCATAACTAAAAATTCTGGGAAACAAATATAAATTTAAAAATTAGATTAACATTAACGAAAACATTATTTTGCAATTAGTGCCATCTGTGTACCAGTAGAGACTTTAATTGATTAGTTCTAAAAACTCACCGCAATGTACTCATGGCGCTCTCTTTTATTCGCTGCATCGTCCTATTTACATTAATTAGTTCTATTTACTGAATTGAAAATTCCTTTCGCTTGATCCGTTTTGTATGGAGTCGTTACCTATGGTGTTTATTAACAGAATAACATTAGAAAGGGTTACAAATGCGTGCAAATCATTGAAGTGTCTACTTCCTCTTTTACTAATTCGCGAGTTTTACTATCTTACTGTTTTTAACCTGTCGACTTCATGATTGTTCTTTAAATTTGATGTATGGATTAGTTTTTGATTTGAGAAAAACAAAAAGGAATTGGCAGAACTATTTCCTACGTGAACCTTTAATAAAAATACTTATTTACTTTGGTTATTATGTGAAGTATTTTCAAACAATAAATTAATCATGTTCAGTCATAGAAAGTGTTCTTAAAAACGTCCATACATTTTTTATATGGGTAGGAAAGTATTATTTTACGTTAAAACTTAAACATTAAAAACACTATTAACATTACTCTAAAATTATAAATAAATACATGATAGGATCGTATAAACGACGGATTTATTTTGTCCAAAGACGTTGGTTAAACAAAATTACGTATATTTCATATGATTGTATAATACCATCGGTAACAGCATAATCTTAATCTATATCTACTGCATGCGACTGACAATCATATATAATATATGCTGTACATATGATTATGAACTTTCATTTAATCAATGTCTTTAAACAAAATGAATCCGTCATTTATAAAACCAATAAAAATAATATTTTTAAATATTATACGCTTAGAAATTTGAAAAACAAAAAATGGCAAAATGTTCGTCATTATTTCCGTGAAGATAATAAAAAATAAGAATGAAATTGTTTGCATAATTATTGAGTTATCGAGTTTAAAGCGATCTATGGGGAATGTGAATACCCCGCATCGAGAAGGTAAGGTTAAGTCTCTTCTTAAATCATAGAAATATGTTTAAATCTATATGCCTGTAGAACCGGAGTTCAAAAATCTAGCCGGACTGCGTTAGCTTCAATCAAGTAATCGTGAATTTATGTATGGCGAATTTCAGCTCAAATAAGCAGTTTATTATTAATAACAAAATATTCCAAGTTTTTGCAGATACGTATTTTAGAATGATTCGTCGGTAATGGTTCATCGTATTATTTAAACTGTCGCTAGAAGACGGTGGCAACCAAAATATTTTTTCGATCAATTAATTTTATCTGTATATCTTTATAATTGGTATATTTATTTATTTGTATTAAAATACCACAGATGTATGATCTGAAAAAACAGCAACTTCACAATAATAATGTGTTCGTGTTAAAAACAATTACACATTCGTTGAAAAGAATATAATTCAAAAAAGAAATATCGTAATTATTATTTGTCTGTCAACTTAATATTTTAATTATAATTAAAATATATAATATTTAGCCTATTTCAGTCAAATCGTAATAGCAATTTAATTGACTCTCTTTACAAGTGTATGCGTATACAAGGAATCAAGTATGTATAATAATGGTATTTATGAATAAAGGTGATCTTTCTGGACCTTCTGACATTTAACGCATTGAAAGAGTAGTTACTGACTGAGATTGGTATCTAAAGTCCATGGGACTATATATATGAATGTACTTAAGCTATTTTTGGGGTGAAGAGGCTACCGGGGATAGGCAATACCCTCTGGACAGCCCCTTAAGGGGAACTTTTCAAAGGTCAGAACGGACAAGCTGCAGATAAAATTATTTGATTATTTTATTTAATATACTAAGTGCAATATTGAAGTTGCAATTTTATGACTTAAGGCGGCTATTTGGATAATTATTTATTATTGTCCAGTCTGAAATTTGGTCTCTCACTTTAGCGCAAGAAAATATGTTGCAGATCTTCAAAAATAAAGTCTTGCGTTAGGTTTACAGCCCAATAGATGATATCCTAACTGATAATGGAGTAGATTAAATAACATGAAACTTTGATAATGATATACCACCCCAGATATCTCGAGGAAAATGAAAACAAGAGGTGGCAGTAGCATGAGTCCCATAACATGCACAAAGCCTTCATATATAAGCCAATAGAATTGAGATCAAGGGGATGATCAAGACTAAGGGCGTACCCGTTGGAAAGGATCACGGAGGCGATGTTAAGAGATATATGGTGCTTCATTGTCACTACAGTCATGGACTTCCGAGCCCCATGAGGCTGTTGAAGAAGAAGAAGAAGTAGATATAAACCTTTACCTTACTGTCTCAATGGTTTAATATTAATATTTCTTTATTTATTATCTTTGTTTTATTAACCACTAAAATGAGTTTAAATACATCTACGTGTTTCGAAAAATAACATTTTCTTCTTTCGTTTGTCATTACTAACTAAAACATATATTGTTTCTTTTACCGAATTTTTTTTTAAAAAATCTTTTTTTAAAAAAAAAAATTTTTTAGTACCTAACTCAAATCATAAAAATAACCACAAAGATAAGATTGCTGATTTTAAAAGTATAATATTAATATTTCTTTACATACGTATATTTTGAGAAACTCGCTCCGCACTGTCTACTGTCTGCATGTTTCGAGACATGTTTAGAAATTATTCTCATACGAATTGATTGTATGATTGTGTAAGGACCGAGAGCCCTAATCCTCTTCGGATTCTCACGCATGTATATAAATTTGGATCGCGGAGCGTATGTGTATATGTATTAGTGTTGCGGCTGTTGATAAAATGAAACAGGACAGGATAGTAAATAAAGTTACACTGTTAAATTGTAAGTTAAAGTTTGTGACATGGGTAAAAGGGATCACTTCAGCTGGCTTCTCGGATCGGTTGCGTCGCGATGTATTGTCATCTAAATTCTGTCGGTACAAATCTTTATGTTGAGACTCGTCTAATTTTTCCATGCTAACAACTCGCCCCAAGCAATAAATCATGGACACAACAAACATCTACACGCCAGTTCCGAGAGCAACAATGACATTTTATCAAAGATTCTACATGTTCTTAGCTCCGAAACTGTACAACACACTCAGTACCAACTGGAAATCGTTCAAATCCAATAAGATTACACAAATATGGACCCAATATATGATCCAATCGGGTAGAGAGCAATCAGAAGCATCACTCTCCAATATTCTAACATAATTATTATACAGTGCCTACACTAATTTTTCACTAGTTCTACAACGCTCCCACTACATTTTTATTTATATATTTTTGTTGAATCATTATTAAATAACACTATAACAGCACGAAAAAAAACTGACTACTTTAACACAGACTTCAGTCTAGCCAAGTAGCCAGGACAACGCTGTATATATCAGAAGTGGAGTCTACTCCATCCCACACAATTAACTGCGAGTATTTAATTGCAGTATAATTGTATCTTAGGTCTATCATGTTGTATTATAATATATTCACCTCTGTTACAACAAAAATATGCATATCAATAAAGTCTAAATAAATAGATTACATATCAATAACAATACAGATTAATTATTCTTAGCTCTAATTTATTTTTCGATTGAATTTTTATATACACAACAGAATAACCAACAGATGCAAATTGCAATTGCTTTGTCGCTAAATTTCCCAGACGAGAGAGAAATGTTTTCTAGTATTACAATGCGATAGTAAAATGGCGTCAATTAAAAATGGGTTATTTTTATTTATTATCTTTGTTTTATTAACCACTAAATTGAGTTTAAATACATCTACCGGTTTCGAAAAATACAATTTTCTTCTTCGGGATGTCATAACTAACTAAAACATATATTTTCGTTTCTTAGACAGAATCTATTTTTAAAAAATCTATTTTAAAAAAATCTATTTTTAAAAAATCTATTTTTAGTAATCAAATCATTACTTAATACAAATTTACTCGAATAATTTTTACGTTAGTTATGACATCTTGAAGAAGAAAATGGTATTTTTCGAAACCGGTAGATGTATTTAAACTCAATTTAGTGGTTAATAAAACAAAGATAATAAATAAAAATATGAATTTTAACCACAAAGTTAATATTGCTAATTTTAAAAGTATAAAAATGGGTTAGTTGAAAATCAATCTACATCGGCAGACCCTCACATGATCAATTAAAAAAAATATTTGTCGACATACAAATTATGGGAAAGTATTAAAAATAGTAGCCACTAGTTTTTTATTTATTTTATTTTTCTGCTATAAATCGTAAAAGATGAGATAAATTACATAATTTTCCTATAACACTTTGTATTTAAATACTAGTATTATATGTTATCATCGGTTCTTCAAAAATTGATAATAATGGAGATCGCTCTCTTTTGCACAGAATTTATATTGTTTTTACATTAAATACGTAATCGATCGGACTGCGCAACTATGATTATTACAGTTTTACTACAGACCAGTAAATGAATAGACACGAAATAAAATGTACATTCTTCAAACATTACTTGTGGAAACGTAAATCCGAAACGGAGACGCATTTTTTAACATTTTAATTTTCGTTCCAATCGATTCATATATTTAAAAACAGTCTCGGAGGTATTTGATTGCGTAAGTGACACTAAAATGATCAAGTGACACCAAAATGAAAATATTGAAACAAGGAATTTGCGTTAGTTCGTGTAGTTTTACTCATTATAAATTGCAAAAATCTTTTATATTTAACTCTTCCCAAACCATGCAGTAACACATGTCTACCATCATAATTAAACTTGTAATATTTCGGTAAACACATGCAATATAAAATTCATATTTTAGATAATCCTAAAGAAAATATTAGCGCTCAGGAATGACTAGTGAAAAACCAATGAAAAGGGAATCGTACAAAAACAATTATTTTTTCCATTCAATCCGTTGTAAAATTAATACACATTGGTAAAAAATACAATTTGTGATATGAAAGATAGAGATCAAACACTATTTTCACAGTGAAAAGAACAACAAACATACAAATATAATTATCTTTTTCTTACTAATTAAATGAAGAGAGATAAGAAGGAAGGACACATTGTATAGGATTTGCCATTTAAGCTAATGAAAACATTTTTTCTGTTATTTACGGTAACACGAGTTGACAGCATGGCTGCGTTCAGGTATTTTATATCATGGTATGGTAAAGGTTAAAATCTATTCGAGTTGTCCAATTCAACTCTACTTCGAAGGGGTAAAGGATGACATAATATTGTACGTACTGGCCACAGAAGGGGTTGTGATGAATTAATCCGCTCCACCCAGTCCACCCCTGTGATATTTGCCCCGGGGCTACACATATTTCGGATTAATTTCGTAACATAATGCCAAAGGTTTCTGAAAACCACAGGGTGTTCAAAACTATTTGTTGACGCGATTCATTATTTTAATAAACTTTGAAAAATATAATAGAATTTTTACTTGGTTAGTTTTTATCGTATACAACGATTTGGGCCGCATCGCAGCCCTGATGAAACGAAAATTAAAAAAATTATTCTTCTTCTCCGAGTGTTTCACATTAACTGATATTTAAAATCATGTGAAGACCTCATCGTCCAAATTTTTCATTTCATATCACTTGTATCATAAGTTTCATAATAAGTACGTTAAATTTCTTATCCTTATGATACGACTGATTTCATAGTTTTTCTTCATCTCGCAAGTCTGGCATAATTTCTTACTCTGTTCCTGTTTCCAGTAAAATTAAGATAACATAACACCGTACCAATCCCACTCAAAGTCAATTCCAGGCAATATCATGTCGGCAGTAATCAGTTTACATATTAAATGACAAATTTTCTAACACACTAACAAAAGTAGTCACTAATAAGGAAAAAAATATAGAGAAGAAATATAACGTAGTCTGAAATTAGCTTAGTATTAGTCCAGTTTAAACTCTCCGAGTTCTTTTATAACATTCACATTTGTAAAATTTTATTTGCATAATCATATTTTATTATACAACATTGTGTGGTGTACATTCCGTAAATCTGGCAAAGACATAAATCGCAATAAAAATAAATAAAATGATAAAAGCCTGTCGGTGAGACTAGGTACACTGTCAAAAGATAAAACAATTTTATTGGAAAATATAATTACAAATACAGGGTTTTCAGCGGAAAAATTTCAATATTAAATTATAATTGCTCGTAAACCACTAGGGTGAGGTAAGTGGGAGGGGTATTGTTCGACGCGCATGATTTGCTGATTTGTAAGTCGAAATGAGTCACTGGTCGGGAGCGCACCGCGCGTTCGCGGTTAAGCAATATTTAATGTGCGGTAATTTATTCAATAAACAGAACACAGACATACTGGTGCACCGATAACCCGAGAGAACGCCATCAAATAAATTTGCATTGTCCAAAAACGACAGTGCGGTGTGCAATATCTGCCCGAGTGATAATTGAACCTTATTTTTTTAACCAGCGTCAGCGTCAGCGAGACTGCTGACGTGTAGTGCCGAATGATCGATGAGTTTTTGGTACTGCAACTGCAGCTTTTTCCCGGGTTCTAAAACAAAAAACAATTTCAACAAGACGGGGCCACTCCACACATAGATAGAGTTTCAATGTAAAAGCTGAGGGGAATATTTCCCAATAAATTAATCAGCAAGTACGCAGACATACTCTGGGCACCTCGGTCACCGGACCTTACACCGTGCGACTTTTTTTTACGGAGATACCCTAAGTCGAGAGTTTACAGCAACAATCCTCGAACAATTCAGGCCCTACAAGAAAATATACGTTGTGAAGTTATTGCCATTGAATCAACGCTTTTTGTTCGCAAATTTAAGAGTCTGGTTGTAAGAGTGTCTTGAGAGAAATGGACGGCATTTAGACAATATTGTTTATAAAACGTTAAATTAGCATCGTTAAACTCCATTTTGTATAAAAAATATGAGAATAACATTGTAGTTTTTTTAAATTTATTTAATATTAAACTTGAAAACTTCCCGCTAGATACCCTTTACATACTTTATTCTCTTCCGATATGTTTCATAATTAATTATTCTTTTTTGTATTCTTAATTTATTTTTTTAAATTGTCAATTTTGTAATTTTTTATTAATAAATGTGTTTTTGTATTCAACATATATGAAAACTTAATATCATTTTAAAAAACTATTATCACGATATGAAATAATAAATATTTCATCGAACTGTTTTTAATTGTTTATAAAATTAATATTAACGTATGTTTTTTTACACAGATGATACATATGAATACCTATATATTAAAATATATGTTCTTTTTAATTAAATAAAAGTCATGATCCTCATTCCGGGACTTGAAAATAACCCTAATACTCGTATATATAAATAAATAAATTTGAACACATATATCGTTACCTAAGCAGCTACACCACATATCTAACAATTGTGCACTTTACAGAAGAAATAAATAACTAGTTATAAAAGATTTTTGTAGAATTACTGAAATATTATGTACCTTTCTAGAATTGTAAAGAGGGGCAGATTCTTTCTAAACTAAAACTGAACTAAACTTAGGTACGATTCCCTAGACTTGTGCGCAGTCGACAGGGAGGTTACAAATGCGTGATGATTACATTTCTTTGATTTGTACGCCCCTAGCGGACGCTACCGTGAAACTAATGATAAAGAACGATTTCCGATGAAAATTCAAATCCAATGATATAAATATCTTAATTTGACAAAAAATTGAGATATGCTTAGGTGACAATATATAGAGTAGGAATAAATCTATTAGAAAATCTACCCGCCCCTTGAGAAGACATAAAAACAATCATTCCACCTAACGCGACAACAGATTACTGCGGAGCCTTCTACCCGTCTTCCGCTACCTTCTTGGCCGGTCCTCTTGTGAACACACCGAAGTCACATCACGTCCTTAATAGGTACTTAGGAGCAGATTGTTCCGCGCGTTCTGCAGGAAGAATGGCACTTGAAGTAAAATAACTCTCGTCCTGGGGCGTTTGTTGGCAACGCGGATGTGTATTTTTCTCCTTGATGGATTCTGTAGCTGGTCTCGCTACACGGAGTATTTAATAAGTAGGGGGCGGAGGACGATTTTTCGCTCAAGCGTCTTCCGCCGTAACGCCACTGGTTTATTCGCAGGTAACGTCTGAAGCCTTTATACGAGTAACTAGACAAATAAAAAACAGACGTTTGAATTTAAAACAGATAGATTTTTTTATACACGCTGCCTCTTGCTTTATTAGATAAACTATAAAACTTTATCAAAGAGATCACATTTTTGTTATAAAATTGCATCTTAAGAACATATTTTTTTGATATTTTAATACAAATTAAAAATCAACTTGAAAGATGTACAAAAAAAACTATCTATCAAAAGAATATTTAGTTGCTACCGGGATACGAACCTGGACCACTTCCTATCCGTAACATATTTTCTTCATCCCGGTAACAACTAAGTATTTTTTCGATAGATAGATTTTTTTTGATTAATTTAATAATTTGTTTAAATGCAAATTAAATGAGTAAATTAGAAAGTTATAAATATAAAATTAATTTTATCGAAAAATATTGTTGTTGCTACTGATATTCGAACCTGGATCTCTTCCAATCCGAGGGACGTGCATTAACCGATTATGCTACAGCACACAGTGCATTGACCATATTTTTCGATAAAATTGATTTAATATCTATATCTTTCAAATTAATACATTTAATTAGTATTTAAAATATCACAAAGCTATGTTCTGAATAATTACAACTTCACAATTAGAATGTGTTCTCCTTAATAATAATTTGTTTTCTATTAGTTTAAATTGTTTACAATTGAAGTGAACCTTTTCAGTACAATAATGTGTTATTTTCTAGATTTGAAGATCGGTATCTTAGATCTTTAAACATACCCACTTTTGAACGAATAAATAACATTTAATACACATTTAAATGACAGATTGTTATTAGATTATATTTCTAATAGGCTTCTGTCATGAATTTATTAATTGGCGAAATGACAATTTTTAATCAATAATAAGTTTTTTTATAAATATACAACTCCTACTAATAATTTTGTATATGATTAAAATATTAGATTTCTCTATCAGCGTAGAAGACACATCTCCAATTGTGCACGTGATATAACAATGTACTATGTTTTTTCTCTCTGCCTTTTTCACCATATGAAATACTGAAAACTGATTTAAAATACATAAATAAATTAAGTCACATTATATTACAGCGATAATAATATCATAAAATATCAACAGCTGTCGTGGTACACGTATATCTTTAAAAGAGATCTCACACGCATACAGCCTGTACCGCGTTTCAGATTTAATGGCATCAATATTTGTACAAAAACAATAAGCCTTGTGTTATTGTCCTTAAGGGAGAGATGATCGGTCCATACAGGGGTGAGGTTGGAGGGATGAAGGTAGGTAATCTGGTTTATTCACCACACGTGGGATTCACCCTTTTCAGTAACGTATCGTGAAAAAACTACTTTACTTAATGTAGTACATAAAACATTTCAATTTGATGTATTTCCACACGTTATTTGCATTGTAAATAGGCTTCATTATATATTGAAAAATAGAAAAAAAATTATGTAACAGTGTTCGTGTTTTATTGCAGTTAAATTAATTTTATATATTAAATGGTGTGACAGATTTATAAATTACACCATGAAATATCCTGCGACATACTAGTATAAATTTTTAATTAAGTTTGCTTGTTTGGTTATTACAAGGTTGATTGTTAACCCTTTCCAAACCATGCAGTAACACAGATCTACCATCATATTAAACCGCTAATATTACTGTAAATACATGCAACATAAAATTTATATTTTAGATAATCCTAAAGAAAATATTATCGCTTAGGAATGACTAGTGAAAAACCAATTATGAAAAGGGAATCGTAAAAACAATTATTTTTTCCATTCAATCCGTTATAAAATTAATACGTTAGTAAAAATACCATTTGTGATATGAAAGACAGAGATCACACACTATTTTCACAGTGAAAAGAACAACAAACATACAAATATAATTGTCTCTTTCTTACAAATTAAACAAAGAGAGATAAGAAGGAAGGATACGTTGTATAGAATTTAATAAATGCTCTAAATTATGTTTTATCATTTTTTCAAAATTGAATACTCAATATTTAGAGTAATTTCGTGTCATTGAAGCCATTTAAGCTAATAAAAACATTTTCTCTGTTATTTACGGTAACACGAGTTGACAGCATGGCTGCGTTCGGATATTTTATATCATGGTATGGTAAAGGTTAATTAAGATATGCTCAAGATACTTAAAATCGAGATCTACTATATATTACGAGATACACCATGAATTAGGATGTGTGGATGAAGCGTTTCTCACTCCCATAAAATTAAATATATTTACATTGCATTGCTTATCTATTGTATTTTCTACAAAGGTTGGAATTATCAACTGATGTACACCGACCTTTACCCAAAAATCTCTGAGATGCAAAAAATAGTTTCACCCATGTATATTTAATCTAAGAGGGTTTTAGAAGCTTCAATTATTGAAAAATTATATGAGATGATGTATGATAGTGAACGAGGCAAGAGTGGTAAGAAGATATAGAAGAGAAAAGAGAAGAAGGTATAGAAGAGTGTGACATCATGTCTTCTGAAACGGCGTGATGATCTAGATAAATGTAAAGTTTTTTAATAATTTAATCAAACGTTTCCCTTAACTCGCCACATTTAATCTATATGATAGCAAATTTTTTGAACGACAAACGGTATTGACTTGTAATATAATATAATATTTTAGTACTTTTTTCTATAAAATAAAGTTTTAACTTGATCAATGGCACAAATCACTCTTGAAGGGTGGATTGCCTGTTTAAAGGAAGAAGAAGAAGAATCAAACTTTTGTAACATACTTACATAATATTTATAATTGATGGTAAGTATGATTCATTCAAAAAGTAATTAAATAGGTATATAATATAATATATAATACAACTACAACTACTAGGACCTTTTGAGCAGAAACACGAGAATTGACACGAAAGGAATGGTAATGCTAACAAATAAGATCAATTTTGTAAGTGAAAAAACTTAGTCGGTTGATTTTTTTTAATATTAAGATCAAAAAATATACAAACGCCTGGAAGAAGACTACGTGAAAGAAGTAAATTTTTTTTTAAAAATACTAACAGTACTTACTATGAAAACCCTTCAATGTGTCTATGTTGTGTATTTCCACGCTTAAAATTGAGCATCGCGATGGATAACAGTGACGCCTGGCGTCGGCGTCACGGTGCCTGGCCCATGTGACGCCGCGCGCTTCTCAGTGCATCCGCTTATATAACTCGATATCTAACTGGAAATGTTTTATTAAACAAAGTACGAAATATAAATCTCTAAACTTCGAGTTTATTGTTCTATTAAAAATTTATCCATATTATTTTTTCCTGCCTTAAATAATGTTTATTAATAACTTCCATTTATATATTATCATAAAGATTTATTCATATTATTCATTTGATCATTATTAAAACGGAACTTGCGTTGTCTTATTTCATTATTTAAAAATATATATTTATAAATTATATACACTATAAAAATGTAAAAATGTTAGGCAACATTACTTTTATTATTTGTGCAAGCAATATATTATTAATCTTCAATACTTCAAAATATTTAAAATACATTAACTACTAAATTGTTATACTTTTTAAATATGAATTAAATATATTAATTAGAAAGATATACATATAAAATCAATTTTATCGAAAAATATTGTTGTTGCGCCACCAGGATTCGAACCTGGATCTCTTTCCTAACCGGGGAAGATGCATCATCCAACTATGCTACAGCGACAATTTTCGAACTTATGTTACCTTTTTGATATTAATACATTTAATTTAATTTAATTTTAGCAGACGCCAGAATTATCAATTCATTTTTATTAAATTTTGATACAACTTTATATTTTTTATTTTACAATTTATTGATTGATTTTGTAATGCAATACACCGAAGTATTAAATTTTTTTTTTCAATTATTAAACTAAATGAATTACAATAAAAATATAGTAGAATATATAATATTATCCAAACGTAACGACATGCTCGCAATATTTTTAATAATCTAGAATATTTCTAGATACATAATTATGTATTTTCTTAAGTCGTAGTAATATTTCAAATGCATGATCACTATAAACATCACGTCTAGAATGGCTGGATAAATAAAAAAAGACCGTGGGTAACCAACCCCACGGTAATTCAATTCATTACCGGTACATTACCAATAGATGTGGTCTAACATGTATACTTACTTAGTTAGAACTAGAGTGAAATAACGGTAAATGAGATTAATCACAGTCATAGTAAGATAAGTTGTAGCTAAGTAAGAATAATACAATAAGTCTCCAAAGTTATAAGCACCATCTCACATTTTATGAAATGTGCTTAAAGTTTTTTCTTTTCAAGTTTTTTGTAACAAATCTGTCCTAACGACACTCTATTGAGTATCTACTCGTATATATAATATATTATATTAATTAATTAACAAAGTCAACAAGATGTTGATTAAACAAGTCTAATGAGACATTTTTATGGGTCAAGTAATATTTAAAAGGTCCGTGCATATAAATCACGCCGTTTCCCCGCGGGGGTAGACAGAGCGTATAGAGTGTCACACTCTTCTATCCCGACACACAGTTCTCGCCTCATCCGCATTCGTACATCTTCTCATACAAGTTCGACGATTATTGAGGCTTCTAACTGGACCATCCTCCGGTATCTGGTTTACCTGGTCGTGCCAAGTCTTTCGCGGACGTTCTCTATCTATCTTATCATATATCTTCCTTAGCATTCTCTCTTCATTCATCCGTTCCATAAGACCAACACACATTAGGCATCCTTTCTTAATCTAACTCACTATACTAAGATCCCTTATTTCTTCATTCTTTACTCTGTCATGAATGGATCTGCCGATCTCATTTATGACAGAGTAAAGTTCAAGTCATTCAGTCTACTTTCATTCCTCTTCTGCCAGCTCCTGGCTATATACTGATAATATAGTATGTAACATAATCACGAACTCGTAACAACTTAATTTTGGCACGTTTTTTTTTTTGAAAATGTCACTAATAATAAATCAGAACGAATCACAGAAATTTAATTATTTTATTGTAGTATAATGATTATTACAAATACAATGTAATGTTTTACATACATACTTAACTTTTAACGATTCAGTTTCTAACTCTCTTCCGAGTTCAAAAGCAGTTAAGAATGTCCCATGTGTGAATGTGCTAGACTAATTCCTTCCCTCGATTTTTTTTCTAACTTTGTTTTTATTCGAAACAAATAAATAACACTAACGGTCGCTCAGGGACGTACGATCGTAGTTTAAAAATAAATTATCGCAAACATCTAATGTTAGGAATTGTGAAATAAACACACCATAAGATGCTACATTTTATAATAAACCTTAAAAATTTTAAACTGATGTACTAAATTAAAATTGTATATTTTTATAACATAATATGTAAAAATAACACCAGTGAAGTTTCCTCGGAATTAAATAACTAGAAAATAGTATACTCAAACAAACTGATAAACAAAAAGACTAACAAATAAACATAGTGAACTAAAAAATAGTGTAATTTAAAAAAAAAACTAAAAAAAGAAACAAAAGAGTGTTTTTAAACTGAATTTTCAAATTAGAAAGGGTAAGTGGGGAGGAAAATGGGATGCAATATATACAATTTATGTTAATAGTTATTAAAAAGTTGGCGTTTAAAAGTTTTATGCACAGACTTGTGTATGCTTATTATTTTTATTTTAAATGAAATTTTTCATTTTATACAATGGTAAAAAAATCTGTATCTTTATCAATAAATATACCTCTACATATGTACAATGTTATATGACAGTGAAAATAAGTTTAAATATTGTATGTTAAAATACAGACGGAACCTGCAAAAAGGTCGAGGAATGGATGGCGTCATAGACTTCCCACGTGAACGATATAGAAGATAAAACGATTTTTATATTAACGTTTAAATGGGTTATCCTGCAAAAATATAGTGATTAGTCATTCAAAAAAAAAATACAATAACATTGTATTTAACCGGTGATTTTTTCCAAAATCTGTTGATAATTATCTTTTTTTTTAAGGAGAACATTATTATTGTGAAGTTGCAGTTTTTCAGAACATCCTATATATGGATTTTATCTGTATATCTTTCTAATTGATGCATTTAATTTGTAAATTGAATAATATAATATTGCAGATAATAATATGTTCTTAAAAATATATATAAATTACATTAATGTTTCAAAAATTTAATAAATTGATTAATTTATTTAATTCTGGGGTCACCTATCGAATTTATTTAGTTATTTGAGGTTCTCCGTAATATGAAGTAGAATGCTTTTAAAAAATGGAATATCAGATGAATCAATTTTAAAAGTTAACTTGCTATGTTGACATGGTGTAATGGTCAGCGCATTTTACCGAATAGGTAAAAGTTCCTGGTTCGAATTCAGGTGGCAACAAAATATTTTTTCGATAAATTGATTTTGTCTCTTTTTCCGGTTGATTTGCACGAAGTTAAATAAAAATTATTGTATAATTTTATCAGAATAAACCCTTTTGTATTATTACTTTTTTGATTGTTTTTAAAATTGATATAAATAGTTGCTGTGTGGTTGATAGTTTATCTGAGTCACTTTCCCCCCCGGCTTGTCCGCCCCCCTTCTTTGACTCGCAGCATCTATAACGTATAAAAAAGTATAAGATAAATCTCGAATCCAATTACCCGACACTCCTTCGGATGTGTTACCAATCTAAAAGAATTGTTTTATCCGTACATTATAAGGAAACCGATTAAAGTTTGCCCGGGAAACAGGACACGTTTCCGAAATCCCTAAGCGACCGCCATTATTTCTCGCTACATAATTTTAGAAAACGTGATTCACTTGTAAATGTTTCCAACTGTTTACTCGCACTATCGGCTGGTACCTGCGTATCTCACTTTCGTGGGGAACTAGAGAAAACTACATAGGTACAAGACAACGTGAAGTTTCTACATGGCAAACAAATTTAAAAAAAAAACACATACAAAAAGATTTAAAAAATAATAAAGTTTTGTCTTAGAAGACTATTGTGAAGATGATTTGAAATCATAGTAGTGATCTTGAGTAGCTTGTTAGTCTAATGGTTAATAAGACACTCGCCTAGTAATCTAATGATTTGTTTTCTTTTCTCGGACATGGTTAGGTATTTTCCGTATATTAATTGCTTTAAATAAAAATGCGTACACGGAATACATGTCACATCAATATTCTTACTAGCTGAGCTAAACGATTGTTCTATGAAAATAGAAATAACTTGCTGGTGTCCTGGAACGAGACGCAAACCCCCGACTAGTAGATCACTAGGCACTAAACCAACAAGCAGGGGCGTGAACTGCATACAAGCAAAAAAGCTGTGCATTACTAAAAAAATCTGGGAAACAAACTTAAATGAAATAATCCATATATTATAATTACGCTATCGCCCACCGTGTATCAGTAGAATCATTAGTTGCGTAGTTTTGGATGCTACCGCGCGGCGCCACCGACGCGCTGTAGTCTTCTACTGGGTTATTCTTCATTTTTTGCTACTACAATTGACAACTACTATTTGAATCTATCGTTCTATTCAAGCCATACAAAAGCTACCTACTGAATTGACAATTCCCCTCGGTAGAGTCAGAAATGTATTAGCAGATCCATGTTGTACGAAGTCCTTACTTATGCTGATTCCTAACAAAATCACATTTTAAAGGTTTTGTACTTTGCTTAAAACTGATCGAAGAATCTATTTCTTCATTACTAATTCACAAATTTGACTACATTACTAAAGGTGTTGTTTACATGATTGTTCTTTACGGTCGAAAATAATGGATTTTTATTATGATAGATTCATTTTGCCTTAAGACGTCAAACGAATGTTCATAAACCCATGTACAATGTAGCACATAGTATATTATATAATAGCATGGTAACAGCATGACCTAAGTCTATACCTACTGAACGCCACTGCCAACAAGCTATTCAAATACACTAGTATCCCTCACAAAAATCAGTCCACAAACAATAACGAAAAATTGCTTACAAAATGATTTAACACAAACAAATAGCAATAACACAAAAATCTAGTTAAAAACTTAGACGTCAAAAACATTAAAACGCGCAAGATTAAAAAACTAGGTAGATAATGACTAATCAATTCTCCAAACTCAAATAAAAATTAAAGTTTTCAATTTTGGCTTATTCGGGTTCGACACAGTCGAATCTGAAAGTATATTTCGAACCTGCTCTTATTGTCTTATATAGTGTGAATTCAAACTTTCTTAGAAAAATGCCGTGAAAATAACCAGTATGGCGTTACCACTATTCCTGGAATGACTGCAAACACACACATACACACATGTTTTGTTTTTAATAACCACAATTTATACCGGAACGCGTTCCGGTTGTGGCAAAAGGTACTAATACGACGGTCCGGTATGTTCCGGCCTCACTACGCCAATATCGGGACCTCACATCTGGAGTTCACCAAGTTAGTTCTGTCAAATAGTTAAAAAATGATGTTGTATGTATTGTGTACGGATCTTTATTTAAATAATAAAGAGATTATTAATGTGAAACACATCAGAATTTTTCTTCATTGGCGGCTTTGTGGGACTCGTAAGTCCTTGACAGCAGTAACCACAAAGCGCTATATTCATACCTTGACATGGTTATTAGTATAGATCAAGGTTCGGGTCACCGATCATTTCATCATTGGCGAAACCAAATCACATAAACACGCCACGCCGCCCTCTTGCCATAAGCCAAAAAACTAAAATAGTCAAAATTTATTTTAACTGACATGTATTCGATTAATTAAACACACTACCCAGCACTTTGCTATCGTATGATGTTGTACACATTAACCGAGACATATTCAACATTTATTTAGCCACGACACAAACATCTGTCCAATATAAAGCAAAAGTAATATGTTGTTGAATTCAATTTTTTCTGTTCTAAATACTGCCGGAGAAATTAAAATCATTAAGGAGAACACATTTTGAAGTTGTAATTATTAATAACATTGGTTTGTGATATTTAAAATACTAATTATATATATTAATAAGAAAGATATAGATATAAAATCACTTAAATAGAAAAATAGTATTGTTGCGGTACCTGGATCTCTTTCCAAACCGGGGAAGGTGCATTATCCAACTATGCTACAGCGACAGTACTTTTGACGACATATTTTCGAACCTAAATGTTACACTTTTTCAAATTAATACATCTATCGTTCTATTATTTGAAATCCATACTTTGTTTTCACTGAATCTCAAATACCTTTGAGTAGACCGATAGCAGGCACCAGAATTAACAATTCATTTTGGACACATTCTTATTGTGAAGTTGTAATTATTCAGAACAGACGGTCTGTGGTATTTTAAATACTAATTAAACTTATTAATTACAACTTCACAATAAGAATGTGTTCTCCTTAATAATATGTAAGTTGTATCAATGTGTCCAAAATTGAATAAAATGAATTGTTAATTCTGGCGTCTGATATCGGTTTACTTAAAGGTATTTGAGATTCAGTAAAAACAAAGTAGATTACTTTCAAATAATGGAACAACAGATGTATTAATTTGAAAAAGTGTAATATATAGGTTCGAAAACTTGTCGTCAAAAGTACTGTCGCTGTAGCATAGTTGGATAGTGCACCTTCCCCGGTTTAGAAAGAGATCCAGGTAGCGTAACAACAATTTTTTTCTATAGAATTGCTCTTATATGTATATCTTTCTAATTAATACATTTAATTAGTATTTGAAATTAAAATTCACTCAATTCAATGCACAGCATCCGCCTATAACACCACATCTCGAAGGCCTTCAACACATTCAGTTACTTTCTTCTTTTATGGCTATATTTCCATTTCATACTGTACTATGTAATGGAGGATATCAGATATTTAAGTAGACAGATTTTAATACAAATTCAAATTAAATGTATCAATTAGAGAAATATATAGAAAAATTCAACTTATCAAAAAAATATTTTATTGCTACCGGGATTATTACTCAAAGGTATTTGAGATTTTCGCAATAAAATGTGATAATTTTTAAAATTTTAGAATAATAGATATGTCACATTGAAAGTATAAGTTCAAAAATTTGCCGTCAACTTACTCTGTTGCTGAGGAATAATCGTTTAACGCATTTTCTCATATAGGAAAGGATTCAGGTTCGTGTCCCGGTAGCAACAAAAATATTATTTCAATCAATTGAATGTTCCTGTATATCGTTCCAATTGATACATTTCATTTGTATTAAAATAGCACAGAACATGTTCTGAAAAAAACTGCAACTTCAAAATAATGATGGTCGTTTATAGTCCGATATGAAACGATTTCTGACTGACATAATAATGTACGCGGCACCTGAGAGCATCAATATTTTAATATACTAAAAATTCATAATTGTATTCAATTGACAGCGATAAATATTATTCATATGAACAACGAATTGGCGATTTAATCAATCGCTCGAGTCACAATGTCATATCTCCAGAGAGCTGTCACTTCCTGTTCCAGCACATCAAACAGCGATGACTGACAGTGTCCAGCAATTTGGATAAACGTATCCAATCGCGATAGTATTCTGGAGTTTGTTTACCTGAAAACCCCCAGTAAACACAACCACAATAAACTAATCATCTGGAGTGAGCAGTGCGCTTTTTATATCGGCATTAAAGTTAATTTAGCCCCGGGTAAAGGGGGAGGCGCGCGCCAACCCCTATTTTGGTTCATCGACACTGAGCTCGGCGATTGTCAAAAGGGAAAACTGTCCAAACAATACATTTTAATCATTCTAAAAGCTTGGCCCGTGTGTCTGAATCGGTTGGCATGTCCAGAGTCGAATCGAGACACTTTTTCGTTTAAAAAAATTGGGTTTTTAATGATTTTTCTATCAAAAACATATGTTTTCGTCGGCGAATTTATTCAATGATATCGGCCGTTTGTATAAACTTAATTGGATGATATGGCGTAATGGAGATGCATTCTTACCAGACGCGGTCGCTTCATACATACTTTAGATGCTCTGCATCCCTTGTGTTCTAGAGTCAAAAAACAGTGAACTTATTGTTCAAATAAATTCGTCCTGTGTTTAGAGACCAGTCATAATGCATATTACGACACGGTGCGCACACGAAGCGAGTCGAAATATATATACAATCTCAACATTTGAACATCTATGAATTCGGTAAACACACAGATACCAACAACAGTGAAATCAATAATTAAATACTAATTAAATGTATTAATTAGAAAGACATACATATAGAATCAATTTTATCGAAAAGCATTGTTAATGCTACTATCTACATCTCTTTCCAACCCGCGGAAGGTGCATTAACCGACAATGCTACAGCAGACAGTACTTTCGACGACAAATTTTCGAACCCACATGTTACACATTTCAAATTAATACATCTATCGTTCCATTATTTGAAAGCCATCTACTTTATTTTTAAGGAATCTCAAATACTCAAACTGTGTGAGCTTGTATGTATGGCTCTACATCAGAAGTATTTAAATAATTATGCCCCAATAATCACCAACATGCTTTCGTGTTCGTTTGATGTCATAAAGTATATTGTGACGCGTATTTATAGGAATGTAAGTGGATATATGAGTGATAAGCGTAGCGATAAGATAAGAGAACAGTAACTACTTACTGATTGCACTTAATTTATTGAAGCTACTTATATGTATAAAGGCAGAAGTTTAACCATACAAAGAAGTTACCGCGGGAATTTTTATTGTAGGTGGTGGGATGAAGTTGTTACATACCGCGTTGATATTATTACATTCCGTCGGTACTAAACGTCTTTATGGCTGATGGGAGTTGCATTTCATCTACATTCAACATTACTAGATTGTCATGAAGAGAGTGGAGGCAATAGTCCTCCACAATTTCAAGTTTGGTATCACGTATTACGTTACTAGTGAGTAGCAAGGAAAGCGACCTCATTATGAATGTCAACAAGTCGAAAGTGATGGTATTCGAGATGGAGAAAAGCAAGACACCGTGCTAAATACTTGTAGGTAATGAATGTTTGGAACAAGTAGATGAGTTTGTGTGTTTGGGAAGTATATTCGACAGAAACGGAAAGACCGAGATAGATATCGAAAGGAGAGTGACTGCAGGGAATAAATTGAACGACGCTTTGATTGGAATTATAGCTGATGGGAACTTGTCAACTAAGGCTAGACTAGCGGTTCAATAGAGACACCGATGTATGGAAGTGAGGCCTGGAGCTGGCAGAAGAGGAACGACAGTAGACTGAATGCAGTGGAAATGAGATCATTTAGGCGTATATGTGGCAGATCCATTTATGACAAAGTAAATAATGAAGAAATGTGGAAATAATAATAATGTGAGTAAGATTAAAAAAGGATCACTTAGGTGGTTTGGTCATATGAATGAATGAGGAGAGAATGTTAAGAAATATATATGACGCAAATGTTTATGGCACGTCCTCGCACGACCAGGTAAACCAGATACTGGAGGATGGTCCTGTTAGAAGCCTCAATAATCGTCGAGATTGTATGAGAAGATGTATGAATGTGGATGAGGCGAGAATTGTGTGTCAGGACAGAAGAGTGTGGCGCCCTATCCTCTCTGCCTACCTCCGCGGGGAAACGGCGTGATGTTAAGTAAGTGAGTATATTAAAAAGTATATATGGAAATAAATGCCTTGTTTCAAAAATCTTACATATCTAATTGGATTATGATCCGGCATTGCACTGCTCATATCGTGAGATTAACAATTTTATTAAGATTTTGAGGACACGCAGATGATCATCGGAAATGGGTGCCGGGTGACACCTAACTTCCCGGCAAACTGACTTCCTGACACGCCAAGTTACCGACAGACCAACATCCCAATATTTAATATACGATCTGTAAATAAGCAAATGGATAATCGGCTGTGAAATAAATATTAAAAAATCGTGTTACATACCAAAACGATTACTCTGATACATGATGATACAAATTTAATTTATTTCTTTATTGTGTTTATGTAATGTAGGATTACAAACAGTTTAAATGTAAGGCGCTCTGGAGGTGAATTTTTTTTACAAAAATGGCGCTATAAAAATTATCTAACATTATTATTTGAAAAGTTAGATTAGTTAAGTTTTTGATGTAAACTAGTAATTCAATATCGGGAATAGTTGCAAAATTAGTCGCTTTTGCACGCTGTCATTTATATTAGAATTCAACAAATAGCAGTTTTTGCTACTCAGAAATTTAAATGGCCGTTTAAAAGATCGTGTTAAACTTATTTTGTATTTTAACATTCATAATAAGAAGTGCACTGACAAAAATAATACATTTCTTAACCGTACTTAAGAACATCTTTTCTTATGTACTGTATAACGGCATGCTTATGTCACGTCCGCCACAAGAGTAAATTATACTTAAGCCATAGATTTGCCTGCTCAAAAACACGGTGAATATATTAGAATCAATTCTATGGAATAAACCTAACGTGTCACTAACCTTAGATTTTATTTACCGAGTATATCTTGGATCTTCTCATACGTAACCTTCATGCATCTGTATACAATCATTATCAGTCAATTAAAATCATATGAAGATTGCTGAAAATCAGCACTTGAAAAGATTACGATAACACCGAAATACATTATTAGTCCGCCGACATGGTAGTCTTTCTGAAAATAGGCTTTTAGGGGAATCAGTTTATCAAAAATTTGACTGTCGGCATAATAACTCAAACCCATCAGAAATGTACTTAAAAAATTAACAAAATACCGTTCAAGCATATTAAAATAAACCGTCATCATCAAAAGAAAACTCTTACAAATTCCACCAAAGAGAAGTCTTCTGATTTAGCAAACTCATACTCAGAAGTAATTACGAGGACAAATGTTTAATCATTTGTCTATAAATATAAAATTAATTCCCTTTTTTTATACATAATTAATTTGAAATTTTGTAATCAATTTACCAGGCGGGCTTTGATGCTCTATTCTTTGACGCTTAACATTTGAAGTGGGCTTAAGTACTGCCGATTAATTAATTTAAGTCCCGAATAAAATGAATTGGAAGCAACACTGACACGGGCAGTGTTTACAGACACAGACGAACGTCGACTGCCAGGGGAATTGAGGGTGTGGCCCCGTTTGATAGCTGCTTATTTCAAAATTATATTATTATTAATATTTTTATACAAAATTATCAATTTTCATATTGACAGCTCTGATCTCAACGAAGTTTTTCTTAGGGTCCCCACGTCATATATATTTTACTACGATAATACTAGAACTAACTACCGCATTCACTTATCACTTTCGAGACTACACAGATTTGGCAATGAATACCTACAGTGAGTTTGTATTATATATATATATATATATTCCATGACAGCTTGACTAGTTTCAAAAGAAGCCTGCAGCTGATTCTGAAATATTAATAACTTTGTGGTAACTTTATTAAAATAATATTTTGATTTCTGTTTACAAATAAAAAAATATATATTTTGTATATGTCTCAATATGTTATTTAGTTACTTCCAAATATTTTTTCTTATATCACTTTTAAATATTGTTTACCTTGATTTGTATTTCATTGAAAATTTTTGTAAAATTGAATTAACCTATAAGGATATTTTTATTGTTTATTTTTTTTTTTTTAATTGTATTATGTACCGTATGCATATATAAATAAATAAATGAACAAACATACTATTATTATCATATTGCACAAGAATACCTAAGTGTGAGATTTCAATAATGGCTAAAATTGAAGGTTATTTCAGAAATGATATAACCTTAACCTTAACCTTCAAAAACATATAAACATAACTTTAGGAAACAAATTATATATATCTCATAGAGACATAGCGATTTACATTATATTAAATGACAATATATTAAAGTATAGGTAATTACAGGACTTACGACCTGTTTTCGGCTGGCTTAAGAGATCCCTTTACACAATGTATCGTTCACCATTCCAGTCATTAATCAACCTCCATATCTATCTAATTTATGGATGTTATATATGTTAACATGTAGAAATATTTCGTGTATTAGCTACAACTATGGTCTAAAATTTGATATTCATTTCCTTAAACATCATAGATATCACTAACGGGAATCTAATCTTTGTAGGTAAAAATCCAGTAATTGTGTATTCTTGAATATACTCAAATAATTTAAATAACTTTATGAGTTTGTTAATCAAACCACGACCCAACTTGACAATGTTCGATATGACAATACCTCTAAGATTATCGATAAAGACGTTAGAACAAACGGTAATCTCTATTGGAACCAGAAAGCAGCAGTAAAAACCCTTGCAATGGTAAGAAACACGGTGAGATAATTTTAGAGATTTAGTTGAGATACATCTCGATACCACGAATTGAGATTTTGATCTGGAGATAAACTCAGAGATCAGCGTGAGATAAAGAGACAAAAACTTAAACTAGTGTACGATATGACAGCGAGATTTGACACGTGCACACAAACGTCAACTAAAACCACCATAGATCTATATAACTATAAATTCTAAAAGTTAGCATGTCATTACACATTAATACTAATAAACAGCGTTAAATTACAAACATTGAGGAGATTCACAATCACTCAACTGACGAACGACAAATAACATTTGATGTTTGATGTGCACACATGAAAAGCATCTTTAAAAAATATATAGTGTGTCCGCGGGGACTACGAATGGTTAGTTATAAATATTTGTTTTTTTACTGTATGGTTAAGTTGATTATTATCATATCTAATAGAAAAATAGAAAGAAGATAAAAAATTCCGGATTCGAGTCTCGGTGATTATACTATACTCGTATTTATTGGATATATACATTTTTTCAGTTTTTTTTTAATAACGTATAATTCATGTTTTTAACCTTTTTATTAATGTTTGTCGTTTGTCGTATTTAACTTCTTCCTATCAGAGTAAAATTGTGATCGATCCAGATGCGATTAGAAGAACAAATCTTTAAAATTATTAAGGGGAAGTTGTAATTATTCAGAACATAGTTCTGTGATATTTTAAATATGAATTAAATGTATTAATTATAAAGATATACATACAAAATCAATATTATCGAAAAATAAAAAAGAAAAATAAAATATCACAGAACTATGTTCTGAATAATTACAACTTCACAATAAGAATGTGTTCTCCTAAAAATAATAAAGTTGTATCAATGTGTCCAAAATTTAATAAAAACGAATTAATAACTCTAGCGTCTGCTATCAGATTCACTCAAAGGTATTTGAGATTCTGTAAAAATAAGGTAGATGGCTCTGTCAAATGATGGAACGATTAAATGTATTGATATCAAAAAGGTAACATATAGGTTCGAAAATTTGTCGCTAAAAATATTGTCGCTGTAGCATAGTTGAATAATGCACCTTCCCCGGCTTGGAAAGAGATCCAGGTTCGAATCCTGGTGGCGCAACAACAATATTTTTCGATAAAATTGATTTTATATGTATATCTTTATAATTAATATATTTAATTCATATTTGAATAATCTTTGACCAAAATGAGTTTATATTCTAGATACGATATTAAGATTGCGAAACGTGAAAATATATAAAATGAGAGAATAAACATAGTAAAGTGCAATACAATATTACGTATAAATCTATTCACCTAATTAACATTACATTAAATTTATACTTATTGTATCGTGTAATAAATTTTATAAAAAGCACCTCCCCCGGTTAGGGAAGAGATCCAGGTTCGAATCCCGGTAGCGCAACAACAATGTTTTTATTTTTCGATAATATTGATTTTGTATGTATATCTTTATAATTAATACATTTAATTCATATTTTAACAATATTTTTCGATAAAATTGAATTTTATATGTATATCTCTATAATTAATACATTTAATTTAAATCCTTCAAACAATTCAAGGCAAAATTGCGAATAGAAGAGACCCCGGAAGACAATGGACATCCCGGATGGATAATCCAATTCACGAAGTCCGCAGTCCAACTTTTTTGAGCTGCTCCAAACAAAATAATGATCGCCAACATGATTGCTAACGTTCGATAATCGGATAAACAATAGAAGAAGAATTGAAAAAACAATTTTATACCATTTAATTACCAGACTTAAAATTATTATCTATTAATTAATTAATCCACTTTAATGGATATTCATCATATTTACTTTTTTTTTCTAATGAAGTTTGTGTTGGTTTATAACATTTTGTGTATAATGAAAAAGTCGTGCGATGTTCAATAACTACCAGCTAGTAATTAAGTAACCGGATCCTTAATGAAGTGTGCTTAATACCGAATGTGGGAGCTTCCGGAAGCGAACGCTTTCCGCTTCCGCCGTTACCACCTTCCGCTTCCGTCGGGCGCGGAAAGTAAACACCAGCTAACGAGCTCACGGCAGCTGATGAATTTACCGAAAACACTTAACGGGCTTTAGCGCTTGTAAATATAGGTGTTTATTATATTGTATATTAACGCCGTATATAATATTTCGAGGAATATTATTTTTAAATAGGCATGATGAATTATATATATAATACCACCTTCAGTTATCCACATTTGGTCAAGTAATCTGTATATTTTAAACATAAATACATTACGTATGATAGATATTCTACTTCTCGCAATTCAAATAAATACATTCTTTAATTTTAAAAATAATAAATAAATTACTTAATTTTTTAATGTAGAATTAACAATGATTGTGAATAATTTGTGTCAGTCGATTTTTGACTATTGTTATTTAAACTATCGTTTTTATTATTATTTTGATTGTGTTCAATTGCAAAAATGATTGGTAACTAATTATTTGTAATTCTTTAAGCAATCACTGGTATACCATAAATTACACCTCCAACGGTTACCAATCAACGTTACAATCGAATCATAGTTATATTACGGTTTAAATAACGATTTACCATAAACAGTTTATGTTGCTAGTGCAAAATAAATTTACTTACAAAATGTCTCTTAATTATTATTTTTATTTATTTATTTTTAATTTTGATCATGGGCAACACTAAAAATATATGTTCCTCATAATTTTCAGAAATTGAAGCTGTATTACTAAATTCAACCCATTCATAATGATAATTACATTATTAACCAATGTTTCTAGGACAACGATGGATAGAATTTAGAAAAAAATCAATGATAATTAGTACACGGTAAAAAAAATATAACGGATAAAAACAATCGGAAAATTAAAACATTTGTATTCAAAATAGAATCAAATCCAGACTAACATGAACAGCCATGATGCTAGAATTCTGCTATCTCTAGTACTTTTCATCAAGGTTTCAGGTATCCAAATAAAACCCCAAATTGACTATAGATGACAACAAAAAGACATACCTATAACCGAATAAAACTGTAAAAATATATGTTATCGTTCATATTAATGAAATACGATTATTTATTATCAAAAGATACGAGTAGGGCTATTGCCTTCACCCTCATCATCACCATCCAGCGATGCTGAACGTATCCAACAAATACCCGTACATGAAACGCAACTCCTATCAGCCTTAAAGACACCGAGTACCGACGGCAAGTAACAATGCCAACGCGACGAGCGGAGCTCAGGAAGGCCACTCTTCCTATCGATACCTTCCAGAAAAATCTCCAAGAACCGCCTTCAACAATTCGCGCAGTAACTTCTTTGTATTTTTAACTCATTCAACATTTTTAAACTTTGACTTCCATAAATTTAGTGCGACCAGTAAGTACTTTCTGTTCCCGCAACCTGCCATAAGAGTACGTGGATAATTTTTGGAGTATTCACTATTCTAACACTAATCACATAACATACAACATAACCTTCAAATCTTTCTGATTCGAGTCAATACACATTTATATCGACGTCTGTTAACTCACACACGTGCAATCATATTCATTCATAATTGCTACACCTAATAATTGTACAACCAACATACTTATCCATATTAGCTAACCTCCAAAGATACTCATTTTTATATTGAAAATATTATGTGTTAAACTTTATTTTCCTATTCTCGTTTCAGTTATGTTTTTCCAATGAATCGAGAGAAAAAAATATGTCTATCACAAACCAGTAAATTATTAGACATGAAATAAAGTGTACATTGTGACATTTTAAATATAAGCGGCGGCACAGAGCCCTATACTGCACCGACCTGAGTGGACGCGGTCGGTAGGAGAAAAGGCTGGCGAGGTGCGCGCAGCGAGCGCCGGACGGCGCTCTGCCGACAAATGGAGGCTGCAAGCGATCAATGGGAGTCCGGAGCGAGCACAACCCACGCCGTAACTTTTGGAAGCCTCTAGAAGGTGAGAGAAACTTTGGTCCGGCCTCGTAGCGATCCGGGACCTAGGCTGCCACATCACACCATGGTAGCCATATGGCATTCAAGTAACATTTCAACCTCGTACTTATCCATAAAAATAGTATTCGTTTCGTAACCAATAGTATCTACACTCGTTGGATAAGGACTAAGGCGTGTAAAGAAGATGAAAGACTCTTCTCGTGTAAATCATTGTCAGGATTTGTTGTGGTACTCAAATAAATTTGTATCAATCAAGTGTTTTTAGTGTTTGAGACCATTTCCATCCATCCGAGCCAGCCACTCTGACACCTTACACACAGACACCCACAGACTGAGCCAACGGGCTAATGCGCTGGCGTTCGATCCACCGGTGCCGGTGAACATTAGATGCGGGGCGAGGGGCATTCCACACACATTCTTGGTGGAAAAGACACGTTTATGCAACAGTAAAAGTATTTACTCTTCAAAAATTAAATCTTTATGTGAACAAAACCTATTTTTTACATTAATGCTTATTATATTGTCAGCGTTTAAATTTTCGTTCCAATCGAGTCATATTTTAAAAAAAAGTCGCGAAGATATTTCATCGCGTAAGTGGTATCAAAATAATCACGTGGGTGATGATACCAAAATAAAAATATTGGGACAAGAAATTTGTGTTCGTTCACGTCTATATATTTGGTGGTGCGTGATGTCTACTTACATATATTACATTTCTTGGATATGTTACATTTTGTAATATATTAAATAAAATACACATATTTTTTATCAAAAACGTGCGTGTATTTCATTAGTAAATAATTAATAATATGAAAGTGGAAATGGAATTACCACCATATTACTTAATAACTAATTACTAATTAATTATCTACGATTTAATTATGTTACAGTAAGTGGTGTTGGGTCCCTGTATTGGTAAATCTAAAGCGTATTCAGCTATGTTTCAAATTGATAAGGGCTACCAGCAGTAATATAATCTTTTGGACTCGATATAATTATTTTAATAATTGAAATTTCACTTATCGTCAAAATATCATATATCATCGAGATACATATATGTAAATATGCGTAAATGATTGATTTTCAGTTAATCCGATAATTGATAACTAATTATATACATATACCATGTTTGTAATTATATAATATACTTTGTATCCAGACATCAAGGATACGTGTCATTATCAATCCGTGGGCGTAATTACATTTAATGTTAGATTCAATAATAATGTTAAAAATATAATAATAATTAAATCAAAGTTCATTTCCAGCGGTGGTAATTCTAAATATACTTATATAATATAGTTAGTAATTAATTTTTTTTCTAAATCTCAGTGAGCATTGCTTCATTGTGTCATTCGTGACATTTATAGCAAAGCTAGACGGTTGTGGTATAAAGAATTGGAACGATCTGGAGTGACTTGGAGAAAGTATCTAAAGGTGTTTTTTTAGAGGTATAAAACTTTAAAATGAAATAAAATATTGTATTGGTTTTATTGGAAAGATAATTTTGTGCCATTAGTGTTTAAATATAATTTCGCGCATATGGGCATCGCGGCTGGCTCGAATAAAGCGCAATCTAGAAGTCCAATTTTCGACCACTTTTTGAAGCAGATGGAGCCGTATATCGACAATAACGAGACGAATGTTAGCTTCCAAGTCGTTTATCGTCTCTTGTTTATAGGCGTAGACTAGCGACTTTACATATCTCTACAGAAAATAGTCCAAAGATGTTAAATCACACGATCTTGGAAGCTAATTCACAGGTCTATTATGTGAAATTATGCGCTCATCGAATGTTTCCTTCAATAAATTGATTGTGGCGCGCTGTGTACAGCTCTTCCACAGTAATGCCATTCAATCCGGGAACGAAAAAGTCAGTAATCATGGACCTATAGCGCTCTCCATTCATCTAGCCGGCATCATTTTTGAAGAAACAACAGCTTGTTCAAATAAATTTTTTATTGTATACCTACGTGTAATTCAATGATTTTATTTTTATTTTGCTTCTTCTGTAAGTAAAATATCTTGTTTTAGGTGTTAACCATATACAATGTGTGGGACATAACGGTTTTCAAGGACACGCTAACTAGTGATGATAAAACGATATTGTGTTTGTGTTTAATTGTACTAATGATTGGTAACTGAGATTTAAATATTGTAGGCTTAGTTTTTAGTGTATTTCTCTAAGAATTATGAATAAACAATTACCAATCAAATGGTTTAACCATCACTAACGCCAACTCCTGTTGTTCTTGTGAGATCAAACATTTCTTAATTTAAAAATTCGTATCCTTCTAAAACCTCTTCCTTTCACGCTTCTACCCCTTGCGGATAATACAAGAAGGAACACGGTCATACATTATATATTTTTTTACATATATATACGATGTATAAGGCATTTTTTATTTTATTTCCATCAACGCCCTTGTGAGCTTTTACGTAAGAATATTTTTTTAAATATAACAGCACATTTTCAATTAACATGTCAATATAATAGTTTAAATATAGTAGTTTAATATAACATTAAAAAAATAATAACTAAATATAATTTACGTACCAATATTTCTTCAGTTCAAGTATGCGCCTGCGACGAAAACTGTCAACGAAATTTAACTTGTTACCAAGCCGATGCATCCGCGATATTGGCGAGTTAACAGCATAATTATTTCTATGTGTACCTACTAAGAACACTTCATGTTGTCTTGTTTGAGTTGGTACTTTATACGAAAGCATTTGTATCAACTCAGGGCAGTCCAACATCCTATTTGCTATCTTTTTATTTTTTCTTCTCTTTCTCCTTTATTATTTTCTTTTTTTCTTATTGTATCTATATAAATATTTATTTTTATATTGCTTTATTAACGATAATTGTTGTTTTTCCCTTTTATTCTTGAAAATTTTAGTTTATTTTCACCTATTCTTATTTTTATTTATTTTTGATATATATTTTATTCTATGTTTTTAATATCAATATGTAATTTTCTAGAATATTTGTTATGCTTGTTCAATAAATTATCTGTCTGTAAAGTTAATACAATTTTTATGAATATAAATACCATATAAATTAATTAATTCAATATAATTATTATGAATGAACTTCAATTATTTATTTAATTCTTATAAAATTATCTCAGAGCGCGGAATCTGCTTGAGTAAGTTAGTATCTCAGCTATCATAATTCTGTTGATCAACCGAAAAAGTGAAAGTGACCAACCACACTAGCTTCTAACTACTGATTCATATTAATATCAAAACTAGATCAATGTCATTAAGACCTGTGCGAAATATGATGTATTACGCCGAAGTCACCGTCAACTGGGGGCGTAGCTCAGATGGTAGAGCGCTCGCTTAGCATGTGAGAGGTACCGGGATCGATACCCGGCGCCTCCAAATCTTATTTTGCTTTTTAATTTAATTTTTTTTTTCGATATATTGCGAATTCTGCGTGGAATCAATTAAATACTTTAAACATGTAATCCATCCACATAAAATAATAAGGAAAATGTTTGAGACGTAACCCCTGACAGAACATATTCGTAGCCATAGTTATAGAAGGAAGAAGAAGGCGAGGAAAATAGTCATGAACCAGTTGCTGGAGCAGAAGCTACCGAGAACTAAAAGAATACATGGATCTAAAAAAGAATGTATCTTAAGATGAAGAACTCTAAGAAGTACAGGTATTGGGTGTGTCTTAAATATTTACGTTTCATCTGCCTTTAAATATTTATAGTCGACGCACAGTATATTTATAGGTGTTTGAGCGTGTTTTAAGTGCCACTTAACTTGACAGAAAGTATCCAGCCACCGTCGGAATCGGTCCGCTATCAAAAACGCTCTAGAAAGGTTTCTCGGCGCACGCGAGTAATTTTTGAAGACCGACCAAGAACATACTACATCAGCCAGCTGGGAGATCAGCCGACTGTCCAGGTTAGGTTAGGTGATATGTCTTATTAAAGTGACACGGTTTTATGTTAACACGCATCTTAATTCTTGCAGAAACTAATCATCTGACGACGGAAATAATTGTTTTCTTTTAAAAAATAGTTTAGTAGGTAAATATTACAATTTGTTCTATACGCTTAGGCAATCTCTTAATGTTTATAGTGTCTGCAATTGACTTCTGATAGAGTAAAAATAGTTCATTTTTGACAGATAACAAATAATCACCTTTTTTGTAATCCTTAAGTTCGGTTCATCACGTGTGCGTCTTGGTAACCAATATATATATATATATAACCGTAACAATTAAAATTATTACTATTTTATAAAAAAAATCACTAGTAGAAATATTAGAAAAAAAATCTACAAATGCATAAAAAAAATTACATTTGTTTTATTTTCGTCTAAAAACTCACGATAACTTTGTTATCACGCGGGTGACATTGAAATCATTATTGGGATAAGTTGGTTAACCAGCCTCGGTCACCGGGGTAATTACACAAGTTACGGCGTGCCAACGTTACCGTGCAGCTACGTGACTTTACCGCCAAATTAGCGGAGCGGATTTTTTACAAACTAATTAACTGAAAGTTTCAGGTTCGTTATTTAAATTCTCCGAAATTGCGATCACAGCCATGGGACCAATTCAGATATTCTTAATCTGGAGAAAAAGATTATGCGAGGTTATAAAATAGAAAATTTTCTTTTAATCATATATCAGTAAATATGGACAGATTTTTTATCTAGGTTATATTTGAAATTCTAAATTAACATATTGATTATTTTAGTATAATCATGATTTGTTTCATATATTAGATGAATCACTTATAAAGGCACACAGAAATTTATCTATTGATAAAATATATGGTTATACCTAAAGTTTTTAAATGAAAATAATAGATACTTATACGTGAAATGGTCAATTAGTGTAATAGATAACTCATTCTCCCAGGAAGAAAATTTTCTGGGTTGAAATCCCTATATATCTTTCCGATAGATAGATTTTTTCTTTGTATCTTTTTAAATGATTCATGGAATTTGTTTTAAGTATCAAAAAAATATGTTCTAAAATTGCAACTTCATGATAATTTCATTTAAGTAAAGGTACTAAATTTATTAATTGAATTTAATGTTCACTATAATAATCCAGCATATGTTAAGATACACGCCTGTATAAATTTAGCGGTAAAACTTGATATATACCGGTTAGTCCAACCTTCTCTCCATATAAAACACAAGAGACAAAATATACCTGAATTTCTCAGCGATGACTAAGTGCGTTTAGTTCATGTACGTGCAATAAATGTGCTATGTTTTAATATTAACCGCTCGCATGCCGTGGACACGCATCCTTGGTCATTTATGGACCAACAAGTTTATTGATACACGACATCAATTGTATACAATACTTCTAACCAAATTATATCTGATATTTTTCTATAACACTAAATTACATTTTTTTATTTGTATCATGAAATAATACATATAAAATAAAAGTAATTACTTTACGTGGTCTGTTCTAAAGCAATTACCTGTATAGTTGTTAAAAATTTTAATTATTAAAGTACAATCAGAAGGTATAAAATGATATTGTAAAAAAAGTTATAAAAATATTTATGTCATGATGAGACAAAATGTGTAAGTAGTTAGGTTAGCACAAATGACAAATTAGATTCATTTTGGTTTCTACCCACAATAAGCAACCACTTTGTTATTTTTGGTTTGAAATTGTTAATGACTTTAGACCCTTTAAGGTCTCCTGGCAATTTATTAAAAATACGCGGTGCACAAAACAAAAAAGTTCGTTGACCAAATTTGGTATCCATTTTTGGCACTAAAAAGTATCCTAAGGTTTTGCTCCTAGTTATCTTTTGATCGGATCGTGGATGTAGTTAAAAAAAAAATTGTTATAGGATTGATCCGGTAAACAGTTGTCTTATATCCAAAACTTGAAAAGATCTGAAGAGTTCTTCAGAGTTATGTCTAAATGGCTTCTTGTATGTCACTCTGATGACCCATTTCTGAACCTTATTATTTTTTTAATGTTATTTGCAAAAATAAATATTTTATAATGGGCTTATTTAATGCTGTTATAAAGAGAAAGAAACATCCCATGACCTAACCTAAATATAAATTAAATTAATGATGCCTTACATATTTAAATCTTAAAAATTTCCTAAGAACACTTGATTTTCGCCAAATGAAATAAGTCCGATCGCCGTAAAAATTCTAAGGTGATTCTCATATAGGTATAGTGTGTTTCAAAACAGTATATTTTGCCCAGATAATGTAAAGCTTTCGAGGTTTCCCCAATTAAGGGAAAAACTTAAGTCTTCAAAACTTTTAATTACCAGGCGTAGGTTTACGTGCCGAATTCAAATTAGGGGATTATTTTACTCCTCTTAGAAAAGAAAACTTGACGTAAAAAAAGAAGCAAGAATATTGAGCCAAATCCAACATCATTGTACCTATAACTGTTCAACGAGTATTTATAAATTAATAACTAATATTTGAGAAATTAAATATTTTAAATGTTTTAGGCTTATTAAAATTAACGTTTAACACAATTCGTTTATATAATATATATATATATATATTAATGAAACACATTTTTCAAAGCTCTGTTGTTTTCCCTAGCACGATGAATGGGAAGAAATTCGAAGTATATTATATTCCTTAGTTTTATAATTGAACGAAGTTCTTCAGAAATCAGTAAAGTCATTTTTATATTCTTCCAAAAACAGCTAGGGCGCGTGCTTTCATTCTAAAATTCTTAAAAATTGTCTTCTAATTATTTTATTGATTGCAATAACAGCATCTTTAAATCTAAAAAAAACTGTAAAAATGTAAATACACCAAAATCTCTAAAGTATATTCTTAAATCCTCTTAAATATTGTATAGAATTTAGTACCTATAAATTATTAATCATTTTAAAGGTAAGGAACATTTAAGGTATTTGTGTATATTTGATTATACATACTTTTCACAAAAGTGTTTTTATATTAACAGTTGAGAAGATCATTAGCATACGTAAATATTATCATATATTGAATGGTGGTATCTTTAACGTCCGAACCTTAGCTTGTGAAATAAAATGAAATGGGTACAACGTAAGATTTTATTGCCCTCCAAGCAGGGCGACGAAATAATTAATTTGAATAATTTTCTGATTAGAAACGTTCATTATTATTGTGTTTAGTTTAATACCATATTAGCAATATTTTAATATGTCCAAAAACACACAATTACTGGATTTTTATCTATAAAGGCACTGTTATTAAACAAATATCAGATGTCTCATAGAGGCAAAGGTATTTTGTGTTATATTTAATGGAAAATATACGGAGTATGGGGTAATAACAGGGCTTACGACCTGTCTTCGGCGTGATCACTTTATACATGTATATAACGTTCACCAATTCTCACCCCTCCATCTCCACATTTTATCAATTTTTTGAAAGTTGTATATATGTTAATATGTGGACTCGCTTCGAGTACTACTACACCATCGCCATCTATGGACCAAATTTGATAATTCATTTTTCCCAGCATATATGTCATCAATATGAGAATCAGATTTTTTTTTTGAAATTATTTTAAAGCAATATTCTTTATCTGTAAAATGTTTTTTACCATATTATACTAGAATACGCTTGAAAAATCAATATTTTTAAAAACATTTATATGTTTTCTTATTTTGACCAGCATATATTAGCAATATTTGGGTATGTCCAAGAACACACAATTACTGGATATTTACCTACAAAGGCACTGTTATTAAATAAATAGATATCTCAAAGAGACAAAGCTATTTTTTTATTATATTTTTAATTGAATATAATAAAAAATATTACATGCTCATTAGTGAGCAAAATAAAGTTGACAATGTAAATATTTACATTGCTGAAAATAAATTGGAAAAAACACGAAGGTGTGTCTGGTTGCAATATAAAGCAAGCTCTTGCAAGCTGTCATGATTTAAAACTCAGATTACGAATACAATTGGTCGAATACTATGAGTTCTTGATATTATTTTACGTAATAGTAACATTGAAACTAACCGAATAAATGATCAAGGTGATCTGAATCATTTGAAATGAAAAGAATTCTAAAAATAAGTTATTACGAAGTCATTTTGGTTCGATATGTCTGACATGTAATGAAAGCTTAGTAGAAATCAGCTCTCTGGAAGAAGGAGGACATCACATCTGAAGAATATGAGACGCTTATTAAACAGATAAGGCACGAGAAGATGAAATTTATTTTGAATTAGACCCGGATATATTTAAAAAAATATATTTTTCATTTACGCTCTTCTTCTTTGAATCGTTTATTATTAAGATCCCTAGTGCAGACCCTTGCGGCACTCCACTTTGGTAAATAAAAATATTTATAATTTTTTCAGTACATTTCAGTTTTGCCGTTGGATATCCCTGATGCACGCGAACATTCGATACTGTTTCGAATTATTATCATTTCATTCAACAGCTTTTGAGAGCTTTAAGATGAATAGCTTCGCCGTGTATGGAGCCTCCGCAGCCTCATTAGTCAGTCGTAATCACAGCGTTACAGTCTATAAAGCCTCTTTGAGATCTCGAGAACGAAAACACAGGTAATTGGTTCTAAGGCAAGTACGGGGAAAAGCTTGTTCGCAATTTACGTTCACGTTGAATAAGCTGTGATTATTCGAAACATCGCAAAATTAGAAAGAATCGCTTTTCAAACAGAGTAATTATGTGCGGTTGTTCTGTTGATAATTTCACGCAAAGAGCATTCGAATAACTTAAAAATAATATATTATATTTATTCTAAGATTTTCTTCATAAAAAATATTCCTTACTCATTACCAACTGATTACGTTTTATAAATGTTTTGTTTCAAAATTTTTGTAATTAACTTTGTTGAACTCCATTGAACGTATAAGTACTACGTGTATGCAGAAAAGGGAGAAAATTAGACATTCTAGAAAATGTAAAAATTAATATTAACAATAAAAATGTACTTAACATACAAACACCCCCTATTATATCTCCTCTCCTATCCATGTAAACCTCTCTCCCCAACACCGCAACCATACCCCCCCCCCCATCCAGTCGATAGTCAATTTTCTTGTTGAAGCTTTAGTTTATTACTGAAGATGACGCGGTGAGCGTCGAAAACATTTTTAATTTTTAATTAAAAAGTAGTGTGAAGAATACAACGTTGTGTTTTATTTTAACAATTAATTAATGCTTTGTTATTCACAATAGTCCAGAACCATCTAATTAGCTAACGGGTCCACTAATAATTACTCTCAAGTCCATGAGGCAATTAGCAAGTCATTAAGATAAATACGTAGTACACCTGTGTTGCTATAGCATTATTACGACACATAAATTTTTCACAAATTTGTGTATTTTGATATAATTTTATGATTAGAAAGAGATACCTAACATTAATGTTTATAAGTTTTACCTGAATTTCCAGAGACTACTAAATCATTTCACCCAGATTAGTCAACGTTTATCCGGATTCAAAATATTTATCAGATATCGGTAAAATTCTCGTAATGAACGCCAATTTTCAAATAAAACGCTTAATATGTCTGTAAAATAGACCCATTATGAAAGACACCAGAAACTAGCAGACAGTGACGTCCCTCGGTAAAGTTCTGCCCTCGGGCGAATTTCAGAATACCGCCTTTATTATTATTATAAATGTGATATCAATCCTCTATAATTTTTTTATGATATAACCTCACCCACAATCATCATGTTTTGGCAATCTATTTATAACCGTTTTCTGGCATGTAATAGTTATACCATACCTTTATGATTTTTAATCGCCGTTCCCAGATAACTAAATGACAAATTTAACTACGTATGTACCTAATATTTCTGATCTATCAATTTGAGCAATAATTTTTAAATCAGCAAAGTGTACTCGCGGCTCTTTTATTATTTAAAGCATTTCATAGAAATAAATCCTAGATCACGATTGGGTATGCATCTGTTTATAAAAACTCCCATTACTCTTTTGTCATTCGTAATAATTTATTATATACGTATATTTGTTGTGTTTTTTACAATGATTAACTACAGCGCCACCCCCGGGGCCGTGGCGTTGCATAATGTATCGGCTCGATAGTAATCGAACGCTAAATGAAATAACTATTGTCAAAAAATATTCGTAAAATATGGGTCGGTTAGGGGTGTGGCCTTTTTACGGCGTTTCTTTCAGCAAAAAACAATTTACTTCTGAATAATTATCATGACATGCTACAACTGTGAGAACGGCTATAAAAATCGGCTTGTGTAATAATCAACTGATTTCGGTGTAATATTGTGTAATAGGGTAATTATAGGGTGTAATGGTGTGCGTGGGTGGGTGAAACGTTGCGAGCAAAGCTTCATCGGTGTGATGTGATCATCCACTAAATTATTTTACGAGTATGGGAATGCAATGCGAGTAGATAAATATGGACGCAGCTGATAAGCGAATGATATATTAAGTGATATTTTTTTCTGAAGATCTTACTGTAAAGAAATAATCATTGTCTAATTAATAAAATCATACGTATCTAGTACCTACCATGGAGCCTCCTTACATAAAGGATTCTAGCTAAATATCAGGTAAACAAAAAATATTTCCTTCTTCAATATTAGAAAAATTACTTTGTGACCTCATTTTAAATTAAGAATTAATCAAAATACTTTGTTTAAACCACTATTTTACACGTTTCGACACCTGAAATATTTAAAAAAAATCGGGGGTCTACAAATTAATTTGCAATGATTGTAATTATTTTTATATAGTTAAAACATGCAGAAATTTTTATATTAGAATTAAGGAACACTTGAGATGCCTAAATAGCAACAACTATTCAGAATTGTCCAACCACTTTTTGGAAACAAACCATTATTTTGATATTAACAAGTGTTTAAAAATTATACATACAAATACTAGGGGTTTACAGTTAGATAAATTTGAAATTTTAGAAATAAGAAAAAGTGTTAATAGCAAACTAAACATTATGAATAACCAAATCCTCTTTGCAAATAGTCACCCTTTAAATTTATTTTCATATTAGTTCTTACTTATTCACTTTGTTTTTATCTATGCTTGTATTTTTTATTTCAGTGTACATTGTTTCCTGAATAAGATACCATAGGTATCGAAACATGTTGAATAATCAATAAATAGTGGTTTAAACAAAGTATTCTGTCTAATTATTTATAAAAAATATTATTAAATAAAGAAAACAACTCATTAAAATTCTAGAACAATTAAAAATGATTTATATGATACAATAAATCGTATAAAATGAAATTCTTGTCATCAATAAAAGTATTTAATTTAATTATAAACTTTAAATAGACAGAAAATAAATAATTTATGCAACCATTTAAAGAAATCATTAAATTCATTTAAAAAAATATGAAAATTCATCATCAAAAATATTTACTTTCTTTGACATATAATAATACAATAACTGCTTTCTTTTACGTGATATAATAGACAGGAGATTCCGTTTGTTTTATTTTGTTGTGCGACTCAATATGTTTATTTTATGATGCTATGCCGCTCTTTGTTCTGTGTTGCTACGCGATTCAATGCGATATATTTGTATTGCTATGCGACACGGACGGACATAAATAATGTAGAATACACTATAACGTTAAATCAATTATATTTTCTTACGTTTAAAATATAGTTTTATAGCCATTCATGTAAAAATTATACTTTATAATGTATTAATTTAATACTCTACCAACACTAAAGATGTTAATTCTATGTGAAAAATTAACAGGTGGTTTTTATAATTTTCATAGTATTAATAATACTTAAAGTTAAACGTTTTACTTATTCTATTGAGAAAAAAAATGTTTAAATGATACTTTGGCTAAATAACTAAGACGAATATTGCAAATATTAGGATTACATACTTGAAATTGAGTGTTTCTTTAATAAATTAAAGTAAAAAGAAATAATTGTTTAGAGAAGAAAAAGAGAGAACTCTCAGAAGAAATAGTCTTAATAAAAATTCTTCGTGTGTATTTATAAGTCGGTTATTTATTATGATTAAAAATAAATATGTACTCACGCTGTCAACTCGCTGAGGAGAGCTCCAAGGCTGTCTCGGAGAATCAGATCCAGCCCTGAGATTAAGTTCCTCTTCTTCAGTAGTTTCAATATCAACTGTCTCATCATCAGTGAGCTCATCCGATCCTCGGATGCCCGCACCAGCTTCGGCCAGCCCGCTGGCCTGAACTGGCCTGAAGGCGGATTGATGAAACGCCGGTTTGGAGTCTTGGATCGCAGCCGCATTTCTATGAAACGAAATGAGTGAAGATTCAGCAGCGCTGTGACCGAAGAATAGTGGAGAACCTCTCTTCAACCACGGGAGGGTGTAAGGTGAGAATGGAAATTGATGGTGTTGTTTCACCGCTTGACTTTGATGCCAAACGTAATCCATGACCAAACTCCTCGACAAGGGTAAAGCAATTTCTGGAAATGGTGGAACTCTCGGAGACGGAGCTGTCAAAGACGGAGACGGACTCGAGACTGGAAAATTCAAAGCGGAAGGAACGGGAGTCGGACTCTCTGTATTAATTTTTGCTTGTTTCGGAGAGGTGATTCGCAAATTATTTTCAGACGACCCTGAAGATGAAGCCATTAATCTCTTTCTGGTTCCTCCGTTAAACATGGCTTTGACGTCCTCCCACGCGTGTGTTATTTCATCGGGCGGATTGCCGCTCAGCTTCATGTGCCTTCTCCACGAGTTGAAGTTTGCCGCATCCGGTTGGACATATTTGTCTCCAGGCCCGGTCCTGTGGGAGTGAAATATAAACTTGTTTGGTGAAAAAAACAATCCGCAAAACGTGCACTTGATGCACTTCGCCCTTGAAGAGTTGTACCGCGAGGGGAGGAAGGCTCCCCTGCATCCCCACGCGCATTCGTGGTGCACGGAGAACGCGAAGTCATCTGGGAGTCTCGGTGGCGCGTTGTCTCCCAAAAATGACTTGCACAGTCTCTCGGCTTCTCGTCTCGTGATCATGCCGCATCTCCTCGACGACACGGGCATCGCTCCCGCTCTTCTGAGGATCTCTAGCTGTACCGGGGTGCATTGGACGCAAGTGATTCCGAGGGCTACGCGCCTGTTGTGGATTTCGTTGTAGCTGAACTGTTTCAGTAGCGTGTTGGATATCTGGGCGAGGCAGAGGCGCTCTTGGGAGTCGATTACGAGGGAAACTATCGGCACACCGTACAGTAGAACTGTTCCCACCTGGAAGACAAACGTTTGTTACAATATTGAATGGTTATGATAGTAAGGATAGAGAAAATAGCTTGATTTTATGATTTCTCAGTGTTACCTGGTTTGGTTTAGAAGCATAGTGCTGATTGGCTGCCAAATGTGATCCCTTTTGTTCTCTAGACTTGTGTGACTGCGCCGCAGATCCCTCCATCCTGCTGAAATGAAAAATTACATTTAATGTCTATCAATCGTGAATTTTCACATTTTTTTCGGAATATTTCCATAACCCTTTTTGGTACGTTTAAATCGATACTCTACAGAGCACTGCGTGGCTTGAGATCACACACATGACCATGATCATACACTAAAGTAATTCTCGCACACACTTTATAATTATATATATATATATACCGCTGGCCTAGTGATCTAGTAGTCAGGGGTTCGTGTCTCGTTCCAGGAGCAAGCTAATCCTATTTTCATAATACGAGCGTTTAGCTTAGTTCGAAAATAGTAATAATATTGATATGACATGTATTCCGTGTATGCATTTTTTAAATAATAAAAATATATAAATAACGTCAGCTCGAATAAAATAATTCTATAATCTGGTATTTTATTACTTGACTGTATATAAAAAATATATCTCTCTGAATGTTTCATTTTTTCAAATAGATCAACTGAGATTCTCGTGTCAATCTAGGTACGTGCCTACTTCCTATATGTTCAATAATAATTTAATTCGATCCAAGAAGGTGGTTAGTTATCTACCAAGTAAACTAATCTATATAAAACAAATAATAGATATGTCATAGAGACGAAGCTATTTTTTATTATTGGAAAAATATGGAAATATTGGTAATTACAGGGCTTACGACCTGTCTTCGGCTGGCTTAAGTGATCACTTTATATAAATATAACGTTCACCATTCTCACCCATCAATCTCCATTTCTATCAAATTTTTGAAAGTTGTATATATATTAATATGTGGCCTCGTTCGAGTACCACTACACCATCACCATCTATGGATTAAATTTGATAATTCATTTCTCTGAAACAGCACATATGTCACAATGAAAATCTATTTTTTTTTTTTTTAATTATTTAAAGCAAATTATTTATTTGCTAACCTATATATATTTTTTTTTCAAAATCTGTCATTGTTAACTGACTTTCATCTAGTCCATATTTAAAAAATTGAATATGTGACTGTCATGTCACGTCAATGTACATACTGTCAGTCTGTTCTTTATGCAATCTTTATTGTTACTCATTAACCCTCCCTCTCCCTGATCACCCCACACCCTCCCAATGATACAAATTAATATCATCATTTCAAAATTTTGCTCAGTTGCGTTCAAGAACCCTGGGAAAAATATCCACCCCGCATCAATTTATCTCACCCTTCCACAACCTGAATTAAATCTTGCATACATCGTTACATTTTAGGATCTGAAATTACGAAGACACCCTCAAACCATATATTTAAAATTATAACGGTCCATACACTGCTTCAGATGGTATGTCAAATTATATCCAAATTTCTATAAAAAACCTCATTCGATTTATGGCGTAACGTAGTAAATCCATATTCATCCTGTGAACACCATTAAATTTTATTACATATTACTTATTGCTTTGCTGTTAGTTGTATAAATGAATGATGTCAACTTACTTTGCTTACAGCGAATTTCTTATGAGTAACGCGATAATGATTATATCTTGAATTAAACATCCAAGAGCTTCGGTATCAAGTGTCGAGCAGCGAGCAACCCGGCTCCCGCAGTAGCTAAGTCTGGAAATCCCTCACACAAACAATCCAGGCATCGAGTTACTCGTTTACGCTTTAGTTAAAGTTTAGATTAGATCAGGAATTACTTCTCTCGGGCGGAAATCATTCTAGACTATCCACATAACATTTTACTATTTCTATTATTCAAACGTTTAACTTTCATGGGGTACAGTTGACTACAGGTACAGGCAGCTGCAAAACTGGGGTGGGCAGACAGTGTGCAGCATTAAAATGTTTCATAAACCACGAAACATTTTAAATATTAAAAAAATATTTTAAAAAACAGGGTGATGTTAAAAACAAAAGCGTCATTGATCGAGCGAAAAATTCGGGCATGTAATATTTTCTTAAACAAATCAACCATGTCGGTTCCTCTACTGGGAATTAATTTCGTTCATTTTGAAACCCTGCTTCTGCATAGTAGCTATATATATATAATATTGTATTTTTAATATCTTAACTATAGAAAGGTGTATTTTCTAACATGTTACAGATATTCTCAATTTGTTTTTTACGTTTCTATATTGTACCTTAATGTAATGTGACAAGTGCGAAAAGTGACAGGTGTCAGAACACAATTGACAATTAATGAATGAAATATAATGGGTAATTAGCTTCATTAAATGATGCATTATATCGCGTATGCTATCGACGCCGGTGCTGCGCTGTCCCTACTGTACTGTAGTCTGTACAAAGCCCTGTGCATAGACGGGAAAGGCTGCAAAATAATGGAGAGCTCCAATCCTCAACAAGCTCCAAACAAGCTCTCCATTATTTCGAGAGTGCTTGTGGGTGGTACTGTGCATGCACTTTAAACAATCCCACGCACAGGCCTCTGCCATGGCCAACCCAAGAAACCTTGGCGGACGTCATCCTCGTAACGAGGGACCACTGAAGAAGAAGAGACAGGATTATCTACCGGGATAGAGAGATGTACAGCCGAGACCTCTGTTTGGCGAACACGAGAATATACGAGGGCCAAGTAAAAAATAAGGTTCCTTACGCTGTACACTCGCCACGCGAGATGCTAGGCGAAATCCGGCAACACCGCCTTGATTGTTGGTCCCTTAACTACATCCCCACTACCGAGAGCAAACGCTGCGACGCTCAGTAAAGGCCTGACAGCCATCCGCTATGGAACCCGCCAACGCCGTTACCGCCAGGTGTGAAATCCGTTCGGTGATTCGATTTTTAAACGCGAAGAAGCTTAAACCTGTTGAAATTCATCGACAGTTGGAAGAAGTTTATGGCACAGCTTGCATCAGCGTCCAACACGTCCGCAAATGGTGCAGGGAGTTCTCCGAAGGACGCACAGACGTCCACGACGAGCAAAGGAGTGGGAGGCCATCGGTGTCGGACGAAGTCGTGGCGAAGATTGAGCGCATTCTCCTCGAAGATCGGAGAGTAACGCTTCGGGAGCTTGCTGTCCAGGTTCCTGAGGTTTGTGAAAAAACCATCGACAACATTTTGACCGATTATACTGACCAAGGGCGTTAGGCTGCACCACGACAACGCTCACCCGCATGTCTCTCGACAGACCACCGCCCTACTGGATAAATTCGGCTGGAAATTGCTTGACCATGCCCCCTACAGCCCTGATCTTGCTCCCAGCGACTTCCACTTGTTTCCGAAATTGAAGCAACACTTGGGTGGACAACGCTTCAATACAGATGAAGAGGTGAAAGAAGCGGTCACCAAGTTCATCGGCGGCCTAGCGGCGGAATTCTTCGAAGCGGGTTTTCAGAAGTGGATAACTCGTCAGGAAAAATGCATAGAAAAATCAGGAGACTATGTAGAAAAATAGAATAAAGTACAAGCTTTCAGATGGTTTACTTATTTATTGCAATAAAAAATACCTTATACCTGAAAAAAATGTAGGAACCTTATTTTTTACTTGCCCCTCGTATTATACATACTGGGAAATATATTCGGGATAACTAAGGTACGGATCGAAATAGGTAAGACCCTTCATTAAAACACTAGAAATGACCTCCTTATAAATTCAATAATTTAGTATCTATACAGAGTGTAACAGACCTAGATCACAATATTTTATGGGTGGATTACGAGTCGAAAATGTTCAGGGAATATGTGCAAATTTTTCACTTTTACAGAAAATATTATCGTTTGAAATTTTTACAAAATCGTGTTAACCTTGAATTTTACGTATTTCGACATAAATATTTGCGAAATTGTTAAATTTTTAATCTATATCTATATAAATTTATACAAAATAATATATTTTTTTGTATTCAATATATAATTGTGTAACAATAAAATATTTCAATTGATCGAAATAATCGCTTTTTTTTAAATGCTTATATCTCTGACATGGTTGAGATTAGGCACATATCCCTTGAACATTTTGAACATTACTAGGTCTGTTACACTCTGTATATTAGGTATCAATGCATAATATATTACAGATACATATAAACGTATAGACATATTTCATTTTTATAGGAAGGTCAAATATATAATGTATATCATCGAAGTAACGAAATAAAATAAATAATGCATGTTATTGGAAAAACGCCAAGAATTAATAACATGTAAACATAATTAAACTTTAGCTTTCAGACAAATGAAGGAGCGTGTAATCGGAAAGTTTCCCTTAATTACTAAAAAAAAGTATTATTTTGAATTAATGAAGCTCGTGTTCAATTATCATTCGACACGAGTACATCTATCGGCGTTAAACTTTTTTTTTGTATTGCCAACAGCAAGAAACATCAAACACAATAATTCTCTAATTAATAACTAACATAGCACAGATATGGTCACATTTTTACTGTAACTCATTTGTATCTATGTTCTGTCATGAAACTGTTGATCTGTATAATATAAAATACCAGCTTTACATTAATCTTATTTTTTAAGTTTATACTCAACCTACAGTAAAAACTCGTTCTTTGTTCTAAATAATTACAACTTCACAATAAGAATATGTGTTCTCCTTAATAATATATAAGTCCAAAATCAATTGTTAATTTTGGTATCTGCTGTCGATTTACTCAAAGGTATTTGAGATTCCGTAAAAACAATGTGGATGGCTTTCAAATAATGGAACGATCGATGTATTAATTCGAAAAAGTGTAACATATAGGTTCGAAAATTTGTCGACAAAAGTACTGTCACTGTAGCATAGTTGGTAAGGCACCTTCCCCGGATTGGAAAAGAGATCCAGGTTCGAATCCCGGTAGCGCAACAACAATATTTTTCGATAAAATTGATTTTATATGTATATGTCTTTCTAATTAATACATTTAATTAGTATTTAAAATATGAATAATTACAACTTCACAATAAGAATATGTTCTCCTTAATAACAACAATTGTTTTCTAACAGAATAAAAATATATATAGAAGAATTCATTCCATCGCCTTTTTATCAAACAAAACACTATAATTAAATTGTAATTATTATTAAAAATTAATAAGAAACATAATAATATATTGACGGCTATCAATATGCATTGCGAAAGTTTGCACTTGGCGAATCAAAGTCAATTATAATATTTTCTCTCTCTCAGTCGAAGTGCTCATGACTGAGCATCGTGCTCCTCTAGCCTGCCTCCACTCGTTGATCCTTGGCCATTTTTAGTGCAACGTGTAGCAAAGCTACGGATATATATTTTCAGTAATCTGTTCATTTTGTTGGCGATCAACCTATCACCCTCTGTTCTTATACATTTCTCGTGCATTCCAGGCTGTCTCTATCTCTTCTAACACGCCCAATGAACAAAATAATTATGTTTTACGCCAGTCCTGACGAAGATACGTCAGTATCTAAACCGGTTGACATAAAAACAAACACAGTAGTTTAACCAAAGTTAAATACAAATACAATTTACAAAATAATTATTTTCTTATGGAAACGGTACTTCCTAATTATGGCCAACTTCGACATGGCAGACTTGGCCATACAAATAATCGCAATCGGTTGTATCAATATCGTCTGCAAATCGAAAATAGAGCTTTTTGCTAACTATTAAAACACCTCATTCCCAAACGTCCAGTGGCTTTCATGTTATATCATACATTCACCATAGATTTTGAGATGTCTATGAAATGAGGTCGGAACGACAAGCGCACGCGCGTTCGGGACGAACGTGTCTGAGTGTATGTGTGCGTATGGAGAGGTACGTCAGGCGTGAAAGCATAAGTATGGCGGACCGCGAGAGTCTTCAAATGCTGATAGTTCTAAGAACATATTGTAATGTGTACTATTCCATTTTTTCCATCGATTTTTATGTAAAACTGTGTTCTATGGATTTATGTTATGTGTTTTTTTTTTGTGAATAAAGGCAGCACTTAAGAGACGCTGGAGAGACTAAATTTTAATAATTTTACGAAAATTGTTAATAACCACATTGCATTTCTTCCATTTTTTCATTTTGCTTATCTTTAAATATGTAATTGAATTAAAGTCGCATATTTTTATTAAGGGTGGGTCCCCCCCCTCATTTAACTCGATCGAAATAAATACTAAATTGTTACATGCTATATCGAATATTATTCACGTAGCCACTTCAACCTATATTCTTCAAGAAAGAGACATAACAACTGGCGCAGCCGAATAATACCCGGCGATCAAGAGACACAGCCTTATTTACAAATTTGATAATATATTTTTTTGTTATTACAGTGAGGTTAGGTTTACCTAGTTCGCACATTCGTAACGCGCGTCCTTCCGAAACAAATGATCTCTGACCGTCCCTAACTACGGCGTAGATGCGATTGTGTTTATTTAAACACGATTTCAAATTTTTCCACTCTTTTGTTTTGATTATAACCGTCGCTGGTTGGGCGGATTGTGTGGGCGGCTTTAATTACGGTAGGCGGGAGAGCGGCTCCGCGGGGCGGTCCCCGGGGAGGAGCGGCCGGGGGTGGGGCGCGAGGGGATGTTAATTCAATTTGACACTAGCGACTCGGTGGAACGGGGGAGGCATTATCTCTATACAAATTTCGGTTAATTATTAAACGTTCCCAATTTATTTAACAATGAACTTTTTTAATATAAATTCGTGATTTATGTACCTGCACTGGGCGCCGGACAGGGTCGGATCAATGCTGCAAAAATAAATTTAATAAAAATTCATGTGAAATAAATACTTGTGCAAAAATACTCTAATTTATTTGACTTATTAATTATATAATATTAATATATGGTCGACGCCATTGAGTAACAGCATAAAAATACTCGCCTAGTGATCAAGAAATCAGACGTTTGAGACACGTTCTAGAAGACCAAAAAGTTAGTCCCATTATCATACCGCAAGCATTTAGCTAAGTTTGAAAATAATAAGAATTTATTTGCCATTTTCTATCCAGCGCTAGATGAAGCCTTCCCCACGTGTCTTCCTCTTTTATCTGTGCATTATTATTTGCTGCTACGATGATTTCTTCAGTCCAGCGGGTTTTAAGACGACCTGTCGACCTGTTGATTTTTCTAGATGACTGTGTTTTAGTGACGAGCTAAACCGTTATTGTGACTGTGATTGATAAACAAGTAGTCACTGATATACTAGACCACAAACAGTAAAATATCAGTTACCAATTGTTAGAATGCGAAATTACCCAAAACAATATTTTGTTCAAGGATACAAAAGCACTTAGTCGAAGTAAGGGACGGAGGGTAATAAAAACTCGATATTGTTAGACGCAGGTGGACCGACATAGCTTGGGTACAGCAATAAATAAAGCGGCGAACGTGACTAAAGTCACGTAGGCAAATTCACCTTAAGGGATGCATCACCTTAGGCGGGCCAGTCTTCCCATGTTCTCGGCCGGGAGAACTGGCTCCATAAAGACGAGATTTTATTTTCAATTAGAAAATAGAATTAATGTCGTCTCTAAAAGCATCAAGCAAGCACTTTATAGATTGTAATTCCGGGGAAAATTTAAGCTATGCACCTCGAGTTTAAGCTTAGACTGTGATGTACTCTGTGTTTAATCGTTGATGTGAAAGTATCAAAAAGGGTCCCGCTGGATCTATAAAAAGTTGATCAATATCATTTGGTGTAGCGAGAACAGACTGTCGCTATTGCATAAGAACATCGCGTCCAGAGTCCCGGTTTGCCTGGATAATTGGGCATCATCTTGTGGTCAATCATCTACAAGCCTGAACTCCGTCACCCTACGCTGGCACCACAAGCAGTTGACCGCATTTCACGTCCAGGATCCAGGACCATCCTAAGAGGTAATCCCTTACGCGAGGGACCTGAATAATCTACATCAGACAAGCGTCAACATAGACAATTTGACAGAGAACTTAATGCTGGCATGATGAACACAAATATTTAATGTTAATTTAATTGTAATTATGTTAGAATAGCCTTATTAATAAGTGTTCAAGTAAATTGCTCATTCCACTCCACTTTTAACACATGCAAGTATCATAAGATATAGATTATAAATTTTCTTATAAAAAAAATATTCTTTCATTTCATAACCAATATTTAAAAAAAGAACCAGTTAGGCTAGATGCCTCCCCCCTGAACATGAAGCCGAGGCAGAAAGAAGAAATTACCTAACACAATCATCGCTATAAAAGAAATATCAAACGCACAATCAGAGTCACAATAACGTTTAGCACATCACTACTGTGTCTGTGCAACGTTTGTCCGTCCTTTAAGCGATGTGGCTTGTCCATTGCTATTTATTATATCGGCTACCATACCATCGCTTATCCACACATTTTGATGTCTATATTCTCACGTGCATGCATTTCTATTGAACAAAAATTGTAACAGAGGGCATTCATCGATCGGCGCCCTGTAACCAGAACACCTCTCGTTCCCGGACCAGCCAGACGTACCTATCAATTAGCAACCGAGGCGTTTCACTCACGTTGCCATTTCATCTGGCATTTACTATGCATTATATTATACATTCTGTGAATAAACACCTGACGACAGTTTTGAGCGCATCTTCGTTGTAGTCTTCTGCTTAATCCCGAATCCTGTATTGAACCGGCTGATATGAGCCCACGTTGGCCTCTAGGTGTGAGTGCGGAGATCTGCGTCACATCAGCTATAATGGAACCGATTGAACGAACTACGCACATGCCAGCGATCGCATAGCTCCCAACATAAACCACGTACATAATTAAAGTTGACAATGTATTACTTTAACACGAGATAATTTATCACATTGCATTAGAAAAATTGTTTAAAAATCACTTTTTTGAATATCGGATTAATTAATATCTTAAATATGGGTTTGTTGTGTATTTGGGAAGCATGTTCGATAGAAACGGAAAGACAGAGAAAGATATCGAAAGGAGGGAGACTGCAGGGAATAAATTTAACGGCGCTTTGAATGGAATTATAGCTAATGGGAACTTGTCAACTGAGGCAAGACTAGCGGTTCCGACACTGATGTATGGAAGAGAAAATAAAGTAGACAAAATAAAGTGGAAATGAGATCACTTAGGCGTATATGTGGCAGATCCATTTATGAAAGAGTAAATAATGAAGAAATAAGGAAAGAATGTACAGCTGATCGTAGTATAATGAGTAAGTTTAAAAAAGGATCACTTAGGTGGTTTGGTCATATGGAACGGATGAATGCGAAGAGAATGCTAAGAAAGATATATGACGCAAGTGTCGATGGCACCAGAAGTAGAGGACGTCCGCGGAAGACTTGACATAACCAGGTAAACCAAATACTGGAGCAAACTCAATAATCGTCGAGCTTGTATGAGAAGATGCATGAATGTGGATGAGGCGAGAATTGTGTGTCAGGACAGAAGAGTGTGGTGCTCTATCCTCTCTACCTACCCGCGCGGAGAACGGCGTGATGATAAGTAAGTAAAATATAAACGATAAACGTGTTAAATTTTTTGTGAATATATTTCTTGTTTGAACGCGCAGATTTTGAAAAATCAAACGTATTTTTTTTTTCTTTAAGATATAAGTAGATAATATCATAAAATGAATATTGTTTACAATACACTTCAACATGTCGAACATATGATGAGACATCCGAAGAAGTGCGAAGTCTTGCATCTCATTTAGGAGACTTCATTTAGGAATATGGGGTTACTTTTTTTTCGAAATCAGATGTAGACAGTAATTTTCCTCTCATTTTGAACGTCAAGTGTGCAAAATTTCATCGAGATGTTCTAAAATTCTGCTTTAAGGGATGAGAAAAAGGGATGGAGATAGTCTATTTTAGAATTCAAATGTGGACTGTTATTTTCCTCCTATTTTAAAAGTCAAATATTTAAATTTTCGTCAAGAAGTGCCAAAATTCTGCTTTAAAGAGTGAGAAAGAAGGATGGGGGTGGTTTTTCGAAATCTCATTAAGACAGTGATCTTTCTCTTGTTTTGAAGGTCAAGTATGCAAAGTTTCATCAAGCTCGGAATAAAACTGTAGATTTGTTTAAAAAACAAACAAACTAACAGACACCCTTATTTATATATATAGATAGACATATAGCTAACAAAAAAATTATAGTTTGTAAAATGAGGCAAAACACAATTTAATATAAAATGAAACATACAAGGTAAGTAAACGTGAAAATATATAAAATAAGAGAATAAAAACACTCATGGGCAATACAATATGTATCGCATAGAATTTCTCGTCTAGGAGGTGCCAATTAATTAATACGATAAGACACGTGTCAATAATTTAAAGGTTTAATCATCGGTGTGGTGCCAAAACACCTGTGGGATAGATATTAGGAAACAATGACGTCTTAGTAAAATGTCTAAGTAAAATATTAAGTAGGTAATATGACTAAATGTATTATAATAAATCTGAATAAAAACAGGGTATTCTGCTGGCGGCAACCATATTTTGTGTTTCATTTCTTTCGACCTCATTATCATTGCCGGTTGAGGAAGCTGAGATCGGCGAATCACCCTTGTCTACATTCTTGTTTCGTATACGGAACACAATATTTAAGATTAAGGTTATAATGCAGTCAGAACACATAATGCAGTTTTAAGAATTGTTTCATAATATACAAAAGTTTACTGTCGGTATCTGCTCTACCTATTTTTTACAACCAATTTAAAACATTATTTTTAAAGCTTTAATGTCACTTATAGTTTTAATATTATTTCTAATTTGATTATATATTCTGGCAGCTTGAAATGTGAATAATCTTTATTATCTTTATAAGAATATGTTCTCCTAATAATAAAATTGTATCAATGTGTCCAAAATTTAATAAAAATGAATTCATAATTCTGGCATCTGCTTTCAAATTATTCAAAGGTATTTGAGATTTAGTAAAAATAAGGTAGATGGCTCTTTCAAATAATGGAACGATTAAATATATTAATATCAAAAAGGTAAGATATAGTCGGTTCGAAAATTTGTCGCTAAAAATATCGTCGCTGTAGCATAGTTGAATAATGCACCTTCCCCGGTTTGGAAAGAGATTCATGTTCGAATCCTGGTGGCGCAACAACAATATTTTTCGATAAAATTGATTTTATATGTATATTTTTCTAATTAATATATTTAACTCATATTTGATCAAAATGAGCTTGTATTCTAGATACGATATTAAGATTGCGAAACGTGAAAATATATAAAATGAGAGAATAAATATAGTAAAGTGCAATACAATATTACGTATAAATCTATTCACCTAATTAACATTACATTAAATTTATACTTATTGTATCGTGTAATAAATTTTTACGGTTTTTTTTAAATGTTAAAATTTTTTATTTCTATGTGTCCAAAAATGATATATATATATATATAGATAGCATTCTTTTGTCGCCTTTTCCTGCTTTTCCTTGCTCTCTAATCAAAAGCGTCGACAAATTAATTAAAATTAATACATAATACATCATTCATTGAAATGTTTTAATTATAGTTAAAAAAATGTTTTTTTAATTAATACTTTAACAAAACCGCGAATACTTATTAACCGAATTAACATAATTAAAACTGGCTTTAATATAATCTTAACAATCAGGCCAATAGCGATTGGATCAGTCAGCAAACGTTATTAGATGTAAACGACCACCCAACTACAAATGGAAATTATTCGAATTTTCTGCTAATTGGATAGGACACAAGAGAAATAAATTTTTCAATAAAAATTTGGCAAAGGCAAACTTGACCTTTCAGAATTTATTATCTACAAGGAGCTGCGATAAATGCGACATGCACCGGTAAAAACATTTTTATTAACTACAAAAAAGAATGAGATAAATAGGCTCATATTATATTATTATTTATTTATTTATTTGACTTTATTGACATACATATTTTTGTTGTAACAGAGGTGAATATAAAATATAATAATATAACGTGATTAACAATTATATTGCTATTCAGTTTAATACTCGTAATTTATTGCGTGGGGTGGAGTAAACTCCACCTCTGATATATACAGCATGGGTGTCCAACCGATCGATCGCGAGCCAAAATTTGGTCGATTCCGAAACCCATCAAGAAAAGATTTTAGATTAGATTTTTGTATTATTGTAAAACAATAAAAAGTTGTATGATTTTTTTTTTGCTCCCTAAAACGTTACGACAGATATAATAATATTGGATCATTTTTTAATATACATATAACAATAATTTGTCTTTAAAGTGTACATTTAAACTTTGAAGAATGATATAAAATACAATTAAATTATCCTTTTAAAATTAGCAATATTAACTTTGTGGTTAAAATTCATATTTTTATTTATTATCTTTGTTTTATTAACCACTTAATTGTATTAAGAAACAATTTGAGTTAGGTACTAAATTTATTTTTTTAAATAGATTTTTTTTAAATAGATTATGGTAAAGAAACAATAATATATGTTTTAGTTAGTTATGACACCCTGAAGAAGAAAATTGTATTTTTTGAAACCGACAGATGTATTTAAATTCAATTAAGTGGTTAATAAAACAAAGATAATAAATAAAAATATAATTAAATTATCCATACGAATCTTATTAGAAGTCGATCCCAAGCAAATTTAAAATAGAAAAGTAGCTCCCAGTGATCAAAAGGTTGGACATACTTGATCTACAGCATTGTCCTGGCTACTTTGCTAGACTGCCGTTTGTGTTAAAGTAGACAGTTTTTTTTGTGCTGTTGAGGTGTTATTTAATTCAAGTAAGATAAAGATTCGATAGTAATAAAAACATATATATATATATGTAGTGAGAGTATTGTAAAACTAGTGTATTATTAGTGTTGGTATTGTGTTATGACTATATTGGAATATTTGACAGTGATGCTTCTGATTCATCTCTACCCAATTCATATTTGTGTAACCTTAATGGAAGTGAACGATTTCCAGTTGGTGTTGAATGTGTTGTTCAATTTCGGAGCTAAGAACAAGTAGAATCGTTGATAAAATGTCGTTTGTTGCTCTCGGAACTGGCGTGTAGATGTTCGTTCGTTGTCTTGTGTTGTGTCCATGATTTATTGCTTGGGGTGAGTTGTTGTTAGCATGGAAATATTGAACGAGTCTAAAGATATAAAATTGCCTTATGTCTAAGGACGACCATATATATAAGTTATATCAATGTGTTCAAAATTTAATAAAAATGAATTGATAATTCTGGCGTCTGCAGTCGGTTTACTCAAAGGTATTTATGATTCCGTAAAAACAATGTAGATGGCTTTCAAATAATGGAACGACAGATGTATTAATTTGAAAAAGTGTAACATATAAGTTCGAAAATTTGTCATGAAAAATACTGGCGTCATAACGCAATTGTTAGTGTACTTCCCCTGATTGGAAATAGAGATCAAGGTTCGAATTCCGATAGCGCAAAAACAGTATTATTCGACATAATTGATTTTATATCTTTCTAAGTAATTCATCTAACATCTCCTTATCTAATATTTTCCGCTTGTTATATATTATTTATAAAAAATAAAATAATGTTTAACTGTGTAAAAGACAATATTTGCCGTAAAACTGGCATGCAGGTATGCCAAAAAATTAAATTTAAATCAATATATATGTAATAAAGAAATAATAAAAAAATCACATCGAAATTACTTCACAAGGATATATACTTGACAATCATTCATAATCGCAAGCCTTTCACACATCAATACCTTAATCAGCTAACTCCATTTTTATAAAATGTTCATCGGCAACAAAAAACTGTTTAATTGTGTAATTAAACGGATTACGAAAGTTCCAAAACATAATTTGGTAGATTATTTATGCAGAAATAGGGTGGCTGAGAAATTTGATTGATATTTTTAATTATCTCGTACTTATAGGGATTATTTGGAGTTATTCTGAATTAGGAATTAGCAAATTTTCCATCCTCTATTTTTGGTGCCATCCACACTTGTGTCAGGTAAACATTTAAGGTTTTTCAGCACGTAGTACTCATTTATTATTTTTAAACAAATGTTTTAAAATTAATGGGAATTTTTGGCTTTTAGTGTACCAGATTGAGGTAATTAATGTGAGAAGTAAAAAGTAAGATCACGGATCTGCAAAAACATCTGTAACGTGATCCGAAACGTCGGCCAGAGAAATCAGAGACGCACGACAGAGTACCCCATAAAGCTCTACACAAAGAGCACTTCGCGTCATTAATAAATTCATATTCCTTTTGAAATTATGATTGTAAAATACCATTATTGTATCAAATCTTACAGTATAACAATCCCATTTCGCTTAAAATATAAATTTGTAATTAACTCATAAGCAAATAACTGAAAGTCCCGCCTTCAAATTCCGTTTTAAAATAAGTTAAAAACAAATACGCTTCCCGGCGAATCCTTGTAACTTTTCACCCCGGTACGAAAATAAATACTAACGCACGGCTGGAAAAATCTTTTCTCCCGCCAACAGAGGAAACGTTAATATTAAATTTGCTTCCGCGCCGTGAATTATCTTCCCTTAAATATTCAAATTAAACCAGTGTGAATGTAGCAGCAGTCGGGTCCTCCAATCAAAGAGCGCCATACAATCGTCGCCATTTCCGCTCTTGTTCGTTAATTCTCTCTCTTTCTTTTCCATCGCACGGCGTGGTTCCGTGTCCCGCTCGCGCGCTGGAAGCAATTTCGCGAGTCTACGAAGCGATGACAAACGTCATTACGAGTTAATAAAAATCTCATTCCGTAGAATTGTCTTGTTGAGGAATTACTTTGGAGGTAGTGACGTCACACAGAATCACAGACGGCAGGTTGGAGCTGTAACGTTGGCGAATAATGAAAGGTTGAAAGAAATTCCTCGGTGAAATATAATGGAACGTGATTTATAAAGACAATGTCTAACAAATGTAATACAAATATATGGAATACTATAGTTAAATATATCTAAACACTTGTAACAGTGTATAATGTAGAAAATATTACAACAGTATTTTAAGATACCAACTTTAATACGAGTAGACGACAGCCATTGCTAATTCTTGCAACGAAAAATATCAAGAGTATCATAAATGTGTGTATAATCAGGAGCGTGCAGTGCATACAGGAAAAAAATCTGTGCATTACTTAAAATTCTGGGAAACAAATATAAATTAAATAATCTATAATATGGACCGTGAGCGTATATTTACGGATTTATTACAATTAACGCCAACTGTGTACCAGTAGAAACTTTAATGGCTTAGTTCTAAAAACAACCACGACACGTCACCTCTGCAGCCGTAGCGCTAGTAGCTGTTCACATTACTATTGTCTACGTTTAAGGTAGCGAATTACTCAAGTCATAGAATTTGCTATTTACTGAATTGAAAATTGCTTTCGGTTAATCCGTTTTGTATGGAGTCATTACTTATGCTGTTTTTGAATAGAATAATATTAGAAAGGCTTACAACTGCGTGCAAATTATGTGTCTACTTCCTCTTTTACTAATTCGCGAATTTTACTATCTTACTGTTTTTAACGTATTGAATTTGTGGCCGTTCTTTGCGTTCGAGGTGTAGTTGGTGCATGAATTTGTTTTTAATTTGGGAAAAATAAAAAACAATTGGCAAAACTATTTCTTACGTTAACCTTTAATAAAAATAATTATTTCATTTAGTTATTACGTGAAGGCTTTTCAAACAATCAAATAATTATGTTCTTCTGCACGCTACTGTGTATAATGTATACCTATAATTCTCTAGGAAAGAGGGAAAAATTGAAATTTTATTACACAACGTTAGTTTACTTAGCATTTTATATTATATAGATAGGTAAGTACTAGATACGAGTATGTGTTATTTTTTTCGATTTAAATTTAAGTCGGAACATTTTAATTTTATTTAGTGAATTTCTAAGAAATGTCGAAGCATAATTTTGACATTTATTGGTGCTGAATTATATTTATATTCACCATGTTGTGATTTGGTCGCTTTTGCGGGGTTTTTTTCTTTTAATTACTGTAGTATTAAATTTTTGGGAAGGAGGAGGGCGCGAGCTATGATGTTGACACATCAAAAAAATTAGTAACCCGAAATGGTGTGATATATTACAAAATACATATTAAATATAAAATTCATCAACGGCATGATATTATTACTTTATTTTAAAATCGTTACTCTCGAAAGTACTAAAAAATAATCACTTTGTACGAAACCACGAAATTTATTATACATCAACCGGTTTCGCTCATCTCAAGCTTCATCAGGACGTATTTAAAACTGATCATTAATACAAAAAGAGTGCACTTATATATACATAAAGAAGGCGATAGAAAATAAAATTACATTCGAAAGAGAGAGACAGAATACATATACAGATAGACGGAACATTATGGCAGGGGAAAATACAGTGTTGATGGATATTAAATTGATTTTAAAGGAAACATACCTAATATGGGGCTAATGGATAAATTAATTTGATTATTAAGAATTGGCGCACTACTATTTATTGCCTTTTTTAATTCGAGGGTTTCTAAATTATCCAACCGGAGGGCCAAACCCATTTTTATGGAGGATGTTGACCCCTGTGATATTATTAAAAGAATGGTATTTTTCAATAATATGGTTGGAAAATTCTGAGAAACCATTACTGTTTAAACATATAAAATACACGACACGAATATTGATATTACGCGTAGTTTTGCCTATATAGAATGAGGAACAGTTATTGGAAGTTAATTTATATATACCCGCGTAGCTTAATTTTTTATCTTTATCTTTTGAGTTTATAAAAATGTACAATATATTATAGCAAATATAGCTTCTACCTCAGAGCTGGAGATTGAATTTGTTTTATAGACAAATATTTTAACAGGAATTATTTATTCAAATATCACAACGTAACAGAAGAATTATAATATATATTTTTTGTATTGGCCACGATTATCTCATCCTGTTTCAAAAACCCCATGAAAGTAAACCTTCAAACGCTACCGGGAACTAACTCCGAGAAACGAATTATTTTAGATTCGTCCAATTTTATTCCGTGCACATTTTAACATTTTTTTTTAATAATGGTTATTAGGTTTATGCATTTGTTATAACATTTTACATTGTTTTATTAATCGGTGTTTTAATTCGTATATATATATTCCAACCTTTTTTTATACATTCATATGTATATAGATATATTTTTTAATTTATGTGGTGAACAATGTTAAGGATCAGGCTTAATGGGAGAATTACGGTGTACAGCAGGCGCGGTCGCTTTATACATGCTTTGGATGCTCCGCATCCCTTGTGGTCTATAGTCAAAAAGCTTTGGACATTTTGTTTCTAGTCTAAAAAAGCACTGCTGCAAATAAATTCATTCTTTAGAGACCAGTCATAACACACTACATCACGGCGCGCGCGCGAAACGAGTTCAAATACATGTACACACAGATACCAACAACAGTGGATTCTATCATTTTTTCCGTATCAAAGTTTGAAAGAATTCGATATTCAATTCTCCCTTTTAAGGTTTTCGAATACTGTACACGCTTTTGTTAACAGCATCCAATGTACAAAAAACGACTTTAATGATTATGAGTATAATGCACAAAATAGCATACATGTTACGAAGCGAGCGCATTGTTTTGAGGAATTTGTTTGTGATCCATTTTTGACAGTTTGGCTTGAATATTATAGCCGAATTATTGAAACATTTAATATCCTTCGATTAACATGTTACATTTGTACATTTGATAGTATGTCTGTAAACTGTAGATCTGTATGTAAGGTATAGGTAAATGAAGAGTTTAGTTTGGGGAGGAGCAGCAAAAACAATATTAGAGTCGGCTAAAAGAGTACAAAAGACAATTCTTAGGGTAATAAATGGTCGTCACTTTAGATATCCATCATATCCTATATTTAAAGAGTACAATGCCCTAGACATATGACAAATCTATATGTTGAGACTCGTCCAATATTTCCATGCTAACAACAACTCACCCCAAGCAATAAATCATGGACACAACACAAGACAAACAACGATCATATTATCAAAAATACGAAACTGTACAACACACTCAGCACCAACTGGAAATCGTTCACTTCCAATAAGATTACACAATATATGATCCAATTGGATAGAGATCCTCGTCTCTAGATATCATTCGTATAAACATCGATTTGAAATTATTTACAGATTTTATTTTGAAAAATATTTCATATCTGCTATCCACCCTATAATTAAGTTTTTAAAAAATGTAATTCAACCTCAACAACGTAAGTTCCGAGTAAGGATTTCAACTCGCAAACAGGTACAAATAAATAAGTTTGCCTTTTCTGCGAACGTTTGTGTTTCTATTGCGGCAGACAACCCCCTCTCGCGCCGCCCAGAGCCACCACCCACACCCTCGTCCTCTGCGGGGGGAGGCTGTATCTTCTATCGGGATTGATTCAATTAACGGTGATTAATTAGAGGTCGCGAAATATCAATAATACTTCGGAAACGCCTTGGTTACTGTTAAGAGCGGGGATAATTCACATAAAAAGACTATGATTACTTAAAGATAAACACACGAATAAATGTTAAATAACCGAATATCTTTCTCTACCCAAGCACAAACCTTTTTGGTTAAATAAAGTTGAGTAAGTGTGTTTGCGCATTTTACATCCTTCAATTGGCAGTTCTGGGTTTTTGAACTCGTGATATGTGCACCTTTTATCTTAGTGGGTACTCCACTAAATTCACTCCAATTCTAAAGTGACATATTTTACATTGGCTATAGAAAACCCCGGATCACAGAATTTAGCTATCGAAGGATATTTACACGCACATAATGTGACGATACCACTATTTAAATGCTGACGACATTGAAGAGATTGCCACATTGCTGGAATGGACAGTGGCGTCATATAAATATAATATATGTAATACAATATATATATACTTTCGTTTAACCAACGTTTTAGACAAAATAATTGTATTTATTTATAATTTTAGAGTATTATTAATAGTGTTTTTTTTTTTAAATTTCAACTTTGTTACATATATGTACATTATAATTTTATTTTTTGCCAAACTGTATGACAGTTTTACGGCAAGGATTACCTTTTACATAATTATTATTGAAATTTTATAAATATAACATAACGAGAGAAAAAAATAGATAAGATGTTAATGAACTAAAAGTACGCATTAATAATAATAATAACTTTCACCTCAAGGGCGCTTAACACATAATATGTTTTTTAAAATTAAAAAATCGTTATTTTCACTTTTGGAAATGATTTTTTGAAAAAGTGCGTTTTTAGTTTCTTCTTAAATAAAGTCTCTGATGCACTGTTTCTAATAACGGAGGGCAAAGAGTTCCACGCATTTGGGCCTGCCACTGCGAATGCCCGTTCACTAAATTTAGACTTCTGGCAACGGCTGATCGGTTCTACAACCCTTCCTGCAGCTGAAGTAGAGGCTGACCTGAGAGTTTGACGTCTACCATTCAAATTATCCAGCATTATCCTATTATTTTTTTTATTTTTATTATGTTAATATAATATGCAGTCATTTCTATTTAGACTGGTGGGACACGCTTATAAATCATGTTATAGTAAAGTTAAAAGAAATTAGATGAATTATTTAGAAAGAAAAACAATCTTTCGAAAAAATGTACAATTTTTACAGGGTGTAACAGACCTAGTCCATAATATTTTATGGGTGGATACCAGAATATAATATAATATAACAAAGAAACAAAAAATTTGATACGAACATCCGCGTTGCAGCCTACTGCAAGGTGAACTAACTCCTCCTGAATGCTAAAAAATGTTTTCAAATAACATTTTCAAAAAAATTTAACATTCATTTTACTTTCACAATAAACAGCACTCAGCTAGAAAATAAAAGCGATGTTAAAGAGCTAGGAACAATCCTCGATAGCAAACTTCTTTTCAAAAATCACATTGACCAAATTACCTCCAGGGCCTATAAAATACTAGGATTCATACTTCGAACCTGCAAATACTTCCAAAATACTGTATTATGGATTATTACATCTCAAATCTGGAACCCATGGCAGATTACACATATTGCGAAATTAAAACGAATACAAAATAGGTTTATTCGATATCTTAATGTTAGATCTAATTTATCATTCAACTCCTATTTAGATGCACCAAACTTCAACAATATGAAAACTCTAGAACATCGAAGAACACGTGCTGACTAAATACTTCTCTTCAAACTACTGCAAAGTTATATTGACTGTCACAGTCAATTAGAATTAATATCTCTCCACGTACCATCTATATCGACCAGGCAATCCGCACTCTTCCACATTCCTAGAAGTAGAATATCTTACATACAAAATTCATTCATTCACCGGTCATGCAAATACCATAATGAGAAATTTCCAGAAATCGACTTTTTCAACATTAGCTTTACTACGCTCAAAGGGTTCTTCTTATGAACCACCACAATCTCAATTTTGGCCAATCATTCTACCTATAAACACATCTTGCTCTCAATAATTGCAACCTCCCCTCCCTTTCTCCCTCTTTTTCTCTTTTATTAAATAGTTATTATGATTGTTATAATATGTTTAGACTATCAAAATCCCTCAATAAAATATATTACGGTATTGTATTAAAACATTTTATTTTTATTCATAGTTATTTTTTTTAGTTTTTATTTTTTGATATGGTTGATATTTGATTGCCAAACGATTTAATGTTAACGCGGTAATGGACAATTATGCATGAATTTTGACTATCTCCAAGTTTATAAAATATTAATTAAAACTGGTTCAAAACTAATTAAGAAAATCAACGAAGCCTCCAGGGAATCGCTCCCTGACATTTAGTTCACCAGACCATGATATTACTTACTCGACTACGTGGGCTGACGAAACTAATTCGGGAATTGGGCACTTCATAGTAGATATTATTTTTGTTGCGTACTGCTGGTACTAAAAATAGTGACGAGAATAAGATGCAGCCTGATGCCGAGGTCAGCTCAAGATAATAATATGTTGACACTAACTGCTTTCAACTTCCTTCAGGACGTGCTCTACATCACGCTCTCCCTTCTACAGCTGGAACACTGGATACGAATGATGTTGACTTAAAATATATTATGATGACCAGTGGCGTAACTATGCCGTAACATACGGCGTAAGTATTTCAATGTAGCCATTCCGGTGCATTGGCGCCCACGTTATATAAGAGCTTACAAAATAAAGTGAATTGCCTCAAAGCGAAGTAAGTGTTTATAAATGAAAGTGTGAATATTATAGTAGACAAGAGACTAATTTTGTTCCTACTATTTATTAGATAAACCACATAGTACTAATATTCGTATATCTTATATTATAGAATACTTATTTAGGCAATTTTGTAGTTACGCCACTGAATGCGGTAATTTTGAGCCGAGATCAGATAGGGTCTAAAAGGTACTTGCTCTATGATACTTGAAAAAATTTTGTATCAGCACTTTTGCGAGTGTTGGTAATTTTCCAGAGTTAATGTGGACTAATAATTTTATTACTCCGCTGACTCTGATCCACTTTTTTTGGGTTCTACTGCAAAATGCAAATCCCGACCAACGTTAATTAATGTATATCTTAATGCTGCTAAAATCTTTTCGTCGATGTGCTCACCACTTCTCGGCAAGTCTGCTTCTACAGCGCGAACTCTTCGCGATCCTGGGCCTCGTCAGTGAGGCTCCAACCATTTTGTTGGTTATCGACCTCTCGCTCTCCGTACTTGTACGTTAACAGTGATCCCTAATTTCTACAGGCTGTCTCCATCTTCTAGGCCAAGTGCTCAATTTGAGCAAGAATTCTTTTCGCAATATTGAAGCACTTTTTTTCAGTACGGAGTTCTTAAAGTATCGAAACATTCGTGCATTTCAAACAAAACCGATTCTGAGAGGTCGGGCTTCTTTCTTCGAGTTCTTTCTTCTCGGGGTCCACGACATCCCCGGGATAATCTTAATTAATCTATGCATCTAACTATTCTACTACCAGTTCATCTGCACGTTTCACAATAAGTTAATTTTTCGACAATTCTATATATAAAACACCAAACGCGAGTACACAAAATCGTGTATATAAAATTACTATATCTTAATTTTCCAAAGAATAAATCATGCATAACTGATAGTTTTCGAAATCTCAGGTCTCAAGGTGCAGCAATCCACGTAAATTCTATACTAATGGGGTTGAATATAAATTTTATTTACAAACATATTATTTTTAACAGATAATATAAATTACAATTCACAAATTGATATTTTTATATAGACTATTCACAATGGATGTTCCGTACAAGAAACAAGAATGTAGACAAGGGTGGGGGTGGTTCGCCGATCTCAGCTTCTCTCAATGATGATGATGATTATGAGGTCGAAAGAAATGATACACAAAAGATGTTCAACATAGGCACACTATGGCGGCAAAATCGAGAATGGCTACCGCCTGCAGAATACCCTGTTTTAATTCAGATACATAACAATACATATTGTCATATTTACAAGTATGTACCTACTCGGCAACGATGATTTACTAAGACGTCTATATTTTTCTAAAATCTATTCCACGGGTTATTTGATTACACCTTTTAATTATTTACACGTGTCTTATCGTATCAATTATATGGCGCCTCCTCAGCGAGTAATTCTGTGCGATACAATGGATGTATACAGATACTATTATATAAGATGGTGGCCGCGTCGTGGCCCAAATATTTGCGAAATGTTTTCATGTGGGTATATTACCTCTGTGCGAGTTAAAGAAAAAATTTAATTTGTCTATACGTACTCTTATGGCGCGAGACTTGTTTCGGAGATTCGTTTCAAGAGTCGTACAAGAACAGTACCGAATTTGGGCGCAGTGCAAGCTACGATTGAGTGCTTATTGTTTGTTTAACGCAGAGTGGAATAACGTAACTATACATACTTACTTTTACTGACAAATCTCTGAAATGAGAAATCGAAATGTACATACAATATTACAATACAAACCCTGTCTGCTGTACAGACTTCATAAAATAATAATCTGAAGTCTGTACTTCGGTTAAAACGATGATATTTTCTAGATATTTATGATATGTCTTTGAAGACAGGAATATACGTTCGCGCTAAGGAAAGCGAGTAGAGCAAAGAAAAAATCCTCATTAGCGATTTTTTTGACACCAATTTTTTAATGTTTTGAATTATATATTAATTATAAATAATTTTATCTGATAGATTTTAAGATATAATTGTAAAATAATTTTACTTAAGTTGGTAAATGTAAAACGTAGTTTCAGGTGCGCGCTATCGTGAAGTGCCCTGTAACCTGCATTTACTGTAAAAAAGTGAAAATTGAATAATATCAATTTCATTAATTATCTAAAACATAATCTAGATGTGCTATTAATGGTCACACTGAATCATTAAAAATAATAAAACTTAATAGCCTTTATGTAAATCCATTTCCAATACACTGCACAATTTTATTTTAATGTATACCTATGTTAGTTGTAATTTAATCGAATTCCTGGGGGAGATAACATTTCTTTGGCGGGGAAGCCCAGGGGGATACTGTACATTTTTTTTATGTTACGGAGGGTGGATGGTGCAGAGCCCTTATTACCCTGGTAATGATATCATTTTGAGATATTCATTTCCATACTCGAAATCAGGGCTGTTTCTCATCCAGAAAACAATCGCAAAACGCAAGTGAATTTTCCAAACCGACTGGACAGAAGTTGATTTTCAATTAATTTTAACATTTTAGCAAAGTTTAGGTAAATGCACAAGTTCGTTACGTTTTTATTAAATTTAAAAATATTTTTCAAGTGAACAAAATACATAAAGCTAATCAATAATAGATTCTTCATCATTATTTACGATTGACGACTCTCGACGTTCTGGCAATTTTTCGATTCCACGCCTGACGAAATCCGGTAGTTTGGAGATAAAGAAATTGAGAAGTCAATTTTGAAGAGTAGCGTGGTTATTGTTGAATAGAGAACAGAAAATGTGAAAATCTCATGGAGCAAGAGCGGGAGAATACTTGGTGCAGACCTTTAATAGTCGCTTAATAATATTTACTTCTCGGCAAAATTCTAATAAAACGATCTGTCGGAAAAGTTCATTTCCACAATTTTCTTTAGCCAACAATCAATACAAACTTTCTACAAATTGAAAAAATAAATACGTATTCAATAAAACAAAATTATGGCATCAAAATGACATTGACCTATGTTACAAAAAGTGAAGATAAACAGCAACAAAGACTTAGTTCAGCCTTGACTTGAAACAGCTCAAAACAAGGAAAAATCGAGACTTTAGTCTCCCGACCCTTCTAGGATAAGATGAAAATGGTGACAAAAAATCGTCGTTTTTTATTCAGACAATATTTCACTGCTTCTATATCTATAGGAAACACCTTTTTACATAAAACCACACACAACTGGTATAGTATAACATACATTATTTATAAAATATTGACATAACAGATGATTTCAAATTAAACACAGAACCACAGGCCACGGGTTCGGTTATTTTATCGTTCACCGTCAATTGTGACTACGGTGATATGTGAAGGTATATAAAAGAAATTAAATCGGAAAAAGTTATTGTTCAATCTCAAGTCATATTATAAATTATACCATGTACCTATCTACCCTAGAAAAATCCTAAATCAACCTGAATATCTCACATTACTTTTTATTTTTCACATAACATGTCTGTGATATTTCTTATCATTATAATTTTACGTAAATTATTTGTAGGTATATATTGTAAAAGTGTAGATACAACTATAGGTATATACGTATTTGAAAAATAAGTATTTATTTTTCTTTTAAATAGGCAATCCACCCTCCATTAAGTTAAAACTTTATTTTATAGAAAAAAGTACAAAAATATTATAGAATAGGAAATATTATATTACAAGTCAATACCAAGTCATTCAAAAAAATTGCTATTATATATATTAAATGTGGTGAGTTAAGGTAAAGAAGAAGACACAAGTTAACCGGGAGTTGAAAATTACCATTGACGAGATTACTGTAAAAAAACCTGTGATCCGCAATGAACAGGAAAAAATACATGGTCAAGGGTTTCCTCCTCGGCACCACACTCACACATTGGGGAATCTATTAAGTTCAATCTGAATAAATGTGAGGCTACCTGGCAATACTTAATTCTCATTCTAGAGATATTTGATATTGTTCTCTTGGAGACTTTCCTTTTGGAGAACCAGGGGGTGCGGGGAATAGATCTTTGAATTATTTTAAGCCAATTACCCTTATGATTATTTGTGCATTGTGCAGTCCAAATAGAATTCGTGCGTTTTTTTACCATATTAAGTCTGTCATACATCGGGATATGGAATTGATGAGGGAAAACTTCGGAAAGAGTGGCCTCCTTGGCCAGTTTATCAGCACATTTATTTCCATGAATTCCCTTATGTGCAGGAATCCAAACGAATGACACCTGTTTTTTGTTGCTGTCCCAATTAAATAGACATATTCTGATGGAACAGATTATCTCAATGTCTAGCCAAACTTTTCTTATTAGCAGAGAGGTATTCAAGAGCTGCTCGCGAGACGGAGAATATAACAGCCTTATCGGCGTTTCGGAGTACGTAGATGTCCAAGGCCTCTTTAATTACCCGACATTCTTATGAGAAAACCGATGAATCCGAAGGAAGTCACATTGAAAAATAAGTATTTATTCTTATTATTTATTAAGTGGATTGATAATTGTATGAGTATAATTTGAGTTATAAGTAGATTGATAATTGTACACTTATTTCTATTTTAATATTAATATTTGGATTTTATTCTGATATAAATGTATTAATGTTCCGTAGGTATTATTAACAGCATTAAAAAAAGCAAACATATTATGTCGATTAATTTCACATAGGTATTCAATGAATCTTCTCAAATCAGCTTGAAATAAAAAGATAATTCTACCAATATAAATTCCGAAGAATGTCAATTACCTAAGATACTTAATTTCTTGTGGTGTAAATTTTCTATTTGCTCGTTACTCATAAAGTTTTTCGAAATAACTATATATACTATTATAAAAAGTGTACCTGCCTGTCAAATAAACATTATTGTTTGCTTTACCTAGGTAGGTAAGTACATGCTAATTAAGAGTAATTACACTTAAAGATGCCTCGAATATTAGTGCATTACTTAATAACATAAAGTCTAAGGGTTTTCATGTCTCTGTAATTATTTAAATACACAAAAGCATGTTGCATTGAATAGAAACATAGTATTCCTTGTATATTAATTATTGATAGATACCTACCGGCTCTCCAGGTATCAAAAATGAAAAATACGAATTTCTAATAAGACTAATCTTATTATTATTATTAAATTTGTAGGTGTGTCATTCAAATTTGCTTTAAATGCTTACCTTCTAGCTGATGAAGTCATCAATGCTACCAATACAATGTATGACAAATGAGAAACAAAATAGCGAAGAGAATGTTCTAAATATTCACTTAATATTTTATTACAAATACTTCTATCTCCAATTAATTAAAAGTATGGAAAATATATTTTCATTTTTACTGTATATTCACTGAATTTATCGTTCCACAGCGCGTCTGTTTGATCGTCAAACTTGTGACAAATATTTGTATTTCCGTCGCGTTCCCGTTCGCGCCCGTCCCCGCGGCTGCTGTCAAACTGACAGCGCAAAATTCGAAATTGGAACTCGTTCTTCAGTTCGAAAAAGGAACGCTTCGTCATTTCCATCACTGGCCACCCGGGTCTGACGTAACTATGGGCGAACGAATCGCGTCATTCCACCCCCGGCCGTGGCGACCAATCGGAGGGCTTCAACAGGATTGTAGGCGGAGTTAAGTAAAGGGTGAGTCCCGCCTCTAGTTCCATGCTTGCATTTTGAACGTGATTTGTGACATGTGTTTTTCTTAGATTTATTACTGACAATATTTAATGCTGAGTTTTCTCATTTTATTTTTAGAGCGGTGGAAGAGTTAAGAAAAGATAGAAAGCAAACTAAAAATAGTAGTAAAATTGAACTTTTTGAACACAATATTTTTTTAATATTATATATATTAAAAAAAAAATAATAATAAATTTTTATCAGTTTTTTTGCGTTATCTAATCGTTTTATGTTACACGCAATTTTGGTTAACTTACTATGCCTATTAGTAGTGAGCTCAAAATTACGAACCGTGAGTCAATCACTGATATCTTTGAGTCACACTCACTATCAGTGATTGAATATTGTGATTCGTGATTCATTTATTTTATTTTATATATATTTGGTTGTGAACCATGATTCGGCGCATGTGTATATGAGACAAAAATATTAATGAAGGAATGACGTTATAGTTCGTGATCAACGCCATCTAATAGATTCTGCCTAAAAGTTTTACGTATTTGACCCGAAAAATAAACTCACATTCTCTTTGTGATGATATTAAATTAGATAGATATTAATTATTAATGCTGGAATATGTTTTTTACGCAAGTTATTTATTTAATGATTTGTGATATCGTGCGGTGCATGCGCATTAATAATAATAATAATAATAATAATAATAATGTGTTTATTCCAGCATGATCAGGTTTTTTTTTTAACCTGATTCGCCATAGATGTAATACATATTATGTTATACATTAATGTTATGAAATAAACATAATGCTATGAAAAAGAAAACCAAGGAAAATATTAGTAAATAAAATAAAATGTTAATATAAAGTAAAAAGTTCACACATATATACACACAAAATATAAATATTACATATATAACTACTTCAGTCACGGCCATTATTGTATATGTAGCTGTTCTGTAGGCGTTGCCATTCTCTGGTCAAGGAACCAGCTTTCCATAAGAGCGCCGCTTGCACCAGAGAGTTGGTACTGAGCTCCAGCCGCAGCTTTACGCCCGCAACTCGATGTCTCAGAAGCGGAACGAATCCATGTATACGGCCTTCGGTAAACATTGTAGATGCGCTGCAATAACGCGCCAATCCGAACAGTATTCTGTATGAGTTGTTGCACTGAATTCGGAGACGGTTATACGTCACTTGTTTGTATTTCGACCAGAGCTCGCAGGTATACATGCTGGTGAAGAACGATTTAAACAGGATGCTCTTCACCTCATTACTGCATCGTGATAATGAAACTGTGTTTTCAATCACTGGTATTATCGAATACCAATCACAATCACACCAGTGAGTAAAGAGTAGCATTTTTTCACATTATTAATACCTATAAGTATTTATTAAGCTCGTCTAAAATTGTTTGGGTTGAAATAATAAATTATTGTAGATTTAAATGAAAATGTGTTTTCACATCGGCGAGTGCAATCGGTGTGTAAATTCAGGTGCGAAGTATAATTTCCAAATTGAGTCCTATAAAAATTATTTTTAGCTACCTACATAAACCTCCTTTCGTCGTATTCTACAGATGATAAAATAAATACGTGCCGAGCAATTACTTTAGTAACACTCGTTTGTAAATTTTCCCATTGAGCGGTTTTATCATTTATTGATTAATTTAATATTGATATAGAATGGTTACTTAACCTTTCCTCTCCGATGATGTAAACTGAGTTAACATTGCCTCTAATTATGGGAATATCTATGTAAATATACTAAATACAGAGTTCATATTTTAGATATTCCTCCGTAATATATTTATGTATTGGATAAAATAATTACAACAATTACCATAAGCAACAATAAAAAACGAAGAGCCTGTCGTGAATTTGTCAATACGTGTATGTGTACGTGCGGATTGGTGGTGGATCCGGCGGCAGAGCGTGCGCCAGCCGAGTTAGACGCGTCTTATGCTGTCGTTCGTGATAATCAATGTTTGTTCTCATTTTAGCACATTTACACAATAATTTATGTAAATATTCAATTATATATATATGTAGCGATCGGAATTCAAATCCACCGCCATCTCAGTCGGCATCGACGCTAGCGACAGCGCTGCCGGCTGCTGCTAGAAGCCTGGCTCGATGATTCACCGCCAGGCAGTCTCTCCAACGGCGATCTTGCCGGCTCACGCTCGCCGAGCAACACCGCCAACTCGCTTCATTTCATTCCATAAGACACGTGCACCTCCTTCATCTTCATTCATTCATTTCTTCAATTCTATCTGTCTTCATTGTTTTTATCATACCGACAATAAACACCTCAACACACGCCAATTACATTTATTTCATTTAACCACCGTCCTAACCCCCAAATATATATATATCAACTATTATTATAATGATTAATATTAGTAATAAATGTAAAATATTCATATTTATCCGACTTAAAAATCGCAGAAGTCTCCATGTACACTGAGTTTACAGCACCGTAACGCGCGTTTTTATTTTAACACTGTAAGGAAAAGGTTAAAATAATTAGAAACATTCAAAAATGTATGGTAATCCTCAGAATTTCAATAAATAATGTTGTCCTTTTGCATTTTATGCAAATAAAATTGTATAGCTGTCCTCCACTAGAGATATAAATACAAGTTGTCGAGTTAAATTATTAGATTGATAATGCCCTTACAAGGCGACACGCGTCTCAAATAAATTAAACGAATAGAATAAAAAAAACAAATGTTTTATTATCACAACACAACTTTATTATTATTTATTATTTAGGTATGAAATAAAGATGAATAATACCTACTGATGCACCTGTAGAGATTTTACTTACCTCAGGTTGTAAATTCCGAGAAAATGCAAATAGAGCGAATGAATTAAAAAATTTAGTGATTACTGCTATGAACTCCGTAGTTTTTTTTTTAATAAATCAATTACTTACTATTTAGATATCGGCAAGAGTATTTTTTTATTTTAATTAACCAAAAACATCACAGTAGTGACTGTGACTGTGATTATGCGATTGTAACGATTATTGGTAATTATAATTATTCGTAATTTGACGAGCCACCACTGGTCCACTATTCAAACCTCTAATCGTTGAATACCAATCATCGTTAAAATTTAATACTAATCACAGTCACAATCACGGTTTATCTCGTCACTAATATAGTTGAATAAACAGTCTATTAATTACATTAAATACATTATAATAAATTAAAATACTGTTAAGGAGAATACATTCTTATTGTGAAGTATATTTTAAATACTTATAAAATGTGTTAATTAAAAAGATATACATATAAAATCAATTTTATCGAAAAATATTATTGTTGCGCTACCGGGATTCGAACCTGGATCTCTTTCCAATCCGGGGAAGGTGCATTATCCAACTATGCTATAGCGACAGTACTTTTGACGACAAATTTTCGAACCCATATGTTACACTTTTCAAACTAATACATCTATCGTTCGAATCCCGGTAGCGCGACAACAATATTTTTCGATAAAATTGATTTTACACGTGTATCTTTCTAATTAATACATTTAATTAGTATTTTAATTTAAAATACACCTACGTCATCATCATCATCATCATCGACCATGGTTCTGCAAACTCATTACGAATCCTGGCTTCCTCAAGAATACACCCCTACCTGTTCCTGCACTGGGCTGCTTCCCGCCGATTAATTGTTGACGTCAATAATGAATAGAATAGCGTATAAAATGGGCTTCCCAAAAATATGTAATACATTGGAAACCGGATATTATAATCACGCATAATATTATCAATCGGTTATGGTTATCATTATCAGTCGGTCCCAAAACCCTGTATATAAAATTTCTTTAAAATAATCCGCCTATTACAATCAAACTTCGGCTATTTTTATCAATACGTGGATACAAAAGATGTACATTTTTAGTAAATTCCTACAAAATGGCTCTTACTAGTGATGAGCTTAAAATCACGAACTGTGAGTCAATCACTGATATATTTGAGTCACATGCACTATCAGTGATTGAATATCTGGGAATATTGTGAAATATTCATGAAGGATAACGTTTAATTCGTGATTAGCGCCATCTAGTAGATTCTGCCAAAACGCATTTGACCTGAAATGCCGAGAAGAAAATAAACTCTTTTTTAAATGGTTTTCATTCTCTTTGTGATGATATTATATTATATATAAGCTAGAATATGTTTTTTACGTAAATGAAGTCTGATTAATATAAGTAAGTATACTCAAAATTACGTTTTTTTAAATTTATTTCGTGTATTGGGATATCGTGCGGCGCATGCGTATTAGTAATGAAACTGTGATCACAGTCACAGTTTTCAATCACTGATATGATATATGTTCTTACTTATAATGTCACTAGTTCTTACTTATAATGACTCTAAATTATCAAAAGAGACTGAATATAACACGCATACAGAAGAAGAAATCTCAGAATCTCCTTTAACTAATTCCCTGATGTGAGGTGCGCTACAAATTCTTCGACATGGCGTTCAATACAGAGTTACAAACTTCAGGTGTTAATTAATTCAAACGACGGACAACAGTTAACTAATTCTTCAAATAGATATGATATTTTTTTAAATAATGTAGTTTTAGATAAATATTTGTAATAGTTGATAATTTAGTCGTATTATTTTTAATAAATTGTGTTCAGTAAATATTTTTTACTTTCTGCTTAATATTGTTATCAAAAGTAACAATGAGGGCGGACCCACCGCTTACCCAGGACCGATGCAAATAGCTCAAGGCTCCTATATCGTCCTACTCATTCGCCGCCTGGTTGGAATTATTTAATGCTACCACGCAGCTGTTCGATAGCGCCCCGCATATTGACAGAGAGACGCCGCACAGTTGCCAAAACATGATTTACCCTCATTGTCCCCGATTGACTCACTTTATTAGTAAATAAATAAATAATATTTACAATACATAGCATATAGATAAAATAAAATAATACAATTAACAATGCCGGGGAGCACAGGGGAAGTGAAGAGGCGCTTCTCACCCTCCACGCACTACTGCCGGCAGATTTAACCCACAAGAACAGTACATCGCAGATCATATTTGGCGAGAAGGCATAAAAAAAAACTAATAATGATGAAGCTACTCAGCAGTTCTCCGGAGGATCTCCCATCTGGAGACCCACACTCGAACAAAGGGCCCTAAACAACTCCAGATTCCTGCCACGCTTGAGCAGATCGGTAAGATCAAAAGTAACAGGTCTCATAGTGATTACAATAAGCGAATTCCACTATACTAACTATAATATGTATCTGTTATACATGTAATCACATATGGAATATAGCCATAGCCCGGTCAGCAACCAGTCAGGTACTAAAACAATGCTACAACTCGATTTAATTTAATAAATAAGTCATAAAATGTATCCAATGAAATGTTTCTTCTAAGTGTGAACAACCCGAATATTGTCTGAAAAGGAACTATTTCCACTTCCAGAGTTAGCAACAATTACGATTAATGAGAGTATCCAAACCCCGATAACCTCACGCCTGTCGAGAGGAGGGTGGACTCCAGTGCACATAATTGATATGTGCATGTGCAATATGCAATATGCATTGCAGTGTGCAAAGGGGACCACACTTATTCAGACAGTCTACTTTGTACGGTCACTATCAAACATATGTGTTGCATGTTAAAATATTATTTTATTAAATTTTATTTACTTTTGCCACCCATTAATTTTGTTGTGTAATGTTACCAAATTCTGTACTCTTACATTTTTTCACATCCGCCATGTATATACTATCACAAATGTATTTACATATATGTAGGTGCTTTTTCCATTCCACGCTATTTATTGCCTTACACAGTTGCATTCATGATGTCGGCCTCACTGAGCCACGCCCGTGCTGAGACTAACATTTTACACATGTAAATGCAAATGTAAACAGTAAAAATGCACATTTTAGATAATTCATTAAAATATGTAAAACAGCAAATAACTTCAATGTAAAAAAAAAACATATAAATTTGTTTGAATGCACTAAAACTTTAAGAAGTGTAAAGTGTTACATTCTATTTCACTTCGACTTTACAATAACCTTCCCTGTGCGAAGTACAACAAAATTACTAGCACTCTGAATAGGGGGACGAAAAGACCCCAATAATATTTCCTTTTAAAAAGTTTTTTTTTAAACAAAAATGTGTTAAGTTCATGGTAATAATTATTATACGCATAAATATTGATATATTGTTTTGAGGAACCGGGTGAGTATTGTTTTTTCCCTCGCACGCATTGATGTCAGGGCCATCAATGTATTTGCACTAGTGAAATAAAACATCCGATACACGTCTCGATACAGTAATTAATTGTAATATTTACATTTTTGTCGTAAATACTTCTACATCTATTTAATATTACATGAGTTGAATTACTCCATTAATTACTGAGTTTTCCGATAAATGCTGATTTGGGGTATTAAGAATTCCCTGCTTCGGTAAAGCTGGATTAAAGACAAATTTGTTAGCAATATTTGAATATGTTTAATATTATTTTTAAATTTATTAAAATAATATTAGATTGGCTCATAAGTACACACAATCTGTTGCTATCTGGTGGTTAGAGTAGGATCTCACTTATGGATTGTGCTGCTAAAGGCCAGCGTTCCCTCTAAAGTGGAAGTATTTACTAGTGCGTACTAAGCAAAGTTAAAATCTTTTAGTGTTTTTTCGACACATTTTGTATCTTTTTTGAGACGGTAAACACTAATTAAACACGCCGCTCAAAGTTTCACGGCTTTAAGAGATTGTACTTACATCTATCTCAACAAGAACAATTAAGGTACTGAGAGGATGATAAACTGGAGATGCTAGTAGTGAGTGGAAAGGTCCAGCTCCAACTCGATGGACCGACCAAATCAACGACGCTACTGAGTATCTGAACTAACTATCCGACTGCTAACTTACTTAATTTTATACAATTCCAGCCATCTGTGTTCGACGTTGTTCGGGATTCAGATTTAGTAATAATTTAAAATAGGTATCCGGAATGATGGTTTATAAACAAAATGCATTTTCATTGTGCTGCAATATTTGATCCAGGCATCCTAGAGTGCAACTGAGCAAAATTTGGAACGGATGGCATTCAATATATTGAACATTTTTATCGGGGCGAGGGGGTAGAGTGACAAAGATAAGGGAGAAGGTGCTTATGTTTTACTCAGGATCCTAAAGAGTAACTCAACAAAATTTCACTTAAATCGGTAAAATAAATAGACATGTAAATAAATTATTAAAACTATTTTACTCTAAATTTAATCGGATTTTTTTTACAATTATTAATTATGAATTGTTTCTAATACACAATGGTCCTCCACGGAATCGACAAAACAACCATCTGCATTGTAAGTGTCGCAGTAGATGAATTAATTTTTCGGTTCCATATTCCCCAAGGGATAGATTGACACGCTGGGAGCGCCAAAACCTACTACACAACCCCCGATACCAGCCCTAAATGAAGCAGAGGCGCCTTCTGTAATATATTACATTACGCATATTTTTTTAACTTATTTATTTATTCATAAAAAACAATTCTCGCCGTTTGTACGTCGGTCAAACCTTTAATAATACCGCGTGCACGAGAATCTCAAACAAAATCATTTTTAAATTATCTCACACCATGTCCACTTTTGACAGGATATTAATAAAATCAATCTCAGCCAGCACCTTCCCCCGCCGCCAGGTAAACAATAAAGATACCTGAGTCGTCGGATCGGATCATGTATTTCAAGAATTATGAACAGGAAAAAAAACATATTTTTTTAACATTACATAACAAATTCGATTATATATTTTGAAAGTTGAGATTAAGAAGTAACCGATCAAACGCTCCATCGTCGTCGCCAAGAAGTAAAGAGTGTTTTTTTAGAGGTTTGTTTTTCGAATTGACAACAGTTTTTCCAGCGACAGCCAATTTGACAGCTGACAGCCGATTTGTACTCAGTTTGGTTTGCCATTTGTAAAATTTATTTAAAAAATCGTGGTTCAGTTGGCGAAACTCACCATGCGCTCATTCAACCGAGTAAGTAATTCGAATACCCATGGATCATTTTAGCACCACGCATACTTTAATTGATAATACGTATCCGTAGAGACACCGTGCAGTGCGCACCGAAAAAGCTGTTGTTTCTTCAAAAATGATGCCGGCCAGAACGTTACAGTCAATGGAGAGCGCTATAGATCCATGATTACTGACTTTTTCGTTCTCCAATTAAGTGACAATAATGTGGAAGAGCTATGGTCTCAACAACAAGGCGCAACATGCCACACGGCGTGTGCCATAATCAATTTATTGAAGGAAACATTCGATGAGCGCATAATTTCACGTAATGGACCTTCAAGATCGTGTGATTTAACATCTTTGGATTATTTTCTGTGAAAATATGTGAAGTCGCTAGTTTAACCAAAGACGATAGACGACTTGGAACCCAACATTCGTCTCGTTATTGCCGATATACGGTCCCAGCTGCTCCAAAAAGTGGTCGAAAATTGGACTTCCAGATTGCGCTTCATTCGAGCCAGCCGCGGCGCCCATATGCGCAAAATCATATTTAAGCACTAATGGCATAAAATTATCTTTCCAATAGAGCCAATACCATGGACATTACCACGATTTTTACGTGTATTATTTTATTTTAAAGTTCTATACTTCTAAAAAAAAACACCCTTTATTATCGTTACAAAGATCGATTTATTTTAATTGTGACCGGTGATACCGATATTGCAAATAATATTTCTTACGTCCTACGACACTACGTCGATTCTGTGGAACTAGTCAGCGGTGGGCTGCCAAAACGTTGACAAGAGGCTCGCTTAATCTTAGAGCTATTCATGGTGTTCCGAGGGAGGGGCGAATTTTTTTTTATCACTTTTAGACAATTAATTCATAAATAAACCACTAATAAGCCGATTGAAACTGAAGTTCTCCTTAGTAAATGATGGTACAAAGTAATAGATATTAAAATATTTGTAACTGTCCTTCTCAAAACTGTGCACAATTACGGTAAAAGGAAAAAAATGTGGTCGCATGAAGTATGAAGGATAATCGTTCAAAGCATCGTTCACAAAAATGTTGCGTTGAACATCTAAGAACATCATAGAAGCAATATATATCAAACATTGTCGTTTATAAACATTGTTAGACTATATTCAATAAAACGGCTAGGTCTCTTTTATTATGTAATAAATATATTTCACAAGGAATTACAGAAGACAACAAAGTCTTATGTTTTATAAATACGTTTAAACCATCTACAGAAATTACAGTTTGATTTGATCTGAGAATATTGTTTTTTTCTTAATTTAACGAGGGGCTCATGCGAACCCCTTCCAGCCCCCACTGGGTGTCCCGGTGACTCCAATAAATAACTTTAAAAACAATATTTTAAGCGTGGTTGCAATTTATTTTGGTTACCTTATAAGTACTCTACATAAAATATCGCGTCTTATTAATTTGAAGCATTTAACTTCCATTAAACTGTTTAGAGGGTGTTTGGAACATATATTTATTTGTGTAAATACATATTTATTTTGAACGAAATGGCAGAAAAGGAACGAAAGTAGACTGAGTGCAGTGTAAATGAGATATATGTGGCAAATCTATTTATGATAGCGTAAAGAATGTACAGCTGATGTTAGTATAGTGACTAAGATTAAGAAAGGATCACTTAGGTGGTTTGGTCATATGGAACGGATGAATGAGGAGAGAATGATGAGAAAGATATATGACGCAAGTGTTGATGGCACCCGAAATAGAGGACGTTCACAGAAGACTTGGCACGACCAGGTAAACCAGTTAATGGAGGATGGTTCTGTTAGAAGCCTCAACAATCGGCGAGCTTGTATGAGAAGATGTATGAATGTGGATGAGGCTAGAATTGTATGTCTGGACAGAAGAGTGTAGCGTTCTATCCTCTCTGCCTACCCCCGCCGCGAGGAAACGGCGTGATGGTAAGTAAGTAAGTAAGTAAGTAAGCATTCCCTTCCCCTCCTGGCACGCCGCCGATCAGTCGATTTGTGATCGTGACCTTGAACGAGTGCGGTATACATTTACCTAAACGATTACAATATTACTAATTTGAGACTTCGCGTCTGTACAGTGTCGGAACTCGTCGTCATCTAAAGGAACCTTTGACGAAATAGTCCACATTTTAGAGGTGCCAGCAGAATCCGGATTGTGGCGAGTGCCAAACTCCGCCTATGCATCTATACTTATACGCAACTGAGGGTTTTTATCAGAATATTTTACCCTTCTAATTCATGTATTAATATAAAATACATATATGATATTTATTACAATAAGGTATTTAATAAAAGTGTAAAAGAAATCAGCGCTGATGCACTTGTAGTAGTAGATTAGGCGGTCTAGCCGCGTGTAGAGTACTCAGAATATCGTAGACTCTAAGGAATTTAAAAAAAAAGGGTGTCCGGTGACTTGATGGAAACCGGTTTAAAATCATTGTGACACAAATATCAACCCCCGCTAGTTCCAGTGGCGTGAATCATAAAATAATATGAGTGCAGGAAAATAGACATACCGGATAGCTCAGAAATAAATGTTAAATACATGCAATATATAAATGTCTATCCTTCCACAATACAACTACGCATATTGAGATGCTTTGTACATACACATTACACTGCACATGACACCGATTTGTTTCATCCCTCGCACCGGCCCTGCACCCTCTTGCAGGCTCCCGTTGTGTCCGCCAGAGGGGCGAGTAATGTTTAATACAATGATACGTGTTCCGTGTTACACCGATTGCGTTTATTACACCCCTAATCAAATATAATTCGCAAAGCCGCACTTATTTTAGTATCCCTCTACTGATTTGATTTCGGTGCCAGTGATTAGATCGGAAATGATATTAACTTTTACATATTTATTGCGTGAAATTGACTGCTGATGAAATTATCTATTGAACTAAAAAGAAGCGATAGTATTTCAAGTACATGATAATGCTTAGTATACTATGAAATTTAAAAATAAAATAAACTAAGACTTTTCTCCCATGTAATTGTTATGAATTTTATTATTTCGTAATTACAACTTCGCAATTCGTAGTCTTACGTAATTCTCTAAAATTTTACGGAGGTTTGTTTTATATATATATATATATAATATCTCGTAACACATGAGTTATTTCAAAATATAACATAATTAATTGCAATTCTTAATGTATTTTTTTTTACACAATATTTAACTAATCAGAAATCATCAAAACACCCCATATTGCATAATCTACTAGGCTGTTCGGTGGCCACATGCCTGGCTCTATGAAATTAACATTCTCACAACGAAGAAAGTTGATTGTATCTCTGGAGCTCCGTCCTGTTGTAATGTCTAGCAATGCTGTAATGTCTAGTTATACTCCAGGCATTCTTTTGAAACTCTATGATCATTTTCCTAGCACCCCAACGTTTTTCAACTCGCAAATTTTTGATCAAAATACGGTCTTCTGCAGTGATTTTTGTCATTCTGGGCAACAATTTAAAAAAACCAAATATAATCAATGGGAAAAAATTAATTATCAAATAAATTTAAATCGTCAATAGGTAAATAGGTAAGTAAGTAAATTAGTAAACTATTTAAGCTATTGTTGATATAGTTAAACTAATTTTGATCACATTTTACGAAATGTTCTCACTTTTTTGGGCCACCCTGTATAAATATTTGTGCTACTTTTTACATTAGATCAAGGTATCAAATTTCTTTGAAAGTGTAACAATGACCTTTCGATTAAAATAAAAGAGTTAACAAAAAATCTACAGTCATATATATGAAAAAAAAATTACAATACTGCTATAAAAAAGAGATCCAGATTCGAATCCCGGTAGCGCAACAATAATATTTTTCGATAAAATTGCTTTAATAAGTATATCTTTCTAATTAATATATTTAATTAGTACTATATTATTATTTGTGGTGTAGTATTTTTGTATTTGAACCAATTGCACGTATCATTTTTTCCTAGTAAAACAGTATTAAAATATACCTTTATTTAATTTTTGATTATAGTATGGTTTAGAAATAAACAAGTCATTTGTTTTAATACAAGAACAATGCAACTTAATTAATATTAAATAAATAAAATGCGACAGAGTAAGCTTTGATGGTGTCAAATGTTATTTATTTAATTGATATTTTTAATGACACGAAGAATAAATAATTCACACAATATTAAAACATGCGCCTCTTACTGTTGACAGTATGAACAAATATTGTTTATGTTTTTTCACGCCTAGGACTGTCCAACCCTTCAACACCACCAGCCGTGACTAACGCGTGTGGTCGCGCACAAAAGACCCAAGCATATGGTGACAGATATAAAAAGATAAAATCAACAGTTCTTGATTGATAATTTTAACGCTGCACATGTGAAACCCCTTCACAGTAAGAGCGACGGATTTTTTTAACGCGTGTGTCGGATAAGCGTAAACTATTCGTACGAAACATCTGAAATTATTTGTTTACATATCCATAGAAAATGTTAGAACATTTTTTTAAATAATTACTCTATTTTACTTTAGACAAACGTCTAGCAAAGCAGTTAGAAAAGTCTAAATCTATCAGACATGATACCTACTGCATTCCATTAAAAAAAATAGTACATTTGTAAATTTATTAGCATTTTATATATAACAAATATATAATATTATTTTATTATTATAAGTTCACCTATGATGTTAAAAAATATGTATAATTTTGTCAATAAAACTTAGACTTAAATTAAAAATTAAAACTTAAATTAGACTTAGTTTTGATGTAATATATTTTCTTTCAGTTTCAGGAAAACAAGATACAATTGATTTGTGGTACAGTACTGAAAAATTACTACAGTATCATGATTATTCAGTAAAACAGTAGAGATGACGTAGTTACGTTTACTATACAATTTTGTGACGAATGTACAGCGAGTTTACTTTGCGTCAAAAATTACGTAATTACATTTAAAAATAACAAATGTATCAGTGTGTGTAACATCGCGTTTCAAAAACATTAAATCTTTTTTTTTTAATATTAAATAAATCCATAGTGCCGGAAAACTCGTAGAAAATAAGTACAACACAAAATAGAGGTCAAATTTTCATGTACGCTGTTTTTTGTAAAGCACTTCATTTCATCGAAAACCCTGTCTCCCCAACACTGCTCTCATAACGCCCCCCACCACAATGTAGTCGATAGTCTATCTTCTAGTTAAAGTTTTAGTTTATTCTTATATTATCTCTTCCAATCCGGGGAAATGCATTAACCGATTATGCTACACCAACACAGTAAGTTGACGACAAATTTTCGAACATACATGTTTCACTTTAAACATGGCTTTTATAGTGTAAGTACATAGTTATATACTTATAACAATGGAAAAACCAACAAATGTTGGACAAAGACAAATATTGGTAATAATATAAAAAGACAACCAACGAATTTAAAAAAAAATAATAATAAATAAATAATTTTTATTGTTTATTACATAAAATAGTGTGTGTGCCAACCAAACAACATTAAGAATAATGATGCAATGCCACGCGACATTTTTATATCGTTTATAGAAAATGGGTAGCACTTTTTTGTTATTGGGGTTATTTTTTTCTCACGGAATCACGTATGTATACAAAAAAAATGTGACTCGTTTGTTACAGAAGAAAATAATCATTTAGGTACATGAATACTTCAATTTCAATGCCAATATAAATTACTTTCTAACGGTGAATTTACATGTAATGAGATTTTTGTCTAGAGACAAATTATGAAATTACGCTCCCATTAGATTGTTCATATCACATCGAATCTTAGGGGTTCGAGCTCCGCAACTTGCTGCCGGGATGGGGGTTGATATTTACAATCCCGTGACATTATTTCACCCCTAAAATAAGAATAATGTTTATTTCCCGTAGGTTGTTACTCGATCAAATGATGCGAATAATGCAACAATGGCGTTTATGTGCATCCTTTCCGCGTTTATTCTATATTTTTATATTATGTGGTCATATAAAAATATATCCCAGCCACCATTTTGATACAAGATTGCGGAATAGACTGGTTATATATACCCTACCAATCAATATCAACTTCTCAGAAAAGTTTTATCGAAATCTGACAAGAACTTATCGTGTTAATTAGTGAATTAGTTTATGAATGCAATTTATGATTTTGACAAATGTCATCCGGTAGGTGACGCCAATATCCGACGTATTTTTAAATCATTGGGAATTTATATATGATATAAAATAACTAAAAAAGAAATTAAATAAACACTTCAGAAGTACACAATTAGATAATAAATAATATTATATATTACAAATGTATAACTCTGCAGTGTGGCCCAAAAAAAGTTAGAACATTTCGTAGAATGTGATATAATTACATCAAAATTAGTTTAACTAATATCAACAATTCTTAAATAGTTTACATACTTACCTTTTTACCTATATTACGTTTTATTTCGACAATATCCGATCGCCATTTTTGATTACTAATTTTCCCATTGCTTATATTTGTTTTTTTCAAATTGTTGCCCAGAATGACAAAAATCACTGCAGCAGACCGTATTCTGATCAAAAATTTACGAATCGGAAAACGTTGGGGTGCTAGGAAAATGATCAAAGAGTTTCAAAACAATACCTGAAGTATAGCTAGATATTACAGCATAACTGGGCATTACAGCAGGATGGAGCTTCATCTCACATAGACAGAAATACAATCAACTTTCTTCGTCGTGAGAATGTTAATATCATCGAGCCAGGCATGTGGCCACCGAACAGCCCAGATTTAAATCCGGTAGATTACGGAATATGGGGTGTTTTGATGATTTCTGATTAGCTAAATATTGTGCAAATAAAATTATATTCTCACTTGTTTTGGGCCACCCTGTATATACATTATTACGGTGTAAATCCCACTCCAAGCACAAGAGCTAGTCTCTTTTTTGGAGAGGTAAACGATTAAAAAAATATGTCATTTTAATTTGGTAAAATTTTCAAGTAACTTATATGTTTCAAAATAATAATAATGATAATACCCAAATATAATTAAAATTATTATTGAATATTTTAGATAATGGTTTTCATGGGTTTTAATACAATTTCCGAAAAAATCCTATTGTGATAAATCTTAAATTACCACCAGATTCCCTTGGGGTTCTATCTTCTGATTTCTGTCTATTTACTTTGGTCCCAATTCTTTGTAAGTGAAACTCAGTCTTTCCAGGTAACAATATTATACGTTTATTACAACATATTATACAGTAATATAAATTATACATTCAGAGATAGCCTAGTTATTCAGAAGAAGCTGTGATGGAAGAGAGCTGTTCCCTCAGAGACGGCCTCTTATAAGGTTCATCCCCCACCACTCATCTACTCACTTTCATGACACACACACATACATTTACAAAGTGTCAGTTCTCACACTAATTTATATATTTGAAAAATAATACAAGTATTTAAATAATTTGGCGCTTAGTAATTAATTTGAATAAGAAATATATACTTTTACATTATAAAACAAGAAACGCCTAAAATCTAGCCAAACCGAAATTTAAAAAATATAGTTTAATATAGTATACTAACATACCGCACACCTAGATCAAAAGTAAGACAACTCAAAAAATTATTTTTCAGTAGACAAAAAAATAATAACATTTTTCTCCATTTTTTGTTACGAAAGTTATGAAACTATATAACAATTTATCTCATAAATGTATCCTAAAATGACACTATTCGAGATCTGTGGCTAAGTTAGGTGCGTATATGACAGAGTATCCAAATACAATAATAACTCAAAATTCTTGTTTTTTGAGTTGTCCTAGTTTTGATTTAGGTGTGCAACATGTGAGGACGACATATGTGACGACCCAGCCACCTTAATTTCACAGCTCACACTCACTCTTACTTACTTCACTCTTAATACACAGCTCCTCAAAAACATCAACCTCGACAACACTGAGTCCACTACCGGCTGATCATTTCCTTCTTTCGTATTTGTAGACAACATTGACCTTTATGCCTACCACTCTGCAAATTCACCAATGGGATGTTTCACATCAAATTACAATAACTAACTGACTTACCATCGTACCATTTCTCCACAGGGTAGTCAGAAAAGATATCACTCTTGCCTATCCGCCTTTACGCATCTTATGCATGTTCTTTGGTTGTTGAGGCGTCTAACAGAACCATCTTCCACTATCTGGTTCACCCGGTCATGGCAAGTCTTCTGCGGTCATCCTCTGTTTCTGGTGCCATTAACACTCGCATCATATTCTTTCATTACCTATCTCTCCTCGCTTACATGTTCTACATAACCAAGCCATCTCAGTGATCCTTTCTTAGTTCTATTAACTATGTTACAAACAGATCTACATTTGCTCTTAATTTGTTCATTCTGTTATCAGAAGTCAATATCATGAAGAATTGAATCGTCAGTCAATTCCCTCATTACTAAGGATTCTTTTTTGGCGGTCCTTCGTTACAAGGAAGACGTCTGCCATGGTTTTCGATTGTGAGTCCGAGTGTGACTGAGGAGCCCTATTCTCGAACCGCACACACTTCCACATGTTGTGCACGTGCATCCGCTGGGCAGGGGGATTCTGAATGACGGATCTTCCTCTTTCTCCTTTTTTTGATAATTGAGTCAGCCCTCTTCCATTCGCAAGTTTCCTCTGCACAATGTACTTTTGAACGTCATTGTCCTACTAAGGAATGTGACTCCCGGGTAGTGATCTGTTGATGTCTTTGATGATACTTCTCCACAGTTAAGATAGCAGTTGCAATTGGATAGCCAATAGCATATTTGATCTGATCAGTCTATTAAGGTGTCGATATTTCTATGTAATATAACATTAATTTTTTCAAAATATACAATATTATTCCTGCAAAGATGGCAGCCGTCAAGTAACAGTCAGTAATACTAGACAAAACAAACTATCCTGTAAAGTATTCCTATGCAAATATCTATTTTTATTACCACTTTATTCCTATCAGTCATCATTTTAGTTTTTTTAGTATAATAGTTACCTACCATATTCTTTTTATTAAAAACTATAAATAAATATATCTCATTGTTTTAATGTAGTAATGATTGTTCTTTTAAGTCCCTATTATTCTAATGTTTTGAAATACTATGTTTTTATAATTCTAAAATATATATCTATTCACAGAGTATAAATACTCACGTTTCAATTCAATTCATTGGGTAAAAAGTTGAAATCTTACAGCATAAGATTCTTAAGCTAATTATAATGCACAAAAAATATCAATAAACTTTCAAATCAGACCATTTTGAAAATTCCAATAATATGTTATATTTCATCGGCCTATTTCATTTTCGATTAAACTGATTTAAGAAGTTTTGCCCGCCAATAATCATAGAAACAACGAACCATAGAGAAATTTTGATGGACTAACCGGCGGCTATGTTATATTTTCCAGTATAATTGACGATCGGATACATCGTCCATGATAAATTTCTCAGATCATTTTTGATGGTTCCAAAAGTGAGCTATTAGTACCTACGCATTACTCTCCAAGGGATTCTAAGCATTTACCTACAACACCACATTTTAAAAGTATCATATTTCTTCTACTCTTTAAAAAATAATAAAAAAACGTTAACTAAATGCAACTTACAACTTTTAATTACTATTGTAATAATTTTTATTTACATTTGAATAACAAACTCTAATCAAAATAGCAATCTAAAACACCAAAACATCATTTTAATTAATTTTACATCAAAAAAATGTCACTGACATGTTGATTTTGTTAAGCGATTGATTCACTTGTGGCTACACCACCACTAAATTAATAAAATTCCCAATAACATTCACAGAATAAGAAGAAATATAGTGTGCCAATAAGCCGTATTTCTTATTTAAAAGGACCAATGAACTTGCTTAATTGTAAAATATTTACAAGAAACTCCAAATCTGAATAATGCCTGCAAAAAGTTCAGTGTTGATTTCTCACTTTGCTTTTTGTGTCAATAGCTAAGTAATGGCCCAAAAGTAACCATAATCCAATACATCACTACTAATATTGTCTTGTTAACAATGAATGTGGGTTTGAAGGTGTGGAGAATGGACATTCCTGATAATCCACGAAGCTTCTCGGTGGACAATACAGACTTTTTAGACTCGTTTCCACATCTACATCATATACCATATGCCATTATGTCTACATTTCTGAGGGTCACATTCAGTACTGCTTTGTTTCCAAAAACGTCAATAGTGCGCCACAATTGAGACCCTCCCTGTATATCGTTTCGACAAATGTTAATAAATAGATGGAGCATCAGCCAGATTGGACGATATATAGTGTTATATGTAGTGCTTTTTTGTCATGTAACATGATGGAACGGCTTTCTGGCACCTATTTTTACAATATTTTTCATGTTTCAAAATCAATTAGATGAAACAATGTTCGCGCGTACATAATTGCAATCCATGTTTATATAATTCACACAAATGATAAAATATAATATTTTTATAAACCAGATGTCTCATGGATGGATTTGAAATTGGCACTCTCATGGTTCGAGTTCTGGCAGTTTTTATTTTATTTAAAAAAAGCACTGGTTATATGTGCTGAGATCACTTAAAAATTGTGTGTAATTTTATTTTTATTTATTTCATACTTTAATATATCATCCGTTGCCCAAAAAGATATATAATGCATATGCATTCACAAGTCAGATCTACCCAAAAATATAGTGTTGTTCCAGAGACAGTCTCAATTGTGGATAAACGTACATTTATCCTATAAATTGTAAAACTAAACTTTAAGAAAACTAATAGGTTCGATAAAGACATTGTTTACTAGTCAGAACTCGATGACTGATGCAGTTTTGTTGATGCAGCTGCATCTTATCTACTGTCCTGTCTGAAACCACCCTCCCATTTGATTCAATCAACAATGTCAAATTCATTTGTTAAAGTCAAGTGTTTCATTACCATAACTTAGTAGTTAATGTAACTTAGAACAATGAATTTGACATTCCATGGTCAATTTTGGTCTAATTACAATGGAAAATGTTTAACATGGAGAAATATTATGGTCCTACAAAATGTTATGTAATTTAATACTTATTTTCTTTTCATGAAACAAAAAACACTCAACATGAAAAGATTTCGATTCTTAGGGCCGATTGTGTGATCGGTGGTAAGTTTTTAATTCTAATATCCGATGGAAAAATCGTTAATCGTTAGTTAAAAATGGCGGACTATTCACAGCTGTTTCAAAAGTCATTTATCACATTAATACTTTGAAAGTTGCAGTATATGACAATGATTCATTAAATATCCCGCTATTTTAGTGAAGAGAGTTCGTCCGATGATGATCTTGCTGTTTAATTGATATAACTGAAGATTTTTCACCAGTAAAGTGAACGCGGAGGTGAATAAAGTCATAGATAAAGCATAAAATTGTATGTATTTGATGATTATTCGCATTGCCTCACTATTAGACGGGATTGACTTTGACAGTAGTAAATTTGACATACCAACAGCCCGCAAACGTTTTTTCACCACGGGCGATGGTAAAAAGTTACTAGAGTAAAAATTTACTACTGATTACACAACAAAATAATGTAACTGTCACCAAAATAAAGGTGATTTATGATTCAACTTTGACCAGGCCGATATCTGATAATAAATAAGAATGCCACAATTGCGAATCAACTCTCCATTGTCTAACACAGCATCTGTCATTTATTTTAATGTGAAATTTGTTTGATATGAAAAAAATGTTTAACATGATTTCACGTTAAACGATTTCCACTGTATTGTAAACAGCGGCAGATTAGGGATCAGAACATTGCCATAAAGAGAAACAAAAAAAAATTCAATTGCCACTCCATATAATTGCCTAAAAACACACTTTTTAATTAAAAGTATGAATATTATGGAAAACAAAAGACCAATTTTGATCTTGCTTTTTAACAGATAAAACTACATACATAGTTAATACATATATGTATTTCTTGTATACAATGCATATACACAGGGACCCGCTCCAATTTTTATTAGGGCCCAATGATTTATTTCAATTTTGCATTAATTTGCTTGGGGAAAGGTTACAAAATAAAATACTAAAATATTGAATGATTTATTTATTAACATTTGATGTTATCATATAAGTTCAGAGGCAAAGTACGAGTAATGAAATGTACGGATAGAACAAGTGAATATAATATATATATATAAGACCAAAGTAATAACAACACCGCCATCTTTGTTCTATGAATACAAACATTATCATAAACTTAATTACAACATTCACACATCCTTCAAATCTGTATTCATTACTATTATTCATGTGTCAACATTTAAATAGAAACAAATTTTGCCAATTTCATAGATTGACATTTATTATAGTATTTGAAGGCGATTATATTTATTTCCGTAGAATATACGTAATCATATATTTATCGAGGTCATTATTTAAAATAAATCATAAAACTTTCATGGACAATTCATTTGTATTTACGGTGTATCCTTCAACAACCTCACCGTTATAAATGTTATGTTTGTTGATATTTAAAAATATTAAAACTGTTTTAAAATGCATCAATCAAATGAATAAAAAAATTTTTTTTTTTTTTTCGTGAATTCAGCCTAATTCTTCAGAAAAAATTTCAGCATATTCCTTGATGTATTCTTTATCATATATAACATGAAATAATTTTTAATATATGTTAATATTTTAAAAAATCTCTTTTGTAACTACGTTTCGGGCCAGATAAAGCTGCCAATTATGTTACGTTAAGGACTGCATTCACATACAAACTAACATAATCCAAAATAATGTAGAGATGAAATTACAAATTGACAGTGTGAGGAAGTGAAAAAAAGAAAAGTCGGCAATAAATATTCAGCATTCATTCACAAATTATGTTTGAAATAGTAATTCAGTAGCACTGAGATAAAACAAATATTCTCGATATTTATTATTCATGTACATATATCCAAGCTCCATACAAAAACCTTAAATCTTTTAATCACTACGACATTATGTATCGCCAAACATTTAACACTTTCTTGAAAATATGTATTATTTTAAAACACTGACAGAAAATAGAAAGACATGTCAAATATCAACGCTTTGCAAATAATTTATCTTTGCACATTCAACGCATATTTGGATATTTTCATGATCTTTTTAAAATCATGTTTATAATATTATGTAAATATATGAGTAGAGCTTATCAATTATACGATAATTAAGAACTAGGTATTGTCTTTTTCATTTATGCCAGACTTGGGACTACCTAGATTCAATATTTAGACTGGCATTGCCAATGTGTACTTAACATCAAACACAACATTGGATATTTACCAATCATTGGGACAACCGGCACCAAGATAAAACAAAACAATGTGAAACTAGATAATTCAATTTCAATTCAAACACGTTCTAAAATGGAATAAACAAGTTTTCAATACCTGTCAGAGGTGAATACATAATAGACATTATTTTTTTTATCTTTGACCAAATATTTACTTTGAATTTTGCTTAGGATGCAAAAAGACCCAATGAGTGGCTTTGAAAATAACAATACAAGAATTTAAGTAATAAATATACAGTAGAGTAGGATCCCACATAAACTTATTGTAAAAAAGGGACATTGGCTAAGGAGACTATAGAGTTGAGCTGGTCGCACTTTATAAAGAAGTACAAGATTTGGTATGGCACACGTATTCGCCACTCAAAGATTACTAAATGAAAGACAAACTGACTGTATAACCAGAACATTAACATGTTTACGGGAAGAACATTATCCATCCTTAGAAAATAATTAAATTGAACATAAAAAGTTCATAATTAACAACAATGTTAAATTTAAACATCATTAAACTAAAATCTAACTAATTTAAAAAAAAAATGTATTGACTTATCTATTCAGTAGGGAAATGAATATAAAACAATTCACAGTCAAATATGACAGTTGTAATTAATTTTTGCAAGAATAATGTTTACAAGAAATAAAACTAGCGGACCGGTGTCATGTTCATAGGTATAAAACTATTATTTGGCAATGCCAATACTTAAACATCAAAAATTGTGCCGATTATTATTTTAAAACTGTACTATCTAGGACTCAAAACCAACTTGAAGAAATTGAAAATAATATCTGGAGTACAACATTTTACACAAAGTTATCACTAGAATTATTGATATTTGATTTTTTCCAATAGTGAACATTAACTATGACTCAAGCAAAAATAGTATTTTTAGGAATATTGGAATACTCTTTTTAGCAAACTGAAAAATCTGCCGATATGCATAAAAATGTATAGTCAACAAATCGACCCGACTAAGTATTGTAATCAACAGATAAATCATTTTTAGTTATTGTAGTATTTCATACACATTTTTATGTGGCAGTTTTTTTAATATATTGTATTATATTATGTTTTATTGAACACAAAATACAAAATTAAAATAATACAACCTTAAATACTACTCGTATCAAATGCATGCAAAATACTACAATAACTAAAAATGTCTTATTTGTTAGTTACGGTTCATTAAATCGAAATGTAGACAAGATGGAAAATGATAAATTCAGATTTGAATGTTTAAACGAAGATATCACATGTAATTTCAATGATTATAATGTAAAAATATGGATATACAGTCGAACTTGGTTATAACCAGCTCGGGTATAGCGAGTTCACGGCTATAGTAAGCAAAAACTCTTTGATATTTTAGTTTACGCAAGTTTTCATACAAAAGTGAACTGTTATAACGAGCTTGCTTCTTGGTTATACTGAACAAATAATACGGCCAACACATAAATATTTGTGTGTTTATTGGGACTATAAAAAAGCAATTCACGAAAAATGAAAGCAATTAAAGTGAAAGAGGTGGCGGACACGCTAACCGTCACCGACCGTTGGGTTGTATAATTGATGGCACTAGCTAAGATTTCCGGCCGCCAAAACTTTGACCATATTGACGTTTACAACTTATTAGTGAGCATCAAACAAAAGTGTCAAATAAAAAACAGACATCCGAAAATGCCATTTTACAATCTCGTTTCCTTTTTACATTTGTGTTTTTCTCTGAATTTTAATTTATTATGAAATCGTCTAAAGTAATGTTTGTATGTGTCGGCAATGTTGTAATGACAATTTGATATTGACTTTTCAGTTAAAAAGTGGTCCTTGATTTAAAAACATATCTACTGACAAAAAAATGTGTCTCGATTCGTGAGAAAATCAAAATCATTTGTGAATTAGAACACAGCGTGAAAAATGTTTAAAAGTGTGTAAAATTTTTCATTGTCTTCAACTGTTTCTACATTATTGAAAAATAAGAATGTTTACTTGTTGGCGTTTGAAAACAACATCAAAAATGCGGCTAATTTTGAAGGAACAAGAAGAAAAATTCGCAAAACAGTTCAGGAAAAATGATTTTACGTGTAGCAACGGTTGGTTGGATATAATGAAAATGGCTATAACGAGAAAATTTGGTTGGTCCCCTCATGCTCGTTATAACCAAGTTCGACTGTAGTTATGTTTTATCCTTTAATTACATTATTCTTGAATTTATCCATAATTTTCTTCTAATCGAATCTCAGACATACCTACCCTTAAAGTGATATCAATTTTGTATTATCACATTAAAATGCTTTATCCATGAGAAAATGCATTTTGTATAACTAGACTAACAACATTGTATAATGAATGTTTTTCCTTATACATATGCCCGTTAAAAAGATAATTTTCAAATTGAAGACCATGCAGATAAACCCGTAAGACCCGAAGAACGACGACAAAATAAGTTTAAATTAAAGAAATTCCAATCAATGCATATCAGCAGAAAATACCGTCAAATAGGTTTAATCAATCATTAATAAAAACATGAAAATAGCGGCAGCTATCAAATTCCAACTTTTCAGAGACAACAGCGCAAAATGCAAAAATCTATGGAAAAAATTTCAAAATATCTGTCAACGAAAATAACCCCATTTGACGGCAGCCATTTAAGATTACATCATATTTATTTCATAAACATCTAACAACAAAATGAAAACATCAAATAGTTTTTAATGTTTCAATATTCAATCAAATCTTAATACTACTTTATATTTAAATCTGCATGTTGATATTTTAATTAAACAGACACGATACATTTAAGGAATTAGTTTATTTACACCAAACATTATTCTGAAGTTTCCTAAATAGTGAATACCCGGAGACTCTTCAACCTTTTGGTTTTGGATAATACTGGTCAACAACTACCATATATATTTAGTCTTTCCCACAGAATAGATACACAAATCTGTAGTACATATCATATTCAGAAATAAATCAATGTGATAAACAATGTTCAATCTCCTGTTTGACTCAAACATTGCAATGATCATGTGACTTTTAAAATAAAACTCTTTGTTTTTGAGACATTGTTGTCTTCAAGATGCTCATAGAGTCATTTGTATCCACTCTGCCAATTTCAATTAAATTATCTAGTATACTGGTTCAAATAATTTCTAGAATTCAGTCGTCATTCTACAGTCAAGTAATGTTTGTCACCAAAGAAGGAAACCTCAAAACAGACAATCACATTTTCCAATGAATTCAGATGTTCAATCAATAATTAAATTATTTGAAACATATTTATGAGGATTCATTATTCTCCTCAGTAATAAAGTTATTCTTCTTTCTAATAACAAATTGTTATATTGTGATTATTTTAAACAAATTTAAAAGCTGTAGATACTTTATTGAAGAGTGTGCTGAAATATTTTATAACAGCGCCATTCTCTATGTATACACATTTTGTTAGAATCTTAAGGAAGTACGAGCAGTATATAATCAATATCAGGAAGACTGCTATAAATTCTCAGGACAATTAGGATGTATTTTACCTTTGTTAATTTTAATTCCGGTGTAAACTTGCATGAAAGACCACCTCGTCGTCATTTTCTGAGTTATTACGTATCTGACTTCCGTTGTCTTCAGCAAGATTCTAAATGATCGTAAAAAAAAAAGCTAAATAACTTGAGAATCTTTCTCAGAATCCGAATTCCCATTATCTAAATTTGAATAATCTGCATTAAACATGTCTCGAGCCTGAGAAGTTGATTTATATAAATACTTACATGAAAATATTACTTGAAAGATGCCTTTTAAAACACACTAAATATCCAAATTATCATCAAAACTCACATTATCCACAAGATTTATGATTTCAAATGTATTTTTACACAAATGTATTAAAAATAATATAGTTGTCGTGTATAGTGATGCAGAGATTTCATACATCAATTATGTCAAAAGTGTTTTAGATAATGTAAGTTTCGATTCTTAGCTACACATATTAGAAGTGATAAAACAACCTAAAACGTATGAAAAGGAGATTAACCAAACTATCCAAAATAATACAAAAATATGTTATTATACACATTGAATTCCTTAAGGGTTTCATCCAATTTCTGTGTAATCAGGAAGATTCAATTCTTGCCTGACACCCCCAGTAATCACTTTACCCATTAATATGTTGCACACCTAGATCAAAACAAAAACAACTCAAAAACTAATTTTTCAGTAGACTAAATAATAAAGTTATAAAACTAAATAATGACACTATTCGAGAACTGGGCCTAAGTTAGTTGTGTATATGACAGGGTATCCGAATACAATAATAACTCAAAATTCTTGTTATTTTGAGTTGTCTTAGTTATGATCTATATGTGCGATGTAATAATGTAACCTAACCAAACCATTTTGTTTAAAAATATGGCAAATGAACGAGGACAAAATTTGAAAAATGTTTTTAAAAGCTTTCTGGATAACACACAATACCTATTCATTCAATCTACGTCAGCAGCTGCATTAAAACATTTAGAAATAACAAAGATAGACAGAGGGTGCTAAAATCAGCCAAAATTTTTAATTAGGGTCATTTTTTTTTCACGCTAGAGACTCAATCCAAGGTCCATGTTGTCCGCTGTCATGTGGAAATTCAGCAGTTGAGCAATATAATAAAGAAGGAATGATTTAATTAAAACACTTTTTAACTTTTTATGACCATTACCGGTTTCAGCCCGTCACGGCCATCTTCAGACTGGTACATTTTTCTCTTAAGCTAGGATGTTTATACATTTCAATACAGGGGTGTTTTACAATGAGTCTATATATAAGTGTTGTTAAGTAGGGAGTATAACATAGAACATATAAGGGAAAATCCCAACATTAGATTAAAATTATCACAAATTTTTCAAATTATATACACACTGTAAAACACCCCTGTATTGAAATGTATAAACATCCTAGCTTAAGAGAAAAATGTACCAGTCTGAAGATGGCCGTGACAGGCTGAAACCGGTAATGATCATAAAATAATAAATAGTGGAAAAAAGTTAAAAAGTGTTTCAATTAAACATTAAAATGGAATTCCACCATGAATTAACAGTATTAAAATTAGAAATAATATGTCTAAATAGCTCCTTCTGAGCCAGAATTATTATATAGCATACTTTCAATAACCTGATTCAATAATTAATTTGTCACCGATACATTTACATACTACTGATTTTTATATCACACAATTGGGCAATTTTAAAATCACAAATATAACTATGCGGTGTCATAAAGCTAGTGTGCTCTAGGATACCCCACACTTGATAGGTTAATGCTACATTCATTATAGCGCGATTAAGTGATTTTCTGCCAAACTCAAACAATTCGGATTATTTTGAATCCCTGAAGGGTTTAAAAACAAAAGCTACACAATAACGTAATATGTTTTTTTCACATTTGTGCTTTCTTCTATGTATGTAATGCCATACTGGTAAAAGTATGATTCTGATTGATGATGTTGCAGTATTTTGTATGAATAATTTCCATTCTGCAGGCCAAAATATCAAAATTAATAAATCTCCATTTAACATTGTTATTTAAAATATTAAGATTTTAATGAAACGAGTTTTCAAAATAAAATATTTTTTATAATGAAATGAGTGAAATAAATTCTTCTAATTGCTTCCAAAAATGATAAAAAATAGATGTCTCACTTAGAAACATATGTAGATGAAATTTGATGACTTTCTATAACATCATTGTAGTTTAATTACTGTACTGGGATTGAGTCCTGACGATGTTTATATTTTTTCGATAGATATTTCTGTGTGATTCTAAGTGATTTATCTAAAATTTATTTTAAATAAATTTTGACCGACATTAACCTAAAGAAGCTATGATGCACAAATAAACTTTTCAAATTAAGAAATAACATTTTAATGGGGTCAGAGCATCAAAGTAGAAAAATGTTGTTGAAAAAAATCACTTTACATTCAATATTTTGTCATGTTGTGACATTCGTTCGGAGCAGCAATTCATTGAAATAATGGGGATAGATGTCATAATTTTTAAAAGTGTGATGTAAGACAAAAGTAAAATCTGCCTTTCAATAATTCACACCTATTCTCGCATGCAATACCCCGGATAATCTAAATAAAGAACTTCCGAAACCTGCCTCGATGGATATCTTTAATTTCAAGTATGCATACTATTCTGAACTTTTTAAATATTGGGACTTACAAGAGGAATACGAATCCCACAATCAGAGCTCAATACATTAGATTACATCAAAATCTCGATATGTGATCAAATCAGTTAGGTAGCTTTTGGAACTGTACAATTCAACTGTAAAAATATACACTGCATACTTTAATTATGATTTTATTCAGTATTGATATAATTTTAAATAATATTTATATCGACCGACACCAACGACCTGGCAAGAATAAGCCGCACAGCACAAGATGCCTGTCACGCATATTGCTTCAATACACCGAAAGAATACTTCACATAAAATAAATCCTTGCAAAAAGATTATGTATATGTATATATACTTAATAAAACAACTATGGAATGTACATAAAGGTGAAGATTATTTCAGTGAGTGATTTAATAAATAATTCATTAAAAGTAGTAAAAATTAATTTTAAAAAATCATATTTTTTAATAAAATGTTAATTTTATAAACCAACGATGCAAAAAGCTTAAAAACTTTGATGAATGAAATATCTTTATGTCAAAGTAAATATAATTAAAATTGATTACTTTAAGTACAATATTTATAAACTAGACACTATTTAATTATAACAATATCATTATATAACATTAAACGATATACATTCATTCAATATGCAAGAAAACAATTAATTCAATACAAAAATGAACATAAAAATAATTGATAATACAAAAACGTATTAAAATGCCTAAAATATATTTAAAAAAAACATTACATTATATTTACAAACAATCTATTATGGCGTGTTCATATTGCAATGAAACTGGTGTTTTTTTTTTTATAAAATAAATCGGACCCTTGTTTAAGAATAATCACTAAAATAATTCAGTATATATATTAAACTGGTGTACCGAGCTAATGTGAAATGCTCGTATGCAAAATGTTACTTAGTTAATCGATAGATTTAAAAAAAATCATATTGAATCAATAATTTTGGCATGTATGGTATATATAGACATATTAAATGGGAAGAATGTAAAAAAAATATTCAAAGATTTTTAGAATAAATTTCCACATTTACTAAAATTAAAATTGAAGTAAATTTATTAATATTATTAATGAACAGTGTGTTGAAATTGATTGTTTTTATAACACCTCACTGGGACATTCGAATACTACTGTTTATGTGTATGTTTTTATTTGAAATACTCAAGGAGAAACAATTGACTGCGTTGTAAATTATTTTTGAATTTATGTTATGTATTTAAATAACATAAATCAAGTTTTCAATGAATTAGAAATAAAGAATAAAATATGAACATGTATACATTTTGAATAGTCTCAATTCGTTATTTAGTTGTAATTGAATTAAACCAATAAGAAAAAACTAAATTAAGTTATTGGTAAATTATGACTACGTACTTTCAAATCACGATCAAATGATTTTTGGAGTTATTTTTACATGGCAAAGAAGAGTTATTCACATGAGGTAACAAAAAATAAGATTCCTCAATAAATAAGCATTTCTGGGAGATACAAAAACAAAACTCTCGCTGAATCCAATATGGTGTTTGTTAAAAAATCCATCCGTAGGTTGTTTTTCTCTATCGGGGATGCTGCGACGTGAAGGATAGTTTAAGGTAGTGGTACGGTGACTTGTACGTAGGATACGGGGAAGTATCCTGTACGACCGTTGACGGAGCCTTCGTACCAGTTGTCATCGACTTTATTGACGAGAGTGATCACATCGTTCTCCTGCAACACCAACATTTCTTTATATGTAGTCTTGAGCTTTCAAATCTATCTAACTACATAGCAACTTGAAGTCAAAGTAAAATGTGCCAGAAATAGAGGAATATAATGTCCCAGATAGATAGGTCACCCTGTCTTCATCTTCATATCAAAAGGATTTTGAAAAATGGAAAATCAATATAATAGCTTAACACATATATAAACAATACATATTTTGAGGATGTCCAAATCTTTGTAGGAACCAATTACTGGGGTTTATCCCCTGAGGGATTGTCATCAAGATATAGATGTCTCACAGTAAGGTAAGTTTCTACATGATAACATATATACAACTTCCAAAAAGTTGATAGGTGTGGTAACATGAGTAAATTGGTGAACATCACATTGTGTAAAGTGATCACTTAAGCCAGCTGATGACTTGTCGTAAGCCCTGTAATGCCCGAGACTTCCATACTTACCTTCCCATGTAAATAAATAATAGCCTTGTCTCTGTGAGACATATATAAATCTAAACCGTAAATTGCACCAAAAAATAATTACCTTAAAACCAAGTTCACCAGGATTTTCTGGCTCAAAGTCATACAATGCTGTGCAACACGGATTCTTGCTAGCTGCTGAAGGTGGAACCATCGGTGTCCTGGCTGGAGACTTCATCGGGGACGGCAATGGAGACGCTATCATTTATAAACAGCAGTTAGTCAACGATTCAACACGCTGAGTTTTACAGTCATTTAATAAGTATTCGAATTATACAGTTCATAGGAATCATAGTTATAAATTAATAATTCAAATTAGAATATAAATAAAACAGTTAATTATGTGAAAAGTAACTTTAAAATAATAAAGGATTTGTCAAATCAATAGCATCTCATAAGAAACCGTCAGTCTTGAGAATTTTTTAAAAAATAGCAAAAAACTGTATGCATTAAAAAATAACAAAAATACAAAATTATGAAAGCTGAGTATGAGAAAATATTTACATAGATTATATAAAGTATATATATATATAGAGTTCTACAGAGTTTACCAAATTCTATTATTAATTATTCAAAAATTGCTCAATACATATTGATTGCAAACCTGCGTAACGTGTTTACAAAAAGTTTGATGGTTTCATTTTTCAACACGCATACAATTTATTTGAATACTTATAGAAAAAAAAAGTTAATGTCCCATGTGCGCAAGCAAGGCTGTACCCATGTTTAATTTTGATAATTTTGTGAACACCATATAATTTGGAATTCAGGTACAGACAAGTTGGATCCACACTATCAGTGCAGATTCTGGTTTGAATATTTATATGTATTCTCATTTTATGAGATAGTAATTAATCAAGAACTGGCAATGGATATTTGTGCTACTTTACAAGGCTGACTCAGGAACTCGGGTGAACCATAACATCATGCCTCATCAAAACCAACAGCATTTATTATGATCGAGGACTTTTAAAATACAAGGAGCAAGAAATAAGTGTAAAGTTTAGATTGCGAAGAGTTACGATCTCAAACGGTGAAACTAACAATATCACTAAAAAGTATTGTGAATCATTACGACCGGTCACTCATTTCATCAGACTACCACTAGACTAAGTGGGATACATTACAGAATTTTTATTTTTAAAAACCCCAATTTTAAACATGAATGGTTCCAATTAATTAATATAGCCTTGATTATACAAATAAGTACAAACTTATGCAACTACGTCTATGTAAGTGATAACATTCAGTGAATAAAAAAAAAATGCATAGTGATTGCACAATTAAGATACGCTTCCGAAGTAGCTGCGCCATCTCACACTGTCAAATGTGGTCAGTTACATTATTGTTTTATTTTTGATAGGATAACTAATCAAGCAAAATATATACAAAATCAAGCATAAATTAAAAAATATTACAATACTTAAGCAAAATCCATAAAAAAGCAGAAGAAACAAGTTCAAAACCACACAAGCAAGGTAAAAGCATTATTCCTTGTAATCCTATCTCATGCGGATTTAGTTTTATGAAAAATTATAATATTTTTTTTTACATTGATGTATTTACATCACTTCAGGTTGAAATATTTTAAATTAAAATAAGCTAGGCACTTAAAACATACCCTATCTACTGTCATGCTTGTCAACTTGAAGAAAAGAAAAATTAAAAACATGAAATAATTCCAATAAGTGAGTGATGTTGACTGCCCCAAGGAGAAGCTGCACCGCGTGCATCTCCTCTAGGCAGTCCAAATGTTTCGAAGAGCATGCATGTGATCATTACCGTTGGTAGAGCGTTGCGCATTGTTCTGCGAGTTCCCGCCAGGGAATAGCTCCAGATTGTTAGGCTTGCCGTGCACCGGCGAACCAGAATTGGAGCCCCCTATCGGACCAACACAATGCGCTGTCACTTTGCCTCCTTGCACTCATTATACACACCAATATTTAAAATAAGGAGAATCCACTTATTTTTCATTACATATCACTTTGTAAAATTTAGAATTTGGAATGCATTGATACATAATTACACATTTGACATTAGAAATATGAATTATTACTCCATTAAAAATTTATACCTGCTCTAATAAATATCTAACTCGTATTACAATTTTTGAATTATTGCCAATCTCAGCATTAATTTTTTTGCAGTACTGCTTTAATACACACGAGTTTACTATCTTTCAGTGCTTATATTACGAGAAAACATTTTTCATTCTTCAAATGATTGTATTTTTGAAAAACATAAAACGAATTAGAGTGCCAATCTTATTACTCTGTCAAATTTAGTTTTGAAATCTACAGTATAAATACCGATATAAAGTTCCAAGTACAGGTATATTTTTTTGAAAGATAAATTAGTTCTTTGCATTTTCTATGTGACACATCTAATTAATGTTTTTATTATAAAGGAATTACATTTTGAATAACCATAATTTTACAAAAAAATTGATATTTTCGTAGAAAGCAATCACTTTTGGCATATTAGATTGAATACAATCACTTTATTAGGAGAACACATTCTGATTGTGAAGTTGTAATTATTCAGAACAGACGGTCTGTGATATTTTAAATATGAATTAAATATATTAATTAGAAATATATACATATAAAATCAATTTTATCGAAAAATATTGTTGTTGCGCCACCGGGATTCGAACCTGGATCTCTTTCCTAACTGGGGAAGGTGCATTATCCAACTATGCTACAGCGACAATATTTTTAGTGACAATTTTCGAACCTATATGTTACCTTTTTGATATTAATACAAGTCTATAGACTGTTTGACCTGTGCAGATATGTGATACAATTTAATGGATTTATTTTATTTTATCAAATTCAGTACATTAAAAAAATGGTTCTAAAAATATGAAAGCTGTTAAAGGAGTTTTAAACATAATAGCATTCATATCAAATGTGTAATTTTAAACAGATAATGCTTTCATAATCGCCAATTGGAATATATCTATTTTAAAAACGTTTAATATAATTATCGGTAGATACAAAATAGATAATGAGGACACATTTATTAGAAGATATTACAGTGTGAAAAATTGTGTTTTCAAAATTATCAGTCAACCATTTCCATAACATTGAAAATTACACTTATCAACGCATCTCAGTGAAAAGTTATATACTAAAGTAAAGAACATAAACAATGGAAGAGACATTATGAAGAATGATGATAATAATAATAATGAACATCAAAAAAGGTGAACAACGTTAGATTAGGAGGAGAGACACCATGTTGGAAGTGAAAATGGGGCACACCAACAAATTAACATCAATGCATTCCGAATTCTGAAAAAACAAGATCAAACAGCTGCAGGGCACAAATTCAATAAATCATGCCATCACCATAGAAAGGTTGAAAACTTGAAGAGTCAAATCAAAATTGAATATTTATGAAATCTATAAAATGTGAAAAATATCCATAACTTTAAAAACCAAAAAAAAAATCAAAAATACTTTTATATTGATCAAATTTTTGGTAGACGTGAATTGTATCAAATAAATTAATCTCTGTAAAATAATATCTAACGTAGATTTTTATAGAGAATCAATTTCTTTATTAGAATCTGATATTTTTTTTGCAAGACAAGAGAAATTGTAATGCCAGCAGTCCGTTCTTGCCGAGGCACGGCAAGAGGAACCGAGCACGAAAATGTACCGCAGCTCTTGGCTCGCATCGCCTATTCTCGCGTTGACACGGGTTGTCTCGTGCCATCTCGCTTCGCCTCGCCTCGGCGAGAGTGGACCGCTGGCATAATAAAATACAAGACTGAGAAGATATTTTATGTAATGATTAAAAGATAGTTATTTTGATAAAAAAAAATCTGTTTAGGTCCGAGATAAAATATTTGTGTATTAAATCCGGTAAATTGAAATAAATTTACGAATTTTTTGCTGTATTATAAAATTTTTGTAAATGATTTTATCTTCAGACCAATTAACACAAAACAGATTCAACAATTAAAATATGTATAAATATATGGATAGGTGCATCTAAGGATTAAACATTTTTGATATTAAAATAGAGGGTAATGTGGAAGGAGAGGAAATGAAGATAATTATTAAGGAGTTATCGGGATGACCCATTAGACCACAGCTCCAACAGTCGCAATCCAAAGTACTTGGATTTTTTTAATATGTTATAACAATGAGAAATACTAACCCGTGAAAAGGAAAGAGAATGATTATAGTTAGATACATACCACAAGCGTATGGACAGTGGACAGCCCTTTCCCACTGCCCTTCAATGCACTTATGAAGGAGTCTGATGCTGCACAACATATTATTTGATAATATTTATAGAATATAATATGATATAGGAATCATCCATGCGGTAGAACGAATATTATCTTTAATTTCCCATTAAAAAAAGATACATTTCCTTGGATCCACAGTCATTAGATATGTTATAAAATATTTTTAAAAAAATTATAAAATGAAAATATGCAACTAAATAATTCATTTGGCCCCATATATAAAAATATTCAACCTTTAAAATGTATTCACCGATTTTGAACAGCAATTTGACATGATAATAATATCAACCAATTTAATATATTTTATAAGCATGTTTAAAGCAAGGAAACAACCCAAATCTGTAATAACCTATTTGCGTGTCGTAGTACCATTTATTGTGAGTCAAAGCATACAGCACTGTGCTACCGGTGGTTTCGGCAATTCTTTATATTTTATAATATAACGATAATTCCCGTTCGGGAAATTTGCGGTATGTATTAATATTGTGATATGGTGAAAATATGCGTGTGCTTGAATAACCCCATTGCATAAAAGAATAACATAAAACAAGCAATAAATAAGCTCAATCAATCAATATCTAAAACTTAATTATTCCACCACCCATACATAATTCCATCAATCTTTTGCAGTCAATATTGCCCTGAATAATCATGCCAAAACTCCCTGATACACTATGTTAACATAATGATATTTTATTCTTCTTGTCTCAAACAAGTAGTGCGTAAAATAAATATGAATCATGAAGAAAAAATATTTGAAAATAATGTAATAAGTTTAAATGAAATGAAAGTAAATAAAATAATATAAGATTTAAATTTTTTGATATAAAGAAGAGAGAAAGAAATCTTATGCTTTATAGTGAATTTTATATGAATTACACTTAATATCTCTTTCAAATGGTGATGCTCAAACTCAAGAAAATATTAAAAACAAAATAATAAAATAAATAAATAGAGTTAAAAATCAACCAATCACCTGACCACGGATCCAAGTTGTGTTGTTGCGGAGGTCTCAAAGGGGCCTGGGTTCCCCTAGAGGGCCGGCCCCCCCACCCCCCGGATGCACCGGTCTCATCCCAACCCGACCCGAACGGATCGTCCCTCCTCACCCCGTTATTACTAGTCGGCCTTCTCTCGTTAAAGGACGAGCTGTTGGCCATCCTGGGATTGTGCACCGACCAGCCGGAAGACTGTTTGGATGACAGATTGCCTATGGAAGAACTGTGCCTGAGGTTTGAAGTGTTGTTGTTACTATGCGAAGAGAGGTTTTGGCTGGAGCCGTGGGTGCTGCCTATAGTATTGGGGCCGGAGTGGTAGGAGTGGGAGGGTCTACCATTGTTGAGACCGTGCGAACCGTCTGTGGAGAAACCGTCGATGTTCAGGTCAGCCAGCGTCTTCGGGACGAACTCCATCTTGGGGCGGGCAGCGGCCTCTTCCGTCCTGAGGAAATAAATTAATTTGATAAATGAATCTCGCCACTATAAGTCCTGGTTGAACCTCTTTAAAAAATAGTTCACAATTCTAAATTTGCAACTAGCTAACTAAATTGAAAACAGCCAATTGTCATAAAAAAAAAATGGATAACATTAAAACTATCTGTATTATTATATATATTCTACTGCATCTTAATACAGTGTAAGTCATAACAGTGTTAAGTGTTGTTGACGCAAGTCGAGTACCCATTTGTCCTTCCAATAAACCTTACTATACCTGTCCCGCTCTGGCCAACCAATGACATAGGGATTTTGCCGACGGGGGGACAGAATGCTTTCTGACACTGAACTGTCAAGATCTTGTGCCTTTTTTCTGCCATCCGACAGCAGTGCCGTGCGTAACGCTCAGACCAAGAAGAAGCTGTGTTCTCAACAATTCCGGAAGTGCAGTGATCTCTCGGTTCTTCACAACAAACGTGCTAGTCAACTGGAGGTGAAAACAATGTCCAACCCAGGACTTTAAAGCAAGGTAGGCCAGATCCCTCTGCCCTTATTTTTCTTCATAAATCCAATTCGGATTGCGTCCACTGATTAATATTATAATCGATACAGTCCACGGGATCTTATCCCACTACGTTTTAAGATAAAATGAGTGAAGAGTAGATAGCGACACCTGTGGGACCATGCGGCAAAGCTACTTTAGCAGTATGTCGCGGGCGATCTTGAGGGTGCCACCAAAAGATGCAGCACCATAGCTTCGTGGTTCGGTCGGCAGAGACCGACGGAGAATGCGGCACCGGCGGACCGGCTGTGTTACTCTCTTGTACATCCGACCAGTCTAGCTGCGTTACTTATGAACTCTCGCATAGTGTAAAATATTGTTAATCACTCGTAAATTTAGAATTGTGACTTATTTAGCTGAACTGTGAACTCACTACTCCAACTGTAATAGAATAAACAGCGAGCCAAAACCGAGGCAAGCCTTTTAATTCTTTTGTCACCCGAGATACTGGCATACCTGAATCCCTTCTAAAAACTGAAGTCAAATTTTGGTCAATCAAAAAGGTGAATTACCTGAGCGTGGTGGTCCACCAGGCATCAATAATCAATTCACCAAAAAAGTTTAAACAAACTAACATTTTATTCACTACACAAAGAGCATTTGACAATACAATTTATTGATACTTAACACATTCATTGTCATTGTAAGACACAAAAAAAAATGGTAAGGGTGGTGCGAGGTTGGCTTAAGAGGTAACTTTCATTTTTCCAGTTTGAATTTCGAGATGTTGTTACATTTTGCATACCCTTTCAAGATGAGACTAATATTTAATTCTTTTACAATATCAAGTAAACATAAAAGTGCGTTATTTTTTACGTAAATAATACAAAAAGGACAAGTATACAATTGTTGGTATTCTTAAATTCCTAGGTAATAAAGCTATCAGAAAATAGCTATTTCTTCAACATTCATAATACATATGTGTTGCCATTTGAAATTATCAAACGAAAATTAAATAATTTGTTAAAGTTCTCACCTAAGAATTGTTATGTTTATGATAAAAACCATTGTTTGTGTTGATAAACATATGATTATAAAATATTACAATTTTGCCCCGATTTATAAGGAAAATAATATTGATAACTTTTGAAGCAGCTGTATTTGTGAAGAGAAAACTATTTATGCTAATATTATATAATAATCTTACTCCGGTTGTAATAAAAAAAACTGTTTTTTTTTAATATTTATTTATTGTTTTAATAAATTACATATATATTTAATATTAAAATATAAATGAAAATATGACAAAAGTATTATTATTCACTGTTAAATAATTAGTTGTTCATCGAACATATTATCGTTCTTCAGAATTTCGTTGTTTTTTTCTTTACACATATTCAAAACAAAATTTGATCCACACATATTACACTTTAAACTGAATTTAGAAATAAAACTTTATGTTCTTTCACATATTCGTTCATGTGCACCCAAACATCGATTTGTGGGAGTAAATTTGATTAATTTGAGAAAAGAATTGGTGCATGTCGACCACTCTTTTGCCATCCAATTTAGGAAGTTCACACAAGTCCACACATTCAATGCTCAGTTCAGGAACATCCTGAAAATAATGTATAATATTATTATTATTGTTATTTAGTTATCAGTATTTTTATGTCTAAAATATTAAAATACGTGTTTATTAATTTATATGACTATAACAAACACATTTGTATCAATCAGACAGGTCTGTCATGTATAATTCTTTTGATAAAATTAGTTATCTTTAAGGATATGTATTTCCAATAAAAAATAATTTATCTGCACTACATAATATATGTATATTGAACTATGTAATTTATATTGTTAAAACAAATAGATAATTGTTATAGAAATAGTAAAAATTATCAACTTACGTCACGATTTTTTTTCAAGAAGTTTTTGACCTTAGGCATCTTGAGTCACAGGAGGCAGTAATTTCAGTACAATAATGTATAAAATAATATATTATTGACATTTAATGAGAACCAAATCCAACAAAAAAAATCACAGGTTCGCAAATTTCACGTTGAACCTTGTGAATGAATGGATTTCATGCGCTAGCCGCCATGCTCTGGCCGCGCATGCGCTAGCCGCCATGCGCCAGCCGCCATGCGTTGGCCGTACATGCGCTGTCAGATTCTAAAACGAACCGATCGGTCGATGCATGTTTTATGTTGAAATATCAAAATTATAATCTGTTTTCGTATAAAAACAGCCCAAAACCATAAAATTTACAAAAATAAGCAATTGGTATCAAGAATAAGTATAATATTCATTCATACTGTAGTCAAAATTTGTATTAAAATGTGTTTTATACGCTAATTTAATTAAAATTTATCGGAGCGTGGATATCACAACCACCGCGGCCGAGTAGAACGGCATGATAACAGTTTGAGATATAATTAATAATATTGTATTTCATAAGACTGGATATATATTATTTAAAAAATTATTATTGTGTTTCTGATATTAAACTTAGTTTTAAATAGTAGTTGAAGCCTCAAAGCATGTGAGTATGTTTTTACTAAAACAAGTATTTTAAAAACGTCAAAAATTCATCAAATGTACTGCAAATTGAATGATTTATATCTCTATTCAATTTTAACATTTTGCTAATTTGGTTTCCTACAGATTTGTCTCCGTAATCTTGGCTTCAAGATTATAAGAAAATATATTTCGTTTATGCATTAATTTATCTTCATTATCTCATCGTATTAACTCAATTTCGTATCATGCCTAAAATGCATCTAATGGTCGCGGTCTTTCTTATAATATTTGTATTGTCTTAATTGTGACAAATAATATTCAGTTTATTAGTTTTATATTAATGTAAAGGTCCAATCTAAGTAATAGTTGAAAAAAAGTCAAATCTATTGAATAACTTCTGATATAAATGAATAATAAAAACCCACATTTTCGTAAAAAACGCGAAAATATGAATTATTATTGCAAGTCGCGCCTTAAACAATAGAAAACAAACAAATAAGTACATTTATATTGAAATTTTAAAATTGAAGCATGGTAAGAAGCTAACTGTTTAAATTAGGTCCACTTGAAAATGTACAAAGACGTAATTAACATTTTTCGCCCCTGTGTTAAGACAGATTTTAAACACAAGTTTCTTAATATTTTTTCATATAATAAACAAATTTATTTATCATTAATTCAGCATACTTCAAACTATTTAAATTATTTGAAAAACAAATTAACGCAATCCATTATTAAACATAGTTTTCTAACATTTTAATTGAATGGTGTATTTGGGAAGTATGTTTGATAGAAACGGAAAGACTGAGAATGATATCGAAAGGAGGGTGACTGCAGGGAATAAAGTGAACGGTGCTTTGAATGGAATTATAGCTAATGGGAACTTGTCAACTGAGACAAGACTAGCGGTTCACAATGGTGTCCTGGTACCGACACTGATGTATGGAAGTGAGGCCTGAAGCTGGCAGAAGAGGAACAAAAGTAGACCAAATACAGTGGAAATGAGATCACTTAGGCGTATATATGGTAGATCCATTTATGACAGAGTAAAAAATTAAGAAATAAGGAAAGAATGTAAAGCTGATCTTAGTATAGTGAGTAAGATTAAAAAAGGATCATTTAGGTGGTTCGATCATTTGGAATGATGGATGAATGAGGAGAGAATAGTAAGAAAGATATATGACGCAAGTGTTGATGGCACCAGGAGTAGAGGACGTTCGCTGAAGACTTGGCACGACCAGGTAAATCAGATACTGGAGGATAGTCCTGTTAGAAACCTCAATAATTGTCGAGCTTGTATGAGAAGATGCATGAATGTGGATGAGGTGAGAATTGTGTGTCAGGACAGAAGAGTGTGGCGCTCTATCCTCTCTGCCTACCCCAGCGGAGAAACGGCGTGATGGTAAGTAAGTAAATAGTTGAATGTGATTAAATCTGTTTACAAACATTTCTCTGAATTTGTGTGAACAAGTCATTAAAAATATGTTTATAATAGCAATACTTGATTAAAATAAGTTACACAACACGGTTAAGCTTACTTTTCCCGCAAGTTCTGGACTAATACGTTGAGGATCTCCACACATTGCTGGTGGTACTCCAGGAGTCCCTCCGAGAAGGAGGTCATCTGGGCCAACTGCTCCACCTAATATAAATACATTGTTGATTAGAAATCATAACAGAAATAATGATAGATAATGATCTCCACTTATATTAATTCAAAAGCTAAAGATTGATACATCCTCCAAAGGACTGATTAACTTGGATAGTATATAATATAAACAAATATTAATCATTCTGAATCATCTTCGCTACAAAATATTTGTTAATTTGTTATTGTTAAGGCCGGTTGTTCGATCAGTAGTAAAATTTTACCATAGTAAATTTTTACTACAGTAACTTTTTACCATTGCCCGTGGTAAAAATGTTTGCAGGTTATTCAAACGTCAAATTAACTATGTGTGGCAAGTCAAATAATCATCAAATATCTGAGAATTATTATTATTAATAAATAATTATTAATTATATACACAATTTTATGCTTTATTTAATTCTTAACATAGTGCATACATAAGCACTCCTATATAAGCTATAATATAAACAAGATTAAAGTCTTTTCTTTTACTAAAACTTATATTTTACATATCTGGTCAGTTTCACTTTAAATCTATTCAATTTCTCCTCCTTTCTTATGTTTTCCGGCATTTCATTAAAAATCTTCATCGTTTTCTAAAATTTGTTTCTCTTTCTGAATGGCAGTCTCAGTCTATCCCTTCTTCTTGTACGATGCTCGTGCTCATGTTGATTTGCATCAATTTTTCGTATTAATTCTGCCGATATTTTCTTATTGAGGATTTTATAAATAAATACCACTATATTAAAATATATTTTCTGCTTAAAAGTCATCATATTCAGATCTGTCAGCATTGCACTGATCTGAATATATCTATTTTTTATGAGTATTATTCTCAAAGCTTTATTTTACAGCACTGACAATTGTAGCATTTCTTTTTCATTAGCCAAAAACAAAATGCTGCTGCTATGAAATTATTCACTCCTGCGTTCAAAATCCGTCACTTTGCTGGCGAAAAATCTTCAGTCTATATGTTAATATAAATTCAACAGCGAGATCATCATCGGACGAACATTCATCGCTAAAATAGTGGGATATTGAATGATTGTCGTGTACTGTAACTTTCAAAGTATCAATGTGACCGATGACTTTTGAAACAGCTATGAATAGTCCACCATTTTTAACTAACGATTTACGGTAACTTAACTATAGTAAAAAAATACCACTGATCAAACAATCAGCCCTTAGAAATCAGCTACATTTATTTATTGAGTCAGATATTTAATTTGCATTACTTTAATCCTATTAAAAAATAATAATTACGTGTTATTTTCTTGCATGAATTTAAACTTGAGCATTATGCATCTCAAACAGCATGCAATGTTTACCAAACATGGGGTACAGAAAGCACTTCTGTACAAACAGCGTGGTACCGGTTTGAAAAGTTTGGATATGTAACTATAATACAATATTTTAACTTTGTATATGTATGTTATTTAACTCATTCTTGTTTTATTAATTTTACTTTTATACTTTGAACACTATATTTTAATTTTCGTATTACTTTGCGGTTTGACATATAAGATTAAATAAATAAATTATTGAAAAAGACCATTCATTTAATAACAGCACAGGGGTAAATATCCTCCATAAAAACAGTTAGACATTTTAGAAGCTCTTGAGATAAAAAAAAAAGCAGTGAATAGTGGAAGTGAAATTTTTAATAATCAAATTAATTTATTAATTAGCCCTATATTAGGTATGTTTCCTTTTAAATCAATTAAATATCCATCAACATTGTACTTTCCCCTCCCTTGATGTTCTGTCTATTGTCTTAGTTTGTCTCCCTCTTTTCCATACAGGTACATATATGTATTCTGACTATTTCGTATGTAATTTTATATTCTGTCTCCCTCTTTATGTATACATATATAAATGGACTCTTTTTGTATTTATTGTTAGTTTTAAATGCGCTCTGGCGAAGCTTGAGCTAAGCGAAACCAGTTCATGGTTTTATACAAAGTGATAGTGTTTTATTTCAACTATATTTTAACTTTGTTTACGTGTTATTTAACTCAATCTTGCTTTACTCGTTTTGTTTTTATAGATTGAACATAACACTTTTAGTCTAATTTTTACCTTGTTTTGTATTGTTACTGCTATTCTTACTTTGCTGCAACGTTTTTATAACAATACAACACACTGTAGTATTAATCTAAATATATTATTATTATTATTATGTAAGTCGTAATGATGAAGATATCCTGCTGCTGGTGAAAATGACAAATTGAATGCTTTAGTGGAAGAAAACACACGATAAACAACCAGCATTGATCTCACGCATGCCTGTCAATTAAACGAGTTCTCTCCTTCTAATATACATTTAATATGCATATTAAATTGAATATTAATACATATCTTATTTCAATCCATCTTTGAAAACTTAAAAATAGCTTATCTGGTACTCGCTGGGTCTATTAATAGATTTTATTCAAACAAGTTGGAAGTTGGATAGTTTAACAGCTTTAGTAAAAAAAAAAAACATTGTCAACTCACCTCGTTGTCCAGCAAGTTGAACATGCCGAGCTGTGCCAGGTGCAAAGATTCGGCAAACTTCTCTTCGGCTTGCCTTATCTCATCATCTGTAATATGCGATCCTAATCAACAAAAATCCATCCTCGGAAACGATTGTCAGAAGATATCACAAAGAAGGATCCATAGATGCGATGCAAATAGAAGAGTGATTTTGTATCAAATAGTGAACCACAACCACCAATGCAATATTCACAATAAAATGTGTGCATAGTGTAAGCAGTGCATATCCAAAATTTGTTTTAAAATATAATTTAAAAAATAAATAATTATAATTGTTTAAAAAAAAAATGTTTGAAATTATTAGATAATAAGTAAATTTGAAGGGCATAATCATAATCAAGTTCGAAATTTAAGGGTGTTAAATCATATTTAAGTAAAATGAACAAAACAATATTTAAAAGCAAACCAAACAAAACACAAACAAAACAGGGAGAAACATAAAATGAAGGCAAAATGGTTTTGATACAGACCAAATTTACGGTTTTAATTAAAAGCGAAAACAATTCCAATATGATGAATGTTACAGATGATGCAATAATAGGTCCCGGTGGAATGTGTTCCCGAATTCGGCGAAATTTATTATGTATATACAGCAGGAAGCGTGTCGGGTCCAAAACAATAAATGGTAGAAGGACATGAAACAAAATGGAGGAAAAAAACAAAAATTAGTACTAGGGTCGGTGAAAAAAACTACACTAGTATATTAATTAATAATGTAGATATTAAATCTACATATTGGATAGAAACAAAACAATATTATATAAGATTTACTGCACAAGCTGTCTCAGATAATATATATAACTACTACATAATTATTTATCTAACAAAACACTCATTTCAATCGCAATCAAAATAGACGTAATATTATTATGGATCGGATTTACTAATTGAATTTGGTTAAAACAGTTCAATAAAATTCTTCTTTCTCAGTGCAAAGAATTATGTATTACATTAATAATTAATATATATTAATTAATTTCCATTTTAATAATTCATTCAGGTGTCATATGGAAACAGGAACGAAAAATTTACCTACTGTTTAATAAGAAAAACACAAATAAGGAGAAGGAAAACTTGTTGGCAAGGATCATGATGTACTGTACACAACACAACGACAAACCCTCTGAAAAATAAGTGTTTCCGGAACATACCCTGTCTCGCCACATTCTGATTATGCGATGGGCTGCCGTATGGACTAACTCGGCCATATACTAATGAAAACAATATTTCAGTCAAAATATATTCCCAAACTTACTAATTAGTATCATTAAACACTAAAAAATTATTAAAACTACAATTTTGATTGTAAAAATACAAAGTGATTGAAAAGAACCATAGTATCAGTTTGAAATTAGAATAAATATATTATTTTTCATAATTAATTGCAATATGTTACATTTAAAAAAAATAGAATTTTGGGAAATTATCCTCCAAAAAAATATAATAAGGTGTGTAAGTAGCGCAGTGCAATTACAGCATTGTATTGTCTTAATACGGTGAAATCCTGGCAGCTTGGATATGTCTGTATACTAATTATTCTATTACTTTCTACACAAAACTAAGAAATGTAAGAATTTCAATGAATATTTCAGATGTTCCGGAAGAATGTGTCGAAGTCTTCAGAATTCCATTACAGCATAAAAGTGTATCATAACTTAGATTGTGCAGATAAATATCTAAGCCAAAACTGGAAGCGAAAACTTGTGACCTCTAGCAAAATACATAGTAAAATATTGTTTACAAGTCATTATAAATGTCTTATTTTTGAGTTAATAGAATAATTTCATTTAAGAAAAAGATGTGCATTTTGATGTTACGTAGATACAGAAGATTATCAAAAAACAATCAAACTTTATTAGAAAAATAAGCAGTAGAATAAATTACCCATTACAAGTTACAAATTCAAAGGAGAAAATAATATTTACACATGTTTAATGTTTAATATTAAAGCAGTAACTTTGTTTTTACCTTTATGGATTAATATTTTGATGACTACCGGTTTCGGAGCGACAGCTCACTTTTAAGGACAGAATAAAGCCCAAGAGGTCAAAAACAAAGATACTTGCAGTTTAATTGTTAAAATTATATTCCCATAATTAAAAATCGTTTCTTTCCGTTGAAACCAATAGGAGCCAAAGGCAAAATGATTAAACGCCCAAAGATGTAACCGGAATTATTAATTACCTTTTGCTTGTCTCCTTTTTTTGCAGTCAAAATCTAGACGTCGCCCTTGCAACTTCTTTCGGTGATGCTGAATGATTTAAAAACAAAATTGTTAAGTATATATATTCAAATAACACAATAATAATTTCTTTGAATCTTTGTTATATGTTTGTTTATAAGTATTTCTATGTTCCTATATATTCCTATGTTTATGAGTATTATGCCTTCATGTATGTAATCTATTGATCATTTTATATTGCATTGCAATATATTCAAACGTGTACTATAATATTTCATTTTCAATGCACAATTCATACTGCTGTGTATAAGCATAGATGTCGGAAGAATGTCAGGACAGGAAGGAGTTTGGCACTCACCACAATCCGGATTCTGCTGACATCTCCAAAAATGTGGACTGTACATCAAAGGTTCCGACACAGTAGAATCAAAAATGTATAATATTGTAAACTGCACTGTACACGTATAACCATACTGGCTCAAGGCCACCAATCGATTGATCGGCAGCGAGACCGGGAAGGGAGGGGAATGGGGGGGAGGCAGGCACAGTGCATTATTTTCGTTCAATAATTAATATTTATACACCAAATAAATATATGTCCCCAAACACATGCATTGTAGAAAACTCATGTGATGAGCATTCGTAAGAGATTTGTTGAACTTATTTATTCTATGTTCTGTCATCAAACTGTTAATGAACTGTATAATATAAAATAAAATAAAAACACCATAGCTAATGATTTTATAATAATTTATGAAAGTAAGAAAAAAAAATCCAATTCAAGAATATCACTAACGCAAATGTTTTTTGTGAGGATTGGATGTGGACTATGAAGGCAACAGTCTATCTGACTATTGACATGTGTGTCGTGTGAATGAATCATTCTGCCGATTCATTAAATCCTTCAGATAGCGGGATATCTTCTATGCGGTAATCCCACAATTTAATAAAAATAAATACCATACCATAACTTCCTTCAGATCCTTGGTCTGCAAGTGGTGCAGAGGCTCCAAGAAGTTCTGTTTGATATTGTCATCCAGGGAATACTTAACATCGGCCATTTGCTTCATGGACTCACCCATTTCTATCAAACTTTGGGCTGTACAGAAAAAAATCTATTGAATAACTCTCCGTGATTACGATTACTTATTACCATTACTTTATTCAGAACAGTCAATAAGAATTTAATTTATTTTGGAAACTATTTGCAACAAAATTTCTTGTCTAATTTAGATACCATACTAAGAATGTATGAAAAATTATTTCAGAACATTACTATAGAACACATTTAAAATGAAAGATACTTTATAAATTATTAAATTAATTTTATACTTGATTGTTGCGAGTTGCCTTTTGGTTATTTCATTCGGCTAACCAGCAATCTGTTGTAACTATTCAAACAAAATCAAAGCAAAGACTGTTAGAAAAATGCAAGCACTGGTATTTCCATAGAAAATATTGTAACTGCCAATATAAAAACAGACGCACACCTTCAATGGAAATGCCACAGCTTATCTAAACACTTATCACATAAAAATATATGGAAATGATAAATGAAAGCATGACCATGGCGTTTGTCTAAAGTAATCAAACAAATCAGTTAAGAGAGAGAATAGACCAAAAGCTGGAAAACTGGAATAAATTCAGATACTATCAGAAAACTGATATTTAAAAAAAATAATAGAGTATTAAATTGTATTTATAATGATGAAAGAAATCAAATTGTATGCATTATTGTTCAAGTTAAAAAGCTTCAAATAAACAACAGTTAGTTAGAAAATTGAATTAAGAAGGAATCGACAGGTTATTTTGAAAGCATGGCAAAATATATATGATGCAAATGAAGAAATAAAAAGAAAATTAGTAAATTGATATTGAGGTGGAACGTACAATAATACGAACCAAAGATGGAATCTTCTCCCAGCTTTTTTCCATAATGCAACATGCAATCTCCGAGAACTCCTTCTGGCTGCGGATAGGTGTTACTCTTGGCCTGGCCAGACAGCTTAGAAATGCCCTTTACGGCGGCCATTTTAGCTCGGGCTGTGGGGTTCGGCTGGAGGAACTCCTTGGTCTTCATCTGCAGCTCTTCCACTAGCTCTACAGTTACATCAGTTTTCTACAAGAGTAACAATAAATTAAATATGATATTTTAAATACAGAAATTATTGACCTAAAAATGTTCATTCATGTGATAATATAATTTATCTTTTCAAAATTCTTTAACAAATGAATAAGTTCTGGAACTTTGAAGCCAGTCAGACTCAAATTACGCCCTCAAATTAACTTTTCTATCTATATAATTAACAATTCTGGCATTTTATGAACTTAGTTCTTCTTCTTTTTCTTTCAAATAGGCAATCCACCCTTCAAGAGTGATTTGTGCCATTAAACAAGTTCAAACATTATTTCATAGAAAGCAGTACACATGAACTTAGTTATGTGATTGTTTATTATGTAAGGTATAAGAAAGAAGAGTACAGATGGTAGAATATAAAGAGTTAGCGGAGCGCCGGGTGTAACTGGTCGCGGCTGCTCTTTGCAGGGGCCTGCCCTCCGTATGTAGATGTCGCTGTTATCGTCGGTCAACTGGGGACGGCGATAATAGCGGTGGATTTGAATCGCCGCCCCCACAGTTGTGAAGATTGTACTGCTTTTAATATTGAAAAAAACAAGTCGAAATTTTAACATAAGAATCAAAAAGGATTTGAGATGTTTTAACAGATATCCAGAATATTATTCAACCACAATTGCTCCCCCCCTCGCTGAATATATAGAAAAAAAAATGTTTTTCATGAATGTGACTGTTTTAATTTATATTTTAGATTTTTGTTGGCGTGTTTAATTTAGAATAGATTGATTTACATTAGTCCAAAAATGCGTTGTACTTTTAATAATAATTAGACATATTACTTAGAACGAATAAATCTATCTACGGAAAAAAAAAAAGTAAATATGATTAAAAACAAATTAGATATATTACATAGAAATGTACAAAGGATAAATCAATCTACTGAAAAAAATATTGGGAAATACCATTAATATTTATTTTACTATATTATATTTAACTAAGTATGAAGTTTTCAATTTATTTTACTAAGTATTTTACAAGTCAAATTCCCGACATGTAATGATGAATCAGAATACATTTTCTGAATAATCTACAAACATGTCTGCAATTAACGAGTTCCTTCCCATCTGTTTAGCTGTAAACAATATTTTTGAACTGGAAATAATTATAATAATTATAATAATACAAAACTATACCCCAGAATTGGTGACCCCGATGTGATTAACCCTTCCCAAACCATGCAGTAACACAGGTCTACCATCATAATTAAACCTGTAATATTTCGATAAATACATGCAACATAAAATTCATATTTTAGATAATTTTAAAGAAAATATTAATGCTTAAGAATGACTAGTGAAAAACCAATTATGAAAAGGGAATAGTACAAAACAAATATTTTTTCAATTTAATCCGTTGTAAAATTAATACGTTTGTAAATATACAATTTGTGATATGAAAGATAGAGATCACACACTATTTTCACAGTGAAAAGAACAACAAACATACAAATATAATTGTCTCTTTCTCACTAATTAAATGAAGAGAGAGAAGGAAGGACACATTGTATATGACTTAATGAATGCTCTAAATTATGTTATTAATCATTTTTTCAAAATTGAATGCTAAATTCGTTATTTACGGTAACACGAGTTGACAGCATGGCTGCATTCGGGTATTTTATATCATGGTATGGTAAAGGTTAAGAATTATTTTTTAATTAACTCAATAAAAGTCCTTGGTATTTAATATGGTTAATGGTTATGGTTTAATATTAAAGTAGTTATTTTCTCTCGTTCTGTATTTCATGAATCAGAACCACTTGATTAAGTTAGAGATAAAACATAAAAAAAAAAATTTTCTTCACATACATGTATGTATTTAGGATATTCTACACCATAGAATATCAACGAGTGCAAATTAAATAAATGTATTAACCACTCACCCTTTCCATATCCATGAAGTCCAGATCAAGCTTGGTGCCCTCGGCACCTCCCATCTTTTCTGTGACATACTGTAACAAATGAGAATGACATTGATAAGGAAATAGGAGCATTGTGACTTAAAATTATTAAAATTGCGTGCTTTTAACCTATTGACTGCCGACTCTTTTCTGGAACATTAATAAAGAATGCCAATTATATATTATTGCTCAAGCACACATCCGACATAAAAACAATGGTCGCGGGAGATACCGTCGACATGCTAATGTCAATAAACATGTATGGAAATATGGTGTTGGCGGCACTTCCCAAGACAACGCAATAATGCCCATGGGTGTGATCAGCGATCAACGTATTAAAACTATACCAGGTGAAAGCATGAAGGGTAAGAAAACTATTTAAGGAAATATAATTTAAAATCTTTTTAATTCAAATAAAAATACTGTTAATCATTGCTATTTTTAAAATAATAAAACGGTGATCTTATGATTATCATTTTAGATATGTTACATTAGAAAATTTAATTATGTTGATTTATGATATCGTACTGAATATGGTTTCATTGTACAAAAGAGTACGCTTTTTCCCAATTTGGGAGAAATGATAAATAAATGTCTAATTGATAATAACCTATCTTACTTGTAAGAATGAAATGAATTGTTTAAACTGTGACTGATTAGTTGCTATATTTTTGATTATATTAAATGTAACAAAATGGATATAAATATACCTGCAGACAAACATGTAGCATGACGTTTTGTGGGTCTAGTTTTGATTAAAAAATAAATAAATAAAATCATATCTTTCATTGACGACTTGACAAACACTGTCTTTCCTACATCCTAATGGTCATGGTGTACTTTTCAACATATTGATTTTGACATGATAATTTATCATAAAAACTCATACAAGATCAGGGATCTCTAAACATATTCGCACAAGGGTTACATTCCATGCGGGCCAAGAAGAACATAAAAACTAATTTTTAAAACGCCTTAATTAAAAATTATACATATTTAAATATTTTAGCTAAAAAGGTTCAGTTATTTTCATCTTTCAGGAGGTGGTCACCTACTGTTAAGTGTTTCACCTCTAATGATCACCATCCTGACGATGATGAGAAATAAAGATTTTTACATAAACTTTCCCACTTTCAACAGCTATCAAAATAAAACTACTCGATAAATTTGTATGAAATTTTGACAGGTGTCGTTCTAAAGATGACGTTAAACAATGGTATACAGATTTTGGCTCAGTGGCGCCATTAGTCGTTAAACATGGATACTTATCATACAGTGTTTGTATTTGCATCAATGCTTTGCCCTAACAATTAACTATATGAGACATGTGTCCGTATAAAACAAAGATAACGCATTTGCAATTTCATGGTTACATATTTTAATTGCAGTAAATTTTGAAATGGTAACATGGTAAGACATTTTAACTAGAAATTTAAACTGGAATACATTTTATTTAATCATCGGTATGTAATCTTTTATTAGCAACGAAGCGACCAATTCTTGCAGATATAAAACCAATCCTTCAATTATAATATAGTACTTGTGATTGTATATAATTTGCAATAATTCACGCCGTTTCGCCGTGGAAAAGCAGAAAGGATAGAGCGCCACAGTCTTCTGTCCTGACACAATTCTAGCCTCATCCACATTCATACATATTCTCATACGATTATTGGGGCTTCCAACAGGACCATCCTCCAGTAGTCAGCTCTACTTCTGGTGCCATCAACACTTGCATCATATATCTTTCTTACCATTCTCCCCTCATTCATCCGTTCCATATGACCAAATCACCTAAGTGATCCTATCTTAATCTTACTCACTATACTAAGATCAGTTTTACATTCTTTCCTTATTTCTTCATTAAGTGGATCTGCCACATATACGCTTAAGTGATCTCATTTCCACTGCGTTCAGTCTACTTTTATTCCTTTTCTGCCGGCTCTAGGCCTCACTTCCAGTGTCGGTACCAGGACACCATTGTGAACCGCTAGTCTTGTTTCAGTTGACAAGTTCCCATTAGCTATAATTCCATTCAAAGTGCCGTTCACTTTATTCCCTGCAGTCACCCTCCTTTCGATATCTTTCTCAGTCTTTCCGTTTCTATCAAACATACTTCCCAAACAAACTCAACTATGTCAGTCATAAATGTTCATTTTATGGGAAACACGTATTTTTGGTCACTAGTACCATCGCTCCCTGTACTACACTTATAATGCTGAATACTATGAAAATACGTAAAAATCCTAAATGCTTTTTATTAAAAAAAAATTTTAAAATCAATGTATATAACTGACATATCCGGTAGCATTATCAAATTTCAGCATTTTGTACAGCAAAAGCTAAAATACCATACATTATTGAACGACCCCCGGGAGCTGTAATAATACCCCACTGATAATTAAAGCATAAATTTACTACACTGTAGAAGCTCCTAAATTAATACGCACACTGACCATTGTGTTCTATCAAGTGTCCGACCAGTATAACGTAACGGTTGGAAATTACCACCATTAGCTCTAAATTGTTTTGTGTCACTAACAATAGCAGTTAATAATAGACAAAATTTAAAACTATGATAAACGAAAACTTAGAAATAAGCAAAAATAATACATATTTAATGAGCTCGGCTATGTTTATAATGTTATAATAGAATCATTTTTCTCTTCAGTAGCAACAAAATGATGACAGGGTGTTTGTAGCGCCCTTGAGGTGAAAGTTTTTATGAAAATGACGCTATACAAATTATCCATTATCATTATTGTAGTAAAAACACTTTACTATTTGAATAATCACTCATAGTGATGAAAATACAGTAAGGTTCCGCTTAACGCAGGGGATACGTTCCAATAAATTCTAGCACTAAACGAGACAATGTTAAATGAGGCAACCTTAACATGTAAATAATGGGGATAAGTGAAAGAGAACAGAAAATAAGTTACTTTTTTAGTAAATATGAATTAAATATATTAATTAGAAAGATATACATATAAAATCAATTTTATCGAAAAATATTGTTGTTGCACCACCGGTATTCGAACCTGGATCTCTTTCCTAACCGGGGAAGGTGCATTATCCAACTATGCTACAGCGACAATTTTTGAACCTATATGTTACCTTTTTGATATTAATACATTTAATCGTTCCATTATTTGAAAGAGCCATCTACCTTATTTTTACAGAATCTCAAATACCTTTAAGTAAACTGATAGCAGATGCCAGAATTATCAATTCATTTTTATTAAATTCTTTTTAATTAATATATTTAATTCATATTTAAAATATCACAGACCTATGTTCTGAATAATTACAACTTCACAATAAGAATAATAAAGTTGTATCAATGTGTCCAAAATTTAATAAAAATGAATTGATAATTCTGGCGTCTGCTATCAGTTTACTCAAAGGTATTTGAGATTCTGTAAAAATAAGGTAGATGGCTCTTTCAAATAATGGAACGATTAAATGTATTAATATCAAAAAGGTAATATATAAGTTCGAAAATTGTCGCTAAAAATATTGTCGCTGTAGCATAGTTGGATAATGCACCTTCCCCGGTTAGGAAAGAGGTCCAGGTTCGAATCCCGGTAGCGCAACAACAATATTTTTCGATTAAATTGATTTTACATGTATATCTTTCTAATTAATATATTTAAGATTTATTTCCACCTATTTTCTTTTCCTTAGTTGTAATTTTTTTCAGAAAAAGCTTCTCGATCGATTCCAAAAGGCGTTAGACGATTCGGAACCGCCGGGTTAAACGTTTTCAGCAATATTCAAAAGTATTCAACGGAAATATTAGTTTCATGTAAATTGTTCTGTCGTGGAGTTTTAAAAATTCCAAACACCTTTCGGAAAACATCGACCCGCGTGAATAATACATGCCGATCATTGATTGCCCCGAGCGTCACCGGCCGCGCTAATTCAGCGTCCCGCAAGTCGGTCGCCCGAAATCACCCCCCTGCTGTATGTCCAACCCGACACAGCCTTAATAACAAAGGCAGCCTCGTGTCTTAAAAGCTTTTATCGACCGGGGCTGCGCGCGTGACACGCCACTGCCGCGTTAAAATTCACAAACTAACCGGCTTCGATTGTGGCGGTGTATAAATACGTCGGTATGTTAAGTAGACCACAAACATGCACATTAAATAATATATTACAACATCACATCGCACTTCGGCGCGGAGCCCGTACTTTTACATGTAGACAGATCTTGCGGAGGTATATCTCCTCCACAATCAACTCCGCCGACGGCTCCCGAACGCACCTTGCAAACACATGAATGGATATAAATGAAACAATGTTATAATTCTACATGAGTTTATTAGCACTACTCGAGTAACTCTCATCGACAGGTGAAATATTAAACTTTTTAATACTTATTTATATACTAATAATACTTATTTATATAAGATAAGAGCCTGTTGATGAGAGTTACTCGAGTAGTGCTAATAAACTCAAGTAGAGTTATAACATTGCTTCATTTATATCCATCCATTATGATGAAACTCTACAAAATTAACGCCGATTCTATCAATAATTGCAAATACCTGGTTGTAAAATTTAGGCTCTCATCAGCCGCAAAAACACGCTAATCCCCACCGAAAAACGGGTGCCAATACAAAGCGCTGCAGACGCCCAGAGAACAAGCAGACCCTAGCGTGAAAATAATTCTCATTGTGACATACATGCTGTTTCGGGGAAATGAATTATCAAATTTAGTTCATAGATGGCGATAGTGTAGTGGTACTCGAAGTGAGTCCACATATTAACATATATACAACTTAGAAAAATTTTATAGATCTGGAGATTGTCGGGTGAGAATGGTGAACGTTATATTTATATAAAGCTTCGTCTCTATGAGATACTTATTATTTGTTTAATAACAGTGCCGTTGTAGGTGAAAATCTATCAATTGTGTTTATTTTAATATTAGAAAATATAATACATTTTAGAATTATCAGTAGGATATATATATATTTTTTTTTTATTTAACATTGATTTCTTCTCTATGAGAGTAGGACTCATGTATAGAGAAGGAGTATGTACGAGACAATTTATGTTTCAGTTAGTCTGTGTATATATTTTTTATACTTCAAATACAAATTGATAGTAATAGTCTGTAAGGTTGTTAAAAAAATTGATGCCTTGATAAATATAGTGATTTTGGGTTGCGGTATATTTTAGTTTTGGAATATCAATTTGGTCTCTAAATCTTGTAGACCGGAATTCGCTTCTGTAGTTTAATTGATTTTTAAATTTGAAAAGTTTGGATTATTGAATTTTTTTTGTAGATGTCTATTATTTTTGGTACTTTAAAATCTGCGAAAAGTTGTACACTTGGATAGTCTTTTTTTTTAGAATAACAGGCAAACCGGGACTCTGGGTGCGATATTATTATGCTATAGCGACAGTCTGTTCTCGCTACACCAAATTATATTTATCAACTTTTTATAGATCCAGCGGGACCCTTTTTGATACTTTCTCATTTACGATTAAACGCAGAGAACATCACAGTCTAAGCTTAAACTCGAGGCGCACAGTTTAAATTTTCCCCGGAATTACAATCTATAAAGTGCTTGCTTAATATTTCCGAGACGATATAGATTTCATTTTCTAATTGAAAATAAAAACTCGTATTTTGTGGAGCCAGTTCTCCCGGCTGAGGTTCTGTCCAGACTGGCCCGCCTAAGGTGATGTATCCTTTAAGGTGACTTTAGTCACGTTCGCCGCTTTCTTTATTGCTGTACCCACGCTGCGTCGGTCCACCTGCGTCTAACAATACCGAGTTTTTATTACCCTCCGTCTCTTACTTCGGCTAAGTGTTTTTGTATCCTTGAACAAAATATTGTTTTGAGTAATTTCGTATTCTAACAACATATTAAAATATTGCTAATTATTATTATGTCGATAATTCTTGGTGTGTAAAATATTTTAAATGTTTTCAATGTCTTAAATATTAACCTTTGCCATTTCTTTGACGGGAAATATAATAAATTCACGTACCGGAATAAACGTTTGAATAATTTTGAAACATTTAATTTTTTTCTAAGAAACAACAATTTAAATTATCGTATTTTATAAGGCACGGTTTAGGGCCCAGTGCTCCGCAACCGGTGTGCCGTGAGCCGCATACAGGTGTGCCGCCGTGAAATTCAATGTATTTGACATTTTACAATTTTTCATTGTAAAATGCATCGCAGGTATCACATTAATTAATTATAATTTTACAATAATTATTAAGATTGCGTAAAAATAAATGTGTTATAGTTTTATGTATGTATACTTTAAGTAAATTTATTGTAAAATTTGTGTATCAATTTAATACCTATATATTTAAGCTTTTGGTGTGCCGCGGAATTCTAGAAAGAATTTTGGTGTGTCGTACGTGAGAAAAGGTTGCGGACCACTGGTTTAGGCGACCGTAAGTTTTTCACGGAAATGTGTTTATTTAGTTTCGCCTTCTTCTCTTGATAGCTTGTTGAACAAAATTAAATTTTGTTCACACACACGTGATTATTCCTTTCATTCGTAAACATAATATGTACATAAAAAATAAAAAAACATTTAAAAATCGTATAATTTCAGCGAGGCGAATATGTATTTTAAAATACACTCGGGTCACTTTTTATGCGTACTATTTTTATGCGGTTTTGAAATTATGCTGTTTATATTTCAAGAAGTTATTTTTTTTTTTAAATAACTATTTTAGACCAATTTGACATGTTGAAAGGGTCAACAATTCGGAGAATTTTGTCTGTATGTGCAAACACAGTCAGCGCCAGTACAATTCAGCCGAAACCAAATGAAATTGAGCGTTATCTAGACGCGTTTCATGCCTCCATTGTTTTCAGAAATCATCAGCGAGCAAAATGCAGAGGATAATGTCATGAATGACAATGATATCATTGGTATAACTTATGATACCGTCAAAGAAAAGGAAAATGAATCGGAAGAAGATGAAACTCCGGCCACCCTCGTAATTCGAGAAGGTCTTCAACTTTGCGGTAAATTGGCAAACCATTTCATTGAAAATGATGAACGAGCATTCATGTTTCAACGCGAGCTTCAAAATTGCATTTCTGGATATCAGGAATTGTACAAAAAATTAGCAAAGTCATCACAAAGTTTAATCACTGATTATATTGTCAAAAGGGAAAAATCAACATGCGAAGTTGAGGCAAATTTTATTAGTGAAAAATCATTATCTTCAGGACATAGATCTGATGCGCTGACTATCTCTTCTAGTGATGACAGTGATTTCAAACCAGTTCGCAAAGTATTGTCATATAAAATTGTCATATAGCGATGAGATAAAATATGCAAAAAAGATAAAAAAATTATACATAAATTTGGAAGGAATTTTTTTATGAAATTTAATAAACTTTTTTATGCGTTTTTCGGTATATTTTAACATATTGAATTAGTCTAATGCGATTTTATAAAATTATGCAACGTATCTTTTATTTGTATACGTGCGTCCGGTCTTTTTTTGTGCGTTTTCCTGTGGAACGTATCTACCGCATAAAAAGAGATCTGAGTGTACTGTAATTATGTACGTGCAAACAAGCAATATTTATTCAATTATTTAGTTTTCAGTTTTTTTTTAATTTATACTATTTTTTTAGTTTACTACGTTTATTTGTTAGTCTTTTTGTTTGCGTATACTATTTTTTAGTTAATTATGTATTAGTTATTTAATTCCGAAGAAACTTCACTGGTGTTATTTTTACATATTATGTTATTACCAGTTATTATTGTTAAAAAATAAAATAAAACCGTATTATCATTATTGAGCACTCCGGAGGTCTAAGGGCGACGGCAAGAACATTCTCCATACACCGACCGAATCTCTCCAGTCCAAAATCAGGATTCTGTTTTTCCTCATACTTTACTGATACACTATTCTTATTCTTGGGCAGCCCAGGAGCCCAGGAGCCCAGGAGCCCAGTGGTCGAGTTCCGGCCGAGGTTTCTTCCAAGACTCGTTTAAAAAACACGCTTAAAATGTTTCGTATCATATAATATGTTTTTCGAGTTCGATAAAAATGTTCATAAATACAGTTAAGTAAATAAATAAAATTCAAATTAAAACCTCCCTTGAGGAGAACCGATCCGTGAAGAATTTAAGTGTTTAAAAATATATTAAACCATTTGTTAATACTAGCTTGCCAAGAATTTCTTAATAGTTTATCATATAGCATGTATACATTGTACATTGAAATAAATAATAATACCCAGGGTAGACCGGGGTCAACTGTACCAGGGGGCAATAGTACCAATTCAAATATATGATACGCAGTTAGGAAGCGCGTTTGACATGTACGAATATATAATTATCATTATATTAATCCACACATTTCTTGCGATATTTGTGAGTAGAAAACAACCGAAATTCTACATTTCAATTTGAAATGGCCATTAAGGGGCAGTTGTATTACATTGTACTAATACAATACTTATTTGGGGGTGCATAACAATTGTTGTTTTATATTGTAAAAAATCTTATCAAATAAATCAAGATTTTTTTTTTATCAAATTAACCAATTCCCCTACTAATACAACTGACCTAGGAGTCAAAATCAATTTTACCATTTCTTATAATTAATGAAATGAGAATACAATAATTTTGAAGACACTAACATATCTACAGTTGATAAAAAAAAAATCTTATATATTTCTTATAGCAGCGATGTAAAAAATTGCAAACCGCATTCTGTTACAATTGACCCCGGTCTACCCTACATACAAAATAAATAGTTTAGGTAGTACGTTAGTTACGTTTGTCTTTAGTTGTGTAGCCATGGTAACGAAGCGACAAATCAATTTACCATCGCACACGCACGACTTATTTCCTTTCAGCGAGCAGTGGCAGAGGGAACAAATTCCCCGAGATCAATTTTCCCCCAGATTATTCGTGGCATTTGTAGAAATATCGATTATGTATGAAAAAATAATAATAAGTCTCTTCGTGTCCCTCTGTCGGTACAACAAATCAACATTTGTACATTTCAATGATACGCGCGATATTAACAAAAAGTCAAAATGGATTGGCCAACATTCGGTAACGAGCCACTGATTGAGAAGGCCCGTTTGGGGCTGTACATAACCCAATTTGTCGTAGCACAAAGGTGATTTTCTGGTCGTGGACATACCGAGGGGTGAACCAGCAGGGGTGAAATAATAAAAAAGGTGTATTTTTTTTTTGTCGACATCGAGAAATTGATGGACGTTAATTCGATGGCTCGACAACACAAACACGTATCTGCAAATAAATTTCAAGAGAGAGGAAAATAAGCATTTTTCAAGATTGATGATTGATTTTTGGCTAACTAAAGCAAACCAAATTAAATTTAAAATAAAAACACTGTTTACTTTCACTAATTTGTTATTTATTATAACGTTTTCAATGCTGACGCATCATCTTCCCCTCGCCTGCGCTTGTCGACCACGCCCCTACACCCACCCAACTCTAATCCCCCCCTCACTCGTGAAACCTAAGTACCACGTAGTCCTTTAGTCTTAAGTTTAATATTAGTACATTACTGAAGATGATGCACCTTGTTAATTGGGTAATTACCTATCTTCGGCTGGCTTAAGTGATCACTTTATATAAATATAACGTTCACCATTCTCACCCATCAATTTCCATATCTATCAAATTTTTGAAAGTCGTATGTATGTCAGTACGTGGACTGGCTTCGAGTACCACTACACTATCGCCATCTATGGACTAAATTTGATCATTAATTTCCCTGAAACAGCATATATGTCACAATTAGAATCTAAATAATTTCTCATAAATATAATTTTGAATTCCGAAAATTTCATAACGAATTTTGAATTATAAATATATAAAATGTAATTTTAATATATTAAAAACCCTATTTTACGTTTGTCTTTCCCGGGATTTACGTCTAAAATTTATTGAGATTCATTCGGCCAGACCGCTATTCGCCATAGATCCGCGGAGTGTTGGTCGTTTGCTTGCCGTTTATACACATTTCTCATTCCCATACGTTTTTACGTTTTGTTTTTTATTGTTTTTCACAAGCTGGAATCAGACTGATGGCTGGGAAAAAACTATGAATTACCCTTGCAGACTTACTTAGACGTTGACTTCAACGTAATAACATCGGACGTAGTGGAAATTGATGAAATAGTGGACAGCCGTATAAACAATAATTTGACAGAAGAAGAACCTTCCTACGAAGAAGAAGTGTCTGCTCATTTCATAAACCCAGTTCCTACAAAGGGCGATGCCATGAGACATATTGAAGATCTCAAAGCACATTTTAGTAGTATTAGTAATGTACCACCAGACGCATTTAATTTAATTTATAATATTTAAAGAACTAAGTATTTAAAAACATTGTTAGATTTTAATATCCCCAATTTACATTTTCTCTCTGTTTACATTTTTTATGTTGGTCCCTTCAAAAACTTAAAATCGGGATTCCACCGTATTATAATAATCTGTAAACGGTTGAATCTTTGCGCAAAAATAAATATTTATTACATCTTTGTGAAATAAATTTTCTTGTCTTGCATTTTAGTATTTCTGACTTTATTATTGACGTCGGCACGTTGTGTTGTGGACCGTTTCTGTTCATCATTAATTCGTGTTGTAATCCACATCTAACATTTCCCTTCGCTGTCATTGAAGACGGTCAAGATTTGTCTTACGGTTGAGATATAATAACAGTCGCCCTATCTGCAGAATTAAGCAATAGAATTCGGCCGCCTTGAGAACTCGCAAACAAGTCGGGGTCAATTTATGAATAATTTGGGCCAACTACATCTGACAGACGTGATCCGCCAGATGACGAGCTGGGATGGAACTAAATGGACCCGTGTCCGGTGCTGCCACAATTGTACAAAATCACACATCGGCATTTTTGGTTCCAATACAGGTATCCGGAAAGTTCACCGACTGCAATTCACCGACCGAGAATGTTGACCGACAATAATTCACCGTCCCGCAATTCGTCGAAAGGAAAATTCACCGATTCTACAAATGATCGCTGATGATTAGAAATCGATTTAAAAGAGCTATAGAACATTAGTTCAAAAATTTGTCGTAAACCTACACGGATGATATGACGAAACTGGATAACGTATTTTCCCGGACAAGACAAGGTCTAGGTTAGAATTCTGGTAGCAACTAAAATATTTTTTCTACAAATATATTTCTTCTGTATATCTTTCTAGTTGTTTAATTTAATTGGTATTATTAATTAATTAAAGTTGTATATTATTATTATTTATTTTTTAGTTTTGCTTCGTGACGTTGTTCAGCGATTCCAGGCCCCTCAATATAAATACTTAATTTCTTCACCTTTAATTTGTTGTATTCAACATTTTGAATCAATAAATTAATCGAAATAATCGTACAATTAGGTTTTTTTTTTTAAATTCTTATATCTCTGAAATGGTTGAGATTACGCACATTTTCCTTAAACATTCACGACTCGTAATTTAATTTAGTCAGGTATTTACCCAAAAAGATATTGTGGACTAGGTTTGTTACAACCTGTACATGATGGGTAAAAAATCGAGTTAGTACTCTCTTATAGTTAATAATGTGTAAAAATCGCGCGCGCGTGTGTACGTTATGTGTACAATTCACCGGGAAGGTTTATTATATATCTGTTACACCCTTACATATCTATCTCGAATAATTTCTCTCCTTTCTGGGAAAACATTAATCAATATAAAACCTTAGATATTATAAATATATTAATTCGATCCAGAATGAAGGGGGCGGGGGGACGAAGAGGACCACTCTTCCAGCTACTCGGCGAGTACAAATAAGAGGAGGTAGGGGAATGCGGCCACGGGAGATGAATCTGACAATTGGAGCGCTGGGGGGGCAGGAGGTCAGGGTCGCGGGGTAAACTGGGAACTGGGTTACCGGGACGAGGGAACACTTTTTGTATGCGAATAATAGAGGTATAACGGGGATAAAAATACAAAAAATCTATTTTTATATTTATATTATATTTTAATTTCGAACATGAAAAAAAAACTTTAAATTTATTTTTTAATATTGCAAAATATAATATATTTTTAGAATAATCAGTATGATATATACATATATACTTATTTTAATATTTAGTTCTTCTTTATGAGCGTAAGACTCGTATATGGAGAAGGAGTATATACGAAAATTTATGTTTCAGTAAGTCTGTGTACATATTTTTTACTTATAATAGTGTGTAATTTTTCCAATTGTGATGGGGAGATTGTTAAAAAATTTGTAGCCTTGATAAATATAGTGATTTTGGGTTGCGGTATATTTTAGTTTTGGAATATCAATTTGGTCACTAAATCTTGTAGATAGGAATTTTCTTTTAAAATTTAATTGATTTTTAATTTTGAACATTTGAATTATTGAATTTTTTTTGTATATGTCTATTATTTTTAGTACTTTCTGTGAAGAGTTGTATACTTGGATAGTTTTTTTTTTTAGAATAATTGTTATTATCATTTTATATGCTCCTCCCTATTCAATAATACCGTATTGCTAATGTGACTGTACAAACGCGTAATATATTATTTTCAGATTTGTAAGTGAGATGTTTCTGAGTTTTAAAAATATGTAGGCAGTTTTCCATACTTTGTTTGTAAGATTAGTAATATGTTCTTTCCATTTGAGTTTGTCATCAATTATGATTCTTAGGTACTTGATACAGTATTTTTATTCAATTGATGAACATTGGTCACAAGAGTATTCTTGAGTACAGGCTTTGGTGTGAATTTTAATATTAATTTCAGTGTTATCTTTCTGTTGTATAGCAAATCGTAGAAAGTACGTTTTATCAGTATTAATTGATAGTAGATTATCACCCGTCCGCTTTTTTATGGTACTAACATCCTCAATTGCAGACATATTAGCGTCAGTCCAAGTTTTTTCATTAATTGTTAGTACTGTATCGTCCAAATTAAGATATTATTTTACCATGCAACTTGAGTTTAAATATATCGTTAGATACTCTTTTAGTAACGAAGTAATCAGATCATTTTAAATTATTTATTCACATAAAAAATAAAAAGATAAAATTGAAAAAAAGCTAGTAAAACAATAAAATTTAAAATAAAGGGTATCTAAGTGTGGGGATGACCGAACAGCAATCACCGAAATCATTGCTAAACATACGACACAACGGCGCAGGAACTTGGAAGGACCAAAGTTCAGGTAGAGTGATTATGTTTTCAAAGACAAATCTGTCATGGAAATCCAGGATTGGAAAGGAACAGCGTATAATAGAGATAAACCCATCACGGTTTGCAGAGCCAGTAGTAACGATGATGATATTATGTACTGAAAATATACATTATGTATCAGTTTCCTTTCAAATTTGGCACACTAAATGATATCGATTGTTTACAAATAATTCGGTGTAACTTCCAAAAACGTACAAATATTTGGGAATTGAAGAAATAATACAATCATAATAAAAAGGATTTAAGGTATATTAGATTTCTTTAGATTCAGTGTCGGATTTTTCTGAATCACTTTTAGACTCAGTTCTACTAGTAATCAGTGATGATTTTACAGTGATTTTAAGATGCCATCGATTATGAGACGCGTCGTATAATTCACCTTTCAAGCTCCCAGAATATACAATCAAATTGGAAATAAAATTAGAACCTAAACTGACATTGAGGCTTTTAAAAGGGATGTTTCAAATTAATTGTTGAAAATAGGAAAAGCAGATACTGAGAGTACTCACTCACTTTTCACGCCATTTCCCCGCGGGGGTAGGCAGAGAGGATAGAGCGCCACACGCATCTGTCCTGACACACAATTCTCGCCTCATCCACATTCATACATCTTCTCATACAAACTCGCCGATTGTTGAGGCTTCTAACAGAACCATCCTCCATTATCTGGTTTACCTGGTCGTGCCAAGTCTTCCGCGGACGTCCTCTATTTCTGGTGCCATCAACACTTGCGTCATATATCTTTCTTACCAGTCTCTCCTCATTCATCCGCTCCATATGATCAAACCACCTATGTGATCCTTTCTTAATCTTACTGACTATACACTGAGAGAAAACTGTTTTATATAATTAAATAATTCTTATAACTGCATTTTGTGTGTTTTGATCTTTACTTTATATATGCTTACATTATTTTACATATAGTATTGTACATTGGTATTTTTTTATTTTTTCACGTTTACTTGCCTCGTATGTTACGGTTTTCGATTTGATTGCGTTTCGCCTTCAATGAATTATTTGGTTTTGTGAAATGTAACTTGTATACCAATTCACCCTGAAACAGGCAATATATGTAACAAAGTGTCTTTCTTTTTGTAGCTGTACAATATGCCTATATGTTATATGTGTCTCAATAAATAAATAAAATATATATATATATAAACTTGATTATTTTATTAGCACAAAAATGGGGAAACATGATAAGAGTAAAGCAATGCTATGAAGGAATGGTGGGTGGTACAACCATCTGAATACCGAATCATTATTATTCTAGCATTAAGTGATTTATAATTAATTACCATAAAGTTTTCCTTAATTATCTTTTCACGTGCAGACTACCTTAAAATGAAGAATTATCCTAGAAAATAGTTTTTATTTATCGTCACGCAATTGCCTCATAATACACACATTCGTAGGAAACTAGTACCTACCGATCGTCAACAAATACATTTTAGTAATCAGTCAGACAAATTTTTTCGAATTGGCAACACATTTTCCAGCGACACTCAATTTGACAGCTGACAGCTCAGTTTGATTTGCCATTTCGCCGCGAATAGACTTACGCCAGAACAACGCTTGCAAATTTATTTCGAAAATCGAGGTTCAGTTCGCGAAACTTACCGTCCATTTTACGGTCGACATAATCGTCCATTCGAATAACCGTGGATTGTTTAGCACCACGCATACGCATCCGCGGAGACGTCGTGCAGTGCGCACCGAAGAAGCTGTTGTTTCTCCAAAAATGATGCCGGCCAGAACGTTACAGTCAATGGAGAGCGGTACAGATCCATGATTACTGACTTTTCCGTTCCCCAATTGAATGGCATTAATGTGGAAGAGCTGCGGTTTCAACAAGACGGCGCAACATGCCGCACACAGCGCGCGCCACAATCAATTTATTGAAGGAAATATTCGATGAGCGCATAATGGACCTGTGAATTGACCTCCAAGATCGTGTGATTTAACACCTTTGGTTTATTTTCTATGGGAATGTGTGAAGTCGCTAGTTTTTTGATTGGGTTTCCTTTTCAAAAAATTTGATAGATATAGAGGTTGATTGTGGGTAGAATGGTGAACGTTACATTGTGCAAAGTGATCACTTAAGCCAGCCGAAGACAGGTCGTAAGCCCTGTAATACCCATACTTCCCATATAATATAATATAAATAGCTTCGTCTCTATGATATATCTATAATTTGTTGAAAACATAATTAATAAAATTAAAAAACGGACGTCACCAATTATCCTCAAAAATATTAACAAACACTTGAACAACCCTTAAACAATAGTCCATCAAATTGATCAATTATTAATTATGACAAAAAAAAAATTCCACTATTTTAAGCTGTTTGAAGTTCTAGTAAAGCTCAGAGTTGATGCGAATACGCCATCGGATGTTGGCTACAACTGCTCCAGTATTCTGCGGAGAAATTATTTTCACATACTCGGGTGACCTTTTCTTGTTTACCACACCGCACCAAGGTTTCGCTTCACGGTCACTTGTAGACCCATAATTTGGTTTATACATAACATATTAAATACATTAATTGAGCGATTCACGGGTTAATTTACAATGGCGCCTAATTGGGGAGCAATTAATATAGCATTGAAGAGCCGATATCCCACATTGGAGTGGAATGTCAATTTCATTTGAAATATACGAATAGGTGGATATGTAACCATTTATGTACTGATGATACAATTTACAATTTCTAGAATCAGTAATTTGAAAATTGAAACAGTAATTTTTCCGATATTATGTAGGTATGTAATTATTAAAAGATTTTAATGATTAAATAGATTCTCCCGTTTATAATGGTTATTTTTCAGCGTTAACTTTTCCATACGGTGCTAAAATAAAAACGTACGTTCCGGTGCTGTACATTTATGACTTATATTAATTATTCAAATAACATATATAAGTAAATATATCAATTATTGTGTAAAAAAAACTAAAAATGAGAAAAAACATCGATCATCACGAACGACAACATAAAAACGCACAAGGCACGTCTGACTCGGCCGGCGCACGCTCCGCCACTAGAGTGACGATTGGCATCCGGCACCCCGCGCCCCGCGCACAGCATCTTCCGCACCACTCCACACGTACAGATAGACGTAATGACAAATTCACGTCAGTTTCTTTGAAAAAACATTTGTTATTGTTGCGTATGGTAAATACTTACATAATGTACTTATTGTATCCAATATATACATAATATTACGGAGAAATACCTGAAATATGAACTCTGTATTTAGTATAGTTACAGAGATATTCACATAATTAGAGTCAATGTTAACTTTGTTTACTTAGGAAAGGTTAAAACGTCAAACTATTAGTTAGAAGCAAAGCTTTAAAAAATTAATTTATACTATGTTTTTACTAAATGAGGAGTACGGAATCAAAGGCAGCAATTTAGAGCAAATCTTTCTACAGTTCTTAAACATACATTTGAATCGCAAACTTATCATTATAGGATAGAAAAAATATTTTTAAGTTAACATTAGAAGCAAAGGTAGAACAATCTTCATATAAAAAGTTTTAACACACAAAAAAGTTACTCATTTGACCATTTTGAAACGTAATTTTCGCTCCTGTTTTAAAAACGTGATTAAGTTTTAAAATTGTAAGTCGAACAATTTGAAAGCAAGCAAAATGAGCAATCTTGCATTTTGAGAGCAAACGTAGCAATGTTGACATTTATAAATCAAAAATATAAAAAATCATTTAATTTTATAATCGAAATTGTCTTTTTATCCTCATTTCTACAATATTATTCTGTTCAAAACTCTAAATATTGTGAATATTATTATTAAAAAGGTTCTAAATTAATTTTAAAATACATTTTTCTAGCGTTTTTCTCGTGTTGTAGAATACCATATATCAAAAATATTTTTTCTATTTTTATTGTTGTGAAGTTGCAATTTTTCAGAACATAGTTCTGTGATATTTTAATACAAATTAAATGTATCAATTAGAAAGACATACAGATAAAATCAATTTATCGAAAAAATATTTTTCTAGCTACCGGGATTCGAACCTGGATCATTTCCTATCCGGGGAAATGCGTTAACCGATTACAACTACATCGACAATAGAACGAAAGATGTATCAATTTGAAAGCGCAACATGTATGTTCGAAAATTTGTCGTCAACTTACTATGTTTTCCCGGTAGCAACAAAAATATAATTTCGATAAATTGATTTTATCTGTATATCTTTCTAATTTTTAAATATGTAGCAGTTTTCCTAGATCAAGATTAAGTGGCAAATAATATATTGTAAATTTTCTGATTTAAAAAAATTTCAACATATAACAGCATCGTACATAAAATTAATTAATGTTGATAAATTAATAAAGCGAATAGGATTTTAAATAAACATTAAATAATCTAAAACAGCTTCGCCACAAAAAGACGATTTGCAAGTATAATATTAATATCTGTCGGGAGGGCACCGGAGGTAAAATAATATTACTCGTGGTTTCAAACCATGGCGGAATCAACAATACACGAACGTTGCAAAGTATCTTCATCGTCTTATGCATAAAATCCCAAGCTTATTCTTTATGTTCCGACTTTATTAAAAATCTTATCGAACCTCACAATCTGTCGTTGTAAAAATGAAATTTGCATACTAGGCAGTATTAAGATGCCGGATTAACTTTAACATCATAGATATTAAAGATTTAAATAAAATCGGAATAGATATCTACGTCACTGAAAGAAAAATTACATATTAATAAATCAAAAATTATTTACTTTGAACTATCATAGATCAATATGATAATATAATTATTAGGAGAACACATTCTAATTGAGAAATTTTAATTATTCAGAACATAAGTCTGTGATATTTTAAATATGAATTAAATATATTAATTAGAAAGATATACATATAAAATCAATTTTATCGTAAAATATTGTTGTTGCGCCACCGAAATTCGAACCTGGATTTCTTTCCAAACCGGAGAAGGTGCATTACCCAACAATGCTACAGCGACGATATTTTTAGCGACAATTTTTCGAACCTATATGTTACCTTTTTGATATTAATACATTTCATTATTTGAAAGAGCCATCTACCTTATTAGTAAATCGATAGCAGACATGTTATCCTAATAATAAAGTTGTATCAATGTGTCCAAAGTTTAATAAAAATGAATTGATAATTCTGGCGTCTGCTGCGACCACCTCTCATCTAATTTTTTATTTCCTTTGCTGTATTACATTTACAAAAATGTAAATAATAAAATTTGAAATGTATTTATTTATTAACATACATATTTTTGTTATAACAGGAGTGAATATATTGTAATATAACATGGCAATATGTTTACTGTGTATATATAATGAAAGGAAATGTATATAAGTATATGTAATAAAGTTCAAATAAATCCTTATCACGTCATAGAACAAGTAAACAAAAAGTACATGACAGATATTCTTATATCATATAGGTATAGAGTTCTTTAGTAGCTAAATATAATATAGATTTAAAATAAATGTAAGAATAGTCAATTTAAATTCAATTTCTACAATTTTTGTATTTTGTAATGTGACCCTATACACCCCTACACTCTTTAATTACATCTGGATTGTTTGCTTGTCGGTTTTTGTCAACGTTTCGGGCTGATGTGATAACACCAGTCCTGACGATGGCCTATGAAATAAGGAACGAAACGTCGACTGCGACAAAAATCGACCCACAGCAGAATAATAAATTGTATTATCATCTGAAGGTTATGAAAACCTACGAATGTAGAGGATCGACATATTTATATAAATCGCAACTTCCGTGTAGTGCGATCAGTTAGTCCAGATATTGGACGATAGCACTACTAAAAGCTTCAATAATCGACGAGGGTGCTACAAAAATGAATGAAAGTGAACTAGTTGAGAAGATTACGCCAGGAGAATCTGGCAAACGCCTACCCCTACGGGGAAACGGCGCGATATTAAGTTAGGTAGTTAAATAATCGGAATCAGTTAGCGGATTAGTCGCCTGCACAAAATCGTATACTACATATCGCACATTTAGATCAAAACTAAGACAACTCAAAAAGTCATTTTTCAGTAGACAAAAAAATAAATACATTTTTCTCCATTTTTTGTTACTAAAGTTATGAAACTAAATAACATTTTAAATCATAAATGTATCCTAAAATGACATTATTAAAGAACTGGGGCGGTACAATAATAACTCAAAATTCTTGTTTTTTTTTAGTTATCTTAGTTTTGATCTAGGTGTGCGATATGTACAATATGATTTTTAAAAAACTATTTATAATTTCTAATTCAATTTCAAACACGCTATTTCTATCGTTCTGCCATCGGCGTTATATTCTTATAAAATGAATATTATATTCTTATACGACAATTTGGCGCGACAGTCACGGAGGGTTAAGATGGCGGTGCGCGCGCAAAGCATGTGAGAGGTACCGCGATCGATACCATTTTTTTTTTTAAACAATGTTAAAAATAAAACACAAAAGTGGATGTTATAAAAGGTTTTGACACAGTTTTAATTAGAACGAGAATAAATCTCGGTGAACTAAAATACGGTCAATTATTATAACTTAAATATAATTTTATTTTTAATCTGCTACAATTATTTTCACTAACATAAAAATCTGCGATTAATTATAAAGCCACACTCGTTCTTATTAAGAGTTGGTTATAATTAGATTTTCCAGGCGCGTAATTGAGCCAGGGCACATCAAATAACAGGGTAATTTGTAAAATCGAACTGGTAACATTCATCACGTCAAAGGGATTATTACATAGTATTTGCTCCTCATTTGGAATGGTGAATTATCAACCTATTTGTGAATAGATCACGGAAGACGAAAGATCATATTAGATTTATAAAGAAAATTGTTTCATGATATAGGAAGAAAAAAAAATACAGAAATGAAAACGGTGAAATAGTAAAAAAAAAAAAATTTCGCAGTGTAACAGGCTGTTAAAAGAAGAAAAATGACGATGATGATGATGATGAACGTGTCAAATTTAGTATTCGCTTGACTTTTATGAGTCGTTGCTGGACGTGTAATGATCTTTACCGGCGCTCGCTCTCGGCGAATTTCTTATATCGTGGACACGCATCATCAAGACTGATACGTCGGGGAATGGCGATCAATACATAAGCACATTTCACACTATTTAACAATTTTAATATCTAGCAATCTATGAGCATAAATATGTATGGACCTTACAATATATGAACGATCTATGAACCTAACAATGTACGAACCGAACGATCTATGAACCATATAATCGATAAACCTAACGATTTATGAACCTTACAATGTATGAACCGAACGATCTATGAACCATATAATCGATAAACCTAACGATTTATGAACCTTACAATGTATGAACCGAACGATCTATGAACCATATAATCGATAAACCTAACGATTTATGAACCTTACAATGTATGAACCGAACGATCTATGAACCATATAATCGATAAACCTAACGATTTATGAACCTTACAATGTATGAACCGAACGATCTATGAACCATATAATCGATAAACCTAACGATTTATGAACCTTACAATGTATGAACCGAACGATCTATGAACCATATAATCGATAAACCTAACGATTTATGAACCTTACAATGTATAAATCAAACGATCCATGGACCTCACAGCCGATGACACTAACGACCATGAACCTTACAATCTATGAAATTTACAATTTATAAACTTCACAATCTACAACATGCACCTAATAAGCCATGAACCCGAAATCTCGGAAAACATTTTTTTATTTCTACAACTTCATTGGGTAAAATTACTAATTTATTACACAACACCAGACCACGTGACTTCCGGTAACATTATACAGAGACGATCGACGTCTTTCTTCTTTGCTCGATGTAATATTCCCGCGGCGAAAGAAACTAACGAAGGGGATGGGGCGAGACGCGGCCGGCGCCTGCGGGGGCGGAGGGATCGATAACTCGGCAGAACCTTCGCGGACGCCAAACTCGGTTGTATCTTCAAATAATGGCGCAGACAAGGAAATGGAATGTGTGAAAATTAACTCATTCAAGAAACGAATTGGATCTGCGCTATAAGGAAAGAATCAATATTTTATATTGATATATTTTTTTGAAATTACAGTACTATTTTATTATTTAGTCTAGATGTTCGATTTCTATTATATATAGAAACAATCTAGTGAAGAGAATTTTCTACATTTAAAAGTTTTTTTATAATTAGCCTTTTTAGTGGTTTTGTCATACGTAACATATGAATGAGGAAATAATAGTAATAAAGATATAGAGATCAAATTGATATCCCAAAACTAAAATATACCGCAACTCAAAATTAATATATTTATCAAGGTATCAAATTTTTTAACAATCTCCCCATCACAATTAGAAAAATTACGGGCTATCATAAATTTGTAACTGAAGTTAAAAAATATGTACACAGACTAACTGAAACATAAATTAACTCGAATATACTCCTTCTCTATACACGAGTCTTACTCTCATAGAGAAGAAACAAATGTTAAAATATATATCCACTGATTATTGAAATTGTATTATATTTTTAATATTAATAAAAAATTAAAAAATAAAAAAGATACATGACGCAAAAGTTGATGGCACTTAGCGGAATACTTAGCACGACCAGGTAAACATATGGTCCTATTAGAAGCCTCCATATTTGATGAGCTTGAATGAGACAATGTATGAATGTGGATGCGGCGAGAATTGTATGTCTGGACAGAAGAGCGTAACGCTCTATCCTCTGTCTACCCCCGCGGGGAAACAGCGTGATAATAAGTTAGTTAGTTACTTAGGGCCGGTTGTGTGATCAGTAGAAACTACTTTTTACTAACGCCCGTAGTAAAAATCCTTTGCGAGTTGTTGGTAGATCAAATTTACTACTGTCAAAGATGGTCAAAGACAATCTCGCCTCTCAGTGTGGCAAGGCGAATAATCATGAAATATGCTATATTTTATGCTTTGTCTATGTCATTCGTATATGCGTTCGAGTCTATGTGCTAATGTATATTAAACAACGAGATCATCATCGGAAGAACTCTCATCACTAAAATAGCGAGATATTAAATGATTACTTGTCGTACACTGCAACTTTCAAAGTATCAATGTGACATATGACTTTTAAAACAGCTGTGAGAGTCCGCCATATTTAACCATCCTTTCGCATTTTTACAATCGGATATCGGAAAGTAAAATGAGTTTATTACTTATTACGGGATGTACTTTCGAGAAGTAAATATTTTATTACCAACGATCGAAAAAACCCGTTTTCGCAAAAATGTTTACTTTAGTGTAACTTTTTTTACTCAAGTAAAAAGTTACTACTGATCACACAACCGGCCCTTAGCTTTTGTCTATTTCCTATATTATATTAGCTAATATAATTATAAGTCCTATATTATAAGACATTATGTCTATTTTGACCAAAAAGAGGCAACATCTCTAATTCAATATAATAATTAGTGGCGCAAATAATAGCACTATGTCAATTTCCGATCACGGGCATAAAACACTATGTGTGTAGTTGTAAGCCTCTAATTACAGTATAGTATTGTACAGTGACGTCACATACACATGTCGTTGTATGAAAAGACCGTTTGTTCAAGATCTTATTTTTCAGCTCTCCTGTAAAGTTAAAATGGACATGATGTTCTATGCTTCCGAGGTACAGAAATATAAACCACAACTTAATTTTAAATATGAATTAAATGTATTAATTATAATGATATACATATAAAATCAATTTTATCGAAAAATATTGTTGTTGCGCCACCGGGATTCAAACCTGAATCTCTCTCCAAACCAGGGAAGGTGCATTATCCGACTATGCTACAGCGACAATATTTTTAACGACAAATTTTTGAACGTATATGGTACCTTTTTGATATTAATACATTTAATTAGTATTTAAAATATCACAGACCTATGTTCTGAATAATTACAACTTCACAAAAGAATGAATCAATAGATAGAAAAATAGATATTTAATTATTTATTTTTTAAGAACACATTTTTATTATGAAGTTGCAATTTTTCAGAACGTATGTCTGTGATATTTTTAATACAAATTATAAAATATTAACGCGTCAATAAAAAATATTTATGTTACTAACGAGATATTTTGAAAATATTTTTTCAATAAATTGATTTTATCTTTATATATTTCTAATTAATAAAACAGAAATTCTATTTCTATTTGTTAATTAGTTCTTTTCACATTTAGACACTTCTACATATAACAAAAGTATGAAGGTATACAACAATAGTGATGAGCTTAAAATCACGAACTGTTAGTCAATCATTGATATCTTTGAGTCACACTCACAATCAGTGATTCGTGATTCGGCGCATGTGCATATGAAACTTAAATATTCATGAAGGAATGACGTAATAATTCGTAGATTCTGCCAAAACGTTTTACTCATTTGACCCGAAATGCTAAGAATTTGACCTGAAAAATAAACTCACATTGTTTGAAGGGTTCGAATTCTCTTTGTGATGATGTTAAATTATATATATATAAGCTTGAATATGATTTAACGCAAATGTATTTGAATAATATAAGTAAATACGATCAATTTTTATTTTTTTATTTTAGTGCGGCGCATGCGTATTGGTAATGAAACTGTGATCACGGTCACAGCTTTCAATCACCGATATTATCTAATATCAATTACAATCACACCAGTGAGTCAAGAATAGCATTGTTTCTCATCACTATAAAACAATACAACAAAAAAATATATATCTTGATTAATAACGTCATAAATTGATTATTTTTTACTGTGAATTATAAATCTTTAGATGCCAAAATAAAACTATATTCGGGATATAATAGATTTAGTTATAATATAAAATAGGGGGTTAAGGAGTGGGGAAAGGGGGTGCCATTATTTTGCTCAGGCCTTAAATAGTAACGATGTATGAAAAATTTGACATAGGCAGAGGAAGGGAGAAATGTCATGGGGAGGAATGAATGTATTTTCCTCATGATTCTAGAGTGCAATTGAACAAAATTTGGATGATATCCAATATAATCAACATCAACATAATCTAGGAATGGGGGTGTTGCATAGGGTCCTAAAAATGAACTATGCAAAATTTGGTATAAATTGATTAACGAGATAGCCAGACAGACATTCAATTATGTATATAGATAGATAGATATTTATTTCTTGGTCGTGACAAAACCATGAATTCAGAAAAATATGAACAATAAAACAAAATAACAAACAATTTATAATTTATATTTAATGTAGTAATCATACTTTTAAAAACTTTACTAATTAAAACAAACACAGGTTGTGTATGACAGCCGTGCTGATTTTAAAACCCATCTATGTATCATATTATTTTAATCGAATATTCGATTTCAGAATGCAGCTCTCGGTGCACTCGCGCACCCCGGGGACGCGTCGGATCCGTTCGTGTCGCGTCCGCTTCCAATTATTCCAACCCTCGGCCGGACAGGATTCGCGGGCGCGCTCGGGGTGTGACAAGTGGAAAACTTAATTGTCAATTGGATCCGGCTGGGATGGTGAAACAGTCAAGTTACAAAATAAACTGTCAGTAAATTATCATTAATTGATATGGCATATTTTAAACGATTTTTTTTAAATATAACAAAATTTGTACGCATGCAGGTATAAGTGAAAACTTAATTAAATACAATTGGAAAACTAGGCGGGGCGTGGAATGATGGAGGGGTTTTGTGGTATTCTATGGGAACATGGACAAGGACATCGGAGAGTTACTTGAGGACACCAGGGGGTCCACACCGGGCAGTTGCGCCATTGATAATAATAATTGTCACACTTCAATAAAAGACAACGAAAGAAAATCAAAACCAAATAATTTTCACGACCATTAATAGGATAGCGGATATTTATAGCATCTTATAAAAATTGGACGAGTCGATGCACTTACCCCAAATTTGGGGTAAGAGCATCTAGTTGTATTATTTCTGACAAATTGTTAAAATAATGAAAATGTCTTTACTGATCTGCTAAATGACAATATGAATTAGTTATTTTGGCCTTTAATCAGGGGCGTGCAGTTGTGCATACAAACAAAAAAAGTTGTGCATTACTAAAAATTCTGGGAAACAAATATAAATTAAATAATCTATAATATGAACATGAACGGATACATTATTTACCGATTTATTAAAATAAGTGCCACTTGTGTAGCAGTAGAAACATTAATTGCCTACTTCTAAAAACTACCACGACAATGCACCGCTGCAGCTGTAGCGCTATTATCGACGTGCTATAAACGACAGATTCGTTTTGTCTAAAAACGTTGGTTAAACAAAAGTTCATAATCCTATCCACAACATGTATTATATATGACTGTATAATATCATTGGTAACAGCATAACCTAAATCTACACCTACTGCACGCCACTATCTATAATGATGGGTAAAACGTGCCGAGTTCCAAAAAGATCTAATGAAATTGCTTAGACGGGGGATGCGCGATATACCATAGTATTTTTTTTTTTGAAACTGGTTAATTATTTGAGATTCTGTAAAAATAAGGTAGATGGCTCTGTCAAATGATGGAACGATTAAATGTATTGATTTCAAAAAGGTAACATATAGGGTCGAAAAATTGTCGCTAAAAATAGTGCCGCTGTAGCTTAGTTGGATAAAGCACCTCCCCCGGTTAGGGAAGAGATCCAGGTTCGAATCCCGGTAGCGCAACAACAATATTTTTCGATAAAATTGATTTTATATGTATATCTTTATAATTAATATACACAGACCGTCTGTTCTGAATAATTACAACTTCACAATAAGAATGTGTTCTCCTAAAAAATATACATTATAAACTAAAGATACTAACATCAGCATCCTGGCACAAAATATTATCAAGATATACGAAAGATTGAAAAGGGATACACAACTCGCAAGTTGACGTTAAACAACTGTCATAATTTGAAACGGTATTACAAGCCAACTAATATTTGGACACGCACCATCTCTGAACAATCTCTTCAAATATTGATTTATAACATTACTTAATAGATTGCGGCACTGGAATCCAATTTCAAACGTAGTTAAAAGACTTAGATGCACTTCCCCCGATTCACCTTAATTGGAAATGTAAAAAAATAGGTGGAAGCCCCCTCCCGTCAAGGATATTTTCACAACAAAAAAATTGATAAGAAAATGTAAATCTTTAACAGATTTTTTTTTAGATTTTAAATATATATATATTCTTTGATTGTATTCTCTCCCACGCTGTAAAGCCATCAATAGAAACCCATCCGTTGTTATTACCCACAGCGAATACCTATTAAATCCACTACCACCGTAGCCTACCCCTGCTTTCTATTTAGCACATCGACCCGTGGGATGACCTTTTAAACCCTTAATTCTCCAGTCTCTACCCTAGCAGCGCCGGTTTAAACCCTAGTTCCTGCCCGCAGAGCGCTCCTCGCCAACACCTGCCGTGAGGCTGTATGTTAGTATACTCACGTCTTAACTTATTCACACTAAGCCACAGGGGTCCAGAATAGAACATGTATAAGAATTTATGGAGCGGCGTGGAGTTGAATAAGGGATGAACACTCCATGCGGTGGCTTTCAATTCACGAAGAAACCGCGAAAGAAGGATTCAGAAGCGGGGGGATAATGTGAAGAACGAGAAGAAAGAGATTTATATTTCAATTACGTAATGGTGGAGAAAATATATTTTTTGAAAATGAGTGAATCGCTCATTTTATACAGAGATATTTTATATTTAATAAATAACGATACTCGCACATACATACATTATTACAACATCAAGTTTATTCTAGAAAAGTATCTAAAAGTACCAGAAACTTCTTCAATATTTTCAAAATTACTCTGTGGCTTCATTTTATATAAATAAGTAGACAAAATACTTCGTTTAAACCACTATTTATTGATTATTCTACATGTTTCGATATCTATGGTATCTTCTTCAGGAAACAATGTATACTGAAATAAAAAAAATACAAGCATAGATAAAAACAAAACTATAAAGTGGTGGCTAAGTAAGAACTAATATGAAAAAAAAATTAAAAGGCGACTGACTATTTGCAAAGAGGATTTGGTTATTTATGATATTTAACTTGTTATTTGAACAGTGATTGAATATCGTGATTCGTGATTCATTTTTTATTTTATTTATATTCGATTGTGAACCGTGATTTGTCGCATGTGCATATAATTTGTGATAAGCGCCATCTAGTAGATTCTGTCGAAACGTTTTACGCATTTGACCCAAAATCCTGAAAATATTTTTTAAGGGTTTTCATTCTCTTTGTGATGATATTAAATTATATATATATGCTAGAATATGTTTTCTTCTCAAATGAAATTTGAATAAAAAAATAAAAAAATACGCTCAAAATTATGTATTTTTATATTTATTTCGTGTATTGTGATAATCGTGCAGCGCACGCGTATTAGTAATGAAACTGTGATCACAGTCACCAGTTTCCAATCACTGATATTATCGAATATGAATCACAATCACACCAGTGAATTAAGAGTAGCATTTCTTCTCATCACTAAAAAATACCGATGATGATGCTGTAGTTTGAATGTAAAAATTGTAAAAGATAAATTATTTTTTATTGTAAGAGATAAAATATTTTTCCGAAATAAAAATCATTACATGTAGTGTGTGGAAGAATTTATGGAGATAAATCCGTTTCCGCTTTCTCGAATCGATCAAAGTCTGAGAATTTTTTCCGCACTGAAGCCTTAAAAAGGTAAACAACTTAAATATAACGAAATTACAGGAAAGGCCACCGTCAAATGATGCAGGAGTCGCTATTTGTGTAGAATTTTACTTTTCAAATTATAAATATATTTTCAACGGGGATTGTTTTTGTTTTAGCACTGAATACCGATGATATCATTCTTTAATGTACTTAGGATTGGAAAAGATACAAAGCATTATATACCTGAGTTGCAATATAAATGAAAGATGGGATACTTCTGTTGAAATAAAATGCCGCATTGAGCAAGCTCGTAACCTTTATCCTTTATCCGCATGTTCTGCAGTCATGATCTCAACCTTAGATTGCGAATGCAAATGACCAGATGCTGTGTGTTCTTGATATTATTTTATGGAAGTACGGACACTTGCCGAAAAAATGATACGGCATTTGAGATGTGGATCTACAGAAGAATGAAAATGTTATGGTTCAGATGAATAAAGAAAAATAAGTATACTAATTAAATGTATTAATTAGAAAGACACGCATATAAAATCAATTTTATCGAAAAATATTATCGTCGCGCCACCGGGATTCGAACCTGGATCTCTTTCCAAACCGGGGAATCCAATTATGTTACAGCGACATTATTTTTGACGACAAATTTTCGAATCTATATGTTACACTTTTTCAAATACATCTATCGTTCCATTATTTGAAAACCATCTACTTTGTTTATACGGAATCTCAAATACCTTTGAGTAAACCGTTATCAAACGCTAGAATTAACAATTCATTTTTATAACCTTTTTTGATTTTTGAAATTGTATGTGTTTTACTATGTCCAAAAAATTAATGACTAATTTTTAACTAATACATTTAATTAGTATTTAAAATATCACAGACCGTCTGTTCTGAATAATTACAACTTCACAATAAGAATGTGTTCTCCTTAATAATAATAAGTATCTTCGATACCTCGGTCATGTAATGAGACATCCGGAGGTATAAGATCTTGCACCTCAGGGCCCTGGAAGAAGAACATCATGGCTGATGAACCTAATTCTGGGCCGCAGTAAACAAAGTGATGATAGCCAAGATCTGTTGAACGGATAGACCACAAGAAGAAGAATGTTCTTAGTGTAGCAATTCATCTCCCAATTCAATTTAAAGTTTCATGCAACTAATGGTAAGATAAAGAGTCCATTAAAGCATCGTAGTTGGAGCTTTTACGTAACAATGTAGGCGAAGTGCAACGCCGCTGCGAAGACAGTCGCATAAATAACGGCCGGACCGCCGCCGGGCCGCTATCTACGGCCAGAGCTACGCCAATGTGCAGTGCGACATCGTAGCTCGTAGCCAAGTATTGTAACAAGCTTGGGTCCGCCCAACGCTGAAGGAAGAGATTAATTAAAACAACGCTGAGCAGAATAGAAATCAAATTAAATTAATCAACTAGAAAAATTATTCTCGGTAACAATCAAAATATTTTTTCTGTACATCTTTCTACTTGATTAATTTAATTTGTATTAAATACCAAAAATACTATGTTCTGAAAAAACTCCTACTCCAATCATTTTTGAGCTTGACTCGATATATATATATATACACACGATTATAGCTACAGGATGGCCCAAAAGTCACAAAACAGTTTAAAATCCAAATTAAAAAAAATAATTCCACCATTGGATGAAGGCCTCCCCAAGATAGGAAAATAAACGGTAAGGTCTCAGAAGTGTATACATTCCCAGATACGTATCCCCCCCCCCCCCCTTAACTCTTGTACGATGACCGTGCTCATGTTGATTTGCATTAATTTTTCTTGTAAATTCCGCTGATATTTTCTTACCATTATATCTTTTGCTTAAAGATCATCACATTCAGATCTTTCAGCATTGCAGTGATCTGAGTATATCTATTTTTTCTGAGTATTATTCGTATAGTACATTAGGAATAATAACAGAGTTGTATACTATTTTACAAGACTCTGTACTAATAAATCTTCTGATCCTTCCCAGAAGTGATATTTTCTTAGCAATCTTTTTAGTCGCGTATCTTGTATTTTTATGACTCCCTAATATTTTATTTCAGTCACTTACTTCAGATTTTCACCATCTATGTTAATTGTTGGTGTGATTGGTATTTTTTTATTTCCAACATTCATGAATTAAGTTTTGTTTACATTTAGTTTTAGTTTATTTTTCTTCAGCTATATTGCTATATTATTTAAGTCAGTTTAATTCATTCAGTATAGTTGCATAATTGTCTTTAGCGATATATATGAGTGCATCCGTCTGCAAATAATCTTATTTTGCAATGTTCTAACATTTTTACGATAATCTTTTAAAAATAATTTTACACGTATTCTAATTCGAGTTTCAAAATCAATTAACACTTCATTCCGGTGTAATGTATCAGTTTGCTTTGAAATAATTGTATAAAGTTAAACTTTAAAAAAAAAGCACCTTACTCAAATAATGTATGAAATTTATTTGATATACTACAGAGGGATGATCCAAATTTAATTGTACATATGTTCTAGTATGTACCTAATGTGCTTAACTTTATTTATTTTTATTTTCTGATACAGTAATGTGTACATAATATAAGAGATGTTCACTGTCTCCTTAACTAGAAATCTGTGCTAAAGGAGACAGATTTATCCGTTATATGTGTCACTGAATTTCAAAATCCGCTATAACACTTTTTTAACAAATTTGTGTTATATATATATATATATATATCATTGGATTCGGAATCAATGTAGTGTATGTTTAATTTTTAAAATACGCTTTGTTAGCTAGCATTATTAAGTATAATGTTAGGGTGAGCAAAATCCGCTATAACGCGATGTGACTTTCAAAACTTGCCGCGTGTTTTTTTTTCATCATAATGAAATTACATATTTATGTTCAAATTAATACAATAATATATAATCATTTTATTCTAGATGAGAGTAGGTAATAAATTTTATAAAACAAAGTAATAATGCCCGTCATTAAAGTGTTGCAGTTTTGCATGATTTTAAAAAATATATAAAATACGCGTTATAGCAGGTATTGAAAATCAGCGACTCATATCTAACAATACCAAAAACATATAAGAATTTCTTAAGTGGAATTGGTACACGTCATCACAAACTAACGTTAAAAACGTTAAAACATCGCCTTTTGATACTCCTAATGGAAGTTGTACCGAGATCTGCTAATGTTTAATGGTGCGCCCGATTCAAAATGATTTGTGTGCTTAATTTTCAAAGTTTTTGTCTGCCTAAACTTGGAGACACAATTCTGAGCATTTTGTGTCAAACTACGGAGGTGGTGGTGTCGCAGTGTCGTGGTGTGTTGTGTCAGCAACCGAAAAGTCCCAGACGCCTATGACAATATTTAATTTAATCGTCTACTTTGCAAGATGTGTTAATTAAAATCTGTTTATTCGGCTAAGAAAGTTTTACTTAATTCGAAGAAACAAAGTGTATACAATAGAGACCTTTGTATATATATATTACGAGGGCTGTATAATAAGTACCCGTGTTTAACGACTGACGCAAAATCTGTAAACCATTGTTTAACGCCATCTTTCAAACAACGCCTGTCAAAATCTCAGACAGATCTATCGGATAGTTTAATTTTGGTAACTGTTGAAAGTGGGCATGTTTGTGTTTGTTTTATTTTTTTCCTAAAAATTATTCTAACAATTTTGTATCATCAAGTAACAATTTAAATTAGGTACTAAATTTATTAAATATGAATTAAATATATTAATTAGAAAGATATACATATAAAATTTTATCGAAAAATATTGTTGCGCCACCGGGATTCGAACCTGGATCTCTTTCGTAACCGGGGAAGGTGCATTATCCAACTATGCTACAGCGACAATATTTTTAGCGACAATTTTCGAACCTATATGTTACCTTTTTGATATTAATACATTTAATCGTTCCATTATTTGAGAGAGCCATCTACCTTATTTATACAGAATCTCAAATACCTTTGAGTAAACTGATAGCAGACGCCAGAATTATCAATTCATTTTTATTAAATTTTGGACACATTGATACAACTTTATTATTGTCTCCTAAATACTAAATTTATTATAAAAATAATTATTGTTTTTTAAAAATAAATTATGTTAATGAAACAAACAACAAATGTTGATGGTGTATTTTAATTCATTAAGTGGTTAATAAAACAAAGTTAACAATTCAAAATAAAATAAAGTTTGTGTTTGTTTGCAATCATGGAAAAATAGCAATATTGGCCAGTGATTCGATTCCATTTCTCGGATGGAAAAGTCGCATGTCGTTTATAAGGATCATGCACCTTCGATGACTACCATTAGATATTGGTTTAATGAATTCAAGCGTGGCCGAACATGTGGTCTACAAAAGATATGGTCTACAAAATCCATGATATCTTATAATAGAATCTTTATTTTTATGTCATTTAAATGTTTTTTTATAATTCATTTTTCATGCTATATGATCTATACAAATTACAGATACGTAAAATGCAATTATAGTGTCCAATATTGCATGCAGAATTACCATGTCAAATTTAAACGTTTCAGTGTTCCGTTGTGATACTTGCACGAAGGTTTATTAATAATTAGCGTATTGTACAACATTAAAACTATTTGTTTAATTTAAATATTATATTATATAGAATTAATTTTATGTTATTTTTGATAGTAAGCCACAAGTAATTAAAAATATATATATTTTAATATACTGAGCTACCGTCGAGACTAGCCCGGATAGCAAATAAACTATCATTGAATATATTCTCCAATTTATTATCTTCATCTCGATTGCGGCCACCGGCCACACTCTCGTCCGATAATTAATTTTGTATCATATTTACTTTATGGATCAGTTAGTGTGCGCTCATCCTGACACAGTGGTATCAAACCGATCGACGTTAAATTAATGATAGTAGTATAAAGTTCGCTATTTAAAAAAAATTAATAATAACAAAGTTAATATTATAAACATCAACAAATTATTAATAATGTTCTTTGAATCTTCAGTGAAGTTACCTGGGCTATTCTGCGGATCGCATTGCAAGTTGCAGCATCAGCGACTGATAGCATTGATTTATACTGAGAATATATCTCTTTATAGGACTACATTATTACAATTTTTTGTGTAATTTGTAACACAATGGTGACGGAAAAATTGCTTTAATTCACATTTAATATTTAATTTTTATCTTTAATTTTATTATGAAAAAACATGCTAATATTACATAATTTTTTTCTTTGTGTATTGCACTTCTGATGAAATTTTCTATTATTTTACAAATTATGTTAATGCCTGAACAGGGTGTGTATAATAATAATAATGTTATATGCGATATTTTTTTTATTTTATAATATGCGGTTAGTAATAGTGAAATACTGCACTCAATTTTATTTTCAAACATATACGTAAATTTACTTGTAATATACACAATATAAATCTAAATTTTGAAACAATTCTGACTATGCGCCCCGAGAATTGTGCCAAGAAAATGAGATTCGGTTAGCGACACGGAGTTCAAACCCCCGCCCTTGCATTTGTTGGCAAGGGCGGCTCCCACTCACACCATCCCTGAGATGATGTAATGTTTAAGCGCGATATAAGCCGGAAATCCGTTACGGAAAACATTTGACTATTACGAACAAAGCATTGCGCTGGTGTGGAAATTTGCGTGAATTTATAGGCATTTGTGTATAATCCGATATCAAAACGAGGAAACTTATCGCATAACAAACAAATAATACAAGATACTAATTTCAAAGTCAGCAAACTCCAATATATATTTTTTATAACTAACAATGCAGTTAACTACTCACGTAGCTTTGCGCAATTTGTTAATTTATTATAATACAAGCAAGTGACGTACAACTGTCTCTGAATTCAGTACAACAACTCATACAGAATACTGTTCGGATTGGCGCGTTATCGCAGCGCATCTACAATGTTTGCCGAAGTCCGTATACATGGATTCGTTCCGCTTCTGAGACATCGAGTTGCATCAACTCTCTGGTGCAAGCGGCGCCCTCGTGGAAAGCTGGTTGGCAACGACTACAGAATAGCTACAGCTAATATTTATATATGTAATATTTATATTTTGTTTATATTTATATACGTATACGTCAAACGAGACACGAATATTTTTATTACATAAAAATATAAAACGTTTATAAATCATTAAATAGCTATACAAATGGGTCTTTACATCAAACAGTTTGATGAATAGCCAAAAATGTTGAGAAAACCATTATCGTTAGATTCATCAATTAAAAAAAAAACTTCGAGAATATGTTTTGTAAATTCTAGATGGGTTTATAAACTAATATAAGTATATTATTTGTTTATATTGGAGCATATATATATACGTATTTATGTATGAATTATTTTAAAAATAATAAAATAATACGCGCTGAATAATAATTCACAAGACAATAAATATCCATATTCGTATATGTAATGAGAAATGATGACTTCAGCTTGTCGAAATTAAGGAGACTATGTACTCTACAGCGGAAATTAAAAGTGAAGATCAATTAAAGTATTTTGCAAGGTAAGAAATTGTAGCCATTTTATTGTAGAACTTTGTAAAAAGTAATTAATTATTTTTATCTTTGTTCGTAAATATTATCTTTTAAATTTTAACTGTTTTTAAAAGATTCTCCACGTCGATGATTTTCAGCAAAGACTCACATCTGGAATATCAAAATCTGTTCGTAGAAGACCCCCGAGCGTTATAATGAAGCTTTTACAGGGTGAATATTATGTTCCAGGCCGATTTTGTTTGGCCGCCATTTTGGTTTGGCACACATTTGTCAGTTCGCATTTGGTAGTCGTAGATAGCAGTTGATTACAATTTATTATGGAGCATCTAACGCCTCAACAACGTGTTGAAGTCATTAAAATATTTTATCTAAACAATAATGGCAAACTGTAACCATTAACGGTGATCGCTATCGTCACATGTTGGAACACTTATTGGTGGCCGAATTGGCTCGATTGGACCTGCAACACATGTTGTTTCAACAAGACGGCGCCACCTCACACACAGTCCGAGCTACGTTTGAAATTTTGCGAGAAATTTTTCCCGATCGCATAATGTCAAAAAGTGATGATATCGACTGGCCTCCTCGATCATCTGATTCGACGACTTCCGACTATTTTCTGTGGGGGTACTCGAAAGGAAAGGTCTACGCCAATAAGCCAACAACAATTTCGATGCAACAGGACAACATTCGAAATGAAATTGCTGAAATAACACGCGAAGTGTGCGAGAATGTTAAGAAAAATATGGTTAAAGGAGCACGCATTTGTGCCGCTGCCAGAGGCGGCTATTTGTCCGATGTCATATTCCATACATAATTATAATAAACCAAATAATCGAAAAATAAAAACCAAATTAAAAAAATGTGTTTCATTTCCTAGTTATTCAAAAATAACATCGGCCTGAAACATAATATTCACCCTGTGTAGTTGGGATAGTGAAACACTCCCCACCAATCACATGATCTTGTAATGGACCATTTAGACTACTTTACGGGAGAACCTGGTAGATCATATTCAAAACTTCGTGAGGCTCGGGTACCTGCGCAAACGTAGACGGAATTGGCTAATACAGGTTTATTAACTAATAAAATACATTGAATATATCGACCCGCCCTACGTAAAATGATTAAAAAAATTAAGTATTTCGTATAAATTTGATACATATTTAAGTGGCAGAAATTTTTTAATATATTCTATTATATGACAAATACGACCGAAATACTAAAACATGTAAAAATGACTTATTTGTTGGATAGATATAAATGAAACAATGTTATAACTCTACTTGAGTTTATTAGCACCACTCGAGTAACTTTCGTCGACAGGTTAAGTATTAAACTAACTACACACAAATATAGGAGACAAGTCTTAGGTAATTGTAGAACAATTTTTATCAATAATAGATTTATTTGTTAGTTACGATACTATACGTAAAAAAATTTAAAAGAATATAATATTTATTTTTTATTATCATTATTATATAATGCAATGTAATTAAAGATGTTTCCAAGCTTATAAAGTATTTGTAAGCATGGGCGAGAAACAGGCGGAAGGTTCACTTAGGTGACTTTATGACCTTTGCTGGTTTCAGCACATAAGATAAGAAAAAAGAGACAATGAGAAACTAGGACAAAACGGGAACCATAGAAACTCATCACCATTCCTGAATCTCGATGCAACGTTAGACGCGCGCGCGGCGTGACAGACGAATCGCCATCAGGCGCGATGGCATCATCAAGACGCCGGTTCGCGCTTGTTGGAACAATTAACGGAATTAACGCTGAGCGATGAAGACGCTAACCTAAGCCTTAATCCAATTACTATCCTGAGACTAGCGTCGAACGTAAAGAGGTCACATCGCAGCTGATTGTGCGAAGTTTTCGTCAGGTTCTACCGATGAATTAAAATTCCGGCTTCATTCACCTTCGTTCGCTACGAAATTCGTGGCTTTATTTACAGAATACTAAGTATAATTTTCTTCTCCATTTTCCCACGTGTAAGTTTTTATGTTCTTTTTTAAACATTTCTTCCACTTCACTTCGTTGCAAAAAATAAACAATTAGTTTAGCAATGTTAATAGATTATTGAACTACATTTCACTATTATGTTTACAATGTAAACGATCTTCCTCTCTAAGCACAAGATTTATCTCCTATAGAAAGGTAGCACGTCTTGAAACAATACTGATTTATGAATAAATACTAGATATATGTAAACATTTCAAAATAAATATGACAATTACGGACATTCACCTGGTAAACGTGTACATTTATCCTTGAGTAATATTCCAAATTTTATAAAGAAATTAATATACAATCCTACATACACAACAGCCTTATCATTCACCACATCGCACAGCAACGAAATTATATACATAACTACATAAATAATTTTAACCAAAGTAGTTTCTTCGAATCTGACAATAATTTTGAATGCGAAACACAGTTGATCGACAAAATGAATAAATAAATATTTGCATACTTTTTAATTATTAAGCGACGGATGAACGGACGTGAATTAAAATGATTTTCCTATTATATTTTCGTTGAATTTTTGGGTATATAAGGTTATCAAAACTATTAATTAACTAACGAGATAAATAAATATATTTTCAATATTCGTTTGTCGATCAAATTTATTTGTAATGCAGCCAGTCTATCCAAGCAATGCATTGTCTAAGTATGCAAATATTCCAGTGCATTATCCTTATTATATAATTATTTGGGAGCGCTTAGATTCAATGTTTAATTTAGATACAAGCGAGCGGGCGCTTCACGTCTAATTTTCAGATTTTTTTTGCGAAGATTAATCCACAATCTCTGATATGTACATACTCAAAATATTGTAAAATATACTGGTCTAAACATGAAGTTTAAAAGAAAAATTGAAAAAATACTGCCTTTTCAGACGTATTCAAGTATATATGTTAATAATTCGAATAAATTTCATATAATAAATGATATAGCTCCATAATTCAGACAAAAGATTCTCAGCTTCAGCGGCATCTATACTGTTACATGAGAATGAATATCAAAATTTTCAAAAAATCCATAGATGGCGACAGTATAGTTGGTAATAAATAATGTGGTAACATGAGTAAATAGGTGAACGTTACATTGTGTAAAGTAATCATTTAACCTAGCCGAAAACTTCCCATGTAAAAATAATAGCTTCGTCTCTGTGAGACATCTATATAAAGATTATTCCAGATTGTTTATCCGGGTAATTTACTTTCCTACCACCCCGGAAAATCGAGAGGCTACTATATCATCAACTATCAGAAACTGTAGGAAATAATTTATAAAAAAACATTAACTCAACACACTCCTCTGAACCAGAAACTCTTCTAGTTCAGTTCTGCGTTAGATTATCTCATGCAGTCTCCCGAGAGATTCATTAAGCCGATGAGGCACGCGCAATTCAGAGCGGCATTCGTTCGAGTGAGGTCGGAAATCGTCAGCAATCAGTCAGATTCCTGGTATACGATGATCAGACTCGAGGGACTAAGATGTAAGATTAGATCATACCTGATTGGCCTTGTTGATCTGCTTCTTGAGCCCCGCAAACGCCATGGCTGGTGCTGCTCCCGCGGCTCCGTCCGACTGCCTCCTGCGATCTACTGCACCAGCGGTGAAGCCTAGAAATATTAAATATTACATATGTAACGGTTTAAATTATATTTTGCCAGATAGAAAACATTAAACAAAAGACAGCCCTGTAATTGTCCCATATTTCTATATATCTTCCATTAAATATTATAAAAATACCTTCGTCTCTATGAGATATCCGATATTAATTTAATAACAGTGCCTTTGTAGCTAATAATCCAGTAATTGTGTGTTCTTGGACATATTCAAATATTGCTAAAATAATATACTAGTCAAAATAATAAAAATATATAAAAATTGAAAAATATTGATTTTTCAGGCGTATCTAGTATAATGTGTTAAAAAACATTTTACAAATAAAGAATATTGCTAGAAATAATTTTCAAAAAAATCAGATTCTCATATATATACAGACTGTTAAACTAACACTATATATACAATTTTTGATAAATATGGAGATTGAGGGGTGAGAATGGGTGAACGTTATATATATATATATATATTAAATATGTTCGTTCATAAGACTTATTACAAAACGTTTGTTATTGGTATAAATCAAAATGATTTGCAAATCACTCACCGCCGGTGTAATGTTTTCTAAATTAAATAAATGTAAAAAGATCTCTGTTTGGAACCATAGAAAAAACTGTTGGCTTTACGTTGGAACTTAGGCCAGGTATTATTTGATAATCCATGCTACTTAGTAACTACATGCATGCATAACAAGAGAGGATATACCGTCACACATGCCTACTGCTGCGCACACATCTGTCCTATTTCTACTTAATGAGGGGCTATATATTGGACACATAGGCACCCCACAAAGCGTTCATATTAAGGTGGCAACGCTATTTTAGTGACACAATGTGCGCAATATATTTGTGATAGTGGTAACGTGGCCAACGACCCAGCAAACAGTTTGATAAATTAAATGCATGTAGAGTAATTTGCACCTTCTAATTTAGGTGTTACAAAACGTTAGTCGAAGTATGTACTAATTAAAATACGTGAATCACCACATGGCGGATACGTCTCTCCTAACCTTACCATACATACAGAATATCTATCGCTGGATGAATTCTTACCCATGACCATCGTAAATTAATATATATATAAATGAATATTTGTTTGTTTGTTTGTTTGTCCCGTATGCGTTCCTTTACAGTTCCTCCAATTGCGATGAAACTTTGGTGAGTTGTTGTGCACACGCCCGCTAAGGTTTCTGAATTAGTACAACCATTTTACAATAGGTGGCGCGCGCATCGTTTCAACAAATGCGTGTATTTCATATAGTTAATTGCCGAAAACGAAATACCAAGCGAAGAGACAACGTATAATTCCATCAAACTAAATTATTTGAATCAGTGTTACTAACTAAATTTGACACCGAAATAAAGAAAGTTATTTCACCGGCTCAGCATGGATTCATTTCGGGTAGATCAACTCTTACCAATATTGTGTATGGTACATCAGCATCGACTAGTTGAAACTATTAATAATAACCTTCAGACTGATACTGTGTACACAGATTTTAGCAAAGCATTCGACAAGGTTTCTCGTATTATACTCATCCATAAATTAAAAGCCTCGGGTATCACTGAGAATATTTCAAAATGGTTTGATCGTCCAGGATACTATACGTGAAAATCTTTGGTTATACATCGACTCAATTTGAGGCTTCTAGTGGTGTCCCTCAAGGCTCACACTTAGGGCCAGTTTTATTTTTATTATTTATTAACGATATCGTTGCTACATTTGACAAAGTCGACATATTGTTGTTTGCTGATAACCTTAAGGTATCCTGAAGAGTTGAGTCGATAAATGACTGTCTTATTCTTCAATCTAACCTTAACAAATTACATGAATGGGGTAAGTAGAGAGGATAGAGATAGATCCCCACACAAGCTCGAAGATTGTTGAGATTTCTAAGAGAACCATTTTCCAGTATCTGATTTACCTGCGTGTGCCAAGTCGTCATCTGTTTCTAGTGCCATCAACCTATACGTATATGCTATTAAAATATCTATTTAACTTATTTTCAATATATTTTAATCACAAATCAGTCTTCAAGGGTGGGCGGTTTTGATAAAAGAAAAAAATAAAAAAAGATTAGATTTAACGATATCATTTTTTTTATTTATTTCACGATCACTGTATTTATTCATTGTATTTACATTAGGGACGGACATAAAATAATAATTTAACAATTTTAGAACGATCGCACACTTAACTTAATAAAATAAAATTATTTTTTCCTCAATTTTCGTGAAGAGCCATGACAGAAGCAGTATCATTCCAATAACCATAAACCTTTTGATATTCACGGCGTCGACATTAAGGCCCGTTCGGTATGGAATGTTTAATGGCTCCACGCTTCGGCGGCGATAACCGCCCGGAATGGAAAACGGCCGTTGGATCCGAAAGGAAATGAAAAATGAGCGTTATTACCCGTAAGCCATAGTTTTGTTCATTCGCCTACCCCATAACTTATCACAGTTGTCGAAATGTGATGAGAGATACAACTCAAAATTTAAAATGATTCTATTTTGATGATTGCATTAGATCATTAGAAAATGCTAATTTGCTCATTTATGTTACATTTGAAAGATGTCAGCCAGAGTGGAGATTTTAACATTGATATGATTTTAATAAAATACTTCTGAAACAAACAAGCTAGTAACAGCTTTGTTTCAAAATTCACTCATTAGTAAAAAAAAAAAAAAAAGTCCAGGAAGAACAATACAATTTACGTAACAATACTAATTAAATGTATTAATTAGAAAGATATACATATAAAATCAATTTTAACGAAAAATATTGTTGTAGCTACCGGTATTCGAACCTGGATCTGTTTCCGATCCCCGGGGAAGGTGCATTAACCAACTATGCTAAAGCAGACAGTACTTTTGACGATAAATTTTCGAACCCATATGTTACACATTTCAAATTAATACATCTATCATTCCATTAATTGAAAGCCATCTGCTATGTTTTTGTAACATATGGGTTCTAAAATTTGTCGTCAAAAATAAAATCAATAAAAGTCACCTTCCCGGATTGGAAAGAGATCCAGGTTCGAATCCCGGTAGCGCAACAACAATATTTTTCGATACAATTGATTTTACATGCATATCTTTCTAATTAATACATTTAATTAGTATTTAAAACATCACAGACCGTCTGTTCTGAATAATTACAACTTCACAATAAGAATATGTTCTCCTTAATAAGACATTTATATTTAAGGCACGTAAGAAATCTTTGAACAAAAATTAACCCAAATAATAATGTACGATAATACAATTTAATTATTATAAATAAGATACCCGATGTGTAGCAAAGTAAAGCAACATTTGGTGTTGATCTAACTTTGGAGCCCTGAAATTACCTAATACCGAAAGATCGGGATTATAGTATGATAATCACTGGAGTGTTTCTGTGTATCTTCCTAACTTATTTATGTAACTTGTTTTAAATGGTATAGAAATACATAAAAAAATTGTAATTTATATAAAATACGTGTATTTATATAAAATACTGATTAGTTTATATTCTTTAAGTGATAAAAATATTAATAAACTAGAAAGATATATAGAAAAAAATCCATTTGTTACAATATAAAGTTGATTGCATTTTTAAAATGGAATAATAGATGTATCAATTTTATAGAACTACAGTATATATGACGTCATTCTACATAGTCGATGTGGCGAAACTGGATAAGGATTTTATTTACCCGGAAAAAAAAAGTTCCAGATTCAAATCCAGGTAGCGACAAATAGTTTTTTTTTTTTTTTCGATAAATTGATTTTTTCAATATATCTTTCTAGTTGATTCGTTTACTTTATATTAAAAATAGCAACTACAACTTCACAACAATAATGTGTTCTTAAAAATAAAAATATTATTTTGGAATTTTTAGTGCCTAAATTTATTAAACATGATATAAATTTCTTAGTATCACCTTTATAAAACCTTTTATCTAACCCTAGAAAGGGTGACGGTACCGAATCTAGTTCTCTTGGGTGTAAAACATTACCATACAATGTGTATTATTTATTTATTATTTTGCCACATAAGAGGCCATACTAATTAAATATACCGTTCGGTAACTTAATAACACAAACCTATCCACAAATTGCCGAGTTTTAAGGAGAGAGGAAAACAAGTTTTATTTTATCAAGATTGAGGATTGATTTTAAACTAACTAAAGGTAATATTAGCAAACCAAATTTTAACATATATGTAAATTCTTAACGAAAACACATCGTTCTGAAATTCAGAACATTTATTTTATACAGATATTTATAATGCAAATTAAATTAAATTAATCGATTAGAAAGATATATAGAAAAAACTTATCAATCGAAAAACAAATCGGTTCCTACCGGGATATGAATTTTGAACTTATATTATGTAGTTTTTTTAATAATTGATACATCTGTTATTCCATTTTTAAAACTTTATATTACAATGAATTCCAAATATATTTCTTTCGTATCACGGTAGCAAACAAAAATTATTTCTTTGATAGATATATTTCATCTGTATATCTTTCTAATTGATTCATTTAACATGTATTAGACATATAAGGCAGACTGACAGTGCCACCTTGCGACGGTTAGCCGAGGCGCGGTAACACGTCAAATACCGAGTCACAGAGACCTTGCAGTAGCCACCGCCAGAGATGATAGAATTTTTGTATAAACGAAACGTATTTTTTACATGAATGCAAATTATATTGTCAGGGTTTAAATTTTTGTTCCAACAAGTCATATTTTTTTAAAAAGTCGCGTATCTTTTTGATTGCGTAAGTGGGTGAACAATCACGCGGGTGACACCAAAATTAAAATATTGGAACAAGGAATTTGCGTTAGTTCACGTCTATATATTTGATAGAACCGTTTATTATATAAGCTATCAGATTGATTAATAAACCAAATTTCTATATGTGTACTAAAATAATTTTATATTAAATAGAAAGATATACACATAAAATAAATTTTATTTGTTGCTACCGAGATTCGAACCTGGATCTCTTTCCAATCCGGGCAACGTGCATTAACCGAGCAAACGTTCGAACCCATGTGTTACACTTTTCAAATTAATACATCTATCGTTTCATTATTTGAAAGCCATCTACTTTATTTTTACGGAATCTCAAATACATTTGAGTAGTCCGACAAGAGACGCCAAAATTAACGATTCATTTTTATTAGTTTTAGGACACATTGATACAACTTATATATTATTAAGGGAACACATTGTGAAGTTGTAATTATTCAGAACATAGGTCTGTGATGTTTTAAATACTAATCATGTTCTAAATAATTACAACTTCACAATAAAAATGTGTTCTCCTTAATAATTTTATATTAGTTTATGTACACTAAAAACAAATATAGACTAATAACATTTAAAATAACACGGTATGGCGTCAGAACGAAGAATGATATTTTTGTTGTGCGCATTTGAATATTTTAAAGTATTTCTAGGCAACAGATATTTCATCATTGCTCAATTCCAATATAACGCGAAACAATAAACAGATGCCAACGAAACCATAACAGTGAACACACCGTGTGATGTAACCACAACACGGAAAATTATAAAGAACAAACAAATTTGTTATTATAAAATTGTTATTTATGTTATTCATGAATAAAATATGTATTGTAAAATTCACCAGGGTACAACAAAAATAATATTAATTTTAGAATGGATTTTAACCGTAGATAGCGAATACCTACTCTATTATCCATTTTTAAAATGTTTAAAAATATGAAGAAAAAAATACTAACCATCATCGTGGATATTAGAACTAGAACAAAAGATAACAATAAACCAGCGGATAGATAACAAAGAAAAGTCAAATAAGTTGAATGATAATTTCTGACGCAAAAGTAATTACAGGAAACAAACTGGATGTCGAAGATAGAGACGTGAGGGTTGTTAAGAGAGGTCTTGGACGACGGAAGAGACGAAATTTATCACGCAATTTCCTCGCAGGGGCGGGCTGTGAGGATACAACGCCACATTATTTTGTTCCGACATTTGCCTCGTTCACTATCACACTACATCTTCTCATCGATTGTAAAAATTTCTAATAGGGCCATCCCCCGATATCTCCCCTCTACTGACTCAATTTACACCCTTACTATTTATACACTCACTTGAGTTCAGTAGTCTATTTGGTCAGGTTAGGTTAACTAAAGTTAGTAAAAAAAATCTTATATTGCTAAATTTGAAAATATATTAAAAAAAACTTCTTCAATATTTGCAAAATTACTTTGTGGCCTCATTTTATATGAATAATTAGACAAAATACTTTATTTTAACCACTATTTATTGATTATTCTACATGTTTCGATACCTATGGTATCTTCTTCAGGTAACAATCTATACTGAAATTAAAAAATACAAGAATAGATAAAAACAAAACTATAAAGTGGTGAATAAGTAAGAACTAATATGGTTATTTATAATATTTAGCTTACTATTAACACTTTTTCTTATTTCTAAAATTTTAAATTTATCTAACTGTAAAACCCTAGTATATGTATGTATAATTTCGAAAACTTTGGTAATATCAAAACAAAAAATGGTTTGTTTCCAAAACGTGATTGGAAAATTCTGAATAGTTATTATTTAAGCATCTCAAGTGCTCTTTTAATTTCAGTATACATTGTTTCCTGAAGAAGATACCACAAGTATCGAAATATGTAGAATAATCAATAAATAGTGGTTTAAACAAAGTATTTTGTCAAATTAACTAAAAAAATCTAAAAAAACATTTTTTTTTCCAAAATGTTATTTTATACGCCGATCAGAACCCAGCAAATAGTGGCGGACAGATAGCAGGAAGCCGATTGCTACTTCAAACCTCAAAACTGGACGGTAGGCGTATCGTTGTAAGTCTAGACCGTTGACAATTTTGCATACACCGCACAGAATGATAGCTTAACTGCACTGTGACGTCACGTAGCCGATATTACGCGGTACGAGAATGGGACGAATATTTGAAAATGGAACTCTGGCCACGGGCCAATATCGTGTTGGTATTTCACGGTGCCGTTGCGTGGGGTAACCCCGCACAACTACCATTAAATAAATATATTTATTATACTATTAAGGGGAACACATCCTTATTGTGAAGTTATAATTGTTCAGAACATAATATTTCAAATAGTGGAACGATAGATGTATTAATTTGAAAACATGTAACATATAGGTTCGAAAATTTGTCGTCAAAAGTACTGTTGCTGTAGCATAGTAGTTAGTAATATACCTTCCGCGAATTAGAAAAGACATCCAGGTTCGAATTCCGATAGCGCAACAACAATATTTTTCGATAAAATTGATTTTATATCATTCTAATTAATACATTTAATTAGTGTTTAATATTTATTATATTTCACTTTTAGAGTTCTTAATGTAATCAAACATATCTTGACCATCATCGGAATATTACTAATAACTGGAGTCAAACCCAAAACGGCAAGGTCAACTTCAGAGCCTAGAGATGGCTCAGTCTCTGCACCATCTCTTTCTCAACCTGTATTATTTTAAATTCTCTCATTGCGTAAACAACATTCCAATGGCAGCGTTTCCCTGAAAGAGTTGAATTTAAATTATACTGGATGACGTACAAGGTGACACATGACATGGCGCCTCTGTATCTTCAAAAACTCTTCATCCCAGGCAACTTGAATAGTAGACGTTAAAATTTCAAGTCAGTCGCAGGAAGGGTTGTACAACCGACCAACCGTTGCCAGAAGTCTAAGTTTAGTGAACGGACATTTGCGGTGGCAGGACCAAAAGCGTGGAACTCTTTGCCTTTTGTCATAAGAAGCAGTGCATCAGAGACTTTATTTAAAAATATACTAAAGACGTACAAAACGTCATATCCATAGCTTCAAATAACAAATACAAAGATAGTGTGACTTAATAGATATTTGTGTAAAACTTATTCAAATGTTATTATTAGCACTTAGTAGTTAGAAAATGAGGATGTGACATTTAGATTTCACTTTTGGATAAAACGGATGAGCCTGTCTCTTTCAGTGCAGATTTCGATCTGGTTAAGGAGACAGTGAACATCTTTTACGTATACACACAAAACAAACGTGTTTGTAGTCTTGTGGTTATGATGCTCGCCTAATTATGTAGTGGTCGGGGGTTTGAGCCTCGTTCCAAGATGCCATCAAGTTAGTCCTTGAAAATAGTAAGAATATTGATGTGACACGTATTACGTGTAAGCATTATATGTTATTATTATATTATATAAATTACCTAATTATTATCTATTAAATGTCTATTAAATGTCTATTAATTTTTTTTAATTAATGACAGCTACTTGTAAATTAATGAAATAATTTTAAAAAAGTCATGAAAAAGTATATTATTTATACATGCCTTAAATAAATAAATTAATTAATCTTACACATAAAAACCCAATATATTTTTGTATGTCAAGCATAGGAAAATTGATCTATAGAACAATAATATTTATATTTTTTAAATAAGCAAAATTAACTTTTTGGTTTAATTTTTTTCTTCAGTATGTCAATAACTAAATCTACACTATTTTAAAAAATAAATTAAAAGAATATATTAGTCAATTTTCATAACGATAATTTTTTAGTATGGAATAAAACTAGATATGTAGTACTGGGGACGATAACGCGTCACGCGCTCCAGTCGCTACCGCCAGGGACAACCCATGTTTTCAAAAAAAGTGTGGAAACATAACCAAGGTAACAGTGACGCGTTTTCATCTCGCCGACGAAGTTTCATTTCAGAAATATATCGTCGCAACCACAGAAATGACGCAATATCTCAGCTAAAACCAAAATATGAAGCCAACGGAGTTAAAATTCTGTAGATTTGACATATTAAATTTACATTATACTTGGCAATGAAAAAAATACAATTATTATTTATTTGTGATGTATTATTAGACAAATATGTATGTTATAATTCATGGCTATCCGATTCTAAGGCGTGGTTGTGAAAATTATGTGTGGGTAGTAAATTTTTACTATAGTAAAATTAAATACTTTTTTTTGTTTGTGAAAACGGGCTGTTCAAACGTTGGTAAAATATATTTACTCTAAAGTACATTCGATAGTAAATTAACTTTACTATTCAATATCAGATGGTAAAAATCGTAAGTCGTTAGTTAAAAATGGCGGCACCTGTTTCAAAAGTCATCTGACCACATTGATACTTAGCAGTACACGACAATGGATCATTCAATATCCCGCTATTAGTGATGAGAGTTCGATGATGATCTCGATGTTGAATTTATATTAGCACACTTATATTGTCAATGGTGAATATTTGAAATAAAATCATTTCGGTATAATTCGCAGATATTTGATGATTATTCGCCTTGCGAGCTTATATTAGGCGGGATTGACTTTGACAGTAGTAAATTTGACGTACGAACAACACGCAAATAATTTTATTTTTACCACGGGCGATGGTAAAAAGTTAATATAGTAAAAATTTACTACTGATCACGCAACTGACCTTAAGGTCAGAGCGGCACCGAGATTAGACACACTAACGTACGCGATTTCTGGTCTCACTGCTCTTTGCAAACGACAATGTTTGTAATTTATCTAACCTTTCATTACTACACGCAATTCAGAGCGAATTAGCGATTCAGTATACATTATCAAATTAGATTAGTATCTATCGATTAATAATGTAATGTTTCATTTCCTCACTGATGTTTTCGGTAAAATAAATTTGTTATACATATCGGCAACGGTTACTTGCAGATTTTTGGGCTTTTCTGCCAGTGCCAGTATCTTAGTGAGTAAGATTAAAAATGAACCACTTAGGTGGTTTTGCCATACGGAACGGATGACTGAGGAGAGAATAGAAAGAAAGATATATGACTCAAGTGTTGATGGGACCAGAAATAGAGGACGTCCGCGGAAGTAAACCAGATACTAGAGGATGGTCCTGTTAGAAGCCTCAATAATCGGCGAGCTTGTATGAGAAGATGTATGAGGCGAGATGTATGATGTCAGGACAGAAGAGTGTGGCGCTCTATCCTCGCTGCCTACCCCCGCGGGGAAACGGCGTGATGGTAAATTAGTTAGCTAGTCTCTAACCTCACTGACCGACGGGGTTGAGATCAGAAAATCATAATTGCTAGAGCCCTCAAAAATGCGACATCCTGCCCTGATCAGCGAAAGATCGAGACCCTGAAATAGTTTATAGACAAGCCAAAACTGCGATAAAGTGTACACGTGACACACAGACAGACGTAAACAATTTCCAAAAGATTTGATGAGTATAGCATATAAACTCAGGAATCCAGAATAATTTGCATGTGTTAGGTATTTTCTGGATACTGGCCGTCACTTTGAGTTTGAGCCAATGATAGATAAGCCCAAGAATCATCACGTATGTCTTATCACTTGAATTTTTTACACTCGGTTATCACATGAAGGCCAAAAATTGAAAGCATCTCGGTATTCGACCTTGAAAAATAGTAAAGTCAAAAGTTTCACCCATATAGTGAAGTAGCATAATTCCAGCAAGATGAACTACATTTATTATGTAAACTCGTACAATAAATAAATAATAAACAGAAAAGGATATTGAACCAATCGATATGGATCGACCTCGTCATTTCTCGAGTCAAGATGCCGCGCACCAACCAATCCAAAGCCGACTCTATTTGTACCCGTGGCGATCAATTTCTAAACTACCCAGCAGCTACTTGTAGCCAAATAATATTTTAAAAAAAACGTCAAGTGGCTAGTCGGTGTTCCTTGAGAATCTAATTGGCTCATAAATACATGGCGATGGCCTCCTGAATGGACTTTCAAAGGACTGAATGGATTTTGAAGAATGACGCATCAACTAGTATAAACATGAATATTATTTATTTAAATACTTGCAATTCGGGATTTAGATTCAATCATAATTTTAACTAGGAAACTTGCGTGGGGGAGGGGGTGGATGTTTAACGAATATATTTATTTATTGACATACATATTTTTGTTATAATAAGAAGTGAATATATTATAATATAACATTGTAATATGTTTACTGTGCGGGATGGAGTAGACTCCACCTCTGATATATACAGCGTTGTCCTGGTTTCTTTGCTAGACTGAAGTCTGTGTTAAAGTAGCCAGTTTTTTTCGTGCTGTTATTTAAGATACGACAGGAATAAAAACAGAGATAAATAAATTTTAAATTTATTTTAATATTTATTTAAAAAGAAAATGAAGTGGGAGTGTTATAGAATTAGTGTATTATTAGTGTAGGCACTGTATAATGGTTATGTTAGAATGTTGGATATCCATGGTTCTGATTGATCTCTACCCGATTGGATCATATGTTGGGTCCATATTTGTTTAATCTTATTGGAGTTGAACGATTTCCAGTTTGTACTGAGTGTGTTGTACCGTTTCGGAGCTAAGAACATGTAGAATCTTTGATAAAATATCGTTGTTGCTCTCGGAATTGTTCGTTGTTTGTCTTGTGTTGTGTCCATGATTTATTGCTTGGGGTGAGTTGTTAGTATAGAAAAATTAGACGAGTCTCAACATAAAGATTTGTCTGAAGAATGATGAGACGACTTGAAATGTGGATCTAAAAAAGAATGCTCAAAATAAGCTGGATGTATAGAGTTACAAATGAAGATGTTACGGTTCGGATGAATAAAGAAAAGTATTTAAAACGATAAGCATGTGAAAACATAAATATCTCGGACATGTGATTAAACAAGTGTGAGATCTTGCACCTCATAATGCAGAGAAAGATTGCTGGAAGTCGGGACCTTGAAAGAAAAAGAACCCGAGGCAATGGTTTGACCAGTCTACTGTAGAGCTTTTTGTGAACAGTGATGATATTCAACATAGCCAACGGCTGTTGAACGGATAGAGCACGAGAAAAAAAAGAAGAAGAGGGGAATTCTTATGTTTTGCACAGATCCTAAAGAGTAATTTAATTCAAAATTTGGTCGTTACAGAAGAAGGGTTAAACGATGTGCTTGCTATTCAGGAGATGGGAAGCAGTCTTCTCCAAAACTACGATTCTAAGGCAGCAAATCTTCATTTTTCTGGCGATTGCAGGATCCTAGACTACGATTCCTAGTATATCCAATACAGTTAGATAGACAAAGTACCGAAAATAATAGACATATACAAAAAAAAACAATAATCCAAATTTTCAAAATTAAAAATCAATTTAATTTTAGGAGCCAATTCCGATCTACAAGAATTAGAGACCAATTTGATATTGCAAAACTCCAACCGCAACCCAAAACCACTAGATTTATCAAGGTATCAAATTTTTTGACAATCTCCCCATCACAATTAGAAAAATTACAGACTACTATAAATTTATATCTGATGTAAAAAGAAATATGTACACAGACTAACTGAAACAAATTCTCATATATACTCATTCTCTACAAACGAGTCTTACTCTCATAAAGAAAAAATAAATGTTAAAAGAAATATATATATATACATCCTACAAAATCCTAAAATTAAATATATATATATATATATATATATATTTAATAATTCCATAATAGATAAATGATTATACATAAGTCACAATACTATTATTTTTTATGCGTATTAAATAACTGTGTTTTTATTGTGCATTAATGCATTGCTCGTAATGCATTTCTATCCAAGACACCATTCAGGTGTTGTCTATAGGTGTCCGTATTCGCCTTGCTAACTATTTGATAGATGTACTCAATCGCATATATTTCTGAGGTATTCACTGTGCTCTATCTATTGGCCCTCTCGATTTTCGTTAGTATTTTATTATGTACCTCTTTTCGTGCGCTTTCTTTATTTAACATATAACGTACATCTTCTAAATAAAAGTAAATAATTGTCTTTTCATTGATTGACGCATTGGTATCCAGAACATAGATCAAATGAATCCTATATATGTCTCTAAATGAATGTTTCCATTCTGGAAATATCACAAATAAATTGATAGAATATAAACTGAGGATATGTACGAAAAATTTGATAACATTTCGCGTTTTATCACACAGACTGTCGGCAGCCCGCCCGCCTACAGTCTAACATCCGTCAGATGTTTTCACACATATTTGACGAACGATACGCGGGATGCTGTACGGGTGAAGGAACTGGAAGAGGCGATGGCACTGAGTGATCTGCGTGTGAATAACGTACATATCTTTATTCCACGAATTTATTAGAAAAATCAAATGTACATTATGCTCTTCATAATAACTAACACTTTTGGAATCATTCGAAACCTTTTGATGCGAGTCAAACTTCAAGAATCAGTACAAAACGGCAGAACTATGTAACGGATGATCCAAACTTAACCATTATTTGATTTTTTTGCATAATTGATGCCCGATTTCACCAATAGCAGTTGGGATATTGACATTGTGCTTTAATTGTTTCTGGAGCATTAGCTTGTCTTTCACATAACCCCAAAGAAAAAAAGCCAAGAATTGTTAAATCGAACGATCTGGGCGACCGATCGATGTCTCCGAAACGATCAATTACGCGTCCAGGAATTTTTTTATGTTGATTGAAACTCAATTGTTTCTAGGCTAATTGGCACGTAGCCCCATCCTACTGAAAAAAGACATCGTTCAAAAGCTTTTCAACAATTTCAATGCGCAGTTCAATCGTGCATCGATCATTTTAATCAATGGTATTGTATTTATTTAAAAAATATCACATACGACGTTTTTAACCCTGAAAGATAAAAAAATAGAGCGATATTTAAATAACGGATGAGTTTGGATCACTCTATATAGATGACGGGATGATGCCTTTGAGATGTGGCATACCATAAACAGTTAAAAACACAAATGTCTCCATTCTAGAAGAACTAAACATGAAGGATAGATTCTCAAACTTTTTCCAAAGACGAATATTTAAGTTTGTAGCCGTCTTGCGAGAAAAGAAGATAGCTTAGAGAAACTAGTTGTGGTGTAGAAGGACGGAGAGAAAGAAGAAGTTCCTTCACCATTTGGACCGACCAAGTGGAAAACAACAGGCACTTCTTTGGTGAAAGCCCTCAGATCTGCAGGATGCCGAGAAAAGTGGAGAGAAGACTAGTCGAGAAGGCAGGAATTCATGAAGTTCACATCATGATGGACCGACGTAGATGATGATCTAATCGATGCAAAAATGAGCAACATGGCATACGAGGCGCGCACAAAATCATTTTTACAACACATTACTTTCTCCGGACGCTACACACCTTAAACAATTTCTCAACATAGTCGCCACTTGTCATAACAGGGCACCAATTTTTGTATACCTTCGTCATAGAACGACGCCGCCTGGGATGAAGACCATGTCTGTACTCCATCTTTGAGTTTATCATCGTCATCAAAACGCTTGCCACCGAGGAACCGCTTCAGATGAAGAAAAAAATGGAAATCACTTGACGCCAAATCAGGACAAAACAGGACACACTTGGCGATGAATGTCAGCTGGTTTCATGTTTCGTGCATTCAAGAAACGAATCACGGACAACACTGTCTTCACGGTGCACTAATGAGCGGAATAAACATTGTTTATCGGAACACGGTCTAGCCACACTCAATATATATTATTAAATTAATGAGAACATATTTTATTGTGAAGTTGCAATTTCAGAATACAGATCTGCAATATTTTTAAAAAATGAATCATTTAGAAAGATATACAGATAATTCTATTTATAGAAATAATGTTTTTTCTATATATCATTCTAATTAATTAATGCAATGTATATTATGATGCATTGTATATCAAAATATGGATTATTTTTATTTATTATCTTTGTTTTATAAACCACTTAATTGAGTTTAAATACATCTACCGGTTTCGAAAAATACCATTTTCTTCTTTAGGATATCATAACTAACTAAAAACATATATTATTGTTTCTTTACCAGAATTTATTTTTAAAAAAACACAATTATTTTTAAAAAAAAATTTAGTAACTAACTCAAATTGTTACTTAATACAAATTTACTCGAATAATTTTTAGGAAAAAAATTTAGAATGGGACTCGTAGTTAGATTCAGTCGGTTGTTTATAATTTTTTGATCAGTTTTCCACGCTTTATTTATCTCCAACGATTCCAAATTATTTCATTTGTGACCAACACCTCTAATTGAGTGGTTAACAAAACAAAGATAATAAATAAAAATATGAATTTTAACCACAATGTTAATATTGCTAATTTTAAAAGTGTCAAAATATGGATTTCTAAACATTGTTTATCGAAATTATTCATTTCACATCTCAAACAGCAGTCAATGGTAACAAATCTTGGGACGTTGGTTCGAAAAATTTAGGAACTTACTTAACTCAGCATCTTAATGATGAAGGGGATCGTTAAGTACAGATTGTTCAGCGGAAAAATGTTCAAGATTAGACTGTAATTGCTCGTAAACCACGAGGGAGAGGTATTGTTCGACCCGCGTGATTTGCGGATTTGCCAGTCGCAATGAGTCACTGGTCGCGGGAGCGCAACATGTTGAGCAACATTTAAAATGCGATGATTCACTGGTTCGTGCGCGTCGCGCTTTTTGTACTCACTTTTAATATTCGACGAGTGAGTGAATCAGCAAGTACGGAGGACATACCGCACCTTACTTTTTTTTTTTTGTGGGGATACCAACGCTTTGCTCTCGCGTGCTCGCTAATTTAAGAGTCCGATTGCAAGAGTGTCTTGAGAGAAATGAACGGCATTTAGACGATATTGTTTATAAAACATTAAATTATCATCGTTAAACTCCATTTTGTATCAATAAAATATGAGAGGAACATTTTAGTTTTTTTTTTCATTTAATATTAAACATGAAAATTTACGCTGGACATCCTTTACTACTAATTATGAAAACAATCAGAATTGATTAACCGAAGAGTCATATTGTATCACGATAAAATTCTTATTTTCAAGCACCTCGATAACCATTTACGGTAAAAAAAAAAAAAAGTTTTCAGAGAAGCAACAAAAAATACCTTTAAAAATTTCAATTCGCGTTTAATCCTAATTATAAATGAAGTTGTAATTCGTTTGCAAAAATGTGTATAATCAAATGGTGCTTTGAATGGAATTCAATGGTCTATATTTTCGGAACAACCGTAATAAAAACGGAATAAAATTAATTTGAAATCATAAAAAGAGATTTTTTTAAATGACCGATGTTGAAAATATTAAAATATTCAGAATTAAGCAATAACGTAAATGTTAAAGAAAAATATTAATTAATAACGAAGTACTGCCGCACCAGTTGGTGAATGGGTAACGTTGAGTGGGCGAGCCATGGGCGCACAACAAGAGTTCAATTATGTGGGCAACACTTGACCTTTCGACTTTCTTATTAATAAACACGTTAAATATTTCATATTCTATAAATCAAACCCGAGACAAAACATAATAAGTAAATATTTATAAATTGCAATATATCAACAGGATCACTGACACCAAAATAAATTATAAATATAATAACTGGAAAATAACTCAGGACAGGATTAGACAAGAAATTATAACCATAATTTAGTTTAAAAAATTTAAAAACCGATCTTGTTTGTTTTATGTTATGTTCCCACACGGACGGACATAAACAAAGATTGCAAAATCTCGACAATCTTAAACCTGATGTCGCCGGTGCATCATCGACGATAAAATTTAAACAAATACTGATTAGAAAGATATACATATAAAATCAATTTTATCGAAAAATATTGGTGTTGCGCTACCGGGATTCGAGCGTGGATCTCTTTCCAAACCGAGGAAGGTGCATAATTCAACTATGCTACAGCGACAGTACTTTTGACGACATATTTTCGAACCCATACGTTACACTTTTCAAATTAACACATCTATCGTTATAGATGTCTCACAGAGACGAAGCTATTATTTTTACATGGGAAGTATGGAAGTCTTGGGTATTACAGGGCTTACGACCTGTCATCGGCTGGCTTAAGTGGCCACTTTACACAATGTAACGTTCACATATTTACCCATGCTACCACGTCTATCAAATTTTTGGAAGTTGAATATCATGATGGAACATTTCAATTATTCATTACCATCTATGCTGTAGTGCCCAACACTTCCATACTTCCCATGTAAAAATAATAGCTTAGTCTCTGTGAGACATCTATATCTTGATGACAATCCCAGTAAATTACAGTAATTAAATCCTACAAAGATTTGGACATACTCGAAATACATCTATCGTTCCATTATACTTTGTTTTACAACAATATTTTTCGATAAAATTGATTTTACATATATATCTTTCTAATTAATACATTTAATTAGTATTTAAAATAAAATAAACCTATGTTCAGAATAATTACAACTTCACATTAAGAATGTGTTCTCCTTAATAATAATTAAGTAGTTTTAAATTCTGATTTCTATTAAACTTCACATCATTTTCACTTCAGATTGCCAGTAGATTTTGGTGTATTACCTTATTAGTTGAACATATATTTGCGTAATATAATGTAAATACATAACAAATGATGTTATTGAATATATATTATAAAAATGAAAATACTTAAGTATTCTTAACTTAACTTAACTAACTAACAGAGAGGATAGAGCGTCACACTCTTCTGTCCCTGACACACAGTTCTTGCCTCATCCACCTTCATACAAGTTTGCCGATTATTGAGGACTTGAGGTCGTGCCAAGTCTTCCGCGGACATCCTCTATTTCTGGTGCCATCAATACTTGCGTCATATATATTCCTTACCATTCTCTCCTCATTCATCCGTTCCATATGACCAAACCACCTAAGTGATCCTTTCTTAATCTTACTCACTATACTAAAATCAGCTTTACATTATTTTCTTATTTCTTCATTCTTTACTCTGTCACAAATGGACCTGCCACACATACGCCTAAGCGATCTCATTTCTACTGCATACCCTAGATACATAAAAAACACGTTCGACATACTTGTACATATATAAGACACGCGATCTCGCAATTTGGGTATTTTGTCTAACTGGCAATGACACTGATATAATATGCATCATACGTTTTGCATTAAAGCAATATGATAAAGAATAACACGACAAATGTCAGTAAGTAAATCGATACAAAAAAAATAATTAAAAAATGAAACATTAGCACCGCAGCTCGCACCCGCTGTCTGTGTTCTAGAACATTCCAAAGAAGATAGACGATAATGTCACACGTTCGCCATGATCAACGTTAGTGCAGTCCTTTGCGCGTGGAATCCATCGTACGACAGGACTAGAATATTATCGGTCGCCCGCGTGTCAACGGTACTTTATGAATCAGCATTACGTTATCACATGCCCGTACGCACGCACCTGAACTAGAAACTATTGACATTTGTCGGTTACAAGTCACGTCACGTGTGGTACGTAGGTACCAAAAAAACTTCAATGCTCGAGTGTCCTTAGTGTTACAGATATTTCATGAATATTGAAACGTTACATACAATTTTTTTTGCGTAACAGCAAGCTGAACACCATCTTGCACCTCACTTTTCGCTTATTGTAACGTCACACGACAGTCGGGTGACTATAAATCTTTTAATGAAAACACATTTTTCTGTGCTTTTCTAATACACATTAAATAAATCACATAGAAAGACATACACAAAAAGCTTTTAATCGAAAAAATATTCGGTTGCTACGCTATAAATTGATTTTTTCTGTATAGTCTTCGAATTGATTAATTCACTTTGTTACCATTAATTTGACATGGCGGTTACTTTGTGGTGTAACATGATTATTACAATTATCATAACTAAACATTGTACCACACACACGTTTCAGAGGTGCAGTCCCTCTCATCATCGGGTAATAACTAAACTAAATATAATATTTAATCGGATAATAGTCAATTCGGATGATGGGGTGAGCCATGGGAAGAGCGGGGAGGTTTCGGTCGTTAACGGGAATATGGACAGTTAGGTAATGTTATGTTATTAATTAGTGTTATCCCCTCTTCCCAAGCCCCGCCCCATTACCCGAATAGACTACAATAATGGTTTTGGTTTAGTTTGATGATAGGAACTGCACCTCTTGAAGCTATAGAAGTGACAATTAAAATAAATTTATGACTTTGTGTGATAAGAAAATTTTCAGTTTTATTATTATATTTTTTCACAGGGGTGCCCGTGCCGTGTGATATTCAATTTATGAAAACCCAGATCCCAATATGTGAAGACTTCGGAAAAAAAAGACTTACGATATAGATGCACTGTATGTGCTGCTTGGGCCCATGCTCTTTATAGTGATGAAGACAATCCTATACAATATCTTTGCGATTATTACAAAAATTAACCATTGCATCTTTTTTCATTTTTATATAACTAGATATCTCTATTATATCCAAAATAAGATATTTATTTTAGTTTTTCTAATATTGTAATAATACTTGTTATTTTATTTACAAACGTTTCCAAAATATATGATTTTTATGTTTCTATGTTAAATATAATTATCAGATTACATTAATTTGTTTCCTTAAATATGTTCCAAAAATAACATATGAAGCTAAGTACGATATAATCCGAAGCTGCCGTGCTACTCCGTACTTTCATTACTTATAAAAGAAATGGTACAAAACTCTTTTATACACAATTTAATGTATAAAATAATTTTATACGATTGAAGCTGATTACATAAACTACCTGAATTCAATAAAACAATTTCAATAAGTCCTCACCATTTAACTAAAAAAATATAACCGAGCTTAGTGTACGGCAACAGCCTGCGCTTCCCTATTTCATAACTATACTTCAGTTCTTACCTTTAAGAAAAATTTATTGCGCAACTTATTATTTTAATTATTAAGGAGAACACATTCTCATTGTGAAGTTATAATTATTTAGAACATAGGTCTGTGATTTATCGGACTACTCAAAGGTATTTGAGATTCCGTAAGAATAAAGTAGATGACTTTCAAATAATAGAACGATAGGCGTATTAATTTGAAAAGTGTAACATATAGGTTCGAAAATTTGTCATCAAAAGTACTGTCGTGCTGTAGCATAGTCGGTTAATGCACCTTCCCCGGATCGGAAAGGGATCCAGGTTCGAATCCCGGTAGCGCAACAACAATATTTTTCGATAAAATTTATTTTATATGTATATCTTTCTAATTAATACATTGAATTAGAATTTTGATTATTTTAATTGTTTAATTAACTAAACATTGTACTACTCACACGTTGAGTTACTTTGTCACAACAATAGTTTAGTCTAGAGTCTATTCGACCTATTTGGGTAGAGCAGAGGATTTTTAGTCACTAATGAGTATTAATTAGGGAACGTGACGTCATTAATTAGCGCTTTCTTCGATTTATTTTTGTATTGTATTTCGACGGTTTCCAAATTAATCATTGTTAATTCTTTATATTTATATTATTTTTACCGAGTGTACTCATAAGTTATAAGTTTACTAAGTCTTTATAAGTTTATAGCCATCGAAAGAATGGTTAGTTTTAATTATGTGATGGGAAATTGCGTTGTTATTATTTTTTTAGATAACGGCGTTGATCTTTTATTTTCGAATTAATGCCTCTAGCGGTTTTGTCTATGTATTATTTCGTTCCGTTCCAGGCCCCACCAAACTACCAAAACAGGTCGACCCCCAACTGTATTGAGATTAGTTATCGCCCGATGTGAGGACACCTCCTAAAATTACAATAGTGACAAAATTGAAATTCGTATAAAAAAGACAAACACAATTACAATATCGGTAGGTAAAAATATTTAACTTGCTTAATTAAGATATATAATAATTGTTGATATTATAAATAAATATCGAGCAGCATCCACAGCTGTTCATTTATTCCTTGTCTATCATGTTTCTATGATAGACAACGGATGAACATGTCTCCTTTAGTACAGACTTTTACATTATGAAGCTTGTTCACCTTTTTTGTATATTTATAATGTATAATATTTACGTATATTAAGAACATGAACAGAATAAATAAATAAAATAAATCCACCTACACACCCTACAAAATTTTGAATGGCAACAGGGATGGTCGCAGAGATGCGAGCTTAAGTAAGCGTAAATATGTTAAATGGTTACAAATTACCTCGACGGGTGGAATCTTCATTGATTGTGGGATTTGTAATATAAATCGTTGTCCAAATCCACAATAAAATAGGGGAAGGTTACCAGAGGTCAGAGGTCTCTTCAATTATTCTAAAAGGTGGACTTCAAATGAAATAGAATTTAAACCCCTTAGGGTGGCCTGATTTATGTATGTACGTGTCGTACCTACATACTTCCATCTACATTATATATTTGATATCTAAATAAGGTACAAAAAAATATTACGTAATTTTTTTTTTACTGTGCATGCAATTTTTAAAACATACAGACAACTGGCATGAAGTTATTTTATATTGGATACATAGCAATTCATTTATTTATTATTTTTATTTTGTAAAATAACAGAAAATTACAACAGAAGTGGAATACAAAAAGAAAAAAATTTCATAGTCTCAGCATATTTTTACATAATCAAAATATAAAATGTGAAGTAGCAATTTATTCGTCGCCGTTGAGTTGAGATACAAAAAATTGTAATAGTGTAGTTTGTTAACGAATTAAATTTACAGCAAAAATGTCGACTACCTCCGCATATTCATTCCCCAAAGAATGCAATCTGGAGACTGCGGAGTCAGCTAGTGCATGAGTGTTGAAATTATATTTATTATACGTAGTTTCCAACACGAAATTTGCTTTGCAAGAGTTGTGAATGAATCGAGCAAAAAGGTAATTTCAATTAATGGAATTACTTAAATATACCTTATTTAAACAGAGTTTTTGTATAAATTCATGTAAATCTAAAACACTTTACAATTATATATTTGTATTTTTTATAAAAAAAAATTGTACAATTAAGTTGTATAGTATATATTATTAAATCACAAAGTGGCTAATCAATAAATATGATTTATTAATTATTTTTTACTATTTTATAACAGGTTGATACGATATATGATACATGGAATAAAGATCGCATAAAGATTATACAGAAGCGGTTCATGAATGAAATGTCACGTTACGAAAATAGAAAAGTGTATTTATATACCTGAGATGTATCACGTGCTACTATCCAATTAACGATCTGCCTTATGTCTAGAATACAGTCGATTCAGTCTTAAAAATCACAGGTAATCAATTGACAAACGGAATACTTTGCCTCGGTGCGAAAATGTTCACAAAATAACAAAAAAAAAAGTTCCAGTAATTTACAATCCGACAACGGTAACGATCCTAATAATAAAAATAATCACATAACATTACAGTCACGAGCAATCGACGACACGCGTGAAAATAATGTACGAAAGACGCGTGCGGACCAAACGAGTGAGTGGACAAACAGCTGAAGGCTAACCGCGACTGGAAAACCGCCGCGACTACGACGAGATTGTATGGATCCACTACAGAAATGTTCGCTTTGTTAGTCTTGTCTACGGAAAGCGCGAGGTCGCTACGTCCGAACGCTACGGCGGCCTGCCTGTATCTGCCTGCTACGCCGGCTCTACGCTCCAGCGAACGAGCGCGCCGCTACGAGCGTGGGCGGCAGCAGCGAAACCGCGCGCGCAGCGGCCGGCGCGCATAATTAGGGAAGGTTCAGACAAGATGAATCGTACGCCGACGGATTTTAAATCGCAAAATTAAAGGGGTTGACAGACAGTATTCTAATCGAATTTTAAATTTTACTAACCCGTCCGTTAATCATTCAATTTTAAACACGATCACTGATGATGATCTAACATTTCTTTAAATATAGTCATAAAAGTTTTCACTACATTCTAATGGTGCCATTATGGTACCAAATCAGTAGAAAAAATTACGACACTCAAATTAATTAGTTATAAAAACTAATATATATTTAATTTCCTAATTTTGTTGTATTTAAGAAATTAATAGCGCGAAAAATAACATTATTTTTTTATTTTCAATTGTTAACTTTGTTTTATTAACCACTTAATGAATTAAAATTAAAGAAAAAAAATTAAGGATAGAAAAAAAAATTAAAATACTAATTAAATGAAAATATGAATCAAATATATTAATTAGAAAGATATACATATAAAATCAATTTTATCGAAAAATATTGTTGTTGCGCCACCGGGATTCGAACCTGGATCTCTTTCCTAACCGGGGAAGGTGCATTATCCAACTATGCTACAGCGACAATATTTTTAGCGACAATTTTCGAACCTATATGTTACCTTTTTATATTAATACATTTAATCGTTCCATTATTTGAAAGAGCCATCTACCTTATCTTTACAAAATCTCAAATACCTTTGAGTAAACTGATAGCAGACGCCAGAATTATCAATACCTTTTTATTAAATTTTGGACACATTGATACAACTTTATTATTAGGAGAACACATTCTTATTGTGAAGTTGTAATTATTCAGAATAATTACAACTTCACAATAAAAATGTGTTCTCCTAACTAATTAAATGTATTAATTAGAAAGATATACATATAAAATCAATTTTATCGAAAAATATTTTTGTTGCGCCACCGGAATTCAAATCTGGATCTCATTCCAAACCGGGGAAGGTGCATTATTCAGCTATGCTACAGCGACATTATTTTTGACGACAAATTTTCGAACCTATACGTCACACTTTTTTAAACTAATACATCTATCGTTCCATTAATTTGAAAAAGTGTAACATATGGGTTCGAAAATTTGTTGTCAAAAGTACTATCGCTGTAGCATTGTTGGATAATGCACCTTCCCCGGTTTGGAAAGAGATCCAGGGTCGTATCCTGGTAGCGCAACAACGATATCTTTCGATTAAATTGATTTTATATGTATATCTTTCTAATCAATACATTTAATTAGTATTTAAAATATCACCAGACCTATGTTCTGAATAATTACAACTTTACAATAAGTATGTGTTCCCTTAATGAAAAAAAATATTTGGTTAACGAAACAGAACAAAAATATTTGGATACGAAACAGGAACTATTCCTATACGGAAAAGGGGTGTTACCATTTTTTCACGTTAATCATTTAAGTTTTCAACGAATTTAGGGTTTATATTTTGTAGTTTTTTGTAAATGATACATATATTATTCGATTTTAAAAACAAACAACATTATCCCTTTTAACTGCTACTTCAACAAACTGCTTCTGCAACAGTTTACATGAAGAATAATATTTAACAGAGTTGTATACTATTTTACAAGACTCGGTACTAATTTATCTTCTGATCCTTCCCAGAAGTGAGATTATTTTAGGAATCATTTTAGACACGTTTCTTGTATTTTGCGAAAATACAATTTACAATTTAACCTAGAAGAAATGCCAGTTTCATATATAAATAAAAACGTTAAGTGATGTAATATTAAAATCAGCACATACGGTACAACCTTCGATCAATAAAAATACCGCTTTGGTCATCGTAGAAAAAAATATCATCGATTCAAAAAGAATGTGTAAAAATATAATAAATAATAAATTTAATGTAATATGTATTAACGTCAGTCTGACGGGGCAGGATGTCATGTCTGAAAGAATAGATGTGTAGAATATTTAATTGCAGGGTATACAATATCGCGGTTCGATGTAAACCCCAAATCGTGGCTGTCTTACTGAGGTAGATGGTAGTAGAACAAGCTATAAGTAGTCGCTATATTTCACAAATGTCAAAATAAAACGCGTAACGCGTCTCAGACACGTATATTATACCACCCTTGCATACAATATATCTTTGTGGTTCGAAAAAAACATAAAAAATTATATATATAGTCCATTGTAATTAACTTTTATAAAAACTAATTAATTAATTAAATAAAACACAACGTTGTTTACTTCACACTACACTTTAATTCAAATTGAAACGTTTTCGATACTTACTGCATCATTTTCAATAATAAATAAATTCATAAATAAGATTAAATAAATTAAATTAAATCTCCCTGACTGACAACCGATTCACGGTCTGCCGCATGACAGGCGGGAATACTACACAACAACAATGCCGAGAAAACAAGCAGTAGCAGTTTATAAATATCTTAAGTCCTTTATTCATACTGGTTTCTTACAAAGTTAAATTATTTTAAAATAAAATAAAAATGTATTATTATAGTTTTAATGCTACCTGAATGCATTAAAATATCACAAAAAAAAACAACATCATATATTTTATTACGTTATATTTGGTACCTACCGCGCACGAGATAAATTGGGAATTGGCATTCTCCAATTGGCAACACTGGCCGCGTAAGGAAAAGAATTCTGGCTACCGTTTCTTTTCTGTTGACAGATCTTGACGTGCACGGGCGTTAGTCCAGTGTAAAACCATCGAAGATGTGACTTCGTATAAGAGAAGAAGAGTGAGAATAATTTAATATGTTTGGCATCTACGTTGTCCTACACCATAAGTAAATTTTCTATTCGCTAATTGTGTGTGTGTAATTTCAGGATAGAGGCATCTCTTCTTCTTCCTAGTTATTTTTTTATTACCTTCTTCTGACATGACGGGAAAGTGGTCATGCCACGACAATACTTTCTACTTCGGGAAGGATTTCTCCTGAAGAATGAAGGAAGGGGTACGATTTGATCTCTGCCGCTAATCAGTACACGACGGGATAATTTTACAACCAAAAATGACGCAAGAAATTCGTGACGAGTTAAAACCCAAGATGACCCAGCACCTGACGTTCTGGCCAGTCAGATACAAGTAATTCCTGGTACCTCAGACATGAAAATCTGGATGAAGACTGCGGATTTCTGTGCAATGGACATTTACTTCGCGTGTATGGTTATAAAATAATTTTTGATGTAATTGATAATATTGAGAGTCTTATTTTTTCATTTCATTTTTTAATTTAAAATTAATAACTTTCTGAACGTGTTGAACCAATTTATGATATGCTTTTTTTGCAACATTTAACCTGACAAACTGGTCAGGTGATAAATTTGTGTAATGCCATTTCTTAGGTGAAGATTTTCACATTTCAAAGAGTCGAGTGTTTTATCACACTATTACTTGTACAATAATCTATTGATTTAGATATTCAAATGGTAGTAAAATTTTATTATTTTTATTGAGGCAAAAAATTCCAATCTAATCTTTTCATCTTATCACATTCTAGTAATGGATCTCTTACAGCTTTCTACTTAATTATTCATATGTTTTTTTGTATTAAATTAAGTGATAAAATTTGTAATATTCTTTTATTTTTCCCTGAGTATGATGGCTGAAGTGACAGGCAAGACATTATGGCAAATTCTGTAACCAAAGACTCACGCCCATCATGTGAACCTCTGAGCAAGCCGATGGTGTGAAAGCATGGTGTCCTATCCTGACGATTACCTGTCACGTATAGGCGACCACGTCACAATTGATATGAGCCTTATTTGATTGTGTTATCGTAACTGTCAGTAGTGTATATCTACATACATATTACTTGAGCATTGTAACCAACCTACCGCAAATGATACAAAAGAACAAATATAAATGATACAGAGAAAACACTGTCCATCTGATCTAGTAAGGTGGGCAGAAAACACATGAAATGTTAAATGTATTAAAATTTTTAATAAATAAATGATAATTTGACGCCATAATTTACTAGGGAACAAGTAAAAGTAGCGGAGCATACGCTTAGCACGTGTGAGGTACCGGGATCGATAGGCACTCGGCGCCTCTAATATTTTTTGATTTAATAAAGGTTGCGGAGGCTCTTGAAAATACCTAAATGAAGTTAAAATAAAATAGGTACATAAAAATCTTGCGAAAACAAACAAACCTTAACCTAACTCAGTTTACGTGACAAAATTCACTGGGGAACTCGTTGAATAATCATATTTTATGTAAAAATCCATCAAGGAATACACGGTGGATTCTTGGAAAATATTCCCTTCAAGAACTGGGGAGGAAAGCAGAAAAATATATTTTTTTACAAACAAAATAATTATGTGAGCAAATCCGGAAAATATACAGTCAACATGAAGGGGAGATGAGGTTCGAAAAAAATACCATGTTAATCTGCTGACTTAAACAGGACAATTATTCCTACCCTTATTTCAGATACTTCACATGAAGCAAAGGGGAAAATAACATACCCCCTCAAATTTTTAATTGTCTACACAAAGAGATTTTTACGAGAATTGTAAATTATTCTTAAAAATCAGTAAAGTAGCCTTCTAATCCAAAGCGTATAAAAAAGTAAATTTAACATAGAAAAATGTGCTATTTATTTTTACAATAGTACCCATTTGTCCGTAAGCCCTGTACTTACCACCCCTTACTTCCATATATTTTCCATTAAATATAATAAAAAATAACTTTGTCTCTTTGTAATATCTATGATATATGATTATTTAGTCTTATGTTTAGTATTAGTAACATTTCTGAAGATGGTGCGTCAGCATTGCAAACATTATAATAAATAACAAATTAATGAAAGTAAAGTGTTTTTATTTCAAATATAATTCAAAATGGCTTTTCACAAAGTTTCACAAAAATTTTTTAAAAATTATTATAAAAGAGATGTATGTTATAAACGTTAGATGTATTTAATGCTCTGGTATTTTATTTTGAATTACTCAATAGCAGGAAAGTGTTAACATAACATACATTTAAATTAATTTTAATGGTGCTATATAAAATAGATTTAAAAAATTCACGTGGACGGTAAAATTTTCAGTCATTAAAAATTAATTATAAAAATTTGCGCTAAAACATTTACTAAAACCAGACACAAATAGGATTGTTCCTCTTGTTTGAATCAAAAACCGCCCACGCTAAGACTTACCGCACGGTTCGAACCCATCGAATTGTTAAGCAAACGACCAAACACGCAATGAAAGGCATCCCTCTTTTGTAATGACGCCGAGCAGAGATCACTCGAATGAAGCGGACTTTCTTGCTGAACCTGAAAAATGGTCGTCCGGAACCACCCCGACAGGGCTCTTGTCTGGCAAACGGCAAAACATTATTCCTGCACGTAAAAGGGCTCAAGGGGAAGGTGTGGAATTTTCCAGAAGGAATCTAGAACATTTAAATTCCTTCTTGATATTATCTGTTCCACTTGATTCGAATCGATGCGGAGTGTTATATCAGGTATTTAATTAAGTGTTTGTTGAAGGAACATTTTCCAAAGATTCATAGAGCGCCGGCCTCGAAATGTTTGTCGTTAATTTAATTAACCCTCATTAACATAATTTATTATAAAGTTTGTTAGGTAATTTCTGGATACCGGGGGTTTATTAATTATACAAACCAATCAAACGTTTCATACTACTCAGTTCGTGGGGCACTGTCGTGGGGATCTCATCAATTAAATAGGGGTAGCAGAAACAAAAGAACGCTTCATAATCATTTTCTAATAACCAAAACACCAACCATGAATACAATCCTTCAAATAATCTAGAATAATACATTTAATAAAAAATGTATTAAAAAATTGCGTTGCAATTCTAATGGATTTAGAAGATACAGAAAACACATAAATAAGGTAATATAATGCATTCTATAAATTCAAGAGAATTCCAGGAAGTGAAGACTATTTAGATTTTTTTTTAAATAAAGATAGTATTATTATTTAATCTATCTTGTCACATGATCACATCCTACATTTAAGCATTCATTTATCTTTTCACGAACTTTAAAAGCAGTTATAGTTAGAAGATTATAATTGGCACATAGAGAGTTTCTCACTGGACTACCGACAAATCTTCGGCGAGGTATACAACTTGGAAGGTGCTGATCACGAAAGTACGTAACATTATAATATTATATAAAAATTGAATCCATAACACACGCGAAGAATTACATAATTTTTCCTAAAATATGAAGGCTTTAAAGAGATTAGGGGTGTGTTATGTCATACGCAACCCCTTTCAGACCGCAAAAACTTTAGCAACACGTACAGCCACCGGCCTCGTTGAACCTATTTCCCAAACCGTCGCATATAAATGAGATACACATCGTCGAATGAGTAGAATATTATTTTCCAGTAACTTAAACGATATTCTACGAGGAAGAAAATATATAAACCTTTCGCGTAGTGTGACCCACAAATGCCGAATCGTAATGTGCACCACCGCTCGCTGTTACACAGTTAACAACATTAATAAATAATGTGCACATAAAGCATGACTCTATTGTACAAAGCGACATATCGTACGCTCGCAGTCTTCACGCGCGTGATATTAAATTAATACATTATTTGTAAAGTGCCAACTGGCTGGCTCTGTTTGCGTCCGTGCCAGATTAAATGTGTTTGACCAAAAAATAATGTTACTTTATTGGCAAAGCTCGCTGCGAACATTGTTTTCAAAGCGGACGCGTAACGCGAAACGGAACTGGGACACCGAGCGTCACATTCACGAATGTTCCGTAAAAGCAATGTGTTAAAATTTACGTTCGTCGAAAATTTCTCGCGAAATAAATAATAACTTTGAGACATGACAGTATTGTTGTTTTTGAAGTAAAAATTCTTCAATTTATTTATTAAACTTTACTGACATACATGTTTTTGTTGTAACAGAGGTGAATATATTATAATATAACATAATAAACATATGATATCATTATATTGCTATTGACTCGTAGTTTGTTATGTGGGATGGAGTAGACTCCACCTCTGATATATACAGCATTGTCCTGACTACTTTGCTAGACTGCCGTCTGTGTTAAAGTAGCCAGTTTTTACAAATAAGAAAGATAAAGATTCGACAGGAATATAAAAAAATATCTCACAGAGACGAAGCTATTATTTTTTATATGAGAAGTATGAAAGTCTTAGGCATTACATGGCTTACGACCTGCCATCGGCTGACTTGAGTGATCATTTTACACAATGTAACGTTCACCTATTTACCTACGCTACCACATCTATCAAATTTTTGTAAGTTGTATATATGATATCAGGATGGAACATTTCACTTATTTATTACACCGGTATTATTAATCCCGGTAGCACAACAATAATATTTTTCGATGAAATTGATTTTATATGTATATCTTTCTAATTAATACATTTAATTAGTTAGAATAACACATTCTTATTGTGAAGTTGTAATTATTCAGAATAATTACAACTTCACAATAAGAATGTGTTCTCCTAATAATAAAGTTGTATCAATGTGTCCAAAATTTAATAAAAATGAATTGTTAATTCTGGTGTCTACTATCGGTTCACTCGAAGGAATTTGAGATTCCGTAAAAACAAAGTACATGGCTTTCAAATAATGGAACGATAGATGTATTAATTTGAAAAGTGTAACATATAGGTTCGAAAATTTATCGTCAAAAGTACTGTCGCTGTGGCATAGTTAGATAATGCACCTCCCCAGGTTTGGAAAGAGATCCAGGTTCGAATCCCGGTAACACAACAATGCTATTTTTCGATAAAATTGATTTTATATTTATATCTTTCTAATTAATACATTTAATTAGTATTAAAATATCACATAAATATGTTATGAAAAATTGCAACTTCACAAGAACAATGTGTTTACCTAAAAAAAAAGAAAAAATATTTAGTTCCTACCGAGATTCGAACCTGGACCTCTTTCCTGGATAGGCGGATGTTATTTGTATATCTTTATAGTTAATTTGTATTAAATACCATAGAACTATGTTCTAAAAATGCAACTTCACAACAAAAATGCGTTTTCCTTAATGATAAAATTATGATGGTTCACACTCTTTATCATTCTAATTTTCGCTGAATAAGCGAGACCTGGACACTCGGAGAGTCCTCAATAACGACAGTTTAAAATAGATACATTCGAAATGTATTGCTTTAGAAGAATGTTACTCACCCCGTGGACAGCACGACGCCGAAGAAGACCTGGAAGAGTGTCACAACAGTGGTAGATGCGTTGCATCTACCTGGAGAGACCCTGGAGTCAGCTGGGAGGGCGACCCAAGACCGGAACATATGGAGGTACATTACGAGCCGAATCTCATCTGATTGGGGTCTAACTATATGTCAATAATGTCACGAAGGGTGAAAGAAGAAGGAGAATTTTAGAACGTTCTAAACTTATCTAGATTATAATTCTTATCCCAGACGGTGACGACTGGAGCGCGCGAGTTCTCGTGGATCGATTATGAACGTTATTTTTTTTTCGTTAGAAATGTATTTATTTATATACACGCACGTTATTTTTTAACGTTGATTCATAAATAAATATTTAAATTGATTTAGTTAATAATATTATAAATATATCAATTAATTATTTTAAAATAATAAAATCTCAATATTAAATACAAAAATTAAGTTAATTACGACAATGAACCAGAAAATGTCTGTCAGAAAATTTATGTAAATGAGTTCTTCCCCCTCATACCAATTGATTCCGAGTAGCAAAAATACCAGGAGCACAGACATCAAAGGATGTAAACGTCCGCTATTTGGCTACATGTTACGAACGTAATATACAATTTAATTTGCGAACGATGATGACAATTCAATTTCGTCCATCTGTTCGTTACCTCCGTCATGAAGCATTTATTTTTTTAATTAAATTTCGGCATTCCTAAAAAATATATTTCTTTTAAAAAAAATAATACAGCCATACGAGTGCACTACTAGGAGCGCAGAATGAGCCGGAGAATGGGCTACTACGAAATTTTCTACGCCGAATCGGGGTTGGAAGAGTATGGGGAGTTCTCCACTTTGCTCATGCGCTCCTACTGAAAATGTTTCGATCGACAGTGCTCCCCTCTCCCCCCACCGACAACCCCTACAGTAAGGTAGCGTTACCCCCTTACCGCCCGGTCGCGGTCCGCAGAATTCAAATTGACAAACAACGCTGAAGGCACCGCGCAAAAGATAACGTATACACTACGTAGAATCACAAAACACGAGGCAGATAAACATGATTTCTTTTTGGTCAGTTAAAGTAATCACACTAATACCTCAAGAACGAATTACAAAGCCAGTAAATCCACACGGATCGACGTCATTGTTAATTTCAAACTTTTTGTGAATGAGTGCTCGATAAATTCAACACTAATAGTAACGTAATTAAAATTTTATTTAATGTTTCATTGATTCGTTGAAATTCAGTCTAATAATGCGATAACTGGAAAAACATATATATTCAATTAATGTGTCAAAAATAAATACAAATAACAAATTAGAACAAACCTATTCTATCGAAAAAATATTTGATGGGGCAGATACGAACGCGGAACTACTCCTTACTGGGAAACTGCGACACCAATTTTGTTATGCAAGCCACACGAGATTCCGAAAAATTTAAAACTTATGCAATTTTCCGTATCAACCTTACACTAAGCAATGAATCGCAAAAACCTTTACACGTTAGGTAACGCCAGAAAAATCAAATCCATTTATTTAATCTGGAATATATTTAATATACATTTTTATGTACAACTTACACCTTTCTAACTAATACATTTCATTTGTTTTAAATGTTATTGCAACTTCAAAGTAAAATAAGAACGTCTGATAAAAGACGATATCGAAGGAAATGATAAGAAAAGCGGATATGCATGCAAATTTAAAAAGCGGAATAACATTCAAGTTAAGTTTTTAATATCCATTAAAAATTTCTAAATGTATTGTATATACTATTATTGTCCTGAAGAGGGTTGGGTCTAACTGAAACTAGTCTTTTTTCAACATTTTGATCTCTAGATTTCGCCTACCTAAGAAGTACGACAGCAAGGTAACCTTTTGAACATGTCAATGCGCTGTGGAAAATTTGTGAATAAGAGAATTCTGAAAATATCAACAATAGTTTTACTTCAATAACTGAAATTAACTTTTACACATGTGTGAGATTCAGGGAGAGCATTACGGAGTGGGGGTGTCTTAGTTTTGCTCAATCCCTAAAGAATAACGATGTATGAAAAATTCGATCCAGGCAATAAAAGTAACTATATTTTTCTCAGAGTTTTAGAATGCAATTGAACAAAATTTGAAACGGATGTAGAATAAAACACATATGGACCTACGTAACTATGCAAATTTTGGTTTAGATAGGTTAAAAAAATGTAGGAGAACAGACAGATACACTTAATGTTACACATATCTATGATATATTAAATACTAATTAAATGTATTAATTAGGAAGATATACATATAAAAACAATTTTATAGAAAAAAATTGTTGTTGCTACCGAGATTCGAACCTGAATCTCTTTTCCAATCTGTATATCTTTCTAATTAATAATTAGTATTTAAAATATCACAGACCTAAGTTCTGAATAAGAACTTCACAATAAGAATGTGTTCTCATTAATAATATAAAAATATACTTCCATAAATTCAGGAACAATAATGCACTTAAAAATGTTAGTGTCGTCTGAGTTTTTGTCTCCGACTTCTTTTGTCTCGCAGGTCCATAAAGCTTAACAGCATTTTATTATAATATAATGTATCGAGCAAGCCAAACAGAAACAAAAAGACACCCCTAAATAGGGAAAACTTTACAAAAACCCTCAGCAAACAAAGCATAGAATAAAAGCATTACGTAAAAGTAGCTGAAGTGGAAAACGTAGTTATACATCGATTATATTTAGTATGCTTAAACACAACGAGCGAAGATATATCAAACCTGGACCAGCACTCCGCCAGATTATTCCCAAAAATATATCAACGTTAGTGTAACGACACATTAGTATTAATGGTCTATAAATGTGCGTTAGTATTCGAAGGTTAATCCCCCAGCATTCCAGAGAGTCCTTTAATAAATAATTCTTTATCGATATTCTTTCAGACTAATAAAAAACCTTAATAATCAATATATTAAACAGAGACATTAATATACCTGTATAAAGATCTAAATTAAAAGTACTGTCGCTGTAGCATAGTTGGTAATGCACCTTTCCCGGACTGGATAAGAGATCCAGATTCGAATCCCTGTAGCGCAACAACAATATCTTACGATAAAATTGATTTTATATGTATATCTTTATAATTAATACATTTAATTAGTACTTATTATATCAATTGAACAAGTCAAAATTATACAAATGTGGATTATTGAAATTAGAAAAATTCTCGCGACTAAATAATAATTGCACTTACAAATGCCTGTTTATATAGCAAAAAAAAATCAAAATAAATCCCAAGATTCGGGAAGCAAATTCATCTCACGTCACATCATCGTAATCTAATTTGCAGAGGATTTTCTCAAGTCCTTAAGTAATTACAATTTTATACAGTAGATGGCGAGTTTGTGTCTATGGTGAAAAGTGGAAAAGTTTTTAATTTTTTATGAAATATAATAGAATATTCGTAATTAACACATTTAAAAGGGAAATGGCGCATGAAGTATTGATTTAAATTAATAAATAATTAAAAATTAAGTAGTATCGGGAACATTAATTTTTATGATTATTAAGGAAAACACATTCTTATTGTAAAATTATAATTATTCAGAACACAGGTATGTGATATTTTAAATACTAATTAAATGTATTAATTAAAAACAGATTTAAATATCCGTTAGAGAACTGGTAATACACGGTCTAAGGGTAATATACCGTCAGCTGGATGCGTAATACAGAGACGGGTCACTTCGCTGAGTCTGAGATGAAACATCGCTTGAGAAAGACCAGTGAAGAAAAACAGAGACTATGTCAAAGGCAGTAGCTGAGAAATGCGTTTACGAGCGCCGGGTAGCTGGAGGGATGTGATATAAAGTAATAAACTAAATCAAGAACTTTACGACCCCGACAAGAACAAAGCGGACGTTGAATGATAAAAACTTCCCTCTATGTATTATTATTTCTTGACCTCATTCACACCAAGTACGCCACCTATGAAAATGGCCGAGAAAGGATTAAAGCAGACTGAAGAGAGAGAGAGAGAGAGAGAGAGAGAGAGAGAGAGAGAGAGAGAGAGAGAGAGAGAGAGAGAGAGAGAGAGAGGGGAGAAAAATAGAGAAAAGACAGTGGTCAAACTGAGTATACAACTGACTTATCGGACAGACAAAAATGTAGTATACCGTGACCAAATATGTCACAAATACAGGGTGAATATTATGTTCCAGGCCGATGTTGTTTTTGAATAACTAGAAAATGAAACACAATTTTTAAATTTGGCTTTTATTTCTCGATTATATCATTTATTACAATTATGTATGGAGTATGACATCGGTCAAATGGCCACCTCTGGCAGCGGCACAAATGCGTGCTCTTTTAACCATATTTTTCATGACATTCTCGCACACTTCGCGTGTTATTTCAGCAATTTAATTTCGAATGTTGTCCTGTAGCATCGAAATTGTTGTTGGCTTATTGGCGTAGACCTCTACTTTCAAGTAGCCCCCCAGAAAATAACCGAGAGCTGTCAAATCAGGTGATCGAGGAAGTCAGTCGATATCACCACTTTTTGACATGCGGCCGGGAAAAATTTCTTGAAAAATTTTAAGCGAAAACGGGCTGTGTGTGAGGTCGCACTGTCCAGTTGAAACCACATGTATTGCAGGCCCAATCGACCCAATTCGGCCACCAAGAAGTTTCCCAACATGTATATAGCAATCACCATTAATGGTTACAGCATTGCCATTATTATTCAGATAAATTTTTTTAATGAATTCAACACGGTATTGACGCGTTATATGCGCCATAATAAATTGTAATCAACTACTCTTTACGACTACCTAATGCGAACTGACAAATGTCTGCCAAACCAAAACAGTTGCCAAACAAAATCGGCCTGGAACATAATATTCATCCTATATGTAATGAAGTCACACCATTTTTGAAGGAAGCTAATTTAAACCTCGACATAGATAGTATAAAAAAGCCAACGGTGCTTACCACGCAGCCAAGGCTAATGTTTCCGAAAAATGAAAAAGAGTCGTGGTCTACAACAGTATAACTTGACTAATTAATGCAAATAAATACCCAATCAGACATACTCCTAAAATGATTTGGATGCACCGTATATATATGGATCTTTACGAAGAAAGGTAAGATCACGTACCTACTTATTTTATTTATTTATTAACGTAAATGTACATTTTATTAGCCTAGAGAAGAGATGTGAGCGATATAGTATATCTATATAAAATTATCAATAGCATGTTTCACTGCCCTGAGTTGATACAAATTGTTTCGTATAAAGTACCAATTCAAACGAGACAACATGAAGTGTTCTTTGTAGGTATACATAAAAATAAATATGCTGTTAACTCGCCAATATCGCGGATGCATCGACTTGGTAATAGTGTATGTAAGAATTTGAATTTCGTTGACATTTTTCGTTGCAGGAGCATACCTGAACTGAAGAAATATTTATTACGTAAATTATACTTAGTTTTTTTTATGTTATATTGAAATGTTAATTAAAAATGTACTGTTATATTTAAAAAAATATTCTTATGTAAACGCACACAACGGCGTTGATAAAATAAAATAAAAAATACAAATATATATTTTTTTAATAACCATGTCCGCCCTATTAGGTGAAAACATGATATGGGTAAATTTCGTGTATATTTAATTATAGGAATAACCAAAAAGAAAACTTTTAAGATTGTTTCAAGCATATAAAGATATATTATACAAAAAAATTAAGAATTGCCTGATTCAATTGAGAATTGTTAAAATTCTTTATTATGAATTAATTTTAACAATACGTAATTTTGAAAATTTTAAACATTTTATGCATATTTTTTGCTTGGCAACTCGTTTAAACATTGCTTTGCGTATATCCGGCGAACATCTGGATATTTCCAAGATTTTTTCTGAAAGCTTTCATTATGAAAATCGGCAAATATTTACTTCAAACACGCTACACTTTTCTTAGAGCTTTCCGTGGACGATTAAACTGGAAAACTTTTTTAGTAAAAGTCTTAATCTACATTTTGATATATAAAAGTCGAGAAATTTCCGATGTTGAAATTTTCGCACCCGCGTCGAATTAAACGAACAAAAACAGTTATTGCAAGGGTTTAAAACATTCATAAAATAAACTTTTTAAAAAGATAATAATAAAAACTGAGAATAAGACTTTAGAAATGAATAAAGTTTTTAAATCGCAATGAATATTCCAAACCTTATATAATCAATTTTAAAAAAGACCACATCATTAAAACGTTTCTAATAGTGTATATACGAGACAATGATCGCCCGTCTCGGAGATTTAGCGGTCGCCTAAACCTATCGAAGGTTGACTAAAATTAAAAACCTAGTAGTATTGGCGCTTCAAAGCTATGGGATTCGATGGTGATTCGATAGTAGATGGAAATTACACATAACACATCACTACTCATTTCAAACAACACCTGTTTCGACACGGTATTGTATGCCAATACCTAGAAATGACATACCCTGCTTTCGACACGGTACTGCAAGCCAGTATCGTGTCACACATCACATCAGCCGTGATGATGAACCCTGCAATGGGATCTGAACTGTCGGCCAGAAAGGTCAGCTATACACAGCAGATTAGCCCAGAAAACTGTTTACAGACAAGATTACCTATTTCTACCTAAGCCTCTGCTGTCTTCTACCTTCTCCAGCATAATGAGTTGAAAAATTTCATATTTTTCTTTTTTCAAGGAGAATACATTCTTATTGTGAATTTTTCAGAACATAAGTCGAATATATTTTTTAAAATATTAATTCTGGCGTCTCCTATCGGATTTAATTCAAAGGTGTTAGAGATTCCTTAAATATAAAAAATATGGCTTTCAAATAATAAAACGACAGATGTATCAATTTGAAAGTGAAACATAAAAGTTCGAAAGTATTTCCCCGGATAGGAAGAGATCCAAGTTCGAATCCCGGTAGCAACAAAAATATTTATTCGATTAATTACTAATGGATATCATTATAATTAATACATTTAATTTATACTTATCATTGCGAAGAATGCATCCGAAATATAGCAGTTTTCCTTGATAGTTGTTAAATGTTCTCTTGAATTATATGTGCGTCTTAATACATTTTCATTAGATGTGTTCAACTCAGGCCCTAATAGTATCCTTAGAATGTTTTTTTTTATTTTCGCACAAATAATAAATAATAATAATAATAATTGGTCCTTAAAATTACAAAAAGATTTATGAGGACTTCGATGATCCAAAATTAGAGGGAATATTCCTTGTGACTGAGATGATAACCGAGTTACAGATTAACGCGATTAATTTAGTCTGTAATTACCTCACGGAAGTAATAAGCCAAATCGAATTCAATAAACAATAGGATTAATTCTAAGTAATCCACCGTGATATTGTACAGGGGTGGAGAACCTAGGGCGCGCGTGCCAGAGATGGCACGTTCATCAATTCAGCTGGCACGTAACGTGGCTTCATTTTATATTAATATTTTGTACACAAATTAATTATGATGACAACACTGTTATTTACATTTGTAATCATTTGAGGTTATGTTTATTTTTTGCTATCAAGGTCACCAGCTGACGTTCGCAGTAAAAAGTCTCAATGTAGACCAGTACGCACATCTCTAACATCTTATTGATAGTAAATTCCACATTGACAAATAAATTAAATAAATGAAGCGCTGCATCACGTGCACTCTGCGCAATGTACCCACTAATAAGCAGGAATAGCAAACTTGCCACCGACAACAAGCTCCTCTTATGCAAGGCCGTCATAAGGCTTATACTCCTCTACGCAACCCTCCTCCTCCTGGGGTCACCCGGCCACATACACATACATAAATAAATTAGAATCCTCCCAGAATAAGGTCACCAGACTAGCGCTGCGCGCACCTAAATGGACCAGAATTACGCAACTCCATCACAACTCGGGTATTCCCCCAGTAAAAGAATTCATAAAACACCTCTCCAAGGTATTTTATGCTGAACTCCCACAGCACCGGAACCCCACGATAAATGTTGTGTCAACTTATGACATAATTATACTCGCGTATAAAACTTCACAAAACCGTCCTGCTTTAGAGATTATCCACCTGCCCCAGCTAGCAGCCCCTGCACATTGCAAAAATAATAATTATCTACAATAATAATAAACACACCCCATTTTTGCTAATGCGCTCATAAGGCATACATCATGATGGAAGAGCAAGGGGTCCAAATGGACCCGGTAATCTGAATGAAATTAATAATACGCCGTTTCTTACACACACGAAAAAACGACTTTATATGTGTATCGAAAAACGTTGTGAATAGTTGTAATTTATTTTTGCCGGAGCTTTTGCTTTATTTGCTATCTGTGAAAGTAATTTGAAATAAAAATGAAATATTTTTTGATTGACTTGAAATTAAGAAAAAAGTGCAGTCAGTTTTATTTTAGTTTTAGTTCAACAAAATAAAAAAAACAAACTATTAGAAAAATTCAGCGGAGACTTTCAAAGTTGGTGCACTGACGAATATGGCACGATTAACATAGGCGATAAAGCACAATGTATACTGTGATGTGGAACAGTTGTATGCATAACCACGTCATTATGAAACAATCCATAAATCACATCTTGAGCAAAAAGCGATGATGAACAAAACGAATTTATTGCTCGAGCAATTAAAAATAAAAATCTCCAATCGACATTCCTAACGAAGTGTAGACGTTCAAATATAACAGCTGCTAGTCATTCAGCCGCAAGCATATTCGCTAAACATAGGACACCAACCAGCGATGGTGAATATATGAAGAAGCGCTGTTAAAATGTTCCAACGATCTATTTGAAGATTTTAAAAACAGGGAAAAAATCATTTAAAAAATAAATAATATAAATACTTTTTTTTTTTTTAATTTTTTATTATCGATCTATCAGATTTACTTAAAGGTTTTTGAGATTCTGTAAAAATAAGGTAGATGGCTCTGTCAAATGATGGAACGATTAAATGTATTGATTTCAAAAAAGGTAACATATAGGGTCGAAAAATTGTCGCTAAAAATAATGCCGCTGTAGCTTAGTTGGATAAAGCACCTCCCCCGGTTAGGGAAGAGATCCAGGTTCGAATCCCGGTAGCGCAACAACAATATTTTTAGATAAAATTGATTTTATATGTATATCTTTATAATTAATATATTTAATTCATATTTAATATAAATACTAATTAAATGTATTAATTAGAAAGATATACATATAAAAACAATTTTATCGAAAAATATTGTTGTCGCCCCACTGAGATTCGAACCTGGAACTGTTTCCAAACCGGGGAAGGTGCATTATCCAACTATGCTACAGCGACATTATTTACATTATTACATAATAAGAATGTGTTCTCCTAACAATCAATAATATGCCTTTAGCTAGAAACACAGCTATGGATATGGCAAAAGAATATAACTTATCAGAACAAAATAGATATAAATTCAACTGAATTCATTTCTCTTCGTCTTGATGAGAACACTGACATGACTGGATCAGCTCGTTTAGCAATTTTTATTCTTAGGAGAACACATTCTTATTGTGAAGTTGTAATTATTCAAAACATAGGTCTGTGATATTTTAAATATATTAATTAGAAATATATACATATAAAATCAATTTTATCGAAAATTTTATCAAAAATTGTCGCTGTAGCATAGTTGGATAATGCACCTTCCCCGGTTAGGTAAGAGATCCAGGTTCGAAACCCGGTGGCGCAACAACAATATTTTTCGATAAAATTGATTTTATGTGTATATCTTTCTAATTAATATATTTAATTCACATTTAAAAATGTTATTCGTTACTGCATTGGAAAAAATATCAAAAAAGACTTGATCAGTTTAAAATCATTAGCAATAACAACAAAAATAATCGACATTTGCAATACAGTTGTAAATGCATTCGATGAAAGAGAAATAGATCTTTCCAAAATTGTGTCGGTAACTACTGATGGTGCTTGAAGTATGACTGAAGAAGAAAATGGTTATCAATTTATTATTAGGAGAACACATTCTTATTGTGAAGTTGTAATTATTTAGAACAGACGGTCTGTGATATTTTAAATATGAATTAAAAATATTAATTAGAAAGATATACATATAAAATCAATTTTATCGTAAAATATTGTTGTTGCGCCACCGGGATTCGAACCTGGATCTCTTTCCTAACCGGGGAAGGTGCATTATCCAACTATGCTACGGCGACATCAAAAAGGTAACATATAGGTTCGAAAATTGTCGCTAAAAATATTGTCCAAGAACTCCAATCATGTTCGATCTGGAAACAAAAATTTATCGATTTGAAAAATGAATTGAAAATGATCGATCATAGAACATAATTAAAAAGAATGCAGAAGAAGAAATAATAAGAACTTGTAACACTATTCCAGAAATCTTTAGTTGATTCAAAAAACTAGCGACAATAATATTATCAATTTTCTCTTCCATGTGCGCTTGTGAGTCATTTTTTTTCGAAATTAATTTTATAAAATGTAGTACAAGAAGTAGATTGACCAATGAATCCAGTGACGCTATATGGACCGGATATAAATTATTTGGCATCGAATGTACAGCAACAAAAATCTCATTAATACTAATAATACTAATACTATAATTTAAAAAGTATTTTTTTACTTTTTTAATAAATTTTGTTTTTCATTTTTCCGAAATTAAAAATTGGTTGAAAGGATGAATTAACCTATTCTATCTTATCGGACCACGCTGTTAAATGATGACATGGTCTTTGTGTTTTTAAGTAAAAAAAAAACTAATTATAGCTAATTGCAGTTATTTAAATAATTATTATTTTTAAACTGCGCTGCACGTCAGACAGTCGATATATATATATATATATATATTTTGCACGCGCACGTAAGGTTCGCTAGCACTGATATAGTCGATAAAATACATTACAAAGATATACCAATTAAGTCGAATTAGAGGTTACAAATAACAAACAATAAATATAGCAATATTTATTTACTGTTTATTGACTTTTACATTTCATCATATAAAAATGTGTCTAAATTTAGGCGTCTCATTCCACATTCGGGTCCGAATCTAATAAAACATATTTGCTCTTTAACTTCTTACCAATCTCTTCTTGTTCTTAATCACACTTCTTATCTTCTTCTTCAAGTTTACGCTGTACTTCTTAAATGAAACCAATCTCATTTAGCTCGATAACTGTTCAATCAGCCGTTTAAAGAGGAAATTGTATTAATTTACTTGAGCGCGCTAATTGATATTCGCATAAATCGAAACCGCGTTGAACGAGATTTTTATGTACATACTCTAATCGAGGTCGCAAAAAAAACTGTGGCTTTCAAAAGGGTAAAGGGAGCGGAGCAAAGCAAACTGCTAAACTGAGCATAACGGTTAAATCTAAATAATCTTCTGATCTAAGTAAGCGAACGTCGGAATAATCAAGATCAAATTTTTATTAAATTCGTATAAAAAAGTTATCACAAAAATGGGAGAAAGTTGTGTCTGTTAAGATAGATTATATTATATAAGATTTATTATAAAATAATAATAATAAAATTTCATCCGTTGCTCCGTACAGGAAACAAGAATGTAGACAAGGGTGGTTCGCCGATCTCAGCTTCTCTCAACCGGCGATGATGATGATGATGATGATGAGATGGGAAAAAATGAAACACAAAAGATGTTCAATATAGGCCACACTACGGCGGCAAAATCGAGAATGGCTGCCGCCAGCAGAATACTCTGTTTTTATTCAGATACATAACAATACATATAGTCATATTTTCAAGTACCTACTCGGCGACAGGCCGCCGCTGTTATATTTTACTAAGACGTTTTTGTCTTTTTCATTGTGTTTCATCCAAGTCCCTTCACGGGAGAGTGTACTTGATAGTTAGCCCTTTAATGGCTGCCTTGTACCCAATGGTCTCTTTACTTCCGTACATGACTCTTGATTATCTGTTTGTTTGTAATGTTGTTATATACTTGTATTTCAAAATAAATAAAGATAGCACTTAAAAGGGCGCAAGAAGCTTTAAATTTAAATCTCTATTCATTTTCGCAATCTCTTACATTAGTTTTTGTTTTTATATCTCCTTTCTTTTGTGTTTATTAATTGTACATTTCGCGTTTCTGTAATACTGTGAGTGGAACCGATAAAAGAAGTTGAAAGGGTGGGTCCCCCCCTTTCTAGCGCCTCTTTATTAAGACGTCTTTGTTTTCCTGATATCTATGCCGCGGGTTTTTTGGTGCCATGCCGATGATTACACCTTTAAATAATTGACACGTGTCTTATTATATCAATTATATGGCGCCTCTGCTGCTACCTCGCAATTCTGTGCGATACATCCGTTATCTGCACATGACACAATCATGTTCAATATATTTCATACTTGGATGCATAATAAACTTCTTATTTCCTCTTTCTTATCAGTATTGACATATAGTGGCCACAATCAGATGAGACTCGGTTCGTAATGCACCTGCACGAGCCCAGCTCCTGGGTCGTTGTCCCAGCTGACTCCAGGGTCTCTCCAACCAGATGCAACGTATATATCCACCGTTAGCTAGATGTGTACGTTTTCAAATGTTCTGCCCATTGTTACCAGTGTTCATGATCAAAGCGATCAAAAAAAATGATTCTTGAACTACCTCACATCCCGCTATTTGGTAATTTTGTTGTGATGCATTAGCACGGTTCACAATCAGTATTTTCATTTTTAAGCGATTTATTTCAGTAATATACACAAAGTGTAAAAATAATACAAATAACACGTAACACATCTGAAAAAATCACATCCCTAAATCATTCAAATTAAAATCGGTCGGAAACAAATATCCCTTAAGGGTATTTCTTGTGTATATTCAAACAGTACCCGTATACAATAGCAACAATGCGGAAATAAATTATTGAGTTCAAAGTACAGACAATCAAGTTCGAAAAGTGAGCCGGCGGCAGTTTAATATGGTCAAACAAGTCTCTGCATGACGCCCCAAAATTCATGGTCTCAGCGAAAAGAGTCCTTTGTCGAAATTGTTTTTATAAAAATCAAATATCGTTATAATCAAGCCATCAATATCACAATCAACCAAGCTGATGCATCCGCGATATTGGCGACTTAACAGCATAATTATTTCTATGTGTACCTACAAAGAACACTTCATGTTGTCTCGTTTGAGTTGGTACTTTATACGAAACCATTTGTATCAACTCAGGGCAGTCCAACATGCTATTGATAAGTTTATATAGATTCACTATATCGCTCACATATTTTCTCCGGGATATTTTTTTCAAATGAAGTAGACTCGTTAAAAAATTGTAATTTATATTTTCTATCGGAATATGCAATTTAAAATTTATGTAGAAAATTATAGTAGAGATGTGAAAATTAAATGATATATATACTGTAATCTGTTAGTTGCTACCCCCTTGAAGTGATTGCACGTTGTCCAAAGTTGTGGTAACGTGCACGCCGCGGCAAGGGAGCGAAAAATGGATGAAAACTAATAATAAAAGATCGATTTCGTAAGTTAGAAAACTATTTTACACTTTGAGAACTAAAACTTCTGTCGTTCGCTTATAACAAAATATAAATAGTGTATAACAACTAATATTACCCCACATCAAAGATCAGTAAATGAATAGACATGAAATAAAATGTACATATAGCGGAGGGGTTCGCAACATTAGTTGAGCGACGAGGGGCATTCTACACACATCATTTGTGAAAACATAAATCCGATAGTTTATGAAAAAATTAATGCAACAGTAAAAGTATTTTATATTTAAGTAGTAAACAAAACGTATCTTTTACATTAATGCATATTATAATATATTGTCAGCGTTTAAATTTTCGTTCCAATCGAGTCATATATTTAAAAAAAGGACGCGGAGCCATTTGATTGCGTAAGTGGTATCAAGTTCATGTCATTATATTTGGTAGTCTGTGTCCTACATACATTTTCATTCTAAGATCAAATTGAAACGTAACATGAAAACTTTTATATTTTACTTTTAAAATTAGCAATATTAACTTTGTGGTTAAAATTCATATTTTTATTTATTATCTTTGTTTTATTAACCACTTAATTGAGTTTAAATACATCTATTTATCTCATTTATCTTTGGTTAATAAAACAAAGATAATAAATAAAAATAAAAATTTTAAAAAATAAAATTTATATTTTACTTCTGTATGTTTAGATGTTATAACAATACTTATTATTTCATTATTTCTTTAGTAAAATTTAGGAACAAGTGATATTAAAATCACAGATGCATAACTTCAAAACTAAAAAAAATCTACGTACATCGAAGTTAATTAATTTTGCAAATGAGAGTTTGGTCCATAACTGTAACAAAAATTATAAGCAATGTGTTCATAAGCATAAGACACAGAGAATCATTTATCATAAAGCGCTAAGAAATTATTTTAGATTGTTAACATTGTTTTATTAACCACTTAATGAATTAAATACATCTACCGGTTTCGAAAAATATCATTTTCTTCTTCAGGATGTCATTAACTAATCAAAAACATATGTTGTTGTTTCTTTTAACAGAATCTTATTTAAAAAATAAATTTAGTACCTAATTTAAATTAAATAATTTTAAAAAATTAGAATGGGACTTGTGGTTAAATTTAGTTGGTTGTTTATAATATTCTCTAAAATAATGGATTTTAACCATAAAGTTGATTTTGCTAATATTAAAAATAATAATATTTCATTATTAAGGAGGACACATTCTTATTGTGAAGTTGTAATTATTCAGAACAGACGGTCTGTGATATTTTAAATACTAATTAAATGTATTCATTAGAAAGACATACATATAAAATCAATTTTATCGAAAAATATTGTTGTTGCGATTCGAACCTGGATCTCTTTCCAAACCGGGGAAGGTGCATTATTCAGCTACGCTACAGCGACATTATTTTTGACGACAAATTTTCGAACCTATATGTTACACTTTTTCAAACTAATACATCTATCGTTACGGTAGGGCAACAACAATATTTTTCGATAAAATTGATTTTATATGTATATCATTCTAATTAATAAATTTATTTAGTATTTAATAATATTTTACTTTTAAACTGAAGAATATATCCGGGATAATGTTTATGGATGAGGACTCTTTGTCATATTTAGATATAATTTAATGCAATTATGTGCTATTACGAGTACACCTCCATAAATTTAATTATTTTGAAAAAAATTGCAAAACAATGGTTAACGTAGTTATTTATTTATTTTTAATATTTTTTCCATCTATTTTTAAACGTGATGTCGTGTGTATTTATTTATGTTGTGAAACCATATTATTTGCGTCACGTAGTCCTTTGGAAAGTTTTTCGATCCCGAAACATATACGTTCAATATCGTTACATTGGCAGCCAGGGGAATACATGCTACCCACCCTGACGGGGATCACCCGCGTGGGCGGGGATGGCTCCGCTCGGGGTCACGGGTCGACAGTTGACCTCTTGTTACGTTACGTACTTTAGTTTGTTATTAATGTGAAACTTCCTAGGGCGCCTCGGGTAGTCGAAATCATCGACAACCGACAAATGAAACGAAATCTTGTTACAGACGTGACCAATCATCAATAGCCCTACATAGTACACACTGCTGTACCCATGGTACGGTGCTATACACCAGTACATGTTCCTTGCTCGCGTCAATCGCAAGTTCATCCGACGGAGTAACTGCGATCGTGTGCGGAACTTTTTATCACCTGTAACTTCGCCATTTGTTGTCTGATTTGGATAAATTACCTGCATTTAATAAAAAGGAATTGATTTAATTTCTGTCGTTTTCTACCGAATATTACTGAAAGGTATTTGAGATTTTCGTAATAAAAGGTGATAGTTTTGGTATAATGATTTAGTATAATAAATATATCAATTTAAAAGAACTGCAGCATATAAGTTCCCACCACGTTTTAATTTTATTTTTATAGATTTGTTTTTGTCTATGTTTTCATTTTTAATTGTATCTAAACATTGTATCCTAAATAACTAATACACTGTATCCTAAAGAAGCGACCATAGGTCTTGAAACATGTTGATGTATCAATAAATAGAGGTATACTTTTAAAATCAGCAATGTTATCTTTGTGGTTAAGATTCATATTTTTATTTATTATCTTTGTTTTATTAACCACTAAAATGAGTTTAAATACATCTACCGGTTTCGAAAAATACCATTTTCTTCTTCAGGATGTCATAACTAACTAAAACATATATTGTTTCTTTGAAAAACTAAAACATATATTGTTTCTTTGACAGAATCTATTTAAAAAAAATCTATTTATCTTTAGTACCTAACTCAAATCATTACTTAATACAAATTTACTCGAATAATTTTTAGGAAAAAATTTTAGAATGGGACTCGTAGTTAAATTTAGTTGGTTGTTTATAATTTTTTGATTAGTTTTACACGCTTTATTTATCTCCAACGATTCCAAATTATTTAATTTGTGACCAACACCGTTTATATGCAAAATTGACAATCCCAATTTTTTATCAAAATCATGACCATTTTCTATCAAATGATTAGCAAATTCTGAAAACCCACTATTGTTCAAACATCTCAAATGCTCCCTTACTCTTATATTAAAATTTCTACCCGTTTTACCAATATAAAATGCAGCACAATCCTTGCAACTAAGTTTATAGACACCAGAATTGTTAAATTTATCATCTTTGTCTTTAGAATTTATGAGTAAATTTCCTATACTATTATTTGTATAAAATGACCTACAAAACACCTACCACGAAACATTAGACCGGCAAGAACATTAGACACCAGAATTGTTAAATTTATCATCTTTGTCTTTAGAATTTATGAGTAAATTTCCTATACTATTATTTGTATAAAATGACCTACAAAACACCTACCACGAAACATTAGACCGGCAAGAACATTAGACACCAGAATTGTTAAATTTATCATCTTTGTCTTTAGAATTTATGAGTAAATTTCCTATACTATTATTTGTATAAAATGACCTACAAAACACCTACCACGAAACATTAGACCGAGGTTTTAAACAATGTATTATTCTTATTATTTAAATATGTATAATTTTAGCACGCATTTACAATGTACAAAAGTGTGTAAATAAGAAAGGTTCGCTGTGTTTTTTTAAAAATTATTTATTTCATTCTGTTCGTGTTCTTAACATACGTAAATATTATACATTATAAACATTCTTATAAATATACAAAAAAGGCGAACAAGCTTCACAATATAAGAGATGTTCACTGTCTCCTTAACTAGACCGAAATATGTACTAAAGGAGACAGGTTCATCCGTTGTCTATCATACAAATATGAAAACCATTATTATTATGAATATATTTTATTTTTTTATCTAAACCATTAATATTAGGAATGAAGTAAAAAGAGTTATAAAGAATTCTAATAACAATAAATAAGTAAAATACTTTCGCTATCCCATGATTGAAACACTATGCAAAACAGAAAAATAAATATAAAGAAACGATGTTCTAAATACTAATTTAATGTATTAATTATAAATATATACATATAAAATCAATTTTGTCGAAAAATATTGTTTTTGCGCTACCGGGATTCGAACCTAGATCTCTATTTCCAATCCGAGGAAGTACACTACCAATTGTGTTATAGCGCCAGTATTTTTCATGACAAATTTTCGAACCTACATATTACACTTTTTCAAATTAATACATCTGTCGTTCCATTATTCGAAAGCCATCTACGTTGTTTTTACGGAATCTCAAATACCTTTGAGTAAGCCGACTGCAGACAATATTTTTCAACAAAATTGATTTTATATGTATATATTTATAATTAATACATTAAATTAGTATTTAAATACTATCAATTTTTATCGTAAAACGATATTATATTAAGTAAATTTCATATGAAACAGTGGTCCAGAACCATAGTGATGCTGACGTTATCTTCCACACAAAACAACTGTTGATCACAGATTCGGGTGCGCAAAATATGATTTTCAAAAGAAAACTTGTAAAAACACAACAGTAATAATACCCGAACATGTCATAATTTAAGAAAATAAAAAATAATTCAAATAGATAATCCGAGAAAGACTCCGGCTTACAATGGTCACGGAGGTTCATCCCATTGGTTATGCTTTTCGAATATCAAACAAATTACTGAGAGCGACTTTCGTATTCAGTGGCTGCCCGGGAAAACGTGAAATGCGGAGCAAATACGAGGACTACTCAAAATTCGCAGAAGGCGGTCCCGTTTTATCGGCGATACAAAAAGTTTTTTTTGCCAGCGTATTGCGGACAGACGGAGCGAGGAGTGCTACTCAGAAATGATACAACCATTGTAGCAAGGTATTAGCATTTCATCGATACGTCGCGCAGAATTAAAAGTATCACTCGATAGCTTGCGTACTCACTTTCTACCGTCAACGCCGTTCCTAAGCAGGAGTTGATAGAGAAGAACATCTCACTTCTTCTTTGACTTCTGATCTGACGTACCAATCTCCCCCCCGCCTCGCTCACTCTCGGTCTCTATCTCTCCGTATCTCTATCTCTATTTTTCTATCTCTCTATATTTCTATCTATCTCTATCTCTCTTTATCTTCTTCATCCTCTTTATTCTAATCGGGTCGGGGGCCTAACGCTTGGACAGCACTCTCCTATCGCTCACTAATAGTCTTTCTTCGCCGAGTTTCTCCATTTATCTTCTCCATGTTCTCCTAGCTCATACTACGGGTCTTCTTCCCTCTGGCACTGATGATAAAATCTGTTTAGGCAGTCTTTCGATGCCCATGCGGAGGACATGTCCAAGCCACCTCAGCAACGTACCAATCTCGCTTCGTTAATTACTATTCACATTGTCGATGCACGATTGCTAAAGTTTTTCACGCGGCCGAGAGTTCATCTTGCCATGCAAGATTTCATAATTAAGAAATTTCCGTCACATTTCCATAGAAGATAAACTTAAAAACTAAGTTCTACAAATTATCTATAATAGAAGCCACCATTAATAAGCTGGAAGCATTTGAAATATGTCACTGAATTTCAAACACTTTTTAAAAAAAATTGAAGTATATGTATCATTGGGTTTGGAATTAATTTTTTTATTCAAAAATGTATATTTAATTTTAAAAATTCGCTTTGTTAGCAGTAGCATGTATTGCATACAAGCAAAAAAGCTGTGCATTACTAAAAATTCTGGGAAGTAAAAATATTTGTAATAATCTTTATATTATGAAAAGACCATATAAAATTCTATCCGCTATTACCCGGATTAGCGGAACCTTGTCTACGACATAACCCACGTCTAGCCGTGGGTTATTTGCGAACTATTTGTGACAACTTCATGTGCATTCTGCTCCGCGATTTGCTAGCACTTAGATCTTTAATGAACCTAACTTGATTTTCAATTCTTAAAATAATTGTACTGAACTAAATATTTTTTTACTAAATCTATGTCGGCATCTTGACGTCTGCGGATTTTCTGCATTTTTCAAACAATTTGTGCTTGAGACAGCCGTTTTCGAAAGGAATTTATACTTACTGAAAACTGCGTAGAATAACATTTCTACATATTTGTTTTACTTGACAGACTAAACGTTATATGTTCTTAGTGTAATCCAACCTATGATTCCATATTTCGGGGTTTTGCGTAGTTAAAATTTATAGGTTATTTATCATCTGTCAAGCGAGCTAATTTAATTTTTTCATAATATTATTAAGTTAGATTATTACCGATATTAAATTAAATGTCAAAACTGTTGTGAGTTTCGGCTATGCTAATTCGTAAAGATAGATAATTAAATTAATGTTTTTGAACATTATTAATGAAACATTTGAAATCCGTTGTCAGAAAGAGAAATCGTAGAAAATATTTTGAGCGAAATCGAAAGCAGAATACGGTACCGAACAATTAAAGAATTTGCCTATTTTAAAGTAATAAATTTATAATTATAGTCTACTTTAAAATTAATAGAATTAATTGTTCTCAGAATTAAAAAAAAAAACATTTTTTTGATACGTAGTATACTTACCTATTGTAAACTTATTAGTTAGCATCGTCGGTAACAGCAACATAAGTTTGTGCCTACCGCACGCCACTGTTAATGTTAGGGTGAGCGAAACCCGGTGAAACCCGAAATGACTTTAACAATCGCCATGTTTGTTTTTTTTTTATCATACTGAAATACATATTTGGGTATGCTTCATGGCATTGTCCTCTGTGGGATCTTGGTTTATGGGATGAGCGGACACTTCTCCTTTGTACGGAGGTTCTTCTACTGTCAAGTTTTCGTCCACTCATTTCATCAATTTCCATGTTATTGCCTTGGAGTGGACGTCTCAGTAAATCTGCAAGGGTTATTCATAAATTATTTCCCAGCCATCAGTGTTGTCTATAGTATCTTTAACGAAATTTTCTGGTCGATTCCAGCTTATAAAAAACAATAAAAAATTACGTAAGTATGAGAAAAAAATGCGTATACACTGCGTACAAATGCGTATACACTGCGTACAAATGCGTATACACTGCGTACAAATGCGTATACACTGCGTACAATTGCGTATACATGCGGCTCTATGGCGAATAACGAACTGGCCAAACGAATTTCAATAAATTTTAGACGTAAATCGCGTAAAATAGGGTTTGTAATGTACTAAAATGATACGAGACTGCATAAATAACACGCAAATGGAGGGAAAACGTAAATTCCGGCCATGTAAAATCGGAGTTCCATTGTAATTATATTTTAGATAAAAGTAATTAATAAATTTTCTAAAAAAAAAAGTAATAATACCATGTCATTCATTATCTCGTACTTACGATTAGTTTTAAATACGTTCTGATGATGCTTGACATAAGCGAAACCGGTCGACGTATAATAAATTTCGTGGTTTCATACAAAAGTGATTGGTTTTTTTATTTAATACAAATCAAGATATTCGGCTATCATTTTCGTTATACATTAGTTCAAATATAAATAATCCCTACTCGCCGATCTCCTACCTATGTGGGAGTTACATATTATGTATGACATGTGTATTTATTATTGACGTTCTGGGTTTACATTACAAAGCCGGATTGAGCTACCGCGGTTGGACGTGGAATACGTTGCTCGGCGCTATTTCTTTGGGGGAAAAAAAATCATAAAATATAGTTTCACATATATTTTGTCTATAATATTAATCAATATTGGACTTGCACGTTTACCAATATTCAGAAAACATTGAAGTGCGCAATGTTTGTCACTGTTTAATATCCAGTTTATATTTGTCAACCATATCATTTAAAAAGAGCGAAATACCATTTAATTATGAAATACGTACCTACGTCTCAAAACGGCAACACGGTATATTTGCATAAATTAAATTGAATTTGTCAAGAAACAAATAAAAGAAGAAAAAAAAATCACAAAACATTCCACACAAAAGCGGTAATAATTATGTTAAATTTTTTTAATAAAAACAACACAGTGGAAAACATTTAACACGTAAAATCGGTTAACATGAAAAAGTTTTCTGGTACTTACAAGTTTATGTGATTTTTACTGTTTCCGAGGTAAGTTTATAGAACTCCATAATCATATATGTGAAAATAAAACACTTGTTTTTTATTTCTACACGTTAAATTTACTTGAGACGCGTTTCGCCTTGTAAGTGCATTATCAATCTAAAAATTTAACTTAACAACTTGTATTTATATCTAATGGGGGACAGCTATACTATTTTATTTGCATGAGATGAAAAGAGACAACATTAATCATTGGAATTCTGAGGATTTCCTTAAATTTTTTAATGCTTCTTATTATTCCAAGTAACCATTCTGTTTCAACACTAATGATATTTTAATGTTACAGGTAAGAGGTAATATGTAGAAAAGGACAGCTATATAATTTTGTTATATTAAATAGTGAGATTGATAATACCTTTACAAGGCGAAACGCATCTCAAGTAAATTAAACGAGTAGAATCAAAAAGAAAGTGTCTAATTGTCACATGTGAGTCTATGTGTGTGATTTCATGTATTCTTATCATAAAATAACAATATAATATACCGACAGCCACATTGTCACCAAATCGTTTTTTGTTTATGACTCAATTTCGATTGACTAGGTCGATATCTGAATTTTTCAAACAAGGATACCGTTTGCCGCGCACCACCCTTACCATTTCAAACATTACCCGGATTGCTTACTGTTTATCAGTCTCATCGTCGCCGAAATGTTTGCTGTTTATGACTTTACGACATAACTTTCTATTGATTAGGCCGGCAACAGTAATATATTTTAACATGAAATAATATTTCGTTCCCCATGGATTCGTGTTAAATGATTTCCAATGTATTATTAGGTAGTCGTGACATTAATTACATGGTGATGAGATATCACAGTAACTATTTGGTTTATTTAAGCATTTGGGCTAAAGCCTTGTTCCTTCTTTGATCAAGGTATAAAATCTTGACGTATCTGTGTAACATTTCAAAGGGATTTGAAAACAATTAAAAAAATTAAAATGTCGATGATGTTCGAACTCACCTAGAAGCATATTTTTCTTCAAAGGATACTGAATTTTATGAAAAAGGAATTAAAAGTCTACCAACAAGATGGCAAAAGGTCCTAGATAATCGATTAAAAATTAAATTAAATGTAGTTAAATTCTTTTTTTTGTTGCCACTTAAATAATTGATTACTTATGGGTGGGTACACCTAATATTTGGTTTTTTTAAGCATTTGGGCTAAAGCCTTGTTCCATCTTTGATCAAGGTATAAAATCTTGACGTATCTGTGTAACATTTCAAAGGGATTTGAAAACATTATATGGATCGGCCAATAGATACTACTCTACTGTTGAACAAAAAACGAAACCGTACTTAGGGCGTCCGAGCTAAGCTATCGCAGTACAAACGACTTCAATAAACGTTGTGTATCCATATTTCCTACCCTCAAATCCATTTCGTTTTAATAAAATTCAAAATTACATTTCGCGTTATCCCATCGACCCTTGAACAGCCAGCCGCATTGTAAGCAAAATTGACAGCATTCACAAAAGGCAAACTGGGCGGTATTGTTGGATTGTGAGGAAATTGAACTTTCTTCCAAACGGGCGAGCTACTGGACAGGAAGTCGGGCCGTCCGGCCATCGCCCGAGGGTATCATTCATAGAGCGCCCACACAGCGACATGAAAGAATGAAATTTTCCAACCGAATTACAGAAAAGGGAATAAGATAGGTACTAAAAATACAGTGAACTCGTATTCATTTGTTTATCAGTAGAATTTATATTTGTAGGTGTATCGCACTTTTTATCGTAGAATAATCGGCGTGCTGTCGTTTCCTCCTCATATTTAACATGGATTGTATTTATGAAATCACATTGATTTTTTAAAAAAACTATAATTAGTTTTTCTATATAAAAGATTCTTCTCCGTGGTTTGTGTGTGTTCTTAAATTACGTACCCGGCCATTTATACCAACAATAGTATTAGAAAACATATATTCAATAACAAAACTAGAATAGATCCGATGGATAATAGTCGAGTATACAAGATTAATTGTAAGAACTTATATTGGACAAACTTATATTGGAATGAAGAACTTCAGCATAAACTCAGAGATGGCAGACCATGCAAGATCATAATGTTCGCTTTTGTCTCGCGTGCAGTCGTTCTCCTCACCTCCGCTCCCTGTCTCTTTCTATCCGTCCTTGAAATGTATGTGAACAAGTTCACCGGATTTCAAAGGATCTTGGAAAAGATTATGCCCACAAACGATGGGCGATCATCTAAACCTCCGAAGAATCTCCGCAAAGCTATCACAACTGAAATAGTTTCAATGATGAATGAACTAAACATGGACGTCAACAACGAAGATGTTGATGAATTAATAGAATCTCATTCGGAGCCTTTTTCGAATGAATACCTAATTGGACAACGAGAAGCAAATGAAATAAAAAATGAAGGCGTAAAAGAGGCTAACATTATCAAGATTTTGACAATCAAAAATATGAATGAAGCCTTCATGCAGCTTGATAACTTTTTGACTATCACGGACGAATGTGATCCCAATGCAGAGTGTATATCTCAAGTACGTGGGGCAATATAGAGATTGATAAATAAACATATAACCGATAATACATCCTATTTTGGTGGGTTTTTTCAAGTTGTATCTACCGTATGGAAGGAAGAATGCACAACGAAAAAAATTCAAAGAATCTACCCTTAAGACGCAGAGGAATTGCAAACTGACGTAACGTAAACAAAAAGAAAAATTACTGACCTTGTTATACAAATTTCTTGAAATTCTTTCAGCAAGGATATTCTGCAAAGAAGGATAAAACAGGCACATTAAAATTCCATTAACATTTTCTTAAAAATTGTTTAAGAGATTACACAAAAAAATGTTAATATAAACTTTATAGCTAAATTACAAAAAAAAAAAAAAAACTGTGTTATATCCCACAAAGGAAAACATAACTTTGAGGCGAGAAATGTTCGGATAAATTTTGTGAGAAAGAGAAAAGGACTCGAGATGAGCGAGCAAATTTTGTAGTGTTATTTATAACAAAAAAAATATGAATAGAATAATAAAGTAAATTGACGCATGGCGTGCACGAATAGCCAAGTTTGCTACCTATTACGAATGCGGGGAGTTCATTACCTCTAGCGGCCATCAAGATAGTATTAATAATAAAAATTTAATACAATCTGTGTTCATTATTTATATAACTTTTTGTCCATAAATAAGTCCAGACAATATAAAGATTAAATGTATTAATTAGAAAGATATACATATAAAATCAATTTTATCGAACAATATTGTTGTTGCGCCACCGGGATTCGAACATAGATCTCTTTCCAAACCGGGGTAGGTGCATTATCCAACCACGCTACAGCGACATTATTTTTGACGTCAAATTTGTTACACTTTTTCAAATTAATACATCTAGAGTTCCATTCTTTGAAAGTCATCTACTTCGTTTATGCGGAATCTCAAATATCTTTGAGTAAACCGATACCAGACGCCAGAATTAACAATTCATTTTTATTAAATATCACAGACCGTCTCTGTTCTGAATAATTACAACTTCACAATAAGAATGTGTTCTCCTTATATATAATATAAAGTGATTTCTTGCCGGGGGACAGTGGGGGGTTTATTTTGTTGTATCGCCGCCCTGTTACTCGTGTAGCATGACGATGGAGCGGCAAATGAGATATGGGAGCATTCGTTCGTAGAATGGTCCTGGGTCACCCCTGACTGTGAATATATGCTTTAATTTCCCAAATACTGCCCACCTTAGTCTATACATTCACGACTTTGATCTACGTATAGAGAATAAAATGCATTTGAAGTAAGGTTAAATATAATAAAAACATCCAGCTGTAAATCAGGCGAGTCCCGATCTCGGAATGTTTCGTGACATTTTTAATATTATAATTTATCAAAGTGGCTATAAACTTGCGAATCTTTGAATTTCACAATAATAATCTGAAAACTTTAATATTATATTACTTTCCATCATAATATGGCTTATAACTACAATTCGGCGTTATTTTTGGCCTGTCTGTTCTCAGCTCTCGCTCGTCAGCCTGTGATCGATCACTGTCATTTCGCATCGATCAACACCTCATCAAAAAAACACGAGAAATAAAATGATTCTATCGAGAAAAATATGTAAAAAAAAAAAACCTTTTAGTACCTACATGTTTGAAAATAAATGTATTTCCAAAAACTACTAAACAAATAGGTGTCTTCAGCAAAAGTAACTGTTTCAAACAATTTTATTTGTTTATACTTACAGTTTCATAACGGACGCTCCTTCTTCACAGCTTATTATAATGCGATGAAAAAGCGGTCGCTCCGAAATTGATCAGTATCGAAACAAAAACAAAAAGTATTAAATATAATGATTGATCCTGAACTTCTTATGTAGCAGATTTATACATAAATACATCTACGCTACTTACAATACCCAAATGCGTGACTATATCTAGTAATGAGTAAAAATGCTATTCTTGACTCACTGGCGTGATTGTGATTAATATTCGAGAATATCAGTGATTGGAAACGGTGACTGTGATCACAGTTTCATTACTAATATACGCGTGCGCTGCACGATATCACAATACACGAAATAAATTTTAAAAAACATAATTCAAACTTAATTTACGTAAAAAACATATTTTAGCATGAATAATTAATATATATCGTATTTAATATCGTCACAAAGCAAATGAAAATCCTTAAAAAATGTGAGTTTATTTTTCGGGTCTAAATTTTAACATTTCGGGTAAATCGTTTCGGCAGAATCTACTAGATGGCGCTTATCACGAATTATAACATCATTCCTTCATGAATATTTTCATTTCATTTATGCGCCGAATCATAAATCAATAAATAAAATAAAATAATTAATCACGAATCACGATATACCCAGATATCAATCACTGATAGTGAGTGACTCAGAGATATCAGTGATTGACTCACGGTTCGTGATTTTGAGCTCATCCTAATATCTATATACCTACTTTCCACAGCGACATTTAGCCAAGACACAAACCTTTCCGACCTATTGATAATGGCATATATCTGTTTTCAGGTGCCAAATGTACTGCATTGTACTAAATTGGTTCTTTTTTAGTAATAAATTATATTTAATACAAATTAAATGTATCAATTAGAAAAAAATACAAATAAAATCAATTTATCGAAAAAATATTTTAAATCATAATAATACGATTATTCCAGTTAATTGAAATATTCTATTGATTCCAAATTATATATTAAATACAAAAATTTAATGTCATCTAATTTCGAGCAGCTAGACTATTTTTTGTTAGATGATGTAGGGCCTGAAGCAAAGATACATATTAATAAATAAACGATTTCGCAAATTAATATTTATTTCGAAGTACGAACACAATTTTGTAAAAATTTCAAACAATAACATTTTCCGTAACAGTGTAGAATTTGCACATATTCCTTGAACATTTTCAACTCGTAATTTAGTAAGCTATAAAATATTGTGGAATAAGTCTATTACACCATATATATATATATATATCGTTCCAGCATTAGCGCATCTACAATATTTACCGAAGGCCGTATACATGGATTCGTTCCGCTTCTGAAACATCGAGTTGCTGGAGCTCAGCACCAACTCTCTGGTCCAAGCGGCGCTCTCATGGAAAGCTGGCTCCCTGACCAGAGAATGGTAACGCCTACAGAATAGCTACATATACAACAATGGCCGTGACTGAAGTAGTTATATATGTAATATTTGTATTTTGTGTGTGAACTTTTAACTTTTTATTAACTTTTTATTTATTTATTAATATTTTCCTTGGTTTTCTTTTTCATAGCATTATATTAATGTACAACATAATATGTATTATCTCTATGGCGAATCGGATTAAAAAAAACCTGATCACGCTGGAATAAACACATTATTATTATTATCACAAACGCCGTTAATTCGCGTTGATCCCAGAATAACATTTCTGTTGAGTCTGGCTTCAAGCATTTTATTAGAAACCTTTGTCAAAGTAAGAAACAATATTTCTCTAAAACGTTTGCCGTATACTAAAGAGAAAATTATCAGCGCCGTAGCCCGGCATCAATTTCAGATTACGTTTCCCTAGCGGGAAGCACCTGTGCTACAAAATAATAATATAACAAATCTTGCATTTATATATCGCATTAATCTTATATTACCATTATAATCGGCGTAATTTTATTTGGACCGTAGATTCTTATTTAAGATAAATGAAAAAAAGTGAGCTTGTAACTTCACGCATTACAAGTAAATCATATTATAAAAATGTTATTTATTAATACTTTGAAAAAGCATATTATGTTAACAAAATATTGATAAACGATATTTTTTTATTAACTGTTCAAAGGTTTATGGTAAAACTTTGTGGAATTCCATGATTATTTTGTAAATTGAGTCAAAACACTGTTTTATTCCACTGCACTTTTCATTGCTGAACGTTTTCGGGAACATCTTTCCATTATCAATATTGTAGATCAACTAAAATTAAAAACACTTTCAGGCAGTAATATATATGATGTGTTTGGAGTTAAAATGGATAAGAGAGGGGATGTAATGGAATTAGATTAGTATTAGAAATATTTAATAATAAAAATATAATACCGCCCATTACATCCCCTCTCTTAACCATTTTAACTCCACCCCCACCTCCGTTAACTCCAAACACCCCATATATTACTGTCTGAAAGTGTTTTTAATTTTTGTTGAATTATATTATTGATAATGGGAAGATGTTCCCGAAAATGTTCTAACGTTTAACACAATAAAAAGTTAAACAAATCAGCGTTTTAACTCAATTTACAAAATTTCTTTATTGTTAAAAATTTAATTTTACAACACTAAAAACAGCAGCAAGTTCTTCCTTCAACTGACATAAGCGAGAACATTTTATATATATACAACGGGACATTCGTGACGATGTTAATAATTATTATTTGGATCGAAATACGGAAAATGTACTCATTAAATAATAAGCAACGTTTGCGACTGCAAATGCAATCTCGCTCGCCGTGAACGCAAATTGTGTGCACCAATGACACAAGCACAGGTTTTTAATATTTCATAATGTTATATCGGTAATGAACAATGATTTTTTAAACGAAAACTATTTCTGCAGAACATGTTAAGATGTATTTTTGATTATCTATTTTCGTGTCATACCCGTGGGACGGTGACCTTTGACCGTTTGAATTTACCATACCGCGGTTCAAAATATTTAATTTCACAATTGGAAACTTCGAAGCCAATAATAAACAAATAATACATTAAAAATGAATACATAATAAATTTTATTTATTATGTTTCTAATGACACAAGTGTTAATTACAATAAAAATATTACCAATATTATATCACTATGATTTTTACTTATTTTAATATATTATTTTATCTAAAAGATGAAAACCGTTTTAGAAGTTACGCGCACTTCTCATAGGAAAAATTAGAGTAATTTTTTTCACAACTTAAATGCATATTTTAATCCAAAACAAACATGTACTGAATCTATCGAAGGATTTTTCGAAATTTTGATATTTACCAAGGAGCTTTTACAGGAAAATCCGTTACTTTTTTTGACTTTCAAAATTCTTATTTTTTCTTAATAAAATAGCAAGTTTTCATTTAAAAATTCTTTCGATCATTCAGCAGTCCTCCAAGTATAGAACAAGGTCTCAAAAAACGAAGTCAATCGGTGAAATAGTTTTTGAGATATAGCGTACACCGCATCGGCCTTTTTTGAAAAATACGTTTTCCAGAAAAACGCGTTTCAAGTTCGAATATATCTCAAATTTGAGACAGCTATTTCAAATCTTCCAACACGCTAATACGAACCGTGTCCTAACGGTATTATATTGTATACAATGATTCAAATACGCAGGTAATAGGGCCAGAGGGGTGAGCGTGTAGCTGCCTACCTTGCCCTTACTACCTGTATGCTCACGTAACATCGTGAAAAATGCTCGGATCGTTCTGAAATATTGTGGAGATATTCTTCAGATATTACGTTGAAAATATGTCGAATTTTTCGACCCCAGACAAGTGCGCGTAACCCCCTTAATACTGCATTGATTTATTTTCAAGAAATTATCTAATATGTATAATTATATTTATTTTAAATATGAATTAAATATATTAATTATAAAGATATACATATAAAATCAATTTTATCGTAAAATATTGTTGTTGCGCCACCGGGATTCGAACCTGGATCTCTTTCCTAACCGGGGAAGGTGCTTTATCCAACTAAGCTACAGCGACATTATTTTTAGCGACAATTTTCGAACCTATATGTTACCTTTTTGATATTAATACATTTAATCGTTCCATCATTTGACAGAGGCATCGACCTTATTTTTACAGAATCTCAAATACCTTTGAGTAAACTGATAGCAGACGCCAGAATTATCAATTCAATTTTATTAAATTTTGGACACATTGATACAACTTTATTATTTAGGAGAACACATTCTTATTGTGAAGTTGTAATTATTCAGAACAGACGGTCTGTGATATTTATTTTAATTAGTATCTGATGTAAGACGATAGAATGACAGGCTTGGGAAGGTATTGATCCAGCTGAAAAGGGTGATGATATATATAATATATACACGAATGTAAACGTACACATATTAAGATAAATAACTAGAATACATTACAGTTTACATCGCTTTATAAAAAAATCTATGTTCAGAGTAAAGGAACTAAAAAATTTCAAAATAAATATTGTTAGTAGACGTTAAATCTTTTGAAAAAACATGAAAATGTACTCAAACCGAATAAGTACAAGACTGTTTTAAGTGACTTTGAGCAATTTTGTTAAGTTAAGCTTTAATTTCGTGAAATATATAACTAGCAAAAATCCCGGCTTTGCCGTCGTGTAAACAAACCAATTAAATTGTACGAGCTAACGTTAGCGCGGACCCCGTGCGTTCATTCGTCTAATTGTCTTGAAAGATGTCTTCATGCACAATGAAATATTCATCAACAATATCAAACGTGTGATTTGCCAAAAAAATAGCTATTAAATATTAAATGTTTCAAATTTCACGTTCCGCTGTCGTGTTTGAAGCCCCAACAATCGACGACGCTTGCATGAGAAGATGTGTGAATGTCGACGATGCGAGAGTTGTGTGTCGGGACAGATGAACGTGGCTATACATCTTCTACCTATCCCCGCGGCGAAATGGCGTAACGGCAAGTTAAGTTAATTTTTTTAAATGTAATAAAAAAAAATCTGCAAAATAGCAAAAACATTTCAAATTAAAATCAACATCTCTTTTTTTTTACACCCAAGCGTGTTCATGTTTTTTTATATATATATATTTATTCCTTTATAGTAGCGCCGTTTAACACACTCATACACGCACATCGTCTATGCGCGATTATCAAAATTTAAACCTAGTATCTCCATCTCTTTTTTTTCCTAACCCGTCCCTTTGCGTACGAGGAAGAAGAAAAGAGTTCGCTCCAATCAACTCTCGAATTGCAACGAGCCCAGTGTGTGCTTAGAACTGTATACTGCCGCCACAAAGTAATTTTGCAAATATTGAAGAAGTTTTGTATAGATTAAAAACATTAATTTACAACGTTGATAGACCGGGGATTAGACGTTGAAGCAAACGTGTTATTGTATATGACGCGGGACAGTTGTAACCGATAAATCAGTTCTGTATTGCAGAACTCGTAAGTCACGTTGGGAGATAAAAATATACCGTGAACAAAACTAGAAATATCGAATTTCTCCCTATTCGCGATTGTGGACCTTCCCACGTGAAAAGAGAAGTGGAATGTATACGTATACAAGTATATAAACACATTTATTTACTGAAACGGAAGATAACTCGATTAAGTTTAGGGTTCTTGTTAAATGGATTACATTTTCCGTTGTGCTGTTAGATGGAAGGTGTATTTATTACACAATAACTAACCGATAAATTCGACAAAACCATTTGCAAACTATAACTAAACCGGTGAAAATGACGAGATAATTCATATTACTAATGAAATGTCCAGATATAAGGAACCTACTTGTGTGTTATTAAAGACTAAATAATACCTTTCTGATATTATCAGAAAGGTAACATATAGGTTCGAAAATTGTCGCTAAAAATATTGTCTCTGTGGCATAGTTGGATAATGCACCTTCCCCGGTTAGGAAAGAGATCCAGGTTCGAATCCCGGTGGCGCAACAACAATATTTTTCGATAAAAATGATTTCATATGTATATCTTTCTAATTAATATATTTAATAAATAATATATAGAAAAAGTGATCTAAATATGGGCAGTGGTCCAATTATGGGCTAGTAGTAAGACTTTCTGTTAATAAAATAACTGCCATCTAGTGTAGAAACTTAAAACTTAAAACAGACTGCTACACCGACGCTTGCGTGTTCGGTGTTGAGAAATACTTTGAAACGCGATGTCTAAACTTTTGAAGAGATATATAAATTATGCTATTTATTCCAATTTAAAACATGTTATTCCTGTTAAATACCATTACAAAGTAATTAATGAATATAAAAACAACATCCTTTTGAAACGTAATAAGGTTTATTTTATTTTGAAGAAAAAAAATTGTAATTAATAGTTCTCATGGCAGTTGGTCTAAATATGGGTTACTTACTATATGCATTTGGGTTCAATGTTTTCAGTGTTCGATGTGGCCATACAATGACTGCGGATGTCGAAAAATACTTTTTTCTTTTATTCTGTGTATTGCTGTCATAATTTTTTTAATTAATATGTACTGATATATAGGTTAAAATATGTCATTAAATAAGTCATCTTTGATCAATAAAGTTTTTTTTTATTTCTTAAAAAAGCTAAAGCCTTATATTCGAATAAAAGTTCAGATATCATTTTAAAATAACTATATTATCAAATAGGAACCAAATAGTGATGACTTCTCTATATTTGAAGGAAAAAAACTCAATATTAAAAGTGGTAGCTCATATTTAGACCACTTTCTCCATTATTTTCCTATTGTTATTCCACGTCTGTTGGTTTTGAGAAAGACCATTGTTTTCCCAACGTATCGGATAAATCTCATTACCCATCTTCAGGGTATGCCGAATTACCGGTAAAATGCCGCTCTAAAATGATCGTGAAACACGTATTTTCAATCTGGCAGTTCAGCGTTAAATTAAATCATCATCTTTACTTTGTATAATATGGGTGTTCACGATCGTTTGTGTGGCTTCTGGTAAGCATGTGAGGTAACCGAGAAACTTAATTTCTAAGATTACACTCGACCCGTAAAAGCCAGAAATTTATTATATATGTGCGTATCCCTTTAAATATAAAATAGGAGAAATGAGAATGAAGAACTATGTATTATATAAGGTGTGAGACGGGGTAAGGGTATCTATGGGGGAAATGCATCGGCGTCTCCTAATTACGTTAGAAATTGGATTTCGGTGCCACAATCTATAAAGAAATGTTATAAATCAATATATGAAGAGACAGTCCAGAGATGGTGCGATTCCAAACGTCACTTTGCTTATAATACCATTTCAAATTATGACAACTTGCGAATTGTGTATGCCTTGTCAATCTTTCCTATATTTCGATCATCTTCTGTGCCAGGATACTGATATTAGGTAAATATCATTATATTAAGTTGTAGTTTGTCGTGTATATATTAGTTTAGTGATTATTTCCGCGGACTACGATCATCTGACACCAGACACACTTACCCCACAAATTTGACACCGTGGGGGAAGTGCATCTATTCAGTGATTGGTGTGGTACCCCATATATATATTTGTATGGAAACATTCTCAAGTAGTGATATGCAGACAGTTCCATTATTTTTAACCAATTTCCACAACAATCACAATGATATGTCGCACACCCCCCGTGTAAGCAATTTCACTTTCTTTTAAACTCGGCACGTTTTACCCATCATTAATGACCAAAATAACTAATCATATTGTCATTTAACAGATCAGTAAATAGATTTTTATTATTTTAACAATTTGTCAGAAATAATACAACTAGATGCTTTTACCCCAAATTTGGGGTAAAGGTATCTATCTACTCGCCCAATTTTTATAAAATGCTATAATTCCGATTTTGAATAATCTTATGAAGTTTGAGAACAGTTTAAGGTTTATGAAGATGATTTATATGTCGTACTTACCCCCCATCGCAAAATTTGGCAACACAGAAACATCATCGGGTTTCCGCGTCACGACGGACAATCATTTAAGAATTAATCATTAATTTTGTTTGACGCAATAACCCCACACTTTTACGCAATAAAGTTATTGCATATACGTTTTACGTGTCGCCGTTTAGAACCTTTCAATTTAATTTATGAAATTACCAATCCATTTACCAATGTTTTCAAAATTCCGAAATTCTCGCGTATAATCCGATTCTGCTTCAAGTTCTTGCACGCTACTAACAGGGTACCTTGTTACTTCGTTTCCGCGCGATTCCCCTTCCCGCTCACCCTCGTCAGCGTTGAATGCGCAGCTCAGAAGAATATTTTTAGAAATAATATAACATAAAAATAATGATACGTTCGCTCGTTTTGCAAAATTTATTACATTATCTAAAAACTAGGGGTTTTTAACCATCTTTAAACTGTCTATATATTTAATTATGTCATTTACTTATTCTTCTGCTCCATCTTCTTGTGCTCTGTCTGTTCAACGGACGTTGGCGGCCGAGCCATTGCCTCAGGTTCTTCAGCCATGATTGTTCTCCTTCTTCCAAAAATCTTTCCCTGCATTATGAGGTGCAAGATCTCGTACTTCTCAAAATATTTATTACATGTCTTGAGATATTGAAGTTTTCTGATTTTTATTGTTTCAAATATTCATTTTTCTTTATTTAATTTTTTTTGCACATTAATTTTTTTAAATTTTTATACCACGTCTGCTGTCATATTGTACGAGTTTCATTACCAGAAAACAATAATTTTAAGTAGAGCCAGTAGAAATTCTACATACAATTTCCTGAAAATTTCAATGCACTTTCTTCGATCATGATCAGATGCCCTCGAAAGTATCCTTCGTTAAAAAGTTTATTACACAAAGTTCTGCTTAGATATCGATCAAAGCATTCAGAAAAATTAATTAAATTAATAATATTCATATATCTCGGCTAAGTTCGTTAACCAGCCTGATCCGCCATTAAAAATTCTTAATTTGTAATTTCGTTTGAGAGAAATGTATAAAACATTTTCACACACTGGCTAAATCTACCTGAATATTATGGCCAGTGCCAAAAGCATTTTTTCCTTATTTAACTTAAAGTAAGTTTTTTTAATATATTTTCTTTCGTTACATTCTTCATACATTCCTCCATGCGTTATACATTTTCTAATTTTCATTATTTTTTTTACATTTAATACTAAAAACTATATAATATAAATTTTAATTTAAATAAATATTATATATTTAGGAGGCTTTAAATCTAATAAATGTAACAATATGTACACTAAAGGTAATAGTTATTGCTGATTCATTGGCAGAAATTTTTTAATACGATTAAAACCCTTGAATAATTTAAAACTTAACATAAAACAGAGAAATTACGTAAAATGGATACGCTCTAACGTGGACGCTATATTTCAACAAGTTTTTCACGTATTTTTAAGGACAATAAAGTGTCCAACGATCTATACCTAGATGGCTGTATATCAGTGGCGTGCCGTAAACCCAAATTCTTAGGTTACGCTGTTACCGACGATGCTAACTAGGTATCAAAAAAATGTGAGAAAATTATTCTAATTTTCAGAACAATTGTATCAGATTAAATTTGAAAAATAATTGTGAATTCATTACTTCAAAAAGGGCAAGTTCTTTAATTGCTCCTTACCGTTTGTTTGTTGCTTTAGATTTCGCTTAAAATATTATCTATAGATATTTCAAACGATATGTTAAGATAGTGGTCAAAAACTTATATTTAAATAACTAATTTTACCATAACCGAAACTCATATTTCAACCATTAATATTGTTGCTAATAATCGTACTAAAAAATTCAAAGTTACTCACTTGACAGATCAGATGACTTAAGAACACCTGTATCTCTGAGATATATATATATATATATATATATATATATATATAAACACTATACGAACTACGAAATGACGTTGGAATACACCATGAAAACAAACATATTTTATTTTACTATCTTCAACGAGATCGAATCCAATTCGAAAAAACGCTAAGCGGCATCGGCAAGACGTTGCACGCGAACTGTCGGAATAAAACACTCTAGTCTAGTGTTTACGCGCTTTGTTACTTCGATTGCCATCACTGTGTTTCCTGGTTTATAATAATGTACATGTGTATGTGTGAGTATTGCCGCCCATTTTTCGGAAACTTAAGAAGACGGTAACCGACAGGCGTCATTCGATTACATGCCGTGTTTCGACCAGTCCAGCGGTCCAAATAAACCACCAGTGCGCGCTTCGGTCGGTCGAAATCTAAAGAAGACAACCCAACTAAAAGAACAACAACATCGGACCAGAAATACAACAAAAGTAAAAAGGTTAGTGCAGTTTATATATCATATGTGTGCTTATTATTAAACCTGGGAACCAGCTATCGAAGGCATTTACATATATAAACACGTGGATTACGCTAATCCGTGTAATAATGGCAAGAAAGAATTTTAGGTATTTTCAGAAAATAAGAATTGTATAATTTATATTTATTTAGCAGAATCTTTAGTAATGCGCAGTTCTTTTGCTTGTATGCAGTGCACGCTCATACTATATATAGATGAAACTTATTCAATAAAATATCATGTTCTGTAAAGCTTGGCAATCAGAATGGTATAAATTGTGAAGAGATAAAATGGGATCGGATTTTCAGCTGTGCGCTCTGAATAAAGAGTGAAGCGACATAACATATTGAAGATCCCGAAGGAACGTGACTGGAGTTCTCCCGGATGCTGCACCCGCGGAGATATGAAAAATCTTACCATGAAATATTTTACTGCAAATTGATTTTATTTATTTGTTTAATATGTTAATATAATATATACTACGATATATATTATGTTTTTTAAACAGAAAATATATATTTTTTTATTATACACGGAATACGTGTCACATCAATATTCTTACTATTTTCAAACGAAGCTAAACGTTCGTACTGCGAAAATACGACTATCTCGCTGGTGTCCTGGAACGAGGCGCGAACCCCCGACCACTAGATCGGGACTAGCTAAGTTGTTAATTGCCAATAATACTGAAAAAAATTAACAATTGTGAATGGCTCGTTTCAAACCATGAAAAAAATTACAACGATACAAATGAAAACTGGAAAATATAAGTAATAAAAAAAAATCAACTATTTTCAACATATTATAAAAAATAAAGCCTTCCCTTGCATAAGTAAAATAAAGATGATATTTTACACTAAACAATTACTACAGTAGATAATATATCCTTTTTTCCATCCATTTCTTTCTCATACATTCCTCATCTTAGCGATCCTTTCTCTATCCCTGTCAACTATGATATCAACAGATTTACATCTTACATAGATTTTCCATTCTTACACTTGAGCAACCACCTTTCCACGGCATTTAGTTATATTTTTTTTATTTTAATTATTTTTTTGTTTACTTTTACCGAAATGCTTATGGTATATATAACGCTCATTTTATTAGAGGCAAGTTTAAAATAAAACCATTACGCTAGACTGAAGTGAATGTGCCAATAAACCTTTGAAATACGATTTCTATTCAGAAATTTCTAAATTAGTATTTTATTCTTGGTTTTACCATGAATGAGTCGGTACTGTGAACCTACCATCATATTTTTACAAGTTACTGACCATTTTAATAATGTGTAAAAAGCGGAAATACTGACAAAATAACAAAACATTTTTTGTTAATAATCTTTAAGTCATCTACGTTTTCGAATTTATTTAAGTTCATGAAAAATCTTCGTATTATATTTTGAAAAAATATATTTATAATTTTTTCTGTCCTTGAACAGGTGTGCTCCATTAGTCCTGATGTTTAAGCTTACTAAAGTTTTGTTATTGAACATTTAGAAATCAATATATAATAATTTTATAATCATCTTCTGTAATTCTGCGTCCAGTACTGAATATAGTCCTCTCTTTCAGACATGGAGCTTTCTTGTAGTTTTTTATCTATTGCGCTTTACTTCTAATTATACCCAACAACTTGGTTGAAATAATTGATGTCTCACTAAAACAGAAGAATCACGTATAAATTCGATGTTAAAGTAATTCATTGACGAATAATCAATAATCATTCTTCAGAAAATTAAAGTTCCGGGTCTGAGTCCCGGTGGTAAGTATATATATATATTTATTTATTTTTTTAGTATTTCATTTTCACAATAAAAATATAAAATAATAATGCCTAAATAACCGTTTAATAAGAGGTAGTCGTAAAAATTAATTCGAACAAAGGTAAAAAAAACCGCTTCTATTCGTAAGTCTGTGCCTCGAACCTCAATAAATGGGCGGAACAGTGTTAGTCATGACTGCCAACCTGACCCGACATTCGAGCTCACAGACGGCTAGATAGGCTTACAGACGGCGCCACCGCCACCGTCGGGACGGAAAACCCCGCCGACTGAGTATGCACGAACCCCGTGCGACAGGCGACAACAGCAATGAACTAGACACACAATATGCAACGTATTCGATACGGATCAGATAATTTTAGGTTGAAATAAATTTAAATAATTGGACAAAATACTTTGTTTAAACCACTATTTATTGATTATTCAACATATCTATGGTATCTTCCTTCAGGAAACAATGTATACTGATCGTATGTTTACCCGCCCATTATTGATAGTGGTAAGCGGTGGAGAAAAATTGAGTTTTTAAATGATCTTACTTCAAATTCAATTATAAAAAATATCCCCAATTCTATACAACAAATTAAAGAATTATATATTAAATAACAAGAATAAGGAAAGTAATTTAAAAAAACGTTGGTCTACAAATTAATTTTGCAATGATTGCAATTATTTTTATATGCAGAAAATTTAATATTAGAAATAAGGAGCACTTGAGATGCCTAAATAACAACTATTCAGAATTTTCTAATCACCTTTTAGATACACAACGATTCTTTGGATATTAATAAGGATTTAGAAATTATACATACAAATACTAGGGGTTTACAGTTAGATACATTTTTAGAAATAAGAAAAAAAGTATTAATAGTAAGCTAAATATTATGAATAACCAAATCCTCTTTGCAAATAGTCACATTTTAAATTTGTTTTCATATTAGTTCTTACTTATTCACCACTTTATAGTTTTGTTTTTATCTATGCTTGTATTTTTAATTTCAGTATACATTGTTACCTGAAGAAGATACCATAGGTATCGAAACATATGGAATAATCAATAAATAGTGGTTTAAACAAAGTATTTTGTCCAATTATTTATATAAAATGAGGCCACAAAGTAATTTTGCAAATACTGAAAAAGTAAAATAAATTTGACGTGAAAAATTTGACGAAAATTAAGATGATTTTTGTTACTAATTAATGGAAAGAAAACATTACTATTTCGATATTACTAATACAGTAAACTGGTAAAATCCGGAAGGCTCTAAACATCCGAACTGAAAACAAATAACGCTAAATTTCTAAAATCTAAAAACGGACGTCGCCCCAATATCGCTTTATTGTAGATAATAATTTAGATATTTCTAATTTCTAATCATAACAGATGTTGCATTATTTTCAGTATTGGAAATAAAATGAGGCGCACGGTTCAATAATTTTATAATAGTAAAGTAAAAAAACTCTAAAACAGTGCATAGTACGGGTTAATATATAAATTTATTTCTACGGTCACTGTACAGCCCAGTAATAAGGAAAGCAGAGCTCAACAATAGAATAAAACTAGCGATCTCCCATCCTGACCTATGGCCAACAGCTTTGAATACTGACGGAGAGAAATCCGTCAGAATCCAAGCTACAGAGATGAGATAACTGAGAGTGTTAACCCTCAGCATACCGTGATATAAAATACTAGTAATGAGAAAAAATGCTACTCTTGACTCACTGGTGTGATTGTGATTGGTAGCACATTATATAACAAATGATTAAGACATTATACTAGAATACGCCTGAAAATAATAAAAATAAGATTCTCATTAGATGGCGACAACGAAGTCGTAATTAAATACCACGTATTAACATATATACAACTTTTAAAATCTGATGGATATGAAGGTTGATTGTGGGTAGAATGATAAACGTTACATTGCGTAAAGTGATCACTAAAGACAGCCGAAGACATGTCGTAACCCCTATAATACCCATACTTCCCAAATAATATAATATAAATAGCTTCGTATCTATGAGATATCTATAATTTGTCTTAATAACAATGCCTTCGGAGGTAAAAATCCAGTAATTGTGTGTTCTTGGACTCTAAATATTGATAATGTTAAATAATGTGCTATCTATAATATTTACGTTTACAATTAATGATATTTCTCTTATAATTAATTGATATCACTATTATATTAGGTTGATGCATAATTTTTTTTCGCGACGTTCTGTTTTTTATTTTGACATGTATCATAATATAATACACATGTACACCACACCCTATACCACTTCAAGAAAGGGTGGAAAGCTGCTGAATCTATTCGCGATCTCAATGATCTTTTCGGCGAAGGAACGATTAGCGAAAGGGCATGCCGAGAATGGTTTCTTCGCTTCAAAGCAGGTGATACCAGCTCAGACGATAAGTCGATGACCAAGCCTTTCTGGCGACTGTGAAAGAGGACGAAAGTTGCACCACCAGGACATTCAACATCGATCAGTCCACGATTGTTTGTCATCTCAGAAAAGTCGGCAAGGTGTGGAAATTGACCGGTTGGGTCCCCCGCACAAGCTCTCAAGCAACAAGGCCGACCGAGTCCGAATTTTACAATTTAATAATACTATATAATTTATGTTACAATATATTTTTTTAAAAACGGCATATCATCATAATATTTAGTAGAGAACAGGATAAAAGGTTTTTTAATATATACATATTGTCGTGGGACGTATAAATATTCATTAAAAAAAAAGAAAATATATTTTACTTAATAATATTCCTGCGAAAAAATGGGAGGTATTTAGGTACTTGGGTGTTGGGGTTTATTTTGTAACACAAATAAGTAAAATAAATGTAGAAATTCATTTAAACCATAAAACGAAAAAGACGGATTTCGCCAAATAAACAGAGTTCTGTTTCTGACATTTATTTCACTATGTTGAGTACAATAAAAACGTCTCGGAAATGGGGAAACGGTGGGACGAATGATAATTGTCACCGAAATGTGAAGACCGACGAAAAGTTTTGGGTTTGTTAAATAGCGGACTCCACGCGTGGAGGATTTATTCAGAATAATCGACCGACTGAATGATTTGGCATTTCTCCGAGCTGAAAGCTGCAGCCCGTCCTTGGAAACTTGCGGCATCATTACGAAACTTTACAAAAGCGGACGGAGCGAACCAGTCGGTCACCTCAACCGCTAACATTGGAGTACTGTGCTATTTATCATCAACAATTAATGGCTCTTTCAATAAGAGTTTTCATTCGTTGATCCCTATTACGAGCCATTTCTCTCCTGCATTTCTAAGAATACTGTTGAGGCGGACAGACAGCGACATCTATCGTAGTTTAGGAGAAAGTTTCGGTGCACTGGCGACAGAGGTCCAAGAGGAGCGAAGTTAAAGGCGTGAAGCATGTAGAGGGAACAGCCGCGCTGTGGCAAATTGCAGTACCCTCTACTTACGCAGTTCTGATTGTGACAATGAAACACCTGTACATTAATCTACGAGCAATAAACGCGAGATAAAACCAAAGTATGTACACGTCGATTTTTTGGTCATGGTACGCCAATGTGTGCGTGAGCGCTATCTAAGCGAGAAAGAGACAAAGTTACATGACCCCTTCACGCTAGACAGTAATGCAACAACGCACTTGTCATCGGTTGACGCAAAATATAGGTTGTGTACACCGCGCGCAGTGTGTTGCGCCTTTTAATATTTATAATTATTATTAAACCATTTTTAAAACTTTAAAAATTTCTTGGTGGTTATCCATTATATTAATGTAATAAAATATACTGTTCACTTTTAACCACAATTTATTTTCTTCGCCTACTAGTTTCAGATGATGAACGTCATCGAATCATTATTATTATTATTATTATTATTATTAAGATGTGATTAATATTATTTCATACCCTATTCGTAAAATAATCAAACATTATGTACAAAAATGTTCTTAGGTTTTCACGACCGTTCAGAATCTTCTGTGTATTATTTTCTATGTATCTTCTATTTTTTTATGTTTGTTATTTCTACGTTTCTGTGTATAGTGTATCGGCCAGATATACGGCAAATCTATGTAATAATAATAAAAAATATACTAGTAACAGATTGGACAGTGTCCGACTGTACAGTGCCATGAGTAAAAAACCCACATGTATTTTATTTGTCTTCACCCGTGTGATTGTATATGGTCTTAGCCTTCTGAACGCGATGGATGTATACCTGAAGTCATTTCTCATATTAATGATGACAATACCTCTACCGCAGCTGGGAGCCGATTAGCACACTAAATCTCAATGCTATTCAACATCACTATTGGTCTACGCCTCCCCAAGAATTCTCATCCATTGATTCCTATAACGAGCCAGTCCTAAATTTATAAAACAGATATCTCTTTGAAGACGTCATCGCTTCATCTTAACTTTGGCCTTCTTGAACTCTTGCATCCTGTTGGTCTTATAACCGTTCGATCATCCTCTACGCTTACCCCCAACCACCGAACTCTTTCTCTTTTAATAATAAACATAATTAAAAATATAATGGATTATATCATTATGGATATATATTAACTTAAGTTACAGACATCATATGAATATTATTAAGAGAAACACATTCTTATTGTGAAGTTGTAATTATTCAGAACATAGACCTGTGATATTTTAAATACTAATTAAATGTATTAATTAAAAATATATTCATATAAAATCAATTTTATCGAAAAATATTGTTGTTGCCCTACCGGGATTCGAACCAAGATCTCTTCCAATCAGGGGAACGTGCAGTAAGAAGATGGCTTTGGAAATAATGGAACGATAGATGTATTAATTTGAAAAGTGTAACATATAGGTTCGAAAACTTGTCGTCAAAAGTACTGTTTGCCGTAGTATAGTCGGTTAATGCACCTCCCCCGGATTGGAAAGAGATCCAGGTTCGAATCCCGGTACAATATTTTTCGATAAAAATTGATTTTATATATATATATCTTTCTAATTAATACATTTAATTAGTATTTAACATACGAATAATTTATATATAATAATATATAAATTATTCATATGATATTTAATAATGTATATGAATAAGTTGTGAAGCTGGGTCTTTCACTTGGTTTTTCACTAAACTAAAGTCTTGCGAAAGATACAATAATCTAACCGGAAAGTGTAGATGATTATGTAAATAACTTTGAACTTCGTGAACGGTATGACGTCAGATATACTGAAAAGGATGCTCTAAAGGAGTCCCGTATCGCAGATAAAACCCTATTATATAATATAACACGGATCACATAATACTTGGGCATGTAATGTTAGATGCGCCGTTAGATGTTAATTGGACAACAACAGCGATGCCGAGGATGGCGCTCTGTAGTGCCTTCGGTCATAGATTTTCCGAGTCCCATGAGCGCTAAGAAAATTTTAATTCACATTAAAGCCACAGCCGAATGATAAATAAAAATGTATTCCATCCAGTCTGGTAGATGTGGCCGTAAAAGCTCCAAAATAAACTGATTTTCAGCTGTAATACTAATAGAAGCTGAGTTTTGTAACTCGTACATTCCCGATCCCGGTCTAGTTTACAATGTTAGTGCGCATAGATCCGAAACATTCCGAAGATCAACCTTTACCTTACCGTGATATATAATACTCGTACGCAGCCATGCTGTCAACTCGTGTTACCGTAAGAAATTAAAGTTCTATTAGCCTTTAAAATGTGAAAAGATGGTTAATGCCATAAATTTATTTTAAGTATTGAGCATTAAATATTTAAAAAATATGTAATATTATAATTCAACACGTTCTATATAGGAGGTTGCATTGAATAATACAATCTTATTTTTTATCTATCTACATTTAATTAGTGAGAAAGAGACACCATTATATTCGTATGTTTATTATTGTTTCCACTGTGAAATGAATGTGTGATTTCTTTCTGTCATGTCACAAATGGTATTTTTGTGAACGTATTAATTTTACAACGGAATGAATTAAAAATAATTATTTTTGTAGGATTCGCATTACATAATTGATTTTTCGCTAGTCATTTCTAAGCGTAAATAGTTTCCTTCAAATTAACTAAAATATGAAGTGTATGTTGCGTATATTTACAAAAATATTATACATTTAATTAGAGCGGTAGATCTGCATGGTTTGGGAAGGGTTAATATGTTGAATTCATTTCGGGATACCAAAATAACATCAAAAGTAATTATGAAACATCTTTGCCTTTTTCGGACATTTCGGCCATTTTATTCTTAATAGTTAAATCGTTACATTAAATGTCTTACAAAAATTGTATTTTTTCATTTTAGAGTGTTTTATATATAAGTGTAGCATTTATAGAAAATTAATACTTTTTTAACAATATTTGAATATGTCCAATAACACACAATTACTGGATTTTTACCTACAAAAGCACTGTTATTAAACAAATATCAGATATCTCCTAGAGACAAAACTATTTTTTATTATATTTAATGGAAAATATATGGAAGTATCATAGTGATGACATACATGCTGTTTAAAAAAAAAAGGAAAAAAGAATTATCAAACTAGGTCCACAGATGGCGACGGCGTAGTGGTACTCGAAGCGAGTCCACATACTAACATATATACAACTTGAGATTGAGAGGTGAGAATTGGTGAACGTTACAAATATATATATATAATAGCTGAAGTAACCAGCGTTGCCCGGGCTTAACGAAGAGTGAAGAGGCTTCATGTAGAGGGATGGGGGTAGTTTTTTCGAAATCTCATCTAGACAGTAATTTTCCTCCTATTATAATCGTCAAGTGTGCAAAATTTCATCAAAATGTACCAAAATTCTGCTTTAAGGGATGGGAAAGGGGGATGGAGGTGGTTTTTCAAAATCTCATGTAGACAGTGGCCTTCCTCTTGTTTTAATAAAACTGTAGATTTGTATAAAAAACAAACAAACCAACAGACACTCTTCTTTATATTTTTGTATATATATATATAGATATAAAGTGATCACTTAAGCCAGCCGAAGACAGGTCGTAAGCCCTGTAATTACCCCATTATTTGTTATTTTCCATTAAATATAATAAAAAATAGCTTTCTCTATGAGATATATGATATTTGTTTAATATTTTCTAATAATCTCGGGACTGACACCGATACCCCGGGATCATCAAAATTGACTGCCGAAAAAAACAAAAATGAAGGGATCCTAATAAATGTAAATACATCCTAGCGTTGACAAATTTACCTGTCGCGGATTTATTTATTCCGCCTAATTTACAAACTTGCTTTAATTGGATAAATGCTGAAAATAATGACGCTCGTTAAGAAGGACAACGGCAACGTTGACAAAGTCCACAATGGCGGCCCGGCCCCGATCCGGCCGTGTAATTGGTCGGGCGGCCCGCGAGGGCGGGGGGTGTGGAGAGGTATCGATCCGGCGTGGGCGCTCCCCCACCCCACCCCACCCTCGCCCACACCGCGGCCGCGGTCCCGCGCCGCCAGTCAGCCGAATCTCTGAGACTCGAGAAATGAAACAATATCGAAAAACTGTACCGTTCTCGATAAGCGCTTCGTAGAGACGATAAAATATACGTTAGTTTAAGGTTTTTATTATAGTACCACAGTGCATTGACGACAAATTTTCGAACCCATATGTTACACATTTCAAATTAATACAACTATCGTTCCATTATTTGAAAGCCATCTTCTTAATGCACGTCCCCCGGATTAGAAGAGATCCAGGTTAGAATCCCGGTAGCAACAACAATATTTTTCGATAAAATTGATTTTATCATTCAGTGTACACCTCGTAATGTGAATATCCAAGAAATAGACTTTGTAACAATTAGACATTTATTACAATACGATACAATTTAGTGCAAGGTATATCACTAGTATAGGTCAAACAATTAAGCCAAAGAACACGCAGAGAAAGAGGTCGCACCCTGCCGCGCGCCGTCCTTTACAACCTCGCACGCACGGCAGTGCGGCACCCATACAACCATACAATCCCAAGGACATCACATTTAATTAGTATTGAAAACATCACAGACCGTCTGTTCTGAATAATTACAACTTCACAATAAGAATGTGTTCTCCTTAATAATATATAATATTTTTTGGAATGTATATGTTTATTTATTTATTCTTAATATATAATAGTACAACCATAAGTATATATACATATGCTCCAATATAGTTTTACTATAAACTATCTTGCATATATTTACTTGAGTTAATTTTGAATTTATGTAATTTCTACTCCTTTCTTATATCATCTGGCATTTCATTGAAAATCTTCATCTCTCTGTACATCATTGATTACATAGATTTAACTTCTTACAGATGGTAGTCTCATTCCATCTCTTCTTCTTGTATGATGTTCGGGTCATGTTGATTGGCATCTATGTTTCTTATGAATTCTAGTGATATTTGTTTAGTGACGATTTTAAAAATAAACTGTTACGCACTTGTCTTCTAAGTGCGTCTTCAGTGTACACCTCGTAATGTGAATATCCAAGAAATAGACTTTGTAACAATTAGACATTTATTACAATACGATACAATTTAGTGCAAGGTATATCACTAGTATAGGTCAAACAATTAAGCCAAAGAACACGCAGAGAAAGAGGTCGCACCCTGCCGCGCGCCGTCCTTTACAACCTCGCCCACACGCACGCCGGCGGTGCGGCATTCACACACACAACCGTACAATATTACGTATACGTATATTAATATACGTACTGATATTAAGTTCACATCGTATCTAATTTTTCTCAAAGTTTTATATTGCAGTACTGATATTTGTTGTATTTTGTCTTCATTAACCATAAATAAAATGCTGCTTAAGTGGCTGTTTCAACTTGTATGAAAGAACTGGAATGTATTAATGTAGGAGCAAAAATGGGCGATTTGATCGTATGCTGTTTATTATGCAAGGAAAGCGACCATGAATGTCAACAAGTCGAAAGTGGTGGTTTACGAGGAGTACAAAATACTTGTAGATAATGAATGTTTGGAACAAGTAATACACACTTTTCAATCGCTCGCGGCACACTAGTTTACTCCCTATTATTTTATGCAAAGTGTTCTGACTGCAAAAAATAATTTTTAGATAAAAATGAAACTGACAAAATCGACGTTGGATACTAAATCTCATTATATTATATGATATTTATTTGAGGCGTTCGATGCGGCGATCAGACTACGTATCCAGTTATGCCTGTCTAACGTAATATATTACAACAGCAGTTTCCAAAACTAAAGGGCGCAGTTAACCGAAAACGATTTATGGCGCCCTTGATACATCAGAAATTTTCCACGGCGCCCCAACTGTCCCTCTGTATATATATATATATCCGAACGAACTTGTCGATATTATCTCCTTGGAACTATGTTTCAAACCAGTTGAAAAGGTATGATAATAAATGCTTTTTAAAAGCAGAATTTAAGTCGCAAGGGAAATTAAGGTCATAAACTGCTGCAACAAAGGGAAACAATCTTTACCATCGCCTTCATTCATTTATCTTCTTCATAATAGTAATATTTTCTGACAATTAAAGTTTTCTTGAACGATTTCAAAAGGGGCACACGAATATTTACTTCGCTATTATGACGATGTCTCTGGTTATTTAATTCAAATGGTCCACCTCAATACTCCATTCCTGACGTAACTCAATCTTGAAGGAATTCAAAGTTGTGTGAGCGCGAACTTCAAATGCATTAGTCCGAAGACCGAGAGGTTTTGAAGCAAACCGAAGAAAGCGAAGAACGCTTAAACAAGTGAAAGAAAGCGCTCTGAAAACTACAAAAAGGTGTAAAGAATTCGCGTTTTACGGAGAAAAACGAGTCCCAAGAATGGGAGCCACTTTAGACAAAAAAAAAAAAAATTCGACTGAATATAAACGCTCGCGATTATTTGCAGCACTATTTATGTAGTATAGCAAAAACATTGTGTGTGTTTAACAGGCGAATTAAATGTCCAGATAAAATTGTATATTGTATATAAAATATTTTTATTATAATTACAACGCAATGCAGTAGAGATGAGATTTAAAATATATTTTCATTAATTTTTAATGATATAATATTTCATTAGTGAAGATGTAATTATTAAAGAATGTACCCTAATAACTATTTCCAACAGAAAAAAAAGAGATTTCTTACTTTAAAACGTATTTAGATGAAATTTGATGACAATCTACAGGGGCATTATAACTAAATCGATAATGTTGTCTATCAGCAATAATGAAGTGCTGATGTAATATAGTTTTTATATCATCAGGGTAAGAAATTTAAAAAGAATAGATCATTATAGCCTACTAGTAAATATGTCAAAAAAAAAAAAGTATAATAAATAATAGATATATGTATAAAACGAGCATGCACTCAATCAAAAACAAAATAATTTGAATTTAATTTCGATTAAAACACATTTTTGTTGTGAAGTTGCAATTTCAGAACATAATTCTGTGGTATTTTAAAAAACAAATTATATGAATCAATTAGAAAAATACACAGAAAAAAATCTATTTATCGAAATAATATTTGATTGCTACCGAGATTCGAACCTGGATCTCTTCCTATCCAGGGAAACGCGTTAACCAATTTCACTGTTTTAAGCAATTACGTATCTCTACGTGCTTTATCCAACTAAGCTACAGCGGTATTATTTTTAGCGACAATTTTTAAATACCTTTAAGTAAATCTATCAGATTTACTTAAAGGTATTTTGAGATTCTGTAAAAATAAGGTAGATGGCTCTGTCAAATGATGGAACGATTAAATGTATTGATTTCAAAAAAGGTAACATATAGGGTCGAAAAATTGTCGCTAAAAATAATGCCGCTGTAGCTTAATTGGATAAAGCACCTCCCCCGGTTAGGGAAGAGATCCAGGTTCGAATCCCGGTAGCGCAACAACAATATTTTACGATAAAATTGATTTTATATGTATATCTTTATAATTAATATATTTAATTCATATTTATAATATAAATAATAAATTTTGAACTTTACATTGCGATGAATCCAAAATACCTTTAAGTAATAGGTACACCAGACGCCAGAATTAAATCCATCTGATTTATTAAATTTAATTAATCTTCTTTTAACAAAAATACGAAAACAAAATTTCAATTACATATGTGACATATTAAGAATGTAGGTTTAAAATTATCCTAAACAAATACGAACTAAACAAAATACTTCTCTCTTTATTTTATAGCTGGTTTATTGAGATATAAAGTATTAATAAATATAATAATAATAATAAGTATTATAAAGTATAAACCGGTATATATCTTAACAATTTAACTACAAAGTTTATTATGTGAACGTAAGCTTACAAAATTAAAATTAAAAATTCGTTGGGATAAAAATTTTCACACACCCAGTACAGTGTGGGTACTTGGACCAAGAAATAATACAAAAGCAATGACAAGAAACCCAAAACATGAATGAGAAGCCTCTTAATGGTTCCAGATTAGGGGTTTCAACAAAAAAAAACATCCCCTCGAAATCTCGGTTGTCAGCTCGACTTCAGTCGAAATTGTATTTCACGACAGAGAAATAAATTATCTGCAATGAAAATATGTCACTATGCGAATTAATTTTTAATCATAGTATAATTGAGAATTATTATTACATGAAGCGAATTGTTTTCAAAGAAATTTTGCGTATAACTAAAAATTAAATGAAAAATTATATTTATAATGAAAATTAAAATCTCGAGATTCCGTAAAAATAAAGTAGATAGATGGCTTTCAAATAATGGAACGATAGATGTGTTAATTTAAAAAAGTGTAACATATAGGTTCGAAAATTTGTCGTCAAAAGTACTGTCGCTGTAGCATAGTTGGATATAATGCACTTTCCCCAGTTTGGAAAGAGATCCAGGTTCGAATCCCGGTAGCGTATATTTATACAACAATATTTTTCAATAAAATTGATTTTATATATATATATATATATATATATATTTCTAAATAATACGTTTAATTTGTATTTAAAATATCACAGACCTATGTTCTGAATAATTACAACTTCATAATAAGAATGTGGTCTCCTTAATAACGTTATATTTGTACAAAATGATCACTTAAGCCAGCCGAAGACAGATCATAAGCTAATAGCTTCGTCTCTATGAGATATCTATTATTTGTATGAAATATTATATAATGAAATGAAATATTCAATTTTCATTTGTGAAGTTGCGATTCTTCAAAATATACAAAATACAAAGGACGTCCGTCATCGGTACTGGGACATAAAATGATTTAAACATGTATTTTAAAAAATAGACCAAGGACACCAAAGTTGACTGACCTGGATGATTTCGAAATGTGAACTCTGAAAAATAAATGATATAATTCACATCGGCAGTTCTATGTACGGGTTACGGCTGAGCTACACTCTCCATTGTAATAATTCCGATCAGTTAATAAATGTCATTTATAATAACTATCATACTAATGTAGTAAAAATAGCTGACTGCTGTCATTTTAAATACGTATTTAAATTTGCATGATATTCAGTTTTGTCGTTCGGTTTGTATTACGAGTATATATGTACATTTTAAGATCCCACCCCAAATAATTGTGCAATTTAACAGTGGTATAATTGTTTGAGGTGGGGGCCTTCAAACGTAATGTATTACCCGTAGAATCAATTCGATGATTAATCGTCAATTTTTTAAATTTATTTTTAACTTTAATATTCTCTTGTATTTCATACAACAGTACGGTAAATACATGCAACATAAAATTCATATTTTAGATAATCTTATAGAAAATATTAGCGCTTAGGAATGACTAAAGAAAAACCAATTATGAAAAGGGAATCGTACAAAAAAAAAAATTCTTTCCATTCAAACTGTTGTAAAACTAATACGTTGGTAAAAATATCATTTGAGATATGAAAGACAGAGATCGCACACTATTTTCACAGTGAAAAGAACAACAAACATACAAATATAATTGTCTCTTACTCACACATTGCATACGACTTAATGAATGTTTTAAATTATGTTATTAATCATTTTTTCAAAATTGAATGCTCAGTACTTAGAGTAAATTCATGCCATTTAAACTAATAAAAACATTTTTTCTAACTGTTATTTACGGTAACACGAGTTAACAGCATGGCTGCTTTCGGGTATTTTATAGCATGGTATGGTAAAGGTTAAACAAGGAGGTAAATTATAATTAATTTCAATTCAAAAGTGAAAAAATATATAGCATAGAAAATACATGTATTTTGTATCTAACACTTTTAGCCGTGCCCTTTCTAAACAAGAGAATTAATATACGCAACAATTAAAATTATTATTATTATCCAATAATAATTTAATTTCTTACTTTTTATATACGCGCTATTGAAGACTTCACTTTACAAACATTATTAACTAAATACAAATCCGTCATCAAAAATCTAACATAGAAACTTAAATAATAACTAACTTAAACTCTTTTTTTTAATAGAACACATTCTTATTGTGAAGTTGTAATTATTCAGAACATAGGTCTGTGATATTTTAAATATGATTTAAATATATTAATTATAAAGATATACATATAAAATCAATTTTATCGAAAAATATTGTTGTTGCGCCACCGGGATTCGAACCTGGATCTCTTTATGGATCAAATGATGGAACGATTAAATGTATTAATATCAAAAAGGTAACATATAGGGTCGAAAAATTGTCGCTAAAAATAATGTCGCTGTAGCTTAGTTGGATAAAGCACCTTCCCCGGTTAGGAAAGAGATCCAGGTTCGAATCCCGGTGGCGCAACAACAATATTTTTCGATAAAATTGATTTTATATGTATATCTTTATAATTAATATATTTAAATCATATTTAACTTAAAATCATTTAAAAAATCAAAGAAAAAAAGTAATCCGTAATAACACAATACAGTCCATATTTTGCCGTGTTAGAAAACATCTAGAATAGTCGGTACAATGTTTCAAGCATGCACTGGCTCGAGTTTAAATAAGGATACGTTCTAGACAACCGGACGTAGAAGACGAAAACAATCTCGTTAAAGTAACGACTATTAGCAGTGCAGGCGAGAGCGCGCAGAGTAGCACATTGTTGTATGCAATTTTGTCGAGTTTGCGCCGTGGCACCGAAAGCTCTATAAAATTTATTTTAGAAAATACATATCCGGCAATACAAACTAGTGATGGTAAAACGTTGTGACTAAAAATTAACTACATTCGTAGAAAACAATCACTTTGTGGTGTGACATATATTAGATTAAAATGAAACACAATCAACAGCTCTCTTTTGCATTACGGTTTTATTTAAAATGATATATAACATATCTCACATAAAATACACAGTACACATTGACTTACTGATATAAGTAATACTTTATATTTTTATTTATTAAATTTAAGGTCGAATTATTTTCCATTTCTGATGTAAATTGTATTTTATTATTAAATGATATTATTAAACGATTTGAGTTAGGTACTAAAAAAATAGATTGTGATAAAGAAACAATAATATATGTTTTATACTTTTAAAATCAGCAATGTTATCTTTGTGGTTAAGATTCATATTTTTATTTATTATCTTTGTTTTATTAACCACTAAAATGAGTTTAAATACATCTACCGGTTTCGAAAAATACCATTTGCTTCTTCAGGATGTCATAACTAACTAAAACATATATTGTTTCTTTGACAGAATATTTTTCGAAACCGGTAGATGTATTTAAACTCAATTAAGTGGTTAATAAAACAAAGATAATAAATAAAAATATGAATTTTAACCACAACGTTAATATTGCTAATTTTAAAAGTATAGTAATTCTTTATATTTACTGAACAAATCATTCTTAAAAATATCCCAGAAGTTCATTCCTTCCGGCACAGTTGAAACATTGCTCAAACGCCGGGTGCAGAGTCAATGTTCCCCGAACGTACGGCAGAAATCCCTAGCAAACAAACAAATAATAGAGAGGATACTTCACAAAGGGCACACTCACGACCCGCGGAAATGTCAAAGGCGGTAAGGCGCTTTAAAAATTTTACTTCTTACACAAAAAAAAAAACTGAAAAATTACAATTTCGCTTTCGGCAGAAGGGCTCTCTCGAGTAGGGTGTCTTAACTATAAAGTCACAACAAAGGGCGCACAATTTTCTTTGAATTGGAAAAAAGGTTCCACCTCACCCCGCGTTGCCGCAATTTTAATATGCATGACTCGCGGATCGTTCACCGGACCGTGCGACGATGTCCTCGGAGATTATATATAGGTACCTATATACTCGTATATAATACAATAGGGATGCGCGTACACGGAGTACATGTCACATCAATATTAAAATAGAACTAACTTGATGGCCTCCTGGAACGAGACCCGAATCCCCGACCACTAAATCTCCTAGTGTCGTAACCACAAGACCAGCGGTTCCCAAGCCGCAGTACGCGTACCCCTGGGGGTGCGTGGTGGACCGGTTAGGGATACGCGTAAATTATATTGATGATGGCGGAAAACATCAGACAAAGGAGAAACACATAAAAAATAATAAATGTCATCAGGTTAATTTGATTCGTTTGATTATTTACCTAACCTATTATTATTAATACTCGAGTAATAACTAATACTGTGACGTCCGAAGGTTTGTGTGTGTGTGTGTCGGTCCGCGGAACACGAGCGAAGTAGAAGATATGTGTGTGTGTGTGTGTGAGTACAAGTTCTGTCCTTTTTCTGCTCCGGCTTATATAACTTATATTACATTATATTGTAAATAGCATTGAATTCGTGGAATAATAAACGGATTTATATTGTGCCCCCCACACACGGAATGCAAGAGGATTTATCCAGACTCTTTGCCTTCCCCCCCCAATTAGTTAGTTAGATCATTCATATTATTATTAATTGACATGGTTCATTTCAATTTTTCACTAAATTAAATTAGTAATTTATAACTATACCTGATAATGAGAGAGGCAGCATCTTTCGTATCTACAGTAATGATAAAATAACTCGACCTATGTGTAGTACAATGTTTAGTTTGGTGTTATGGTTGACGAATGCGTGAGCGTGTGAAAAGTTGGTACGAGATAGCTATTGAAGGGCTCTGCTCCGAACCGCGATCCGGTTTACAACCAATAATTGTCTGTATTGTATTTGTATTGTACGAGTGTGTAAGTATTGAAAAATAAAAAATATTGTTACCCAGCAATCTGGTATTATCCCGACGAGACATTACCGAGAACCGTCCGATTATCCAGTGCAGCCGTTATAGCTGGCACTAAAGAGAAATCATCATTGGAGTATATCACAACTGGCGCAATATCGTACATTTAGTAAATATTTTAAACCAATCATATTGTCTATTAAATAATGTATAAAAATGTTTCTGACAAAAATACCTATTCCTGTTCATTTTTTAAATGTGACCAAGACCCATATCGCCAGCATCATCGGAAGATGAAGGCGAGAAAGAAAGGAATAATAAAACATCGTGCATAATGGATTCTGTAGTCGAATTGTAATTTCCAATCCATCAGAGTCCCATGAATCCCGGGGGATCACCCCGACGCACGCAGCACTCCCTTGTCTTCCAGAACAGCACAAAGCTTTCGGCAAACAACCAATTCTGTCAACTGATTACATATTTTCAAAATATCTAAACAGTAGCGCTTGAAGCGGGAGAGTAATGAGAAGAACTGAGACTCGATTACTATGCATATTTTTTTTTTCCTTTTCGATTAAGAGAGGGTTTGGTGGATTGTGAAACAAAAAAAAAAAAAACAAGAAATAGACGCTCTGACTTAAATGAAAAAAAAAAAAAACAAAGCGTGAATCAAAAATTCAATCATAACGATTAATAAAATCTTGGCACTGAGAACTCCGCACTATTTATTACATGATAATCGGACAAACTAAAAAAAAATTAAACTACATTTTTCATATTCCTCCATTTCATCTATCTTCATATGCATATTTATTTATATTTCGTATATACATGAATATATAATCATTCATATTATTCTCATATCGGGGCACGTCTAGTTATTTTGTTGCATAAATTACACATCTACGCGTATTGTAAATAGATGTGCAGGAAAATTTAATATATATCGAAAAAATATTTTTGTTGGTACCGGCATTCGAACCTGGAATCCTTTCTAATCCGGGGAAATGCTTCTAGGTGGCATTTGTGCTCTCCACTGAGCCCGATCCACGGTCAGAGATAATTTTTTAATACCAATGCGTATGTACGAGATAAGTGAATACCGTTTACGCACAGTTGCCGCGCACCATCACGCACATGGAGACGATTTTCTCCATCAGATTGTTACTCATCCCCCTCTAATGGCATCATTCCAACTCCAAAAAAAAAAAAGGCGAAAATTCTAACAGACACCAATCAAAATAACGATGAGTCATGGCGGCGATTTTCTGGGATCGTAGAGACGCTCTTTCAGTGGAGTTCGCGCCAAAAGGCACTACAATAAATGCCGACCGGTATTGCGGCACTCGAAAGATTACGACGAGCGCCGTCAAAAATCGGCGACGCGGCTTCGAAACTCAATCTTTTTTGGGTGGGGAGTTTTCGTTCATTCACCCTGTATTCCGGACCTTGTGGAGACATAAATTACTGTGTAAATAAAGAAATGTTAAATTGTATAATAAAATAATTTCTTAATTTTTTTCCGGTATTTTGACTTCCCTTACGACTGAGGGTTGCAATCTCCATGAACTCCACTCTCATGACTATGCTCTTTCACTTTTCTCGGCGTTCTGCAAATCTTAGGGCTGTCACCAGAGGAGTGCCCATTGCCATTTCCACTCGTGCGGTCCAACGGGTGGGGGATCTTCCACTTCGTCCTTCGACGTGGCCCACCACAACAACCATCATCAAGCTATCTTCCCTTCTCGCAAGGTGCCTAAACCATTGAAGGATTCATCTCAGACTGCAGATTAAGAGTTTGTCCTTGATCTACAATTCCTACAGAATGGAGACATTCGTGCTGTTTACGCGTCTTGTTACTTCGATTGGCACCACTGGGTTTCCTGGTTTATAATAATGTACCTGTGTGTGTGAGTATTGCCGCCCTTTTTTCGGAAAGCAAAGAATACGGTAACTGACAGGCGTTATTCTTATTATAATACATCCTGTGCTTCGACCAGTCCAGCAGTGGAGAGTAAGTTGGTGGTCGCCTTAGATGAATCTAAAATAAACAAGCCCAAGCATAGATGCCGGAAGAATTCGTGATACGGAAAGAATAAGCACTCACCATAATCCGGATTCTGCAGACATCTCCAAAATGTGGACTGTATATTTTAAACTCACTATTTCGTCAAAGTATAGACGCGAAGTCCCGAATTAATATAATATTGTAATCTGTACCGTACACGTATAACCGTACTGGCTCAAGGTCGCCGATCGGAAGATCGGCAGCGAGGCCGGGTGGGTAAGGGAAGGGGGGGGAAGCACAGTGCATTATTTTCGCTCAATAATTAACATTTATACATCAAATAAATATATATCCCAAATAGACTGTATGAAGACAGATTGTTGTAAACATGTACATGTACTCCTAGGATACGAGGAGAATTTTTTTTAAACTTAAAGTGCCTTTACATTTTGATTTCGTATTCGTCACATCCAGGACATTCAGATTTCAGTGGGGACGAGATCCTCGCGATGCAGGGGTCGCCGTAAATGGGTCGAGGACGGGCCGCGACCGGGAAGGCCGTGACCCACATACACGACGGGCCTGCAACCCTCGACCGGCCCCGGGCGGAGCACCAGAAGCGGCGGGGAAAATATTACGTAAAGGATACGGGGACACTTGTTACGCAACATCACGCTTCGAACTCGACTACTGTTTTCCTGATATATCGTTTACAATAGTATGATAGGATTTTCCTTTATCGCCCCTTTTCCGCTATTGTTGCGCAACTCCACGATGAACAACAGGGGGTGGAGTAAAAATAAGTTCCAAGTATTCGATTGAATTTAAATACAGATTAAATTACTTTATATAATAGACATATATAAGCATGTATAGTGGATTACATATTTAATCTATGGCTTGTAAGTATATTTAATTATATTACGCCGTGAATGGTGTAATCTGCGAATTTTCCATTGAAACCGAGGCCGAACAGTTAAGGAGGCATCTGATTTCTTCTGAGAGCGTAGGTTCGAATCTTACCGATTGCGAATTTATTAACATTGGTGTTTTTTTTTTAACTTTTTACTTTATTATACAGAAAAACAAACCGCTTAATAGTACACGTTATACGCTCATAAAGACACAAACGGCTCGCTCGACACCTAGACCTCTTTCATTTTATTTAAAAAATATATATATTTAATAAATTTAATTTAACTGAAAAGTCATTAAATCATAAATTATAGAATTCTGTGAATTGAGTGGTTTAAATGTAGGAATAAAATTTAACGCAATTTTCAATAGAATATTTCCGCAATAAGGGAGGGTGTTTAATTAGATGAATCAATGAATAACATACGCCATTGAATTTTTAATAAAACGAAGTTCATATAATTTTTCATATATTGTACAGGTAGATAGCTTTTGTATATATACAGATGGCCCAAAGAAGGTGAGAAAATCTCGTAACACATGAGTTATTTCAAAAATTAATATATTTAATTATAATTCTTAATGTAATTCTTTTTTGCACAATATTTAGATAATCAGAAATCATCAAAACATCCCATATTGCATTATCTACTGAGTTTAAATCTGGACTATTCGGTGGCCACATGCCTGGCTCATTGAAATTAACATTCTCACGACGAAGAAAGTTGATTGTATTTCTGGCTGTGTGAGATGGAGCTCCGTCCTGCTGTACTGTCTAGCTATACTCCAAGCATTGTTTCATTTTCCTAGCACCCCAACATTTTTCAATTCGCAAATTTTTGATCAGAATACGGTCTTCTGCAGTGATTTTTGCCATTCTGGGCAACAATATGAAAGAAAAACAAATATAAACAATGAAAAAATTAATAATCATCGATGGCGACCGGAATTTGTCGAAATAAAACGTAATATAGGTAAATAGGTAATTAAGTAAATTAGTAAACTATTTAAGCCATTGTTCATATAGTTAAACTAATTTTAATGTAATTATATCACATTTTACGAAATGTATTTTGACACCTCGTTGTATATTTATCTTGTACATTAATAACTTTTGAACATTAATATTAAAAATATTTAATTTGTTCCTTAATGAGAATGTGTTTGTTTTTTTTGGTGTTGAATAAGACGTTTGCTTACTGAACAAGCGGCTGTGGTTCGAACACAAATCAACACTTGTATTATTTTGCAAATTGAGATAAGCGCTCATGCTACAAAAAATAGGAATAACTTGAAAAAAAGGGATATGTATTCTGCGTACGCACAATTTTTTTTTTTTTAATATTTAGGAATGGCAAACAACTATCGACATTTTCTTGTTAACCGTTTGAGAATATTCTAGAGCACAATCATCAAGCAAAAATTTCAAAATGATAAGGGGACATATCAAACTTTCGACCTAATTACGCACCTTAAAAATCTGTCTCGGACACATGTATCGTGAACCATGTATGTTTTTCTGCTTCACTCCCCTCCCTCGTCTATAGACCATTGTATTTGTTTTAGTCTCTTCTTGGTTACGTGACAAATTTTTCCGAAAGTTATTACCATTTTTAATGGTTTAATTAAAATCAAATTAATTTACAATGATTGCAATTATTAAGGAGCATTTGAGATGCCTAAATAACAATATCTGTTCAGAATTTTGCAATCAACTTTTGGAAACAAACCATTCTTTTGATATTAACAAGGATTTAGAAATTATAATTATTATTAATAGCAAGCTTAATATTATAAATAACCAAATCCTCTTTGCAAATAGTCACCTTTTAAATTTGTTTTCATATTAGTTCTTACTTATTCACCATTTTATAATTTTGTTTTTATCTATGCTTATTTTTTTTAATTTCAGTATACATGTTTCCTGAAAAAGATACCATAGGTATCGAAAAATGTAGAATAATAAATAAATAGTGGTTTAAACAAAGTATTTTGTCTAGATATAAGACAAATCTTTATGTTGACACTCGTTCAATATTTCCATGCTAACAACAACTCACCTCAAGCAATAAATCAAGGACACAACACAAGACAAACAATGAACATCTACACGCCAGTTCCGAGAGCAACATCGACATTTTATCAAAGATTCTACACGTTCTTAGCTCCGAAACTATACAACACACTCAGAACCAACTGGAAATCGTTTTATTCTAATAAGATTACACAAATATGGACCCAATATATGATCCAATCAGGCAGAGATGAATCAGAAGCATGGCTATCCAACATTCTAATATAATTTATACAATACCTACACTAATAATTCACTAGTCCTACAACACTCCCACTACATATTTTATTTTATTTTTTATACATATTTTTAATTCTTTTATTTCTGTCGATGATTTAAATAACACCACAACACGAAAAAAAAAATGGCTACTTTAACACAGACTTCAGTCTATCAAAGTAGCCAGGACAACGCTGTATATATCAGAGGTGAAGTGTACTCCATCGCACACAATAAACTATGAGTATTAATTATGTTTTATGTTTATTATGTATAATATATTCACCTCTGTTAAAACAAAAATATGTATGCCATCTAATAATAAATAAATTATTAATATAAAATATTGAAGAAGTAATTAAAATCAATTAATCTAAAATTAAATGGTAAGCGTATGATGGTTATATATAATTTCGGTAAGATTAGACATGACTGCCTTATTTGGTAGCACCATCCCTTTCATATCTCCCAGCCCACAGCTGTGTAGCTACACATTATATAAACCACCCCACCCCTTGTTGGCGTGACTCCGGTGTATGAAGTGCGGGGGTGTAATGAGTTACGTGATGAGACGCTGTACAGATGTGTGCAAATTAATTCCGCCGTGTCATTCGCTCCTAACTCACACGGAATCGTGTTACGTCACCCGAGGGTTGAGGGGACAAAACAACCCTAAAGGAAGGAACAACGCCAAGTCATTTCACAAACACACGCGCGTATTTTTTGTTAATATAAACCTGTGATAAAATTAAATGATAATTATCGAAATTAACATAACCATAAATGTGTGTATAAATCGAAAAAGCAAACAATATTTTTAATTAATATTCACTTCACAATAAGAATGTGTTCTCCTTAATAATATAAGTTATATCAATGTGTCCAAAATTTAATAAAAATGAATTGATAATTCTGACGTCTGCAGTTTCTGCCAAAACGTTTTACGCATTTGACCCGAAAAATAAACTCACATTTTTTGAAGGGTTTTCATTCTCTTTGTGATGATATTAAATTAGATATATATTAATTATATACGCTAGAATGTTTTCTACGCAAATGAAGTTTGAAAAATATAAGTAAATACGGCCAAAATTATGTTTTATTTATTTATTTATTTCGTGTATTGTTATATTATGCGGCGCATGCCTATTATTGAATACCAATCACAATCACACCAGTAAGTCAAGAGTAGCATTTTGTCTCATCACTACCATTTAGTACTCCTCAATTTAAGATTTCAAAGCTTCGATAATTATTATTTAGTATTTCTTTGAGCATTGCCACACCTTTCAAGCGCATAAAGAGTCAGAGAAATGGCCACAATTAAAATCTACGTAAAATAGAATTGAATAGTAATAAAACAAGTGAAAGATTGTACAGGAAATTAAATAAAAGCAATACCAGGAAACCGACAGTTGACTAAATGCAACCGGAAGTTTCACGGAGAGACTTGAGGTAGATTGACATTACAAAGTAGACGGGAGGCAGATAGCGCGAGGGGCGGGGACGGTGAGCCGTAATTGGTTTAGTTGAAGGCAACAGGTAAGGGAGGTAATATGGAAGGAAATATAATTTGAGAAAGTATATTTAATAAGTCGTAAGACGCTCTAAATAACATAATGACATCACCGCATGTTTGTTTCGTGAAAAATATTTTAATAATTTTGGCAGCACATGTGCGAAATGTAAAAAAAAAGCTAATATTACTTTAAACGGTTAATTTTAAATTGTTAAGGAGGATTCTAATTGTGAAGTTGTAATTATTCAGAACACAGGTCTGTGATAATTTAAATACTAATTAAATGTATTAATTAAAAAGATATACATATAAAATTAATTTTATCGAAAAATATTGTTGTTGCGCTACCGGGATACGAACCTGGATCTCTTTCCAAACCGGGGAAGGTGCATTATATCCAACTATACTACAGCGACAGTACTTTTGACGACAAATTTCATATGTTACGCTTTTAAATTTAATACATCCATCGTTCCATTATTTGAAAGCCGTCTACTTTGTTTTTACGGAATCGCAAATACCTTTTAGTAAACCGATAGCAAACGCCGGAATTAACAATTGATTTTTATTAAAAATTTTGGACACATTGATACTTATATATTATTCAGAAGAACACATTCTTATTGTGAAGTTGTAATTATTCAGAACATAGGTGTGTGATATTTTAAATACTAATTAAATGTATTAATTAGGAAGATATACATATAAAATCAATTCTATCGAAAAATGTTGTTGTTGCGCTACCTGGATGTCACAGACCTATGTTCTGAATAATTACAACTTCAGAAAATAAGAATGTGTTCTCCTTAATAATTTGATATTAAATGTTTTGTATATAAAAAAAATTATGGAGGGTTGTTCTCACACTCATCCATAATATGCATTATTAATACCGTATAAAAGAAACTTATTGACTCTTAACTGGAGTAATTTTTTTAAATCTCATAATATGTACTTAAACAACTAATTTAATTAAAAAAAAAACCTCTCAGGTACAAATAAACGAAATATTCTTGCGCTATTTCAAAAATCTATATATATATATAGTTATATTAAACGATTAATTCAACATTAAAAATAGAGATGTTTATTTACGTCATTGTATGACACATCATCGCTGTTTGAGTTTTTCTTCATTTTTCGGATATTATTTTATTTTAGTATTAAAAAAATATACTTATAGACTTTTGTTTTTTATTAGTACACATTATTGAGGTACAAAGTAAATATTATGTTCCAGGCCGGTGTTGTTTTTAAATAACCAGGAAATGAAACAATTTTAAATTTGGTTTTAATTTATCGACATACAATTATGTATGGAATATGACATCGAGCAAGTGGCCGCCTCTACCAGCGACACAAATGCGCGCTCTTTTAACCATATTTTTTTATAATATTCTAGCACACTTCGCGTGTTATTACAGCAATTTAATTTTAAATGTTGTCCTGTAGTATCGAAATCATTATTGGCTTATTGGCGTAGACCTCTCCTTTCAAGTACCCCCGCAGAAAATAACCGAGAGCCGTCAAATCAGGTGATCAAGGGCAGTCGATATCACCACTTTTTAACATTACGCGGCTGGGAAAAAATCCTCGTAAAATTTCGAGCGTAGCTCGGGTTGTGTGTGAGGTGGTATCGTTTTGTTGAAACCACATGCGTTCGACCCAATTCGGCAACTAAGAAGTTTTCCAACATGTGACGATAGCGATCACCATTAATGGTTACAGCATTGCCATTATTATTTAGATAAAATGTTTTAATGACTTCAACACGTTGTTGTGGCGTTAGATACCTCATAATAATATGTAATCAACTACTCTCAGTGACTACCAAATGCGAACTGACAAATGTCTGCCAAACCAAAAGGCCTGGAACATAATATTCACCTGTATAATTCAAACTGTTGGCAGTATTTAATTTTATTTGTGTACAAGTAATGTCCCTGTATATAATATTATTTATTATTTTCAATAATCTTATTGAAATTTCCTCATTATAAAAAATGTAATAATCAATATATTTAAACGCAGTAGAAACTAAGTACTGTGAAATCAAGATAAATAGATTTTTGTATGATTAAGTTCGTTAGGTAAACAATTTTGAAATAAGTGAAAAACAGAGTTGCTATAAATGTTGTAATTTAAAAATAAATCGACAGACTTTCAGACTCGCTCCCAATTTCCGAGAATAAATCTCCAAAACGAGGGAATTTCGTCTGCCTGCGTTCCACTTTATCGTGAAATATTTTAAATGAAAAATTTTTTCGCCTTCCGATAAGTCCCCGTTACAACAGCATCCACCCCCTTCGACGTGACCCGTTTAGGTCACTGGCAATGGGCGAGAAAGGGCGCCTTTCAGAATAAGCGGGGAAACTTCTAATGGGGAGAGAACATTTGATATCTTTGCGACTGTATATATTTGGTTCCGAAAAAGAATATCGTTTTTACGATGACCAAATTCAAATGTATAATCCAACATTAACTATTAGTGACTGTGATTGAAACAATAATTGGTATCTGATATTTAACTTATCTGATAACTAAGATTTAACTGTTGGTGATTTACTTTCTAGTACATATACATCAATTGCATAATCAGTCACAATAACAAAATAAATAACTTAAATATATTAATTAGAAAGATAAACATATAAAGTCAATTTTATCGAAAAATATTGTTGTTGCGCCACTGGGATTCGAACCTGGATCTCTTTCCTAACCGGTAAAGGTGCATTATCCAACTATGCTACAGCGACAACATTTTTAGCGACAATTTTCAAACCTATATGTTACCTTTTTGATATTAATACATTTAATCGTTCCATTATATGAAAGAGTCATCTACCTTATTTTTACAGAATCTCAAATACCTTGACCAGAATAATCAATTCATTTTTATTAAATTTTGGACACCTTGATACAACTTTATTATTAGGAGAACATATTCTTATTGTGAAGTTGTAATTATTGAGAACATATTCTGACCTATGTTGTGTTCTCCTAAAAATAAATAACTGTTTAAATAATATGTCACCAAACGGTTTAAATAATGGGTTGCATAACAGTTTAAATAACAAATTGAATAACAGTTTAAATAACGGTTTAACCATGACTATTGACTATTCAAAAAAAATTTGTGACAATTTAGGATACCCTTGGTGAAGTGTGCAAAATCACGTTTAAAAAGTCATAAGGAGGGTGTGGGTGGGTACAAAGAAAATGGATACCGCATAAACTGAGCGAAAACTACATGGGCAACCGAATAAATGGAAAAGGGCATGATTTAGAATCACATTTGGAATCGAAAACGAACACTGAATATGAAAAATGAGTGTTGTATTCAAACCGATGTAAAATAAAAGTGGTTTCCAAGAGAACAAATAGCAAAACTAAACCCTAAACCGCCTTTAACACCAAAAAAATTACTATGGTTGGGACTGATAATTCATTTTAAAACACTCAAATCCGACCAAATAAAAAGTCGCATTTATTTATTGCGATTAACAATAAATAAACGACAAACAAACGACACGACCTTGCGAATCGTAATGAAGTGTTTTTTCAACATGATAACGCGCATCCGCATATTCCAAAAATTACAAAAAATAAAGCTTTCTCCGGATATTGCGCCATCAGATTTCCATATTTTCGGGTCGATGTCAAATTTTTTAGATTGTAAAAATTTTATGAAGAGTTTAAAGAAGTTACGAAGAGAATAAAAACAGAACTGAGAATTGTATAAAATTTTGAAACTTCGCTAAATTTATGAAAGAGGCATTAAAAAGTTGATAAAAAAAAGTTATATTTAAGAAAGGATTACTTATTATATCATATTCATAAATAATTAAAAAATAAAACATGAAATTTACACGATTCATTAAAAAAAAAAAAAAACCAACATTAATTTCCCAATAACTTAATAATTGAGAATATAACAAATAATGTTATAAATAAATAAAAAAATAATTAAACTTTATATTTTTTTTTAAAATAAAAAACTAACAATTTAGTAAATATTTTATTAATATTATAAAATATACTTAATAAATTTATTTTACAAGGAACTCAAAATAAATATATTTTAAACCTTTACAACCACAACGAATTTAATATTTTTTTATTTTGTATCCACCGTGTATCAAATCCTATTATTTGATTGACTATTTGATCACTTAGCTATCGTTTTCACTCTACATAATATGAGCCGTTTAGTCTTTTTTTTAAAAAAGATTTCATTTTTAATTATATCTCAATTGTGCAATCTCTGGGTCGTACGTCCCGCGGAATTGAATACGACAATTCCGGTCGTAAACCAGAATCACCGCAGGGTAGGACAGGAAAATAGGTAAACGTGGTACAGGATGAAGTCGGTGAGGGTATATGGGGGTTCTAGTCGAAGGACCGGTGAATTTCGGGGAACCGGGATTCGGAAGGACTGCTCGCCTTACCTTGTATACGACACCTCCGTAATCCCTGCAATCGCCGCCGAGATCACACAAATGGCACGCGGATGAGCCGATTTCTGATCCCAATTGAATACGGCAATGTCACAAGTTCACCCACTGCACAAATAATACAGTGATCAAAACACAATATCACAAAATACAGTGCTGGTGCACTGGAGCTGAATGGTACACACCGCGAATGCTACCGCGATGTCGAGATCGAACAAACATCGGTCAAGTTGACGTCTACTGGCGTCAAGGTCACAATTTACACTAAAAATACGAGCATGAAAAAATGTGTGGATGGGAATTTGGACGCAGAAATGTGTCAATAACAACGGTCGCAGTTGATTCGAAAAGACGCGCCAAAAGTGTGTTTACGAATTAGGAACAATATTTTGGGTCCATTCGATGATGAATGATCAATGAATATTACGTTGTTTATTTTGTGTTAGAAAAATATTGTATTTCCTCTAAGTAAATACACACATTTTAAAAATAACCCTGGCATCTTCCAGTTGTAACATTGTCTTAATCCCGCAGCGAGCGCAGATCGCAAGACTAAACAGATTCAAGGATTATAATCCTGAGGAACTTAGCCGCGACAGGATGAAGAGTTACCCATAAATTATGTTTTATAAAATTCAGCCTAAGAAATTTAAGATTACTAGTACTAGGTACGTAGACATATTATTGTATATATTTAAAATATTTTAAAGATGTTATAATATAAATAGGTGCCGAAGACTTCCGAAAAAATTCGGTCAGCTTTTATAGGCTCCTTTTCTAGTAATTATTTAAAATATAGGTACCCTTATAAATTTTAATTAAATAATTTAACGTTTTCCGAAAGTGAATTTAGACTTTTTTGAAAGCGATATATTTAATAACCAATGCAAAAATAATAATTTGTGAAAATTTGGTCTTTATATGGAAATATTTCGATATTCGGTGTACCAAAGATAATTCTATTGCGAAAAAGAATATTTTTTTTTTTTTGGTAATAATTACAAAATATTTAGACATTATCTTTTAAGGAAATGTTTTAAGATTGAATCGATCTTTCATAATAAAGTTGATTGAAAAAGATTGGAAAACTTTACACTAAATTAATTACAAAAAAAGCAGCTCTAAAACTTTTTGAATGTATACGAAGTGTGACTATCTTAAGGACAAATCTTTTGGATTACAGTAATCTTGAACCTCCCTTCCAAACGAACTTTTATCAAATGCAGTCTCCCAACCCATTTCAATACAATTACACTGTAGAGGTAAATATACCGGTGCGTGAATCGGAGCTCCCAACTCCCTTTAAAACATGCCCGGTACCAACGCCACAACCATTGTGCGACAATAACTACGCAACCAGCAAACGTCACTCTTCTCGCTCCCGCCTTCCAGATAGCGTTTCCGGTAACCGTGCTTAACAATAAATTTGTATCAACCGCAAGTAGAGTTTTGCGTTTCTTAACCTGCTCTGGCCTCATACACCTACACATACACTCCGTGATCATCTTCAAACGAACGTGTGAGTGAAGGGTGGTTACTGGGGCAGTCATCTTTCACACCACAACATATCCTTTGGATTCATCTGCCATACGCTCACACAAATATCAAATATTAATCCACAAAATACTCTTTAATACAAAAATTCAAAATACAAAGTGCATATTTTCTCCCTAAAACTATCATCTGGTTTAGTGTCCGCTAACACTTACGGCAGTTACCATACGCCTAACACCACTAGGCCCTCATCCATCTATCAAATCTCTGCATCTCATGTTCGTAACAGAGAAGAGACACTTAATGTTTTAAAATGTGTTGTGACATCTACCTCTAGCGCCAAGCGAACAGCCGTCGAGCTATGTTGATGACGTCAAGAAGTACCCCCACCCCCTTCCTTAATTTATAGTGCACGTTAGTAAGTTAACGTTCAGTGTGCCGACTACAAATTTTAATACTTTTACATTCAAATAAAATAGTGAAAAGTTCATTTACCGACCAATTCGCTTTGCGACCAACTCGGCGGAACAGAACCCGGTCGTTAAGTGAGAATTGGCTGTGATTAGTTTCACTGACCTGAACTCGCGATTCGAATTTAACATCTTACCCCAACAATACACATGAATGTGATGAATCATTCTTTATATATGATTTTCTTTTTAAAAAAATATTTGCAAAATTTACGATCTTTTTATTTATGAGATTGGCTCGATAGATGAAGTATCAACATTATAACTTTATTAGTAAAAAAATTATAATATTACACCTTTTATAATATTTAACTAATATAATATTAATCTACACATACATATGATAGTTTGCATGGAGAAGTAGTTTACACCCAGGACCCAGGTAGCGTTGGAATATTCTGTTATTTATTTATTAACAACAAAGGCCCAAAATTTTCCATTAATATATTATAATACTTGGTAGTATTATTTATTTTTATATGATTTTTTTTAATTTCCTATATATTGAAACAAATAAGTAACCGCTTTAAAAAATGACTATATAATAATAGAATATAAATTTCACCACTGAAAATATTTAAATAAATATCCTTGGGGTAATAAGTAACCAATACCATTAAAGAAAATGTTGTATTATACCCGAGGGTTAAGTTAATCTCCTTGACAGTAATACGGTGACGTATCTCTTTCCCTTGAATGTTCACCGAGGAGATGAAATCTCGGAACTGAAGATTAACGTACCGCGTTCTGAAAATAAATATAAAACGTCAAAGTTAGTTAGGTTTACGACTAATTTCTGTACGACAAAATCATTTTCTTATTACGTAGGTAAATAATCCGGGAGTTAATTAAAATGAGTAATAAAATATACACAGCATGATAAGCAGTAAAACATGAAAAATAAAAACTCAACTAAGCGTGTAAATAAAGTTAGGAATAAACATATACAGACGACTTTAATTATGTTTTTTTTTTAATTTTAAATTATTTTTTATCGTTTAAATTAAAGGTAATTAAATAATTTAATATTGTTTTGTTTTTTAATCATAGTTAATGGCCTACAAGCTATCGATTCTGTTTTAACACATTTAATTAAATAATTAATATTAAGTAAATCCAGGCACATAATGAAAATTTGGTTGTTTGCATGATTTAATTAATATAAAATATGCAAAGAATAAATTTTTCTTATATATATATACATATAAAATATATTATAAAGCTCAATGTTCGTCTCTCTGTTCTATATACACCTTTTGATCAATATATTCTAAATTTTGCATACTTTTTCTTTAGGATTCTGCGCACGACTAAAATAAATAACATTATAATAAATGCCATCCGCTCCGTATTTTTCAAAGTTGCTCTTTAGCCACCGCCCCGCCTTCCCCTGGCCATCCCCTCACCGCAAATACTCAATTACGGGCAACGCCGCTATAGGGACCGCTGGTTGTTGATGTAAAAATGTGATCGATTATATATATATATATATATACACAAATTGTTTACGGCGTGACGGTTTACTGTTATATGTTTTTCTTTTTATACTCAAAATGTCTCAAGTCATCCCTGGAACATTATTACCCACCCTCTACAGTACGCGCTACGAATACACAAGTTTCCCGGGGATGCTAAAGGCACTTTTCCCATGACAACCGAGTGATGTATTAAAAACGTTACGAGAGGATATTTTATAGTGTAATCCACCTAAATCTGTTATGAGACATTATTATATCCGTGGGATTTTTCTTCTTCGTAATTTACAAATACATTCGTTTGCTATTCGCGCTGCCGCATGTCGCGGACGAAAAGTATTTTTAGAAATGTGTATCAATAAGAAATTGTATTTAAGAGGCTTCTAATGCGCTGAAATCCATTTGTTATTTATTTTCTTTATACAGCTTACGTTATTCTTTTTCAAGTTGAGAGTATACTAAAAAAAAAAACAAGATCTCGGATAGCGAAAACACATTTTGTGTTTGAAATTGGGTGAGCGATGGTGACTCGTTTTCTTAAGGAAAACGAAAATATATGAAAGAAGTCTTAACAGAGGTTATAGATAGAAGAGAAAAAATCTAATAATTAAGAACCAATGGATGTTGCAAAAGCGTTGTCGTTGGTCATTTTTAACATTCTATTCTTTTTTTTTAATTGAATTTTCGTAAAAAAAACACAATAATTTAATATAAAAATTTGAAAAGAAAGGGGCCCGCCCTTCAAACAATATCCTTTAAAAATAATAATAATAATATTTTGTTTAACTACATAATATTAACGCGTGTACTACAATTTTTTTTTTGATAAATTCTTATTATTATTATTTAGTGATTATATTTAGAAGGCGCATTTTTTATCATCAGATAACTTCTAAACATTAATTGTGAAAATAACTTAAATATGGTGATTAACTGAGGTTGTACCACAACTAGTTCCGAGAGGTGCAGTCACTCTCATCATCAGGTGATAACTAAACTAAATATAATATTGTAGTCTGTAGTCTAAAAGAGGGTAGGTTTCGGTCGTTAACGTAAATATGGACAGTAAAGGCGAAGTATTCGGAAATATTATGTTGTTTATTAGTGTTTTCTCCGAATTTATTCATTTATTATTTATTAACAGAATTTGTAAAATAACAGAAAATTACAACACATAAAAAAAAAATTCATAGTGTCGGCATGTTTTTACATAATCAAAATTAAACATAAATATAAAATGTAAAGTAGCAATTTATCTGTCACCATTGTATTGAGAAACAAAAAATTTTAATAGTGTAGTCCTGTAAAGAATTAAATTAACAGCAAAAATGTCGACTACCTCCGCAATTTGAATTCTTTTGAATTTCAACGGTTACTAAATCATTCATAATAAGGTACCGAAAGAGTGGTTTGTTTCAATTATATGGTTTGAAAATTCCGCGAAGTTGTTATTTTTTAGGCAGCGCTATCCTTTATTCTCGTACTTAACTTAACTTAAAAATAGATCGATTTCGAATAGAAATACTACATATTTGTATTTATTACTTGGGTTGATGCATATTAGGGGAAAAGCATCTCTAATAACCTTTTATAATATTTAAAACAAATTTAAATCCAAAGACAAACATGATCAATTTAATAATTCTCATTTATAAACTTAGCTGTAAAGATTGTACTGCATTTTATATTTGAAAAACAGATCGAAATGTTAACATAAGTTTCAAAGAGCATTTAAGATGTTTAAATAAAAATGGTGTTTCAGAATTTTCCAATCATTTATTAGAAAATGATCATACTTTTAATGAAAATTTGGGTTTGTCTGTTTTACATATAAACAATGTTGATCTTAAATTGAATTATTCAGAATCGTAAGATAATATAGAAATAACTAACAAAATTTTTCCTAAAATAAAATTCCAATAATTTTGGATCATTTCTATCTATTCGCACATTTTTCATCATCATAAAAATTTATGTTAGGTACTAAATTTAATTATTATATTTTTTTATTGATTTTGAAAACATTAGAACATTTTGACATACTATTTTAGTTAGGTTTTTCATCGTGATGAAGGAAAAGGTATTTTTCCAAAGCTGACTGAATATAAATAATCCATAGTGGTTTATAAACTATTCATTATTATATTCACTAGAAATTCTTTGGTGTTTATGTGCATTAGAGGTATTCGACGGAAATCTACCTGTTTCTTGAACAAGAATCAGATAGATTTCGTTGAGTGAAAGGGTATTTTAAGATTTTAAGCCTCTGTTATTTTGTAACAATGTGGCGGATAGGGATAGTTACGAACTTTACCGAGATATTTACCAGATTGATTAATTAGAAAAGATTGATCCAAAATAATGCGTATATATACTTACATTTTTATTATTATTAATATTTTAAACTAACCAGTTTCCGAATTAAAACTGTTCCTTCATCATAAATAATAAGAAATATGAATTAAATATATTAATTAGATAGATATACACATAAAATTAATTTTGTTGCGCCACAGGAAATTAAACCTGGATCTCTTTCCTAACCGGGGAAGGTGCATTATCCAACTATGCTACAGCGACAATATTTTTAGCGACAAATTTTCGAACCTATATGTTACCTTTTTTATATCAATACATTTAATCATTCCATTATTATTATATATTATTTAATTCATATTTAAAATATCACAGACCTATGTTCTGAATAATTACAACTTCACAATAAGAATGTGTTCTCCTAATACATAATAAGTTTAAATAGCGAAATTATTACTATTAATCTCAGACCAGTAAATGGACAAACGTGAAATAAAGTGTACACATATGAGAGGGGTTCGGAACATTAGTTGCAGGACGAAGGGCATTATACACACATTCTTTGTGGAAAAATAAATCCGATAGTTTATGACATATTTATTTATTTAGACTTTATTGACATACATATTTTTGTTGTAACAAAGGTAACATTATACTATAACATGATAAACATAAGATACAATTATATTGCAATTAAATACTCGTAGTTTATTGTATAAGATAGAGTAGACTCCACCTCTAGTACATACAGCGTTGTCCTGGCTACTTTGCTAGACAACATGCAACAGTAAAAGTATTTACTATTCGTGAATTAAATCTTTGTGTAAACATATAAATTAAAAAAGCAAAAAAAATCAAAGCACATCCCCCTCTTCTATATTCAATATTAAACCCTGACACTGGCTCACTTTTCCCTTCAATTAAATCAAACGGAGCACGATTTAATTCATCTTATATTCAAGGAATTAAACATAATACTAAAGGAAATAAGAAGAATAAAAATCAAATATTTTCTTGATAAACATTTAAGTCTAAAAAATTAAAACCCATAATTAAATTATAGCCAATCTTACTTCATAAGAAATTGTCTGAGACATCCCTCGTAAACTCTCTAATTTAGCATAATTTGAATTAGATGATCATCCTGAAACAACCATAAAATAATTTTCGTTCCAATCGAGTCATGTATTTAAAAAAAAGTCGCGGAGATATTTGATTGCGTAAGTGGTGCCAAAGTGAAAATATTGAAACAATGAATTTTCGTTGGTTCATGTTTATATATTTGGTAGTCTGTGCTATTAATAATATTATTATTATTATCATTCGCAATTGAAACAACTGATTTAATTGCTCTAAAAAATATATCTTATTCAAACCTCGCCGATGCGACACGCCGGTTCATTCAATTAACGAAAGCTTCAGCTACAACAAACCGGGAACCGATGCCAGCCACATCGCGGGAAAATGGCGCACGTCAGGAGCAATAAATATTTCCGTTGCAGGCTACCGAGGCTTACGTAACACAAATATTGAACCGCACCGAGATCGTGCGGCCGCGGTGGCCTGCTGCTGCAAGACGTAATGAAGAAAGTTCGCGGGAAAACGGCTACAATTCCTGTACCGCGCGGAAACTTGCGAATAAATTGGAAGCAAATACCGTCCGTTTCACCCGGCATACAATACGCAACGCCCGTATTACGTTAGAAAATAAAAAGATTTCGTGAAAGTTGGCATCAGTGATTTTCAAACGCTTTCGTGCTCGGCACACTGGTGTGCCGCGAGTGCCCCCTAGTGTGCCGCCAAATATTATTATTCTATCGACTTTCTCCGGCATTTTGAACATTATTTTTTTAAATTGTCTCTTTAACGTATTACACATATAAAATACACAATATATATGTCTCACAAAGACGAAGCTATTATTTTTACATGGGAAGTATGGAAGTCTTGGACATTACATGCCTTACGACCTATCATCGGGTTGTATATATGATATCATGTTGGAACATTTCAATTATACACAAAGGGTATAGACCTAAAACTTCAGAAAAAATAGTCCCAGCTTCAGCGACATTTATACTGTTACATGAGAATGAATATCAAATTTTCAAAAAAAAATCGTTGATTAACAACTTCCAAAAATGCCAAAAATTGGGTATTCCCAAGACTTCCATACTTTTCATGTTAAAATAATAGTTTCGTCTCTGTGAGCCATCTATACCTTGATGACAATCCCTCTGGGGATAAATCCCAGTAATTGGTTCCTACAAAGATTTGGACATACTCAAAATATTGTGAAATATTATACACATTAAGTACTCTTAATTTAACTAGCTCATCGTGTAGAAGAACTTTATGTGACTTATTATTTTTTATTTAAAACAGTAAATGGCATGCTGGACGCCCTTAATTTAACTGAACTTATTATAAACCACGTTCCCCGCGCGGAGTACTAGGTCGTCAGCGCTGATCCATGTAAATGCATAATACACATTTTTTTATAGAAATGCACCCACACAAAGTCTTCACAGGCCTGGGAACGATTTTGGTCTTGTAGATATATTCTGATGAAATATAAGTGTGATGTTTTTGATGCTGTAGGTCAAAGGTGTAGGTAGTTAATCTTGGTACATAACTATTCTGTGTTAAACTTAAATTTTCATTGTTTTTTTTTCCTTAACTTTCGTAAATTGTTGTTCAGTTTGCGAAACTTACAGTGCTCTACGTCCATTTTACGGTCAACATATTCATCTATCCGAACAAGTAATTCGAATAACCATGGATCGTATTCGCACTATGTATACTATAATTAATAATACGTATTCGAAGAGACGTCATACAGTGCGCACCGAAGAAGCTGTTGTATCTTCAAAAATGATACCGGCCAGAACGTTAAAGTCAACGGAGAGTGCTATAGATCCATGATTACAGATTTTTTCGTTCCCCAACTGAATGGCATTAATGTGGAAGAGCTGTGGTTTCAACAAGACGACGCAACATGCCACCCAGCGCGTGCGCCACAATCAATTTCAATAATTTCGCGTAATAGCCCTGTGGATTGACCTCCAAGATCGTGTGATCAAGACACAGTTGGATTATTTTCTGTGGAGATATGTGAAGTCACTAATTTACGCCGATAAATCAGAGACGATAGACGACTTGAAAGCCAATATTCGTCGCGTTATTGCCGATATACGTCCCCAGCTGCTCCAAAAAATCGTCGAAAATTGGACTTCCAGATTACGCTTTATTCAAGCCATATTTAAACAATAATGGCATAGAATTATCTATCTAATAAAGCCAATACCATGGCCATTACCACGATTTTGATGTGTTCTATATCATTTTAAAGTTCTATACCTGTAAAAAAAAAACACCCTTCTACGCCCTTACTCTACACCCAAATTGCCGCAAACTGTATTGTTAGCCGAAGCTGTGCGTGTCACTGAATGAAGTGAATATTTTGTCAATCGCACACGGATCGGCAGACAAGACAGCCGACCGAAGGAGTCTACTCACCATTGTGAATTCGCCATCCGATCGACCAGGACGCATGTCATTAGTAGCACCGAGAGACCGTCCCTCGATGTTTAGTGTGATTCTAATAAATGTGTATATTCTGAGTGAGCTATGTATTATGTAATGAAATGAATCAACTGTAAAGATATACTGAAAAAATATATTTAATGAAAAAAATATTTCGTTGCTACTGGGATTAAATTATATAATATTTTAATGTTTTTCATTAAAATATATAAGCGACGAAGTTTCCCGTTATTCATAGAAGTTTAGAAAACTAGCAGTCGCCGATAAAAACTTTTAAGCGAGAACCTAATTTCACGAAGCGTTAAACTATCTAATGATGAATAAAACATTAGTGCTATTGTTAACGACTTGTGAATCTACCATGATTATATTTTTGATTAGAATAGTAGTAATTCATTAGTATTTTGATTGGAATAGTAGTAATTCATTAGTATTTTGATTAGAATAGTAGTAATTCATTAGTATTTTAATTGGAATAGTAGTAATTCATTAGTATTTTGATAATACACAATTTTATAAATGAAACTAATGTATTCTCTCGGCGAACCGTGAAAATGTTAATTCTAATTTAATTATAAAAAACATTTTAAATTAAGTTAATAAATCACTTTTCTAATATCTATATAAATTAGGTGCTTAAAAGATTGATCGGAACATACCTAGTGGTTTTAGTAAAAGATTTAATAAATTGAAATGATAAAAATTCGCAATAATCACAAGGACTAAATTAATTTTTCATTTTTAAAATATACAGGCATTAAGGAATCGATATTTCACCCGCCCATACATTTTTTTAAACAAAATATCCGGAATCCTTCCACTGTAGAGTTAATAATACGAAAATTACATGCAAAAATATTCAGCAATAATTAGATTAATCTTTACCAGAGAGAACACTGGAATACAGAATAATAGAATGGTAGATAATTCAAAAAGGCATTGCGACGTGTTCCATACATTAATAAAATTAAATCAAAATTAGAAAACCAACCCAGCGTAAAACTTGCAGACCTCACTGGGCTTCGCCCGTGCTGAATATAACACATTACATTTCAAGATTCATCAGTCATATAGCATTAAATATCTTAGAAATATTTGTTCAAAGCATCAAATATTTTTGTCCCAAGATGGCTTCGAAATAAGCATCCTCACTAGTTTCAGGTGGGAGGGGTGACCACACTCTGGACACAAACTCGACCAGAACTTTTTATCCGAGTTTTTAACGCATACTTTTTATATATTAAAGGAGTGAATAATTATTAATTATAATAATAATTAGTGCAATAAAATTATGCAGTTTGCCCTACGTAGTAGTTAATTTTTTCTCCCCTAAGATTCTAGCGGTTTTAGTAATTATATTATTATCATTTGTTTGGTTACAAAAATAATAATAAATAACACATTTCACGACAAAATGAAAGCCTGTAAAGACTTTGTTCCGTATTCGTAATTATTTTTAGTTTTGTTCCTACCCCCATAGCCCACTATCAATCAGTACACATTGTTCCTACGGTTTGACTGGTGTGTTTTTGATTTCGATAAATTTGTCCAAGTGTCATACCGCTCTGTGAATGTTATATTTCGTGAACGGTGAAGTTCAACAGAGTTCTGTCATGGCATTTTCAATTTTGGGCTGAACTTCAGAATAAGCCGGCGACGGCGTCATCATCAGGTGACCCGTAAGCCATGCCGGTCCGCTATCGAAAGGTTCCCTCATCATTTCCGATTTCCTACTTCCCATCCATCCACCATTGTGATTGACACATTGCTTCGGTCACGGGCTTGTTGCGTTCGAAGGTACCCCGGGACGTATGCAGATTCAAATGATGCCTCCAAACTTACCGAGGACAGATCCAGATAATTGAAAGGGTCCACGCAAGAGATCACGATCACCACCTTCAGCAATAAATATAACAACGTGTGAGAGGAGAAATTTAAAAATGTAAACAGCCAATGGCGCTCATTTCGCAATTACAATAATTTCAGCAACATATATATTGTGACAGTTGTTTCGGCCCACGTGTGTTCATAAAATGAACACTACATGTTCGGTGTTTGTGTAATACGATATGTAAATATAGCCGATGTTTGCTACCGACACCGACAAAACATACATACGTGGATAATGACAGAAGTATAATGAAACAGTGGGAATGTGACGTGTGCCGGCACGTGGGAGAAATGCTTCCCACACTTCCCACGACCCGCGCCGGATTCGCCATTGACAAGAATAGTTAATTGATTAACTAGTCCAAGTGCACTTCTGCCAATATTTCTGAGCGTTATAAACGTAAAAATATACAGGGTGGCCCAAAAAAAGTGAGAACATCTCGTAATACACGAGTCATTTCAAAACATAATATAATTAATTATAGTTATTTGTGTAGCTTGTTGGTGTAGTGGTCAAGATGTTGACCTAGTGATCTAGTGGTCGGGGGTTCGTGCTTAGTTCCAGGACACCAGCAAGTTAGTCCTATTTTCATAGCACAAGCGTTTAGCTTAGTTTGAAAATAGTAAGAATATTGATGTGACATGTATTCCGTGTACGCATCTCTATTAAAAAATTCTTAATGGAATTTTTTTTGCACAATATTTAGCTAATAAGAAATCATCAAAACACCCATATTGCATAATCTTCTGCGTTTAAATCTGGGCTGTTCGGTGGCCACATGCCTGGCTCTATGAAATTAACATTCTAACGACGACGAAAGTTGATTGTATTTCTGTCTGTGTGAGATGGAGCTCCGTCTTGCTGTAATGTTCAGTTATGCTGTAACGTTTGGCTATACTCCAGGCTTTGTTTTGAAACTCTTTGATCATTTTCCTAGTACCCCAATGTTTTTCAATTCGCAAATTTTTGATCATAATACTGTCTTCTGCAGTAACTTTTGTCATTCTGGACAACAATTTGAAATAACCAAATTTTATATTTGTTGTTGTTTATCAATAGAAAAATTATTAATCAAAGATGACGACCGGAAATTGTCGAAATAAAACGTAATATAGGTAAGTAAGAAAATAAGTAAACTATTTAAGCTATTGTTCATATAGTTAAACTAATTTTGATGTAATTATATCACATTTTACGAAATTTTCTTACTTTTTTTGGGCCATCTTGTAGACGTCATTAATATTTGTTTTAAATTGTTTCATCAAATATCAATAATTCGCAGTTACTCTTCATAAGGTCGATGGAAGTAATGATGAGAAAAAATGCTACTCTTGACTCACTGGTGTGATTGTGATTTGTATTCGATAATATCGGTGATTGAAAACTGTGACTATGATCACAGTTTCATGACTGATGTGCACGCGCCGCACTATATCACAATATAGGAAATAAATAATAAAACATATTCTAACATAAATAATTAATATATATCGTCACAAATAGAATGAAAACGCTTAAAAAATGTGAGTTTATTTTTCGGGTCAAATTCTCAGTGTTTCGGATCAAAGGCGTAAAATGTTTTGGCATAATCTACCAGATGTCGCTAATCACGAATTATAACGTCATTCTTTTATGAATATTTTCGTCTCAAATGCGCAGGCGCCGAATCACGGTTCACAACCAAATATTAATAAAATAAATCACGAATCACGATATTCCCAGAAATTCAATCACTGATAGTGAGTGTGACTTAATGAGAAACAGTGATTGACTCACGGTTCGTGATTTTGAAGTGTGAAGAACATGCCTGAGACATAAGTAAAAATTAGTTAGTACATCTATATTATAATAATTAGACTTTTACATGGCCTAAGATGCTATAGTTAAACAACAACAGAAAGTTGATGCCTATATTCAACTCTGGACGTATATACTTATGTATAAACTATGTTAAGAATAAATAAATGAGCTTCCAACGGAAATAACAGACGTCTCACTAAAAAGTAACTATTTAATTGAAATGGCAGTCTACCGGCAATAGAAACTTCGGATCCGAGTCCCTGTGCAGACTATATTTTTTATGATTTATCTAATTTGTTTTAAACATTAAGGAACCATGTTCTAAAATATCAAAAATTCACATGAAATAAAATGTGATTTCATTAAAAGCCAAATATACGTTTTTACAAAAATTGAGAATCCATAAAAGAATAGTTCAAGGCAGTTTCCATGTTCAAACGTGTAGAATATTCATGTAAAAAATACGTTTTTCTTACTGCGGACAGACTAATATTCCGTTCATCCGACGCCGCGTCTCCGCTAGCACAATTATCGTGAGAAAACTTGGCGCCCGATGTGGACCAAGATCGATACGGAGTGTCCTGGCTGGAAACTGCGGCGCCAGACGCTGCGGCATTTGGGAGAAAAAAACCATTTTCCAGAGTCACGAATTGAATAACGCGGACCAGACGACGTCATCAAACACAGCCACTGACCTAGTGGCGGGCGCGTTCAACCGCACTCGCGATTATTATATCACGGACTGGATGACGCAACGGCGAAGCGCGTTCTCAACATTTTCGAAAAAAGAAGCGCGCAGAAAGTAGGAAAAAATTTTCACATTCACCGATGCGCGCGCAGCATTGAGGTAGTTGCGTATTAAAATTAAACGGCATAAAATATTTTAGTATTATACGATATGAGAATGATGCAATCTAATTTCCCGGTGTACAACAACGTATGATTTAACTGAACGATCTACGTTCACGCGAAAACAAAACAAGTAAATGTAACTGGAAAATTGGTAACTGTATTCAAAATACAAACATAACTGATATCTGTATATAATTGTGCCAATTATTATGAAAGTGGTCTAAGTCATGTTTATTTCGTTTCGAGATAATTAAAAGGTTTGCGTTTGAATTGATTAAAAAATATTTTCATATTACACAACACGACTACTAGTAGTAGACTTATAAATCTAGATTTATAATTTATTTCGACATATAAATGTTGCACATAGCTTATGAGGAAAGTTAAAAGGTAGTGAGAAAATCTACCTTAACTACGTTGGTTACTGCTGGGGATGACATCCGGACTGCACCATCGTGGAAATGGACGGACGGGAATCGATCGTCGTCGCGTCCCTCTTGACTCATCTTCGTCGGCGGCGGGCCTCCGTCGCCGTCGCTGTTGGGGTGGTCGGCTGCTATTGCCGACCCGTCTTCATGGGCGGTGGTGCCATCCCTGTCGACATTCTGCGCTGCTGGCAACCGGTAGCTTAGGTGCCAGCTGGATCAGGCGCCTCTAGCCTCTTCTTCTTCTTGCCTCCCTTCGTCCTGGTGCCGGCCGGTCTCGGCCGCTGGTCGCCAGCCGTCCGATGGCTGACGGTGGAGTAGGGTATTCAACTCTCCCTACTGCATCCTTTCCTCGACTGATTGTTCGACTGTTTCTAACTCTCTGTTCCCACTCTCTGCTTCCAACTCTGACTCTGAGTGTAACCTTCCGACTCAGACTCTTTTTTCCAACTCTCAGACTCTTTTTCAACTGTCTGTTTCTGACTGTTCGAACTCCCCGCCGCGTCCGGCCTCTTAAGCTCTCTGGGGCTTAGGGTGTGTCCTTGACACGTTTCTTGGTCCATCCCTCCGAGCGGTGGTTGGTTCTAGCGCCCGCTCTGTGGCTACCAGCCCTGTCGTTGGCTGCAACAGTGGCCGCCCCGGCCACGCCTCCCGCCGTGTCCCCAGTCGACCGCGGTCCGGCTGCTGCGATGACACGCGTAGGCCCCAAAATTATGGTCCATCTCAGGCCATCCCCATATCATAACCTTAACTTATACTTACGCTTCTAAAACCTACCCTAGTCTATGTACATTATTACTAGTATATTACATTGATGACGATACCTATTTACATTAATTACGTAGGCCCATAGCTACCTTATGAAAGAAATATATCTAGGTTGACTAATTAAAATTATCACATGGATAAAGTCGGTCGCATCTTACACCATTAAAACGAGCTAGCCTATTATAATTATACCAAATTTAAATAAAAAATTTAAGAAATGACTTACTCTATGTATTACCAAAATAAACACAACCGTTGAACGTCGTAACAATACACTGGATATGTATGGGACGAGTTCCTCCCCAACCTAGTATTCCGTATTGTAATATTGATTCTAAATACTAATTTAATGTATTTATTATAAATATATACATATTCGAACCTGGATCACTAATTCCAATCCGGGGAAGTACACTACCAATTGTGTTATAGCGCCAGTATTTTTCATGACAAATTTTAATGAATAATTACAACTTCACAATAAGAATGTGTTCTCCTTAATAATATTGATTCAACCAATGCATGGTATATCATATATATTTATTATGTGGATATATATCTTTTCGATAAATAGTTTTTTTCTTCTTCACAAACTTCACAACAAAAATGTGTTTTCCTTAAAAAAAATATTAATTATATAATTTAATGAATGGTTTTTCCTTGAACGCAACTAGGTCGAGAAAATTATTGCGCATTTTCTCACCATTTGTATGGCGGACAATAATTATTCATATAAATTATATTTTTTCAATTACCTAACAGCAATTATTTACTTATGTTGTTATTTTCCACAAAATACATTACAAGATAACCAATAACACTAATATTCGCCGATCGTATATAGATGCGGCAAATATGGATAGAGCAAAATATGCGCATGGTGGTAGGTGGGTCCAAACTAAGTAGAGGACGACCAAAATGCGCTGGACTGACATGCGGGCTTGTGTTGGAGGTGAGTCGCACAGAACCAGGAATCGTGGAGAGCGAGCGAGATGCAAACGGTTTAAAGAAAAAGAGGAAGAAGAGCAAAATACTCAGAAACAAATAGACTGACTCGACAGTTAAATATGACGGACTTTTCACAGCTGTTCCAAACGTCATCTGACACATTGATACGACAATTAATCATTAAATATCCTGCTATTTTAGTGGTGAGAGTTCGTCCGATGATGAGTTCGTTATTTAATATACATTATTACACATAATACGAAAAAATGTCACCACCAAAGTGACAGATATCGAACACCTAGGCGAAAAAATCCATAAATAATGCATAAAATAAAGTATATTTAATGATTCCATGTCACACCTATAGACATCTCCATCTATGCTTTGACAATAGTAAATTTAACGTTCGATCAACCCGCAAACGATTTTAACCATAGGCGTTACTAAAAAGTTACTATAGTAAAAAGCTACTACTGATCACACAACCGGTCCTTGGATTAAGGTAGAATAAGATATTTTAATAAATTAAATTATCAACTAGAAAGATATACAGAAAAAATCTATCTTTCGAAGAATATTTAGTTGCTACCGGGATTCGAACCTGGACCTCTTCCTATCGGGATTCGATTGCTATATCGTAAGTTTATAAGAAGAGGTCCAGGTTCAAATCCCGGTAGCAACTAAATATTTTTTCGATAGATAGATTTTGAATGCATATCTTTCTAGATGATTAATTTAATCTATTATTGTAATTAAATTTAATAAAATAAAGATACTAGCAATAGCAAAAAACTTGTAAATGTTTAAAACTATTTGAAAGAATGATTTATCTCGCAAACAGCGATTGAAATTTCTGGTACAGATATTATAGCCAATATGCGCGCGTCTGTTGTATGAAGAGATATGAGCTATGAATAGATCTCTGAACTATTGTATTTCACCGAGGCTTGCTCGCGAACATTGAAAACTATTATATATTCCGGTATAATGCTTTGAATGACAGCGAAGCCAGCACATCTTATTTCATCAAGACAGACGTTGCATAATTTAGAAATGTGAAATTCACGGTACAGCAATGAAAATGAACTGGTGTTCTGGATACAGTGTGGCTCTTAGTGGATCAATTCCCAACTAGCATCATGACGGAAGCGACCAGTGCCACGTAGCAGGCCGATTAACGCCTTCACGCCGGTAACGACGGCACCTAACTCCCCACCTCGTTCGTAAATTGTAGTTGCGCAATTCATTGTAACCTGTATTGAATAAATCAGGTGTTTTGTAGTAAGTACTTAATTTTTTTAATCTCTCAAGTCTCAATGGATCGCAGCATGAGGCTGCTCTACCGGGCGCAACACCCTGCCAGGTACGAAGGTTTTTTTTTTATTTTTCCAAACTGCCCGGCAGTTGTACGGCAAGGATTGCCTTTTACATAGTTAAATATTTTTTTATTTTTTATAAATAAAATATAACATGAGAGAAAAAAATTAGATAAGGAGATGTTAGATGAATTATTTAGGAAGATATAAAGAAAAAAATCATTTTTTACAGGGTGTAACAGACTTAGTCCACAGTAACACGGAAATAAAAAATAAAAATTAGATAAGAATATGTTCTTTTACTTTGTATTTTAAGATAGTCACTGGGGTCGCATCATTTTTTTAATGTTTAATAGATCTTTTGCGGACTTTTCCAAATTCCGACGTCGAATTTAAGCTTGGTCAGAGGCGTGACGCTATCGTGAACGGGGGGCCACCTAATAGATGTCACATAGAACCACACGCGGAACTCACATCATGTATCACCGCCCGATTTGCCTAGATTGTATACGGTCTTATAGGCGTTCAGGCCTAATCCTGTGGATACTAACTAGCGTCGCACCCCCGACCGGTCCAAAATGCATGTATCAAATGTCCAAAACTGATATTCCCTTCATACTGTGTAGAATTATTACTATCGCAATGAATGGTATTTTTTCAATGGATGGATCCAAACAATCACAAGGGTAATCGTCTTAAAATAATCCAAAGATATATTCCCCGCTCCCCTTGGTTCTCCAACAGGAAAGTCTCAAAAAGAACAGTAGCAAATATCTCTAGAATGAGAATTGGGCATTGCCAGGTGGCCTCACATTTGTTCAGAATGAACATAATAGACTCCCCAATGTGTGAATGTGGTGCCGAGGAGGAAACCCTTGACCATGTCTTTTTTGCCTGTCCATTGCGGATCACAGGTTTTTTTTACAATAATCTAGTCAATGGTAATTTTCAACTCCCGGTTAACTTGTGTCATCTTCTTTCCCTCAACTCGCCACATTTAAGCTATATAATAGCAAATTTCTTGAATGTCAATGGTATTAACTTGTAATGCAATATTCCCTATTCAATAATATTGTTGTACTGCTTTCTATGAAATAATGTTTGAACTTGTTTAATGGCACAAATCACTCTTGAAGGGTGGATTGCCTATTTGAAAGAAGAAGAAGAAGAAGAATGGTATTTTTTATTATTTATAATACAAGACTAAGTAAGACCGCACACGTGTACAATTGCCCCAATAAACCGCTCATTCCACGGTTAATGACCGACCTCTAAAAATCGCAGAAACTTGACACATTCGCAACCGGCGCCGCCTGGGCCCGGAGTGGCCGCTGGTGACCACCGACAACCGCAGACGGCACGGGCGTTCGATCGCCGGTATATTTTTCACAGCATCCGGCATCAAAAACGCAATCGTAAGTTTGTTTTTACCTGTCACTTCCTAGCCGGGGAAAACCACTTAAAAGGCCCAATTACTCGGTTGAAGAGACATTCATCGCGCGATGCCTACCAACAAATTTAATTACGTTTAAAAAAACAACGATTTTATTTATAAAACAAGTAAAGTGTAAAGATACAGCGGCGTAGCTACCTCATGGGCATAGGGCAGGATAAACGTTAACCGCCCTCCTGGGGCCCCGGAAACGCTGCAAAGACAACTAAGCCAAAATAACTAACTTTCAGATATCTTTGTTAAATGCTGATGCCACGCCAACTGTTCAATTTTGTTCGAGTAGTCTCCGAATATTATTTATTATTATTAATTAAATTATGTCCTTCGCACATAACACTGCACTTGCAGCATGTAGTAAGTAATACTCAGCGGCGTGCAGGAGGTATAGATTTAGGCTATGCTGTTACCAAAGATATTACACAATCATATATAATATTAAAAAAAGAACAAACTTTTTCGACACAAACACTTTTTGCAAAATTCCCAGTTCTCAAAATAGAAAACATTTACAAAAAAAATCTCAATTAATTGATTAAAATAACACTGTAAAATTTGAAACAAGCACAGCATTAAGGTTTAAAAATAACTTTAAAATCCCTAAATGTAACTATCAGCAAAATTGCATATACTTAGGGATAAAAAATTTCAATAGCCTCCCTACACAAATTAAAGAAATATAAAAGAGTTTAGAAAAAAATTAAATGAACACTTCTGAAATACATAGTTAGAAAATAAACAATATTACAGAATACTTCAGGAGCACACAAATAGACAATAAATAAAATATTATATAAAATTATTATGGTGTAACTCCCTCTTCAAGCACAAGAGCTCCCTTTTTTGGAGAGGTAAGCGAAAAAAACCATGTAATTTTAATAAAGTTAAATACTTGATTCATGTTATAAAAAAATTGTAAAAATGTCAAATAAATAAAAAATATGTACTTTCATTTAACCAACGTCTTTAGACAAAATAAATCCGTCGTTTATACGACCCTACCATGTATTTATTTATAATTTTAGAGTATTATTAATAGTGTTTTTAAAGTTTATGTTTTAACGTAAAATAATACCTTCTTATCCATATAAAAAATGTATGGACTTTGTAAGAACTCTTTCTATGACTGAACATGATTCATTAATTGTTTAAAAGTCATTCACGTAATAACTAAGGGAAATAATTATTTTTATTAAATGTTAACGTAGGAAATAGTTCTGCCAATTGCTTTTTGTTTTTCCCAAATCAAACACCAATACATGCACTAAATTTAAAGAACAATCATGAAATCAACACGTTAAAAACAGTAAGATAGTAAAATTCGCGAATAAGTAAAAGAGGAAGTAGACTAATGTTATTTTGTTAAAAAAAACTCCATACAAAACGGATCAACCGAAAGGAATTTTCAATTCAGTAAATATTATATGATTTGAGTAAGTCACTAGCTTAAAGACAGAACAAAGTAATGTGAATAGCTCGATGCGGCGAATACACAAATGAAATACTAATCGTTAATCCAATTATTTAATTCATATTTTTTTTCCCAGAATTTTTAGCAATGCACAGCTTTTTTGCTTTTATGCACTGCACGCCCCTGATTATAGTGTAAGCTTTAATTAAAATCATTCTATCGAGCAAGAAAAGTGATGAAGCTAAGACGATAACAATTAATATGGACACCGTTGTGAAATTGTGTTGTCAATGGGAAGGTAGGAATATACATATTATATACACACTACGCCACTGCAATACTGCCAAAGCGATAAATAATTCAGACCGGTAGCGAAGGAATGTCTGATTGATAGTTAATTGAACATAATGAATGAGTGAACAGAATAAATAAAACAAATATCAAACAGAAAATAGAAAGTATTATACAAAGAATAGAATGTACGAAGACACACATCATAATTGGGTTATTGATAACTATTGCAGCGTTGTGTTAACGCAAATATAGGTGTACACTAGCAGAAAGCAATGTAGGCAGGTTATGCTAGATGCTGGCGCTTCGCGGCCAATGTTGGCATATTTTTTAATGTTGAAAATATAATTTATTACAGCAAAGTAGATGTAAGATATACAGAAAAAAATATAGTGTAATATTATATAATTACGATGGATAGATTTTGTTCTATGCATCTTTCTAAGCGATTCATCTTATTTGTTTTGATTGTTGAGTAATTATGTTTTGAAAAGTCATAAATACACAAATAAAATATAATTTATGATCAAACAAGGGAAAGGTAGGTACAACGCGTAATGGACCAGTGAATTGACCTCCAAGATCGTGCGACACCTTTGGAATATTTTCCGTGGAGATATGTGAAGTCGCTAGTCTATGCCGATAAACCAGAGACGATAGACGACTTGGAAGCCAACATTCGTCTCCAAAAAGTGGTCGAAAATTGGACTTCCAGATTGCGCTTTATTCGAGCCAAGCGGGGCCCATGTGCGCCAAATCATACTTAAATACTAATGGCATGAAATTATCATTCCTATAAACCCAATACCATGGCCATTACCACGATTTGTATATGTTTAATTTCATTTTAAAGTTCTATACCTCTAAAAAAAACACCCTTTATTAGTGAAGATTTGGAAGGCAGATCTAATTCTTTTGCAGTAAGTTACAGCTTACACCGATACCAGCGTTAGTAATAATCAAATGGCTGATAAATAATCAAACTCTTGATAGGATAGGTTGAGGAAATATGAGGTCATATATATATGATTGTTACGTTGGGTAAATTTACTTCGGTACGTCATGGTTAGATTAGAATAGATAAGGTTACATAAATCTGGATCGGAATCGATTAGGTTATATTAAATTATAAATAATTAGGCAAAATACTTTGTTTAAACCACTATTTATTGATTATTCTACATGTTTCGATACCTATGGTATCTTCTTCAGGAAACAATGTATACTGAAATTAAAAATACAAGCATAGATAAAAACAAAACTATAAAGTGGTGAATAAGTAAGAACTAATATGAAAACAATTTTAAAAGGTGACTATTTGCAAAGAGGATTTGGTTTTTTATAATATTCAGCTTGCTATTAACACTTTTTCTTATTTCTAAAATTTCAAATTTATTTAACTGTAAACCCTTAGTATCTGTATGTATAATTTTCTAAACCCTCGTTAATATCAAAAAAATGGTTTGTTTCCAAAAGATGATTGGAAATTCTGAATAGTTGTTGCTATTTAGGCATGTCAAGTGCTCCTTAATTCTAATATCAAAATTTCTGCATGTTTTACCTATATAGAAATAATTGCAAATTAATTTGTAGATCCCCAATTTTTTATAAATTTATATAAAATGAGGCCACAAAGTAATTTTGCTAATATTGAAGTATATTAAATTAGGTAGGACTATGTTTAACCTCGTTAAAACATAGACGTTAACCTTTCTAACTCGTACCGGCCAAATATCGAGTAAAACGGAGATAAGATAAAATTAGATACTCCCAAAATATTGTCATTGCGCTGACCGTGACCTCTGGTTACAAAAATACGATAAGTCTGTGATTGTGGGGTCTCTATCGACGAAAGAAGAAGAGGGCGAAAGATAGTTTTTAATGTTCTCAGATTTCCACTGCCGCCGCTCGGAATCTTCTGTGTAGTGGTTTCTGGGCAAATCTGCCGCTTGTTTCCGACGTTTCTGCATTTCATTGCAGGGACGATTGTTTGATCAGTAGTAACTTTTTACCATCGCTCGCGGTAAAAAAACATTTTTCGGGTTGTTCGCATGTCAAATTTACTACGTCAGAGATAATCTTGCCTAATAGCATGGGTAAGGCGAATAATTATCAAAAATTTGAGAATCTTTTTTTACTTGCTACAAATTTACAGCTGGCCCTCATTCGATTGTTAAAGAGGGGAGGGATAAGGGCTGAGCCCTCTCTCCGATATATGAGGTAACAACAATGGCGTAAGATTTTTTTAGGGGGACCCTATTGAACGGAAACAGGTGAAATTGTTTTTATTTTTATTTCCGGTAATTTTAACTTTGTATATAATTGTATAAAGTAGTAGTAGCAAAAATGAGTTTTTTTATACAATACATATTTATTTATTTCATATTTTGTTAATTCTTTTTTTTATTTGATTTTGTTGACTTTTTTCAAATTTATATATCTTTGTGAAAGTTTTTTGAGAAATTGGACGAAGACGATGGGGATCGGATGAGGGATCATAGGCCGAGGGAGTTTATGGAAGGGTTTGGGATGGAAATTAATTTAGAAAGTAAATCGTGTATGTGTCGTTTGAGTGATAATATGTTTGAGTATCTGTGAAGTATTGGCTTGCAATACCGTGTCGAAAGCGCCTCACTTAACAAATCATCGACATTTACACGATGTGTTAACGACATCAACCCTGGTGAGATATCCTGCTATAGTATACCAAACGTCGGCCAGAGGTCGGAGACACACGACAGGATAGCCTAGAAAACTTTTTTTTTTAAATAAAGTCGTAAATAAAACACAAAGCTAAAGTGATGAATATTTTCTAATGCGCTCTTTCTAACACAATTTTCGTAATAAATTTTACTGGGATAGCGTCTCAAAAAACATATAATTAGCCAAATATTATATAAACAAATTATACACAAAAATGTTCTAAATTAATCCTTGTGGCTCTAGGTAGCAAGAAATATTTAAAATATATCTAACAGTAATAAATATTAATTTTGAAAACATGTTTTTGCCGGTAGATATCGCTTACACTTAATCGCGGACAAACTTTGTAGGAATTTGGTATACTTATATAATAAATTTACTTACTCCTAGAATTGTTTTCAGGATCGTTATTTAATTCGCTATTTAAATCTTACATTTGTACACTTGAATTACAATATAATATTAATTTCTAAATACGTCAAGTGAATATTTTCTCTAAAATAAAAATATTTTCAAATTAACAGTTTTATTTGTCATTACAGTAAAGTATTTTTAGCGATCGTTTATAGATATTTCGTGATATACAGTGTGTCTCAAAAGTATTTATCATTTTGGTTCAATCGCTGCACCAACGCAATGAGCAAGAGAGGGGCGGGGGGTATGCCAATCGGTAGCCGCATCCTTGGAAATTCAATCGCTATGGAGCGTGTTCTTACCAGTTCGTGAAATTTTCCCTGGAAAATAGATATTCCAACGAGGTGACATAAACTGGTCTCCACGTAGTCCCGACTTGACACCAATGGACTTTTCACTATGAGGCTACATTTGATAATAGTAATTTACAACTTATATTATTAGTTGACTAAAGTACGAAAATAAGACATTCTAAAAAAATTAGAAATTTTTAATAAAAAATATAACAATAAAAACATAATAAATATACCGCCCATTAGATTCCCTCTCTTATCCATTTTAACTCCACCTCCGTTAACTCCAGACACACCATATATTACTATATTACTGTCTGAAAGTGTTTTTAATTTTAGTTGAATTATAATATTGATAATGGGAAGATGTTCCCGAAAATGTTGTATCATTTAATTCGATGAAAAGTGTAGTGGAATAAAACAGAGTTTTGACTCAATTTACAAAATCATTAAATCAAAGTTATACAGTAACAATCCTCCCTCTCTGAACCAACTAAAAGAAAATATCCGAGAAGAAGTGTCAGCGATCACGGATAATACGTGCAGATCAATTCTCAGAAATGTTGCCTCCCGTTTAGAAGAGTGCCAGCGAAATAACAGATTACATTTAGAAAATATATTTTTTTAGAAATAAATTCCCAGAGACTGTACTTAAATGCAATTATTTTATTACAGAATTTTTATTATGAACAAGACTTTTGGGACACTTGCATACTCAAAGAATTGATCGATATAATAGATAACATAGTCCTACTTTTTTTTTCTTCGACGGTCTCTCGTTGCGAGGATGACATCTGCCATGTTTTATCTGTTGTGCGTCATCGCGTGACTGAGGAGCCCTAACCTCAAACTGCATACTCTTCAACACGCACGAGCATCCGCTGGGCAGGAGTGTTCTACAGGACGGACTTCCTCATCTCTTTCTCCTTTTCTCGATTATTACTGCAGCCTTCTTCCATTCCCATTTTTCAATAACTGACCACGGATTAAGAGTGTTTTTGAAACTTTTACATGGCACATCCTGTCTTTTTTTGTAATGCACAAAAAACTGCGCAAAAATAACGTGTTTGGGAAACCGCGTATCTCAACATACGTATGCAATGACCATCCAATTGTAATTAGTTGTTCAGAATCGTAATTTCTACACTTGAAATGTTTGCCTATTATATTTCATTTCCTCGCGTCCGCCCAGCCATGGCGCATGGTCTCATAAAACAAACAACGTCTGCTGTCAAATATATCACGTCAAACAAAATAAATTATTTTGCTATTGTATTTTATTTGATTTTTTTATACCCCAGAGGCCCCGCTCGCGCCTCATAGATCTGGCTGTCAAATCAGACATTTCTAGTACCGCCATAAAATCTACGATAACAATACATCGCGACGCAACCGGTTCGAGAAACCAGCCGAAACGATCACTTTTCCCCTGGCCACTTTCTCGGACACATCTCTCGGAACCGCATCCAGTGAACTTCGCCAGTCAGGAACTTCAACTCGTAATTTCACTTCCAAAATAATGTAAATTTATTTGTACATCATTCGACAATAAACGCTAACCGATTGTAAGTCCTGTTTCATTTCACCAACCTGCTCTAGCCGCAACACCTATACTCACACGCACGCTCCGTAACAGTAATAATATACACTGCAACATTTATATACACGCGTGAGAATCTGAGGAGCATTAGGGCCCTCAGATTCACCTTAAACAAATCTATCTGATACTAATAATACGATACACAATCAATACAATCCCTAAAATACTATTAAAGGTTATAAAAAATATTAATTTTCCGTCAATATCAACGGGTCATTTCTAACAAAATACATTTTTTATATTTCTCAGTTTCCGGCCGGTTCAACCACAAATAAAATTAACAATCAAAATAAAAATAAAATAATGCCACAAATTTGTAGCAATTTTTAATAATATAACGAGTATACAAACCATCTAATAATAAATCGAGTGGGTATGCGAATCTTTTTTCTGCGAGAGAGAAATATTTCCGAAACTATTCCTACAACCTACGCGCCGTGGCCCGAACATATCACATACACGTTCGATAGAACGCCCTCACTAAATAGTGACAAATATTAAATTCTCATTTATTTAGGAGAACACATTCTTATAGTGAAGTTGTAATTATTCAGAACAGACGGTCTGTGATATTTTAAATACAGTTTACTCAAAGGTATTTGAAATTCTGTAAAAATAAGGTAGATGGCTCTTTCAAATAATGGAACGATTAAATGTATTAATATCAAAAAGGTAACATATATGTTCGAAAATTGTCGCTAAAAATATTGCCGCTGTAGCATAGTTGGATAATGCACCTTCCCCGGTTAGGAAAGAGATCCAGGTTCGAATCCCGGTGGCGCAGCAACAATATTTTTCGATAAAGTTGATTTTATATGTATATCTTTATAATTAATATATTTATGTTGTGAATAAGAATGTGTTCTCCTTAATGAGACATTTATTTTTATTTGTATTATTCAACTATGCTACAGCGACAATATTTTTAGCGACAATTTTCGAACCAATGTGACTATAATGTGACCAATGTGACAATGTGTCATATTGCTATATTATTTAAGTCGTAGTTTAATTCATTTAGTAAAGTTGTATAATTATCTCTAGCGATATATATGAGTGCGTCGTCTGCAAATAATCTTATTTTGCAATGTTTTAAACTCTAGAAGAGGATCTCTGCAGCCAGATGCAAACGTGATCATCCACCTTCGTAGGTATTACTCTTAAAGATCTTCTTCATCCTAAATTTGTACCCAAGATAATTTCTTTTTCTAAGCTGAGTTCAATAATTTTTTTCGGCCATAACGAGGCCGAAAAATTGAAAAAATATATTGTTTACTACCGCAGGTAAGAGGTATGCCGCAGTTTGATTTATTTCGGATTACGGGACTCGTAACATCATGCTGTTCACGAGATAGGTAACATTAATTAAGTTACAATATTTAGGGCAGTGTGTCGCAGATCCGTCCAGCTATGTATGTTTACTAAATTATTTAAAATGCCATCAGTAATACAATTAGTTTATCTGAGTTTATCCCCAACGTAATAATTAACCAAGCCGTACCCTTTTTATAAAATCACTCTACATTTTTATTGTATACATTAATAATTATCCATAATAATAGTATAATATTATGCTATATAAAAATCCGCTAGATGGCAGTACAGATCAGCAGAAAACAATAATTATTATTTATCCAAATTAATCAAAATGAGTTGATTTAATTCTGGCATCACCTAGCGTATATTACTCAAAGATATTTGAGATTTTGTCGATTTCGTACCAATTTGAAACGGCTACAGCATACAACTTTTGTCGTCAATCTACTCCGTTGATATGACGAAACTGGATAACGCGTTTCCCCGAATACGAAAAGGTCCAGGTTCGAATCCCCGTAGCAACTAAAACATTTTTTCGAAATAAAGATTTTTTCTGAATATCTTTCTATCTAGTTGATTCATTTTAATTTGTATTAATATTCATTTACAATTTTTTCGCATTGTGCAATAGATGTCACTGTTGTCTAATAATCGTGAATAATTATTGAAATCGTATCAATTTAAGATAGCTGTAGGTGTACATATGTATACAGCATTTTTACTAATATTTTGTTTTTTCTCACTGGTTACACAATACGGCGCATTGTTTAAGCAATATGAAAAGAGAATTCCGTATCGAAATGCAGATACTACGGAAATCCTGACCGCGAAGCGACCACAATAGCCGCCTATCAAGAAAAAGATTACATAATGTCAGCATGGTTTTTCTTATTCAAAATTAAAAATCAATATAAAATGGGAAGTAAAGCAATTTATCCGTCACCATTAGTCCTATAAAGCAGTGGTCCCCAACCCCTGGGCCGCGCGCGCCGCCTGCTTAATAAATAATTTTTTGAAAAAATCGTCAATTACATAGCTTGACCAATGTGACTCCCCACCGAATGTAACCCCCCCTACCCTCAGTGGGCCGCGGTGAAATTATCAAACGCTGACCGGTCCGCGGCTACAAAAAGGTTGGGGACCACTGATATAAAGAGTTAAATTTACAGCAAAAATGTCGACTACCTCCGCATATTCATTCCCAAAAGAATCTGGGGACTGTGGAGTTAGCTAATGCATGGGTTCTGACATTACCACTGTAATAGAACAATGGATTGTGTCTCGATGACATCAATGGTGCGTGAAAGTCAAGCAGACCAACAATCTGGGAGTAGTCTATCATACCATTGATGATACTGTACAGAAATACAAGGTCGGTCATTGCCATCATCAAATTAAATGTCAATTGATTCCAAATTATACATTGAATATAAAAAGTTAAAGTTCAACGAATTTCGAGTAGCAATTTATTATTACATAATTTAGTTCCTGAAGCAAAGATATAACTTAATAATTAATAAATTTCGCAAATACGTATTTATTTCAAAGTATGTAGAATTAAAGCTTAACATGATTTTGTAAAAATTTCAAACAATAATATTTTCCAAAACGGTGTACAATTTTCACATATTTCTTGAACATTTTTGACTGGTGATTTAGTCGGGTATCTGCCCATAAAATATTGTAGACTAAGTCTGTTAGACCTTGTATACTGTTATAAAAATTGCTAGATATCTAAGGAGTTTAAAAAATGATGAAGATAAAATGCTAGAACATTCTGCACGGTACGAAAAACTATATGAGACTCTATAATAATAGTGTTTATTATAATAGCACAAATTAAATTAATAAATTTGAAAAAGATACGAAAAAAATCTATCCATAAAAAAATATTTGGTCGCTATTCGGGATTCATTTAATTTGTATTAAAAATATCACAGATCTGTGTTCTGAAATTGTAACTTCACGACAAAAATGAGTCTTCATTAAAAATGTATTATAGTTTGATAGTTTGAATTGATTCAAAAGAGGATTGATTAAATAGGGTACCTACCCACACGGAGCTATATTTTTTTTTTCTACGGAATCTTGCTAGAAAAAACGAGAATTTTTAAAGTCAAGAAGAAAGGTGATTTTTCTGTAAAACCACTGCCATTTTTGTAAAAATCAAAATTTCAAAAAGACGTTGACATCTTCTAACATAATTTTTAGTATTTTTTCGTACGTTTCAGATAAGGCGTTCTTAAGTTATCGTGTACATGACAAAAAAAAAAATCCTGAGATTTGGTTTATCTCGCCCATTTTTAATACTACTCGTATATTTTAAAATAATTTATATATTAAGTTCAATACTGGCTTGTATTGTAACATCATGTTTTGTTTTTGATCAAAATATGCATTTAAGTTGTGAAATTTTGCTTATGACGCGTGCGCGCTACCCTTAAGGGACGCATTTTCGTCTCTTTAGGCGTGTTTTAAATAAAATCTTCTCTATCAAAGGAGTTAAATTTATTTTTTTCACCAACCTTCAATGTCTAATTTTCTACTCCTAGCGGAGTACCGAACGCCGGACTCCCGCGCGACTAACCACTATATTGCCGAGGAATCGAATAACAGTTTACAAATATTCCTATAATGGTAAAATTTAGCATTTTTAAAATAAATTTACAATGCTTATATTAAAAGTACATACGAGTATATAGAAGATAGAAATTAATTCAAAAATTAAAACAGAAAAAATCAGTATTATATAGTTAATATGATAATTTTCATACCACATTCTATTAGGGGAGTATCTAAGATGACCGAGTACTGGCACCTAGGTCGATAATTGGCGTCTGAAAATTCTTTTTGATTTTGTCCGGTATCGACTCGGTACCGGTAACGTGAAAAACTGTAATAAAAATGTTATAGGCGGCTGCGCGGTATCGCCCTGTCACTGTGTGCGGGGTGTTATCGAACAGCCGCATTTGTGATATTAAAAAAAATGCCTTCCAGGCGACGTAATAGTAGAACCGAAATAGAAGCCTCGAGCTTATTTAACGGTCCTGAGAATGTGGTAGGTCCGCTCTCATATGATATGGGCATAATGAGAAATTTTTTTAGTTTTATCCGAGGTCGAAATTAATCACCACATAAGTCGACACCACATTTTTTGACGACTATATTCGCGATAGGCGACCGATGATGTAAACATTGTAAACAACCAGTTTCAAGGTCTTATTGACTCTTCAATAGCTTTGTTTTTTTTTTTTTACCGACTTGATTATTCAAATTTATATTCCATTTTTATGTAGGCGGTACAACCAATCGCCTGACCATAAACCATTATATGTATTTATATAATATTTTGGACAATGTTGTTTCGATATACGAATGCAATCTGTTGACATTCAATATTAGGCGAACACATTCTTATTGTGATGTTGTAATTATCAGGTGCGTCTGCTATCAGTTTACTCAAAGGTATTTGAGATTCTGTAAAAATAAGGCAGACGGCTCTTTCAAATAATGGAACGATTAAATGTATCAATATCAAAAAGGTAACATATAGGTTCGAAAATTGTCGCTAAAAGTATTGTCGCTGTAGCAGCATAGTTGGATAATGCAAATAAAAATAAATGTCTCATCAAGGAGAACACATTCTTATTTACAACATAGGTCTGTGATATTTTAAATACTAATTAAATATATTAATTAGAAAGATATACATATAAAATCAATTTTATCGAAAAATATTGTTGTTGCGCCACCGGTATTCGAACCTGGATCTCTTTCCTAACCGGGGAAGGTGCATTATCCAACTATGCTACAGCGACAATATTTTTAGCGACAATTTTCGAACCTATATGTTACCTTTTTGATATTCATACATTTAATCGTTCCATTATTTGGATAATGCACCTTCCCCGGTTAGGACAGAGATCCAGGTTCGAATCCCGGTGGCGCAACAACAATATTTTTCGATAAAATTGATTTTATATGTATATCTTTCTAATTAATATATTTAATTCATATTTAACATTCAATATGTTTATTCAGTCCGGTCTCCTCACTAAAAATTGTGACAAAAAGTGCGCAATAAAATTTTGAAACGCGTACTCTTTCCATTACCGTGTTTCATTCCAACCTTTACCGATACCGGCATCGATAAGATTTTGAAGATCGATACTGGTACACATGCTAAGCGAGTGCTCTGCCATATTAGGTACTCTTCTAGTATACTATGTTGAAAAATTATCAAATAAGTATATAATACTATTTTTTTGTATAATAATTTAATGCACTGATTTATATTTATTTTTGATATACCCACGTTATCATTTGTACATTATTAACATGAAATTTTAATCCTATAAAAAAAAAATTTACCCATAGGGAACTTTATAACGAGCCAGTAAAGGAGTTCACAATACTTTTAAACTCCAATTTGGCTTTGATTTTATTATTCGATAGTGTAATGGTAAGTACCGCCGCCTGTTGCGCGTGAGACCGGCGTTCAGTTCCCCGCTAGAGATTTTCATTTTCATTTTATTTTTTGTATTCAGAAAAATGATACATGTGTCTGAGACATTTTAAAAGATCTTTACGTACACGCGTAATTCTTACTTAATAAATTATAACTATATAACATAAATAAAAAATTTCCAATCCTTACCTATTGACCAAATTAATTTTTCCCTGAAACAGCATATATGTCATCACTATGAGAATCTGATTTTTTTTTAAAATTATTTAAAGCAATATTCTTTATCTGTAAAATGTTTTTAACACATTATACTAGAATACGCCTGAAAAATCAATATTTTTAATTTTTACATATTTTCTTATTTTGACCAGTATATTATTAGCGAGTCCACATATTAGCGTATATACAACTTTCAAAAATTTGATAAATGTGGATATTGATGGTTGAGAATGGTGAACGTTATATTTATATAAAGTGATCACTTAAACCAGCCGAAAACAGGTCGTGAGCCTTGTAATTACCCCCATACTTCCATATATTTTCTGATGAGATATCTGTTATTTGTTTAATATCCTTACCTATTGTATTGCGGACAAATTACACAATGTTGTAATATGTACTAACTAATCAGCAAATGAAAATGTCACCGAACTTATGCCGAATTTCTTGGTAATCCAAAATTTAAAGATGATCGGTGAAATATCGTGTATTTAAAATTCGAAATTATATAAGTAAAAAAAAAAATTGAGTGATATTTCAAATCTCCCAACACGCTAATATGAATGTATAACCGTGTCCTGACGGTATTATATTGTATACAATGAGTCATATACATAGATAAAAGGGCCAGAGGGAGGAGCGTGTAGGTGCCTACCTTGCGCTTACTACCTGTATACTCACGTAACTTCGTGAAAAATGCTCAGATTGTTCTGAAATTTTGTGTAGATATTCTCCAGATATAATACTTTTACCCAGACGAGTGCGCCTAACCCCTTAATTCACATCCGCCGCTGGCTGTCTCCACCCTTTCAGTCTATGCCAGGCACTTGCCCCAGGAGATGCGACTGGAGTACATTATCATCTGTAATGTGTGTCTTGACATTCAGTTAAATTTGTAAATCAAATGTCTCTTTTAACTTCACATCAAGAATAATGCCAAAAAAAATGTCATTCTGAAGAAAATAATAAAATTAAGTCTAACTCCATAAATGTATTTTTTATATTTATTATCCTTTGTTCAATTTTTTTATTCTTTCCAGTCACGTATAAAAATGGAGTACAAGTATACTTACTTAATTAAATGACTGTGTTAGAGTAATTAAAGTGAATTTATAGCACATCAGTTGTAGAAATAACAAGCGATATAGCTCCACGAGAGAAAACAAAGGACATCGTTTTGTATTGTTCGTCCAGTTTGTGTGGTGGAAAATATTTTTGGCGTAATTTTACTGGGCAGTTGTCACTGAGGTCTGCACCTTCACGTGGTGAGGGGGGCTGGTGAAATGATAGGTTTAAGAGGAGGAATCAGACTATAAGAAAAATCCCCTGGAGATGGGCAGTGTTTTTTCTCAATGCTCACAGCGGAAAAATCGTACAAACAAAACCACTTCTTGATAAGATGAAAACTAGACAGAATAAAGAGAAATAGTAGACGTAGTTCTTGTCGATCTAGACACTCGCCTCGTTATCTAGTGATCAGGGGTTCGAGCCTCGTCCCAAAAGACCAACAAGTTAATATTATTTTATTGCGTTTACTTTGTGGTTGGACATAATTATTAATTTTTATAAACTACCAAACTTTGTACAAACCACATCTATCTCTACCTCTGCATCTTCGTCAGGACGGGCGTATACTAACTAATTCATAAAACAAAATATATAACTAAGTTAAATATCGGGCGAGAGTGTGGCTGCAGTCACGGTGGGAGGATAGGAGGAAGTGTGACAGGGCGACATGGAAATGGGGAATATATTAAATGCGGGTTATTCGTTAAATTTAATTTATTATTAATTATTTTAGATTTAGTGTTGAAGAATTTTTTAATTTCTTGCATTTCTAAATTATCTAACCTTTGGCCTCTATTGTTAATACGTAAAATTTCAATGGTGTTTTTTTTAAGCGTATGGTCTGCTTCTAAAAAATGGTTAGCGTATTCTGAGAAATTATTATCAATGAGACATCTTAAGTGTTATTTTATTTAATATTAAAACTAAGTACCGTTTAACCTATGTAAAATACCAGATAATAATAATAATAATATACCAGGATTTAATGGTCTACTTTTTTGAATAGAAAAAAATTGAGAAAAATTTACCGAATTCAATTAGAAACGCGTTTTATACCAATAATAACTAGGTAAATTCATTAAAAATTCCAAAAATACGGCGGTATCGAAACCAGTAGACGTTAAATTATTCAATGTGGCTTATACAAAGTATGTTAGTTTATAAAAATAGCCCTAATAGCGCAAAGATTAATATGAAAATAGTAAGAATATCGATTAAGCAACCAAGTACTTAGAATGTCGAGAAAGAGTAATCCACCCGGAGATCTTTTAAGTATATGGAAATCAATATATATACGATATATGACAAAAATGAAATGTCATTGAAACACACAACTATACTAAATGGGAATGCGCCCTTTTTTTTGTTCGGAACCAAATTACTGTCGAGGAAAATTCAAAGATCTCACATGACCCTTGAACCACCAGTGGTACATGGATGTGAAATATGGAGCCTAACGGAGAATATAAATCAAAGTATTCGCAAACAAAATACTTATACCAGTTAAGGATAAACCGCGCATGATGTCGGCCATCAGCCCTGATGACGGACCCTGCAATGGGATCCGAAACATCGGCCAGAAAGGTCAGGTATAGACGGCATATTAGCCCAGTAGATCTAGTATTCCATTTTTTTTTAATATCACAGTACTATGTTTCGAAATTGCTTTACTGCACAACAAAAATGTGTCTTAATTAAAAATAAATAATATTTATGCGACACACATTCCATGAACTGATTTATTTTAAACAAATACGAGTAGTATGTAATTAATATATTCAATTCATATTTAAAATATCACAGAGATCTATGTTCTGAATAATTACAACTTCACAATAAGAATTTGTTCTAATAATAAATTTGTATTAATGTGTCGAAAATTTAAAAAAAATGTATTGAAAATACTGGCGTCTGCTGACAGATTACTCATAGGTATTTGAGATTCCGTAAAAATAGCTCTTTCAAATAATGAAATGATTAAATGTATTAATATCAAAACGGTAACATATAAGTTCGAAAATTTGTCGCTAAAAATATCGTCGCTGTAGCATAGTTGGACAACGCACCTTCCCCGGTTTGGAAAGAGATCCAGGTTCGAATCGCAGTGGCGCAACAACAATATTTTTCGATAAAATCGATTTTATATGTATATCTTTCTAATTAATATATTTAAAATAGTATGCATTGATAACACCTACAATATATAATCAATGTACCATATTTCTAGTATTCTGCCTTAGGAACAGCTGATAAGATTAAAACACAGATGATAATTAATTATTTAAAACAAATAATAACGAATTATACCAATCACAATATATCACCACATGTCGCTATTACGATAGTGTTAACATAACATACAATGTCGATTTCAATTTCACTTTTTATATTTTAGATACTAGCGATTAAAAACGACACACCCTGCTTCGACACGGCACTGTAAGCAAGTACTTAATCACGGCATCAACAGTTACACATCAAATCAGCCCTGATGATGTACCATGCAATGGGATCCGGAACATCGGCCAGAAAGGTCAGATATACACGGCAGATTAGCCTAGAAAACTGATATTGTTACATGCCATCTGTCGACGCAAGTCGAGTACTCCATATGCATTCCGTCTTTCCAATAAACCTTTAATACACCTTTTTCGCTCTGACCAACTAATTACTTAGTGATTTCGCCGACGTGGGACCAGATTGCATTTCGACGCGGACCTGTCAACGGGCTTTTTTGTACGTAAAAATCCGGACCACGAAAAAGCTATTAATGAATATGATATCTCTGTTCTTAACTACAAAAGTTTGAATCAAGTGGAGATGAAGATTGACGTCCAACCCGGGACTGAGATCATGGTAGGCCAGATCCATCTGCCACCATTCCTTTCTTGCTCTAATTCGGATTGCGTTAATTAAACATTAATTTTAATCGATACAATCGACGGGATCTATCCCACACGTCTTTAATCTTCATCGTCTTTGTGGGAGTCGCATTTCACCCACCGGTACTCGCTGGGTACGTTCATCATCACCGGGCGGTGATGACGAGATTGCAAACAATCACATCCCTGATCACGGGGCGCTTCCGGGCATGTACCGTGAGTTTATAAATAAAATATGTATTTAAAAAAAAAAAAAGTCCATCCAGAAAGTCCCCTAATATTAATAATAACAATAATAATATGAATATATGACATGAAAAAATGTTTACAATTCTTGTAAAGTATTTTTATCGATGAAAAATTGTTTCTAATAAATACACGTGTCGACGGAGTCGTGTCGAAATGTGAAATGCCGACGACGGTATCGCACTCATATTACAATCAAAATGGAAATATAAAAAGTGTTCATAAAAGCCAAACACACAAAAAATCTTCATAAAAGCCCACGTACTAGTTCACTAACAGTAAAGAAAAAAAATCAAATCAGATATTTTCTACCGTACGTGCTAACAACATCGTAAAAAAAGAGTTATTTGTTTTTAATATACATTATTATATCAATAGAAGTAACCGGTCAATAATGACGGGAACCTTAATTTATTTTCCAAAGACTTGTATTTTTATTAATAGTGGGTAATTTGTTAAATCCAGCCAGCCAGTGGAATCCGAGGGGAATCAATCAGGCCAAACAATGGACAAATAAAAGTGAGACACTCGGGAGGCCTTCATCCAGCAATGGACAGAATGTGGCCGATGATGATTATGACGATAAATTTGTAAAATAAATTGTTTATATGTAATAATATAGTTATCGCAATGATCAGTATAAGTAATTACCTAAATGAAATCGAATTTTTGTTAAAAAAAAAAAATTATAGAGGTCAGATGTTTACTAAGTATTGATATTTTATTATGAATACTGACCATTTACTAAAAATACCGTTTTTATATTGATCAGTTTATAATACTGATCATTTATATTAAACTGATATTTTATTATATATACAGGACCATGTACTCAAAATACTGGTGAAATGTATTTAAAAACCCAATAAATACTAGTCTTTAAATCGTCAGCTAAAGTACAATAGCGCAATAATATACTTTGTTTGACGCGATAACCGTAGACTTTCAGGAAACACACAGATCTCCTTTTTGTAAAAAATTTTTTTTTTTTGATTTTTCTCTATTCCAAATTCCTACGTGGCTGATGGTTTAATGTTTAAACAATATAGAAAATGTTAAAAGTAGTGTAAATTATTAACTTCATTCATAACAGAAAGTATTGTTGAGTAGTATTCGAGAGATAAAAATAAAAACCCAAAGTACGTCCAAAATCTTGGCAAAGATTGCCGGAGAAATGCATAAATATCAAGACTAAAATGATATATTTTCCAATTTGTAATTATTATTGATTTAATAAATATATTTTGTATACGCCATTTAACCGACGTCGCTATGACGGACGCACACTAACTGATCCATAAAACAAATGTTGCAAAGAAATCGATTGTCGGGCATAGGGTGTGGCCGCAGTCGTCTTGGGGAGTGAGGGGGGCGCAGATGTAAACATTTAAAATACTGTAATTTCTAAATTACCTACACGAGTTGTATGAATTATTTCGTGTTTTTTTTTTCGAAAATGCCACGTAATTTGTGACCGTCTTACAAATGCGTTGTGCATAAAAGTAAATATCATGATTAGAGTGTTGACTCTCTACAATATCCCGTCTTGACTTGTGCAGCAGAGCGGTGTACATCGTCGTTCGAGTTACCCCTCGTCTAGTCAACATATTCTACAGATTTATTATTAGTACCGCGACGTACGTTCATTCATGTCAATTACTATTGACCCCCGGTTGTGAATGTAGTAATTTAGTCGCCGGCGTCAGGGCTGCCACAGAAATCGTAAAAATAATTCAGAAAATATAATTCTTCTTAATTAATAGTCCTCAAAAATTAATATACAAATTGATTGAGGAGAATTAAATACTCCAAAATGCGACGACAGCTCTATCAGCCGAAGACAACGATTTCAAGTTTATTAATTCAAATATGTATACGATTACGCCATTAAATATGATAGAATTTCAAATAAGAATAGTGGCTATGTTAATTAAATATATTAATTAGAAAGATATACGTATAAAATCAAATTTATCGATAAATATTGTTGTTGCGCTATCGGGATTCGAACTTGGATCTCTTTCCAATCCGGACAAGGTGCATTAACCAACTACTTTGTTTTTGTAACACATGGGTTCGAAAATTTGTGGTCAAAAGTACTGTCTGCTGTAGCATAGTTGGTTTAATGCACCTTCCCCAGATTGGAAAGAGATCCAAGTTCGAATTCCGGTACCAACAACAATATTATTCGATAAAATTAATTTTATATGTACATCTTCCTAATTAATACATTTAATTAGTATTTAAAATATTACAGACCTATGTTCTGAATAAGAATGTGTTCTCCTTAATGAGACATTTATATTTAAGGTACGTGAGAAATCTTTGAACAAAAAATAACCTAAATAATAATGTAATTCTATATTTCTAATTAATACATTTGATTAGTATTTAAAATATCACAGACGTATGTTCTGAATAATTACAACTTCACAATAAGAATGTGTACACCATGGCGTATTTTGCGTAAAGTACAGAGCCTACACCCCTACAAGATGCAGCTAATGCAAGACCAACAACAATTGAACAATTAAAAAAACAACATGACTCCATGTTATTGGTGAAATTGCACCAGATTTATGGCTGAAAGAGTGGCTGAAAATGTATTTAATTCTTAATATGGTGCATACATGAGCACTCTTACATATGCTCTAATATAAACAAGATTAAAAGTTTTTTCTTTTACTAAAACTTATCTTTTACACATTTAGTAAGTTACATTTGAAATCAATTCAATTTCTCTTCCTTTCTTATGTTTTCTGGCATTTCATTAAAGATCTTCATCGCACTATACGTCATCGATTTCTGAAATTCGTCCTTCTTCCTGAATGACAGTCTCAGTCTATCCCTTCCTCTTGTACGATGCTCGTGCTCATGTTGATTTGCATCAATTTTTCGTGTAAATTCCGCTGATATTTTCTTATTGAGGATTTTATAAATAAATACTTTTATATATATTAAAATATATCTTCCGCTTAAAGGCCATCATATTCAGATCTTCCAGCATTGCACTGATCCGTAGAATGCATTGTATTAAACGTAGTCATGGTGCATCTTTGAATGAAGTTAATGGCATCGAATGACCTTTCAAACAATAAAAAATCATTGATATCCTAATTGATTTTTTAAATTTAATTCCATTTTAAAGTTCTACCGCGCTTGTTGGATAACCCTGTATTTAAAAAGGGAATCTAGTAAGCTGGACTGTGAATTATAAACGAGGTTCTGAATAGTGCAAGAAAACAGGTCCGGTAAGGTCAGGTAAATTCTTAGACACGATGCACACCTTACAAATGTAATTGAGGGAACACCTAGACAAAAATGCATCCACTAAATAGTGAGCAAGGAGAATGCAGACACCTACAGACAACATATATATACCGACAAAAACACAATTAGTAATGCATCACGATGTAGTAATTGTATGATGCGCGCAAGTTGACAAGAATGGCAGCATGGAAGGCATAAAAAGGCATCGCGCGCAGACGCACGCTCTCTCTCTCTCTCTCTCTCTCTCTCTCCGGAATCGTAGATTAGAACACATCTCTTATACTGTATCATACTTGTAAGATCTGTAATAAACCGTATTATTTTACATGGAGTTCTTGACTACCTGAATTTCCGCACACGAGAAGACACCATCGTTTGCAGCTCAAATACTCGGTTTAAGGATATAATGTTTAATAAGAAAAAAGAAGTAGAGAGAACCGTTGAAAATATATAGAAGAACTATAGTGAAAATTGGAAAAAACCCTAACAATTTTTGTTTATTAAGGAGAACACATTCTTATTATGAAATTGTAATTATTCAGAACATATACAGAAATATATACATAAAAAATAAATTTTATCGAAAAATATAGTTGTTGCGCTATCGGCATTCGAACCTGGATCTCTTTCCAAACGGAGGAAGGTGCATTAACCAACTATACTACAGCAAACAGTACTTTTGACGACAAATTTTCGAACCCATATGTTACACTTTTCAAATTAATATATCTACCCAGATCCAGGTTCGAATCCCGATAGCGCAACAACAATATTTATCGATAAAATTGATTTTATATATATATAAATATATATATATATATATATATCTTTCTAATTCATACATTTAATTTTTGTTTAAATTCATTAGGAAGTTTTAATAGTAAAACAAAAAATTAAAACATGTAATTAATCGTCGAAATCCTGATTGGGTTCTAGTAATGTTAATGAATGGAAATACACTTTAATACGACCGAAATCAAACGGTATGTTTAAATAAGTCACATTTGAATAATGTTAGATATACCGTGAAAAAGTGTGTTTTTTTTCTAAATCGTGCAAAAAAGTCGTGAAAAAAGAGAAAAGGGTGTATTTTTTTTATATTTAAAACTCGCAGAAAACACAGTGGCGTCCCGGGTGGTGGAAAGGGAACACTCACCGACGGTAGCGTCGGAGGGTAGGAGAGAAATAAAAATACCTCCCGCGGATCACACGAACTAAGGGAAGAAAAAACCCTGGCCCTCCAGCTTGGGGACTGGGCGTGGGGGCATCGACCTCATCCCCAAGTTACGTAACCTAAAACAGAACCACGGACATTAAACCTTGTAAGACAAGTGAAGGCGAAGGTTTTGCAGGCCGATGCTTGATATGGGCTGTAGCACCATCGAAGAATAAGGAAGCGTGTACATTTTCCTAGGCGTCAGTGGCGTAACTATGCTGAGCAGCCAATGCGGTGCATTGCGGCCCACGTTAGATGGGGGCCTAAAAACATCGCGTTCTACGATCCATTAAAATATTATTTTTGTGATTATCTATACCAGAGGTTCCCAAACTTTTTTGTGTCGTAGACCCCTTGCCGTGTTTTTCGGTTTTTGGTAGACCCACTACTTACCTGATATTGATTTTTTGTAAATTTCTAATTGTAGTGAAGTTTAGTGTTAAAAACTTAAACCACAAAGCGAATGCCTACATCCTACAACTTACACAATTTTATAAACATATATAATAAATTTTTTACTTCATAGGTACTTTTATAAATAATGTATATGTCTTTATATTATAAGATTATAATGTAAGTAAATAGGTACTATCAGTGTATGTTGAGATCCACTATCGTGGACCCCCATTTTCATTTCATGGACCCCCAAATTTTTTTTTCGCTGACGTAGACCCCTTGCAGGTCATCGTAGACCCCTGGGGGTCGATATAGACCACTTTGGGAATCACTGATCTATACCTTTCCCAGCGTTGATAGTAAGCCACGGCAAGAAATGGAATAATTAAATTTTTAGAATCGTTGCTCGCGTGTATTACAAAAACACGTGCCCCGCTAATACGTCTGATTAGAGACCAGTCCGTTGCCGTAAAATGAAATATTATTTTCAATTGCAAGTGTAAAAAGAGACTAATTTAAAGGATAAACCACGCAGTACTAATATTTGTATATCTTATATACAGTGGCGTGCGGTAGGTACAGATTTAGGTTATGCTGTTACCGATGATGTTATACAATCACGTATAATATATGTACTACAATATATGTTGTACATGGGATTATGAACAAAACATGTACAAGAGAGAAATAGATAAAATATATATTTTATTTTTCCGTAACAGTGCAGAATTTGCACTTATTTTCTATTCATAATTTAGTTAGATATTCACCCATAAAATATTGTGTACTAGGTCTGTTACACCCTGTACATGCTGATGATAAATAAATTAAAATGAACCAATAAGGTGTCCGTCTGGCTTCGTGCAACCGCACGTTGGACGATTTCACTGCAATTTTTATGATTTAAAATAAAAATTATATATTAAAATTATTTTTATAGTCAGATTAACTGCCTCATTACAATGTATCTGGACACGCACAGTGATAAGACCGACGAACATAAGCAAGAAGGCGTTTAAACAGAAATAATTTGCAAAACAGAAAATCGATATGATATCACGTTGCCATAACAAGAAAACTGGTATTTCGCCATTTAGGTCATAGAAATGATAGAAATCGCATACATTATATCACTGACATTGAATTGTAATAACGCCGGTCAACGTGACGCCGTACACACACTTTCTCACATAATTATATTATATGGGCTCGTTCCAAATTAGAATAACTGGCGTGAGCCACCTTTGATTAATTTAACCCTTCCTCCCCGATGATGTAAACCGAGTTGACATTGCCTCTAATTATGTGAATATCTCTGTAAATATACTAAATATAGAGTTCATAATTTAGGTATTCCTCCGTAATATATTTATACATTGGGTAAAATAATTACAATACATAAGTATTTACCATACGCAAAAATAAAAAATATTTTCTCAAAGAACCTGACGTGAATTTGTCAATGCGTGTATGTGTTCACGGATGCTGATCGTCATTTTAGTGGCAGAGCATGTGTTGGCCGAGTTAGATGTATCTTATGCGTCTTTATGCTGTCGTTCGTGATGATCAATGTTTTTTTCTCATTTTTAGCACCTTTACAGAATAATTTATTATGTCAACTATTATTTGAATGATTTATATAAGTAACAAATGTAAAATATTCATATTTATCCGACTTAAAATTGTAAAAGTCTACATGTACATTGAGTTTACGGAAACCGGAACGCGTGTTTTTATTACTACTGTAACTACTAACGTCAGGGTGGACAATGACAAAGATACTGCAGAATTGAAATTAATCAGTTTGTGTTGCCGGATATTCCCTGTGTAGCGCTGCAGTTGCGATGTTACGCATGCGCAATGGTTTCCTTCATTTGTTGACTCACCACATGCACCGTTAGAGACATTCGCATAGTGTAGCCATCTTGTAGTGACTAGTTGAAATGTTCAAGACAATAGATCAGCCCGATGATATACATATAAAACCAAATTTTATCGAAAAATATCGATGTTGCTACCGGGATTCGAGCATGGATCTCATCCTATCTGGGGAACAAGCTTTAAGCGATAAAGTAGATGGCTTTCAAATAATGGAACGATAGATGTATTAACTTGAAAAATATGTAACATATAAGTTCGAAAATTTATCGTCAATTTTCTGTGTTGGTACAGCATAATCGGTTAATGCATATTCCCCGGATAGGAAGAGATCCAGGTTCGAATCCCGGTAGCAACAACCATATTTTTCAATAATTTTTTAATAAAATTGATTTTATATGTACATCTTTTTAATTAATAATTTAATGAATACACAAATCAGTAAAACTGTCCGTGCATACGTTTATCAACTGAGACAGGTTAAAAGTATTCGGAGACATCTTCCATTTAGAGGCAGCCCTTCTACTTATAAATGCATTTGTGGTGTCACGTGTAGACTATTGTAACAGCATCTATGCTGGCCTGCCAATGTTTCAGCTGGATAGATTACAATCTATTCTAAATGCGGCTGCATGGATAATATATGGAGTTTCCAAATTCTCTCATATAACATCCCTTTTACATCAGCTACATTGGCCCCGATTCCCTGAAAGAGTTGAATTTAAATTGTGCTGGTTGATGTATAAGGCGACACACAACATGGGGCCTCTGTATCTTCGAGAACTTTGTATTCCAGATCATTTGAATGGTAGACGTCAAACTCTCAGGTCAGCCTCTACTTCAGCCGCAGTAAGGGTTGTAGAACCGACCAAACGTTGCCAGAAGTCTAAATTTAGTGAACGGGTTTTTGCGGTGGCAGGCCCAAAAGCGTGTAACTCTTTGCCCTCCGTCATAAGAAACAGTACATCAGAAAATTTATTTAAGAAGAAACTAAAATGGCACCATTTCAAAAAGTCATTTCGATAAATGAAAATAACCATTTTTAATCTTAAAAATAATCATAGAACTATCAACAGTTGATGTGTAAAGCGCCCTTGAGGTGAAAATTTTTACGAAAATGGCGCTATACAAATTATCCATTATTATTTATAATGCGCGGTATATATAGAGCGACTGCATCAGCTCGACAAAAAATATATGTATTTCTGGAACTGCTCTAACTCATTCGGTTGGTCTTATCTTATAATTTGTCCCATACTGTGAACATATGTTCGACAATTCGTACAGTCAGTAGTATGCACATATTTCACATGTGTCAAGAGGCAATATGAAACACGAAAGTCATCCAAATCTCTTCTCCCGGGTGGGGGGTGTACCTCATTACGTCTCCACTACCGTTGGTAAGCGAACCATTTGAATATGTCTTGTAACTAATGTACTTACCTACTCAATTTTTTTTTTTTAATTAAATATAAATAATTGGACAAAATACTTTGTTTAAACCACTATTTATTGATTATTCAACATTAGGAGAACACATTCTTATTGTGAAGTTGTAATTATTCAGAACATTATGTTAAAAAAATTGTCGCTGTAGCATAGTTGGATAATGCACCTTCCCCGGTTAGGAAAGAGATCCAGGTTCGAATCCCGGTGGCGCAACAACAATATTTTTCGATAGAATTGATTTTATATGTATATCTTTTTAATTAATATATTTAATTCATATTTATTATTCAACATATTTCGATACTTATGGAAACAATGTATACTGAAATTAAAAATACAAGCATAGATAAAAACAAAACTATAAAGTGGTGAATAAGTAGAAACTAATATGAAAACAAATTTAAAAGGTGACTATTTGCAAAAAGAATTTGGTTATTTATAATATTTTGCTTATTATTAACACTTTTTCTTATTCCTAAAATTTTTAATTTATCCAACAGTAAGCCCCTAGTATTTGTATGTATAATTTCTAAACCCTTGTTAATATCAAAAGAATGGTTTGTTTCCAAAAGGTGGTTTATTTATATAAAATGAAGCCACAAAGTAATTTTGTAATATTGAAAAAGTGAAAATATAGAATATTAGCAATATTTGAATATGTCCAAGAACACACGTTATACATATATATACATATAAAGTGATCAGCTGAAGACCGGTCATAAGCCCTGTAATTACCTTATATTTCCATATATTTTCCATTAAATATAATAAGAAATCGTTTTGTCTCTATGAGATATCTGATATTTGTTTAATATAGAATATGTTTATTCAAAGAGTATCTCTCTAAAATTTATCGAAAATTTCGTATATACATATATTTATATTATACTGCAACTTTCAAAATATCAATGTGTCAGATGACTTTTGGAACAGCTGTGAAAAGTCCGCCATATTTAACTGTCGATTCTCGTTTTTACTATCGGATATCGCAGAGTAAAATTAAATTACTACGGGATGTACTTTCGAGAAGTAAATACTTTTTTTACTAACGATCAAATAACCCGTTTTCGTAATTTTTTTTACTATTGTAAAAAGTTACTACTGATCACACAACCGGCCCTAACTCTCCTATATCCAATGGTAAAAACGTGAATCAATAGTTAAATACGGCGGACTCGTCACAGCTGTTTCAAAAGTCATGCGTCACATTGATACTTTTTAAGTTGCAGTATACGACAATTAATCATTAAATATCCCGCTATTTTAGTGATGAGAGTTTGTCCGATGATGATTTCGTTGTTTAATATACATTTTTTATTTATTTTTTTATTTGACATTTTTTACAATTTTTTATAGCGTGAATAAAGTATTTTACATTATTTTTTAAATTATATGGTTTTTCTTTCGCTTACCTCTCCAAAAAAGAGACCAGCTGTTGTGCTTGGAGAGGGAGTTACACTACAATAATTTTATATAATACCTTACATATTCCATTCATTGTCCATTTGTGTGCTTCTGAAGTATTCTGTAATATTGTTTATTGTCCAATTATATGTTTTTGAAGTGTTCATTTAGTTTCTTTTTAAACTCTTTTATAACCTTTATTTCTTTAATTTGTGTAGGGAGGCTATTGAAATTTTTTGTTATTATTACACATAATACGAAAAAATTGACAGGTCTCGGACGCAGTGGCGAATAAATTCATAGATAAAGCATAAAATATAGCATACTTCATAATTATTCGCCTCACCATACTGAGGGGCGAGATTGTCTTCGACCATCTTCGACAGTAATAAATTTGATGTATCAATAAATCGCAAATGATTTATACCACAGGCGTGGTAGATAAAATTTACTACTGATCACATTAAATGCGACAAAACATACATTTTTAAATGATTTATTTAAACAGTATAATTTTATAAAAACCTTGCAGAAAATTCGCAAACAAAATATGAGCCGGAGAATGGAAATGTACATTTACGTGTAAGTATATAAATACATTGAAAACCGGATGTATTTCATGCATCAAGTTCCTGTAAAATTACCGCTGCATATGCGACACGTTGTATTGTGCTGGCATTTGGTTAACGAGATTTAAATAATTACGAAATACGCGTATTTAATAAACGATGGCTGGCTAACATGTCCAGAAAAAAACAAAATAACCCACGTGGGTTTCCTCTGCCGTAAGATGACAATATAGTATATGGCGTAACTTAAAAAATTGGGTCCCCCAGCGCAAAATGGAGGGACCCCCTGTACTATGAATATTGTATATAAGAATATTAAGCAGTAAGAACAAAATTCGTCTCTCGTCTCCAATAATATTCACAGTTTCGTGGAGAGAAAAAAATGTGTGTTTTTGGCTTTATATGCGTCTTGTTAAGCTTGATGGCGATTTTTGCTTTGCGACGTTTCTCCGGTCTCTATCGCGAAATACCTATTGCAGTATACGAGACGCGTTCGCTTCATACGTGCTTCGGATGCTTACGACATTTTGTTTCTAGCCGAATACAGCACTGCTGCAAACAAATTCATCCTGTCCTTTAGATACCCGTCATAACACACACTACGACAAGGCGCGCGCACGGAGCGAGTCGAAACACATATGCATTCTTAACTTTCGAACATATATAAATCGCGAAAACACACAAATACCAGCAACGGTGGATTCTATCATTCGTGCCGTATCCGCAAAGTTTGAAAGTATTCGACTTTCGCGCGTGCGTTTTCAATTTCGCCTGTCAAGGTCTTCGAACACTATATACGCATTCGTTAACAGCATCCAACGTACAAAAAACGACTTTAATGCTCATGGGTATAATGCGCAGAATAGCATACATATTACGAAGAGAGCGGATTGCTTTGAGAAATTTATTTATGTGACGCATTTTTGACAGTTTGGCTTTAGTACTTGAAGCCGAATTATTTAAAAGCGGAATATCCTTCGATTATCTATTTAATTCAACATTTAAATAAAAATTAATATAGAAAAAAAACATGGATACTTCACCAACGCGTTCTAACGCCGAAAACGAAAATAGCGAATTGTGTGAGTGTTCGTGGGCTAGTCTATAGTTTAGTATATTTGATAGTAGGTATAAACTTATTATCTAGCATACCTTCTACAACAAGTCACCGACCGCCGCTGCAGTATACATTGATAATGTTTTTACATGTCATCTAAATACAAGTAAAACACGTTTTTTTTTAAATTTTATAATTCCATTTCGCGCTGTTGTTGTTTTTAACAAGTATTAATATATATTAATGCTGTAAAAATATCGACACTAGCAAAAGAATCGATACCGAATGTATTATTGTAAGCCCATATCTAACGTGGGCCCCGATTAGCGTAATTACATCACTTAATATAAGTTCTGGATTATTGCGCCGTGGGTTAGAGTATGAGACAAAAGACAGTAAACCCCTAAAGCAGCACTCCACGCGGATTACAAAGATTTATATATTCTACGGTTCCCGGCACCGCAGCCAGAGCGGTATGCAGTATTGATTTTGTTTTGTATCAGACAGAATATGTGAAAACTATAAAGCTTATTAATATTGTTTGAAAGTTTGAATACCCCTGATCAGACTAGACTGCCTACTGATAACATTCACATATCATCATAAAAATGTGAACAAATTAATATTTTTACTTTAATCAAATTGTCGCAGTCGTTCAGAAATTATCAATCTAACGTACACCCAGATCTGTCCGGAACTCTGTGAACTTCGAAATGAAAACAAATGTAACAAAATTTCTAAAATATATAAACAGATGTCGCCCAATATCGCATTATAATGTTCTGATAGTTCTGATTTATGAAAATAAAAGCAATTGACTTCTGTAAATGAAATGAGGCAAGCGATGTAATAAGTAAATTACGAAATTGAAATCATTTATTTTTTTCTACATAATTAATAATAATTGCGATTTCATCGTTTCGGCATTCTAATGACGCTGGATATGTCGGGGAAGATGTTTATTACATTTTTGAGAAAATATGCACACCTTTTTTGTTCCATTGTCAGCATGGACCCTTTTATAACAGTTCAGAAACGTTAATACAAGTCTTAAATCTTGCATGGTGTTAGTCAATCGTCTAGTTGAAGGTGATACATTACTGGTGTACCAATGAAAACGAAAAATAATTCGATTTCTGATTTTATTAAAAGTATTAAATTATAATAAAATTAAAGTATTAAATTTAAATAATGTGGTGGCCATTATAATCATACTGTCTGCTGAAATAAATAAAAAACATCACAAAATGTGCTAAAAAGAAAAGTATGGCATATTATTTTATGTTCTGAAATTCCCAAGGCATTGTAGACAATTTTAAAACTGGATATATTACTATATAACAAATGTTTCTCTGTAGGAATGGGCAGAGAATAGTACACTTGTGTCTCCTGGTGTCGCATGTAATGAGAGAAAAGAGAATAAGAATCGTTAATTAATGAAGAGATAAGAATCTTACAATTATCAATAATGATAATAATTGTTGTTATTGTCATCAACATTTAATTACTTTGATGAAGATTATGAAAAAATGTTCTCATTTTCAATCTGCACTATGCCTGTCTGAAAATTAAGTTGTATTTCATTAAGTATGTCATTAATATGACAAAATGTCAGTTGAAGATATATAAAGATAAAAGAATAAAAAAATAATAATTCATGAACAGATAAACAGAATGGAACAATATACAAAAGTTCTGAAATAGTAAAGTGTTTTTGGTAAGCTTCTATAATTTTTATTAAATATACATATAATATTATGTATATTACATTGAATTAATATTTTTTAAATATGTAACACTGAGCAGTGACTATAGACTACCAACAAACGATCACCACCGCCTTGGACATAGTTAAGGAAGACAGCAAAAGAAATAAAGAAAATATATGCATAACGGATAATTGAGATGAATAAAATGTTTAATTTTAAAATTAATTATAATCATTGTTATGGATCCAAATTGTTTTAAAAAGTGCATAAATTTATCACTAATTAATGCACTGATTACCCACTAAAATATGATTTCCCATGCAGCAAAACAGCAATCTATGAAGATAAGAAATCTTCAAAAACACTGTTATTTGTATTTGTTGTTTTCCAAAAACGTATTGATGAGAAACTATGGTTTCACCTGCAGGCAACGTCTAGAAAAAACCAGTGTTTTTTTTTAATAAACGAAAAGCACCTAACAAAAATATACGTTGATGCCTTTAACATAGATGAGAGGACGAAATTAATTCATAATATCTTTTTTCATCCGCAATCTCATTTCCTATCCGATAGCTAGTTTCGTGCAGACCTGCTTCACTTGTCAAACGTCAAGGACACCAACGTTATCAACATGTTTTAAATGAAACTAAACTCACCTCTATTATATCCAAACGTATATTTAAGCACGAAACCACAAATAGACTTTTCGCTTCTGTCACTAAAGAATGACGCTAATAACAATTGTTTAATTAAATCTCACAACACAGATTGCTGGCCGCGCGTAACCGCTTACGAAAAGTCGAATCGAATGACAAGTAGTGTTGTAAGCAGACAATGAACAATTCTCCATATGGTAGATTATTGAAAAATTGCATAAGTAGGTACCGGCATAATATAGGGAGAATTTCTTAGAACTAAAATGGATGAAAGGATTCTTTGGTTTCAACAAAAAATTAAGATTTTCACTGCATGTTTTTTTCCTTAATGGGGTACGTTCAAACATAATATGTAACGTATGTTTCATTTTATTGGTTTATTAATGCTCAAAAGATTATTAATGAAAAATATTATTATTAAGGGAACACAATCATATTGTGAAGTTATAATTATTCAGAACATAGGTCTGTGATATTTTAAATACTAATTAAATATATTAATTAAAAATTGATACATTTAATTAGTATTTAAAAATATTATTCATTAAACTATTTTTAATATTTGAACATATAATTTATTGGTTTAAATACTTTAAAATGTAATTACTTAACTACATTTTATTTTAAACCACTCACTCATAGCTATTTCTAACAATATAATATTAGCATAATAAAAATATTAATATAATGGTATTTCATGTTATTTTTTTGTCTTCCAATATTTTTATATTTAATTTATTATGTTCTTTAGTTTTTCACGGACGTTCAGAATTTTCTGTATACAGTTATCTGGGCTAATCTGCCATATTTATCTGATCTTTTTGGCCGACGTTTCAGATGATCATCAGCGCCGATGATGGACTTTGCAATGAGATCCGAAACATATGCTAAACTAAAACTGTGCACATAAGATTAATTTACTATATTATTTTTGTCCTATTTAGCGTTGTCTAATAAAGATTCTTAAATAATTGTGATTTTCAATTTTCATCATCATTATCATCCACCATGACTTTACCACTTTCTTTAGTTTTCCATCAATCTTTTCCATGTCACTCCCACTACTCTAATCATATCTCTATCCATTTAGACTCTTGGTGTTATCTTCAGGTCGTTTTTATTTCGTGGACACCATTCAAGAATATTATTTATCTATTGATTATATCTGCGCCTTGAAATATTTATGCTTTTTGCGAGTGACAATGGTATCCGTCACCTTGGTCTGCACCCATATGTTTCTCTTCTAGTGATCCCCACATTTTTCTTTTTTCTATACTATGTTGTCTCGTGTGGAACATCTAAAATAACTTAATATTCAAGGTTCTGGTTTCCCTCTCATACATAAGGTTTTGTGGACCATTTTTAATCTTCTGAACGTGCTTCATTTTTGTTTTTTCTTTTTCTCATTATTTCATTCTCAAGTCCACCATTTGAGGAGATGACTTACCCTAGATATATGTGTAAACCACTGTTATGAATAATGTTTTCTTTTCAATATTTTCAATTTCTATTTTGAGGTATAGAATCAAAATCAGACATGTCCAGTTTTTATGGTTTTTGAGTTAAGTATGTACAAATATAAAGAAAATTAATATCTACAAGACTAGCCTACTGCAGAATTTTATATAAAAACGCATTTAAAATTTGTTTGTTACTTCAATCACAGATACATCCAATAGACAAATTATTCAAACCCAGACAAATATGTCTTCAGCCAATAAGACGACAGTATTTGATCATGTGACCTGTGGTTACTGGTTATGTTCAATATGATCCCAAATGTAACAGTTGTGGTACAATGATTTTTTGCATTTGACTTGAAAACAAGTAAAGTGGACATGTCTGCTTTTGATTCTGGACCTCACATTTGCTGATTTTTAACCAACTATTTGAAATGTATATGTGTCTACTAATTATTGATTAAGCATGTAAAATGTCCCAGACATGCCCAGTGAGGCAGATATTAAAATAATCATATGTACATACAATGTGCAGAACTATTTTTCATGGGTATCTACATATTGAAATTTATTCCAGTATTTTTGCTTGCACTAATATTCAAGGTCTTCTGAAGAGTGGGGAATGATTATTACATTATCTGCAAATCTTAATTGGTATGTTCGTAACTGGTTGAAGATGAACACCTTTGATGGCTTTAGAATCTCAATTTTTGTTTTGAAATATGGCTTCTAGAGTTGCAGTGAATAGCTTTGATGAGATCGAATTACCTTGCTGGACGCCTTTTTCTAATTATTAAATTATAGTTACATGTCATGTAGTAGTATGTGGTTATGTGCCATGCCAGTAGCATTTCTGTAGATATCTTATATAACTCTTATACATAAAGCATTTTACTATTCCTGGAATTCAAAATAAATAAACCCCAAGTATATTAAAAGTGCTTATTCCCCAAATCAATCCATGACTCTTACAACCTGAGTTCTTGTTCTACTTTTTGGCAGTCTTTTAGCCAATTTAGCATCTACTTTGTGAATATTTTACATAATATCAGTGGCAGGCATATGTGTAGTTAAAAGTTTTGTTTATCCATTTGGTCTCCTGTGTGCAGAATGCTGATTACAGCATTATGTAATATAGTCTGCTAGTACTTTAATTTAATTTAAGTCAATTGAAAATTTATCTCTTCCTGGAGCCTTGTTGATATTCTTCATATTCGCTTAATATAATTTCAGGAATGCTGTCCTTTGGTCACCGTAAAATACTTACATCTTTAGAGTTTTCATTTTCCATGTATGAGTTCCCATATAAATATTCTACTCTTTCAAAAAGATGACATCTATTTTGCAGTATTATCTTTTAGTATAGATAAGACGTTCGGTTATGTAGAACATTTTGCTTCTACTGCAAAAATTAATGAGTAAGTGTATGTAGTAAAATTTTTATAAAATCTAATGATTGATGGATGGTTCTTTATGTTACTGATTCTGCAGAACATGGTTTTGATGGTCTTTTCAGTTCAGAAGCCGAGCTTCATATATCAGTCAAATAGATCAGTACTCCAAATTGAATTATCCTTAAAAAAATAATTTAAACCTTAAATTCTTTTACAGTTTGATTTCATATTTTCAATATAACATGATTTGAATTTTTTAATTTGATTCATTATTGTGTAATGTTTAAAGTATTACGTTCACTCCTCAACTCCTAACAATACTTCAATTACTCTCGCAACCTGCATTATACATAACAGCAACCAGCGAGGTCTAGAATGTGGATGACAGGAAATGTTAGCATGGTATCAGTTTAACGGGAATATTGTTGTCTACCAACTAGGAGTTTTATTATTATGGTTAACAATGTGGATGTGACTGTAAACCATATTCCATTATCAAAAAAAAAAGTTTCTGTGTTCGCTCTAAGTTGCGGTTATAAAGTGGGTGGGCTTATTCAACAATGTCCTACATCCCATTAAAATTAAATGCAAAATCTATGACAATTTAAGTTTTTTTTTTTGGAAATTTGCCATTTTTTAAATAAATATTATTAATCTCACACAGAAGGTATTCCATACAAAGACCTTCTTAATAAATCTTTCCGGTAAATATAATACATGTGCTGGAAGGTTGCACTAAATTTATGAGTTATCGTGACACAAGATTACTGACAAAAAAAATTATACTTATGTTAATGTTTTTAATATATTTAACATATAAGAAAAGAAAAAGAAAAAAAAAGAAAATTCTGAATTAAGGTGTCTTTTATGAATGTCATGCTAACGAGAATAAAGCATGCATTTAAAATTTGTGGACTCTTTTTAAATCTACACAATAAATAAATAAAAAAACACTTCACACTAAAAAAAGTGAAGTGATTTTCATTCTTTATACAGCATATATAGCAGCCCTTGTAATTTTGGTGTGCAATAAAGTTTTCTAGTTTTTAAAATTTTCATAGAATTTATTGATATTAGTTATCCACAACATTAAATTAATGTATAACCAAAGAACTTAAGAAAAAAAATTATTAAAATTTATTTTACACTTATTTTATTATACATATATTGTATATACATTACTTAATTAATTTTTAAAAAAAAATACACAAAATTACCCAACTTAATTGAGAAATCAATTTTTATGTTCGAATTGGGGAGTATTTAAATTTTAAAATAATGTAAAGGTAGGTATACAAATAAGATATAAATGTAGAATTAAATGATTAAATACATGTACATAAACATAACAATTAAAACTTGTAATTGCTGTCGGAGTTCATATATATTTATTTTATGGTTATGTATTTCATATTTTTTCAAACTCAGCCCCTTAGTTTTGTACTGTGAAAATAAAATTTATTTAGATTTGGTTGCAGGAATTCAATCCATAGTCTTTGGGATCATTTTAACTCAACCTATGAGTTAATTTACAATGATTTGTTTTGATAATTGTCGCATATAAAATAGTGTGTTATTTGTTGTCCACATTTTTTTATATTCAAGATTTTTACAGCTGTAGGTAGGCGAAATACTTGGTCCATATTTTCGCACTGGCTAGTGGCTACGTAGTTTTCATATGGTATCACTGTTCTGCTGATTATCAAAATTTGTGGCCGCCGTCTAGTAATGATAGTAAAATGTCGTCCGCTGGCTTAAATGTCATGTTCGATTTTGTGTTTTTGTGAAATGTGGGCAACATAATCGTTAATTTTAGATATCGGTGGTTGATACTCATCAACCGATAGTGTTTATAAAATATGAATTGCCATCAGGTGCTTAGTGGTGCGTGCAATGCTGGAGACCAATGTTTTGCAGTTGGCTCGGTTGAAGGGATACCATTCACAGTACGTAGAAATTAATTTTTATTTTATATGCCCTTGTATACATGATATATGGGTCTAAAATGGTTAATCATGTTGTGTTTTAAGCTTACGTAACCGAATGTCTTTTAGATTTGTACTGTTCTGATAGAGAAAAGAAGAAAGATGAACTAGATAATTATCATTTTTATTTTCGTAAGATCATAAATGATTTTTGTAGGCGCCGCCTCCTGTCAGCTGATAACCACCTGACTTATTATAGTTTTTGACCTTCCATCTAGAAGTTGATTGTTTAAAATTTAAATAAATTGGCATGCTTTTCTTCAACAGCCTGACCTAAAAACATCTTGTTGAAAAAACATCTTTGAACATACGTTAGCTGTCAAGATCAATTTGGTGGAATATAGGTACATACACTACTATGTTCTATATCAAAAACATTTGACTCGAAACTTCCATGATTCTTTTTATTTTGTACATTATTCTTATAAAAACGTGTGCATGCATTCGCGGAAATGTATTTAAGATTTCGATTATAATTTTTTCATTGATTTTTGCTACATACAATTTTTGCTATTACATTCAGTATTTTAAGAAAATTAAACTTATTTATAAAAATAATTTCGTTGCCAACCTACTTAAATAATTTTTGTTTTTTCATAAGAAATGTTTTTATAGATTACTTCCTACTTTTCTACTTATATGCTCAGGGACATTATTGACTTATTGCTACTTTACAAAAGACAAGTAATAATAAATATAATCAATAGTTAAAAACAACCTAAAATTATCACTTTTAAATTACTACAATACTTATTATGTTTATGAAGGTTTTCTTTTGTCAGATATACCCCCTCCCCCCTCCCATGTAAAATAACTTAAATTTTCATATCTTTTGTAATGATCAATACACTTTTCAGGAATGACTGTTTATTAAAGACGTTCCCAATGTTTTATTATTATTAACTTTACTAATGTTCACATTTTTAAATTATGATTTCCTATTAACCTTCTGGTACATTTGTTTCCTTCATGGGTTTGAAATGAAATAATGATGAAAAAATGATATGAAATGGTTATTCCATCAGTGGTCTCCATTTTTTTTTATCAATTTATAATTAATTAATGGTCTAGCGTTGCTTTACTGTAATCATTTTGGTTTATCTGATTGTTATCATATATTTTGTGCAAATATTTCTCCTATCAGAATTATTTATCTTAATGACACTATTTTATACAATTGATTTTTTCTTCCTATTCAATCAATTGTTTTTTTTAATCAGATGCGTACCCGGAATACATGTTACATCAATATTCTTACTATTTTCAAACTATGCTGAATGCTCGTACTATGAAAATAGAATTAACTTGCTGGTCTCCTGGAACGAGGCGCGAACCCCGACTAACTAGATCACTCGGCCAGTGTCTAATCCACTATACCAACAAGCTACTCATATAATATTCATTAAACAAAATTGCTGATAAAATTATACATAAATATATTTTTTAAATTCAGCATATTTAATTAACAATAAAAATTTACTTTGTGTGACAATGCTTGGAATCTGTGTACTATCTTGAAGATCGCTAAATATCAATCATCTTATTTAATGTTTTTGGATGTTTGTCACTAAAAATATTGTCGCTGTAGCATAGTTGTATAATGCACCTTCCCCGGATTGGAAAGAGATCAAGGTTCAAATTCTGGTCTAGCAACAACAATATTTTTCGATAAAATTAATTTTATATGTATATCTTTTTAATTAATACATTTAATTCATATTTAAAATATCACAGACCTATGTTCTGAATAATTACAACTTCACAATAAGAATGTGTTCTCCTAATATATATTTCTGATAAATTGCTATGTATTATGTTTATGAAGCTGATAAAAAGCTTAAATTTTGGCAAATCCAAAAAGTTTAAAAGATCTTTTATTGAAATTGTCTTTAAAGTTTACGCAATACGCGACATGTCTTTAAAAATTTAATTCTATAAAAAGATCACTACTAAATTCCTTCCGATTTTGCTGATTTTGAACAGCTGCCTCTTTCATCAGGATGGTTAAAAAACTTAGCTGAAATATCCACCGGGTCTCTTATATAGGAAAATTTGATGGAAATCTAATAGAACTATGGGAGTTATCGAGTTCACAAAACTCTTTTATAAAATATTTTTGAAGCCTCCTTGCCATTATTGAAAAAAATGTATTGTTAATTTTCCAGAAGTTCAAACATGAAATTGTCTGCAACATAGGTAGTATTGCTATGGAAATCTACCTAAAAATTAAGACATAATAAAATAATTATTGTAAACAATCATTGCACTCTGATTTAAATAAATAATGATTATATAATTCACAATCTAACGGACTATGTAGATGTTTTGTTTGACATTAAAATTATACCATGTACGGCATTATATACATATGTATGAACTAGGCGAGTGCCACAGTTAAAAGTGTGAACAGCTCAATTGATAGACATTTGCCACAAGGTTGAATGTATTGTTTGTTGGAACTGAACAGAATGTAGCCATACATATGTGTATAATGTAATGTATTCATAATTGAAAACAATCTTAAAAAGTGTTTCAAATTTGCAAGATAATAAATCTCACATGCTGTGTACACATTCAGATACATTAGAATATTATCAATGTATTATGTTTGAAACACATTATAACATGTTAATAATATTTAAAATCTTTTACGATCTACATTATTAAGGGCGAGCTTTCCAGTTTTGAAATTCGAGACATTATATACGAATTAGATATGCTTTCGAGACGATGTTAATAGTTAAATTCTTGTTAGTTCCAGAGAAATAATTAATAACGTTATTTGTTACGTAAGTCATGCAAGAGAGGAAGGTTTGAATAGAAAAACGACAATAAAAATGTTGATTTTCTCTCATTCAATACAAGTGTCAAAAACAACTTGTATCTGAAGTATTTTCCATATTATATTGATATATGGAATGAAATGAAAATGTGTTGTTATTTGAATTAATCCATCGAAAAATAAATTATTTATTGAGTACCTAATTCATATATGTTTTGAAATCAGACAAAGTTCCTGCATATATTTAGATGGACGCTTAAATCAATGTTCTAAATTTTAAAATTCTATGATAACTTCAATTTATTGTTTTGTTTAATATTATCAATTTAAAATGTCACGTTGGCGTTTTGGTGATATGTCTGTTTCATAATTACATACTATTTATGAAACAGACAGCTTGTGTTTAAAATGCAACAGTGTTATATATAAACAAAATATTTAATTGCGACATACATAAAAATAATATACATAAAATGTTTATTTGTTCAAGAAAATTTTGTTTTCCCTTAATATTAGTAAAAAAACATCTAATTTATGTAATTTGTTACTATGTATAAGTTCAATATTAATTCATATCATGGGTAAAATATGCGTGGAAACATATATTTTTGGCATTTTTAAACGAAAATAATAACAGTGCAGATTCCACGACCGTCATGGCCGGATCGAGTGTGTATTGAAATTCGATGGACATTTAAAATTATCGTATTTTATAAGACTGAAAAAATATTATTTAAAAACTGATTATTGTGTTTTTGATATAAAACTTTGTTTTAAATAGTAGCTGATGCCTCAAAGCATGGGTGTAATATAATATATAATAATAATATAATAATTGATAATATGTCCTGCAAATTGAATGGTTATTAATTTTTAACATTTTGCTACTTTGGTTCAATGCAGATTTGTCTCCGTAATCTTGGCTTCAAGTATATAAGAACATATATTTCATTTATGCAATAATTTACCGTATTAACACAATTTTGTAGCATGCGGAAAATGCATCTAATGGTTGCGGTCTTATAATGCTTGTATTGTCTTAATTATGGCAAATAACATTCAGTTTATTAATTTTAAATGAGTATAAAGGTCCTATCTAAGTAAAAGTCAAATCTAGTGTATAACTTCTGATATAAATGAATAATAAAAACCCACATTTTCGTAAATAATGCGAAAATTTGAATTATTATTGAAGGCGTCGCCTTAATGTCTTTGTCATAAATTAAATCAATAAATATATCCCTCCAATGACAGGAAAAATTCATATTTTCAATTTTTTACAAAATGGTTGGTATAACTACCTTTTAGTATTGAATTAAATTATTATTGAGCACATAGGATGTAGGTAACCTACCAGCGCTGTAGTCAGTACTTTGAAATAAACTGTACTTGACTAGAATTTATGCAAAATAAAATATGTATCTCGTAATATTTTCATTACTATAATTATAATTTATTTTCACTTTATTTAAAAAAAATATAGTTTGCGTTCAACTTGTTTCATTGTATTGACTGCACGCGCCTGGTACCTACCTAGGTTGGATACACAAAAGTCAGATGATTTACATGATTTACTTTTAAAAAATAGAACAAGTAATTTTTTTTATATATCCAGTCTAAAAACCAGATGTATTATTTTATTTGAATTATAAGATTATTTAATTCGAAACACACGTATATATAGCTTACGCTTGCAGATCATTATTAAAAGTATGGTGTACATATGCTGAGAATTATATTTATGTCGATAAGTGGATTTCATTTTAAAATTTAAATTTTATCCTCGTGTTCAGATGAACTTGCAAATTTAAGCCCTTTCTTTAAAATGATTACATAATTATCTTCTAATAGTAATCTAATAAAAGATAGTAATCTTCTAATATATATAAATAAAATACATATCTGCCATCATCGTCTGACATCTTGTATTGACTTGACTTTCTATTTCTTAAGCAGTTAAAATAGAGTTAAAAACAACATTATACAGTGGAACCTCGGTTTACGAACTTAATTCGTTCCGTAAAACTGTTCATAAACCGAGACAATTATTTCCATAAAAATCAATATAAAATGTATTAATCTGTTTAAGATCCCAAGAAAAGGCCCTTTATCATCTTTATTCTCGACTTCTTGCTTGCAATCCTATAAAAGCAATCAAAAGTCATGGTTTTTACATAAAAGTAATTGGAAGTAATAAAACAAAAAGAGTAAACGTAAAATTAAAGTTTATTTTTACTTATCTTACAATATATGTAGTAATGTGTTATTTTTTGTGAGGGGACTCTCCTTACACGAAAACATTGAGTGCTTGAAGTTCATCAGGTTTCCGTTTCACGAAAAACGTATTCAACAATATATATTTTTTTGTTTTTTATAATGTTATTATTAAAGAGATTTATAGCACGATTTGAAAAAGTTTTATCAGGTTGTTTTTTTTTCAACAAAAAATTGTACCTCACTCCACTTCGTGCATATATCGTGGATCGAGGACCTAGAAACATCTTCCATTCGTTCATCAGTATCTGATAATAATATTTCCTCTGTCACCGTCTTTTGCTGCTCATTAAGAAACTGTTCCAGTTCTTCCATAGTATGTTCTGAGACTGCCTGCCTGTTTGTAAACTGAAACTGAATACTTTGCGTGTTTTTTAATGTTGTATTTAGTTTAACTCGATCATTAAGGAATAATAATTTATATAAATTGCAAAGAAAATGAATTCAATGAAAGTTTTCAAGTTTTACATAGGCAGGTTGTGATAAAATTTTATAAAGGTACATTTTTTTTTTCTAACTAAGCTTAACGCTTGTACTATGAAAAAAATACTATCTTGCTGGTCTCTTGGAACGAGACGCGAACCCCTGACCACTAGATCACTAAGTCAGTGTCTTAACCACTAGACCAATAAGCTACTCTATTGTGTTATTAATAATGCTGAATGGACCACCTCCATATTTTGGTCTATCATTCGTGTTCAAGATAATACAATACTCAACTTGGTTTAACAGTGAGGAGGCGTGAAATAATGAACAGTACTCACTCAACACATTAAATTTTTTCTATAAAGAATTTCATTGGTTTGCATTACTAAGCTATGCATAAGGCGGAAGCAAAGTAACCAAATTAGAGCAAACAATGTCTCCTGGTCTTCATCCTGTGCACTGTCTGTGTGTTGCCCTTTCTTTGGGTATACAATGACCTATAGTCAGATAGCACTCTTATTTATTTACTTATCTATATGATACATATATATATAATTGTTGTTGGACTGTACCCGTCTCATTAGAAAAATCTATGTTGAGACGGCCACAGTCTTAGTCCATGTCTAATCCATGCTCACCACAGTTATTTTATTATTGTGGTATGCAGTAGGTATAGACTTAGGTTATGGTGTTACCGATGGTATTATTCAATACTATATGCTGTATGTAGGATTATAAATATTTGTTTAACTGTCTTTTGACAAAGTGTATCTATCGTTTACGACCCCAACATTTATTTATTCATAATTTTAGAGTAATATTTATAGTATTTTTAAAGTTTAAATTTTAAAAATAATATCTTCTTATTCATAAAAAGTTAAATTTAAAAAGTTTATAGATGTTTTTTAGAACACTATTTATGATTGAGCATGATTATTACTACTGTTTGAAAATCCTTCACGTAATAACTGAAGCAAATTATTATTTTTATTATTGGTTGACGTCAGTTTTAGCTCTACATATTTGGTTTTTCTTTTTAATAAATGTGAAAAATTTGATGTGTTTTGATTAAACAAATCCATCATAATAAAAATTAATGCAAAGAACGATTATGAAAACAACGCATTTAGTAAGATAGTCAAATTTGCGAAGTAGTAAAAGAGGAAATAGATACTTCAATCATTTGCTGCAGCTCTAAACCATCCGCCTCCGACTCCACTGGGTGGAATTTTAGATTCAGTCGGTATCAATTGTATGGCTTGAGTAGAACGATGGACAAAAAATAATGACTAGCAATTGTAGTAGCAATAATTGAAGAATAACCCAGTAGAAAACTACAGCACTCTGGCGGAGGAGGCGGAATGGTGGTGGTAGCATTCAGAACCAAGCTAAAGATTCCACTGGTACACAGCGGGCGCTAGCATAATTATAATAAATTGTCAGTTCATAATATATGGAATATTTAATGTACATATATTTGTTTCTAGAATTTTCAATAATGCACAGTTTTCGCTTGTATGTAATGCACACCCCTGATAATTAGTATCCATTGAAGTATTATTGTGCACGCATTTCATGCAAATTTATAATCAAATTTATTACGTGATGTAGGAAGTACGCTTCCTTTGTAAAAGGCAATATAAAAAATATCTTATCTATAAAATGTAGTAAAACTTCAATTTTATCTTATTTACAAGCTGACTTTAATATGATTCACTGTCTTATTTATTGTCTAGTGATTCATGGAAATAGTAAATACAATGATTTTTTAATTCAATAGAGACATTCTTTTATATAATTATTTCTACAGAATAATAGTATCACTTAATCAATATGATTTTTCTTGAGATTATTTTTTCCTTCTCACTGTCTACTAAATTATGACTCTGTGTTAATTATAGTCAGTTAATGTTTTTTCCCCGTAAGCTTTAATGTTACACGATTTAAAATCACAGATTAAAAAAAATTGTCATCTAATATTGAGAATATGGTGATGTCTTGGATTCTTACATAAAAATATATTTTCCTGTAGAATTGAGTGACTTGATATCAAAAATGAAAATAATTTTATCCGGTCGCAAGTTTTTAAAAAGTTATTATATTTTAATGTTTTGAATTTTCACCGCACATAATAATAATATTGATAACTTTATAGCGCCATTTTCGTAATAATTTTCAATTCAAGGGCGATTTACCCATGTACTGTTTATATTCCTACATTATCTCAATTAAAAATTGTTATTTGAACTTATGGAAATGATTTTTTGAAAAGGTGCATTTTTAGTATCTTTTTGAATTAAAGTCTCCGATTCACTGTTTCTTATGACGGAGGGCAGAATTTCACGGGTTTGGGACAGCGACCGCCAATGGCCGTTAATTAAACTTAGACTTCTGGCTACGGCTGGTCGGTTCTACAACTTCCTGCGGTTGAAGTAAATGCTGACCTGAGAGTTTGACATCTATTATTCAAATTGTCTGGGATACAAAACTTGTACATCAACCAGCACAATTTAAATTCAATTCTTTTTGGGAACAGGAGCCAATGTAGCTCGTACAAAGGGATGTTATATGAGAGAATTTAGAAACTCCATATATTATCTGTGCTGCCGCATTTAGAATGGATTGTAGTCTATCCAGCTGAAACATTAGATGAAACTTACAATAATACACATGTAATACCGCAAATACATTTATGAGTAGACGGGCTGCCTCAGTAGATGTCTTTAAATACTTTTAATCTATCTCAATTGATAAAAGCATGCATGTTATGGAACACTTTATCTGTGGATATAACGAATTCACTCAAATCATAGACAAGTCAGAAACATGGTGAATACGTATTCAATTCTGAGATTTTTTTTACAAAATGCATGTTTTCTGATGCAATTGAATTTTTATACTGTTTGGGTTAAATTGGGTACTTTGGTTAGGTTAGGTTAGGTTAGGTTAGGTTAGGTTAGGTTAGGTTAGGTTAGGTTAGGTTAGGTTAGGTTAGGTTAGGTTAGGTTAGGTTAGGTTAGGATAGGTTAGGTTAGGTTAGGTTAGTTAGTTAGTTAGTTAGTTAGTTAGTTAGTTAGTTAGTTAGTTTAATTTTTTATCTGATGATGATGCCTATACTTATTGATGATGGTATGTTTATTGGATTTTTTCTTTAATGTTATTATGGTTTTTCACGAAACTGAACAAAATATTTTTTAAATATTTTTGTCATTTTTATTTTGAATTAGGATTGGTATTTTATTGGAAATCACACATTTTTCAGAAATCTGAGAAGTTATCAATTAACCATAGATAAAGTGTGTCAAATAACTTTTTGAATAAACTCGCTCAATTCTACAGAAAAATGTATTTTTTGTAAAAATACTGAGTAATTTGTCAAAATTGTTTAAGAATCAGACAGTGTTGGAAATTTTATTTAACAACAAATGAGAAATGCAAGAATGAGGTGTTATTATTAAGAAATTTACCTATTATCCTACATAGGTTTAAACTTAGATAAATGTTGCTTCTATATTCTGGTATTTTATTCTATTTTTTGAAAACATAAATTTACTTTTTCATGCGTTGTGCATAATTTGTAAATTTGAATTTATGAAAAAAATAATTTTTTACAAACAATTTTAAACAAATATTTTATTTAGCAATATTTGAATATGTCCAAGAACACACAATTACTGGATACAGATATCTCATAGAGACAAAGCTATTTTTTAAATTATATTTAATGGAAAGTATATGGGAGTATAGGGTAATTACAGGGTAATTATGTGTTTTGGACATATTCAAATATTGCTAATATAATATACTGGTCAAAATAAGAAAATATATAAAAAATTGAAAAATATTGATTTTTCAGGCGTATTCTAGTATAATATGTTTAAAAACATTTTACAGATAAAGAATATTGCTTTAAAATAATCAGATTCTCACAATGATGACATATATGCTGTTTAAAAAAAAGAGAAAGGTGATTTATCAAATTTGGTCCATAGATGGTGATGGTGTAGTGTTACTCGAAGCATGTTCACATAATAACATATATACAACTTAATTTTTTTTTGATAAATGTGTAGATTGAGGGATGAGAATTGGTGAACTTTATGTATATAAAGTGATCACTTAAGCCAGCCGAAGACAGGTCATAAGCCCTGTAATTACTCCATACTTCCATATATTTTCTATTAAATATAATTAAAAAATAGCTCACTGTATAAAGTATATTGTATTTTCCGAGAAAACATGTAACTGGTTTAATTATTATTTAGGTTTTATTATGATTTTCGTATTTAATGATAAACTGTATGTTTTCCAAATAAAATAAAATATTTGTTAAACATTTTATTAATTTACATGAAATGTCTATTTTAATTATGTATATTTCAAATTTTGCAGTGAAGACTGAATATTAAAAAAATGACAGCAGTTAGAGTTTGTGAATTTTCTTACATAATGTTTTCATTTGAAATCCAAAACACCACTTTGCCCTTTTACAAATCTGTTTCTCCATCTTATCAAATAGGCAGGCTGGCAGGCACATGTATGTTAATGACCTTTTAATCATATTAACAATACACATAATGTGTGTTTGACTCAATTTCAAGATACTTCACCGTTGTTGCGGTATTTGATAAAGCTCAAAATAAAATATTTACATTTCGAAGTCCATAAACATAATATTTACATAAATGTGTATATTGGAAAGTCTCTAGGTAAGTAGATTTAAATATTTCATCAGTTGGAGAGTAGATAGATATATTCTTCTTTGTATTTATATATTACGGCACCTGAGTCTCGTGCATGAGATTGAGCCTTGACTTCTTGAGAATCTCATGTAGAGGCTCACGTTAACATCGGGTTTGATTTTACATGTAATATTATAGCTTTTTAACTAGAATAAACTTAAGGGGGTACTTTCGTTTTTCCAGATTGAAATTCGAGATATGCTACGCGAATTACATATGCTTTCAAGATAAGGTTAATAGTTAAATTCTTATAAGTATCAGAGAAATAATTAATGACGTTATTTGTTACTTATAATATTACCTAAATATTGCCAGAGAGGAAGGTTTTGATAGAAAGAGACGGCAATAAATGGTTGATTTTCTTACATTCGAGACAAGTTATCAAAAGAACTCATATCTATTTTATCTATCTATCTATCGAGTTTTATTCACATTTTTTCATATTAATATTGTACCACGTTGCCATTTTGTGATCTGTTTAAAATGTGTTAAAAATTGCGATTAACATTCAAAATAACGTACATAAAATGTTTACTTTGTTCAAGAAAACGTTTTCCCTTAAAATTAGTGAAAAATCACAAATTACCAATCAATTATGCGAAATTTGCAACATATCTTGTAAATAAGTTCAATATTAATTCATATTGTGGTTAAAATATGTGTGAAAATATATTATAATGCCATTTTTTAATGAAATATACCAAAAGTGCGGATTTGACATTGAATCGAAAAATGTGAAAAGATGGATTCATTTTGAAAGGAGGCCCTTCAACAATATCCTTTAAAAATAATAAGAATAATATTATTAAGGAGAACACATTCTTATTGTGAAGTTGTAATTATTCAGAACATAGGTCTGTGATATAATAATGTGAATATAAGTTGTATCAATGTGTCCAAAATTTAATAAAAATGAATTGATAATTCTGGCATCTGCAGTCGGTTTACTCAAAGGTATTTGTGATTCCGTAAAAATAATGTAGGTGGCTTTCAAAAATAATGGAACAACATATGTATTAATTTGAAAAAGTGTAACATATAGGTTCGAAAATTTGTCATGAAAAATACTGGCATTATAACACAATTGGTAGTGGAAAGAAGAGATCCAGGTTCGAATCTCGGTAGCGCAGAAACAATATTTTTCGACAAAATTGATTTTATATATATATATTTATAATTAATACATTAAATTAGAATAATATTATGTTCATATTCTTTTTAACTACGTAATATTAATGCGTGCACTACAATTGTTTTTTGATAAATTCTCTTATCACAAGTCAATATTAATTTAGTGATTATATATTTGGACGGCGCATTCTTTGTCATCAGATAACTTCTAAACATTGATTGTGAAAATAACTTATCGATTTTATATTATAAAAATGGAAATATAGTCATTAATTGAGGTTGTAACATGATTATTTTAATTTCCACAACTAAACTTTGTACTCCACGCATGTTGGATTATTGTCACTATTTGTTTTGAGAGGTGCAGTTCCTCTCGTCATCAGGTGATAACCTAAACTAAATACAGTATCGCACTTGAGCGCGAGTATGGAATTTATATGCGATAGATGTGTAGAAGATAGTGAAGAATTAACAAATTAGGGGCAAGTAGAGCTGTTTGTAGCATAGTCGATAGAATAAATAAAGGAATGCAAAAATGGTTTTGTCATGTGGAATGTTTGAGCAAGGAAAGAGAAGAGAATGGTAAAGAAAATATATGAGGCGAGTATTTAAAGCAACATGAACGGAAGGCATCCGCAAAAGTCCTGGCATGATCATGTTAATCAAATATTGGAGGATGACCTTAAAAGCTTCAACAGCTGAATAGTGTGTATGAAAAAATGTAATAAAGGCAAGAGCAGTATGCCAGGACAGAAGAGTGTGGCAATCCATCGTCTCTGCCTACGCATTGTCCTTGGCTATATATATTTCTTAATATATATATATTTTAAATATTTGTAATAGCAATTTTGCTGTTATTAATTTTATTACAATCAAATTTTGGATTTACCGCTCTTGTCATGTCTTGCTGGTGTACATAAGTAATATAATATAATAACTGAAACATATGTACAAACATACGTAATACAAAGACAAAATGACATAATTATCTGTGCTGTTGAAGGAACGGTCGCTTTAAAACAGGTTGGCATCGTAAAATATACCCCAGAGATTTAAAAAAATTAGCATAATTTGTTCACTGCGTAGTTTTGTTAGTATTAACCATACTAAGCAAAACTTACATCAAATGTGTATTGTTGTGACGCGCAACAGAAATATATTGAATCTTTGGTTTATTTTTGCTGCACAGAAGTTATGCATAAATAATATGATGTAATTGCAAGTTTGCATGAATTCACTAAAAACACATTGTAAATGTTTGCAATAATTGTCACATCAATATTTTTATTATTTTCAAACTAAGCTAAATGCTTGTGTTGTAAAAATAGGACTAACTTGATGGCCTCCTGGAACGAGGCTCGACCACTAGATCACTAGGCGAGTATCGTAACCATTAGACCACAAGCACATTATTACCATGACTTTTAATGTAATTAAAAATCCTTAATTTCCCTCACTCTTTTCAACATATTAAATACGATGGCTGTCTGGAAAGTAGTACCTGTTCGCACCGATAAGCCGCCACTCAAAGTGAAACGATTACAATTGACTGATGCCGAATTTGTCTGTTTGCTCTGTGGGATGTTTTGTAGCGCTGTCATTGTTTTTATTGGTTCTGTGAGTGTTTAAAATGTTTAAAGAATTTGAAAATCCGGCCACTTGTGAAATTAGGGCTGCGATCAGATTTCTTAACTCAAGAAATGTGGGACCATGTGATATTTACCGTCAATTAAATGAGGTTTATGGAGACAATGTTATTGATGAGTCTGTTGTCTGGCGGCGACATTCTCCTTCATTTCCTCCAGGCCTCATATTGCTGGGAAACAACTTCTCCAACAATTCAAGTGGGAAGTTTTCAACCATCCACCTTACAGCCCGGTCCTGGCTTCTTCAGATTTTTATCTCTTTATAAAACTAAAGGACTTTCTCGGAGGAAATTAATTTTAGAATGGTGAAGAATTGAAAAATGAGGTGAATACTTTTCTCAATGGACTGGCGGTAGAGGAATATGAAATTGGGATACAAAAACTCATCAAACGTTATGACAAATGCTTAAATTTGCATGGTGATTATGCAGAGGAGTACTTTAAGATTTGCTAACAAATAAAAATTTTTGGCAAAAAATATTTCTTACTTAATTAAAAAAAATTCTAAAATGGGTACTACTTTCCGGACAGCCCTCGTATATATATAATATTTGTGTATTTATTAAATATATTTTTAATTTGTAGTTTTAATATAGAAAATAAATTGTTTCCAACCTTGTATTTTAAGAGTAAAATATTACATAATAATTTTGTTACAGGCTTATGCAGCTGGTTGCAATATAGTTATCCTCGCGTCTAACTTCGAGCGCGTACAGATAATCCCTGGTGCCGTCCACAACTATGTTCGTATCACATCTCTGGATTGCAGTACTGACACGGGCAAGATTGCTGCAGCTTATGACAGCGAAGTGTGCATATTTGAGCCCACACCGCTTATACACACAAGCTGCTCACACGTGAGTACATATTATATTTCATCCTCTTGATCTGACATTTATTTTTTCCATTTATTAATATTTTAAACTCTTTGAAATGTCATGTGTTAATATTGTGTTACTAATATTGATTATTTTACAATTTATCTACTAATTAATGAAAATTAAAAATTTAATCACTCACTCACATTGTATAATATGTAGATTATTACAATTTTATTTATCTTAAATGCAATAATTATACAATTTTTTATTAAATAATTAAATTGTCAGTCAGTTGTTAATTACTTACTTACCATCATGCCGTTTTTACGCGGGGGTAGACAGAGAGGATAGAGCACCACACTTTTCTGTCCTGACACACAATTCTCGTCTTGTCCACATTCATACATCTTCTCATACAAGCTCGACGATTATTGAGGCTTCTAACAGGACCATCCTCCAGTATCTGGTTTACCTGGTCGTACCAAGTCTTGCGCGGACGTCATCTACTTCTGGTGCCATCGACACTTGCATCATATATCTTTCTTACTATTATCTCCTCATTCATCTGTTACATATGAACCAAACCACCTGAGTGATCCTTTCTTAATATTACTCACTATACTAAGATCAGCTTTACATTCTTTTCTTATTTCTTCATACTTTACTCTGTCATAAATGGATCTGCCACATATATAAAATTAAGTTTGTTATAACGAATTTAAAAGAACCAAAATAAATTTATTATTTATGTTGATTATATCCATTCATACAAACAAATTGCGAGTTTATTGTTTATTTTGTAAATAAATAAATTTATTAGTCAATTCAATTCAATACAGATTATTAATAGTAAGCATTTAAATATAAGCATTTGTGCTATAAAGGTAGGACAAACTTGGTGGCTCCCTGGATGAGGATCGAACCTCTGACTACTTGATCGCTGGGCGACTGTCATACCGCTAGACTAAACAATTGTGTGCACAAAAATAGCTGCGAAGGTTTAATTGTAGGAAGTTGAGAATGTATTATAGTGTAATAGATACATGAAAAAAGTGATCATAGCTCACAATTTATTTTTAATTTATCTAATATTTATTAGAATTTATTATCAATGCAGCTTCCTTAGGGCCGGTTGTTTGATCAGTGGTAAATTTTTACCATAGCCACTTTATACCATCGCCCGTGGTAAAAAATGTTTACAAGTTGTTTGTACATCAAGTATACTACTGTCAAAGTTAATCCCTTCTAATACTGTGGCAAGGCGAATAATCATCAAATACCTGAGAATTGCATCAAAATTGATTTATTTTAAATATTCACCATTGGTCATACATATCATTTTATGCTTTATCTATGGCTTTATTCATCCCTGCATTCGAAATCTGTCACTTGATGGTGAAAATTCTTGTCTATGTGCTAATATAAATTTAATAGTGTGATGACTTTCGAAGTATCACCAGATTCCCTTGGGGTTCTATCCTCTGCTTACTGACAAAGTACTTGGGTTCCAATTCCTTGTAATAAACTCAGTGTGTCCGGGTAACAATATTTTGTTTATTACAACAAGTATTACAGTAGTTATAAATTATACATTTCAGTGATAAGACTAGTTATTCTGGAGAAGCTGTGATGGAAGAAACCCGTTCCCCCAATGGCGGCCTCTTATAATATTTGTCCCCCACCACTCATCTACTCACATTCTGACACACACATACATTTACAAAGTGACAATTCTCACAAATAGTAAAATCATCATTGGACAAACTCTCTTCACTAAAATAGCGGGATATGAATGATTCATTGTCGTATACTACAACTTTCAATGTACCAATGTGACAGATGACTTTTGAAACAGCTGTGACGAGTCTGCCATTTTTTAACTAACGATTTATGGTTTCTACCATCCGATATTGGAGAGTAAAATTAGTTTACTATTGAATGTACTTTCGATGAGTAAATATTTTTTACCAACGATTGAACAACCCGTTTTTGCAAAAATTTTTACTGAATAAAATTTTTTAACTGTAGTAAAAATTTACAACCGGCCCATAGTTTTAATTTATCAATAAATTTTCCATGTTGACATCTTGTGCAGGGTTTGGAGTACCGATGGGTGCAGACCGGGAGATTAGCAGCAGCAGGGCCGCTGTCAGCCCTGTCGTGGAACCTCGAAGGAACTCGTCTTCTTACCGGAGGAGCACTCCTTCAACTATGGCATCAAACTGATGCGCACGAGGATGATGGTAAACAGATTCAATTTGACTATTTATTCTGTTAACAATTTTATCACTATTGATCCCCATCGCCCCACAGTTGTGAAATGACAAATTTGCGTGCAATTTTCATTTAAGTTGAATGTGATATTATCGATTGATTCACCAAACTACGTACATTAAGTGTCAGTGGTGCGTAAGTTAAAAAAATATATTCAGTTAAACATTTCATGGATGTTATAAAATATGATTTTAAAAATATTATATTTATTTTTTGTTGAATAATGAAATGTAAATGGTTGCAGCATTTCGTAAACTTTGTAATGTATTTATTTTTGGATTCTATAAATTCTTTGAACCCCCTAATTATTTCCGTCAGGGTTAGAGACGTTTTATTTTATTTTATTCAAGTGGCGGAATAAGTAGAAAACTGTCTACGAGAGATCGGGTAAATACGGAGGATTCGGCAAAATTTAGCAACTTAAAGAGAATAATTTGCTAATGATGATTTATGATGCATGCGGTCGAGCGTTGAATTAATTGGCTTAATTGATTCGTCGGGTTTATAAAAAGAATAATGAACAGTTCCTCTAAGATATTCCTCTAAATGTTAAAGTTTCTGACTTTTAGTCAATTTATGTGGTACTCACTTGTCTAGCTTTTTCACTTTTTCTATCGTGGCGAGGTGGCGAGAAACAGTCATAACTTTAACTCTTAGATCACACGCGTGCGCTCGAGTTGTCGTATGTGGATTAGCTTCACTATTCTTTTCATTTACAACACTCCTTGGTCTTGGATGGATATAAATAAAACAGTGTTATAACTCTACTTGAGTTAATTAGCACTACTAGAGTTTCGAGAGAAACAGTAACTCTCATTTACAGGTGAAGTATTAAACTAACTACACACAAATATAGGAGACATGGCTTAAGTGGTAGACTTACGAGTAATTAGGTACTGACAGATGGAGGGGGAGGGGGCAGAGTTACTGGTGGAATGTTGAGGGGTGGTTCTAATGGGAATATTGAGAGAGGAGATGAGTTAGAAAATGTAATATTGTTTAACACATTAATATCTGAGTTAAAATTCCTTTTTATTTCTAAACTTTCATTAACAAAATTATTCATTTTATTACCTTTACGTGTGACGGGATGGAGAAGTTGAGAATAATATGGATAATAATCATTCCTTTCATTTGTGTACCATTAAAATTATTAAAAAATTACTACTGATCACACAATCGACCCATAGATGTAATACAAGCAATGAAAACAATGAATCCATAAAATATATGTTTTTATACACTAATAAAATAACATTGTCATCTATTTAAGAAGGTGTACAATTTTATATGTAAATATGGATTATTTTTCAATCAGCAGATAGCAATCTGCTATTCAATGCCGATTATGATGTGGCAGCTGCACGGTCCTATACTGGCCACTACCATTGTCTTTGGAATCAATAAAAAAATATTATTGTACTCAATTGTAATTATAATGCCAGCCTGATGTAATGTAGTAAAATATGAATATTAGAACACATTCTTATTGTGCTATCAGATTAAATGTATTAATATCAAAAAGGTAACATATAGGTTCGAAAATTTGTCACTAAAAATATTGTCGCTGTAGCATAGTTGGATAATGCACCTTCCCTGGTTTGGAAATAAATCCAGCTTCGAATCCCGGTGGCCCAAAAACAATATTTTTCGATAAAATTGATTTTATATGTATATCTTTCTAATTAATATATTTAATTCATATTTAAAATATGAATAATTTATAATTTTTCAATATGATGTTTGGGTCAACTTTCTGTCATAATTTCATTGCAATCTGACCAACGATAATGGCAATATCGCTTAAAAATATTTTTATTATGTGTATGATATGATATCTCCTTTTAAACCATAATTTATCTCTGTTTAAATCCAAGGTATACCGCCGTATATAATGCTGGAAGATACCTTGTGTTTGATATTGACAATTTATCACTTCTTAACGTATTTATTATTATTTTCAGCTCCAACTGGTGTGAAGTTTGAGATAGGAGGTGGAGACAAGGAAGGAAAAACAGCCGAAGAAGATGAACCTGTAATTTTTTTACTAATTTAATCTTGTTTAGTTATATTTCTTACAAACTAATTGTTTTTTTTTTTTTTTTAAATTCATTGTAAGAGAAAATTAAATTTTGTTATTAAATAGGTTTAATCTCCGGTATACATCCCTTACAAAAATCTTTCCACCGCTGCCTGCGCTGAATATATCCACTGTGATGTCATTTATTTATCAACACTTTTTGTATTTTATTTTTGCTTTAATTGTCCAGACCCTATATATATATATATAAATATTATTAATTGAAAATTCTTTTTGGAAAATAATGATTAAATTAATAAAATAAGATTAGATATATCTTCTATAAAAACCAATGCTGGATCCTCCTCCTGGTAACCAGTGAGCCTTACGGCATTATAAAACCATGCATTTCTAACAACTAACCTAAAACAGTATTTGGCACAGTAATTATTTATTTAATGTGGTTTAAGTGTGTAAAGGGTTGATAAAAAAATCACTTTTATTTGAAAAGTTGTTATTTAGGGATCTTAATAATGTGTTTTTACAGAGTTGGACATGTGTTTGGCGATGTCACACGGCTACTCCGGCGTACCATCTCGCCTTTTCACCAGATGGCACCTTATTCGCTACTTCTGGGAAGAACGATCGCTTGGTTAAAATATGGTATCAAAATAAAAGTGAGTGGGTTTTTTTATTATTATTCCATCTTCTACTTACCTATTGGGGTTGTGTTGGATTTAGATTTGCACTGCCTCGTGACTTCCTTAAAAAATCTATTTATGAATTTGTATTTTACAAAGTTCACCTTCCTTTCTATCTTTACCTGTTTCCTCCTCACAGACTATACCAGTGATGGTGAACCTATGACACGTGTCTCAAAGGTGACACGCCACAGCGTTTTGGATGACACGCCAGCGTTCCCCGCCACCAGATGTCTACCCGACGACAATGTTCAAATTTATCACTACGTACATATTACATATGTATCTCTATTGGATCTCACTTTGTGAAAAAAACAATTAATTAAATTAAGCAATTAATTAATTGACATCAAATCAAATACTATGGGTTCCATATTTTTTTCCAGTTAAATTTAAATAAAAAAATATATAAATGAGTATTTTTAAAATATAATTAAATATGTAAATAAAAAGGTTAATTTTTTGGGGGGGGGGGGGTGTGACACGCCAGCGAAATTAAGTTAGATTTTCTGAATATTTAACACGCCGAGCCCAAAAGGTTCGCCATCACTGGAATAGACCTAAGTGAAAAGAAAAAGATGCAATATATTTATGTGTCGTAGTTTTTTTTTTCTAAATCTCCTACATTTCTATGTTTATACACATACTGATACCGTATGTTCTACCGCACTCTCTCAATAAATAATTATCTTGAAAAGAACTTTATTTTCAAACTTTGAATAAATATTGTCAAAACAAAAGTGTACTATTGAAAATCAGCGCGGTTCTCCAAGTCTGAGTCCCGTCACTGCTATGAGTGATATAAATAATGCTCGTCATTTAATTAATAACTCTGGTATTTGATGGTTATTTGCCTTGCGATATTATTAGGCGAGATTATCTTTGACAATGGTAAACTTAATGTTCCAACACCCCTCAAACGTATTTATAAAATTACTATTGTATAAATTTACCAAGGTCTTATTAATAATTAAAAAAGTGTCTATTCCGATTAATTAATTGTGATTTTTAAAAATTATATTAATTTCTTTTTCCCTTTTGTTTCTCAGTTTTGTTCTCAACCAAGAACGGTGAACAACCATCCAACAATACCGAGCTCAACTATGGTTTCATATATGTAGCCCATCCGAGAGCACTGACACACCTGTCATGGAGGAAGACCAGTAAATATATGCCAAAGTGAGTTGTTGTGACCAGCAAATATACGCCGAAAAGTTGTGATTATTGTTCATGACTGTTACATATGAAGATGAATCCCTTTTCTTACAATTTTTTAAAGAGCAATGATGGATCTATAATTTGAAAAAAACTCGAGTTTGACGAATATGTCGCTATACATACTATTTTTGTTTCAGTGTCGCTGATTCATTTCCAGACTGTCAATATTTTTTTATTTATTTTGGAACGGTGTTTTAACATGACCAGAAAAAAAATAAACACACTGTAGCTGTCAAATTTGTGCTATATCAGTAATTTAATTGTAAATTGTGCCCATTATTATGAAAGTGGTCTAAGTTAAGAAATTGAAAAAATGAGTTTATCGATAATTTTGCGTCACATTGTTTTAAATTAGTATAATATGGTGTATTGTTACAACGTTGAACTGTATTCCGCTAGTGTTTATTTTGATAATAGAGTAAGTCATTTCAATCTAAAAAAATTTTATTTCCTTATTAGCTACGTGTAAAATTTACATGTTGAAATAAATTATAAATCTAATAGACTAAATAAATTTGTAAACATTGTGTTGTGTAATATAAAGATATTTTTTAATCAATTCAAACGCAAACCTTTAAATATCTCGAAACGAAAAAAACATGACTTAGACCACTTTTTTAATAATGGGCACAATTGTCAAGGCTAACTCGGATTTGGCTCACAAAAATTAGATCCACCGTGAATCAGACTATATTAGACTTGAAAGGGTTGGAAATGAATATAAATGTGTGATGAGAAAAACAGATTTAAAAAAATAGTGTAAAATATTTTGTTACATCTTTGTCCTAGTAAAGAACACATTTTGTATTCTCAGAATACACCTGATGTGTAATAAAAAATTAAGATTCTAGCTCTTTTGTTTTAGAAATTATGGCTGATAGATATATTGATCTTTTTTATTACTAAATGTATTGAAACTTAACAGTCTTTGGGCTAGTTGAATGTCAATATTCTATTAGTCTCGGCAGATTATCTGCTTAAATACAGCATCTCTGCACTTAAATAAATAATTTGATTATAAAATTAAATTATTTTATATTACTGATATTAAAAATATGTAAACGTATTATGTAAATTTTACTAAGCCTTATTTTAACTCCTGTTTCTCATGTTTAGGGGTAGTGTGGGAAACATGCTTGTTACATCCTGCTTGGACAACATCTGCCGCGTGTGGGCGGAGACCCTCCCGCCCGAGGAGGGCTGGGGACCTGGGGCGGGCAGGGCTCAGCCGCACACGGCCCGACACAGGGCTCATAGACACAAGCACCGCTTCATGCAGAGACTTAAGCACATGAAGTTAGTACATCTGTTCAATATATCCTTAATTTACAAGCGTTTAATTGTATCTGCGGAGACTGTTCCGCACAGGAAACAAAAACTGTAGAAAGGTGCGGGTCGCCGGTTCAATCTTGCAGCTCGGATGCGATATCTGCAGCGGTGTGCAGGGGTCCAGGGGTGTCCAAAAATCGTCATCCAGTGTAGCAGCCAAAAGTTGAGAAAATTCCAGGTTCGGTCCAAAGTAGTAGCGAAGAGGTCAAAATCCAAGAAGGTCCAGTGGTGCAAGTAGGGTCAAAGGCGAGGTGGAGAAATAAAACACGGAACTTTACTCAAGGAGCGCAGCAGCAAGAATGCTTTCTGAGGCCGCTGGCGAGTTATTTATTTAACAAGGACCCCCCGTTTCCCGCCGGGCCAATGGGAGCGGGCATACAAACCCCGCTCTGGCCCGATGCAGCCCGGCGCGGTCGCTGTCTGGCAACGATGAGTCGCAGCTCTCGGCCATTTGTTTTTTATTCCTTAAAATTACAATTCTTAACCTAGAGGCATCTCAAGTATTTTATCATTTTATTGTTATCCCCGCAATGCCTCATACATTTAAAGCTGGGGCGATTGTCTGGGAATTTGTTATTACACCTTAAACTTTTATATTCCATTTTATAAAACAACAAAACTCTAAAACATCCTTAAGGTGTATAATATTATCTCCGGGCGATCGCCCCTCATTCTCTTTTTATTACAGGTTCCATATTTATTACGCATATTCAGGTTTATCAAATAATAAGGTTTTCCCATTGCGAGCTGTCTCCTGTACGGAGCTGTGGCTCGTAGTGCTGGCGGGGTCCCTGCCCTTTCCAGGGGCGCGGAGTGTTACCTGAGCGTATGAGAAGATTGTGCGCTCGCAAACGGCCCTTTTCAGGACCGCGATACGTCGCGGCCCTAAGAGACATTATCCTGTGCGGCACAGAGACTGTTAAAGTCATCTTAACATGGACTTTACATTTATTGGTTGTTGTAGCTTAATTGGATAGGTCACCCAACCATGCTTGTTGAATGCCTTATATTTTTGCCTTAGATAATTAGTAAGAAGCAGTTGGTTATATTATTTTTAAAAACTTAATCTAATAACTAATCTGATCTTAAATTTACAAAGAATTGGGGTATTTTGGTGTCATAATTAAACAGCTAATCAAATAATTTAATTTAATTTGTATTAAAATACCACAGAACTATGTTCTGAAAGTGCAACTTCACTATAAAAAATGTGTTCTCCTTTAAAAATAAATTTAGTGCCAAAATATCCTAGACCAAATGTTACTCGATTGATATATTAAAATTTTCCAGAACATGTTTCCACATTCGCCGGACTGCACAGTCATCCAAGCAGCTAGGCACCCCTATTCCCACACTACCGTCCACCTTCAGCGTGCACGATTTCCACAACAATTATCAATCTAACTCTTCCACAGCAGGTAACTTAACTTTGTATATTGTTTTTTTTTTAAACATGTGCTATTAACAAAGTAATTAAAACAGTTTACGCACTTGAGCAATGTCAACTCACATTCTTTCAGATATGATATGACTGTTGTTTTCTAAAATGTTGTGTATGGTCTTTCTTCAACAGAATTTTAGCATGATATTATATTAATCAATGCATGGTATTTTTCGAAACCGGTAGATGTATTTAAACTCAATTTAGTGGTTAATAAAACAAAGATAATAAATAAAAATATGAATCTTAACCACAAAGATAATATTGCTGATTTTAAAAGTATGATATTATTACCACCAGGGTTGGTCTGGAATATTGCGGGGCTGGGTGCAAAAGTGGCATTCCTTATTTATTTGTACCAATATTGTAAGGGTGAAAAATGTGCAAGGTATTGCTCAAATATTTTCACGCATAAAACACCCATTTATAATGTACTTGTCCGTTTCACAAAAAGATTGTCTTGTAAAAGAAATATTGATCTTTGAACATTGATTATAATTAAAGATTGATCATAGAAAAATCTCTATCTCTTTTCAAGTGCTTTACAAATCACACCAGCCGTCGATGACGATACTACTACAGTAAAACCGCGATATAACGAAACCCGATATAGCGAAAAATGACGTATATCGAAAAAAAAATCGAAATTTAGTCCCTAAAACCAATTTTTCATACAAAAATGCATTTATATAACGAAATCCCGTTAATATTTATAACAAAATCATTTTTGTCCCGTACGAAAAAATGCCAATACATTTACGTAAATTTATAACGAAATAAAAAAATGTTAAAAGATGAAAATATTATTTCGCACTTACAAAGCCGCGCCGCTGCATCTGCCGTATGCGAACGGTTTTATGGCCTTTTCGGCGGTGCGCGGCGGTCTGCCGACAAGGTAGTAAAACAATTCAAACTTCTTGGGTTCATAGTATCATATTTTGAAGTGGTTGCCGCCGTTACCGGTAAGTACCTTCGTAATTTATATACGACTCATTTTATAAAAATGCCGCGATTCAACTGTCAAATTTTTATTTTTGAATAATTTTTTGTGTTTGCAATATTCTGGAATTTACAAAAATATCTTCCAATTGGTGTTGAATAGGTTCTGTTCTTAATTTAATTCCTTTGATTATCCATTTGCTTATCTGTTTTAATAACAAAACTACTAAAAATATGTAGGTATTCAGTTCCCTATGGCCTTCTTCCTCCTTTGTTTGCAGAATTTGCGATCTTTTTTGAAGCCGCGCAACATTTTTTTGCGACGGCGCGTAACATATAGTAGGATTTTTTAAATTTATTTCGTTATATGTAGGAATTCGTTATTACGAATTTTTATTTTTTGGGCCCTTGGATTTTGTTATATCGCGGTTTTACTGTACCTAAATTAAGCTGGGGCCGAATAAATTAGCAAAATTATTAATTTTTGTGTCATGGGCCTTACCTGAGGGCTAAGTGTGGCTGCACTCTTTGCACTGCCCCATGCCGGCCCTGTTTACCACACAATAACATAATTCAATATGTGAGGTTATATATGTTCTCAATTTTTTATAATTAAAAAAATTTCCTTCTATGTTTACCACAAGGTTTACACTTCCACCTCGCTGCATCAATCAATGCCGAGACAGACATACCCCTGGTCCCTTCCATGCGAGCCTCTGTAGAGGGTGACGGGACTACAAGGCCCCACTTTATATTGCACTGGCTGCACAATAAGGAAATGCACTTTACTCTGCAGGCAGAGACTATATTACATGATCTCACTAGAAAGGTAAGAGGTCTACAATCTCAATTACTTCTCATTGACTATTTCTTCTAGTGAGTTAATTTCTTCAAAATAATAAACATTTATATTCTAACAAACGTTGGACCAATTGTTTCAACCAGGTCTTTTCATAACGAGTAAAGCCGATGACAGCATGATGTCATGTGATTCTTCAGACTCCGATTATAACCGTTCAATATTTTTATTTTGTTTTTATTAATACATATGTAATGAAAATATTATTTTTAAAGGAAATAAAATTGCATTTTCAACTAAAAACTTCATAATTTTTTTATTTTTCTGTAAAATTGGAACAGATTCCGTAGAATTTGCAATTTAGGTTTGTATCAAAATAAATTGTAGATACAAGTAAAACTCCGTTAATTCGTAACCCTATATTTCGTATTTTCACGGAATTCACAAGTTTTTCAAAAATTTACCCCGAAAATAATATTTCATACTAATTTCTACTTATAATTTGTAAAATTTGATTATTCGCAGTTTGTATGCGTTTTTGACACCCGAAGTAAATAATTTGTTCACGTAATTCGCATATTTACAAATGTTTTTAAATTCCTAAACTCACGCATCTACGCGTTTGACCTTCATCCCTTCGTAAACATCTTCAGCTAGCTCCGCCTACCGGCCAATCGCGATGCCGTTCCTAATCGCATAACAGTGTGCTGGTATGACAGGACATGCCGAACTGAGTTTAGTCAAATTCCATAGTGCATTTTATAAGATTTGTTCTTATTTAAAATAATGTTTTCAATGTATCACTTCTAGATATATGAAACATTTTGATTTGCATATGTAGTAGGTACTAAAGAAACTAAATCTTTCATATTTAAATACATTAACATCATGTAATACGTGTAAATCTTTGACCATTTGGAAAAATTGAGTTTATTTTGAAAACTGACAAAAAATTGATAGGTATCAAAGATAAAATTGGCAGAAAGAAATCGAATCCTGAATACCTCTCTGGGTTTGAACTTGAAAAATCGCAGGAAAATAATAAACTTCAACCATCAATCCCAGCGAGACATGAGGATTTAAAAGTTTTAAATTATTTTTCACGCACATTTTAAATATTCCAATTCTGATGGAAAAGGCGAGTGCCAATCAAATTAATGTGCGTGATTTTGTTGTGTCGAGTGGTGAATCGGCGCGTCACCACACACCTTTCTTATTCAGCAGAAACACGTCATTTGATAAACATTTGACACATAAGAGGCTGAAATAATGTAGATTCATCATGTTTCAGTATGAAAATCGCGATGTCAACAGCGGCGGAGTGCTCAAAATTTATTTTTAATGTTGCCTTTAAAAACTTTGTTCTCATTATACGTAATTCGGATTTTTTTTTTAAATTTCGATTCCGTGAGTTACGGAGAAACGGAGTTTTACTGTATATGGTAAGGTTAGATATACAGTCAGGTATTGGTGTATTTCTCTTTTGATTATTAACTCACCACGAACCAGCAAAACTAAAAATGATATGTATAAGTGAAGTATGAGAAGAATGAATAGGAATTTTTTATTTTTTATTTTAGATATTGGATAAAGAGGATGCGGAAGATGGTGGCATGGACAACCACAACCATGCGGATGGCGATGATATGAGTGAGTTACCACACGCACTTGTTTGTATTTTGCCATCGCATTGTTTTTCTCTCGTCTATGATTGCAATAATGATTTTTAATAACATTTTGTAAAAAATCATGATATCTTCAGATAGATTTTGAATGCTATACATACATATCTACTTTTGATAATGTACACACAATATTATGTTTCTGAATTACATGTGTAATGTGTCTTGTTTGAATTGAGCTGCTCGGTAGACCGCAATACATAATCCATCATTTATTAAACATTTTTATATATTATTATTACATATATAATTATTATTACTTCAGAATTATTGTAACTGTACATGACAAGTATTTTAGTTGTCATTTTCACCCAGCCGTTCAATTTGCGATTTTCTAAAATTATTTTGTGTTTTCGATTTCTTCACTGCATTTTCAATACATATTTTTAAATTTCACGTTTTAAAACTGTACACAGCACACTTGACCAATTGTCAGACAATAACGGCGATTCACCCGGCTATATTCTGTAAGTGTTCATAATTTAAAATTCAACGTAACCAGTTAAGGGCATGTGACTGATTCGTTTTTTTGCACCAATCACAGTGATATTATAAGGCGAGAATGATATACCTGTAAGTATTTTTTTTTAAATTAAAATTATTTGTCAGTACTCATTCGTGGAGATGAAAGAGTGACACGAAAACTATTTCATCATAGTGTTGGCTCAGTTCCCAATCTTTTACAGTCAGGAAGGAACGTGACTCATTATCGTCGTCAATGCTGTACCTCGAGATGTAACGAATAGATTTTGAAAAATATTTTGTTTGGTTTCTTGGAATTGAATAAAAGAAGGAGGTACCCATACTGTTTATGTAAATACCTTCGATAGCTGGTTCCCAGGTTTAAGTGTTGCTGTCAGGCCGATCGAGTTGTCGTATGTGGATATGTTTCCACTATTGTCTTTAACTCTTCTTCATTTACAACGCTCCTTGGTCTTTTCCGAGGCTCATTTTCGTGATTCATATTGCCGAAATGAAATTTTTCATAGCATAATCATATTGTTCTCTGGCTAGCTGACCCTTCAAACGCCCTGTTGATATTTCTATCTGCTTTAGCTGCATTGTGTCCTAACTTGAATTCGTACTAAATTCTTTAGATGGCATCATTCTGTTGTAAGGGCTTAAAAAAATACAATAGCAAAAATAATTTCATATTCAAAGACACTTGAAGGGCACAATACATTTGTCAATTACTAATAGCTGAATGGGTACAATACTGCGCAGAACCTTGCTCAATTGTTTTTTAGTTTTTAAATTGACTGAAAATCGGCAACTTCATGTGATTCAACCTAATATTTTACTATAGGTTATATAAAATCAAATTATATTTAATAATATTTGCTTTCAATAATAACCCGTTTAATAGTAATCCCATTTTAAAACTGTAATGTTATTTTTCTCTAAATGACGACATTTTACATTAAATTATTAAACATTACATTATTTACACAACAATTTTGACAAGCATTGGAGCACATCTCTCTGTCAATACTCTGTAACTACAAAATATTTTTCTCAATATCCTTCAAAATTTTCTCATAAAAAATAATTAAAATATTGTATTAAAAATTCCCAATAATAATGTCATAATGTTAATTAATCATTATAATGTCCTTGCCACTATAAAAACTTCCAAGTTATATGTAATAGTCACAGAATTGTTTCTGAAACAGCCCCTCTCCTGTGACAGAACTTTATTAATTATTTGTTCAGAATTAATTTGGAAGAAATGTGATTTCTTTATTCTTATCAGATTTATCAAAATAAATGTGAGCTTTGTGAGAAATAAAATAGTTATTTGCGACAATATTAAAGTGATACAAAAATATAATATAAATCAAATTAATGTTCAGAGTTGCTATTTTTAAATGTTTAATGTTAAATGTTTCGTGTATCATATTATCATATGTTGGTAGGTATGCAATACATAGAAATGTTCTTTGAATTTTTTATACATTAAAATAATATAATTAACAAAATATTTATGGATTATTTTGTGATTTTTGTCATTTTTTTTTTTTTTTCGCGAATCAAAAAATCAGAACATGTTCGCAATCTAATTTTGTATTTCAGAGCGTAAACCGTGCAAACTCAACAAGTGTTGTTCTCAAGACGACAGCAACAGTGATGAACAACCTTTGCCAGGTTTTTGTGTCGTTTGATCTGTAAAATTAATACACATTCGTTATACATGCTGGATAACGTCTGTTCATTTTCGTTTTGCTTTGATGTTTTCTTTTTTATATCTATGTCATTTATTCAATTATGTGCACTATATGAGTAGTAACAGTTAAACAGATAAAAAAATGCATGTAGATTTTGTCTGTTCACAATCTCGTCGTCTAATATGAAAATGTCAAAAACTCTCATTCGAATAACAGCCATTGTATTGGATTTTTGTGTTTTGTATGAATGATATTACTACTTGTGATCTATAAATTTTGAGAATTACAACATGGAAAATATATAATTTATATCCTACATCAGAATATTTTATTATTCAAAAATTGTCAGATAAATGAAAATAGATTATTTAAAAGATTGTTTGGTTTTTGGAAGAGAAATACGGAACTCGCAGGAGAATAAAATCTTGCATATTATATAATAATAGCATTTGGCATGAATTATAATACTATATATAAATTTTTGTGCAAAATCACACTAGATGCTCCTTCACTTTAGCATTCACATAATGTACATAATTATCTCTTCTATGTTAGACGCACCCAAAGCACTTATATTTGCTTTAGATATCTTTTATGAACAGTATCATGTATGAAGGAATCTTGATCATTTATATTGCGTATTGCTATAACAAAAATAATTGAACAATTAACAATGAATATAAAAAAGTCTCCACATAATATATCAAAATATTATTATAATCTATAGTTCGTTAGTGATGCAATGTAATCACAGTTAATGCTTCTTATAGTGGAAACTCAAATTATTTGTTTATTGGGGCCAATAAAAAATTTAACATTTAGAAAATTTTTAAAAATTTCATAGGTTTAATTTAGTGTTCTACTGTCAAAATGAAATCGACATCAAATTTGGAATCGCCAGAGGTTTTAATCTCCAAAGTCTTCTAAAATTTTCCCTTTATATTTGCAGAGCTAATGTACAAATGTTTTAAACTTAAAAAATAATAATAATAACCGGAAAAAATAATTTTCATATACAAATTTAATTATAAGACAGAATAATACATAAAAGCTAAAAATAATTGGTATTCGATTTTTTCCAAAAAAAAATTATTTGATTTCATCAAATTTTGACTGCAATTCTGTACTTAATTTTTATTGCTTCTTTTTGGAAGACATCTTTGATATTTATTGTGTCCACATTTTGGAGTAAAAACCTTAACACATAAATAGAAAATGTCATTGTAACCGCCGCCTAAAACAATTATGTTTGTGTCTCTTTCTATTTCTTGTTAATCTGGGTCTTCCCGCATTCGGCCTAAATTAATTAGGTAAGTTTCCTTCTTTATTGCTAATCCCAATCATTTCAGCAAAGTTCATCAGAAAATGTTTTTTAAAATAGAAATTTTGTATTCGTTGCATAAAAAATAATATACCACCAATTTTGCTTTAAATGTTGATGAAAAAAATAATAAGTTTCATTATTCTACTTTTTTATTAGATATTATGATATATTCTCAAAAAAATATTACTCTCTAGGTAAAAAAAACACAGGAAAATCGGAGATTACCCGGTACAGATGAAATGTAACCAGTGTATTAATGTGGATGTCAGTTATTAGTTTTTTTTCGTTAACTCAATTTTATATCATTTTCAGGTAGTGCCAACCACAGTCATCCCAGTTTATCCAACACTACATCTATAAACTCTATAGCCACTGATGTCACCTGCACTCATTTACCAGACTCTCTCGATGCTAAGATAGAGTCTCTCCTTCGGGATTGGCACCACAGTCCCGATCTACTTTTTTCCATTCATCCAATAGATGGCAGCTTCCTTATATGGTACAAAGGTTTTTTTGAAAAGTCTTTATTAATCTGTTAATTGCTCACAAAATTTCTAGTTGAAAAGTCATGTTGCCGCCAAAATTCTTAGTCGAAAGTAGGAAAATGGCCAATTTGCCTATTAACACGAACAAATATCCAATTAGATATTTACATAGTGTACGTTCTAGTGCTAACACGACACACCTTCTATGACCAAATCCTGACTTTGTGACATACCGACTGGCGACACGGTGACTGTTGTACATCGTTCAGCTTAGAATATTATATCTTGCTTATGTTTGCATTTTTGCAAAAAAAATTTATTCAATTGTCACAAAATTTATATGATATTCTTAGGGCCAGTTGTGTGATTGTAAGTAAAAAATTTTGTAAAAACGGGATGTTTCACAGCTGTTCCAAAAGTCATCTTGACTCATTGATGCTTTGAAAGTTGCAGTATATGACAATTAATCATTCAATATCTCGGTATTTTAGTGATGAGAGTTCATCCGATTATGATGATCTTGTTGTTTAATACATCATACGAAATTATTTTACCACCAATGTGACAGATTTAGGTGAAAAAATCCATAGAATAAAGCATATTCATGTTTATTTGTCACACCTATAGACATCTCCACCTATGCTTTAACAGTAGTAAATTTGATGTATCAATGACCCGCAAAGGATTTTTACTATGGGCGTTAGTAAAAAGTTACTACTGATCACACAACCGGCCTTTTTCATGGACCAAGTTTATAAAAATTAATGAAATAGTTAGGTTTTATTGTATATTATAATGTTTCAGGCAAGTGGAATGGTTGGACGAGTACCATCCTGGATCCTTCCGGCAGGCGCAGGTGTCCTTCAGCACCAGGATCCCCGGAGCCTTTCCACTGGGAGATGCCACCACAATGTCCACTGCGGCTGCTCTCTACCACACTGCCGGGTTATTGCTGCACGTAAGGCAGAAAACTGCCAAACAGGACCAGCACCCACCTCTTGGTATATTTGATACAGTACGATGATTGTGATATTGTTGATATTAAACTTTGGGTGTAATCTTTTTTCTTTCCCTTATTTAGATCCAATGGTAAACGAAGTGTCCACACCGTTGGCCAGTGTTCAAGAGGAAAAGGAGGAGAACGAATGGCCTCAAGCAGGAGAGGACGAAACAGAAAATGATATTAAAGGTTTGATGATATGAAAATAATAAAACCCCGCTAATCAATTGTTTCATAAAAACTTACAAAATACATTATGTATTTACTATGTGATACAAATTGGCAAACTGAACTTTTGTAATATGTTTTAATGAGGTACGACTTACGTATTTGTCATGCATAAGTGTTTTTTAAACTGTCTGAAATAATTCCCTTTTTTATTTTATAATTATTTATATGCTTTTTTTATTTAATTAATTTCGCCTTGTAAGGGCATTATCAATCTAACAATTTAACTGAACAAATTGTATTTATATCTATAGTGGAGAACAGCTACATAATTTTATTGCATGAGATGAAAAGAGACAACATTGTTCACTGGAATTCTGAGGAATAACATCAATTTTTGAATACTTCTAATTATTCTAAGTAACCATTCTGTTTCACATTTACCTTGGAAAATGTAAATATATTGATCAAAGTTTTAAGTGCTTTTATTTATTTTTGCTTATGAAACAGATTGACTAGTTTTAATCGATTCCCGCTTTAAAAAAATATTAGATTATATTTTCTACAACCAAAAATTAAATGGCTTTTCTTCCATTGATGTTTTATCTTTATTAATTTAAATTATATTCCAGAAAATGAGAAGAATGGAAAGACTGGTGATAAAGACAAAGACAAGGATGAAAATGAAAACAAAGATGGAGATTTACTGAGTGCCCCCCCCTGTCCTGTGATTTCAATGGTGACCAACCATGCCAACGGCACACTCAACCTGTGGCAACTCACGTTCCAGGATAAATCTAAATTTTCATCGGTTGGTATTATAATTCAAATATTCTTCATTTCTACATTTGTGTCTGCCTTCTGCATTTGGATCATATATCTTTCTGATTAATCTCATGAGAGCAATCTTCTCACCAATCGTGACCAGTTAAATTATTTAAATTACTTTTTATAATAATGAATTAATGACAATTAAACAATTGAACTTTTGCAATTTTTTTAACAGTGTGGTTGATATTCAGACATTGATGAGGCTGACTGTATTACATAATAAGCACAGGTTTTTGCTGTTGCTGAGGAAATCAAGAAATAATACCATTATTTATAATAGAAACTCATAACTCAACACCTCCCGCATCGAAAACTTGTGACAGAGATTGAGACAAAGCGATAAATGTTAGAATGTCACATTGGCTATCCTTATCGTACGGCCGACACCCACGTGACAGTGCGCGTCAGTAAATGACAATTGATATCACGGGCGCTGTGTGTTGGATTTTAAATAAAATTATTCATTCCAGCAGTAATATCATACGGTGACCCATAGAAATATTATTCAACTTAAGAACACTACGAATTATGTCTGAAATCGAATGTAAAATTCATCTTTTTTCCTCCATATATCCTTTTTGATTTTATTTTTACAAAATGGCGGAGGGTTGCTTTTTCGTTAGTGGAGATATTGACGACTTTTTATACATTCCCGATATGCTCGATACAACCGCAGAGTTTGATGATGAGAATCTGAAACGTTCCATTTTCAGTAAATTGTCAGTTAGAGTTTGATGTACGTTTGCAATACAGTAAAACCGCGATATAACGAACCCCGATATAGCGAAAAATGACGTATATCGAAAAAAAAATCGAAATTTAGTCCCTAAAACCAATTTTTCATACAAAAATGCATTTATATAACGAAATCCCGTTAATATTTATAACAAAATCATTTTTGTCCCGTACGAAAAAATGCCAATACATTTACGTAAATTTATAACGAAATAAAAAAATGTTAAAAGATGAAAATATTATTTCGCACTTACAAAGCCGCGCTGCTGCATCTGCCGCATGCGAACGGTTTAATGGCCTTTTCGGCGGTGCGCGGCGGTCTGCCGACAAGGTAGTAAAACAATTCAAACTTCTTCTTGGGTTCATAGTAGGCCCATAAAACCATTTGACATAATTCTTGCGGCGTTCACTCGGACACGTTTTACGTACGCATACGCCTCTAATATGTATTGCAATCCCAGACCCAAACAGCTGGAAAATACAAAATTAACAGGAACCCCCCGAAAGTTGCAGTATGTACTTATTGGGAATGTCAGTCTCAGTGTAACGTCTGTAGAGTTAAGTTTGTTCCGCTTTTTACGCGATTATTGCACGACCGAACTGAATATTTACATAAATTCACTTTCGTTTGACAATTGTTTTCGTGTGAACTCGTCAATAATATAAATAATTCGTTAAAATACTTTATGGACTATTTTTGTACGGCATTTTGTGTTTCTATTAATTATTGTTTTCGTGTGTTTACTGAAATCTGCGTATACATACTAGTGTAGCGTAATTTATTATTTAAAGTACATTTCCTAATATTTTGTGAAACCTTAAAATGGCTTCAGTACGTGATAATTCCCGCAAAACTTTAACCAAAAATGACACATTGAATGAGGAAAGCTGAAATCTCATCTGCTTCGATGATTGCGATGCATTGGCTAAAATAATTATACGAGACAGTGAAAGAAATGTTAAAACTAAACAAGGGAAAATAAACGATTATTTTAAGTGAACAATGTTAACGATTATATTTTGAAGTGATTGCCGCCGTTACCGGTAAGTACTTTCGTAATTTATATACGACTCATTTTATAAAAATGCCGCGATTCAACTGTAAATTTTTTATTTTTGAATTATTTTTTATGTTTCATGCCCAAAACTATGTTTGAAGCGGCTCTACATTTAAACACAATTAAAATATTGTTTTGTGTTTGCAATATTCTGGAATTTACAAAAATATCTTCCAATTGGTGTTGAATAGGTTCTGTTCTTAATTTAATTCCTTTGATTTTCCATTTGCTTATCTGTTTTAATAACAAAACTACTAAAAATATGTAGGTATTCAGTTCCCTATGGCCTTCTTCCTCCTTTGTTTGCAGAATTTGCGATCTTTTTTGAAGCCGCGCAACATTTTTTTGCGACGGCGCGTAACATATAGTAGTAGGATTTTTTTTATTTATTTCGTTATATGTGGGAATTCGTTATTACGAATTTTTATTTTTTGGTCCCTTGGATTTCGTTATATCGCGGTTTTACTGTAGTTATTAATAAAAATAAAAATATTGGTATTTTACTATAAATACAGTGAGTGCGCCGTTAGGCAGCATTAACCATTGCTGCGGCCAGTGGCATCATTTTATGAATGTAGTTGTGATGTGAAGTGCTAATATATTTTTGTTTTAAACATCACATTAAACACAATAATATTAATCAAATCTGATGTCATCCTTACAAAAAACAAATATAAAATAATTTCCTAAATGATATGGCCCGACAACACTATAAATTTATATTTTGTCAATTTTTTCACCTTTAAACCGTACAAAATCGTTGTCAATGGACGTTTATGATGAAATAGTACCTATTTTTTTTTTTTTTTTTTACCAATAATAATAAAATTAAATTTAAAAAGCTAGCCTGTTAATTTTAAGAATTTATGCACCAATATGTATGATGCTGTTTCACCTAGGAATTTTTTGGGCAGCTAACAGGTTAACTCAGATATGCCCAAGAGATTTTATTAATCTATAATATAATTTTAATGAAATAATTTAGGTCATATGCATTTAGAATGAACAAAAAAAATATAAGCATTAGTTTTCTGGAAAAGTGGTGTCCTATATATAGGTCAATGGGAAGTGTAGGATATTATATCCATACAAAAAAAATATATCGCAAATTAAAAGTGCTTTATTACATATCAAAACATACACATAAAAAACTTTACAAAAATAAAAAAAATAGTGGTGTTTTTTATGTATTGTTTGTATGATAGATAAAATGATAGGAAACCTAAATCACATTTTTTACATCTTGTTGTGCACTTGTTGTGACAATATGCACATTGAGTTTGTTTTTTTTGAACTACTACTAAATGATCTAGCCTGTCGAACCGAACGTCAATAGTAGCTTTTCCGGACAAGCGTCTCTATATATTTTCTTTTTGTTTTCTCCAAAATGTCCTAGTATATTATTTACTAGTCTTCTACGGTATTCTAGATGGTCAAGGTATCCATTATTTATTCTGAATAACTGCCATGCATTTTGCTCGGCTATATCGATGAGGTGACTAATAATGGGAAAATACCATTTTTTCCCCCTAATGTTTCCCCCTCTGAATGATTAACACCACCTATAAACTTATTATAATGTTGGAAAGAGTTTGGTTGTTTAATCATTACAAATCTCTTATTGAGAATATCGACAAATCAAATGTTCAGGTTGAACGTTCAAATTATTACTTGTTATTGTGTATACACTTTTATCATTCCAGCTTATGGCATTCACTGTTTTATCGGAAGTACACGTATACTCATGAAAGTTTTCAAGTTTTCCTTTTTCTTCTGGTGGAATGTTGTTGATCGGCAATGAATGACAGGGGAACATCACTGTCAGAATCATGTTTCCCGCTTCTAATTATTAATTCTGCTTCAGATTGTAACATATTAGCAGGTTGATTATTCATATCACTATTCATTCCATTTTCATTCCCATCTTCTTCATCCGTAATAAGATCTCCACTGGCAACAGGAGGAAAATATAGATCTTAATTTCGTCATTAGATTCGTCCTCCAAACATTCTATTATTTCGTGCAATTTCATTACCCTAAAGAAATTTAAAAAAAACACAAAAAAAAGGCGACTTCCCATTGATCTATATATAGTACAGCAATGTTTGAGAACAATTTACGCCAAAGTAGCAAATATAATTGAACATAATAATTCCTAAATAAATTGATAGAAACATATTATTTTTATAATTATTTAAATGAATAACTTACCTTGAATCACTCATGGTGACTCATATTTCAGGGACCAAAAATTGCACCAACTTTACAGGACGAAGAATGACATTGACGAATGAACTAATTTGTCACGTCTGTTTTTACCTACGATTATTGGATGATGCAATAGTACCATCGATTACGCAAAACAAAAAATATATTAGAACATCGCGAATTCCTGTAATTTATGAAAATATTAACCTAATTCAACCGTACTACATATAGGACTATGGGCATACCTGGGTTAATACAATATTGAAGGGACTGACAAAAATTCTTCACATAACAAATAGTGTTGAAATACATTTTTGTGATACAAAATGAGGTTGTTTTTTTTTCCAGGTATTATCCATAGGCCACGCATCTAGAGCTTCCGGACATAGATTCAGGGTGAATGATATCACCTGCCATCCCGTCCTACCCTTGCTGCTCACTACTAGTCATCACAACATAGCTGGTTAGTTTTTTATTTATTTTCTTTTAATTTGTCATTTTTGCTTTTATCCAATTATTTAGCATATTTAATTGTACTATCTTCTCTTCCTTCCTGTCCTCAGCCTGGCCCTGTTCTAATTTAATTAATTCCTCTTAAATTTGGCTGGCTTCCTACATATCTTTATTATTCCCGAAAATAGGACTATCCAGATTTTGCTCCGAGGGTCAAGAAAAACACTATTCAATTCAATGTCATTGTTATTCAGAAGTTTTATTTTAGATAATTTTTCATACTAAGATATAGTATATCTACTAATTAACTAACTATCTTACCATGACACCGTTTCTCACCTCATTCACATTCATACATCTCATACAAGCTCACCGATTGTTGAGGCTTCTAACAGAACCATCCTCCAGTATCTGGTTTACCTGGTCGTGCCAAGTCTTCTAATTCTGGTACCATCAACACTTGCGTCATATATCTTTCTTATCATTTTCTCCTCATTCATCCGTTTCATATGACCAAACCACCTAAGTGATCCTTTCTTAATCTTAGTCATTATACTAACGTCAGCTCTACATTCTTTCCTTATTTCTTCATTATTTACTCTGTCATAAATGGATCTGCCACATACACGCCTAAGTGATCTCATTTCCACTGCATTCTGTCTACTTTCGTTCCTCTTCTGCCAGCTCCAGGTCTCACTTCCATACATCAGTGTCAGTACCAAGATTCCATTGTACACCGCTAGTCTTGCCTCGATTGACAAGTTCCCGTTAGATATAATTCCATTCAAATCATCGTTCACTTTATTCCCTCCTTTCGATATCATTCTCAGTCTTTTCGTTTCTATCAAACATACTTCCCAAATACACAAACTGATATGTCAATTCATTGTAAATAGATTTTTAAAAAAGCCTTTAAACATTTATGTACATATAATATGCATTTTTGAAACAACAATAAGTTATAAATGCGATGATTAATTACCGTCTACCTAGATATGGCACCAGGCGGCATCCTGGCCCCGCCCCCCAGTCCCCTGCCCGGTCAGCAGACTAACGCACCTGATGAAGATTCGGGTGTTACCTCCCTACGCCCTACTCGTCCTGAAGGTTTCTGCTCTGAGCTGATCTTATGGCGGGTGGATGCAGTGGGCCCACTCAGCCGCTCAGGTGGAGTAGGAGAATTGGCCCGGATCAATTCGCCGCACCCATCTGCCTTCAGTAATGTTGCGTGGATACCCACGCTACTACCCAGGTTTGTAAATTTTGTTACATTGTGTTTTTCTTTTTTAGAAGAGTTGAATCTTTGGAGACACTTTTCGCATACTGCACCTTTAAACAAAATTCTTGAAAATTTTGGTTTTATTTGCAGTACAACATTGGGAAACCTTTCCAATTCACCATCAGCCTGTTTCGTTGCTAGTGATGGAGAAAGCCTTCGGGTTTACCAAGCCGTTATTGATGCAAGAACTCTGTTGGCAGAAGTTGCAAGCTCTGAACGGCGGTTCCGGAACGCTAACATGGTTGTGAGTACTCATTTATGACTATGTATTTAAATTGAATAATTAAATAAGTCTTATATCTGTTTTCATCTAAGTACTTTGTGAACCAAACTATCAAATCGATATCTGATATGTAATGTTTGCATTATTTATTCGATATAAATGAAAACCTAATAAACCAAACAATATTTTAAAGTTTATTTTATATTTCTATGGAGAAGTGAAAAACTAAAAAGCAAATTTGGAAAACATTGCACTGCACACCCTGTTAGGGAAATTATGTTCCTAATCCCGATATAGATCCCTTCCAACTTCCAGACACATACGTGTCACTACTTACTCGCCCATCAACGCGGCGCAATCAGTGCTAATTTGGTCGCCGTACGGTAAACAATACAATCTGTGTATCTTTTCGCATAAGCGTCGGTCACCTATCTACACCAAGAAATACTTTGCAAAGTGGCTGACGGTACTTTCTACATCAATTTCGAGTGTCTTAAAAAGTGACTCCCAGCATCCGTCGAGGGATTCTTCATTATTAAGCTTGGAGAGAGAGTACTGTGTCGTCCTGTTTCTCCCTCCACATTTTTTCGATACAGTCCACTTGACCATCCCTAACACACCACTTCTTTGAATGTTTCTTTCTGCTTCCAGGATTCTATGGTGTCTATCTCTACTGAGTCATCTGCTGAGAATGTTATTCATCAAACTCCACTCCATGACCGTATTAAGATCGTCAGCCAGCAGTCAACCGCGAGGCCCGGCTGCGTCATTCGCTTGGACGCCATTGCTGATGCTACTCACGATTGGCAGAACACACAACTGCTGCACGTTTTCCAGGAACAACTTATTACTGGTATGTCACACGTCTTCTTAACAATGTTTTTGTAATATCATCCAAAAGTTCTGGTTTAAATTGAACTTAATAACATTTTTTAATATTTCAGTAAAACCCAATTTAAATATGAATTAAATGTATTAATTATAAAGATATACATACAAAATCAATATTATCGAAAAATAAAAACATTGTTGTTGCGCTACCGGGATAATAATATATCGATAATATTGATTTTGTATGTATATCTTTATAATTAATACATTTAATTCATATTTAAAATATCACAGAACTATGTTCTGAATAATTACAACTTCACAATAGGAATGTGTTCTCCTAAAAAAAAAAAAAACCCAATTTATTTGAAATTCAATGTTATTTGAAAATTTTCAAACACTTCAAAACACTTAAATTGTCAGTTACATACATAATCAACCCCGGTATCTCGTAGGAAATATTTTTCAGGCCCTTGCGTCATAAATCTATACATTTTTACATCACATAATTCAGTAAGAATGCAGTACTAATGGCGAATTATGAACAAGAACTACAGAGTCTAGTGAGTAGAATGTACGATGTATGCAAGGAAAGCGATCTCATGGTGAATGTTAACAAGTCGAAAGTGATGGTATTCAAGAGGGAGGAAAGCAAGACTTTGTGCTAAATACTTGTAGGTAATGAATGTTTGGAACAAGTAGATGAGTTTGTGTATTTGGGAAGTATGTTAGATAGAAACGGAAAGGCTGAGAATGATATTGAAACGAGGGTGACTGCAGGAAATAAAGTGAATGGCGTTTTGAATGGAATTATACCAAAGGGAATTTGTCAACTGAGGCAAAACTAGCGGTGCACAATGGAGTCCTGGTACCGACACTGTTGTATGGAAGTGAGGCCTGGAGCTGGCAGAAGAGGAACGAAAGTAGACCGAATGCAGTGGAAATGAGATTACGTAGGCGTATATGTGGCAAATCTATTTATGACAGAGTAAAGAATGTAAAGCTGATGTTAGTATAGTGAGTAAGATTAATAAAGGATCACTTGGTTTGGTCATATGGAATGGATGAATGAGGAGAGAAGGTAAGAAAGATATATGATGCAAATGTTGATGGATAATAGAGGACATCTGCGGAAGACTTGGCACGGCCAGGTAAACCAGATAATGTAGGATGTTCTGTTAGAAGTTCTATCCTCTCTGCCTGCCCCTGCGGCTAATGCGCCTGGCTTTTTGACTGCGCGCACCCGTGTGAAGCATTCTTTATGTATTTTGCGATACCTGCCGTCGCAACGCTCATCTGAGGAGAGTCTGAGAATAGAACTTAAAGTTTAAAAAAAATTGTATTCCCGCACCGCAGTGCTGTTCTGTAAAATCTTTTCTGCTTCTCTCTTAAAGAATTACAACTCAAATGAAGAAATAAATGGTGTAATTTTTTTTTTACTTTTGGTCTGTGTTTTAAGTTTGCAAAACGGCTCTACAGCTGTTTATATTTATTTAAAATTTGTACCTCTTAACAAACAATATATGTATGTACATACATATAAATTTTCAACCAAAAATTTTCTTTCAATCAATACATAATAGGTTAATCAATCAAAGTTAAAATATATGTAGTATTGTTTCACGTCAGTAATTTGTTGCAGTAATTTTTTAACAGTGACAGTGATAATTGTCAGAAAATTTACCATTACGTCATAGATAAGAAAGTCGCTGCACCACGTGACAGCGCACACAGATGCTGGTAATTTTGTGTTGCCAGATTTCTTCTTTATCCAAATGACAGGATTTTCAGTAATATTATATATAATAATATATCGACGACAAACGTATTGCACGTGCTGATTCCACACTTTTAAAATACCAGAACTAAAATAACATTTACAATTTGATTCCAGCCGGTACGGAGTGTTATCAGGATCTATCGTGCAATACACATATATTTACTATTGTACCCTTATTTCGCGATACTTATTTGTGACTAATTAAAGTGAATAGGATATTATTTTTTAGTTATTAAGCGCGTTTTCCTATAAAAATACAGTGAGTGCTTTTTTCACTTTTTTTCATCTCAAAACCGTATGAAATCGCAGTCGATGGACGCTTATGATAAAATAGATGCTTAAATTTTTTTAGTTATACCAACGTTTTCATGGTTTTTTCGTAAAAATAAAATTCAGAAAAAGCTAGCCTGTTAATTTTAAGAATTTGGCGCCAATAGGTGGTACGATGCTGTTTCACCTAGGACTTTTTTTGGGCAGCTAACAGGTTAATTGGTTGAAATTACTATATATTCTGTAAGTTAATGCACACCGGTGTATTGTACCTACGAATTAACCAGCTTACCAATGTTTTAATAAAGAACGCTCGGATAATGCACATTCCATTCTATCCATACCACTTGTTTAGGTAGATACCTTGCTGTTGAGTAATATAAATATATACTCAATATAAAAAAATATCCTAAATTATTTGTAAGTTTTAAACAATTTAGCTGTCGTTAGAAATGAATAATTCCTGTGATTTTTTCTTTTTTTCTTGATTTGTCCTTTTTTTGTGATTTTGATGTCCTTTTTTGTGATTTTTGATATATTAAAATATAAAAATTATTAAATTATTGATTTATGACACAGATATATCTGCTGCCAAATAAAATTATGTTTTTGTTGTTTGTATTTAGAACATATTTCTTAATTATTTGTCACGTTGCAGGAGAGCGTATAATACAAAGTAATGTAGAACCACATGTGGAAGGTCATACTGGTCACCAACGAGCACCGAGTCTGATGGAATCAGAATTGGACGCGATGGTCGACCTACAGCAAGCGTCAGTGTTCGAGGAACCCTTCTACATTGTGGTGTTAGAGAGGACCCCCAATGGAACTACTGTGCATATGTGGAGGCTAGTCATCGCATCTCAGCCGGATTCTACTGGTGATTAATATGAGTACTTTCATAATAATAACCCCAAATTACTAACCTGAAATGGGCATTTGATGTTGTTTTTCTTATTTATCCAACATAAAATAAACCTTTATTAATTCATTGTTAATTTCGATTCCAGTTGATGTCCTGACTGGTAGCATGATGTATGTCCCTGACAGCGCCCTCATCCAGGATGCAGATGAAGCTGATGGAGAAGGAGGAAGAAAGAGATCTGTATCCTTAGCTGACGCTGATGCTATCACCCTCACCCCACCATCTTCTCATGTTGTCATCACAACTACTAAAGTAAACAGTTTCATTTTATGTTGCTTACATAAATGTATGTATATAGTGGAACCTGAATTTTGCATTATCCTGCAATTTACGTCAGTTTCATATTCTTTCCAATGCTGAAATTAGTTGTGATATATGATAATGATATATAGTGAGGGTGTAGAACGGCGTTCTTTCCTCTTCACCGGCTAGTCAGTGGAGAACCGCGGGTTCCCACTTGGTTTGTCAACCCACCTTGGTTTGTCACATTCTGCCTTCATCCTAAACTGGGAAAATTTATTAATACTACTTGGGAGAGATAAATGAAAAGATGTTTAACGTTAACTAATAGAATCTAATCAAAAAAAGGAACACAATTAAAATCTCATTCCCTGTAAAGATTATTCACCATGCGATTGGATTAAAACAAATTATAGTAAATTGTGATTGAATAATATCTAAGTATTTACCCTTCGGTTACATGTTAGATGCTCACGGTTATATCTTGGATTCGCTGGCTGAACAACAGTGAACTGCATAATTTGACAGCTCTGAGCGATAAAAAAAATGAACCATAGATGGTGACCGTTTTTATAATATTTAAAACAGATCACGTTACCAACATGAGTGCGTTATTCGTGAGCATGAGGTACTTGACATTAAAACTAGTGATTGCAATTTCGAATTGTAATATCACAATATATATGATAGATATATAAGAAAAGAAAAGATTCCATCATTTTATGTGGACAAAATGTCAAAAGTAAAACTGTACGCTTCAATTGCATTTTTAAAATTTTGAATTATGTCGTGATGAAATGTATTAATTTATGATGTGAGAAAATTTAGTAACTTGTGTACAATTTATCATTTGAGTTGTGAAATATTAGAATAATTTTGAATAACACCAAATTAGCAAGGCTTTATACATGGATGCATTTTATAAAAATAATGTTGCTCACTCACTAACCTTATTGTTGTAACATTATTTAGACTTTTGTAAAGATTTTTTTTTTTCATTAAGTAGTTGCATGATAAAGCATTATTCTAATTATTAAAGTACTTACCTCGATTAGCTTCTCTGTTTGATTTAGGAAAGGAAATGGATTCAATCGTTATTTCATACATTGAAATTTTTTGAAATTTCAGGTGTGCTCTTGTGAACTACCACTGCCTCCCGGTGTAGAAGTTATCCACGCCAGTCCAGCTGCCGGGCATCTAAGTTCAGCTTCCATATATCCTGCTTGCTTCGCACCTTACATTATCACCACTGCCTGTTCTGACAGTACCATCAGGTTAGATAGACTTTTCATTAATTTGTTATTTGTATTCTTCTGTGACCTTTAATCGGAGCCATCTTCTGCATATGGGAATGTAAAATAATTTCTCATACTTGTATATATTAGAAAAATTATCTTTGGACAAAATTTTACTTATACTCCCTGATTATTTTACTTATACTATCAACGTTAACCATCAATGTCTCGCCGACCACTGTGCCATATACATTTTGATTTATGAAACTAAACTGGTTACTTACAGATTAACATTAAATGTCACAAGATATTGTTGATGAAATTAATAATAAACATATCACTCTAATAGCTCATTTTTTAATGTATTATTTTAAAAGAAATCAATATATCAAAGAAAAATACATTAATATTTCTATGCTTATAAAATAAATAAATTTTTAACAGTAGATTGATATTTTATGCCTAACTATCAGAGACTCGTCTCGAAAACATGACTTACTACAGTAAAAACTCGTTATTGCGAAATTCATGGGACCAAAAAATAAAAAATTCGTAACAATGAATTCCCACATATAGCGAAATATATAAATTAAAATTCCTAATATATGGATATTCCGCGCGCGCCGTAGAAATAAATTATCAGTTTAATATGGAATATAACATAAGGCATTCTGCAAACAAAGGAGGATTTTCTGTATAAAGAAAACTCTGAATAATCTATTTAGTTTTGTTGTTTCAACAGATAGGCAAATGGATAATAATTAAGAAATTAAATTAAAAACATTTTACGAAACAATATAACCTAAAATTCAGCGATATTTTTGAAAATTCCAAAATGTCATGCAAATATAAAATAGCAATAAATTTAAACTGTGTTTAATTGTAGAGCCGCTACAAGCATTGAGATTGAGAGTTTCGCAACGGTCAATCGATCTTCCTATTTATTTAAATCGTAGAGAAGAGACGAATGCCGAATTATAGTTTTTTGTCAAGGGTTACAATTTTGCAGGAATTATCATGACTGAAGCCATTTTAGGGTTCCACGGAATATAAAAAAATATACTTTAAAGAATAAATTACGGAATATTAGTACATATAAATGTAGGCACACGAAAACAATTGTCAAATAAACACATTAACGAAAATGTCGAGCGCAAAATTATTGTTCATTGGAATCGATGTAAATGTTCAGTTATATTGTAAAAAGTGACATAAGTTGACGATGATAATGAAGATCAAAGATAATAATGCGCAGAATTATAGGCATCTCGAGCATTGTGGGTGATGCCATACACAAAGACCGACGCGCGCGTGCTTTAAAGTGTGATGTGCCAATCGCGATTTCAGGGGTTTTTTTATTTTCTCCAGCTGGAATTTCATTTCCATTTTTAGAAGTGTGGGAAGGGTGCTATTCTAACCTACTTTGACAATCGGCAATAAATCCAACCTTGGACAACGTGGAGATTATGCCAAATGGCTTTATAAGGGCCTATTATGATCCCAACGAGAAGTTTTACAAGGGTGCAGCGGGCCGCCTATGTCGACCGGTCCGCTGCGCCCAGGCAATAAAACAATTGACAAACATGAGCGTAAACGGCCGAAATATATTTTGAAATATTTTCATTCTAAAATAAGTTTTTTCATTATATATTTACATAAATGTATCGGTATTTTTTTGTATGTGACAAAAATTTTTCATTATACACATTAATGAAATTTCATTATATAAATTAATTTTTATATGAAAGATTGATTGTAAGAAATTAATTTTGGACAAAATTGATCGTAAGGAATTAATTTTGATTTTTTTTTCGATATATGTCATTTTTTGATATAGCGGTGTTCGTTTTAACGAGGCTTTACAGTATCTGTTGTTAATACTAATTGTATGCAGAGTAGAATGCCGTGTACGTGCATCATCCTATAGATTTCAATAATGTATTAATTAATTCCTTTCAGATTTTGGAAATGTGATGTTCAGAAGAATGATTCAGGAAAATTAGACTACAGTTGGCGAGAATGGGAAATGATTAACAAAGACCAAGAATCAGTTATAGATATTTCAGGTATTTTTCCTTTTTACTTTGTTAAATTTCATAATTATTTAGGTGTATCTAAGAGAACCTTTAAAATATATTATTATCGAAATATTTATTAATCCCTCACACATTTGCCAATCCGTTAGGAACTCTATTTTTATTTAAATGTATCATTTGGATCTTTTGTTTTTAGGTCAGCCACTCAACATCAGCGCTGCGTACTCGGGGAGAATAGCCTGCGCCTACAAGCACGGGCGCTCCTTTACTCGGCCCGGAAAGCACGGACCGGATGGACCAGACCCTGCTAGATACGTCAATCTCTGCGTCGCTGTGTATGAGTGTGAAAGTACTGGTGGATCTGAATGGCTGCTTGAAGATACCATACACCTCAGAAACATTCACCTACCGAGAGTAAGGGTGGACCCTCATTTAGATCTCAGTTACCTGTATGATACAAGGTTCTTGCAGAAGAAACAGAGGCTTACACAGGTGATTTTATTGTTCATTTGTTTGATACTAATGTGGTTACATACAGACACTGGAAGCACCCACCCATTCCCAGAACCATTATAAGAGTTTGCACTCCCTTATCGGTTTCACACAACAAATTATGCTATTTAAACTGCAAAGTTTAATATGAAAAAAACAGATAAGTAATTAGCAAAGGTTGTAATTATTTAAAACTTCCAGCATCCCCTCAAGGTTGCATTCTTAAATTTATTTAGATACAATACAAATGTATTTACAATAACTCAGTATACATAAATAACTTACATGCAGTAAAAGTCTGTTAATTAAAACAATGATAATTTACAATTGATGTTAGCTATAAGGGGGAAATTTTTTTTTCTTGATAATGATTATGGTAATGATTGATGTGTATTTAATTTTAGAAAATACAATATTCATTACCATAATTCACAATAATTGTTGTGCCAAAATTAATTTAACCATTATAAAATCTTCCTATAATTCTTAATTTTATTACACATTCAAACATTTCAAATAAGAAAACAAATGGCATTATTCATCAATCTGCAAAATATATATGTATGTACATATATAGAAGACATTATTAAACTGTTCAAAGGTTTTTGGTGAAACTTTGTGGAGTTCTATGATTATTTTGTAAACTGAGTTTAACCACCTACGTTAACTTCAAACACACCATATATTACTGTCTGAAAGTGTTTTTAATTTTAGTTGAATTATAATATTGTTAATTCTCAAAAACGTTCTATCGTTTAACATAATAAAAATATAGTGGAATAAAACAATGTTTTAACTCAATTTACAAAATAGACATTATTTATTTCTTTATATTAATTTTTCTTTTCATATTTAAGGTTCTCCAAACCCTTTCGCATGAAGACCTCCGATCACCTCGTAACGGAGAAAACAATCTTAGTTCCGATTCCACTAAAGGTCTGCTAGCCGTTCCATCGTTTAGTACGTTGCAGTCATTGAGGAAAAGTATTACAGAAAATGGCAATACTTGCCCTCTGACCCAGAAACACTTGGTGCAGCTCGACTGGGTTTCTAAAGAAGATGGATCCCACATATTGACGGTCGCTGTCGGGTCCAAAGTTCTTCTGTTCACTCCAGTTTCCAGTGATTTGGCACAGGCTAATATGAAGGTTAGTTTCAATATTCCATAAAATTGTTATTTGATCTGAATCATTTATGTTACATGTAATACCACTTTCAACGATTTTCATGTAAGAGACATTTATTTAGATAATTATGATGCTTTTTTACAAAAATTCATAATAATTGCCTTCCGAAAATATTGTTGATCGTAAAAACTTAATTTTAAAATCTAAAAATGCTTCATAATATGTAAAAACATCAAATCTATTTCCTCTTAAGTCATACAAAATTTGGTACATACTTATAAATTATTTATCATTTTGAAGGTAAAGAACATTCAAGTTGTATAGATTTGGTTATTCACACTTTTCACGTCAGTGCTCAGTTAGAGTTTTCTGTGGCTGGCTGCGTCCTGCATAACTACATTAAATTCAACTGCCAGCTGTACGCATGATATGTCAGTTTACACTTGTAATTGCTTTTATTTTTCATAAAACTTTTATAATAATAATATTAATTGACAATCACAATAAAGCATTTGTAGGTGTAGTTTCAGTCGAAGACCTCAATTATTAAACTAATAATGTTATCTGTTTTTGAAATCCAGGCCATGAAAGAATCGATGACCGTCAACCGTCCCATTCTACGTAAAGCTTCTTCCCTCGCAGCACCACACTTCCAGGAAGAGATCCGTTGGCGCAAGCTGCGGTCCATCGAACTCCGCACGGCAGATGGCTTGCCGCCGCTTCCCATGCAGATTTCCTGGGTCCGAGACGGAATCCTGGTGGTAGGGATGGACTCGGAAATGCATGTTTATTCGCAATGGAAACCGGAACCGAACAATTGCGCTTCAGCGACCTCTCATCACTTTTTGCACCAAGTAAGATTTATTTTTCAATATTATTATTGGTGGAGAAATCACATTGAAAATGTACTTGTATAATTGAGGGTATTATTTAGTCGCAAAGTCAGCAACCTCCATTAATGTTTTCATCTAACTTAATATAGTTGTCTTCTCACACAGTTTTTACACATTATTAATGGTCAAACATAGCTCTTTTTGATGTAAATTGGTCATTCAAAATCGTGTTTGCTGCAAAATCAATCGCTTTAAACCCGCTATACAGGGATTAATTCATTCATAATAAGAAGTGCGTTAATAAATATTTTATTCTTCAAGTTTCTATTAGTTTTTCACATTTTTCTCCAAATTACAAATAAATAATTGTTGATATTGCAACTAGTACAGCAAGATACTTCTAACATTTTTCATTTATTATACGGTAAATGAAATCTGGATTTTATGTTTTCCCGCAATTTTTGTCAAAATTTGCTGGTCTCGTTTTAGTCTTGTACAATCGGGTATTAAATTATCCCTATATACAACACAAACAATAAAGGAAATGTCAACTATAGTAAGTAATTTGCAATTTTATTACCTAATAAGCTTGTAATTTTATATTGTTGGCAATATTGAAACCAAATAGAATATGGAGAAATGGTCTTGTATACAAAAACAAAGTAGATGGCTTTCAAATAATGGAACGATAGATGTATTAATTTGAAAAGTGTGACATATAGGTTTGAAAATTTGTCATCAATCCACTGTGTTGGTATAGCGTAATTGGATAATGCACGTTCCCCGGATTGGAAGAGATCCGGTTCGAATCTCGGTATCGATAACAATATTTTTCGATAAAATTGATTTTATATATACAGTAAAACCGCGATATAACGAAATCCAAGGGACCAAAAAATAAAAATTCGTTATAACGAATTCCCACATATAACGAAATAAAAAAAAAAAAAAAAAAAAAAAAAAAAAAATATCCTACTACATATATGTTACGCGCCGTCGCAAAAAAATGTTGCGCGGCTTCAAAAAAGATCGCAAATTCTGCAAACAAAGGAGGAGGAAGGCCATAGGGAACTGAATACATACATATTTTTAGTTGTTTGGTTAAATATTTTAATTGTGTTTAAATGTAGAGCCGCTTCAAACATAGTTTTGGGCATGAAACATAAAAAATAATTCAAAAATAAAAATTTTACAGTTGAATCGTGGCATTTTTATAAAATGAGTCGTATATAAATTACGAAGGTACTTACCGGTAACGGCTGCAACCACTTCAAAATATAATCGATAAAATTGTTCACTTAAAAATGATCTTTAACATTGTTCACTTAAAATAATCGTTTATTTTCCCTTGTTTAGTTTTAACATTTCTTTCACTGTCTCGTATAATTATTTTAGCCAATGCATCGCAGTGGGAAAATGCATCCACCGGTAATTCTGGTCTTCCCGATACGTATCGTTGGAGAACATCTAAGGCATGAAAAACTTCGGAAGTTGACGGTAACGAAGCAAATGAGATTTCATTGCTTTCCTCATTCAATGTGTCATTTTTGTCCTCATCACTCGTCTCAGATACCGTAATGCGAGGCGCGGGAACATACAAAGCAGACGTTATCACTTCATGGTCGTAAGAAATAAAATCATCGTAACTTGTAGATCTCAACAAAATTCTTTCACCCGTTGTTAAACTCGCTTGAGGGGCGTCAATTTCATCTACGGGCAGCGAAGAAAACCCGCACTTTTTAAAACAATTCGCGATTGTTGTAGATGTTACCGATTGCCATGCTATACTCATAGCTCGACATGCATCCAATACCGTCCATTTTCTTAAGTTTTCTACAGAACAGCCATTGTTTACCTGTATAATACAGGAATGCAATAAACTTTTTCTGTAATGGCTTTTGAAGTTCTGTATTATTCCCTGATCTAGCGGTTGGAGAGCACTCGTAGTATTAGGAGGTAGGAACAGAAATTCTATATTTGGCGCAACAATTTCCGGTGCGTAATGTGCTGAACAATTATCCAAAATCATCAATATTTTACGATCTTGTGCTGCCATTTTTCTCTGCATCGTAATAGCAAAGCTCTTAAATATTTCCCGCGTCATCCACGCTTTTTTATTATGGCAATAAGTAACAGCGGGAAAACTGCTAAAAGTAAGGCCTCTAAAGCATCGTGGTTTTTTATATTTTCCGATGACTGTGATCTTTACTTTATCGGATCCGTCCATATTTGTACATAACGCGGCCGTCAGGCGTTCCTTACTACGTTTTCCTCCATGACATCTCTCTCCTTTAAGAGCTAGTGTCCGATCTGGCATCATGTTATAAAACACACCAGTTTCATCTATGTTATAAACATTTTTTGCGTCGTATTTCTCCCAAATATGCCGATTGTTTGTTATCCAGCTCGAAACTTCTTCTTCATCAACTTTTTGGGAATCGCCACAAACCGCGAGGCAAACAATGTTGTGTCGCTTTTTAAAGCGATCTAACCACCCATTAGATGCCTTAAAATCAATTCCCATCTGATGAGCCAACGACTTTGCTTTCTCAATAAGCATTAAACCAGAAGTAGATATATTCGCTGATCGGATTTGGGAGAAATACTCGAACAGTTTTTCTTCCAATTCTTCATATTTGGCAGGCCGTACACGCTGTTGGGAACCGCTCGCCTTACATCTATCAAACGCATCTTCAATCTTCTTCCGATTTTTTAAAATTGTGGAGAGAGACGAAACCGGAATACCATATTTTACGGCTATCTTGCCTTTACTGTCCACTTTGTTGTCGATGTCTTTCAATATCATTATTTTTTGTGCCATGGTTAAAGTTTTGCGGGAATTATCACGTACTGAAGCCATTTTAAGGTTTCACAAAATATTATGAAATGTACTTTAAATAATAAATTACACTACACTAGTATGCATAGCAGTAAACACACGAAAACAATAGTTAATAGAAACACAAAAAATAGTCCATAAAGTATTTTAAAGAATTATTTGTATTATTGACGAGTTCACACGAAAACAATTGTCAAACGAAAATGAATTTATGTAAATATTCAGTTCGGTCATGCAATAATCGCGTTAAAAACGGAACAAACTTAACTCTACAGACCTTACACTGAGACTGATATTCCCAATAAGTACATACTGCAACATTCTGCGTATTCCTGTTAATTTTTGTATTTTCCAGCTGTCTGGGTCTGGGATTGCAATACATATTAGAGGCGTATGCGTACGTAAAACATGTCCAAGTGAACGCCGCAAGAATTATGTCAAATGGTTTTATGGGACTATGAACCTACTATGAACCCAAGAAAAAGTTTGAATTGCCAAAATTTGACGCCAAAAAGGCCATTAAACCGTTCGCATACGGCAGATGCAGCGGCGCGGCTTTGTAAGTGCGAAATAATATTTTCATCTTTTATCATTTTTTTATTTCGTTATAAATTTACGTAAATGTATTGGCATTTTTTCGTACGGGACAAAAATGATTTCGTTATAAATATTAACGGGATTTCGTTATATATATGCATTTTTGTATGAAAAATTGGTTTTAGGGACTAAATTTCGATTTTTTTTTCGATATACGTCATTTTTCGCTATATCGGGGTTCGTTATATCGCGGTTTTACTGTATTTGAATAATTACAACTTCACAATAAGTAATAATAAAATAATTGTATACAAGTGTTTAAAAGTCTGCTATTGACACAAAAGTTTTCACATAAGTACTTTTAATCATTTTATACCAAATGTATGATAACCCTCAATTTACATTTTCACTCTTCAGAAAAGTGTAATATGTGTGTACATATTACACTTTTATTTTTAATATGATGCATAAATTTAAATGTGTGAAATAGTGAGCATTTCACTTTTAAAACCTATACAAGTTTAATTTTTTCAATCGGTTTCTATTTTAATTTAGGAATCTGAAGACGGACCCGATACGCGCGATCTACGTGATGAAGACCTCCGTCCAAGTGGAGAGAGCAGGAGGAGACTGGCTAACGTTTCATCCATGCCGCATCTGTCCCGCGTCTCCTCCATAAACTTGCAGCTGATGGACCGTGAAGCCAAAAGGCGCAAGCCAAACCAGTCCACCTCCACTGACCAGCAGGTGTTACTTTTGTTTTTTCTGATATTATTCTACACCTCTTTCACACCACATTTCTTAGGTGTGATACCACAAAGGAACATATGAACACAATATGTACATGCAATACTTCATTCGCCCTAACATGTCAAATTATTATGCGTTTGTGTTACAGCGTTTTCTGAAATGTTGGCAAAAAAGACATCACTCAAATACTCTCGAGAAGAAAAGATCTGTGCAATGCTTGTAAGAAAAAAGTTAAAGCTGGTGTGAAAGAAAGGACAAAGCGGTTGAAAAGAGAGGAAGGGGTGAAAATGACAGAATTTCCGGGAAAAATAAAAAATTTCCAGAAGGCAGTCACGAGGTTTTACTGTATAAAGACCACACAAAATGTTTTATAACTTGCACAAGCGTTCTTTAGATTTTTTCTGTGAATTCTCTTAATCAAAAGTCTATTCTAGCAGTATAAAGCTTATCTAAAATAAAGATCATCATTTCTACTCCAAAAATTTAATGTACCATGTAATATTTGTATATTTATATTTAGTACTATGTATCTTTTTTTCTTTCAGCCCCTGTTGGATTATATGCCTGATTATGGATTATTTGAGGCTTCACGGATGGCTTGTCCGGTCCTTCCACAGTACCACCCCAAGCAACTGATGGAACTTCTCAATAGTGGAAAGATCAGATGGGTCAAAGCTATTTTGGCTCATTTGGTCAGGTTAGTAATCATTATAACGTTTTAATTTAATTTCTTTTACCTGTAATATTATTTTACCCTATTTAATAATTTACAGATACAGTGAACTATTGATTATCTGGGGTGGTTGGGAAAAAAATTCACCTGGATAGTTTTGTATCAAAAAATTTTTTTTTTTACAATCAAGTGTGATGTGGCCCACAAGCTTTGCCTCAAAAGTAAACACTGAATAAGCGCAGTCAAAGATAGCTCCAACCACCAAATAATTATATATAATTTTTTATGTTAGTGAATTTTGACTTTTGTTTGGTGACGTGTTTGCAATTTTGCCAGTTTTATTTTCTGTCAATAATAAAGTGAGTATTTGTTTGCAATATATTTAACTTCGGATAAGTCATTCGAAAATATGCGTGATTGAGATGATTTTAATTGCAACATAATATTTAATAATAAGGTTTTTTCTTTACGGGTCTATACATGTGTTCCGGGAGCCTGTACTATTTTTACATCTACACATTCAGTTTTACCGGCACATGTAGGCCGCTGCATAATTACATTGTAGTATATGGGACCTTCAAATATTAAAAAAAAAAAGATATTAAATAATGTTATGAAATGCTATTAAAAAATTCTTAATATTTACTGTTCCAGTTAATCTGCAATCCAGTAAATGAGACCCCGGATAATCAAGAGTATACTGTAATTTCAAAGCATCCAAAGCAAATCTATAATGAATGTATAAAAATTTGTCCTTTTTAATTTATTTTTATTTTGTTAATATGTAGTTTTTAATGGTAAATTGCTCGAAATTCAGTTGCTCAATGGCAATAAATTGTTAATAACAGAAGAATAATCGGAATGCACTTGGATTTTGAAAAAAAAAATTCAAATAATTGAGATTTGAGCAATTAATTTCGAACCTTTACCTAGAATCGTTTTGAATGCAGATGTCTCGGAGGCTCCCTAAATTCCCGCAGCTCGGCTGGCGACGATGACAGCATCACGAGACAGGTAAGTTCCCCGAAACACTTCCGCTCTAGGCATGAAATGACTGGCTTCATTACATATCTGCACCTTGTGATTATTGTTAGAATCCATGCCTTAATGTCTACTATAAGTATCTTTCAAATTAAATCTAGCACCATCTTTCTAACACTTCTTATACAATAACGAGTCTTCATATCTTGTACTCTATGTGATGTTTTCTAGTACAGACCGCTTGTTCGTGGAATCTTTGTTTGAAGCCGGCTAAATTAGTTAAGCTTCTTACTTCTTGACGATAGTGGATCTATTGTGATATTTAAAACTTTGTTAGAATTTTAGGTCAGATTTCGTAAAAGGAATAGAATAGCGTAATGCATTCTGATTTTCTGTTGTTAGAACTTCACTCTCTTCATTAACTCCACGTAAGTTATTTTTATCACTTTAAATTCAAAACATTTGACTTACAAGAAAAAAAAAAACATTTAAGTTCTGCGATACGTTGTGAACCTCAAGATATATAATGTACTCTGTTGTGACATGAGAAAATTATGATTCTTATATTTATTAATGAAATGACAATTTTTTATGTATTTTTTAGAAAATATGCATCAATAAAAAAATGTTTTTTTAAAAATAAATATCGAATAATATAATATAAATATCGTTCTACTCAATTTGCAAGATTTAATGAGAACAATTTATTATGATGCAGTAATTGAACTATTTGATGCGGAAGAGTCAGAAACAAATTTGATATCTAAACAATTATGTTTGACAGGAGTTAATGCAGTACAGTAAAACCGCGATATAACGAAACCCGATATAGCGAAAAATGACGTATATCGAAAAAAAAATCGAAATTTAGTCCCTAAAACCAATTTTTCATACAAAAATGCATTTATATAACGAAATCCCGTTAATATTTATAACAAAATCATTTTTGTCCCGTACGAAAAAATGCCAATACATTTACGTAAATTTATAACGAAATAAAAAAATGATAAAATATGAAAATATTATTTCGCACTTACAAAGCCGCGCCGCTGCATCTGCCGTATGCGAACGGTTTAATGGCCTTTTCGGCGGTGCGCGGCGGTCTGCCGACAAGGTAGTAAAACAATTCAAACTTCTTGGGTTCATAGTATCATATTTTGAAGTGGTTGCCGCCGTTACCGGTAAGTACCTTCGTAATTTATATACGACTCATTTTATAAAAATGCCGCGATTCAACTGTCAAATTTTTATTTTTGAATTATTTTTTATGTTTCATGCCCAAAACTATGTTTGAAGCGGCTCTACATTTAAACACAATTAAAATATTGTTTTGTGTTTGCAATATTCTGGAATTTACAAAAATATCTTCCAATTGGTGTTGAATAGGTTCTGTTCTTAATTTAATTCCTTTGATTATCCATTTGCTTATCTGTTTTAATAACAAAACTACTAAAAATATGTAGGTATTCAGTTCCCTATGGCCTTCTTCCTCCTTTGTTTGCAGAATTTGCGATCTTTTTTGAAGCCGCGCAACATTTTTTTGCGACGGCGCGTAACATATACAGTAAAACCGCGATATAACGAAACCCGATATAGCGAAAAATGACGTATATCGAAAAAAAAATCGAAATTTAGTCCCTAAAACCAATTTTTCATACAAAAATGCATTTATATAACGAAATCCCGTTAATATTTATAACAAAATCATTTTTGTCCCGTACGAAAAAATGCCAATACATTTACGTAAATTTATAACGAAATAAAAAAATGTTAAAAGATGAAAATATTATTTCGCACTTACAAAGCCGCGCCGCTGCATCTGCCGTATGCGAACGGTTTAATGGCCTTTTCGGCGGTGCGCGGCGGTCTGCCGACAAGGTAGTAAAACAATTCAAACTTCTTCTTGGGTTCATAGTATCATATTTTGAAGTGGTTGCCGCCGTTACCGGTAAGTACCTTCGTAATTTATATACGACTCATTTTATAAAAATGCCGCGATTCAACTGTCAAATTTTTATTTTTGTATTATTTTTTATGTTTCATGCCCAAAACTATGTTTGAAGCGGCTCTACATTTAAACACAATTAAAATATTGTTTTGTGTTTGTAATATTCTGGAATTTACAAAAATATCTTCCAATTGGTGTTGAATAGGTTCTGTTCTTAATTTAATTCCTTTGATTATCCATTTGCTTATCTGTTTTAATAACAAAACTGCTAAAAATATGTAGGTATTCAGTTCCCTATGGCCTTCTTCCTCCTTTGTTTGCAGAATTTGCGATCTTTTTTGAAGCCGCGCAACATTTTTTTGCGACGGCGCGTAACATATAGTAGGATTTTATTTTATTTATTTCGTTATATGTGGGAATTCGTTATTACGAATTTTTATTTTTTGGGCCCTTGGATTTCGTTATATCGCGGTTTTACTGTACTAAGGATTTTTTAAGTAATTATCATATTTTATGGGCAATAATTTTCCTTATTTAATTAATCAAATGTTTTTAAATGTGTATGTAACGTGTGCATTTAATGATAAATCCAATTCTAATAATGAATCTGATCAATTGTTTAAACATGATAACTTATATTTCCATAAAGATTGTTGGAGCAGATTAGGACATAAATAAATCTAGTCAGGGAAAGGCTTGGATAATTACTCTATAAATCATTCTTCTATTTATTTTATTCAGAAAACACACAGTTTATCAGTAAATACAAAAATCATAATTAAAGCTAAACAATAATCAAACCAGTTACAGTAAAACCGCGATATAACGAAACCCGATATAGCGAAAAATGACGTATATCGAAAAAAAAATCGAAATTTAGTCCCTAAAACCAATTTTTCATACAAAAATGCATTTATATAACGAAATCCCGTTAATATTTATAACAAAATCATTTTTGTCCCGTACGAAAAAATGCCAATACATTTACGTAAATTTATAACGAAATAAAAAAATGTTAAAAGATGAAAATATTATTTCGCACTTCAAAGCCGCGCCGCTGCATCTGCCGTATGCGAACGGAAACGCCGCGCACAGCCTTTTCGGCGGTGCGCGGCGGTCTGCCGACAAGGTAGTAAAACAATTCAAACTTCTTCTTGGGTTCATAGTATCATATTTTGAAGTGGTTGCCGCCGTTACCGGTAAGTACCTTCGTCATTTATATACGACTCATTTTATAAAAATGCCGCGATTCAACTGTCAAATTTTTATTTTTGAATTATTTTTTATGTTTCATGCCCAAAACTATGTTTGAAGCGGCTCTACATTTAAACACAATTAAAATATTGTTTTGTGTTTGCAATATTCTGGAATTTACAAAAATATCTTCCAATTAGTGTTGAATAGGTTCTGTTCTTAATTTAATTCCTTTGATTATCCATTTGCTTATCTGTTTTAATAACAAAACTACTAAAAATATGTAGGTATTCAGTTCCCTATGGCCTTTTTCCTTCTTTGTTTGCAGAATTTGCGATCTTTTTTGAAGCCGCGCGACATTTTTTGCGACGGCGCGTAACATATAGTAGGATTTTTTTTATTTATTTCGTTATATGTGGGAATTCGTTATTACGAATTTTTATTTTTTGGTCCCTTGGATTTCGTTATATCGCGGTTTTACTGTATATGTTTTCTCAGAAGATACAATATACTTTGGTTTCTTTTTTGTTTTTTTTTTTAAATTTCAAATTAATGAGATTTCACAGTATATGTTATGAAAATGGCGTCTCATATAATATGTAATATGAATAAACCAGCATTATTCAACAATAACATTCATTTTTCATATTTATTCAAGAAAATATAATGGGTAATTTCTAGTTGAATTTTTTCAAATATTAAAAGTTTTTTAATCCTTTGACATTCTTTCTGCATCGATCAGTTCAATTATTGAAGTATGTTTCCGATTGTAATGGATAAAGTCATGTCAGCTTATACGTGGAGAATTTTGAAATTATATGTTACAATGTTTTAGATTAAATGTTATATTAAAGAAAGATTAAATGTTATATTAAATTATATTGTATTTTTATTTTTTTGATTTTATCTGAGATTATTTGATATTAATCCATTGTTGTGATTTTTGCACGATTTGAATCAATTTTCACTCTCAGCAATGCACAATACATACATAAAACTTATTATCAGAATGCTCTTGTAATTGTATAATCCATTCTATATTCGACTCATTTGATTTATTGAATTGCGTTACTTATATCTGATACTAAATTTGCAAATTTTTAAATATAACATTTTTTTTTTCAAATTATATTTTTATTTTATTTGCATGTAAAAATTGGTAAAAATAAACTTTTAAAACATATGTATCATTATGAGAAAAATCTAGTATTTTAAAGATAGCTGCGTTAATTTAAAATAAAAGAAGAGCAATTTTCGCATTACGTAATACATTTTTTTTTTAATACTTTAGAATCTGAATATTTAATGTTTTCTTTACGCACTTCCATTGTCACTGCAGAAATTTAATAATTTTTTCTCATAATAATATCCTTGTGTACTATTTATTCCCTTACCTTTTTTGTTTGTCCAAAAGAGTTTCTCAAACACAACAGTTATTAGTTTGCTTTTTATATATCAGTGTATAAGCTTTAGCCAAACCTGCGCCAGCATATTTATAATTCCAACACTATTCTGTCTTTCACTCACTCTCTTACCTTTCATTATGGAAGATGTTCAGTAAAACAAGGAATCATAATCACCCTTTTTTTTTTTATTATAATAGTTTTTTTTTGGAAATCACATATTTCTTTCTCTATTCTATGATCGCAATTCATTATAATCTGTCACCATCCAATCTCCGTTACGAGCTGGTGAGTGGTGCCTCGTTAATGGAGGTTCGAAACATGGATGGAGGCGGCTGTTTGTTTGCAGTATGAGCATGTTTTATTTACAGCGCGGTTGGTCGCGTTCCCGAACTCTGTCTGTGTCTTATGTCGCGGGAGCTGCCTCACCTTTGGACAATGTGCAAGTAAGTCATTTCTCGACAACCATTTATACAAGTATCACCGATGTTCTCCATATATATATATATATGTATATATATTTTTTTTATTTTATTGTAAAGTGCATTTTGACTTCTAGTCTGTGATACAAATACATAATTGTCTTACCTATGGAGAGCATTGGCTACTGTTCATTAATTCTTTATAAATTTTCATGATTGTTTAAAAATTGAATGGTAACAAAGCCAAAAAAAATATTCTTTTGAATTAAATAAAATGGTTAAACATAATTATTTTATTTGGTGGTTCTTTTGTTAGCATTAATTCTTAAATAAACAAAATGTGCTTTTTGACTCCCTAGATCTCACATGTTAGAAACAATATACCATAACATTCTGATGTTCTTAGTCATAATCATCCCCTCTCTTACTTTCAACTTCAATAAATAGGTGCATTCAGAAAAAAACAACTGAAGAGACAACACATTGAGCTGAGCCAATTGAATGCTGAAACTTAGTCTACTGACTTCAAATTGCTATCAAACTACCCTTTAAAATATACCGTATATCTATACCTAAATCTGCAAAGCAGCTAACTCCACCCAAGGTCAAAAAAACATTTTTGATGCCATCATTTTCCTCTTTTATTGTTCTATGGTACACTAAAAGCTGAAAATTTCCATCAATTTTAAAACATGTGAAATCACGTGTTTTAATTTAATTAATAAGTACTACCGCGCTGAAAAACCTTTGATTTAGACACAAGTGTTGATGGCACCAGAAATAGAAGACGTCTGCGGAAATCATAATGGTTCCACTACATTATCATAAAAAATCAGCTAACTCCAAATATTCCCCATAAGTATGAGATAAAGCAAAATATCAATAAAATTTCTCAACCACCCTATTTCTGCATAAACAATCTACCAAAGTGTGTTTTAGAATTTCCGTAATCTGTTTTATTACAAAATTAAACAGTTTTTTGTTGCTCTTGAACATTTTAGTAAAATGGAATTAGCTGCTTTGTAGATTAAGGTATCAATATGTTTATGTGTGGTATTTTGAATGTCAAAGAGTTAAGAGACTTCTTTCCATAGCATGTTCAGGGCATCATTTCACATGTAATTTACATATAGCATACAGTCAGTGATGATTGCGCACACCAGAGAAACTGCTCGATGTTATTGTTATAATTCTCTACTGAAGTACTTAGTGTCATCCTGCACTTTTATTGCAACAAAGTTTCAATAACACCCTTATAGCAAAGGTTGAGACACGTTTCAAATTGATATTACTTACAACATTATCATGAAAGTCTTTCTTTAGAAAATATAATTCTCTCTTCCAATTTACATATTTATTATTCCAGAATTTTTCCCATACTTCTGAAGCTTTATTAAAAGCATGTCTGATGTTTATATTGAAGATATTAATATATTGAAATGATTGTCGCTTTGCCGTATTTACTCGTATAGAAAAATTCAATCAGGGATATTAATAGTTTTTATCACTTAATTTCATAATCTATTTGTGTTTGTACAGTATGTATCTTGTAGAATATTAGATTCTATGTTTAAATTCACTTTTAAATACAAACATTATTGTGCACCTGTGACTTTCATTTGATGTTGATAAACACCGCCGCTTACATGCATTTTGTACGCCGCTAAGTCTGCACGTAGATTGTACAAATTCAATGTTTCCATGGTATAACCACACATATCATTATTATTTCTCAATATGAAATTGAAATTCGCGTGTGGGATTTTTCCTTTTTCATATATTCACAGAATTGCTCATACATACGTCACAAACCATTTACTTGGATTTTCAGGAAACGTATGTTGGATTGTGTACGTATTAAACATTGTCTAACCCACGATCAATGAGTTATCTGGTGGATTCAGGTAATTCATGTGTAATAGATGATTAAATTAAGCAATTTCATTACATTGCAATGTTTTATGGCTCTTAAATGGTTAAATTATTAACTACCACACACCTTACCCAAATTAACAAGAATTAAATAAATATCAGATATCTCATAGATACGAAGGTATTTTATTATATTTTTTTAAAGGAATGATATATATAAACTGGGCTTACGACCTGTTTTTGGCTGGGTTAAGTGATCACTTTATATATATGTTTTTATAGGTAAAAATCCAGTAATTGCGTGTTCTTGAATATATTAAAATATTGCTATAACAAGAATTATTTTATTTATAATATTCAAAGAGGTAACTTTGTGATTAGACATTTTAATAATGAGTATAAAATAATTTTGTGTACAACCACTCCAGTTTTATTTTTTAATGCCGGAACAATCTCATATGAAATTCATTTTATGAATCATTTTAACTTAATAAAAAACTGAATTTAATTCAGCTAATAAGTTATATATATACTAGCTGACCCGGCGAACTTCGTACCGGCTCAGAATCAATAAATGTTGTGTTAACTTATTAGCTGAATTAAATTCAGTTTTTTATTAAGTTAAAATGAATACTCCAAATTTGATAACCTCACAAAGAGAAGATTTGTCGCGGTTTGCGGCACTTCACAGAAATCACGCCACACCATAAACCAATCAAAATACACAGTTCCCGCCATTAGACATGAATCTCGGGTGTGATTGGATCATAAGGGGATAACCGTAGTGTGCAGATTGCATACCGCTGCCTACTTTCTCAAAGTGAACATCCTCGAAGACAACTTACCATTTGAAAATCACTATCGAAATAGCTTTTTGTGTACCTAGCTGGTAATCGGCTTGATTATTCCCGGAATATTTCACGCATCTCCGGGGATAAATAGAATACCACATCAGAATAATTGATCGGAATGAAAATTGGTGAAAACTCAAAAAAAATACTGATAAATCGCGGCACACGTCTGCACAGCTAGCTCAATGGTATGCAATGAAAGGACCTCGCAACTGAATCAACTGTCAAAGGATAATGCACACAACGCCATTAACTGTCAAAGGATAATGTATACAACGCTATGTTCATTTTTGTCCGTGTTTTGTTTCTGTCATGTATCAGAGATGGCGTTGAAAATGGATTTAATTTTTTTTGTGATTTTCTTACTTTTCGAGGCCAAGACGAACAAAAAAAAAATTAATCAAAATCAGTCAATAAGTTCTCAAGATATCATCAAAAAAGCCGTTCCATACAAAATATATGAGAACATGAATTTTCTTCATACTTTTTTTCCTGTGATTTTTTCCAGTGTTTTAATACTTATTCTGCTATTCGGGGCGGAGACAAATCCAACAAATCATAGATCATAAATATCGGTCCAGCCGTTCTTGAGTTATAAATGGTGTAACTAACCCGACTTTGTTTTATATATTTAGACTAGATATCTCCATATTTATCAAATTTTTGAAAATTCTATATATGTTATTACATGGACTCACTTCAAGTACCACTACAAAATCGCTATCTATCGACCAAATTTTAATAAATATGAAGATTGATGGGTGAGAATTGGTGATCGATATATAAAGTGATCACTTGGGCCAGCCGAAGATAGGTCGTAAGTCCTGTAATTACCCCCCATATTTCTATATATCATTCCTTTAAAAAAATAGCTTCGTCTAACAGTGTTTTTATAGGTAGAAAAATATTTCTCAAAGATTGTGTGTACATTTATTACCAGTTAATTTTTATTAAATTTGATAGCTTTCCCAAAATATTTAACATGAATTTATAATTTTGTATTTATTTAAAATAATATAAAGTAAATAAATACTTAAAAAAAAAAGTACTTTAATAACAGTGGTTACATTTCATATATGTTAAGAAACAATCACAACATGGCACCACTCTCTGAATCCGTTAATATTGAATTAAGACTATCTCGATCAAAGAAGAAATTAAGTATCTGATAGCAAAGAATGCATTGCTGTTTACCCATCCACCTGCCATTTAATTATAGATTTAGTGATTATTTTTCTTTAATTCAAGCTTTTATAGGTTAGTGGCAGAGACAATAATTATCGGTACATGAATATATTTTCGGTATACATATACATATGTACATACATATTTACTTTGTTAATAAAAATGTTCATTTTGATCATTTTTCCTATTTGCCTGTGTTCCATGTAAATAGCTAACTTGAGTATTGCACACCCTAATTGTGCCGAAATAAAACATGTCTATTAAATATTTCATGTTCGTATAATTAATATGAATTGTTGTTTACTAATTTATTATCTAGGATGAAAAATTAGTTCAGAAGCCGACAATTTTTTTTTTTATAGTCTTAATTAAATGCATTTATTTGTAAAAGATAAAAATTTTACGCCATTGTTGGCTCTCTGTTGAACTATGTTTCTTCCTAATAAGAATTGCTTTGAATATAAATTGAAACGATTGTACAAATTATTCACAGCAAATACCGGAAGAATTGCAGCTTGATTATACAGAAATAAATTCAGTTCCACCATTACCGCTGTGGACACTCCTTGTGGCTGATAAGGAAAGACCTGGGCATTTAACCACGAAGCAGGAGGCTAAGGTTTTTTTCTCCTTTTTCTTTATTATTCAATATTATTTTTATAAGTAGCGAGAAAATAACTTCTCTAACTAATAAAAATAACACAAATATTAATAATAATAATCCAAATATGTATGTATAATTGTTAGTGTTGGCTTGTAATATTAATGAACAGAATATGAGTTGTTCCTTTGTAAAATACAAAAGTCATCAGTATGATTCTTTTTATTTCAAAATTAATAAAACAAATAAATAATTATTTTGCAAAATATACATTTGATGCAAATTTAATTGTATCTGGAGAGATATTTTTATATTCTTTCAAATACATATTTTAAAAATACTCCAAAACCTCATTGCTTAATTTACCATTTGTGTAATTTTTTATGTACAATAAATGTAATCAATATAAATATGTATTACAAAAATTGTCTTTAATCTGCCGTGTGAATTTTAAATGTCACACACCACATCAAATATTTTTTAATGGCATTTAATATTTGTATATCGTCGTTGATACTGTAATATGTCATATGTAAAAGAAAATGTTTTGTTTTTTTGATGCAAAGTATCAACATTTTTTATCTTTATATCATATCAATATGTCGTATATTTACTTCATAAACATTCACTACTTTACGTATTATCCCGCGTATGTTATCGGCGCCGGTGCCTCTCTACGGTCGCATCTGGGTATCTACTGTATTGAGGTCTGTACATAGATCGGAAAAGGCTGCAAAATAATGGAGAGCTCCAGTCGTCTCGGACCGTCCTTGGACCACCATTCTATGAGTGTATGTGGATGGTAAACAATTCCACGCACAGGCCTACGTCATCCTCGTAACGAGAGACTATCGAAGAAGATGTTATATAATTAAGATCATTAGTTGGTCAGAATAATATTAACAAATTGCCGAGGAATCTAGCTATACTCATACTGATCTTTTTGATATGATGTAAAAAAATTGGATACTTTTGCATTAAAAATACAAAATACATTATTTGTAAAAAATGACATTGCAGTATTAATAATGATTTACGATTTGATTTGATTTATTAGGATTATAATGAGCTGTTTGATGGGACCCTTTCTGGGGAGGATGACCTCGATGAACTGCTGCAGGAAGAAACTGAAAGTCCTAGGAGGGGAGACCGAAGACCCTCAGTTCCGGAACGCCAAGGACTGTCTCACTTTGGTCCCAGACAGGGTATGCTGAAATTATCTATTCTAATAACATAATGTGCTAAATCTTTGTTAATTCAAATTTCTAGAGGAAATCTTTGATAATGTGAATTATTAAAAAAAAAAAAATAACAATTGCTTTTCTCACAAATTCCTTTTGCATCAAAACTCAACATTGAAATGATATACTAATTAAATGTATTAATTATAAAGATATACATATAAAATCAATTTTATTGAAAAATATTGTTGTTGCGCTACCGGGATTCCAACCTGGATCTCTTTTCCAATCCGGGGAAGATGCATTACTATACTAACTTATTAATATTCGAACCTATATGTTACACTTTTTCAAATTAATACATCTTTCATTCCATTATTTGAAAGCCATCTACATTATTTTACAAATAATGTATCTTGCCCGCAAATTGGAAAATTGGAAAAGAGATCCAGGTTCGAATTCCGATAAAGCAACAACAATATTTTTCGATAAAATTGATTTTATATGTATGTATATCTTTTTAATTATTACATTTAGTTAGTATTTAAAAAATCACAGACCTATGTTCTGAATAATTATAAATTCACAATAAGAATGTGTTCTCTTAATAAGATATACAAATTAATCATGGAATGACTCTTTTTGCACTATGTATGTAATATTACAAAAATTTAATAACCCTGTGTTGCCATGTTCATAGTAAAATGTAATAATACCAATCATTTATTATTTTATTTTAGGGCGAATTCTATCACGTTTACTTACTCACACCCACTTGCCCGGTCTGAGTTCTCTAGACCAGATGCATCTGTTGGCTTTGGCAGACACAGTCTCTACGTGTAAAACAGATTTTGCCGAGAGATTTGCGATAGACGCCGCCAAAACTGCCATGTCTAAAGAGAATTTACACGGGACACCGCAAGGAGATGATGTCGGGACAGGTAATATATATAATGATTCTCAATAAATTTTTTCTATTGCCATAAAACATTTAAAACAGGAATATAATTAGCAGGTTTTACAGTAATATTCATTTACAGAGGCTCTCGATGATTGTGGACTCCGTTTCCTTCTGGCAATGAAGCACTATGGATATCTACTGCGCTGCCTGCCGTTAGGAGCGCGAGCTCCCCTTCAGCGACAGGGGGTGGGAAGTGCCAACATAGCGTGGGCGTTCCACTCCGACAGCGCAGAACAGCTGCTTATGCTGGCTCCGGGGTACGCCAAATCGCAACCCAAGTGGGCTACACTCAAGGAACTAGGTAACTTATCTTTTATAGTCTGTTATATTATACTTACTTACCATCACGCTGTTTCTCCGCCGGGGGTAGGCAGAGAGGATAGAGCGCCACACTCTATCTTGACACACAATTCTCGCCTCATCCACATTCATACATTTTCTCATACAAGCTTGCCGATTGTTAAGGCTTCTAATAGAATCATCCTCCATTATCTGGTTTACCTGGCCGTGCCAAGTCTTCCGCGGACATCTTCTATTTCTGGTGCCATCAACACTTGCATCATATATCTTTCTTACCATTCTCTCCTCATTCATCCTTTGCATATGACCAAACCACCTAAGTGATCTTTTCTTAATCTTACTCACTATACTAACATCAGCTTTACATTCTTTCCTTATTTCTTCATTCTTTACTCTGTCATTAATAGATTTGCCACATATACGCTTAAGTGATCTCATTTCCACTGCATTCAGTCCACTTTTGTTACTCTTCTGCCAGTTCCAGGCCTCACTTACATACATCAGTGTCGGTACCGGGACTCCATGACTCCGGGACCCCAAAATGCTGACAAATTGACCCGAAAAATGAACACATTTTTTAAAAGATTTCATTGTTTTTGTGATTATATTATTGTAAATTAGATATATATATATATATGCTAGAATATGTTTTTTATTTATTTTGTGTATTGTGATATCGCGTGGCGCATGCGTATTAATATTGAAACTGTGATCACAGTCACAGTTTTCAATCACTGATATAATTGAATATCAATCACATCAGTAAGTCAGGTGCTTATTTCAGTAGATTATAATGTGAATCGCCATCCCCTAAATTTAAAAAAAAACTTATTTTCACAAAGCGTGTACCGAGTGATATATAAGGCTGATATAGGACTCAATTTTGAATGTGAACTATATGAAAATTGGACAAATATTGTACAATAGTACTTATTAAATGTATGTCTGATGATTTTATATTTAGTTTCCCAGATATAATTGAGATTCATTTTGAATTTCAGGAGTTGGTTGGTGGGTGCGAACCCCGGAGTTGCTTCGCACATGCGTTGAGCGTGTAGCACGTGCCGCTTACCAGGCTAACCAGGATCCCATGGATGCTGCGCTTTATTATCTGGCTATGCGCAAGAAGGCACTTCTGTGGGGTTTGTTCCGATCCAGGAGGGATGAAAAGATGACAGGTGTAAGTGCTACACCACTATATATAATTGAATACAATTATTTTCATATATATATATACATATATATACATATATATATATATTATGATGGGAGTTCGAGTCCAACCTCTCTTCTAACATTTATCTAGAATATCGATTGACCTCTTCAGGAATGTTTGGTAGTTTATAGACTGTTGAGTTAACATTATATGTTATTTCTTTTATGGGATCATTATTTGTGTGCACAGTTTGGTTATCATATTATTTTGGGTTTTTCTATTAGGCACAATCCAAAGTGTTTGTTGAATCTGTGTCAGCTCTACTGCAAGTATCTTTATTTTGGAAGAGAGATCCCACTTAGGACCAAGAGCTAAACACAAACACTAATTCATTGTGTCCTGTTATCCCTGAAGATCTACACTATAATATATATTAATCTATTGTTATATCTAGTTTTCTTTTTTTTTTAAATTTTGATAGTTTTTTGCCAACAACTTTACTGAGGACAGATGGCGAAAGGCTGCAAAGAAAAACGCGTACGCTTTGCTCGGTAGGCAGAGGTTTGAACACGCTGCCGCATTCTTTCTTCTTGGTGATGCATTGAAGGATGCCTTGGAGGTTAGTTTCAGCACATCTATCCTTTAACTTGGCGATGATTGATGACAAACAAATGGATTTTATTTTCATATGATCTTCTTTATGAAATAAATCATTTGCCCTTAAGAGATCATAAAATTGCACTTCAGTTACAGGATTCTGACAATATTCACAGATAATATAATATTAAGCCAGAATGTTTTTGAACATATTCAAGACAAATACTGACTCAGTAGATTTAAGTGACAGATTATGAACCTGGATTTATGACACATTTACTTTTGTAAATAAAACTGTAATTTTATATTGGCAATACTGAAACCACACAAGATACTGTGAAATGGTTGTCTATAAATTCTACTACAACATCATTATCAACATTCAATACTTTTAGTAAATGGTAGACAGATGATACCTTGTTGATCCAAGAGCACGATTTATGACCTTGGATCTTATCATTTTGCAAAGTGTACATACACCTTATTTTAATTAATTAAATTAATCAATTAAAAACATATACAGAAAAAATCTATTTATCAAAAAAAATGTACATATATAATTTAACGAAATGTGTTTTCATTCAAAATGTATTGATTTATCTGAATCATTTTGAATAATGGATTTTTTGTAATTTTTTAATGAGGAAAATATTTTTGAATTAGTAAATTACTTGAAATGCATTTTTCAAATAGTGCCAGACTTTATTGTTGTCATTTTTGGTAGTTGTATTTAAAAAAAAATTGATTGTTTTTGTTGAGTTTTCAGTACATAATATATATATCAAAAATGACGTATATCGAAAAAAAAATCGAAATTTAGTCCCTAAAACCAATTTTTCATACAAAAATGCATTTATATAACGAAATCCCGTTAATATTTATAACAAAATCATTTTTGTCCCGTACGAAAAAATGCCAATACATTTACGTAAATTTATAACGAAATAAAAAAATGTTAAAAGATGAAAATATTATTTCGCACTTACAAAGCCGCGCCGCTGCATCTGCCGTATGCGAACGGAAACGCCGCGACAAGGTAGTAAAACAATTCAAACTTCTTCTTGGGTTCATAGTATCATATTTTGAAGTGGTTGCCGCCGTTACCGGTAAGTACCTTCGTAATTTATATACGACTCATTTTATAAAAATGCCGCGATTCAACTGTCAAATTTTTATTTTTGAATTATTTTTTATGTTTCATGCCCAAAACTATGTTTGAAGCGGCTCTACATTTAAACACAATTAAAATATTGTTTTGTGTTTGCAATATTCTGGAATTTACAAAAATATCTTCCAATTAGTGTTGAATAGGTTCTGTTCTTAATTTAATTCCTTTGATTATCCATTTGCTTATCTGTTTTAATAACAAAACTACTAAAAATATGTAGGTATTCAGTTCCCTATGGCCTTCTTCCTCCTTTGTTTGCAGAATTTGCGATCTTTTTTGAAGCCGCGCAACATTTTTTTGCGACGGCGCGTAACATATAGTAGGATTTTTTTTATTTATTTCGTTATATGTGGGAATTCGTTATTACGAATTTTTATTTTTTGGTCCCTTGGATTTCGTTATCTCGCGGTTTACGTATATCAAAACAAATCTATCTATTTAAATTACACAACAACTCGTGATCATTTTATACAGTATAATTACCCCCAATTTATCTTTAGCTCAGTTCCGATAAAAGTGTAATATCTGGATTCCACTGTATATATTTTTTAAAGTAAACCAATAAGAACACTTGTATACAAATATATGAATATGACAAAATGATTACAGGTAATATTGACACGCCTGAATGATCTCCAGTTGGCAATGGTAGTTGCCAGATTGTACGATGCAGAATCCCAGATGCCAGAAAGTTACAAAGTGTTACTATATGAAGAAATTCTAGGGTAATAATTTGTTAATAATTATACAAAATTCTTTGTTTAAACCACTATTTATTAATTATTGAGATACCTAAATAACAATAACTATTCAGAATTTTCCAATCACCTTTTGGAAACAAACCATTCCTTTGATATTAATAAGGGTTTAGAAATTATACATACAAATACTAGGAGTCTACAGTTAGATAAATTAGAAATTTTAGAAATAAGAAATTTAAATTTAAGTGTTAATAGCAAGCTTAATATTATAAATAACCAAATCCTCTTTCACAAATAGTCACATTTTAAATTTGTTTTCATATTAGTTCTTACTTATTCACCATTTTATACTTTTGTTTTTATCTATGCTTGTATTTTTAATTTCAGTATACATTGAATAAAATACCATAGGTATCGAAACGTGTAGAATAATTAATAAATAGTGGTTTAAACAAAGAATTTTGTATAATTATTAATATAAAATGAGGCCACAAAGTAATTTTGCGAATATTGAAGAAGTAATAATTTATTAATCATTTCACCTCTGTCAATCAAAATTATTAATTATTCATAACATGTACATGTACCTTATTCTGACAAGGGTGACAACAGTAGCAGTGTTGTATTGTTCTGATTAATTTTTTTCTTCAGGTGTGACAAAGAAGGCAACAACCAGGACATGTCCCACGCTCACCCCGACCCTTTTCTCCGTTCCATGGCTCTGTGGATGCTCAGAGACTATTCGGGATCCCTAGGAACATTGCTCATAGCGAGGGCTGGACAACAGCACCCGGCCTATGATGACAGTGAGCCTCATATTGTCTCCGCTGCCGCCATGCCACAGGCAGATCCTAATGTATTTAATTTTTACGTATATCTCAGGACGCATCCTCTGTTGGTCCGACAGTATATTGCGACACAGGTAATTGCAAATTTTATTCATTTTATAGTTGTATAATTTTGCTGAGCTACCTAGATAAACCATGCATTAGTGATTAGCTCAATATCTAAAGTATCTATATATATTGTGATTCTTGTCTGACAATGATGTCAACCGAAATGCATATTTAAGTTGATCATTGATTGTTATATTTTGATTTGATTTTTATTTACTTATTTATGCTAGAAAGCTGTGAATTATATGTTGTTTTAATAATATTAAATAGTAGAATTGAAAGCTATTCAGGAGCCAATTTTTTGTTAATTTATTTAATATATTATGATATCACGAAACAGTAATAATTCTTAATTACTGAAATCATCGAATACCATGCACAGTAGACACATGTCACGTATCTTCTCATGCCAGTAGTACTCCCGCCAAGGTTCTTCACCTCGCCTCGTCTATGCTCTGACCAGAACGGTGCGTGGATGAAGCAAGGCGAGGTGGAGCGAGAGAAACCGAGGGCTGGCTGTACTGTACACTCGTGGCGAGGATAGACGGCACGAGACGACCCGAGTCGACACGAGAATAGCCGTTGCAAGCCAAGAGCCGCAGTACATTCTCGTACTCGGCTCCTCTCGCCATGCCTCAGCGAGAGTGGACTGTTGGCATCACAAACAGCCGATGTTACCAAATTTTGGGGGAAGAATGAATGTCAAATGTCAAGAAATTCAAAAAGGAGATATGATTTGAGAGTGAAAGTCTTCGAGAGGTATGTACCGAGAGTGTGCAGATTACATTTAAATGTAATTAATATTGTAATTGTGCTCGGAGTATATTGAATAAATTTTAAATCTGTAAATTACTCTCAATTTTTAATGATCATTTGCTATTTCTTCCAGGGTGGTGGAGTAGGTTTACTTCAGGAAGGGGAAGAGGGCATAACGCGACTGGAAAGGCGTCTCTACTTCACGACAGCTCACGGCCATTTCAAAGCCGGCTGTCCAGCCCTGGCCCTCGAAGTGCTGAGTAAGCTGCCAACCAAGATACTGGATGATCACGCTCTTCCCACCAGTCCTGCAAGGCAGCTTAAAAGGAGGGATACACAGATCGATTCAGGAATGCTGGAATGGGCAGATAGTAATAAGGAGAATACGCCAGAGAAAACCAAAGGTATATTTTTGTTTATTTGAAAGATTATGTACATATTTTTTTAAATATTCATTTGAGTCACAAAATATGTTCATTGTTCCGTACAGGAAACAAGAACTGTAATTGTAGGGGTGGTTCGCCGGTTCGCTCTGGTAGCTCGGATGAAGATTGTCTGCAGCGTGGTGCAGCGGTCCAGGGGGGTCCAAAAATCTCGTCCAGTGTAGCAGCCAAGTCGTGTAGTAATTCCGGTTCCGTGTCCAAAGTCGATGCCAAGTCAGGAAGCCAGAAGATCCAATAGTTCAAAGTAGTAGCAGGGTCGAAAAGATGAGATGAATAAAAAGTCGTAATTTGCTTATCAAGTCCAGTGGTGCGAGAGACGAGTGAGACGAGAGTGCTCTTTGCAGCCACTGGACCATTATTTATTTCATATCTAAAAATACCACGAGCGCTACAGGCTCCAGGAGATCTCCTCCAATCAAAATGCCGGATCCGTTCCCCTGCCGCCCCGCTGCGGTCCAGCGCAGCCACCCCCTGGCGGCGAGATCTCGAAACTTGGTTCATTTTTCTCGCCGCACAGTTGAAGACGGCAGACTCCGAATTTCTCCGGCATTTCTTCTCTCCTCTTTACAATTTTACTTTTTCAGGCACCGCGAGTATTTTATCTTATAGTCTTTATTGCTCCTCGCGATGCCTGATAAGTCTTATCCGGGGCGATGGCCCGGGGAATTAATTATCGCACCTCAAACTTGGAAAACTCGTTTTCGATGCCTAAATGATTTTTGAGGTGCATAATATTATCGCCGGGCGATCGCCCCTTCCATTCTCTTTTTATTGATATCATATTTTCATTACAAATAATTTTCTACGACTAGTTATGCTAAAAATTATGTGCGGCATAGTCTGCGCGCCGGCGGGGGCGGAGTCTCGCAGCGGCCCGCTACCCCCTCCACGCGGCGGTCCGTTGGCGCAGTGGCGTGGAAAATCCAGTGGCGCGGGGTGCCGGGCGGAATGTTTTGTGACGCGGAAAAATGGCCCCTTTTGTTCATACATTTCTCGGGCCACTTTCTACCGCGTCCGCGTTTCGCAATGCTGTGCGGAACATTCATACTAATTGGCTTTATATGCCACACTGTGCGAGAATCTTTTGTGTTTTACATTAATTACAATATATTGTAACGATATAAATAATTTGAAGAGGGGCTTAGAAATTCACTCACAGGGTCCACCATCAGCATTAATGTCTCTAAGCGATACTGGTTGGATCCCGCAATTGTATTGGCATAGTCAACAGATCAGAGATCGAATTCAAAATTGGTCAATATTTAAAATAATCAATCACAGAAAAAGACTAAATGTTTTTTTTATAGAAGCCGAACCAGAGAATGTTAACTCCATGGATTGGGGAGCTCCATCATTAGATTGGGGCTCTACACCCAAAGCGTTAGCTGATGATGAACTCACACTTGATTGGGATGATGACGATAAAGAGTGAGGAAATTTATATTTGTATTTTTTCATCAATGAACTTCACTTACGAAATCCCTGAACACTTTTTTCACATTACCCTATTACATAAGAGGGACTATTACAAACCACGCAACATACTGTTTGTGCCGCAACATCTAACACCTTGGCTTTGTCATGATAATAAACTATGATTGAAAACGCAAATGAACCAACTGTCTGTGTAGATCAGAAAGCATATTTATATATTTAAAGTAAACGTAAATGAACTAGCAAGTCTAACTAGCATAACTATGTACATACATATATACTTTACCTTTTGTTATGTATAGTATATTTGGTTAGGCAGTTGAATAACAACACTCCTGAACTATTTAACCTGTTGATATGTTATCTGCCTAAAAAAATCCTAGGTGAAACAGCATCATACCCACCATATTGGCGCCAAAATTCTTAAAATTCATAGTTCACAGGCTAGCTTTTTCAAATTTTATTTTTACGAAAAAATTATGAAAACGTTGGTATAACAAAAAAAAATGTAGGTATTATTTCATCATAAGCGTCCATAAACCGCGATTTAGTACAGTTTTATCAGTTAGGACATTATTATTTATTGTATATTTGTTTTTTGGAAGGATGACATCAGATTTTATTAATATTATTGTGTTTAATGTGATGCTTAAAATGAAAAAATATTAGCACTTCACATCACAACGCTTATGATGAAATGGAAGCTTTTTTTTTTAGTTATAATAACGTTTTCATGGTTTTTTTCGTAAAAATAAAATTAAAAAAAGCTAGCTTGTGAATTTTGTATTTTGGCACCAATGTGGTGGTGGTATGATGCTGTTTCACCTGTGATTTTTCTGGGCAGCTAACAGGTTAATTCTGTAGCTATTCTGTATTTTATAACTTTTAACAATCTGTGTACACGTGAAGTTCTTCAGAATAGGCGAAGAGCTAGGAGCTGAACCTACGTTAGTTTAAAAAATTAAATAAATAAATATAATAGATTTTTTTTTACTATTCACTTGTTTTATATATTTTTAAAAATACTTGAATTATTTTTTTCTTTATTAGATCAAATGGTTCAGAAACTCCCCCCCTGGCGATGAAATTAGATAACAAAAATGATAATAGTACCAAAGATAAAGTTGATAAGAAAGAAGAATTAAAGACTTCTGTCCAGTCGGTGGACATTATGGCGCAACAACTCAAGTTTGTCGCCTGCCTCAAGATATTAATGGAGGAACTTTCCACACTGGCCACAGGGTTTGAAGTGGATGGTGAGTTAAATTTGATTTTTGTTTGTATATATAAAAATTACTTAATTTTTTTTTAATTGGAAGTTTTGACATTTGGTTTAATTTCTACATTGTTCTATATTTTTGGCTTATTTACAATATGATTTGCCATACCGTGTCCTGGTACCGATGCTGATGTATGAAAGTGAAGCCTGTAGCTGGCAGAAGAGGAACAAAAGTAGACTGAATACAGTGGAAATGAGATCACTTAGGCGTATATCCATTTATGACAGAGTAAAGAATGAAGAAATTAAAGAGGGAATGTAATCCTGGTCTTAGCATAGTGAATAAGATTAAAAAAGGATCATTTAGGTGGTTTGGTCATATGGAAAAAGATATATGACACAAGCGTTGATGGCACCAGAAATAGTGTACGTCTGCGGAAAACTTGGCACAACCAGGTAGACCAGAACGTCCTGTTAGAAGCCTCAATAATGGATGAGCTTGTATGAGAAGTGAATGAATGTGGATGAGTCGAGAATTGTTAGTCAGTACAGAAGAATGTGGCGCTCTATCTTCTCTGCCTACCCCTGCGATAAATGATTATTCCTAAATGTATCACATGTGAGCAACCTAATACTAAAGGCATAAAATGGATTGAATGCACATCTTGTGAATCCTAATAGACCTTAAAAAATCAAAAACTGTCAGTTGAAACTGATTGCATTCATATATGATTGGGATGAGTTTGCTTTAAAATTAGAAGTCTGCAGAGAATATTGTACATATAGAGATAAAAGGTTATCTTGTTCAATATGAAACCAAAACATGGTTGTAAAAACTTATAAAATAGGCGCACTATGTGATCACGGATCAAACTCGCCGTATCAACTGTTGATACAGCCGCGTGTAGAAATAAATGTATACTGTATCAACTATTGATACACTACCATTCAATAGGTTAAGGAACTTAGGACTTAACAGAAAATTTAAGCAAGTTTTGTGGTGGTGTTATGAGGCACACTGTTATCATTTGATAATAATGTGCATATATTTAATCAATGTCCCTTTCTAGGTGGCCATCTGCGCTATCAGTTATACATATGGCTGGAGCGGGAGGTGGAAGCTCTCCGTCAGTTGTGCGGTTACTCCACCGGTGACAGCGCCACGGGCCCGGGTGGCGAAGAGGCGCCGGCCAAGCTAAACCTACCGGATCTAGTAGAAGCTATGATGCGGGAACGGGAGCGCGACCGTGAACCTGCTCACCACCACGGTGAGAGGCCCACACTGCACCAGGTGCTGCTTCAGGAGAAGGCCGACTTTGAGGCCAAGGTGCAGCGCGCAGTTAGGAGAAAAAGATGGCTGAAGGGTGAGTTTTAACAAATATTACTGTGAAGGCACAGAGAGTTACAAATACTCTTTGCTTTTATTCATTGCTCTGACCTAAAACAACATTAGTTTATTTTTTTAAAAAATTCACCACGGGATGTACTATGTCCAAAATTAAGAAATCTTAAAACCTTTTCTTATTTTAAAAATAGAGATGCATGTCTACAAAATACACCTCACATTAACATTCTTGCTATTTTTCAAACTGAACCAGGCCAAGTGATTGTGCTATGAAAAATGTTTGGTTGAAAATAGCTTGTGCTCACTTAGTGAACTCCCAAGAAGAGGCTCCAATCTCTGACCACTTGATCATTAAACGGTGAATGTATTATCACTTGACTAAACAAGCACGCCTATCATATGTATTACATTGGCAGTAATAATTAATTTTAAATAACTCGTGTATACCCAAGTGGATATATATATATATAAAGGTAGTACAGTTATTATTTCAAATAAAACAACTAATTACCTATTCTACAGATTTGCTTCCTATTAACCTTCTGTATGTTGTTATTTCAATAAATGAAACAAATCTAATTGTTTCATCCCCGCGTTATATTATGCGGCCTATACTGGCCACCGGACAGTTATATAATATTATAATGTGTAGGGCGGGATTTAAATTAATAAATTAAATGTTTATTAAATAATCAGGCCTATTCTCAAAATTGCAATATTGAAATGAAGGTGATTGTTACACCAACCCTCAAAAATAGACAGATAGTTTTGACAGATTATGATACGTTTATCTCCCTCACTCCCTCACTCTCTCTCCCTCTCTCTCATTCAGATATAACACTATTTTTGAGGGTTGGTGTAACAATCACCTTCATTTCAATATTGCAATTTTGAGAATGGGCCTGAATATACTTAAATGTTTATAAAACATTACATAATGTACTGAATTTTTGTTTATACCTTTTAGCAAATGAGACCCTCCTTAGAACACTGCTCTCGTACTGCAGTCTCCAAGGTGCGGGCGGAGGAGGCCTGGCCTCGGTGCGGATGGAGCTGGTCCTTCTACTGCAAGAGTTGCAGCAGGACAAGGGTCCGCAGCAGCTGCTCAGTCCGCTGCCTTTCCCCACTACGCTTCCACTGCTCTCCGCATCTGTTGCGTGTTCCAAGACGGTGGTAGCAGATCCCGTCAGGCATCTACAGGTACAGTTATAATATTGATTATGAGTTTTTTAACTTTATAGTGCTCATCGAAATAAGATCAATAACTCCTATTAATGACTATCAAATGTATATTAAGTAACTATTTGATCTTATTTAATTAACTGTTAATATTTCCAGAAAACAAATGATATTTCTATGAAATGACCAATTCCACATACATTTATTGTTAATCACCCAAATCTTCATTGTAACGTGTTGTCAATTCCTTTTTGTGTTATTTGATGAATCTTGTCATTTCTCACTGCAATCGAAGCAATATATACAAATTGACTTTTACGTTATTTTTGGCTGTGATGCGGAATACAAAAAGGTTAAATTTGTATCAAACAATTTTTTAATCAAAATTTTTGACTATGTTTGATAATTGATGGTTCTTAAATTAATCAATGATAACAATAAAACAATTAATATGTACTAATAAGAATGTATTACATAGAATGGTCCATATAAATAATTCATTTCTTTATCGTGTTTGCAACATTTCAGAAAATTGTTATTTTTTTCACCATAATATAAAAATGTGTAAAAACAAAAGATTTATAACGTAGAATGTATTCAAATGCATATTATGAAATACATATATATTTTTTTGCTTTTAAATTATGCACCTTATTTGGCATTGTTTGCGTAAAAGGGATCACTTACTTAAGGGTTATGTGGTTTTAAATGTAAAATACAATTGTGTAATAATTACGCTGTTTTTTATTATATTTGGATTTTTTTGGCATTGCATCGTGTTTGTTACTTGTGGCAGTGTTCGTATACATATCTGTGCTAATTAAGTTTATGTCAATAAAAGTATATTTTGTACTCCCACATTACTATCAACATCCTCTATACAGGGTGTAACAGACCAAGTCCACAAAATACCTGACTATATTATGAGTCGAAAATGTTCAAAAAATATGTGCAAATTCTGCACTATTACTGAAAAGTCTATGTACTTCGAAATAAATATTTGCTAAATTGTTCAATTATTAATCTATATCTTTGCTTCAGGCCCTAAATCATCTAACAAAAAATAATCTAGCCGCTCAAAATTCAATGACCATAATTTTTTTATATTCTATGTATAATTTGGAATCAATAGAATATTTCAATTAATTGAAATAATCACATAATTACGATTTTTTTGTAATGCTTATATCTCTGACATGGTTGAGATTAGGCTCATATCCCTTAAACATTTTCGACTCGTAATTTAGTCAGGTATCCACTCATCAAGTGTTGTGGACTAGGTCTGTTGCACCCTGTGTATGTACTACTGAAATATGTATGTATATAAGTCAAGTTAAAATATTTTATACTCAGATTCATGTCATTATTTGTAGGTTTATTTGATTCAAACAATTAAGCAAATCATATTACAATATACCCTTCTTATCCCACCAAATGCACAATCACATTTATTCCATGAATATTGGGTTTCGCAGTCAATGTCGATGCTTCACCAGGGTTAACCCACGATTTAAACCTTTTTGGATTGTCGTACAATGCCTGTGCCGTACAGGAAACAAGAAATGTAGATAATGGTGGTTCACTGATCTGGCGACGATGATGATGATGATAATTATGAGGTCGAAAGAAATGAAAGACAAAAGATGTTCAATCTAAGTAGACTACGGCGACAGAATCGAGAATGCGATCCTGTCCGCAGAATACCTCCTTTTATTTCGCTACGTATAATAATCCAATTGATTTATATCTTCCCATCATTTTCAGCGAATAGACAGCGACAGGTGCTAATAAGACATTTTTGATCAAAGAATGAAAGTCTTTGTTTACCAAAATCTCTCACACGTATTCCTGGCGCGCCTCGCAGATGATATAATTTTAATTACTGCCTTGTGTTCAAAACATATAATTTATTTGGCGTCTCCGCGGTGACTACTCATGAGCGATACAATGGCCATTTTTCATCAGGGGAACAGTCGTGTCGTAGTGTCTCTATTTGTTGCCAGGTCCACCTTCTGAATTTTCCCCAGATTTTGTAGGCTAATAAGTATTATTGTTGCGTTACCCTAAACCCTTTCCTCCAATGAGTACTACAATCAATTTTATTCAGTGGTTCAGAATTAATTTGTGTACCTAATATATTTGTTTGATTATTTACAATTAATGATATGTCAGTATTATAATTGTGATCTTTTCCCAGTCCCAAGCGCACGACATGCTTCAAACGATGATCTACCTGCCGTTGCCCATCCGCACCACCAACAACCTGTCCAAGATATTCATCCTTCGAGATCTGTCCGTTGCCCTGTCCGCTTGTATCTACCAGAGCCTTTGTGACTCGGATACGTTCAGTGTGAAACATTCACATCCGCATCATGATCCGTGAGTTTCTCTCTTTATTTAACACTTTTTATGTATTATCCAGGTTTGTTCATATTTACACATTGTAACTAATACCATTTGTTTCCTATTATTTCCTTTCAAGTTTACTTATATGTTAATTAGGTGTGGACCTAATAAACTTGCCAATAAGAAGGCGTTCAGCTAATGAAACATAATAATTACTTTCTCAATTAGTAATCTGGTGTTACCTTATTAATCTATTTGTTAAAAAATTATCCAAATCAATTTTTACAAATTCATAATTTGAGACCACTCCTACAACACGTATATGTTATATTAAACAACCATGTAAAATAAATAAAAATTGAACACAACTTTTAAGTGAGGTTCCCTACAACAGTGAGAGATGTTCCATCTATCCAACAACATTTGTAAAAACCGATATACAGTGTTGTTGCTGGGGGGTCTCACTTGTTAAACTGGTTAAATGGAGCTATTATGGACAGCGTCACCTAGAAGGTAATACTTAATCCGCATTGATTCAGGTCTTTTAATGAATACACAAATCCACAAAACTGTCAGTGCTGCTGCCATCAACCGAGATATTAAAAGTATTCAGACACCTTCCCCTGGGGCAGCCCGCCCGTCTACTTATTGTGGTGTCACTTGTGGACTATTGTAACAACATTTGTGTTGGCCTGCCAATGTTTCAGCTGGACAATACATTATAAATGCGGCAGCACGGATAATATATGGAGTTTCTAAATTCTATCACATGACATCCCTTTTGTGTGAACTACATTGGTTCTATTTCCCTGAAAGAGTTGAATTTAAATTATGCTGGTTAATGTACAAGGAGACGCATAACATGGCGCCTCTGTATCTTCAAGAGTTCTGCACCCCCAGACAACTTGAACAGTAGACGTCAACGGGCATTTGCGGTGGCAGGCCCAAAGGCATGTGGGAACTATTTGCCCTCTGTCATAAGAAACAGTGCATCAGAGACTTTATTTAAAATGAGACTAAAAAATAACAATTTTAAATACAAAGTTAGTGTATAGGATTAACCAGTTTATGTGTGAAGCGCCGCGCCCTTAAGGTGAATTTTTTTACGAAAATGGGGCTATCAAATTATTCAATGTTATTATTATTTGATATGGTTGCAGAAATGATATCTTAAATAGACTTCCATAGCTTTATTGGCGAAGAATAGTTCTTAGACTTTGATGAGAAAACTTTTAGTTTCAACTGAACGATGGCCGTGTATGATGCTTAGTCTAGAATAGTCAGGCGCTGCTGTCCAAGTTAGAAAGGGCTCTATCAAAATTAACTTTTTCAAGTTACCTGTCACTCATTTTCATCAATTTTCTGTGTATGAATTCAGAGTCGGCATGGAGTCCCTGGCTAGATTGAGTGGCCTCTCAGCCCACGGATCTCACCTCATGGGAGGAAGACATCGGAGATATTCTTCTACCGATGAACCATCCACTATTACAACTCCACCTAACAAATGGCCAGGTTATTATGCTTTTTGTTTTGTAATTTAATTGTGATTTTTGATTTATCATTACCCGATCAGTTTATTTCTAAATTAATTTTGAACTGTCATCATAAGAAAGCTTATGGGCGAGCTTTCATTTTTCCAGTTTGAAATTCAAGAAATTTTACACGAATTTCGAATGACACTAATTTACGGCGAGGGTAAAATATATGTGAAAACATATTTTCGGCATTTTTTAACGTAAATTACAAAAGCGCAGACTAGACGTCATTACGGCGATCTGAAAATAATAAAGAAAATAAAAAATACACATTAGGATCGAAATAAATATTATTTAGTAATAAATTATTGCGTTTTTGATATCAAACTTGATTTTAAATAGTAGCTGAAACCTCAAAGCATGTAAGTAAATACAATATATTATTTTAAAACGTATATTTTCACTAAAACAAACTATTTTTAAAATGTCGAAAATTGATCATATATATGTACAGTAAAACCGCGATATAACGAAATCCAAGGGACCAAAAAATAAAAATTCGTTATAACGAATTCCCACATATAACGAAATAAAAAAAAAAAAAAAAAAAAAAAAAAAAAATATCCTACTACATATATGTTACGCGCCGTCGCAAAAAAATGTTGCGCGGCTTCAAAAAAGATCGCAAATTCTGCAAACAAAGGAGGAGGAAGGCCATAGGGAACTGAATACATACATATTTTTAGTTGTTTGGTTAAATATTTTAATTGTGTTTAAATGTAGAGCCGCTTCAAACATAGTTTTGGGCATGAAACATAAAAAATAATTCAAAAATAAAAATTTTACAGTTGAATCGTGGCATTTTTATAAAATGAGTCGTATATAAATTACGAAGGTACTTACCGGTAACGGCTGCAACCACTTCAAAATATAATCGATAAAATTGTTCACTTAAAAATGATCTTTAACATTGTTCACTTAAAATAATCGTTTATTTTCCCTTGTTTAGTTTTAACATTTCTTTCACTGTCTCGTATAATTATTTTAGCCAATGCATCGCAGTGGGAAAATGCATCCACCGGTAATTCTGGTCTTCCCGATACGTATCGTTGGAGAACATCTAAGGCATGAAAAACTTCGGAAGTTGACGGTAACGAAGCAAATGAGATTTCATTGCTTTCCTCATTCAATGTGTCATTTTTGTCCTCATCACTCGTCTCAGATACCGTAATGCGAGGCGCGGGAACATACAAAGCAGACGTTATCACTTCATGGTCGTAAGAAATAAAATCATCGTAACTTGTAGATCTCAACAAAATTCTTTCACCCGTTGTTAAACTCGCTTGAGGGGCGTCAATTTCATCTACGGGCAGCGAAGAAAACCCGCACTTTTTAAAACAATTCGCGATTGTTGTAGATGTTACCGATTGCCATGCTATACTCATAGCTCGACATGCATCCAATACCGTCCATTTTCTTAAGTTTTCTACAGAACAGCCATTGTTTACCTGTATAATACAGGAATGCAATAAACTTTTTCTGTAATGGCTTTTGAAGTTCTGTATTATTCCCTGATCTAGCGGTTGGAGAGCACTCGTAGTATTAGGAGGTAGGAACAGAAATTCTATATTTGGCGCAACAATTTCCGGTGCGTAATGTGCTGAACAATTATCCAAAATCATCAATATTTTACGATCTTGTGCTGCCATTTTTCTCTGCATCGTAATAGCAAAGCTCTTAAATATTTCCCGCGTCATCCACGCTTTTTTATTATGGCAATAAGTAACAGCGGGAAAACTGCTAAAAGTAAGGCCTCTAAAGCATCGTGGTTTTTTATATTTTCCGATGACTGTGATCTTTACTTTATCGGATCCGTCCATATTTGTACATAACGCGGCCGTCAGGCGTTCCTTACTACGTTTTCCTCCATGACATCTCTCTCCTTTAAGAGCTAGTGTCCGATCTGGCATCATGTTATAAAACACACCAGTTTCATCTATGTTATAAACATTTTTTGCGTCGTATTTCTCCCAAATATGCCGATTGTTTGTTATCCAGCTCGAAACTTCTTCTTCATCAACTTTTTGGGAATCGCCACAAACCGCGAGGCAAACAATGTTGTGTCGCTTTTTAAAGCGATCTAACCACCCATTAGATGCCTTAAAATCAATTCCCATCTGATGAGCCAACGACTTTGCTTTCTCAATAAGCATTAAACCAGAAGTAGATATATTCGCTGATCGGATTTGGGAGAAATACTCGAACAGTTTTTCTTCCAATTCTTCATATTTGGCAGGCCGTACACGCTGTTGGGAACCGCTCGCCTTACATCTATCAAACGCATCTTCAATCTTCTTCCGATTTTTTAAAATTGTGGAGAGAAACGAAACCGGAATACCATATTTTACGGCTATCTTGCCTTTACTGTCCACTTTGTTGTCGATGTCTTTCAATATCATTATTTTTTGTGCCATGGTTAAAGTTTTGCGGGAATTATCACGTACTGAAGCCATTTTAAGGTTTCACAAAATATTATGAAATGTACTTTAAATAATAAATTACACTACACTAGTATGCATAGCAGTAAACACACGAAAACAATAGTTAATAGAAACACAAAAAATAGTCCATAAAGTATTTTAAAGAATTATTTGTATTATTGACGAGTTCACACGAAAACAATTGTCAAACGAAAATGAATTTATGTAAATATTCAGTTCGGTCATGCAATAATCGCGTTAAAAACGGAACAAACTTAACTCTACAGACCTTACACTGAGACTGATATTCCCAATAAGTACATACTGCAACATTCTGCGTATTCCTGTTAATTTTTGTATTTTCCAGCTGTCTGGGTCTGGGATTGCAATACATATTAGAGGCGTATGCGTACGTAAAACATGTCCAAGTGAACGCCGCAAGAATTATGTCAAATGGTTTTATGGGACTATGAACCTACTATGAACCCAAGAAAAAGTTTGAATTGCCAAAATTTGACGCCAAAAAGGCCATTAAACCGTTCGCATACGGCAGATGCAGCGGCGCGGCTTTGTAAGTGCGAAATAATATTTTCATCTTTTATCATTTTTTTATTTCGTTATAAATTTACGTAAATGTATTGGCATTTTTTCGTACGGGACAAAAATGATTTCGTTATAAATATTAACGGGATTTCGTTATATATATGCATTTTTGTATGAAAAATTGGTTTTAGGGACTAAATTTCGATTTTTTTTTCGATATACGTCATTTTTCGCTATATCGGGGTTCGTTATATCGCGGTTTTACTGTATATGCAGATTTGTCTCTGTAATCTTGGCTTTAAGATTATAAGAAAATATATTTCGTTTATGCAATAATGTACCGTATTAACACAATTTTGTAGTACACAGCAAATGCATATAATGGTCGCGGTTTTTCTTATAATGCTTGTATTGTCTTTATTATGGCAAATAACATTCAGTTTATTAATTTAATAGTAATAGTTTAGTTAAGTAGTAGTTTATTAATAGTACCCTAAGTTCTTGTCTATAAGCCGCGGCTTATCTAAGAAAAAAAGTAGTGAAAATGCAAAAATAGAATATCGGCTTATACATAAGTCCGGCTTATACACAAAATCAATTTTATTAAAAAAAGTTGTACATTTTTAAAAATTAATTTTTATTAAAAAAAAGTTATACATTTAAAAAAAATAATTTATTAATTAAAGCCATCAAATTCTTCATCAGATTCAGTATTAAACAGGTCAAACATCTGGAATTTCATATTCGATTTGATCTTTGGTTTCTTCTTCAGATTCTTCTTCACATTTGTTAGCGCTTCGGTTGGATATTCGCAGATATTCGCGGCTTTAAATCCATTTTTAATGCAATCCGCGGTTACTTCACTCCAACATTTGTCGATCCATTGACATACTTCAGCATAAGAGGCCCTTTTGATTGATCCAGACTTAGTGAACGAATGATAATCATTGACCATCCAGTCCTCCCATTTCTCACGCATTTTGGCTTTAAAAGATTTATTAACGCTTAGATCCAGTGGCTGTAATTTAGATGTCAGTTCCCCAGGAATAACAGCCAACTGTGAATACTTTGCCACCCTTTCTTTGACTTCTTTTGTGATGTGAGGTCGAGTCGTAAAAAGCGTGCGAGCGCACCGTGCGTGGCTGCAAGCTGGATTCAATATGCGACGGGGCTTAGTTATAGTAAGTTCGGCTTATCTATGAGTCCGGCTTATCTATGAGTCCGGCTTATCTATTAGTCCGGCTTATCTATGAGTCCGGCTTATCTATGATAAGATTTCTATTTTAAAATTCTTATGGTTTTTGGTCTCCGGCTTATATACGAGTCCGGCTTATAGACAAGAATTTAGGGTAATAGTTTTAAAAAAGTCAAATCTAGTCATACGACTAAATACTTCTGATATAAATTAATAATTAAAACCCACATTTTTGTAAAAAATGCAAAATTTTTAATTATTGAAAGTACCCCCTTAAGAGTTTTTATAATGGACGTTTTCATTAGTCAGATTTGTTAATCAGTTAGTCAAATTGGATAATTATATTAGTCACAGAAAATATTCTGTATGTCATTACAATCCGGTTTTATTATTCTTTTGCTGGAGGGCAGGTCATAAACTCCACTGCAAAAGTAATATATACATACTTACTAATGAAATGATAAATTGTTGTGACCAAGAGGGTTCAGACTTGACAAATTTCAAATGTTGAGAGTTCAATTTCCACTTCCTGATGGCACAACGTACAGTAACTCGCGGGACCGAAATTTAAAAAAAAATCCGATTTATAAATAATGAGAAAGTTTTTTAAAGGCAACATTAGAAATAAATTTTGTACGCACCGCCGCTGTTGACATCGCAATCTTCACACTGAAACATGATGAATCTCCATTATTTCAGCATCTAATGTTCACAAAATAACATATTTCTCCTGAATAAGAAAGGTGTGTGGTGACATGCCGATTAACCATTTGACCAGTCACTTGACGCAACAAAATCACACATTAATTTGATTGGCGATCGAACTTACCTTTTCCATTAGAATTGGGATATTTAAAATGTGCATGAAAAATAATTAAAAACTTTTAAATCCTCATGTCTCGCTGGGATTGATGGATAAAGTTTATTGTTTTCCTGTGATTTTTCAAGTTCAAACCTTTGATACCTATAAATATTTTGCCAGTTTTCAAAATATACTCCATTTTTCCAAATGGTCAAAGATTTACATGAATTACAAGGTGTTGGTGCCATTTTAAAAAACAAAACATGAAAAAAAAACATGTCAACGTATTTAAATACTAATGATTTGGTTTCTTTAGTACCTACATATGCAAATCAAAATGTTTCATAAACATAAAATGAAAATATTATTTTAAATAACAAATCTTATAAAATGCACTATGGAATTTGATATATTCCATATATACAGCGCGCCGTTATGCGATAAGGAACGGCATTGTGATTGGCGGTAGGTGGGGCTAGCTGTAGATGTTTACGAAGGGATGAAGGTCAAATGCGTAGTTGCGCGAGTTTAGGGATTTAAAAACATTTGTAAATATGCGAATGAATTACGTGAATAAATTATTTACTTTGGGTGTCAAAAAAGCGTACGAACTGTGAATAATCAAATTTTACGAATTATCGCTAGAAATTAGTATGAAATGGTATATTCGAATTAATGGAGTTTTACTGTATTTATTTTGAAAATCGTCTATAAAATTTAAAACTATCAAAAGAATATTAAAATTTCTCTATTTACTGTAAAATAATAATTCCATCTCTATCATTTTATAATTTCATTACATCACATCTTGTTGACGGAAATTTCCTTCGCTTGCGATATTTTCTTCGCACACTTATATTATTTTAAAATTTTATTTGTGAAGTTAGATTTTTCAGAACACAGTTCCGTGATAATTAAAACAAATTATGTAGATAAATCACATATCGATATATACACGAAAATCTGTGTTTTGAAAAACGTAGTCGACTCCGAGATTCGAATTTTCTATTGCTACTAGATTTGTTATGTTTTTAAGTGAGATATCCATATTATAATTTTATGTATCAGGTGTAACAAACCTTCGTGCGCTGGTTGCTCGTGAGGGCGATGATGACACTCCCCGCCTGGGCATATTACTGTGCGAAGCCTTCGTGGCTTGCTACCTCGCCCTGCTGGTGTACGGCTTGAGGATGTGTGACTCGCATTTGTTGTACCGCCTGTGCTCCAGAAAGTTCAGCGCCGAGTCTTGGGCCACCCTGTACGGCGGAGGGGTCAAGCGCCTGCTGAGGACTGCCTCTATCAGCGTGAGTAGAATGTTTATATTATTGCAGACCTGGCTCAACTCTGAAATGTACATTTTTGTAATATCTAATTAAGATACAGATAACATGTTCTATTATAAGTACAGTGCAAGGTTAGCATTTGCACTTTTCGCATATAATGAATTATTTGTTAACCTGTTAGCTGCCAGAAAAAGTCCTAGGTGAAACAGCATCATAACACCACCCATTGGCGCCATAATTAATAAAATTCAAAAATCACAGACTTGCTTTTTCTGAATTTTATTTTTACGAAAAAAACATGAAAACGTCGGTATAACTAAATAACATGGAGCTTCTATTTTATCATAAGCGTCTATCGACCGTGATTTCGTATGATTTTGAGATGAAAAAAAAGAATAAATAAAAGTTTATAGTGTTGCCAGACCATAACGTTTATGAAATTATTATTTATTCTGCATTTGTTTTTTGGAGCAACAATTTCAGATTTATTAACACAGCTATTGTTATATTTAATTTAATCTTTACGTAGATCATTTTATTTACACTAATATTACTGTGTTTAATGTAAAACTCTTCTTCAGTGCGGTATGTTTTGAAGCACGGCAATATACTGACGAAATGAAAGCCGACCTTTGAAGAGCAGAAGGCTTTTATCAATGCAGAGGTTTTGGTGATGCGTCAAAAGTTCTGTGAATTTTTCTTTCATTGCATACAGTATAAACCTGATCTTATAAAGTCGGTCACCCGACAATTAGAGTTCGTTATCAGTAAAATGTAACACCCTTAATATTTTTTTGAACCGATTGTTCTTAATTAACATTTCCCAATGTGCAGGCTAGTCCCATAACACTGGAACGCCAGGAGGGCGCTTCTGTGTGGAGCTCTCTCCGTGCACAGCGCGCTCGCCTCAACATGAAGCTGCTAGGCTCCACGCCCACACCCGCCGCCCCTCGCCCCATCAAGGAAGGGCGCCCCACCTACAGGGAACACTTTGTACCACCAGCTATGAGCATACTCAGCTATCTTATCATTAAGGTAACCTCTCATTCTGCCAGCAGAATAAATTTTTGTGTTTATATACAAGTTGTGTTTTGGGATATCAAAATTAATTGCTTTTAATGATAATTTTTGGTGTGTTATTCAAATAATTAAATAAAAATTTGGTTCGATTAGATTATTAAAATTTAAAATTTGGTATATTCAAACTGATGTACGGTAGTCGGACCTAGAGCTGCCTAGAAAATAGGTGGAACGAGGTCATTATGCATGGCAGATCCATTCATGATAGAGTATAAATGAACAAATTAAGATTGAATATAAAGGTGATCTTACCATAGTAAACAGGATTAAGAAAATATCATTTAGATGGTTTGGTCATGCAAATCAAATGAATGAGAGGATTACCATCCTATATAGAAAGATATAGATGGTCCTGTTAAACGTCAGGTAAACCAGATACTGGAAAATGGTCCCGTTAGGAGCCTCAACAATCGACGAGTATGCATAAGAATAATTTGTTTTCATTCCAGCCAACGTTGGACACGGATCCTGACGTTCTTGACTACGACTCCGCCGATTCTGTCGCTTCTGATGCAGACGACAACGCTATTGAAGAGGAAGATGAAGAGGATGTGTTTGGCGATCCCCTGGCTCCACCCAGTCAATCGTACCGAGGCGGAATGGCAGGAGAGCCAATCAGGAGACAGGATAACACAGAGCACTGTGACCTTAACTCCTACTCTTGGTGCATCATGAAGTTGGCTATACTGAAGATAGCGCAGCTGCAACTGCAAGAGTTCTTGAATGTTGCAGGGATTGAAATGCAAGGTTTGTTTTATTTGTTATTTTCTTCTTTGTTTTACTCTTAATGAGAGTACTCGTGATCATGAATATTGTGGATGATTTGTCACCTCTTCTGGGCTGTGGCTTTATAATGGGCTCTGTATTGTTATAGGCAATTTGAATATTGCGGGTAATGAATATCAAAATTTGAAATGACGGATATATATATATATGTACATACCTATCTCTATCTCCCGCGCTAGTTTGATTACTTTTGAAGCAAATCCTTTATCTAGGTTGACGTTATATATACACATGGACTTGGATGGCACCTTTGGGAAAGCCATTTTTATCATATTACAGTAAAACTCAGTTTATTTGTAATGCACAAAACAAAATTTCGAATTACGAATAATGAGAACAATTTTTTGAAGGCAACATTAGAAAGAAATTTTAAAAACCACTTCGTCAGTTTACGCATTTTTGCATGGCAATTATTTCAGCTTTTTATGTCAAAATATTTATCAAATACTCAGTTTTTCCTGAATAATGAAGGTGAGTGGCGACGTGGCGAGTCCAATATTAAAAGCAGGCTTCTTCAAACAATTGATCAGTGCTTGACGCAACAAAATTACGGACATTTTAATTTGATTAGCGGTCAAATTCGCCTTTTCCATCAAAATTGGGGAAGAAATTGGAATAATAATGAAAAACTTTTTAATCTTCATATTTCGTTAAAGCTTATTATTTTCCTGCGATTTTTAAATTTGAATTCAGAGAGGAATTAAAATTTTCCCGCTGATTTTATCTTTGACATATTTGTAATTAATTCCATATTTTCAAATGGTCAAGAATTTACACGAATTAGGAGATGTTCGTGTCATTTTAAAAACGTAACATGAAAGAAAAATTATGTATAAAATAGGTTAGGTTAGGTTAGGTCACAAATTATCGGTAGAAATTAATGTGAAATGTTGTTTTCAAGGGCTAAATTTTTTGAAAAAAGGGCGAATTTGTGAAAATACGAAATATGGGTCATGAATTAACAGAGTTTTACTGTATTACTTTTCTGAATAAACCATGTATAATAGTCCTAGACAAATGAAGACGACACCCGAACAACGATGTACGGCACATTTTAGGCTGTGTTGAGTTAAGTACGTAAGCACTGCTGTACGCCAAATTATGCACATTTTGGTGTAGTCGGTGTTTCGAAAATCTATTACCTGACGGAGTTACGGTTTGTTGAGATATGCCCTACGGTAGAACAACGCTGTAAAGCACCCAAGATGGCGGACTTGTGTTCGGAGATTAAATAAACAAAGAAAAAATAACATGTCAAACTGGAAATATCAAGAGAAAAATGATGAAAGATGCTGGTCAACCACATATGTATTTGAAAGAGAGGAGTAGCCGTTGCTGCAAAAAAGACTCCAACGAACTCTCAAATATAATTTTGAAAGTAATTATTATATTGTTCTTACATTTTTTGTTTTATAAAAATCTACTAATTGAGTGATATGTATTCTTTTAAAATAAATACAACTTTCATATAATATAGTCTATTTTTATTTTCACTTTATGGAACAACGCTGTCAAACATATTCCATACAGCATTGATCTACTGTTTTACTGTTTTGTGTGTGCTTTAATCTTTTTGTTTTCATCATAGATTACAATTTGATAAAAAGTATATTATTATCATTTATATATAATGTATTAAAAACACACATATAATATTATTTTTTCCCATCATTAGATAAAATAAACAGTTTTTCTCAGTTCCTGTAAAATCACCAAAATGTGCCATACATCGTTGTTCAGGTGACATCTTCAAATATCTATAGATCTTGGCAGAATAAAGATTTAAAATTATATTGGTATGATTTTTGCCCAACCATACTACAATTTACTAATTTAAATAGTGGCGGGAGAAATGCAGCACTCGTAAACATTTGAGACTTAAAGATCTCATCACCTATTGTGGAAAATTTCTTAAATAAAAAATATTGAAATGAATCGAATTGCATAGCTTCTATGATTTTTTTCTATAGAATTGGCAGTGAGCAGTCCTCTTGTACACGGGGTCCTCCGCTGCATGTCTCAGTGGTCGGCACATATGACGGAACAATTGTCCACTCGGCCCGCTCCGCCCAGGTATATTCCGGCCTGCTTCCCCGATGAACAGTTGTCCGGTCCACCCATCAACAAGTACAGGTCGGCATCAATCACTAGGCGTGCGTCTTACCACTAGACTAAAATAGTACATCATACGATAATAATATATATTTTAATATTTTTCAGGTGTATTTTGGAAAAACACAACACACCTTTCAATCCTAATCTGGCCAGTTCAGCTCCAGCTAGAAGACTCTGGAACTACCTAGTACACCAAGAACTAGTCCAGGTGAAGTAAATTAGTTTAAAAGTTTAATTGATTGTTAAATATATATCTGATAAAGTTTGTTCAGTTCTTAAATGTATATCTGATAAAGTTTGTTCGGTTGTTAAATGTATATCTGATAAAGTTTGTTTGGTTGTTAAATGTATATCTGATAAAGTTTGTTCGGTTGTTAAATATAAATCTAATACATAACTAATCCCAATTAGGTTTGTTTCGCTTCAACGTGAGATCTACGTAAGAGTTTTACACTGTCGCAAGTTTTAATCATTTTAAATTAGTCAATTTTTATGGAGTCTATATAATCAATGTTTCATCAAGCAATAATAATTATTGCACTCCTTTACAGGATATATTCATCCGTGCCATATTTGCCAAGCCCCGACCCACGGGGGCTATGTCCGAAGACAACAGAGATCAGTACAATGACGGTGCGTCGGAAGTGACCCTCGCATCCCTCCACCATCAACACCATCATTCTGACTCTGTGGACGGGGAGCTGATGCAGCCAGTGAGGATTATTCACAAAGAGCAGGACTCCATATTGGCATTCTGTTTAAACAGGGTAAGATTAATTCACTATAACATTATGAACACAGTATTGTGGATTGTTTTAAATTGGTTCATATGTTTTTAAAGTTTGGCTTGATAAGTAAACCTTTTTATATTTTATCGATTCTATTTAAAAATACATTTTTCTAAGAACGTTGGTTTGCCAATCATCAGGCATGAAGATGGGTGTTCTGAAAGTCTTTTTTTTTTATGAATGAATTTGTGCACATAGTTATATAATCTTTTTAAAAATGTATTATTTATATTTTACTTTTGTATACCCTCAACTAGGACTAGCAGGTGCATCACATTTTCGTTTTCTTTAAATTGTATGACATTAGTTAGATCGTATATAAAAATAGAAGATCATTAAATATAAAATAAAAGTTAGCACAAGGTGATTAAAGTAACAATTTTGAAATGTGCAAATATGTTTGGTCTGTTTGTTCCATTTATGTATCACGCCACTACTTAATCATATTTTCATATATTTACTTATTTTTTGAAGTACCTCTTCTAAATATTGAGTTTATTGATTTGTTATTCTAGATATTTCACTGAATATGTAGAATGACAAATTAGTTTATTCAGATAAGTAGTTTTTATAACTACATGGTATAATTTAATCACTCATAGAGTGCTTTTTTTTCTTAAATTTTTTAAAAATCCTTTCATTCTTGACAAATAAATGACAGTGCAGATTAAATGCATTTACATATCACTAATAATATCAACACCAGTTAAAGTTAACTGCATATGTATAATATTATTGTATAATCTCTTTTATTTCCAGAGAACAAACCTCCAAACGACATCGAACTATCTAGCAGTGTCCAGCCCCCGGGAGGTGCAAGAGATGGACATCACCCTATTACTGCGAGGAGCAGCTGTCTGGGCTTCGGATGAGTGTGAAGTGGATCTCCTGGCCCTTAACAGAGATCCTGCCACCTTACCCGACTCGGGATTCCTGCTCATTCAACATCAAAGTGATAAGTGAGTTAAAATGACTTGACATTGTATTGAAGCTTCTGCCTTGTAATAATGTGCTAAAATCATTCAAAATTTTGATAAAATCCTTCGAGAATTAGTTATGTACATACATAATTTACGGTACATTTTTGAAATGAAAAAATGTTAAAAAAATGAAAAAAAATATAGTGTTACCAGGCCATAACGCTTAGGAAATTTTTAATCTTATTAATATTATTGTGTTTAATGTGATGCTTAAAACGAAAAAATAATAGCACTTCACACCACAACTACTTTACATAATGCACTAACAATATGCATAAAGTGATGCCGATGGCCGCAATGGCCGCAATGGCCAATGCTGTCTAACGACGCACGCACTGTATTTATGATAAAACGTCCATATTTTTAAGTTAATAACTAAAAAATAATATCTTATTCACTTGAATTACTTAGCAACAAAAATGAGAAATATCACAAACATATGTCAAAAAAACAGACAATTTACTCAAATTGGAACGTTCCAGATACTTGCCAACTTATTGTGTCATTCTCATCATCCAACTCATCACCGGACTCTGCGGTCTAAAAGGAATGTCTAAAAAGTCAAAAAAGTCACCCTCCGCCATTTTGTAAAAATAAAAATAAAATCAAAAAAGTTTTTGAAAATTCGATAACTGTAAAATCAAAAAATATTAGCACTTTGACGTCGATGTGAGAGAGTGTGTGTTAAATATTCAAATCTAACTGAAATGATCTATGGTATAGAGGATATCTTATAACACAAAAGCTAGTTTCATCTGTCAATTTTGTATGTAGGAAAAATGAAGACTTTACACTCGATTTCTGACATAATTCGTGATGTTCTTGAGTTGAATATTATTTCTATAGGTCACCGTATGATATCACTATGTAAAATAATAATTTGGTTTAAAATTTGATATACGGTGCTTGTGATATCAACCGTTATTTACTGACGCCACGTGCTGTCACGTGTGTGTAGTCCCCAACTAATTACTCAAATAAGTCATCATCTTCAGCCATTATTGATCCACTGTCGGATCAAGGCCTGCCTCCCCGTGACTTTACTTTCAGTTCTCTGCCAAAACTCGAATAAATATTGTTTTCTTATTCTCTTTCAGATTATCTTCGCCTGGAAATCTGGGCAACCTTTCACCCCCCATCCCTTCCACTCCCCAACAACCCCAGGGACTGGCAGGGCAGACTGGACGTGGAGCAAGTGTGGTGGGTACTTTGTGCAATTTTATTTTACTAACACAACTCTGTGATTTTTCCCCGAGACTACAATAACTTGTTTTACTACTTAAAATATATTATAAGAAAATGTGATGATTGATTTCACATAAGATTGCATTAAGAAATCGATACATCCTTTTTCTTACCAGTTCTTTGTATTTTATTCTGTTTTTATCGTAAAATGTGTATCGCTACATGTAATTTTTAAAAATACTAATCTATATTTTACTGATTATGTAAGAATAATAATTAATCTTTCCATAAAGTTACCTGTTGTAGTGTTATCCTTGTTCAATAAAAATAATATCCAATTTATCATTTTTTTAGGCTATTGAAAATATATTATATCTATTGAATTAATCATAGCATTTAAAAAAAAAAAAAATTCCAAAAAATCAAGTCTAGTTCTAAAATAAATACAAGTACAGTAAAGCACCGTTAATTCGTAACCCCATATTTTGTATTTTCACAGAATTAGCCCTTTTTTGCCCCGAAAATAACATTTCATACTAATTTTTACCGATAATTCATAAAATCTGATTATTCGCAGTTCATATGCATTTTTGACACCCAAAATAAATAATTTGTTCACGTAATTCACATATTTGCAAATGTTTTTAAATCCCTAAATTCGCGCGACTAGGCATTTGACCTTCATCCTTTCACATAAACATCCGCAACTAACCCCGCCTATCAGCCCATCACGATGCTGCGCAGCTGGCATAACAGGTGCTGAACTGAGTTTTTGCATATGACATTTGGCAAAACTCATGTACGTAATATGATACATACATCAAATTCCATAGTGCATTTTATAAGATTTGTTTCTTAAAATAATGTTTTCATTGAAAAACTTGATCTAGTTTCTATGTTTATGAAACGTTGCGATTTGCATATGTGTAGGTACTAAAGAAATACATAAATCTTTTGTATTTAAATACGTTTATATATTTTATTCGTTCTCTAAAATGGCACCAATATCTTGTTATGGAAAAAATTAAATCCCAAATACCTCTTTGGGTTCGAACTTGAAAACTTGCAGGAAAATAATATGCTTCATCAAACAAGGCCAGCGAGACGTAAAGATTTAAAAGTTTTTAATTATTTTTAATGCGCCTTTTAAATATTCCAATTCGGATGGAAAAGGTGAGTCAACCACCAATCAAATTAATGCGCGTGATTTTGTTGCTTTGAGAGACTGCCGCGTCACCACACACCTTCTCATTCAGGAGAAATACGTTATTTGATAAACATTTTGACAGATAAGAAGCTGAAATATGGAGTCATCATGTTCCAGTATGAAAATCGCGATGTCAACAGCGTCGGCGCGCACTAATGTTGTCTTTAAAAAACTTTGTTCTCATTATTCGTAATTTGGATTTTTTTTAAATTTCAGTCCTGTGAGTTAGGAATTAACGGAGTTTTACTGTAATATTGTTTTAATTAACTTATTAAATAATATCATGTTTTTTGTTTAGGGCGGTTTGAATATAATTTTTTTACGTTTGCTCTCATTAATCTTCCCCACTTGACTCCTTCATACAATTCAACTATACACTTGAGAGACATTAGTGCAGATGTTTCCTTTATCACAAATTTAAATAATTATTTAGAATATAATGAATGGAAAAACTGTTTTGAAGCAATTCATACAATTACATTACAACATTCTTCAATCATGTTTTCGAGTTTCTCATTCACACCGCAGGCTTTGGTTCATTTGCTTTTTATTTTAGATTTAAAAATGATAAGGACGAGATGAGAAGTGTAATAGAAATCTATTGAGATTATTTATTTTATTTATAATTTTGGGACATTGTTTAAAATAGTTTCATAAGAACATGAATTTCAGGAATCATTAAATTATAATCAAGGAAAGTATTATATAATAGAGAATATATATTAGATACAAAGTTGTTTTATATCAATTATTAATATGTCTAACCACAAAGTTATCGCTTCAAATCTTAGAAAAATGAATGTTTAATTGTAATTTTTTTTTATGGCTCACTAGCTGATGATGCGTACTACAATATTTATTTTTATACTGTGCCTAATAAGTTATTTATAAAATACATAATAGTTATTTTAGAAATCATAATTATTAACTATTTATGCTCTTGAGGCATAATTATCTATTTAAACAATGTCAAATTAATGTTTTATTTTATTAGTTTCATTAATCTACGGCCAAGTGGTTTGGCACCGTAAAAGTAGCCACTGGTGTGATAGGCTGAATACAGCAGTTTTTAAAAATATTTTCTGAAGTATTTACACTTTTATGTTAAAAAAATATTTCAGCAACGCTTGCAGATTCAATATGTAAATATCAATAAATTAATCAAAAAATATTTTAAATTAAAAAAAATTGTAAATATGAAAAAAAAATCTGCTTTGTAAAAAATGAATAAGTATCAAGAAAGTCACAAAGTCACAAAATGTATTAATTTTCTGTGATTAATTCTTAGCCCGGAGTCCGTGTGATGTCACATAAATCAAATACTTCTGAAACTTTGTACTGAAAATAATGTACACTGCATTTTGTCTATCACTCTGAAAAGTCAGTATCTCTACCATATAAATACATAATACATACAGTAAAACTATGTTAATTCTAAATAATGAAACCATTCATTCTTGTCACATATTTTGAAAAATTGGAATAATTTTGTTATAATGTGCATGATTTTTTAAATAATCAATGTATTTTCAAGATATTTTCTTGAAATAGGTGAAAGTATGTACATACCTATATTTTTTCACAAAATTAGATTCCATTTTACGATTTTTACAATTTTTTTTAGCAAAATTCAAATTTTTCTTTTTAGACCCTTGTATTTCGAATTAACAGGGTTTTACTGTGTAATTCAAACAGATCATTCACATATTTTTCAGTTGACAGAGAGTGGTGTTCAAGAGAATTTCAGGAAACGAAAGGCAAAAACGCCCTCGCCGAAAATAGTATGTTCACGTCGTACACACGTTTATCACAAATATGCAGCTATTGTGAATTGTCTAATTATGTATTGTTTTTGCAGCCTCTTATATTATATTGTTTTATTATAATATTATGTTTGTTGCATTTACAAGCATAGTGGTACAGTGCGACTTGTGTTATATTGAGCTGTGATATTTTCTTCTTTATTCCTGCAGTTTTCTTCTTTAAGTTGATGGTAAAACGCTTATTTATTAACATTCTTCATACGGACCACGATTGAAAATGTTTGCTGTCACAGCCGGAACATAAATCGCATGCATTATGGCCAACTTCTTAAATAAAATTCATTGTGCAATTCACTTTCTACAAATTTCCAACCTCTTCTAAACAGGTTAAATTTTTCTTCAAAAAAAGTATTTGTCCAAGATTAAAAATATTGCTCGGTTAGACTTGTAATAAAATTGGGGATGACAAGTGTATTAGGAAAACTTTTACATTTTTGACAATATTCAATAGACAAAATGTTTCAAAATTATTCAACTCAAAATGATATCTGGCAATTAAGATTTTAGATTCTGTTCTTTATCTTACCTAGAAGGTTATCAAAAGGAAATTACTTTTTTTATCAATAGTAAAACGTATTTATAAATCAGTCGGAAAGAACATGTTAAAACAGTAAAACTTCGTTATTTCAAACCGCATTAATTTAAAATTGTATTTCATCAATTTCATGACATGTATCAAACAAAGAAGTTTGCATAATTATTTGTTCTTGGTGAATTTTGAACTTTACTATTTATTATTTCCATCACTCGCGCTAACTTTTATTTCATCAGTTTTCAGTTGTTTTATATATTCAATATTTAGTGACAAATTTTTACTTCGTGATTTTTTAATCACTCGTCACTAATTTTAACACATTGCATGAGTTTTTCTATATCGTTTGTTATTTACTATAACAATGTCATTGAGTAAAATTTTGTAGTGTTTTTGTTTTCGAAGTAGTGGGTTTTTGCATAATAAAAAAAATATTTTGGTAGCCTAAAATTCTAAGTAACGATGTTTTACTGTGCTCAAAATATGGTTTGTAGTTAAGTGCGTCTTTTAATAATTTAAATGCCAAAATGCCAGCTCTTTAAATTTAAATATTAATCCTTTTTTATAAGTATTATTTATCGCTTTTTTTTAAACAACCTCGAATGTGTGGTAGTCCTGAAATATCACATTCATAAGTGTAAGAGATTAAATATTCTTCTGCTTCAAAATTTCAAACCTTTTTTGATATATCGTCTGGGTTTTGGCCAATTAAAATAACCTTCAATATTGAAATGTTCGGGAAATATTTTTTTTTCTAAAATAATTAATTGTCAAATTTGACACATTGCATGTGGCTATGGCTACCGCATTTCGATCGATAAACAAATTAGTGTACGCCTAGTTTGAAACTATTACTAAATTATTCATTTTTCCGGGATATATTTGTTTAAAATACTACTTGTGTTGACTTAAAATGACTGATGCTTCTAAATTTACGTCAATTACCCAAAACTCAGTCGATATGAGTATTCTTGCCGATGTATAAATATATTAATAATTTTATGAAATGAAAAGTCAACGTGAAAATATGGGGTGAAATTATTTGAGATTATGCTTATTTTGAAATGAAAATTTTGTATCAAACCTCGTTGATGTAATTTTGCATAAAAGAATTACATCTACGAGGGCTCGCTCGGAGTGCACTAGATTGTCTTATTTGTATCGGTCGTGGAAATTGACGATATGTATGTTTGTCTATTTTCCCTCCCGTGCTTGACACTGTGTATCCCTGGCCTGAGCAGATGAAAGGACTGCAGTTCCCCGGATGTCACGATCCTAAGTATTGTCGTCTAATCATACACCGCTCCAAACTGCTCATGAAACCGGTCAGTGCAACGGTCTATTCTGTTGTATCTATTCAATACAATTCCGCTTTATGTATACCTTACAGTCTATTATTTCAGATAAGTAGAATATTTATAAATTAGCGTATTTTGGATTATTATGTATATTATTTGTGTGCAATTATTCAAATAAACTTCTTTTTTTCTAATTACTTTATAATGTTTTATGAAATATTATAGAAAATAATAATAATTTGTTTTCCTAATTGTGTTCAATTTAAATTACCATTATATTATCGAAAAATATTTTTTGACATTGTACGAAATTAGTATTGAAATAAACTTTAAAATAATTTTGAATGCTTGTGTTAAAAATATAATAAAACATTATTTAGTGGTACATATTAGCAAACATTGAATCAATTAAGTTTGTCTTTCCTTAAATTAATTTATTGATGCTACCATTCTGTTACAAAAAAGTACATTTTATTTTTACCCCGAGTATGTGGCACTGTATAATAATAGAGGAGTTTTCTGGAATTTTTAGATTTTGAATTTTGATTATGTCTACATATTATGTATGATGTCATTTATATGTGTATAAAATTTGTACACAATTAAAATTTAATTCATGGTTTTATCAATACCATAGTTTAAAAATCATGTTTTGAATATGTCCTCATAAATATATTATATAATTAACTACTCCCCTATTGTTCAGAGCCATAAAATAACTACTCCCCTATTGATCAGAGAAATTGTTGTTGATTTTTTCATATTTTCATATAAAATATTTTTATTTTGTCAATTGAGTCTGCTTTTGATGTTTAGTTGGTAATGAAAATCATATGATTAGTTTGATAGATTACACATTCCGTATTTGTGATTTCTTACTATATATTAGGCATTTCATTATATGTTTAAAACATATTTAAGAACTCATGCACACGATAAACGTAAACACAAACCCATCAGTAGTTTTATTCAATTCAATATTATTTTTATTCAAGGTTTCTATCTCTTGTTTATCATGTTTTGGTTTATATTTTCTCTGTAGATACTATTATAACTTTATTAATTACTAATTACGTTTTTTAAATAATGAACAAAGTAATAAAGTTGTATGCGTGAAGGAAATTCTTATCTTTTTCAAAGTTAGTCAAAAGTTATTTTGCTATGAAAATAGATTTAAGAGATGACATTAGATTCAAATTGTTGTCAAAGGCGGAAATCCCGATCGCTTGATTGCACAAGTTAAACGTAATCTTATATTAAATTTCTTATAGTTATATATTTAATAGTGAGCATACTAGAAAAATGTATTATTATATTAACTTATAGAGTGCATAACAGACCTAGTGCATAATATTTTATGGGGTATACTTGACTAAATTATAAGTCAAAAATGTTCTAGGAATATCTATAAATTCTGCATGGTCACAGAAAATATTATTTTATAAATTTTTTACTAAATCATGTTAAGTCTACGTACTTCGAAATAAATATTTACTTCAGTCCTTAAATCATTGCCAATCAGGCCAATCTACCTTTAATTTTTTGTATTCATTGTATAATTTGGAATAAATAACTTAATCAAAATAATAATAATAATAACTGACTTATGATAGTTGAGATTGGGCACATATCCCTTGAACATTTTCGACTCGTAATTTAGTAAAGTACACACTTAAAGTATTGTGGACTAGGTCTGTTACACTCTGTATAAAGTATCTTAATTACAAATAGGTCATTTTAGTAGTTCTAGTAGTTCACATATATTTCATATATATTTTTAATGGTGGTAATTTAAAAAAGAAAATCTATTATATTTTATTGAACACTATGTATAAAAATAAATTTACTGCCGCTTATAAATGTATAAAATATGTTTGAAATATGAGAACAAATAAAAATGACTTGTTAAATATATTTTACAAATCAAATGAAGTAATACAGTGGAACCTCTATATTTGTCATTAATCCGTTCCTGAGGGTCTGACCAATATAGAAACAGATTTTTCCATAATAAATAACTGAAATTCAATTAATTCGTTCCCAGCCCCCAAAAACAGTACACAAATGAATAAATTTCAAGATATGGATGTCTCACAGAGATGAAGCTATTATTTTTTACATGGGAAGTATGAAAGTCTTGGGCATTACAGGGCTTACGACCTGTCATCGGCTGGCTTAAGTGATCATTTTACACAATGTAACGTTCACCTATTTACCCATGCTATCACATCTGTAAAATTTTTGGAAGTTGTATATATGTTGTCATGTTGGAACATTTCAATTATTTATTACCAACTATGCTGTCGCCATCTATAGATTTTTTTTGAAAATTTGATATTCATTCTCATGTAACAGTATAGACGTTGCTGAAGCTGAGACTATTTTTTTCTGTAGTAAGGGGCTATATTCTTTATATGTATATATGAAATTCATTTAAATTATTAAGGTATACGTCTGAAAAGGTAATATTTTTCTATTTTTAATTTCATATATTAAAATATTGTGAATAAATTTTACCTTTATTGTACTGAGGAGATATGATGGTAGAAGCGGAAAAGGAAGAAAGTTACTAATATTTAGAAGGAGACAATATTCTGCATTTTGGCCTAGTTAGACAGCATTGCCAGGCGGTGGAAGTGACAAATATAGAAAATATTAACGAATAACAAATAGAAAATATCAAAATGTGACGAATATCGAACCAGACGAATATAGGGGCTGATGAATATAAAGGTTCCACTGTATATGGTTTATAATTTAATTGATTGAAATTGTTATTTTAATTCATGAAACAATAATAAAGTATATTGGCTTCATAGGTTTTTTCTATACTTCAAATATTATTGTGTAGCAAGGGTAACATAAAATTATTTTACATTTCCAACAGAGTCCAGGTGTTCGCATAGTTTAATTTTGCTTTTTTTTTTTCAGGAATGTGTGATTTTTTTTATTGACATTATGTGTAATCTTTTCGTTTTACTGTAAAAAAGTCTTATACTTTGAGTAATTATCTATTTGAAATTTAATTTTTTTTAAAATGCATCATCATGGTACATAAGTTAACGACTTTTTAATTTTTTTAAATTTCCACAGAATTGAGAGCGCAGTCTTCACTTAAATCTCGTATAAAACTATTTTGCCACGTTCTCTGCATAAAAATTCTAATAAAAATCTTAGCTTCTCTCAACCGGCGATGATGATGATTATGAGGTCAAAAAAAATTTAACAAAAAAAATGTTCAATATTGGTACACTACAGCGACACGACACAATTGAGAATGGCTCCCCCGCCTGCTGAATACCCTGTTTTTATTCAGATTCATAACAATACACATAGTCATATTTGCAAGTACCTACTCAGTAACAGGCCACCGTTGCGACGTTTTACTAAGACGTCTTTGTTTTTCTGATATCTATCTCACAGGATTTTTGGCACCACGTCAATGATTACACCTTTAAATTACTAACATGACCTGTCTTACCATATCAATTATATGACTCAAGGTCAAGCCTATTATATTTTTTTGCAAGAACAGTTTCAATTATTTTTACCATTACTATTACACAAAGTATTATTTAATATATTTTAGGGCAAATTGGCAAACAAATCATAATTCACAAACCAAATTAAATCATTGAATATTAGGCAAAACACAATTTAAATACAAAATGAAAGTACATACAAGCCAAAGGAAAAGTGAAAATATATAAAATCAGAGAATAAAAATACTAATATGCAATACTACATATAAATATAATGTAAGCACATATGTACAAGGTAAACGAAAATATATAATACCGTTTGGCTGTAATTGTTTCATTGTGGCCGATAAGTTTGTAATAGATAATCCCTTGGAATCCCACCAAATACAATGCATTACTTTTTTATGGATTTTGACTTTGGAAGTGGTTAATGGAGTTTGTCTAGGCTTCGCCCAATGTCTTTTTTATGTTACGTTGTTGTAAACAACCCATTTTTTATCTCCTGTCATTAATAGATGCAAAAAAGACTTGTACTTTTGTCTAGCGCTCAAAGAAACACATATTGAAACATGTTTCATTAAATTGACAGCTGACAACTGATGAGAAGTCTAAACATCATACCGCGAAACCATTCCTACATGTTGCAAATGTTTCACCACAGTCGATTTGTTGATTCCCGTTGACAATTATGACCTTCAATTATTTCAACATCAGGCTTCGAAAAGCGCCCGGTCCTTGGTTTGTCAGACAATGAAAAATCCCCAGATCGGATTATTGAAAACCACCTCTGTGTTAATCGAACTTTAGCGGCATTTTCTCCGTACACTTTTCAAATGTGTTTGGTTGCCACAGTCGCGGTATTGCCTTTACGAAATTCAAAAAGTAAACAATGACGTATATACAATTTATTAATAGGCATTCAAAAAAATCACAAGGATTCTGTTCGCCGGCTAGATTGAAACTGAATATAAAGTAAGAAGACAGCTTCCTTTATACAATATAATGGTTTGGAAACAGATGTCATAACCATCATAAAAAACATTGAAACTTTTGCATTAACCCAATACATTGTATTCTATTATGTTTTATTGAATACAATTTATATAAAAAAAATGATTGCCAATTAAAAATGTTTTAAATTCATGCAAAATACTAGAATGTACTGGAATTAAAAATGACCTAACTGTTAATCATAAGTTATACTTATGGAAGGATTGATAGGAAAGTGGCAATTTGTTTTCTAAATTGTAATTTTTGTTTACTTTTCACAGTATATTGACATCTACTTATTTGTATTATAAACTATTACCATAATTTAATAATAATTATCTTTTATTTCTTTTGTGGAAACGTTTATGTTTTCATTTATGTTGGTTTAAGTTAATATATACGGTGATCCAAATTCAACCCTTATTTTAAATATCACCTTTTTTCTTTCTTTCAGGGTTATATAAACATTAATGAAAATGGGTCAATACCCAATTGAGCAGCTCATTTAAATTGTGAAAATTCATTACAAAAATGGTAAAATTTTGCAGAAACTAACAGTTGAATTTGGATCACCCGTTATATTGATTGCGATTTATTATTTATAATTTTTTTAATTTATTTTGCATTTATCGGGTTTCCAGTTTTTTTTTTTACCCTTGCAGTCTGTCTAGTGGGTCAAAACAAAATATGTCTAGCGGTGGTGGGTTATTTTAGACTCATTTTTTGGGAGATTTTTTAAAGTCATTTCATTTTAAATGTGATTTAATAAAATGGCACGATGTGCCGAAAACTTTCTACTAGAATGTTTTATAAAAAATATTACGAATAATGTATATATATTTGCATATCAATGAACATCCTGCATGGACCAAATATAAATATCCACTGAATCGTCGTCAGCTACCTGCCGGTTTGTGACAGTAATTATAAACATTTTACTTCCTCTGAATTAAGAGTTTATTTTTCACATATAGGGTGTTCAGTGGAAAAATTTCAAGATTAAATTGTAATTGCTCGTAAACCATCAGGGTGAGGTAAGTGGGAGGGGTATTGTTCGACGCGCATGATTTGCGGGATTGCCAGTCGCAATAAGTAACTGGTCGGCAGCGCACCAATCGTTTGCGGTTGAGCAATATTTAAAATGCGGTGATCCATCGGTTTGTGCGTGTCACGCTTTTTGTACTCACTTTAATATTTGACGAGTAAGTGATGGGCCAAGCATGCAACTTATCTGGTGTTGGGTTCAAAAGTTTAGACAAGAAGGGACAATGGTTAACCAAACTCCTCTGGAACCATCAAAGTCAGCAGCGACACTAGGACATGTGGCTCAAGTTCGACGTGAAATTATACGCAATCTGCGTAAGTCGATAAGGAAGATTGCAGCTGTACTGGAATAAAAATCAACAGTGCACGTTATTTTGAAAAATAATCTACAGTTTCACCCATACAAAGTGCAAATCGTGCAGTTTCTCAATGAAAATGATTATTCTTTACGTGAAACCTTAGCGAGAACGATGCTGGAACGTTTTGGAACAGCACAAACGCTTGGAAACATATTGTTTACTGACAAAGCACATTTTCATATCGATGGCTATGTTAATAAACAGAACATGAGATACTGGTGCCCCGACAACCCAAGGGAACGCCATCAAAAACATTTGCATTATCCAAAGACAACACTGTGGTGTGCAATTTCTGCCCGAGGGATAATTGGCTCTTACTTTTTTAACCAGCGAGAGACAGTCACTGCTGACGTGTATTGCCGAATGATCAACGAGTTTTTAGTATTGCAACTGCAGCTGTTTCCTGTCTTCAGCAAGATGGGGCCACTCCGTACACAGCTAGAGTTTCAATGAAGAAATTGAGAGGAATTTTTCCCAATGAATTAATCAGCAAGTACAGAGAAATGCCCTGGGCACCTTGGTCACCGGACCTTACACTGTGCAACTTTTTTTGTGGGAATATCTTAAGTCAAGAGTTTATAGCAACAATCCTCGAACAATTCAGGCCCTACAAGAAAATATCTGCTGTAAAGTTGATGCCATTGAACCAACGCTTTTCTCTCGCGTGTTTGCAAATTTAAGAGTCCGATTACAAGAGTGTCTTGAGCGAAATGGACGGCATTTAGACAATATTGTTTATAAAACGTTAAATTCGCATCGTTAAACTCAATTTTGTATAAATAAAATATAAGAATAATATTGTAGTTTTGTTTTATTTATTTAATATTGAACTTGAAATTTTTCCGCTATACACCCTTTATAAATATATTTGCTATAAATAAAATAAAAAAATAAGAACAAAGTATACACAGAAGTAAAATAAAAATATAAATAAAATATTGAAAAATATAACAATATTATAAGAAAAGCAAAAATGTAATTGACATATTTAAAAAAATTAAGTAAAACGATAGACAACCTATATTCCAGATAGACATAATATTGACTGTCTTCTTTGAAGACAATATGGGCAGTAAATTGTTTGTTATCGTCATAATGAAAATAATCAAATTATAAAGCAATTGGAACTGACATAATTTGAAAAATAAATAAAACAATGCATAATTTATACACAAAATAGATACAATATATCAAAATTGATTGTCTTTACAATCCGAGCAGTTAATTTTTTCATATTTGTGAGTTACGAAATTTAGTATTCTTGTCACTTTTACTTGCATTTTTACAGGACAAAACTTGCACCGTTTTCTTTGTAATGATTGAGTTTTTTAATTGTTCACATTCCTTTCTTGAGTGTTATCATATGTGCTTCTTGATTTGTAAAGATCGCTCCGCGAACCGACATTCACTATTTTTGGGCACGCTGCGAGTACGCTCGTAAATATTTCATGGCGCACCATAAAACTGACTTTTTATTTTATTGGGGTTCCTTTCTGGGGCGCCAGCAAAACGAAGTCAAAACAAATAACAACATAAAAAAATTTGTGTAAAATAATTTGACTCGATTACTAGCATGCAAGATGGTTGGAGTGGCGCTTAATGCTTTGTATTCCATGTCCACAGAATGTTGGAAATGAGAGTGTCAGCAGTCAAATTATACATAAAATTACTCTATAGGTTGACAAATGTGATTTGGCACGAACAGTCAGAGGCGATCCTGTAAAAATGACTGGTGCTAGGTCAGCTTTTGAGCATTTTTTCACATTTTTATCAATAACACATTTGAATCTCGTCTGATAATATTCATTTATGTCTCAAATAATTTGGAAATATTTAGTAAAAGATTAGCTAGGAGGAAAACAGCATTAAAGCGGCGGCGCATTCAGTAATATGCCTGTCATTATTTTTGTTTAAAAATGCTGAAAATATATATTTTCACACATATTTTACCCCCGGTATTAATTAATATTGAACTTATTCACAACATTAGTAGCAAATTTCATAAATTAGATGTTTTTTTTACTGATTTTAAGAGAAAACAACGTTTTCTTGAACAAAGTAAACATTTTTTGTATGTTATTTTTATGTATGTTGCAATTAAATATTTTGTTTATATATAACACTGCATTTGCATTTTAAACAAAAGCTGTCTGTTTCATAAATAATATGTTTTAAATCGATAATATTAAACAAAATAATAAATTGAAGCTGTCATAATAATTTTAAATTTAGAACATTGATTTAAGGGATCATCTAAATATATATAGGTACTTTGTCTGATTTCAAAACATATATGAATTAGGTTCTTCGAAAAATTGTTTAATTTTCAATAGATTAATTCAAATGATAATATTCATTCCATAATATTAATTTGAAATACTTTGGATAAGTCCCATGACATGTGTTATGTTTGACACCCTCTAGAAACGTGTTATTTTTGACACTTGTATCGAATGCGAGAAAATCAACAATTTTATTGTCGTCTCTTTCTATTCAAACCTTCTTCTCTCACATGATTTACGTAACAAATAACGTCATTAATTATTTCTCTGGAACTTATACGAATTTAAATATTAACGTCATCTTGAAAGCATATCTAATTTGTGTATAATTTCTCAAATTTCAGACTGGAAAAATGAAAGCTTACCCTTAAACAAATATTTATCGTGTAATTCACATTTTTTACAAACACCCGGGTCAGATCTGACCCACCACCGCAGAGGATGGGTTAAACTGAATCGTAAATTCAAAAATAATCTGAAAATTTGTTAACAAAATCATATTCAGCATATAAAAATGGTGCCAGGATTGAAGAACAATGTTTTTTTTTTAGACTGAGGCATAAATAAATTAATATTAAGGCCTGTGTTCACGATAATTTCTCAATTAGACTTTGATCTATGAGAATCAGTAAAGACATACAAGTATTTGATGCGTAACTAATCCGTAAGCGAAACACATGTAATGATGATGAATAGGTCTGAACTCTGTACTGTTCTTTACCCCATATTCCGAGAGAAATCTCATCCATGGACATGGATCATTAGTTATATTAACATTGTTACAAAAATATAATGACTATTTTCTTTTGTAATTTTTATGAATAGATGTAACCATCTGAATGTAGACATTTTCACTGTTTTTCAGTTTATAAATGCTGTTCGTACTATTGGAAACAATGCCAAATCTTATTATTTTTAAATCTTACATTTTTGCTTTTCATTATATCGCCAATAATTTGACTACCAACATTACCGACTTGTAAATGTTTTCACCACATTTTTTAAAAATTATTTAACAATTAACTTAACAGAGAAATGTATACTCTTCTTTTCAACATAATTCTTCAAAAAATTTTATTGTCAGCAATCTTCAAAATGATATTAAATTTCTGACATTGTTAAAACATGTGGCGACTCAACATTCAAGTTGTCAATAATTTAAAACTAAATAAAAAAAATTAATACTGTATAGATTTATATACAAACACTTATTATATCTCTGATTGCATTTAAACAATTACACATCAGTTGTTGAAATAGTTTGGATTTTTTTATTGTATTTAATTTCACGCTATTTTAGAATTTAGCAAGGATGGAACAACCTCTTAAACATATCTTACACTATCTTTGATGAGACTCATCTATTAAGCTTATTGATTTCTTTTGCGGCGTTTGTGTCACTTTTATATGAAGCGTTAAAACTCTAATTTTTAATGAACTCGGTGCGCGTGAAGACTGCGCTTTAAAAAATATAGTTGGAAGAGTGTAGCTTACGAAGGAGTATTCAGTTTGGGAACTTTCAGAATATTAGTTCCAACTCTCTTTTCCGATAAAATATCTCGTTGCATTGGACGCTCCGAGAGCCAAATGTGTTAAACATAAGTTAAATACTTATAGTGAATTTTAAACAATGTTTGACATAATTATTTTATATCATTTTGTGCAAAGAAATGATCAAATTTAACTATGTATATTTATTTACTCATTATATAAAGCTTTTCTGTGTTTATGTTTTTTTTTTGCACATGGTTTATGGCTTATTTTCACATTCAAGTGCTTAAGATGTTGTTGAAGCTTTACTATATTTAAGTCCTTCACCTTAATGTGAGTATTTGAAATCATCATTTTCTTTTAGTAACTGTACAAACCCTCTCATATACTTTGACAAAAATATTTTTTGTTACTCTAGAAGGAATTTCAGCCTATTCATTTTAATTCTAATTTGTTTTATATTTCCAGATATTAAAACATAAGATTGATAACATCAAGCGAATGAGCGCTCATCCTAATCTTCCTTTATGTAAGTATTTATTTATGTCATTGTTTTCATTTACAAATTGAAATACTATGTGTAGTATTCAGTTAATAAACTGTCATGGAAATTTATTAAGAATGATTTCAATATATGGGGTTGATACACATACAAATGCATTGTAGCGAGTTTATTATTTCTTTTGAAAAATCAATTTTATTTATGGCGTCCATTTACCGTTCCACAGCAGGTATGCAGTTGGGTATACGAAGCAGCACCTGTTTTGTAAATGTCCTTGTTAGGGATTATCACTGTGGACTGTATGAAAGAATAAATATGGAGGGACAAACAGGATAACACAATACTTAAATACTACCACCGACCTTTTGTGTTTCCGCCTCTCCACGCTCAGCAATTGAAGGATCCCTCGACGGATGTTGGAAATCGCTCGTAGTCGTTGTAGAAGGTACCGTCGGCCACTTGGCAAAGTATCTCCGCGATGTAGGTAGATGACCGGCGCGTATTCGAAAAAGGTACAGGTTGTAATGCCTACAGGATGACGACCAAATTAACACTGATTCCTGCATTGATGGACAAGTAGGTAGAACCAAGTATGTGTCGGAAAGTTGGAAAGGATCTATAAGGTATTAGAAACACAATTTCTCTAACAATCCTTGTATAATAATATTAAATTTAATCCCTAAAATGAATTTCGTCACAGAATCGTCATCTCTAGTGAGACGGGCACAGTCCAAACATATTTTTACATTGTATTATATAGTTACAAATAAATTTATAAGTGTATCTTCGCCTCATAGTGTTTGTGAGTTCAAACGTGCCACGTAATGTTGAGACTTTCGTCCTTTTTATCACACACTCCTTACTCTCCGGACCTTACCCCAATACATTTCTACATGTTCAGATCACTTCAAAATGCATTGAATGGGAAAACTTTATGAAGTGATGGAAAAGTTCATGATTTAATCAATACTTTTTTCTCATCCAAACTGCCAAAATTTTTCAATGAAGGAATTAATAAATTACAATCAAAATGGCGACGAGTAGTACTTAATAATGGAGAATGCACAATTGGTTAAATTGATTGTCCATTTTTAACAGTAATATGGTAATTACTTATGGATTAATTTAATATTACAGTTTTTCTGTTTAGAATTTAATTTTGTAGCACTTGTTGTTTACAATAATTATATAGGATCGATTCTGTACAGTAAATGATTAATTGGATGATTTCCAGATCTGACTGGTGGGCAGGACGGCTCCGTCCAACTGTGGGAATGGACCCACACCCAGGCCGTGGCTTCACCACGACCCCCGGGCACCTATGCCAAAGTCACTCGAGTCAGATTCTCTCAACACGGCAATAAGTTTGGTGTTTCTGACGGTGATGGCAACCTGTCCCTGTGGCAACTTATCCTCAACAGTACAAGCTCCACCCGGCCATTCTTTGTGAGTGGGGTTAAAACACGTTTGTACTTTGTATGTTTGTTTTGTTTATTATTTTCTCGTTTCGTCACGCACTTCATTCAGCATCGTGGAACACCTGCACATTCGAATTTGATGGGATTTATAAGACTTCAATAAGCTTGCACATTTAAATAATTATATTTATTTTTTATAATTTCTACATTCTGAATCAAATATTGTATATTCCAAATCTATTCATGTATTAAATGATAATTTTTATGTTTTTCTACCTATAAACTGAGCACCAGATATAAATATAAGAACTTTCGACAGGTCCAGCATTGAATTAAAATCATTTTATCAATGTGCTACCGTGCAACTACCAAATTGCTTTTGTGTTGTTTTTAAGTTTTCATGCCGGCAGTCCACTCTCGCTGAGGCATGGCGAGAGGAGCTGTGCACGAGAATGTGCCGTAGCTCTCGGTTTGCATCGCCTATTATCGTGTCGACGCGGGTCGTATCGTGCCATCTCGCTTTACCTTGCACGCCTCGCCTCGCCCCATCCACGCTTTGCTCCGGTCGGAGCGTAGACGAGGTGAGGCGAGATGAGGAGCCTCGGCAAAAGTGGACTGCTGGCATCACAATGCACTAATGGATTACAGATAACTAATAAATAAAATAAAAAAGTATTTTAAATAGCAAATTATGGTCATCGTGACATTGAATTTTCAAGTTTGGTAGGATTTATTATTTTTTTAATTAATTAATAATTTATTCTTGTCAAGATATCTCCTTTGAAGATTTATTCACATATGTATAGTATTAAACTACGTGCGTCATATTGTATGTCATGTTATTTAATTTTTATGTTTTGTCTCTCTAAATGGTCCCATTTGATAAAGTGGTATGATTATGATTTAAAAATTTGGTTAATTTGCTGGAAATAGCCAATAAAACGGATGAAACCATTTAGAATATTGTAGTACAAAATGGATTTGGCGAGAGACAGACATCGAATGGCATGATACGAAACCAACAATTGTCAAAGTTTTAATTAATGAAATGAATTTTATTACCTGACCATTTTCGAACACCTTAATCTCAGTATTCCATATCTGTGCATTGTCAGACTTAATTTGTGATACAACACAGTGAAGCAGTCTTAAGGCCGGTTGTGTGATTAGTAGTAACTTTTTAACTGAAGTAAAAAGAATACAAAATGGGTTGTTTAATCGTTAGTAAAATAATATTTACTTCTTGAAAGTACACCCATAGTAAATTCATTTTACTCTCCGATATCTGAAAATCAAAAAGAGAATCGATAGTTAAATATGGCAGACTTTTCACAGCTGTTCTAAAAGTTATCTGACAAATTGATACTTTGAAAGTTGCAGTATACGACAATTAATCATTCAATATCCTGCTATTTTAGTGGTGAGAGTTCGTCCGATGATGATTTTGTTGTTTAATATACATTAGCATATAATAAAAAATTTCACCATCAAAGTGACAGATTTCGAATGCCTAGGTGAAAAAATCCATAAAATTAAGCATATTTCATGATTATTTGTCGTGCCTATAGACGTCTCCGTCTATGCTTTGACAATAGTAAATTTGACATTCGAACAACCCGCAAATGATTTTAACCACGAGCGTTGGTAAAAAGTTACTACTGATCACACAACCAGCCCTTTGTGGTAGTATAGGACTCTTAAGAATGTAGCAAAAGTAGTTCCCACTCGTGAAAATATCCCCCCTCGTTCCTATTCATTTAACACTCATTCGCTTTGTGTGTCTTAATAGTTTGAACTCCTTTAATTTACCTCTCTTTAAATAGCATTCAAACAACGGTTTGTTCCAAGAAAATATTAACCCTTTCCTATTCATTGTCAGACCTGATCCGACACTGTACATTTCCGAAATCCTATCCTTTGTCATTCATTTTGGCGGATTAATATAATAATTAAATATCAATAAAAAAAATCTATTTAGGTATCGCTGTAATGTTTTTTCCATATTTTATTTATTTATTTTCAATTCCATATTTCAGTATTTTTAGTTTTCATGCAATAAATTAAATTTCAGCTGTGAGACCATTATTTAAAATATATAGGAAAGGGTTAATATTTAGTTTAAAGATTTTACTAATTTTCTTACTATTAATTTCAACCTTTTTTAGTCCAGATGGATGTGCTGTTGGTATCAAACACAGCATAACCTAAATACTGGATGAATTATTATTTTATTTTATTTGTTAACTTTGTTTTATTAACCATTTATTGAATTAAAATACATCTACGGTTTCGAAAGATATCATTTTCTTCTTCAGGATATCAATAACTAATCAAAAACATATGTTATTGTTTATTTAACAGAATCTATTAATAAAAACAATAATTATTTACAAAATAAATTTAGTACCTAACTCAAATTGTCTCTTGATGATACAAAATTACTAGAATAATTTTTAGGAAAAAATTTTTGAATGGGACTTGTAGAACTGGTAGTTGAATTTAGTTAGTTGTTTATAATTTTTTGATTAGTTTTACACACTTTATTTATCTTCAACGATTCCAAATTATTTCATTTATGACCAACACCGTTTACATGCATATTTGACAATCCCAATTTTTCTAAATCATGACCGTTTTCTATCAAATGATTAGAAAATTCTGAAAACCCACTATTTTTCAAACATCTCAAATGCTCCTTTACTTTTATATTAAAATTTCGACCCATTTTACCAATATAAAATGCAGCACAATCCTTGCAATTAAGTTTATAGATACCAGAATTGTTAAATTTATCATTTTTGTCTTTGTACTTTAATTCAATAAGTGGTTAATGAAACAAAGTTAACAAATATAAATAATGGATTTTAATCACAAAGTTAATTTTGCCAATTTTAAAAATATAATAATTATTTATACAAGAATGATTGAAATTGTCTTTTTTAGATTTGTGAAAATTTACGATTAATGGAATACTTATTATTATCCAATCTAATAGATGAATAATCTCTCTGATCTGATTTCATTTCGCAAACTTTATCTAGCAAACATTTATAAAATAAAGTATTAAGTTAAACTATAAAATTAAAGAATGAGGAGTCAGAGATAGCAGTAAGCTAATCTAAACGCTTGTGCTATAAAGAATTGGCTAAACTTGGTGGACCAGAATCAAACCTTCGACCACCTGATTCACTAGTCAACCATCTTACTGCTAGACTAATCCGACACTCCTGACCTCCAAACTATTTAATATGTAATGTGCACAGTTGTAATAAGTTTGTGTCGGTGCTGTCACAGATAAAATGATACTGATTTATCAATGTCTTGATATTATTTATATACTTTGAACATAACTGATTGTCTCTGCAAAATTTGACTTTTCAGACGCACCAATGTCATAATAAAGGAATCAGTGATTTTGCTTTCCTTGGATCCTGCAGTTTAGTGGCCACGGGTGAGGATATTTACAGTTATGTTGCTTGTACAATTTTCATTAAATTTTTTTATTTTTATCTATACTATATTTTTGTTTTCAGCTGGACACAGTTCAGAAAGTAAGAATGTTGCAATCTGGGACTCATTGATGCCGCAGAAGAAGTGTCTTGTCGCTGGTAAGTGCAACAAAACATGCGCTTCTCATTCCTCTTCTCATTCAAGTATTTATTTTACACAAAGTTTATTACATTTCAGCGTTCACTTGCAACGACACTGGAGCTAATTGCCTCGGTTACGCAATGGGCCCAGGTTTAATCATATCAGGAGGACGTCGCGGAGATATCTGTGTGCTGGATGCCAAGACACGAACACCCCGGCATCGCTTCCAAGCGCACGATTCGGCAGTCAAATGTCTGGCTCTCGGCCCCAATGAAGACATTTTCGCTACGGGCGCCGCTGATGGTGATATAAAGGTATTTAGTTATTTAATTATTAAAGAGTTTATAATTGGAAGAGCTTAATCTAAATCGGGTTAACCTTTCAAGAGATTTCGTAAAGTTACAGATTTAATATTACTTTACGGAAATGGTTTTGTTTTGTTACTTGGTCTAGATACTTTATACTATTTGTAGGTTTGGGCTTTGAGTGGTCATGGTTTAGTCCACTGGTTCCCTGGCGAGCATGCACGCAGCTCTTTCTTCAAGCATATCGGCCAGGGTGTGACGCAGTTGCACGTGGATGCGCAGGCCCGCCTTTTCTCGTGCGGAGCCGACGGCACCATGAAGGTGCGCCAACTGCCCGAGCGCCCCTCGCACCATTTGTAGGTTAGCGGAAATTCTCCAATATTCTTGCTTAAAATGCTATCAATTGTATATTACATTAAAACTCCGTTAATTCGTAACCCTATATTTCGCACTTTTTTCGAAAAAATGTGCCTCGAAAATAGCATTTCTATCGATAATTCGTAAAATATGATTATTCGCAGTTCGTATGCGTTTTTGACACTCAAAATAAATAATTTGTTCATGTAATTCGCATATTCGCCATTGTTTTTAAATCGCTAAACTCGCGCACGTCTAAGCATTTGACCTTCATTCCTTCGTAAACATCTGCATCTAGCCTCGCCTACCAGCCAATCACGACACCGTGCGCTAGCATGACAGGTGCCGAACTGAGTTTTCGCCAAAGTCATGTACGTTATATGATATGTACATCAAATTCCATAGTGCATTTTATAAGATTTGTTGTTAAAATAATGTTTTAATTGAATCACTTGATCTAGTTTCTATGTTTATTGCGATTGGCATATGTAGGTACTAAAAAAACTACATAAATCTTTTATATTTAAATATGTTGACATATTTTTTTTCACGTATTGTTCTCAAAAATGGCACCAACATCTTGTAATTCGTATAAATCCTTGACCATTTGGATAAATGGAGCTTATTTTGAAAACTGACAAAAAATTGATATCAAAGATAAAATTGGCAGAAAAAATCGAATAATATATCATCAAGGCTAGCGAGACATGAAGATTTAAAAGTTTTTGAGTATTTTTCACGCACATTTTAAATATTACAATTTGGATAGAAAAGGTGAGTTCGACCGCCAATCAAATTAATATGCGTGATTTTGTTGCCTTGAGAGATTGCCGTATCACTACTTTTCACCACGCACCTTTATTATTCAAGAGAAATATGTTTTTTTGATGAACATTTTAACACATAAGAAGCTGAAATAATGGAGTCATCATGTAAGTATGAAAATCACGCGGCGCGCACTAAATCGCGTACGCAGTAAATTAATGCGTTTTTATAACTTTGTTCTCATTATTTTAATTTTGATCCCGTGAGTTACGAATTAACGTAGTTTTACTGTATATTAAAGTTTGCACTGTATCTTGAATTATTTTATTTCTATTTTCAGACTTTTCTCTCCTTCCTGGATGTCTACTATGTGCAATAGCAATAAATTAGTGACAGAATTTGAACAAAAATACTTTTCATCACACGTTGAAAAGTTTGCAACGAGTATATAATCATAAAATGTAACCGCTTCAAGCATGGGCAGCAAATTGTATTACTGTATTAAACTCATTCAAGGTCTATTTATAATTATGAAATGTATGCGTATTCAGAAAGCAAATTATGTAGTATTATGTATCATATTTCTTACGCCAATCTGAAAACTGAACTAAGCACAAATTTGTAGTGCTATTGATGCATGTTTTTCTTTTATTCATACCTCCTTTACAAACTTACTACGTCCTCTGTAATCTCAACTTGTTAAAACATTATCATATTGTAAAGCTATAAGAAATAGACATCTATACTTGTATTATGAGTTAAAGAAATCTTTTTCTGCATTGCTCGCCCCGCCGCTGTAAAAACTTCAAATTTTCAGTAAAAATCTAAATAACTTTCAATATTATTTTATTTATGGTCTTGGCACAATCAATGTAAAACTCATTATTGTGTTATATAAATTAAGCACTGCTGAATTCCATAATAATTCCATTATAACTATTAAATGTGTCCTTGTTCTCATAGTGTAAGTCAAAGCAGTTTTGAGTTCCGTATGTATAATTATGGCAAAGAATATTTTATTTTATATACTATGGGAACTTCTTATTTTATTACCCATGTCAGAAACAGCAATACGTTTTGTGAATTATTTTATTTTTATTTGAATCGTCACATTAATTTATTATGTATTTGGCAGCCTACAACGTTCCATCTGTTGAATTTAAAACTAAAAACTGTGATCAGTGGTAAATTTTTACTATAGTAAAAAAATTTGCTAAAATGGGTTGTTCGATCATTGATAAAAAATATTTACCTGTCGAAAGTACATTCAATAGTAAATTAATTTTACTCTCTGATATCCAATGGGAAAACTGTCAATCGTCAAAAGTCATCTGTCACATTGATACTTTGAATGTTGCGGTATACGACAGTGAATCATTCAATATTTTGCTGTTTTAGTGATGAGAATTCTTCCGATGATGATCTCGCTGTTTAATTTATATTACTGAAGATTTTTCGCTAATTTTAACAAATTTAAGGCCATAAACGAAGCATAGAATTGTATGTATTGCCAATGCTGAATGGTAAAATAAATAAATGTTGGTAAAATTTGCAGGTTTTTGATTTATTATCGCCTTGTCACACTTTTAGGTGGGATTAATTCTGACAGTAGTAAATTTGACATATAAACAACTTGCAACTTACTATAGTAACTTTTTACCATGTGTGATGGTAAAAATGTATTACTGATCACACAACCGACCCTTGCAATTATTCTTTAGCACCATTTTATAACAACAAATGCTTTTTTCTGTCTATCACAAAATATGGAAGTTTTTTCAATATTGTATTATATTTAACACACATTATGGATTGATTAGCTTGCCACAATTTTTTAACCTAATTTCCTTTTGTTACACATTTATTTATTTATAATAATTATTTATAAATTATTTCCGTTTAATTTTAATAAATCATTGAGAGATTTATTGAGTTATTTATTTTATATTTATGAAGTGTCTATATTTAATAAGTTAGCGTACATTTATTCATGCATGAGGGGGGTGGGGGGCTTGCTAAATGTAGTGTTATTTTGGTATTAGTGTGCAAAAGTATATAAAAGTAATTTTTAAAAAAATATATAAATGAATTAATTTATTTAAATTATTTTATTGCGATTTCCAATTCATCGTGGCAGGAATTACATACAAGCTTTCCTAGATATAGATTTATTTGCTTATTTTTAGGAGCTTATTGATTTATGTACATTCATTATTTTACTAATATTGAATGTCATAAATTTCACATTAAAATATTGAATGCATCACAAAGTCAATGAGCGGAATAATAATTTTAATATATCAATAAAATTGCATAAGTAACATGGGTGATATATTTGTTATTTATGCTCTACTTTATAAGTTGATTTAGACAAGTATTCAAATAAATGCATATTATTGTGTATATTATAATGTTGTGATTATAGATTCACACGGATGCCCCATATTTTTTAATTTTTTTTTTTTTTTTAAAGTTTTCTTCCCATAGCAGGGCGGGGCTATATTTTTAAAAAGATATTTAGATGTTTTATTTTTTTATATTTATTGATTTCTGATTTAATCAACGCTTTTGCTAACGGCGCTGGTGCTAATGAACACGCGAGTATCCCAAACCAAACACCAATGAGATCTTTGTGTTGATTGGAGCCAGCCAAGAAATACGGTATTTGACAATCGTTTACGAATTATACTTTGATTAATGTTGCTGCAATTTATCATTTTTTTAGTGTTTTACAATGTAGCCAACTACATAAAATATTACGACATTTTGGGGGGTGTCTTTAGACTAAATATTTTATCTTTAGGGGGAAAAAAAATCCCCGCAATACATTTGTGTATGTATACTATATATATATATATATACTAAATTGATTGTTATCCCAATTAATTTTAAGAGGCTTAAAAAGTATTTTTTGTATATATGATATTTTAATATTATTATATTGCCTTCACATCCTTAATTCTTATGTCTGTTCTCAATTTTCACCTTTATCTATGTATTGCTGTTGTTAGTCTTGTATTATTCAGCCTAGCGTAAGTCTACCATCATACCTCAATGATGAATATAGCTTACATATACTATCTTACTATAAGGTATTTAAAAAAAAAAAACTACTATGAAAAACCAAAAATATTTACGTGTTATTTAAAATAAACTTGCATATTTGATCTAATTGTTGCAATTTGATGTGAACTAGTTTTAAAGTGAGATATATAGTGTGTAATAATTAATCAACAATAAATTAAAATGCCTTGTGACTGAGTGACTGCGAGGAGCTCCGACCCGGTTCTCGGAATTTGCATTCAACACATTTGTTAAATTATTAAAGCATTGACTATATTAATGACTTGCAAGGAAGTTTGTTGTTATTGATTTATACATTTATTTAGGTACTAGTCTGATAGTGTCATTCCAGAAAAACCTTATATTGTAAGTCTTTTACATACATATGTATTCCTTTCCGAGAACTCGTTCGCAAGATGAATTTGTCCACAAGTCCAGCAATGTTAGCCTAGGCATCCAGAATTTGCAATAAATATATTTCCTTGAAAAGTAAAACAAATAAGAGTACGCAGATGGACTGGCTTTGAGTGGCGAAGCAAAACACAAATTGAATTAAACTTTCCGATCAGCATTAGGTTTAGCGGCACACAACACTTATGCTAATCCTGGATCCACTGAGGATTCCACATTTCTTGGAGATAATATTAGACGTCATTGAGGCAGAACTTTTCACGTGTTTCATTTCTATTCTCCATTCTTAAGAATCGTGCTAATGATGGAATAGTAGATCTTGTACGAACTGGCGACCGCAATCATTTTTACCTTAGGTTCCATTGTGATGGCCTGGTGCTTAGCACTACCGGCTCCATCACCACTGTTCTCGCGCTTTACATCTGACAGTGCTAGTTTAAAATTAATCACACAGTAATTTAATAAAATGTAGCTACACTGAAGACTGCACGTGACTACTAAAAGCATGAATCAGGCATGCTGCCAAGCGGTGGATACATAATCTAACCTCACGCGATGCTGTCAAAATTGAAATTCTGGTACAATTTTTAATTTGGCACTTATTATATGACATGGATATTTATACATTCAAAAAGTTTGCATATATATGTATTACTTAAGCAGAAGAAAACAAAATATAACGTCATATATTTTATATAAGCATCACAGTGTAATATACTAATCTCATGCCACATCTTGCATCCTTGTGAAACACGGACGTCACATGAAGTCTTCAAGATGGTCGGTTGCTACTTTATATTACAGGTAATACTCAGTTACTTCTAAAAAACACGTACGTGCCAATAGTGCTCGATGAATAAATTCCAAGTTCATTTATCTTATGCAATGCATGCCAGGATTTCACTATCATACTAGTACCTTTATTTGAATAAATCGGGTGTGTTTTTAGAAAGTATGGAAAGTATGTAAATTATACAAATTTTTTTAATAACGCACCAACATGTGAGTTTCTGCTTGCTAATTATGAAATGAAGACAGCGAAGTTTGTATAAAAAAGTGATGTCAACAAGCACTTTATAATAAATAGTTTGTTCAGTTCCGACTACCATTTTTGTTTTGAACGGGGTGTGCAATACCCATTTAATTGTCCATGTACACATAAATAATCACAATTGTAAATAAGAAATATTGCCAATCAGAATGCTCTCATCTAATCCTGTCCCGCAATGTGTTCATCACACGCAGTTTCATTAAAAATACGATAATGCACACAAAATTTATGCAAATGATTTAATCATACAAAGATTACTTCTGATGTTTCTATGGAAGTTAAAATTTTTTTGTCCTTCAATTCTGACTATCTTGGTATCGACAATTGATTTGGGCATGCAATATATCAGTTCTGCGTCATGCTCGAGGGGAGTTCTTGATTGTTTTGTGGCAGCTCTGTGCTCTGACTAGCATGGAGTGGATGGATTTATAAAGACAAAAAATATTTTATTTAATGTGGGGTATGGCGGCGGCGGTTTTAAAAATATATTATATATATATATATATATTATTTAAACAGTTGATCTGCTTATTTATTTTTGTAAATAAAGACAAATTATTTTTTCTGAAGTGAGATGGGTCCGACATACCTGCCCGTCGTAGCACATTTGTGACTAAATATATATATATATATATCACGCCGCATTCCCCTTAGGTTATTCTCTCATAAATATTTTAAAATATAACATTTGTCAAACTGCTTGTGTTACTTTTTTTATATTTAAGCGAAATATGTGGTTCAATTTAGTTTAATCTTTGATTGATCATCGAATAATTCATCAGAATCGTAACTATGTTTAGGAACCTGTACCGAAAAGTCAACATGTAAGATGATAATTTGTCTGGATCTTTGACTGTCAGTATTCTAGAAATCTGAAAATGATTGAATTAATTTTCATTGCTTTACTACATGCACAAATCACATATTAAAACATGTACCCTAATTAGATTGGTACTGACAAATGAGGTTAAATAAACTAGACTGGAAGTCTGACCCAAATGGTGACAAATAATTATAATAACGCATTTATTCCAGCGTGATCGGGATATATTGGATTAGCGTACGTTGATTAGTCATTAGCGACTGTTTGTTGGTGACACTTGCGTGTTATTAAAAGAAATTACACTTTTTAAGTGATCAAATTATTCAAAATGGTGTCTTTTGCTGGTTAAACAATGTTCATCAAACTCTTAACTCGACACTTCCACACCTGGCTTCAATGTTTTATTACGTACGAGAGCTTAATTCACCTCTAGTTTATTTAACGCATAATGTGTCGTAATATTAAAAAAATTGTAATGAATCAAATAGAAAGATATACAGAAAAATCTATCGAAAGAATATTTGGTAAAATTCTTTTATCACGTGGTTATTTTGTAATTTATGTAAATATATCAAAATCATTCCTTTGATATAAAACAGTTGTCATCGGTTACTGTTGTCGTATTATTGTTTCAGCATGACTATTTGTTTTAAATTTATCCAAGCTTTTAGTAAAGTCTCAGCTATGTGATTCCTACCATAAATAATTTTAGATACTCCTATAAAAAATAATTGGCCTGCGCTATAAACAAAGTAATCCATAAATATTATTTGTTATATTCAGAATTTTTTTTATAGGTTCAGTTGAATGTCGGGGTGGCCGCGCCTTTCAGGGAAAGATTAATGCAGGCTATACGGCTAGGCCCCTCCCCTCGCTAGTCACCCTACTGAATCTATAAAATAAATTATCAACAATGCATGTGCGCGTTATATTGACGCCGTTTTGATTTCACATTTAACTAATAGCCATCTAGTTTATTTGCGAGCATTATACGCTGTTGATATTGTTATGTATTATAACTATAGATGAAATATATAGTCAATTTATATTTAGTATTACAATATACTTTGAAATTATCCAATTTTAATAAGCCAAGTGTTATTTCAATCAAATGTTAATACATACGTGTATATGTATATATGATTTACAATTTGTGTTCTACAACCGACGCGTGTCTGTGGGATGCGCAAGTTAAATGAACAACCATCCAGAAACAGCAACTATCGGATTAGTTTTATAATTAAATTAGACGGACAGATTTGATTAACAAATTAATAAATATTTTTTAATTTATTTTTTGTTGTACATATTTTCATTACGACTTAACAATATTCGGGACAAACGTCAGATACATCTAAACATCATGCTCCATGCACAAATTCATATCTATTGATTATCATTTGTTTTTTTTTAACTTAATTTATCTTATATCATTTGTGTTGCTTTAGTGTAGTAAATTTGATAGGTCGAGGACTTCTCGCCAAATTGAATAAAACGTTGTGGTATGTATTCATCGCTGTGGAAACACGCAATGATTTGCTGTCGCGTATTACTTTACCAAATTCCAAACGATGAGATTAAATTATTTTCCTTCAATATTGTGTCTTTTATAAAGAATCGATGTGCTTAATATTTGTGTTTAAATTATTTATAAATACGTGTACGACAGAATGTTATTTATTTTTGACATTAAGGAAGCTTTTTCAAACAAATCTAAATACATAACGTCTGCGAACAATTCCATTGAAGTGTTTGCGATTCACTGTATAATATTTAGCTTGCACCTAACAAAAAAAATCATATTGTAAGGCACATATTGATAATGGGATGAAACATACTAAGATAGGTGTTACCGGATTATTTTCCAAGCCAGAGTGAAACTCTATTTCTATAACTATTTTTCCTATTGTAATCGTGTCTGTTGAAATTTTGTGAAGCTAATCTTTCTAGAACTTTCTTCTCTCGTCTCGGTCGTGACTCATTGTCCGTTATTATATTTCTGTACAATTGGACGAGTGCGACTTTTGTGGAAATGATTAAATCTTATGAATTATGATGACCTCGTAAAAAGAAAGAAAAGTAAATAATGTATCGATAATTAAATGTTTAACTATGTCATTGTTGCTGAATATTTATTACCAAAAATTTACTTGAAAATATGTTTCAATAAATGAACATGATAATCGTTTATTTTGTTTTTTTTTTCCTTTACCCTCGTACGGCATTAAATAATATCGATGCCGTCTAAATAATATTAATAATATTGGATAATTGGTATAGCGCCATTTATGTAAAAACTATCACCTCAAGGGCGCTTTACACATAAACTGTTTATAGTTACATTATCTTTGTTTTTTAAAATTAATGATTTTTTGAAAAGGTGCGTTTTTAGTATCTTAAATAAAGTCTCTGATGCACTGTTGCTTATGACGGAGGGCAAAAAGTTCCACGCTTTTGGGCCTGCCACCGCAAATGCCCGTTCACTAGATTTGGACTTCTGGAAACGGTTAGTCGGTTCTACAACCCTTTCTGCGGCTGTAGCGGAGGCTGACCTGAGAGTTTTGACGTCTACCATTCAAATTGTCTGGGATGCAAAGTTGTTAAAGATACAGAGGCGCCATATTATGTGTCGCCTTGTACATCTACCAGCACAATTTACACATAAATAATATTTTGCAAAATTATCAGTGTGTATTAGGATCCTTGCTGAACACGACACCGAGGTAGAGTGACCATGTCTTCTTGACATATCTGTTTTAAGGCGCTAATCCACAATGAGAGACGCTAAAGATACGCATGTACTAGATGTGTCATTCTTATCTGAGCGCAGAACATAATATATGGTGGTGATTCATTTATTACATTCATTACTGTTTTGCTCGCGGATTATTATGATGCATCCAGTACACACATACCTTTACAAAGTCTAATTGTAGACATGTGACTTTAGAAATCCAGGACAGGAGAGAAACTGCATGGAATAGAGACCAACGGAGGAAAACTGTAGAGCCGGCAGTGATGATTTGGGTCCTAGTGGTGAACAATCTGTTCATTACATTTTTTTTGTAAATCGCCGTGTTGTGTCTAGTAGGGCTTCTATTAGATTCACGGCATAAGTGTGTAAAAAAATATTTCAAACAAAAGATTTGCTTCAACACGTCACAAATTTAAATATTAACTATTCCGCCAGTTTGACAAAATATCAATCGAGTTGAGAAATTTAAATGAATGATCTCGGTAAGGGTTTTAAGGAAGGTAATTTAAAAAAAAAAAACTTGTAAAATATCCTAGTAGAAGTTACTGAAGTAACTAATAGTGATGGTAAAATCATTATTGTAACTGATTGTGCTGATTAATATAATTCTTTGAGCAATGATTGATACACCAGAAAGTAAGCCTCCAACAGTTAAATCTTAGTTACCAATCATCGTTAAATCTCAGTTACCGATCATTGACACAGTCACGTAACGGTTTATGATCACTAGTAACCTAAACACTAGGATGACAACATTATGAAACTAGCCCACAAATGATGACTCGTATCACCATCATTGAATTCTATGAAATATGTGTCTTATCAATTGATGGGTGATGGATTTAAATGTTGAACTTGATTCTTACATAGGTAATGTAATTAGTCAGAATAATGAATGAGTAAAAGTTGCTTACAGTTAAATCACAAGGTTTATTCAAAATGTTTATAGATTTGCTACGGAAATATGACTATATCGAATGCTATTTGAGACATGAGTTATATAGGGTGGTTTTTAGAGGTATAAAACTTTAAAATTAAATTACAATTGTGGTAATGGCCATGGTTTAAATATGATTTTGCACATACGGGCGCTGCGGCTGTCTCAAATAAAGCCGTATATCGTCTCTGGTTTATCGGCGTATCCTCACAGAAAATAATACAAAGGTGTTAAATCACAAGATCATGGAGGCCAATTCACAGGTCTATTACGCAAAATTATGCGCTCGTAGAATCTTTCCTTCAATAAATTGACCGTGGCGCGCGCTGTGTGGCATGTTGCGCCGTCTTGTTGAAGCCACAGCTCTTCCATATTAATGCCATTCAATTGGGGAATGTAAAAGTCAGTAATCATGGATCTATAGCACTCTCCATTGACTGTAACGTTCTGACTGGCATCATTTTTGAAGAAATATGGACCAATGATTACACCAGCCCATAAAGCACACCGTACAGTGACTTTATGTGGATGTAACGGCGTCTCAATAACAGTTTATGGATTTTGATGAGGATCAAGAGCAATCTCGTTTTCAGCCCATTCACCGAACGTACGACGCATACGATGGTCAAGCGGCTTCAATTCTTGCATGAGCTGGATCTTGTAAGCTCATAAACCAAGATCTTTCTGCAAAATCTTCCATAAAGTGGATGGACAGCTGTGCACAATGGCGAATCGACTCACTCGGGTCCTCCTCAATACTACGCTCCACTGCTACAACAGCTTCTTCGGTGTGCACTATACGACGTCTCTGTGGATGCGTATTATCAATTAGAGTATGAGTGGCACGAAATCAATCCACAGTTATTCGAATTACTTGTTTTTACCGTAAACCCCTAGTACTTGTATGTATAATTTCTAAACCCTTGTTAACGTCAAAAGAACGGTTTGTTTCCAAAAGGTGATTGGCGAATTCAGAATAGTTATTGCTATTTAAATAAAAATACAAATCAACACATTAAATTCAAGCAAAAAAATCATATAAATTATTTTTTTCGCACCTTCTTTACAACACTATTGTTTGGGACATATTTGTGCTTGAGCGAGGATGATGTACTGTGCCTTCCACCTCCCCCCCTTCCTCACCTGCCACCGACCATGAACCGGTACGGTTACAAAAGATTTTGCAGTGTAAAATAGAGTGAGAAGTGTGTCTACGTGACCATCTATTGCAATCTGAATCATTCAAGATCCTGAACGGAGATGTGTCAACGGAGTGTCAAAACCCTAAGTTACAGTCCACATTGGAGGTGCTAGGAGAACGGATTGTGGTGAGTGGAACTTCCTTCCGAATCCTGTTTCTTCCGGCATCTATGCCATTACGCATCAACTATAACAAATATAAGTATGATTTTGATATAAATTGCTCATTGTATATCAAATATTTATGATAAAACTTAGCATCTATACTGCATACTATACATTGTTACAATTTGTTTTCAATTTGATGCAGTCTGGTTCAGCACAAATATAAAATCAAAATTTTCCTAAAATAATTTGTCCAATAACAAATGTATAAATAACTAACGGGCCAATGGGTACTATACAATTATATTTTCAAATGATACCATTACTGAATTAATCTTATTTTATATATCTTCCTACAGAAAAGAATTAAACATGACATATACAGGATGTAACAGATCTAGCTCACAATATTTTATAGTAGTATCACGTTAAGCGTTAAATATTTGCAAAATTGACTCATTTTTACAATATCTTTGTTACAGGCCGTAAATCATCTAACTAAAAACAGTCTTACCTCTTGAAGGTTTACGACTGTAATAACTCTTTGGTGTTATATCCTCTGCGTTGTATCACGTGTAACTAGTCAAGGTGTATAGCAATGAAACTCGGTCTGCTATGCAACAATTCTGTATTTATTACAATAATAACTTGGTACACCAAAAGCAAGTATTTACAATTTGAAGACGCGTAGATAAGAGAGCGCTTCCCATGGGCTTTATTCGCACTAATGTCTTACTGAGCTTCGCGTTGCGTAATCGTAGGTCAGCGGCGTAACTTCACCAATGCAACAAATGCAGTTAAATAGGGGTCTAAATGGTCAGCGTCCCACAAAACTTTTGGTAGGTTTCGATACTTTTCGCGGCGCTAAAATGGACTAAAAAATATTAAATCTACTACAGCAAAAAATAGAATTATTAAATAACATTTTTTACGTGTAATATAAAACGTTTTTTTAGTGACCAGAGTGAAACTAACCATTTACGCTAGCAACTATTGGGTAAGTAACCAGGGATAGCGAATTTTTTTGGGCTTATGTGCCCAAAAATCAAAATTCTAATTTGAAAATGTGCCGCGTGCCATTTAAAAAATTAATTACCTACTAACTAAAAATTATACATAGTTAATGTATATATATATATAATTTTAAAACTATTTTTATTCAAGTAGTAATAAATTGAAAATTTTAAAGCTCAAAACAAGTTTCAGGAAAATAAGTTTAAAAAGTTCTGATAATAAAATTAAATAAATTAATGCGATTTTTGTGGTTGCAAGTTGATCAGATGCCAACATGTTTATATTAGTCAGGTTTAAAATTAGTTTTTTTTTTTTAACAAAATACTAATCTGTTAATTGAAATTAATAAAGTTCGTTATAGAATACATATTACAGAAATAAACGACAGAATAGCTAAAGAAACTATTTTTATAAAATACATTTTTATTTAAAAATAGTCGCCTGCCAACGAAATTCTCCAGCGTGCCAAAAGTTCGCCGCCACTGCACTGGGACATTAAAACCACCGAAAAAGTAAATTTATTATTAAAATTCTAGATCGTTGTTATTATAGGGGTTTTTTTTAAATACATTTTTCAATGGGACCCAATTTTTCTAACACCACTAACCTAGATTATTATATATCACATTGATTAATACTCAAAATATCACAAGATATGTAGTCGTCACTATTATAGAAAGTGGTGTAGTGCTAAAAATAATAATACATAAGTTGTATCAATGTGTCTGCTAACGGTTTACTCAAAGATATTTGAGATTCCGTAAAAACAGAGTAGATGGCTTTCACATAATGGAACGATAGATGTAGTAATTTGAAAAGTGTAACATATGAGTTCGAAAATTTGTCGTCAAAAGTACTGTCTGCTGTAGTTCAGTTGATTAATGCACCTTTCCCGGATTGGAAAGAGATCCAGGTTCGAATCCCGGTAGCAACAATAATTGATTTTATATGTATATCTTTCTAATTAATACATTAAATTAGTATTTAAAACATCACAGACCGTCTGATCTGAATAATTACAACATCACAATAAGAATGTGTTCTCCTTAATAAAATACACATGTGTTTTTTGCGAACAATGTTTTTGTTGCTAATGTTTTGTGATAACAAATCGTGCCGGAACGCGTTTCGGTTGTGAAAAAAGTACCGGAACGACGTTCCGGCCCCACTACACTACTGATTATAGGGTAGGTACTGTTCATAGATAACACGATACACTTTTCCGTTCACGCGGACATTTCTAGATATGTATCCCATATTCAAAATGTCGAAAAAAAAATGCTCTGACGAGAGTGTCGTAAATCAGTATATATATCATTAGAACACATTCTCATTGTGAAGTTGTAATTATTCAGAACATAAGTCTGTGATATTTTAAATATTAATTAGAAAGATATAGATATAAAATCAATTTTATCGAAAAATAATGTTGTTGCGCCACCGGGATTCGAACCTGGATCTCTTTCCAAACCGGGGAAGGTTCATTATCCAACTATGCTACAGCGATGATATTTTCAGCGACAAATTTTCGAACCTATATGTTACCTTTTTGATATTAATACATTTAATCGTTCCATTATTTGAGAGAGCCATCTGCCTTATTTTTACGGAATCTCAAATATCTTTGAGCAATTTTTATTAAATTTTGGACCGTAAAAATAAGGTAGATGGCTCTTTCAAATAATGGAACGATTAAATGTATTAATAATGTCGAACCCCCGACCGACTAGACCACTAGGCGAGTATCGTACCACTAGACCACAAGCACGTCACATTATAAAATAGATGCGCGTTATAAATCCTAGATACCTTTAGTATTTCATTCTGAATTGCTGAACAGTAAAAATGTGCAAAAATAACAACAAAAACAGGTATAATTAAATTTTAGTGCTATATATTTTACTACCTCGCATTACTAATAATACTGAAATCATGAAATGTACACAGAAAAACTATCATCCCTTCTGTGAAACGTGGACAATCCCCGTCAAATTGGAAGACATCTTGGACAGTTTTAAGAGGAAAGCTTTGCGCAGAATTTTTGGCGCTGGGACAACAAAAATTGGGCACTAATGCAGAATCGAAAAAAGACCCCCCTAAAAAAGTATTGCATAGGCATAAGATATATGAATATTAGTACTCCATGGTTTATTCATTAAATAGTAAAAACAAAATTGGTCTTGTAGCGATCGTAATTCGAATCTACCGCCATCTCAGTCGGCATCGACGCTAGCGACAGCGCTGCCGGCTGCTGCCACAAGTCTGGCCCAATTCACCGCCAGACAGGCTCTCCAGTTTTCAGCGTTTCACAATGGAGGTCTTGCCGGCTCGCACTTGCCGAGCAAGACTGCCAATTCATTTCATTTCATAATTTCCTACATCTTCATTCACTGTATTCATTTCTATCTGTCTTCATTGTTTTTATCATTTGTCATAATAAACCTCAACACGCGCCAATCACATTTATTTCATTTAACCACCGTCCTAACTCCCAAAGTCTCTTGTCTAATATAATATTTAAAAATGTGTTCTTAAGGCATTTATATACACTTGAAATTTAAAAAATACTTGCTTCGCTTTATGAAGATTTTCACTTTATCGAGCAGCACGTGTACTGCATACAAATAAAAAAGCTGTGCATTACTAAAAATTCTGAGAAACAAATATGAATTAAATAATCCACGTGTTATAATTGCGTATCAGTAGAATCATCAGATGCGTAGTTCTGGAGCCACCGGAGCAATGTAGTCCTCTACTGGGTTATTCTTCGTTTATTGCTACTACAATTGCTAGCCACTGTTTTAATCTATCGTTATATTCAAGCCATACAATTGCTACCTACTGAATTGAAAATTCAGGATGGAGGATAGAATTCCGTCAAGTTTGACTAATTTTTTACTAAATAATATTTATATCGATCCTCTATTAATGTGTGTTTTTTATTGTTTTATAATCGGTGATTTGAAATTTAAAAAAAGTCAAACGTATTGTATAACTTCTGATATAAATTAATAATAAAAACCCACATTTTCGTAAATAACGCGGAAATATGAATTATTTTTGAAAATGATTCTTTAAAAGTTAGATCCCCGCTAATATATTGTGGCAAAAAGATGGTAAAGCAAAGATTTTTTTCAGCTTCCAGTCGACATAAATACTGAAATTTGTTTAATTTCATGACAATGTGAATACTACAGGAAACAAGAGAATAATCTTGTTCGTAGTATTTAAGGTATAAATAATTTTATATACAGTACTTAACACTCCCGTTCCGAAACGGGGCACAACATAACCCTAAAAATCTTATTTTTAGAACTATTTATTAAATATGGATGATATTAAGCTGGTATTCATTATAATCCTCGTAAATATCCCAAAGAATGCAACGCGGATAAAAAATAAAACAATAATGAGACAGTAAAACAGTAAAAAGTAGAAAAGATTATGTTTTTCCATAGATAATCGCGACCATTTTATAAGTAAATTACTCTTATTAGGTAACGGCAGACATGACGTACGTATTTAGATGAGTCGCATCTTAGATTTCTTCGCTGACTTAGGACGTGCACGTGCGCGGTGTGTTCGCGTTCTGCTCGCGCGGCTCGATGACACTTCAAAATACTACGGTTCCTTATAAAATGACGACAAATTTAGTAGTATCTTGTTCGCATTGTATGAGAAATTTAATTAAAAATGTGATAGAACATGCTCAAATCATTATATTTCATTAAAACGCAAATTTGAATGGGTTCATTTTGTACCCCACTCCAGCCCTCGATCCTATTTTCGATCTTCCGGTACTCGAAAGTTAATACGTTTAAACATTATACACAATACATATAGGGGGGCCTTTTTTCTATTTTGATTTGGTCCCAATTTTTCTAGTTAGGTACGCCACTGATTATACGTACCCTAACCATTGTACCACAACTGTCACATTTGGAATCGCATTAAAAATGACCAATCACATGTCCAAATACTGTTGTCTTATTGGGTTAAAACATATTTGTCTGGCTTTGAATTAATTATCTATTGGACATGTCTGCGATTGAAGTAACAAACAAATATTAATTGAATATGAATTAAATATATTGATTAGAAAGATATACATATAAAATCAATTTTATCGAAAATTATTGTTGTTGCACCACCGGGATTCGAATCTGGATCTATTTCCTAACCGGGGAAGGTGCATTATCCAACTATGCTACAGCGACAAGTTTTCTAACCTATATGTTACCTTTTTGATATTAATACATTTAAACGTCCATTATTTGAAAGAGCCGTCTACCTTATTTACCCGGTTAGGAAAGAGATCCGGGTTCGAATCCCGGTGGCGCAAATTGATTTTATATGTATATCTTTCTAATTAATATATTTAAAATATCACAGACCCATGTTCTGAATAATTACAACTTCACAATAAGAATGTGTTCTCTTAAAAATATTAATTAATGAATTAATTTGTCTAATTTCGATAGGCTAGTCTTGTAGACATTAATTTTCTTTATATTTTTACATTTCCAACACAAAAACCATATAAAACGGACATGTCTTATTTTGATTCTATACCTTGCAATCAGTGCCGGTTCTAGTCTTTGTGGCGCCCTTGGGTGAAATTTTTCTGGGCGCCACCATCCTTGATTTAAAAAAAAAACGGTGTATGTGTTAAACCATTATTTCAGACTCTCAGATTCCGCAGTTACAATATCCTCTTTTTAATGATTCAATCATACACTGTTGATAAGGTGGAGAGTACTGTTTTACATATATCTCTCAAATTTCGCTTCACCCGGGTAAAATATTCCAATTTCCGAATCTTCATTGATTTCTTAGCTCATTTCCCAATTATTATTAAGGTTACAGCCCGGGTAGTTTTTCGGTCAGTCTTTTACGGCACCCTGTAAGCTGTAATTATTATGATACTGAATAATAGCTGCCATTCTCCAGGGTAACACTTATTAGATATTAATTGAATCTTATTAAAAGGACAGCTGGAAGGGGAGGGGGGATATCCACCCTTGGACCGGTTTAGAAGCTAGGGCTTCCTTGTCGGTCCCACTCATCAAAGCTAATAAAAATACGCGACTTTAATTCAATTACATATTTAAGTATAAGCAAAACGAAAAAGAAAAAGAAATTCAATGTGGTTATTAGCAATTAAGATTTAAAATTTAGACCCTCCAGCGTCCCTTAAGTGTTCATTAAAAAATCATATAACATAGTTTTATTTACAAATGGAAAATTAAGGTGCAGTAAGGACAGTGGACGAGACACAAAATGGATTGAGTCACACTTACACGGACAGACTAACGGAGTTGAAAAACACGAGGCAGAGGTAGGCGCGTAGGTGGAGTCCCAACTACCCACCTAAAGAGCTCCAACGAGTCACCCATACCCGAATAAATAATATAAAACATGGTTCGTCTCATTACTAATTAGGTCTGGATTCCTGGGCGGGCGGTGTCTAAATCCAGTCAAACCATCAATCATACATTCCACTCAGCGTCTGTTCCACTCTCTCACATGTACACCACGAGGCATTCACAAGTTTAAACTCAAACAGTTTATTCCGAAATTATCCATGCCCCGTAATCATCTCCATTCAAAATGATTTAAGTCTGCTGGATCCTATATGACGTTCGTCTTGCTTTTCTCGTATTATGTATTTTTTAATGTTCATAAACTTTTTATTTTGTTCAAACCGTAGCTTTCTCCGCGTTTTGTTTTTTTTAATTCGGTTTATTCGTCGCACCCGGCTTGTCCGGCGCCCTCGGGCGCGGCCCGAGCTCGCCACCCTCTCGGGCCGGCCCTGCTTACAACTATTCGTTTGTACGTACGAACGATGTTGCTCACATCCTGTCAGAAGGCAGTGACATGTTTAACGAAATGTCCGCAATCTTCAGATAGCACACACACATATATATATACGTATTTTCGTCAGTTTACTTATTGCCGAGTGCAGCGAAGCGAGCGTGCATTACAAAGATATTCGATTAATCAAACGTCCGTCACCTGGCCGCGGAGCAGGTAGGCGAGTACTAAGTGTCCTCGTATACCACGGAACATGTTCTACTCACACTAGCACAGCATCGAAAATGGAGGGAAGTCGGCCGGAGCGCGCATGTCTGTCTGGTGTCAGTTGTTCAGTGTTCGCGCTCGCCGGATCGCTCGGCTTCAGTGTTATTGTGGGCTCGCCCTGTGTGGTCGCGCGCCGATTTCGTTAAAACATTTTGCTTCATTCTTCACTTCATCAAATAAACACATCACTATAACAAAAATAATCGGCCGTCTCGCGAACTTGCCGGCAGTTAAGCGTCAGATCTCCGGTCGGCCGGCGCGGCTCTCGCGCAAAAAGATTGATACTCCCCCGGTGTGTTGATTCCGTTTGTTGACTGGCGAGTTTCATCGTTTGGTGAATTAAAAGTGTGGTTAATTTTTTTTAAATAATACGCAATCATGGCAGCCGCGGCTATGGTCGAATTGGAGTCTTGGATAATTTACCAGTGCATCCTGACGGACTGCAGCCACTGTCACTGTGAGTACCGCAATGTTTTGGTTTTATTCTGTCAAGTTCGTCTGACCCTCGCTGGAATCCGCTGCCAATCTTATATTCTTATTCTAGCTCATTTTATATTAATACAATATATATTTTATTTTTGCCTCTCTCCTTCTTTCAACACTGTTAACGGCTCCTCCTGTCAATGCATGTCCAAAGGTGTGAATTCTTCAACAGACCAACTTTATTTTATTCCTCGCGATCGAGTGTCTTATTAAAATTTAAACAAATACCATTGTTAAAATATTATACTAAAATTGAATTTAATCATTCACATTTAATTAGTTACGCTCAAAAGAGCGGTAATAACGATATCAAAATCATTTGACAAAAAACTACGATCTTGTCCGATGTTTCTCGCCAGCCCTGGCGAGGGCAGGTGTCAGGTTTTTTTTCAAACCTTCTGTTCATTCATTCGCGGCCAGTGACGGTTAGGTTGTCCTTTGTTAAAATAATATTTCAATAATATTACATATACAGACGCGCCGCACTCGCGAAAGCTGCACGAATGAAAATGCAACACACCCTGTACAACAACAATGAATAATCTGTTAATCAGCAATGAATGTTCACTAACCTGACTCATCGCGAAGACAACTTGGAACAGAGTATACAAATATTTCATATCTCCAGGCAAACTGATTCAATTTAATTGTATTTATTTTATTATTATTAATGCTGATATTTTTCTATGAATTTAACAGTTCGGGTAAACATTCGACAATGTATCGTTATTATATTTAAGATTGTAAATCAAAATTATGTAATGCATTCATTTTAAATTATGCGTGTGTTAACTGTCTTTTATTTATTTAATACATTACATACATATATAATTAGGTTCAGTTTACAAAGTATATACAAAAATTATGCATCACATAATAAGCATGTTAATATAACAATTAGTGTGAGTATATTTGGGTGGATTTTTGTATATGAGGTGGAATTTTTTGAAGTTAGAAATTAATTAACTGTCTTGATGAATTCTAGCGATGGTTGATATCGTTGAACTGCTGGAACATTAGTTCCAGTTCCAGACGAATATCGGATCATTTTGGAACCAGTTACAACTTTTGAAATTCATGATCGAATTAGGTAAAGAGGGATGCTAAGAAATCGCCCCCTTTCCTCTGCGTGGCAAAAAACCTTTTTTTAAAAAGTTTTTGGAACCGGGACTTTAGAAATACATGATCGAAGTTGATAATTTTGACATTCATCGTATAAAAAAAAATTTTCGTCGAATTGTAGAGAACAGCAAAATAACCGGTTATTTTTAATTTTGTGTAATTGATCAAATTCGATCATGTATTTCGAAAGTTGGACCCGGTTCCGAAATTGACCGATCAAATGTTATATTGACTATTAACGTTACAAATAATTAGTTCATAGATTAAATTAAATAACAAGGGTGCATTTATGTATACATAAAGAGGGAGATAGAATATAAAATTACATGTGAAAGAGAGAGACAGAATACATGTACAGTTAGATAAAACATCAAGGGAGACATAATGTAAGATTATATGCGAAAGAGAGAGGGACAGAATACATATATAGATAGACGGAACATTAAGGGAGGAGAAAGTATAGTGTTTTTCTTCTTCTTCTTTTAAATTGACAATCCACCTTTCAAGAGTGATTTGTGCCATTAATCAAGTTAAAAACTTTGTTTTACAGAAAAAAGTACAATAATATTATAGAATAGGAAATACTATATGACAAGTCAACATAATTGTCGTTGAAAAAATTTGCTATTATATAGATTAAACGTGGCGAGTTAAGGGAAAGAAGATGACACAAGTTAGCTGAAAATTAGCATTGACGAGACCACTGTTAAAAAAAATACAGTGTTGATGGATATTAAATTGATTTTAAAGGAAACATAAGGCTAAAACTATTTTTATGGAGGATGTTGACCCCTGTGCTATTATTAAAAGAATGGTCTTTTTCAATTATATGGTTGGCAAATTCTAAGAAATCATTACTGTTTAAACATTAGCCCCATATTAGGTATATTTAATTTAAAATCAATTTAATATCCATCAACATTCATTAGTCAGTTCATTTTAATTTTGACACATCTCTTGCATCGATTCTGTGTAACCGGTTATTATTACTATATCGAGTAACTGAGAGTTCCTGCGGTTTGATAGTGACCGATTAAAAATCACCGGGACACGGATATCAACCACCGCTTGTGAATGCACGGTTGCATTGGTATTTCAAATACGACACATGAATTGAGAACCGCAACATTTGGGCAAATCGGTTTTAATTATTTATTTGTGTACAGATTGGAGAAATGTAATACTTGAGGAAATACTCCACCGCGTAAGGTCTTACGTAAATATAATATATATATATATCCAATCAACAGACAGTTCTAATTAATTATGCTATACACTAGGTACAGATATTATTCTTATAGCAACGTGGGAGATGCTTTGATTGAATTCGCTGTGGGAGTTCGGCCGCAACAATAAATGGAGATTTAGTATCACATCACATCGCATTAATTTCTAATTAAAAAAATAAACGCGATAAAACATTATTATAATGTGACTTCTGTGAGTTCGGGACAATGCCGATGTAATATGCAGATGGTAATTTTACTTTCGTTGTACTTACGAATTTTCTCCACAACATGCACTAAAGAGTTACAAAATCGCGAATGTGAAAATTATCATTTCTATCAATTTACTTAAGATTAATGAAAAATGTTGAGTAATACAGTTGAGATTATTTATAATATTTGTTTGTAATACATCTTCATAAAAAAAATTACTTAACTCAAAACATATACCTACACGTGTTGAGATTGTGTTCTGGAGATTATCTCAATGATCAGCTTGAGATTGGTAGAAAAATGCATAAACTCAATCTCAGACTTAACACGTGCCCACAAATGTCACCTAGAACCATAGATAGTACAAACAGAAGGCATTTATTCCGTTTTAATTACTGTTGGGAAGATTCGAATTCACCCAACCGATGAACGGAACATCAATTGTCAATGGACTGACATTTGAGTGAGGCGCGAGACGGTAAATATTTGAGACTCGGTCTGCGCACGGTGGCACTACGAAGCCGAGAGAGTTGTCTTTAAAGAATCTCATGGGAGCTATAAAAGTCATCCTTCAATTTTACATTTAGAAATTTTAAGTAAACACTGGATCAGTGGTTCTCAACCAATAATAAAATTCAAGACTCTATTCTAGTAGACTGCTCTCTGCTCAATTTAAATCACCATAATATTGTTAATTGTTATGTAATAGGCCGATATGCAATTTTCATACATTTCTATAATGCTATTAGAAAAAATCTCTGTTGCATCTGGTGTCTTTTTTCGGGTGAAGTATGTTAATTTAATAATAATATGTTAATTAAGCATTCCTTAAGTGTGTCGCACATTTTTTACAATTTTAATAGTGTGCAGTGACGCGAAAAAATTGGGAACCACTGCTCAATTCGAAATTCCAACAATTCGCGGATCCCGCTGGACCAAAAATTAAATAAAAATTTAGCCGCGAGGGTTTATTTGATCAAAAATTCATCGCACGTGCATCTTTGCGATTCGGGCTCTGCAGGCTTAATTGTTAGACAACATTTCTGATCATTTTTTACCTTTTCTATTGTACCAACTAAATGTTACGAATTTAGATTAAAATATACCTTTACTTTGTTTACGATGATTATACTGCGACATCTTTCACACACCGACCTTGTGTTTCATTAATTTAAAAACATTGGACATTAAAAATATATTGTTGGATCCAATCATGTCACTTTGTTCACTATAGTAGAACAAATATGCTGGCAAGCTTCTCGCGCAAGTTTTGCGGGACCAGCTATTAGAACTAATCAATGTGTGATACTTTGTTGATAAATAAATACATGCCACACTTTAATGCATTGGAGAAGGGCTGTTATTATGCCTCTGTACAAAAATAAAAGGTCTCGTATGGAGTGCAGAAGTTGTTGGCAAACTTTATTGGAGAATTCTAATAGAAAGAGTTTTTTGAAGAACTTTTTTTATGCCTTTGTTGATCTGTAAATCAGAGTGATGAGATGACAGTTTTATTGCAAATGCTTCCCTAAATGATGAAAGTAAACTGGTATAAGAATTAATTGATCATTTACATCATGGTTTGATGTTATTAAAAAAAAACTAACTTGAAAATAGACAAATGATCGAGAATGAACATTTTGCGATGCAGTGCTAGTAGCTAATAGCGAAGTTTATCTGCAATGCCCATTAACCGAAAATGCTTTTAATTTCATATAATATAACCTTTGTTTTCAGCTAATTCACAGTCACATATTACGTACTTATTTCGCTAAAATAATTATGGATTCTAATAGATTAGCGAAAGAGTCGTTAGCACATTGCTAATATTAAAGATTTTCTTAATATACATATTTTTAAGGATTACACATTAATATTGTGAAGTTGTAATTTAATCAGAACATAGTTCTTTGATATAAATATAAATTAAATATATCTTTCTCATTCTCATAAAATCAATTTATTGAAAAAATAGTTTTGAATTTGATTCGAACCTGGATCCTTTTCTATCCGAGGAAATGCGTTCACCGATTACACTACACCGACATAGTAACTTGACGACAAATTTTCGAACTTATGTATATATTTTTTAATATTAGAAGATATAATACATTTATAAAATAATCAGTAGGATATATATATATATATTTCTTTTATCATTTATTTCTTCTCTATGAGAGTGAGACTCGTGTATAGAGAAGGAGTATATACTAGATAATTTATGTTTCAGTTAGTCTGTGTACATATTTTTTGACATCAGATATAATTTTTCTAATTGTGATGGGGAGATTGTTAAAAAATTTGATGCCTTGATAAATATAGTGATTTTGGGTTGCGGTATATTTTAGTTTTAGTATATCTAAACCTTGTAGATCGGAATTCGCTTCTAATATTTTAAATTTTTTAAATTTGGATAATTGAATTAGTACTTTGAAATCTGTGAAGAGTTGGATACATGCATAGTAATTTTTTTTTAGAATAATATTTATCAACATTTTATGAGTGATTTCTAATATACTTTATATATAACACATTCTTATTGTGAAGTTGTAATTATTCACAACATAGGTCTTTGATATTTTAAATATGAATTAAATATATTAATTAGAAAGATATACATATAAAATCAATTTTATCGAAAAATATTATATTTGAGATTCCGTAAAAATAAGGTAGATGGCTCTTTCAAATAATGGAACGATTAAATGTATTAATATCAAAAAGGTAACTTATAGGTTCGAAAATTTGTCGCTAAAAATATCGTCGCTGTAGCGTAGTTGAATAATGCACCTTCCCCGGTTAGGAAATGGATCCAGGTTCGAATCACGGTGGCGCAACAACAATATTTTTCGATAAAATAATTTTATATGTATACCTTTCTAATTCACATTTTATACTAATATGTAATTAATAATATATATATATTTTTTTACCATAATTACCTACTTAGGTTGTACTGTGTTAGACCACCTTTTTATGATAGTAAATGATTTTTTTTATAATAAAAAAATATTTTTACTGTCGCTACACTTCCTAGGAAAGGCAATCGGCGAAGCCAATCATCCCCTTCCGATAGCATGTTTTAATACAGTTAAAATAACATATAAATTATATAGCTTTTAATAACCAATAACAAATAACATTTCTATTTTATCACCCGTGATAATTAACCAATTCGTATTATTTATAATTGGCTTAATATTACTTTGCATTATTTTTATGTTTTTTTTCTTATTTTTTTTCAGAATCATCATTAATTTCCGTTTTCACCTGGACTGATTTTCCCTTATTGTTTTTTAATGATTCCCGTTTGAGTATTGATGTTGAACGCAGGTGAGTTTTTATTTTATTTTGATTTTATTTTCTTCCTTTTCACACATCATTCCATTTACATGATTTTTATTTACAATGTATTTTTATTTTTATGTTGTACTGTAATAATTATTACATATTTGTGTCACGCTTTTGATGTGTAATACCTTTTATTAATAATTACCGTTGTCTTTATTGTAACTGAAATATTCTAAATTTACATATAACCAACTATTGAGCGATACAACAAATGAAAAGGTGTTTATGATATGATTTTTATTATATATATTTAAAAATTGTTGTGATGACGCAAGTCGAGTACCTACTCCCTGTGATTTTGTCCTTCCAATATGTACCTGTCCCGCTGTGGTCAACTAATTACTTAGACGGGGCGACAGATTGCCTTCTGACACCGAATTGTGTATTTTTTACCGTCCGAAAGCAGCGCCGTGCGTAACGCTAGGACCACGAAGAGGCGGTGTTCTCGACAGCTCAGTGCAGTGATATCTCGGTGTTAGTCAACTGGAGGTGAAAACGACGTCCAACCCAAGACTTTAGAGCAAGGTTTTCCTTCCTGAATCCACATCTGGTTGCGTCAACTAATCATTATTATAATCGATCCAGTCCACGGGATCTCATCCCACCAGTATGTGTTTAATAAAATACTTTTAAAATATTCAAACATTTTTTCAAAAGCAGTTATCAATTGAAAAACTACCAATATTGCCAGATAATCACTTTCAAACATGTCACGCTCTATTTTGGTTAATTGAATAGTGGCGGTTTGCTTCTGAAGCCATTCAATATTGTAATATCATTCGGTTTAAAAGTTTTTTTAAATAAGTGAAATTTATACTTTATATTATATAATATACATATATTTAATTGTTTACTAAATACATATTTCGTTATTATAATACATTGTGATGACGTTTTGAGGGGTGTCTACAATAATGTATATGATTTATTGTGCATACTATTTTTACAATTGATTTTTCTATGTTTATATTAAAATTATTTTCATGGTCTAGACATAGTTTTGTAAGCGCGATTACTTGCACTTTTTGACCTTGTAGAAACGGGATCAAAGACGATTTTCAGTGTCGTATATTTAAAATCACTTTTGACGATGGTTCCCAGGTTTTATTAATAATAAGTCAACACACCCTTAAAGCCTACCCCATCTCTATGTGGTGTCCTTCTTGTCAAATGTTGTTGGCAGCCAAACAGGTTAAAAAAATGTTTGAACCTTTCCCTTACTAAACTTAGCGTACATGGAGACTTTTGCGATTTTTAAGTCGGATAAATAAGAATATTTTACATTTATTACTTATATTAATCATTCAAATAACAGTTGACATACACACATCAATTATTGTGTAAAAGTGCTAAAAATTAGAAAAGACATTGATAATCACGAACGACAGCACACGACACGTCTAACTCGGTCAGCGCACGCTCTACCACTAAGTGACGATCGGCATCGTATCGGATGCGTATCAATCCGCACGTACGTCAGAGAAAACATTTTTTATTGTTGCGTACGGTAAATACTTATATATTGTAATTATTTTACCCAATATATAAATATATTACGGAGGAATACCTAAAATATGAACTCTGTATTTAGTATATTTACAGAGATATTCACATAATTAGAGGCAATGTTAACTCGGTTTGCATCGGAAAGTACGTCAACGGGTTAAAGTGGACATATCATATTTTATTCGGAATGACACGCAAATGCAATTACCCGTCATTTTTTGCGAATTGTCAAATTTAAAATGCTAGCAATTTAGATCATATATATATAAATAATAATATCTCACATCCGGTAAAACGATGCGAACGTAGCTTTAGTTTAATAATGTACCTACGTATGAAAAAATAAATTCAGTGGCGCACCTATTTGAATATTTAATTTGCACTCGACCCTTTTAACTACTGTCAATTAATTAGTTTATGTTCGGAAGTAACTTTGGTGTAAAACATGCTATAAAAGTGATAAAATAACACACGTGTTAAAGGAAATTATTCCTTAATAACTGGAAAGGTGGGAGATAAAACGCGTACATTTCAAGGTGTGCCATCCGCTATTATTTTATTAATCACATCAATTCACGTCAGGTTAAAAATACTTCTACATTTTACTTATGAATATATAAATTGCTAGTGACGATATACCTTGACTCACTGATTAACCTTTCCCTTACGGTTGTTTGTGTAAGTGCCTTCGATAGCTGGTTCCCAGGTTTCCGATTGACAATTAGGACACATATAATATATGATCACTGCACTAACCTTTTTATTGTGTTTGCTGTCTTTCTGGTCCGATGTTGTTGTTCTTTTAGCTGGGTGTATTTCGACCGACCGAAGTGCGCACTTGTGGTTTATTTGGATCTCTGGACTGGTCGAAGCACGTGATGTAATTGAACCGTCTGTCGTTTACCGTATTCTTGGCTCTCCGAAAAAAAGGAGGCAATACTCACATACACACATAAGTAACAAGGCGCGTAAACAACTGTGCTAAAATAAAAACGTGCTTTCCGGTGCTGTAAACTCAGTCTACATGTAGAGTTTTGCGATCTTTTAGTCGGATAATAATAGTTGATATGTATATAAGTGCATATATATAAATATATATATATATAAATAATTGTGTAAAAGTGCTAAAAATTAGAAAAAACATTGATCACCATGATCGACACCATAATGACGCATAAGGCGCGTTTAACTCGGTCAGTGCACGCTCTGCCACTAAAGCGACGATCGGCACCTCGTGCCCCACGCACTGCGCCGTCTGCACCTCTCCGCACGTCACATACACGCATTGACCAAGTCACGTCAGGTTCTTCGAGAAAACATTTTTTATTGTTGCGTATGGTAAATACATATTATTATATTTTGTAATTATTTTATCCAATACATAAATATATTACGGAGGAATACCTGAAATATGAACTCTGCATTTAGTATATTTACAGAGATATTCACATAATTAGAGACAATGTCAACTCAGTTTACATCATCGGAGAGGAAAGGTTAAGTGTGATAAGTAATTGAAATTGCATATGGATAATTGGAACTGAAACAGTGATATTTCTGATAGAAATATTTTACAGGTAGGTAATTGTTCCCCGTAAAATGTTACGCCATTGTTGTTACCTCATATATCAGAGACAAGAGGGCTCAGCCCTTATCCCTCCCCTTTTTAACAATCGAATCAGAGAGAAACGACATCCTAGGATGGGTTTTATACACTAATAAAATACTAGTACTGTCAGTGATTGTGAGTAAGAGATACTTGCATCAGTGACTGACTAACAGAGCGTGATTTTTTTATTTTTTTCTATAAAAAAATATTGAGCAAAAAAAAAAAATGCTTGTGCTTGATCACGTTCATTTGTGTACGTACGTCAACACGCCCACTGAAAGTCATTTCTAGATTTGAATATTTTGTTAATTTAAAAAAAAAATTGGCAGAAATTAACTAAGACTTTTAGAATTTTGGAGAATCGAATCGAAAAATGAAAAAAATGTCGTTTATCAGATATTTTCTTGTCCTAGATTCAAGAATTGTGTTTGTAAGTATGTAATAATTAAATTTGAACAATGTTGAGAAGAGTCTAAATTTCAGCTCTCTTCATTGTAATGTAAAAACCGAGCACGAAATATATTTATGTCAAAAAAAAATACAGGTGTTAATAGTAGCAGAAAGGAGAAACAGAATACATTTTTTCAAAAATAAATATTGTCTAATAAATACATTTTTTTGAAATTTAATTTAATTTAATTCAAATGAATAAATAAAAAAGTAAAAATTCTAAAAGTTATATAATTTTTAAATGTTACTTTCAACCCCCACCTGTAGGTGGTAATAGCATAAATAAAACATATTTTATATTTCATAAAATCGCACACATACATAATAATATAAAAATTAATAGGTAACATAGATTTTTTTCTCTTTTTGAATTTGTGTGAAATTTTAAAACCATTTGGTTTATTGAAGACAGTCAGTACCGTTGTATTAATTAATGTATAATACTATCCACTATAGTTATATATGTATTACTATACTTCACATATATATAATGTGAAACATGTAAAAAGTAGCGAATTGTTCACTTTGATTTTTGATTGTGTTGACCGCTGAGAAATATTTAATTTAAACACTAAATTATTCCACTTTGAGCGCTTCAGCTGCAAAACCTTTTAAGGTCAAAGGTAACCAATTTATAATTTATATAATTCAATTAAATCGCTTACGCGATGTTCCAAATTTTTTGCAATACAATCAATGATAATTAAAAAAAAATTCTAATAAAACATTTCTTCGCTGCAAAGTATTAACCGTTTTTATTTTGTTAATTAAAAATAAAATTGATATTTTGCGAGTGGTTTTTCAGCCCACCAATAAAATAAACAATATACCTTATTAGGTATCGAACACGTAAAACATTTTGAAACGAAGTCAAGGATGCCACATGGTAATGTAGATACTGGGTCGCCTTTCCTGCAGTGTTGCCAAGAAGATACATCTCGCTTGTCGTTCCTCTGGCATTCACAAAACCACGTGACCTTAATTGAGGTTTATTTATTTATTTATTTATTAGATGACATACATATTTTTGTTCTAACAGAGGTGAATATATTATAACATAATAAACGTAAGATACAATTATTACTCGTAGTTTATTGTGTGGTATGGAGTAGACTTCACCTCTGATATATACAGCATTGTCCTGGCTATTTTGCTAGACTGAAGTCTGTGTTAAAGTAGCCAGTTTTTTTTTTCGTACTGTAAAAAGAGAAATAAAAAAAATATGTATAAAAAATAAAAAATAAGTAGTGGGAGTGTTGTAGGACTAGTGAATTATTAGTGTAGGTATTGTATAAATTATATTAGAATGTTGGATAGCCATGCTTCTGATTCATCTCTACCTGATGGGATCATATATTGGGTCCATATTTGTGTAATCTTATTAGAATTAAACGATTTCCTGTTGGTACTGAGTGTGTTGTGCACTTTCGGAGCTAAGAACATGTAGAATCTTTGATACAATGTCGTTGTTGCTCTCGGGACTCGGATCTTTCTATGTGTTGCGTACTTGTCTCCTTCTTTTCCTTCAGTAATGTGAAGGTCCAAGAAATACTCTTTCTAACAATTACACGTTTATTACAGTAAGATACAATTTAGTTACAAGGTATATCACTAGTACAAGTCAAACGAACGATAAAGTCGATGGACACGCAGAGAGAGAGAGTGCGCCTGTCACGCGTCGCTCTTTATAGCCCCGCATACACGCCCCGGCGGTACAGCATTCATACATACACTCACACACATAACTATACGATCCCAAGGACATCACATCGCTGTAGCATAGTTGGTAATGCATCTTCCCCGGATTGGAAAAGAGATTCAGGTTCGAATCTCGGTAGCGCAAAACAACAATATTTTTCGATATTAGTATTTGAAAAGACTTTAATATCTTGTTTATATTAGAGCATATATAGGAGTGCTTATGTATGCACTATGTTAAGAGTTAAATAAATAAATATTTTTTTTAAATCTACAGTTCTCTTGTGTCCTTATTGCTACTTATCTAGAAGTTCGAACCTTGTATGCTTATCTTCGTACGAAAGGGCGGCAAGTTTCATGTTTCGTTAACAGCTGTTATCGGCTTTAATTTTCTGCTGTTGGAAGTGAATGATTGAGTTATCAAAGTGTATTTCTCGTAGCCGCCATGTTGCCGTAGACCCATATCAATTTTCCCGCCCGCTCGCCGGAAGTCCTATAGATAGAACATGGTCGACCACACTGCTTCCGGTCATACTAAGGATCCTCGCTAGTTTTTTGGCTCATTTTCCACGTGAATCGTCGCATTTGTAATTATACACCATTCTGTTTATCCACCAGTGTAAATATTATTCTTATTAAATTAAAGGTTGAGCGAGTAGAAGTTATTAATGTTTGCACTTGTTACGGTCGCATCTCACGTGTGACGTTCACGTATTACGAATATTATTTTCGGCGCGAATTTTAAATTATTATTTACCATTATTTAAATATTGCTGTGCAGGCCGCGCGCCGGGCAATGCAAGCCCCTCCTCACACCGCTCCTAACATGTATTCACAGTAGACGAAGGGTCGCTACCCCCTCCCCCGCGCATCGCCGGGTGGGTTTTGCCTGGCCGATACGACCCTCTCTCGCTCCACGCCTGTCGAACGCGCCAGGTAGCTCCATACCAACCGCCATTTTGCCTTGAACGAAGCCGCCAGGATGCTGCGATGCGCCTATACACGAGGCAAGTTGCGGATATTCCTGCCGCTCACAACGGAGGACCGGAGGCCGCCCACCACGAGATGACCGGATGCCGTCCACTACGAGACGAGACCACATGGCACAAAGACCGCGTCCGTGAACTGGACCAGGGGCGGGCTCCAGATGCCGCTTGTCACGCGCGCCCGCGGCGGGCCACACCTGGCCATGCAATCGGCCACAAATGTGAAGAGACAAAAGTGAGTGGGAAAAACAATTGAACAATTAGTGCGCCCACGTTAATTAAGGTTAGATATAAGTAGCAATAAGAATTTTCCTTTTTTTTTTGCATATTTCATTGTGTTGTAAATAAATGTGTGAATTTGTATATAGAACTCGTGTTAATTTAATTTAGCCTCCCGCCATCTCCTTGTGATCACTACAAATGTTGATTGCGCAACGACCACAACGTTGCGTTCATATCACACTATTATGAACTATGATGTACGATGATACGTAAAATTTTACGGGTATTTTTGTAATGTGTTTCGCTACAGTAATCGATCCTCATGGCTTGTCATAGTATGTTGTATATTGTACGGCTTGTTATAGTAAATTGTACGGCTTGTTATAGTAAAGCCTCATGGCCGCTGTAAGCGAAACGTGCGACGTGGAGGATGTCATAAAATAGGGCGAAAGCAAAGATAAGACACCAAGAGACGAACGAGAAACAGATGGGCGATCTTCAAACGTACCGCGTACGTATTACGACGTACTTGTTGGCCCCGTGGTTAAGACACTCGCCTAGTAATATAGTGGTCGGGTGTTCAAATCCCATTCCAGGAGACCAGCGTCATATTTTTACACCACAAACGGTTAGCTTAGTTTGAAAATAGTAAAAATATTGATTTGACACGTATTCCATGTACGTATCTCTATTTAATATATAAGAAGAAAAAGATAATAAAATTACATTTTAAATAGTTCATTGTTTTAGCAATATTTGAATATGTCCAAGAACATACAATTACTAGATTTTTACCTACAAAGACACTGTTATTAAACAAATATCAGATATCTCGTAAAGACAGAGCTATTTTTTTATAAAATTTTAATGGAAAATATACGAAAGTATATATATGTATATATATATCACTTTCACCAATTCTCACCCCTCAATCTTCACATTTATTACATTTTCGAAGATAGGTCGTGAGCCCTGTAATTGCCACATACTTCCGTATATTTTCCATTAATATATAATTAAAAAAAATAGATTTTGTCTCTATGAGATATCTGATATTTGTTTAATAACAGTTCGTTGTTTGTTTTTAACAGACGTTCTGGCCACTCGACCACACAAGCCAGAAAAAATGTATATATATATATACAGGATGGGCCAAAAAAAGTGAGAACATCTTGTAACACATGCGTTATTTCAAAACATTATAATTCTTAATATAATTTTTTTTTGCACAATATTTAGCTAATCAGAAATAATCAAAACACCCATATTGCAAAATCTACTGGGCTTAAATCTAGGTTGTTCCGGTGCCTATATGCCTGGCTCGATGCAATTAACATTCTCACGACGAAGAAATTTGATTGTATTTCTGGCTGTGTGAGATGGAGCTCCGTCCTGCTGTAATGTCCAGTTATGCTGTAATGTCTAGCTATACTCCAGGCATTGTTTTGAAACTCTTTGATCATTTTCCTAGCACTCCGACGTTTTTCAATTCGCATATTTTTAATCAGAATATGGTCTTCTGCAGTGATTTTCGTCATCCTGGGCGACAATTAGAAAAAAAAACCAAATATAAACAATGGGAAAATTAATAATCAATGATGGCGACCGGAAATTGTCCAAATAAAATCTAATATAGGTAAGTAAGTAAATTAGTAAACTATTTAAGCTATCGTTGATATAGTTAAACTAATTTTGATGTAATTATATCACAGTTTACGAAATGTGTTTTTTTGGGCCACTTTGTATATTAGTATTTCTCTTGGTGTAGAAAACTTTCGTAGGTACTTTATAGGTTATGTGGGAAGTATTTTACGGAGTAGGTGCTATCGTCAGCTTCAATTGACCTATTTGGCCTGACAAATGTGCCCATTTAATTCTCCGTTCAAAATTGATTGTCAACGCAATTTTAATTTTTTCCAGTTGACATCACTGCATTGCTTTAGGCGGGTCAGTGGGTATGTGTAATTGACTTCACCTAGATCAGTACATCAAACTCCTTTATAAAGCGCTAAATTTATTCGTGCACATGTAGCTATTTTCGCGTACTATATCGAAATACCGTCTATGGAAGACAAATAATTCTAAAATTTATAAATAGTATTAAGGAGAAGTTGTAATTATTCAGAACACAGGCATGTGATATTTTAAATACTAATTAAATGTATTAATTATAAAGATATACATATAAAATCAATTGTTGTTGCTACCGGGATTCGAACCTGGATCTCTTTTCCAATCCGGGGAAGGTGCGCTACCAACTATGTGCTACAGCGACAGTATTTTTGACGACAAATTTTCGAACCCATATATTTCTCTTTTTCAAATGAATACATCTATAAAATTTGTCGTCAAAAATGCTGTCGCTGTAGCGTAGTTGGTAATGCACCTACCCCGGATTGGAAAAGAGGTAGCGCAACAATAATATTCTTCGATAATATTGATTATATATGTATATCTTTCTAATTAATACATTTAATTAGTATTTACAAATAATTTTAGTCACAGGTCATTCACACCTTAAAGATCACGTAATCAGAATAAAAATAAATGCCTGTCATTTTGACTTTTTTTTGCTTACTTTAAATAAATTCTAAATGTCAAACACGGCACTTTTAAAAATATATGCCATTTTTTAGACAGTTCCGATATCTGCGTACTTTGATATTATTGATGAATTTTTAATTGTTTGTGAAGCAATAATGAACAATTCAATTTGTGAACATTTTTTTAAACCTACTATAAGGCAATGTGCAAAATACTTGTAGGTAATGAACGTTTGGAACATGTAGATGAGTTTGTGTATTTGGGAAGTATGTTCGATGGAAACGGAAAGAGTGAGAAAGATATCGAAAGGAGGGTGACTGCAGGGAATAAAGTGAATGGCCCTTTGAATGGAATTATAGCTAATGGGTACTTGTCAACTGAGGCAATACTAGCGGTTCACAATGGAGTCCCGGTACCGACACTGATGTATGGAAGTGATGCAGTAGAAATGAGATCACTTGGGCGTGTCCATTTATGACAGAGTAAAGAATGAAGAAATAAGAAAATAATGTAAACCTGATCTCAGTATAGTGAGTAAGATTAAGAAATGATCACTTAAGTGGTTTGGTCATATGGAACGGATGAACCAGAAGTGTTGACATGACCATGTAAACCAGATACTGGAGGATGGTCCTGTTAAAAGTCTCAATATTTGTCGAGCTTGTATGAGAAGATGTATGCATGTGGATGAGGCAAGAATTGTGTGTCAGGATAGAAGAATGTGGCGCTCTATCCTCTTTGCCTACCCCCGCGGGAAAACGGTGTGATGGTAAGTAAGTAAGTAAGCTAAATAAGTTTCAAACTAGCCTCTTATCGTTATCTGTTATCTGGAACATTGGGAATGAATGGTATATCACCTCAGATATCTTTATGAAGATGAAAACAAAGAGGCTGCAGTGGGTGGGACACGTAACGAGATTGGATGGGTCCGGTAACATGCACAAAGCTCTAATAAGAAGAAGCCTCTTACTGAGTTCCGGTTTCTATTCCGCTTAGAAACATTTCTATGCTATTTTGGCCGTTGAAAAGACGTGGCTGAAATATCCCGGATCGACTGCTATAAATTCCCGCGTACTTCTTGAAATAATTCACTCGAGAAATCTCAAGAATTCGATTCCGTTGAAAAGTTCTTTGTCGAGACAGGTTTAGGGAATCTATTCCCGCGCCCGGCTACTTCACGTGCACTGGCGTACACCCACGTGACTCGTCAGTGTATTGAAGTGGGCAATACATTCGGATTTATCATTTAAACGTTGATTAAGTAACGTCTAGAGTTATATCAAAAGAAAGAAGAATTTTAAGTTATATCGTCTAAGAATAACATACGTATTCATGGAACAGACCAGTTAATTATGTTAGCTAAGTGTTGTGGCTATTGTCTCTATAATTCAGCTGATTTAATTTCACACCGTGATACTCACGTCAATAGAGCTGTTTAATGTAAATGTTTAAAAAATATATGTTATAATAATTGGGTATTAAATTCGTGTTCATATTAATGTACCATTGTACCCACACGCGCTTTGATAAATAAATAAATGAAAATATATTAGAATGATCTTAATTAATACGAAAAAATTTTAATAATGAAATCTTAGAATTTGAATGTTATTTAAATTTTGTAAAATTATTCTAGTCAGCCGTAGATTGATAGAACACATCGCACGCCTAGATCAAAACTAAGACAACTCAAAAAAAACAAAAATTTTGAGTTATTATTGTATTCGGATACTATGTCATACACGCAAATAACTTAATCCTAGTTATAGAATAGTATCATTTTAGGATACATTTATGACCTAAAATGTTATTTAGTTTTTTAACTTTAGTAACAAAAAATGGAGAAAAATGCTATATGACTTTTTGAGTTGTCTTAGTTTTGATCTAGGTGTGCGATATATGTGAAAATAAAATACTCGTTTTTTGATTCTATTCGTTTAATTTACTTGAGACGCGTTTCGTCTTGTAAGGGCATTATCAATCTAACAATTTAACTCAACTTGTATTTACATCTATTAATAAAACAAAACACCTGTTTTTTTTATTAGGAGAACACATTCTTATTGTGAAGTTGTAATTATTCAGAACATAGGTCTGTGATATTTTAAAATAATAAAGTTTTATCAATGTGTCCAAAAATGAATAAAAATGAATTGATAATTCTGGCGTCTGCTATCAGTTTACTCGAAGATATTTGAGATTCTGTAAAAATAAGGTTCTTTCAAATAATGGAACGATTAAATGTATTAATATCAAAAAGGTAACATATAGGTTCGAAAATTGTCGCTAAAAATATTGTCGCTGTAGCATAGTTGGATAATGCACCTTCCCGGTTAGGAAAGAGATCCAGGTTCGAATCCCGGTGTCGCAACAACAATATTTTTCGATAAAATTGATTTTATATGTATATCTTTCTAATTAATATATTTAATTCCTATTTACCTGTTTTTTTGTTTACTTGAGACGCATTTCGCTTTGTGGTAAACAAGTTGTTGAGATAAATTGTTAAATTGATAATGCCCTTGATAATGCGTCTTAAGTAAATTGAATGAGTAGAAAATGAAAAAACTACTGTTTTATTTTCACATATGTGATTATGGAGTTCTACAAACTTACCTCGGAATCAGTAAACATATTGATAGAAATCAAGGACTAACGTTAAAATTTATTTTTACCCGTGTAACTAATAAATAACGTTATACAGTGCTGGGTATAGTATACCTAGTTCACAATAGTTTAGGAGTAGATAGATAGATGTAACGCCTAATTTCAAAATCCCGAAAACGACTTTATGCATTTTTCTTCCTGCATACTGTATTTTAGATTAAGTAATCATCAACAAGTGTTGTGATTGGCTGATTTCATTTTAGAGGGTATAGCAATTTATAATCTGTCTGCTTTGAGGTATTTTGGAACTAACCCTGATTTTGAACATGCAATATCAATGGATTTAAGTGGCTTAAGTGGACTTAAGTGGATTAAAACTGCTACAGCAGTGTATTAGATAACCTAATTGCATCTCTTGATTATCTGTTAATATATATATTTGATCATTGCACTTTGTTTACTGTTATACCGGAGGTACACTGTCTGCTATAATACAGTCAATTACTAGTGTAGCAGGCAGGGTACCCAAATAGATGTCTCACTTTCTTACTGATATGTTGTATTTACTTTGTCAAATTTTATATGCATACCCTCGGTACATTTGTCTGATATTAGAAATATTACGCAACACTCATAGTAATGAATTAGGTGAAAATGTATACGTAATGAATATTAATTTGGAAGAGTAATACGTCAGACCGTTAGACATTATTTATCAATGTAAGTACATAATGCATGTAAAAAGTGAACCTAATAAATGTATTATTATTATTATTAAAAAAAGAAATGCGATCTGTATGTGACTGACTAAAAATCTACAAAACTGCATATTTAACTCAAATTATCCGAAATCCGTTTTAGGGAGTTTTGGAAATAAGCGCTAATTAAAGGGGCGCTAGAAGGGGGGGACCCACCCTTTACAGAAACGCGAAATGTACATTGTAGTACCAGTATCATTAATTACTTAGTTCTAAAAAGTACCACCCATGGCGTTCTCGTGTATTAGCCGCATCGAGCTATTTACATTACCCTGTTCTGTATTTAAGCTAGTGACTTACTCGAGTCCTGTAATTGGTTATTTAGTGAATTGAACGTTTCTTTCGGTTGATCCGTTTTGTATGGAGTCGTTACCTATGCTGTTTTTTAACAGAATAACATTAGAAAGGGTTCCATTGCGTGGAAATCATTGATGTGTCTATGTTCTCTTTACTAATTCGCATATTTTACTATCTTACTGTTATTAACGTGTTGATTTCATGATTGTTTATTAAATTTGGTGCATGGATTGGTTTTTGATTTGGGAAAAACAAATTTGGAAAAGCAATTGGCAGAACTATTTCCTACGTTAACCTTTAATATAAATAATTATTTCCTTTAGTTATTACGTAAAGGAATTTCAAACATAGTCATAGAAAGTGTTCTTAAAAACGTCCATACATTTTTTTATGGGTAAGAAGTTATTATTTTACGTTAAAACTTAAGCTTTAAAAACACTATTAATAATACCCTAAAATTACAAATAAATACATGGTAGGGTCGTATAAACGACGGATTTATTTTATCTAAAGACGTTTGTTAAACGAAAGTACATATATTGTATTACATATAATTGTATAATGTCTTGGTAACGTTATAACCTAAATCTATACCTACTGCACTCCACTTCAAAGGTCATTGAACTTCAATCGGCAAGTCTGTTTTTTGAGAGATGATTTAAAAAGAAAACATTTATTTAAAAATACGTAGACTTAAAGCTTAACATGATTTCGTAAAAATATACAATATTTTTTTCCGTGACGGTACAGGGTTTATACATACTCCTTGAACCTTTTCGACTTGTATTTTATAAAATAAACTAGGTCTATTACCTTCTCTATAAAACCTTTATAAATAATGTTTTTTTCAAATTGGCGCGAAAATGGTTTATTGCGTTATTTTGCGATATTATTTTTAAAAATTTTCTGTATCCATTTTCAAAGACAGAACCTGATTTAATATCGCAGGCTTTAAAGAGGATACCGGAAAATTTAATTTACCACGGGCTCTCGCACGACGGGGCTGTAACAGAAAAGCCGTTGAGGCGTATTTTTAGACTGTATTGAAGATATTGCCTGACTTTTCCTTGAGGCTTTTATTAAGAAAACGTCCGCCGAACTTCCCTTGAACACTTCTTAATAATACAATAGAAGGTCGCGGTTCGTGGAGTAAATAAATTCTTTCGCGTTCGAAAGATTGCTTCCCTGAAACTTAAATATCTCGACACTTCGGAGGGCTTATTCTCGAATGTTCCGTATATCTCAAAGCAAACCAGACTGGAGAAATAAATCGTTCATTGTGACTTTCTGTCGTTAGTTGGTGAATTCTAATGTTGAGGTAAATTGTTGTATTTGACTCAATATCACTCATTAAAAACTGATTATCATTTGAATCATTCACACACATAAAAGGATGAATTTGACTTTTGACAATATGAGGTGAAATTGTTATATATATAATAATTTTTTTTATCTTATTAATGTATCTTTTCTTAGAAAGCAATCACTTTGTGGTTTGACATATTATATTAAATAAAATAACAATAACTTTGTATGAAACCACGAAATTTTTTATACGTCAACCGGTTTCGTTTATCTCAAGCTTCATCAGGACGTATTTAAAACTGATCATAAATAAAAAAAGAGTGCATCTATATATATATTACATAAAGAGGAAGTTTTAATATAAAATTACAAGTGAAAGAGGGAGACAGAATTCATATATAGTTAAATAGAACATCAATTTAATATCCATCAACACTGTATTTTCCCATCTCTTAATGTTCCGTTTATCTGTATATGTATTCTATCTCCCTTGAGTAAGTTTCTTACGGATCTCTTCATAGTCTTCTAAAACGGATCATTGTATTATTTTCTGTTCAAACACCGCCTGAATTATATTTCAATTTCAGGTGATGTTATTTTGTTTTGTGGTAATATCGCTGTCTAAAATGAAACGTTCTTATATATCACACCCCACCTTATACCTCCTATAATTTTTTTATTTTTATGAAAGAATGAATGAATAATAATACTTGTGTATTATACGACTCGTCACGTGACGTCACAAGCACTTTGTCGGGGAGAATAGCCCCTCCGGCAGCCGGCGGCGCCGTCCTGCCACGGAATGCTCCCAGTTGTCGGATAAACGACATTAAAACGATCTTAGCCAAATCGGATTATCGGGAGTGTCTCCCTTCTCTCTTCACGGAGCAATTTAATCATTGCGCACTAAAGTAACTTTCAGGAATTTATTTAGTCCTTTATTTTTAGCATCTCTAATGTTATATACGACGGTCGTCTCTTCAGCGTTATTGTTCTTTAGCGTCGTTCTGTTTTATTACATAGTGCGTTTTATTTTTATTTTCTATCACGCCTGCAGTCTGCACTGGACTGCTGCCAAATGTAGGAGAGACCTTTTTTTAAAGTGACAGCTGGATGGGGGGGACCCAACCTTTCCCGGGACCGGTTTAGAAGCTAGGGCTTTCTTATCGGTCTCAGTTATCAAAGCTAATGAAAATACGCGACTTTAATTCAATTACATATTTAAGTATACGCAAAACGAAAAAGGAGAAGAAATTCAATGTGGTTATTAGCAATTAAGATTTGAAATTTAGACCCTCAAGTGCTGTCTTTATTCATAAATAACCATATAACATAAATCTAAAGAACATAGTTTTACATACAGATGGAAAATTAATGGAAAATTCATTAATTCATCAAAAAATACTCCCAAAAGAGGGACAGTGGACGAGATACAAAATGGATTGAGTCACACTTCAGTGTGTAGTATGACGAGTGAGAAAGGTAGGCGCTTAGGTGGAGTCCCACCCACGCATGCCGGCCTAAGGAGCTCCTACGAGTCACCCATACCCGAGTAAATTCTTTATATAAAACAATATTCGTTCCATTACTAATTAGGTATGTACCAAGATTTCCCTACTTTTCTCCCATACCTTGCGGCCATTCCGATTTACGACCGGAATGGTCGTATTCGACTCGGAGATTGCACAATTTGTTCATTTAGATCCTATCGATCTGGATTTACGTTTAGAATTCAGATTCGATACTGGATAGTGCGTTGTCAACTGTGAGAGCGACGTACACTTTACAAATTGAATCTCATTTGACTGAGGCCACTATATGTCGACACTGACATGATGGAGGTAATAGAGGGAAGAAGTAGATGGTGCTAGAAATATAGCCCTGGTTATTAACGTTATATGACCGATCATGTCGCATTTAATTTTCTTCATTTTAATAATACGACATATAATCATTTAGCTAACATTTTTTAAATGTTTAAACGTGATGGTGATATGTAAAGCAAAACGATAACATGTCATATTTTAATGTGTACTCGTGTTTCATATCACACTATTTGTCAGGTTGTAATGAAAATTATTATAGCGATAGATGTCTTATTTACCGGTGTATCGAATTAAATGTGCCAATTTTTTCCAATTCGGGCAACATATTTATTTATTGCTCAGCCTCCCGATGATATTGTACTCTGATGATCTATACATAGCTTAGAGAAAACACAATGTGTTTAGCCGTTCTCGAGTTTTAAGGTAACTTAGGATAACCGGTAAATAATGACGGGAAATAATAAACAATAGCAAAATTCACACTTTCACTGACGGTAGATCTTGTTTATTTGTAATTTTATGTTGCTACGCGACACAGCCGGACACGAGGCAAGTGTATCGCACATCTGGATCAAAACTAAGACAACTCAAAAAGTCATTTTTTATTATTAAAGTTATGAAACTAAATAACATTTTAGGTCATAAAGGTATCCTAAAATGACACTATTAGAGAACTGGGGCTAAGTTAGTTGCGCGTGTGTCAGAGTATCCGAATACAATATTAACTCAAAATTCTTGTTTTATATATGTATGTATATATGGGATATTCAGCTTCATTAAGGATTTATTTATTGCATGATTACTCACATAATACAATCACATTCCTATCTACTCTCTGTCCTGGTCTGACGTCATCGTATAATAATAATAATCGTAAATAGTTTTAATATGATTTAGAGATAACATGAAATTGACGCATATTTACATCACTCAAATGTTGACATCCGCTATTTGGTCACTAGCTGAGTATCTTACCGCTAGACCGAGCAAGCGCGTCTTACATTACATTTAAAGTTAATCTTATATTATTTTTCAAATCATTTAACCATGATTTTTTATTTGTTCTTTGTTTTATTAGCCACTAATTGAGTTTAAATACATCTACCGGTTTCGAAAAATACCATTTTCTTCTTCAGGATGTCATATCTAACTAAAAACATATATTATTGTTTCTTTAGCAGAATCTATTATTAAAAAAAACAACAATTATTTAAAAAATAAATTTAGTACCTAACTCAAATTGTTACTCGATACAAATTTACTCGAATAATTTTTAGGAAATTAAATTTTATGAATTTTAACCACAAAGTTAATATTGCTAATTTTAAAACGATGTAAACTTTTTGTGTATACATTATGGTAGATTTTATTGCAAATTTTCTCTATATAATGCACTTTTGAAATTGCTTATTTAATGTAAGCTATTTTTTTTTTTCGTTTTATAATTCTATATAAATACTAGCCTAATAATAATACCTGTTCTGAGACGAGATCGTCAAATAACACCAGGCAAATTGGAAGCAAATGAGACCAGTATACAACGTCTAGTGCAAATCGGCACAAGTTTACGGTAATGGTTTTAAATAGGTACAATAAAAATTAAATTCTATTTTCTATATAAAATGTTTTTTTTAACAATTTTTTTTTTATTGCAACATATTGCAATTAAGTATATACTCGTAGTTTATTGTGTGCGATGGAGTAGACTCCGCTTCTGATGAATACAGTATCGTCCTGGCTACTTTGGTAGACTGCAGTCTGTGTTAAAGTAGCAAATTTTTTTCGTGCAGGAAATTCGACAGGAATAAAAAAAATGTAGTGAGTGTTGTAGAACTAGTGAATTATTAGTGTAGGCACTGTATAATGATTATGTTAGTATATTGGATAGCCACGCTTCTGATTGATCTCTACCCAATTGTATTTTAATAGCTTTTTCACATATGCCTGCCTGAATTCACATCTCGCGGAAACTTTAATAGAGAAAATGTTTTAATATCTTCACCGTACTATAAAATGATCATTAATATTTTAATAGTTTATCCGCAATTCCACATCCGGAGACACGATGCGACTTAACCCCTGGACCTTCAACCGGTTTACTCCACAAAGCGTGCGCTGAAGTAAAACATATGTAGCTCCTATCAATCCACCATATGTCATCAAACCGCATTCCTCGTCCGCGAGCATCCCACCCACTACAGCCTGTGTCCGAGCGGGCGGCACCGACAATTCCAACGACTTTGTAAAAACTTCCCACAAAATGCACTCGGTACTCTCGGTACTCGTCGAAATGCAATGAATCTTTTTATAAGAAAACTAGGTACTCGATGAAGATTTAAGAAATTAGTGTTTGAAGCCAGAGAACAATTTCTGTCCGACGCTGTGACGTCACAATGATGGCAGATGTGATAAAGCCATGCTGCTAACGACTGCGTTAGATATTCAGCGAGCGCACTGGTGCAATCTATTGCTTAAGAGAAACACCCTGTAGATAACAAATATAAAATAACCTTGACTTTATTTATTTCCAACATATATATGGTATTTGAACTACCCGATGACAAAATAGATTCGCCGAAAGCAAATCAAACGCCTTTAAAAAAAAATTAAAATTGAACGGATCGAATAGAATTTGTAACTCTTTATGCTCATTTAGTACTGCACCGAATCAATAAAAATAATTAAAATAAATGAGGAATAAGAATTTACCAGCCCTACAAATACAAATATGGAAAAAAAATCTTAAAATGTTTTATATTCGGATTATTTTCATTAATAAAACTCTTGAATACCTTCCAAGACAAAGGTATTTTTACATATTTTGCAATGAGCCGAAATTCATATATATTTCCATTAAATTTATTGTAGCCAAAAAACGTGAAAACACCATGAGCCATGTTGTATATTTCGATATCATCAAATAAAAATACGCTACATATTTATGCATATAAATAATATATTTGTCTTATTTGCAGGTGTTAATATATTATGACATTTATCTATTAAAAATGTCATATTGAAGAACTACGCTATGTATGGATTGGAATATCGTAAAAAGTAACTTGGGTAGTTTACATTTAATTTTCATTTTTTTAAAATAAGCAGCGCACAGCTCCAATATAACTATATTATATATTATAGAAATAAAATAGAAGGCCACTCCGAGACAGACAGTTGCCTAGTGGGAGGATTGAGAGAAATTATTAATTAATTAAGTCTGGCAGCCGAACCCTTACAGTAGGTATTTTTAATAATAATTGCAGGGACAGAGTAAATGGTACCTTGAATGCACTGTTAACTGTTAATGAAAAGTTGTCACTCGAGGCAGGATAAGCGGTGCCTAATGAAGTTCTAATACCAATACCGATGCATAAAAATGAAACCTGGAGTTGGCAAAAGAGTAATGAAATTCGGTAGACGCGATAAATCGTCTATAGAGTGAAGACACATTTGACATTTGACTTTATTCCAAACATTAAAATGTTCTGCCATCAGTTTCTCTCCGTATTCATACAAATCGTGATTATATATATATTACTTTTTACAAATATAATTGTAGATTTGTTTGTATATACTATATAAGAACACATAGATATAAGTATACAAAAATGAAATCAAATATAGTTATAGTCAATTTTTAGACAAAATATATAGATTCAAAGTTAAAAAATCAAATCAGAGATGATTAAATAGACACCTGTATTGGTGACCCATATATCAACAGCCCCATTTCTGAAGCATTCCATTGGTTGCTTGAATCTTTGATGGCGTCATTAGTGAACCTATTTTCAAGCATTCTCTTCACAAATTTCCTTATTTGTATTATTAACAGTTCAGATTTGTGTGTAGTGCCGTCCTTTATCCAGCTACGAATACAGTACATCGAATGCTTCCATGCTCTTGAAGTCTCTTTACCTATATTAGTCATAAGATAGAATAAAAATTTGGATACAGTTAATAATGTGTATAATATTTTAACGTATTCAAAGTTTTTCGGGATTAAGAATGGGTTGATTCGATGGTTTAGACGTGTGGAACAAAGTGAGACGAGGATGGTAAGAGACGTGAGTGTAGAATAAATAATTGTTGTTTTTTTAAAAATAGATTCTGGTAAAGAAACAATAATATATATTTTTAGTTAGTATTGACATTCTGAAGAAGAAAATGGTATTTGTCGAAACCGGTAGATGTATTTAAACTCAATTAAGTGGTTAATAAAACAAAGTTAACAAATAAAAATATAGTTATGAATGATGTAAGTTAACGGATGTGTCTGACTCCTGATCAAAAGGTGTGAAAGATGTGTGTGAGGATATTGTGATAAAAGTGTCCTTTTATATCGCGGAGTGGCTCGAACTTGTGTCAAAACATAATATGTGAGATTGTATTGTAGATTTGAATGTCTGATAGGCGACTGTTTACAAGAATAAAAACTATTAACACTGCACTGAGTTTATTAAAATTAAATTGTACAAAGTTGGATGTTAGTACTAGGTTGGGTTTAGTTAGGACTAAGATTGGAGGCGACTTCTAGAGCTGTTGCTCGGGCGATGTAGATAGGAAGAGTGCCTCGTGGTTTGACCCGCCCGAGTGAAATTTGCCGCGTTTGTATTGTTGCACGCAGTCGATTCCCTACGTTTTTATGGCTGGTGGGAGTTGTGTTGACGGTGCCGCCTTGCTGGTTGCGTTCATCTTCGTTGTGCGGTCTCGAGATGAGAGTGGAAGCGAAAGCCCTTCACAGTCTCAACAATCGACGAGCATGCGTGAGAAATGGGATTAGAAGGCACCCACAGTAAGTAAGTAAACATATTATGTGTAAATGTATATTAAATAAATAGCATTTAAATAATTCTCGCCGTTTGTACGTCGGTCATACTTTAAATACCGTATACCTATATCTATTTCGAATAAAATAATTATACAATCTTTTAAAGAGAACACATTATTATTTGCGAAGTTGTAATTTTTTTCATCAAGACTAGCCAGCCCGCACAGCTATCGCACGGTAGCAGACGTATCCTGCAGAGACGCAGTACTCTGTTGTCAATTTGCAGAATAAAAAAAATAATTCAAATCTCCAATAAACTTAATAAAAAGTGTTTTGATAGGAAAATAAGAAGGAAAATTTTACAAATTTCAAATCGCACTTGAATTAACCAATAAAATATAAAACTCAGTGTGATGGCAACAGAAGAAGTGATAGAAATATGAATTTTATGTGTATAATACATTCCGCTATCAGTGGAATTTTTCAAAATTAAAAATCGCACTTATGTTCGCCCAGTGTTCATATAAATTCATAAATAGAGCTATAATAATATATAAACTCCTGTTGTATACTAAAAACTAACGCCAATGCCATTTCAATAGCAGTCAAACCAGGCGTTTCTCATTTATACTCGTCGTTTTACGTCGTTTGTGAAAATCAAAGAAGAAGGTGGCGATTTAAACGATGATGATGATGATTATGATTTTTATTATTATTTACACGTTAAAAATGTTTTATGTACAAAACCCGTTTTTAAAAATAAAATAAAAAAAATTACGAATATAAATGAGAATTTATATTCAATTAATTATATAATTTCCCAGCTTCTTATAATTTCCTGGCGTCTTATAATTTCTCAGCGGCTTATAATTTCCCAACCTCTTATAATTTCCCAGCTTCTTATAATTTCCTGGCGTCTTATAATTTCCCAGCATCTTATAATTTCCCAGCATTTTATAATTTCCCAGCGGCTTATAAAATTATTATAAATAATTAAAATTACAAATTTGTACTTTCACATTTTAAATAATTTACTTTTTATAGTATCAAATTTCTCAGTGACATGGGGGTGCTGGGATTAGGTCTAGAATTACGCTATCAAATTAGTATTTTGATTTTTGATGTGTAATTTAGCATCAATTTCATTTCTTGTGTGTATTTTTATGACAATTTATTTATCTTCATAGATATGTGTATGAACATACATAATATATATTCATCCAAATAAATAGTTTCTAATAAAATAAACTTGTTTGTATTTTGTGAAATAATTAACAGACTATATCATATAAGCAAATTTTGTTGTATTTAAGTACAGTAGGCGCCAATTATTGTAATCACTATATCCTCTCGGAGATTTTGATTCTAATATCCGGCAAATCTATTACTCGCAAACTATGGTCTATAAAAAGATAATTCTTGATTAATGTTCTTATCACATATAAACACACGTAAACTATTCATTTATTGTACATAAATAAAAAAATAAAGATCAAACACGCTTTATAATCTTTTTATTTATTTAGTTTGTTTATTAGAATCTGCAAAGAGTACGTTGGCTCGATTTTCAATATAGTGCAGCATTTTGTGTTAGAATGTGTCGAATTGTGTAAAAATAACAAACTGGTGACAGCTAGCCTAACTGATAACTTTTAACTGACCTATATAAAATTATAAGCCGCTGGGAAATTATAAGCCGCTAGGAAATTATAAAAAGCTGGGAAATTATAAGCCGCTGGGAAATTATAAGAAGCTGGGAAATTATAATAATTCTTATAATTTCCTGGCGTCTTATAATTTCCTGCTATTAGACTATTTTTAAATGATCGGTTCATACCAAACAGTCTGGAGAGATTGATTTTAAACCTAAAAATGTTAAATTTTTCATGTGAAAATCGACATTTTTGATTAAAATGAAATAATATTAAAACATAATTAAATAAATATACTATTTTAAATTCGTATTGGGTTACTATTATACCCTCATTATTACGGTATTTTTAAAAGACCGGTTCATACCGCATAGTGTATAGAGATTGTTTTCAAATCTAAAAATGTTTAATTTCTCATGTGAAAATCGACATTTTTCATAAATCGCAAAGTTTGTCATAGTTCCGTATGTCAAAAGACATAAAAACGGATGCATTTGTTTCCTCGCGCGGTCGTGAGATTTATCAAATCGGGGTCGATTGTTTCAGTTTTTTCGCATTTTCGGCGCATCTAGGTAAGGTCCGTACGTTTTTCAAAAAAAAATACGCGTTTTTTACAATTTAAAGATGAAATTGAAATGATGGGAGTTTATAACCTTCAGAATAAATTCCGCGCTATCGCTTTGTATAACTTGAATAATAAAAAAAAAAGTTTGGTCCTAATGTCGCAGAGGAAAACTCAAAAACACGAAATTCACTTAATCAAGTTTTCCGAAGAAATTAGAAGAAGAAGAAATTTAAAAAATATACACGACGATACCGTCGGCCGCGTGCCGTTCCGGATATATTTTTAAATAATTATCGCTTCTAAACTTGCAGAGGTGTAAGTAAAAATGTTAAAGTTAGGCTAAATTAAAACAAAAATAGCAAGAAATTCACTAAACTTAAACGGTCGTAACAAATAGAAGAGAAGAGTAGGAAAAAAGTGTCAAGGGGAAAAAGTTTATGTCATTTTTCAGCTATCTGGCAAAATTCAAAAATATCCAAATGGCTCACAGGCTCGCGAGATACAGCACTTTCCGTGTGTGACGGATATTGTTACAACGTGACATATATACAACACCGAATATAGCTTACGACTTTAATAATATGTAGATGATGATGATGATGATACGGATAAACTCAATTTACCGAAAAAATATTTTAGCTGCCACCGGGATTCGAACCAGGATCTCTTCCTGTCCAGGGAAGAAGTAGGTATTCGCAATTAAATGGCGTATCAATTTGAAATAATTGCAACATATAAGTTCGAAAGTTTATCGACTATTTACAAAGCTGACGTAGTGTGATGAACGCAAAAATGAACGCACTCACCCGGATCCTGGTTCAAATCCCGGCGGCAGCTAAAATTTTTTTTTTTGTAAATTGAATTTATCTGTATGTATATCTTTCTAATTGATGCATTTAATTTGTATTAATTATATAATCGTCGAGATATTTTTTAATTGAACGGGATATGAAAAAAATATTGCTTTCATTTTCTTTCATTCATTTCTTTTTCTAATGAATCAACTTAACATAATGAACAGAAATGATGGAACATTTTCATAATTATAAAAAATAAAACATAATGTTGAACTGTTTTTTTTTTTAAGAAGAACACATTTTTATTGTAAATTTACATTTTCAGAACATAGTTTTTAAAATAGAAAGATATACAGAAAAAAATCCATCTATCGAAAATTTATTTAGTTGCTACTGGGATAACTTTCTATTTTATAAACTTTGTTCTGAAAATGTAAATTTACAATAAAAATGTGTTCTTCTTAAAAAAAGCAGTTTCTGTTCATATGTATGTCGCGTAAAACAAAGTGGATTATTTTGCTATTGTCTTAAGGTTATAAAAATGGTTAATTTTTAACGATTTCCCGCTATATTTAACGGATTATTTGTAGTGATGAGAAAAAATGCTACTCTTGACTCACTGGTGTGATTGTGATTGGTATTCAATAATATCAGTGATTGAAAACTGTGACTGCGATCACAGTTTCATTACTGATACGTATGCGCCGCACGATATCACAATACATTCAATACATAATCAACTTCATTTGTGTATAAAACATATTCTAGCATATATATAATTTAATATCATCACAAAGATAATGAAAACCCTTAAACCCTTTATTTTTCGGGTCAAATGTGTAAAACGTTTTGGCGAAATCTACTAGATGACGCTAATCACGAATTGAACGTTATTCTAAATATGAATTAAATATATTAATTAGAAAGATATACATATGAAATCAATTTTATCGAAAAATATTGTTGTTGCGCCACCGGGATTCGAACATGGATCTCTTTCCTAACCGGGGAAGGTGCATTATCCAACTACGCTACAGCGACAATATTTTTAGCGACAAGTTTCGAATCTATATGTTACCTTTTTGATATTAATACATTTAATCGTTCCATTATTTGAAAGAACCTTATTTTTACAGAATCTCAAATACCTTCGAGTGAACTGATAGCAGACGCCAGAATTATCAATTCATTTTTATTAATTTTTGGACACATTGATACAACTTTATTATTTTAAAATATCATTGAGCTATGTTCTGAATAATTACAACTTCACAATAAGAATGTGTTCTCCTGATAAACGTTATTCCTTTATGACTATTTTCATTTTATTCATGTGTGCCGACTTTCCATGTGTTCAATAATAATCTAATTAATTGTAGTATAAATTCGCATTTGCCAACGATCCAAGCGACTGACCGTACTGACCGTGCAACAACGCAGTTTGGCAGCCGGAAGCGCGCTGCGGTCATATATGTGTTTCTGATTATTGCAATCCGTGAGCCTGACGATAACTGAGCCGGAGTGGTTCGGCCTTATTCCGTTTTGCACCACTTTACAGTGTGTCGGTGACCCGGGCGCTGTTTCCCGCGATACGTCCATTATCTTGAAAGGAAAAAAAATTAACGCGCTACAGAGATTCTGATTCAACCGCTGCCATTGTTTGTCGAGGAAAAGGCTTCTCGGTAATATTATAACACCGCTCCTAAGTATTGATGGAACTATAGATGAAGCATGTTACAGATTTATGTTTAACCCTTTATTTATATATCAAAAACAATTTTATTTTATTAGCAGAACACATTCTTATTATGAAGTTGTAATTATTCATTCAGAACACAGCTCTGTGATATTTTAAATATGAATTAAATATATTAATTAGAAAGATATACATATAAAATCAATTGTACCGAAAAATATTGTTGTTGCGCCACCGGGATTCGAACCTGGATCGCTTTCCTAACCGGGGAAGGTGCATTATCCAACTATGCTACAGCGACAATATTTTTAGCGACAAATTTTCGAACCTTTACCTGTTACCTTTTTGATATTACACAGAGCGTTCAGGAGATACTTTAATTTTTCCAGATTGTAATTCGAGAAATTCTACGCGAATTATATATTTTTTCAAGCCAAGGTTAGTTAATTAGCTTTCGACATGTCTTAATAGGTTATTTTTTTACGCAAATCTTCCCAAACATAAATGTTTTGATAGAAAGGGACAATAATACAATTGTTCATATTCTAAATATATTAAATTGAACTATTTTTTAGAGATTTTTCCATGTTTTTTATCATATTAATATTACGGAATAAAATAATATGTATATTTTCATTTGAATTAATAGATCTACCTAGTTTATATCCATAAATATGTTTTGAGATCAGCTTCATTTATTTATTTAATTTAAAGATATTGATTTAAAAACACTACATAAGGAATAGACCCTATCTCTGAAAAAAATGAATAACAAAAACAAACATTACATACAAAATTTGATCATTAAACCTCTTAAAAATGGTTATCACATACGTTTACTATAATGTAACTACCCACCATAGCCTATAGATACTACATAAGCTTTGAATTATGCATTGACAATTACATATATGTATACACAATGTCCCAAAAGTCAACGTTATCAGAATATCAAAATATGATTTTAGTAAAAAATCATTAGTTTTCAAAATATTGGCACTTTTATGAATTTGGTAAAAATTGACACCATATATCATTTTATCGAGATCTACAGCTACAAAATTCCATGTTCTAAGATTCTAATTTATGTTACGCAATCCTGAATAGCCCCGCTATACTTCTCTTCGTGCTGTAAATAATGTACCACGCTAACCTGGCAAGCTATTACAAAAAGTTGCTCATCTAGTGTAGTTTACCTTGTTTATATATCTGAACAAATGAAAATGTAAAATACCAATACGTAACATATTTAATACCAACATATACAAACTTAGTTTTAAGATAAAGTGTCGTGTAAAAGTTTTTTATAACTTGGAGAATAGGTCCAATTCATTTACTGTATTAATCTCACTATAAAAGGTGTTTATTTTTTTAGAATTATAGAACTTTATAATGAAATAAAACACACAAAAAACGTGGTATGGCCATGGAATAAAGCACAATCTGGAAGTACAATTTTCGACCAATTTTTTGGAGCAGCTGGGTGCGTATATCGGCAATAACTCAACGAATGTTGGCTTCCAAGTCGTCTGTCGTCTCTGGTTTATCGGCGTAAACTAGCCACTTCACATATCTCTACAGAAAAAAATCCAAAGGTGTTATCTTGGAGGCCAATTCACAAGTCCATTACGTGAAATTTGCCCTCATCGAATGTTTCCTTCAATAAATGGATTGTGGCGCGCGCCGTGCGGCATGTTGCGCCGTCTTGTTGAAACCACAGCTCTTCCACATTAATGCCATTCAATTGGGGAACGAAAAAGTCAGTAATCATGGATCTGTACCGCTCTCCATTGACTGTAACGTTCTGGCCGGCATCATTTTTGAAGAAACAACAGCTTCTTCGGTGTGCATTGTAAGACATATCTGCGGATGTGTATCAATTATTAAGGTTTGATCATGTGTCGAAATGTCGGAAGAATCTCGGGACAGGAAGGAATAGGCACTCACCGCGAATCCGGATTCTGCTGGCATCTCTAAAATATTTTTCACTCATTATTTCGTCAAGGTTCCGGCACAATGTGCAGACGTACAAATTTCGAGTGTTTCGTACGCGTTGTAACCGTACTAGTTCAAGGTCGCCAATCGACTGGTCGGCGGCTTGTTCGGGAGGGGAAAAGAAGGGGGGGTGAAGGCACAGTGCATAATTTTCGTTCAATAATTATTATATTTATACACAAATAAATATACGTCTCAAACAAAGAGGATGGTAAAAAAATATATTAGGCGAGTGTTGAACGCAACAGGAACAGAGGTCATCCGCGAAATACATAGCATGATCAGATAAACCAGATATTAGAGAACGCCACTGGCAACGATCGAAGAAAGTGGATGAGGAAAGAATGGTACGCTAAGGCGAAAGAGTGTGGTATTCTACCGTCTCTGTCTGGCGTGGTGGTGAGTTAGTCAATTAGAAAGTCCTCGAGTGTAAAATACCACCGATGTTGACAATGTGGTGGTTGGCAACATCATTTTTTTATTTAAATAAAAATTTGCATGTTATTTTTTGTGTTCTAAATTATTCACTAAACACAGGGTTGGACTATAATTCAAATATCTCACTCGTCTCGTGTTTCTTAAGATTTTCTAGAGTGCGAAGTGTACACTTTAAACACTTTGTTTATGAAGTAACCATAGAGTGTTTCTGTAACAGATAATAATAATTTCTGTAATAATAAAAATTTCGCTTAAAAATATCAGATTTATTCAGTATAAGATGTACATATTGCAAGTTGGTGAGAATATTTGCATATTGGCACGGACTTCGGATTATTAAACTAATATTATACAGGTGTAAAAAAAATAAATTAATATATTCGACGATATCAAATCTTACCATAGACCAAACTCCACATCGAGGTGGATGGTATTTTACTCACACGCAGTTAATCAACTATTATGAATAGCTTACCACCACTGCGTGGGTATTTCGCGAGAGGATAAAGCGCCACAGACAATTAGTGTACATCGTCGTTGTGTTCCAGTCTACTAGTGATGGTTAAACCGTTATAATGTTTGGTTGTAACGATTATTGGTAATTGATTATTCGTAATTCTTCGAGCAATCGCTGGTACATTAGAAACTAACCTTCAACAGTTAAATCTCAGTTAATAATTAGCTCATCTAAATTGTTGGTCTTTCCCTAGGCGTTAACCCTGTTGACTTTTGTGTGAAGGCTTTATGCGTATTACGGGACTCATCTCTTGACTTGTCTCGTCCAATGTAGCCTTTCATCTATCTCAAAATATCTGGGGTCATGCCCTTCTTTAACCTTCTCCATTATATACATATATAAACTGTATTTACGTACTCTTCTTCTTCTTCTTCTTTTAAATAGGCAATCCACACTTCAAAAGTAATTTGTGCCATTAATCAAGTTAAAACTTTATTTTATAAAAAAATGTACAATAATATTATATTAAAGAGAACACATTCTTATTGTGAAGTTGTAATTTTTCAGAACATAAGTTTGATGTTTTAAATACTAATTTAATGTATTAATTATAAATATATACACAGAACCTGGATCTCTTCCAATCCGGGTAACATGCATTATCCGATGTTGCTACACCAACACAGTGAATAATTACAACTTCACAATAAGAATGTGTTCTCAGTGTCAAAGTTGTATCAAAATTTAATTAAAATGAATTGTTAATTCTGGCGTCTCCTATCGGTTTACTCAAAGGTATTAGAGATTCCGTAAAAACAAAGTAGATGGCTTTCAAATAATGTAACGATAGATTTATTAATTTGAAAAGTGTAACATATAGGTTCGAAAATTTGTCGTCAATCCACTGTGTTGGTATAGCACACTCGGATTAATGCACGCAAGAGATCCAGGTTCGAATCCCGGTAGCAACAATAATATTTTTCGATAAAATTAATTTTATATGTATATCTTTCTGATGTAATTAAAAATATTGTTTTAATAATGCGCCGTATTAATAACGCCATTCTGTCGCGCCTCCGGCGTCTCGTGTGGACTAAGATCAACCAGATACTCGCAGACACAGCGCAGAATCCTCGGCACTCGACAGGCGGTGCCGGTTTGAGTCTCTCGGCAAATAATTAATCGCTATTAAACAATTAACCGATGGCACTTGGCGAGATCTTAATTAATTTTCTCCGAGGCAGCCTCACGATTAGTATTCCGCGGGCGCGAACCACCTTGAAAATTTCCGTTGAAACTAAATTGTAATGAAAAAATTCACTTTTTAATGTTTTTTCGTTAATTTCGCGCTTATTACTTCCAGGCAACTAAATGTATTATGGCTACTAGAATTAATTACTTTTTTTTTTTTTACTGTTTCCTAGGTGAGTTCGTAGAACTCCATAATCACATATGTGAAAATAAAACACTCGTTTTTTTATTCTACTCGTTTAATTTACTTGACTCATTTCGCCTTGTAAGGGCATTATCAATCTAACAATTTAACTCGACTTGTATTTATATCTATTAATAAAATAAAACACCTGTTTTTTGTATTAGGAGAACACATTCTTATTGTGAAGTTGTAATTATTCAGAACATAGCTCTGTGATATTTTAAAATAATAAAGTTGTATCAATGTATCCAAAAATTAATTGATAATTCTGGTGTCTGCTATCAGTTTACTCAAAGGTATTTGAGATTCTGTAAAAATAAGGTAGATGGCTCTTTCAAATAATGAAACGATTAAATATATTAATATCAAAAAGGTAACATATAGGTTCGAAAATTGTCGCTAAAAATATTGTCGCTGGGATATAGAAACAAAAAATAAGAGTTGTAATTTCATATATAGAATCAATTACGATTGGCTAACGATTGCGTAATATTTTTCAGCACCTATTTATTAATTTGTGTGCAGTACCATCAACAAAACGAAAAAAATTTCTTATGTTGCAATTATTATATGTCGGTATGTATCAGTCGCGTCATTGTAGTCTAGTTCGGTTTGGGGAGGAGCAGCAAGAACAAAAGACAATGTTTAAGGTAATAAATGGTCGTCCCTTTGGATATCCATCAGATCTTATATTTAAAGAGTACAATGCTCTAGATATAAGACAAATCTATATGTTGAGACTCGTTCAATATTTCCATGCTAACAACAACTCACCCCGAGCAATAAATCATAGACACGACACAAGACAAACGACGAACATCTACACGCCAGTTCCGAGAGCAACAACGACATTTTATCAAAGATTCTACATGTTCTTAGCTCGGAAACTGTACAGCACATTCAACCAACTGGAAATCGTTCGCTTCCAATAAGATTACATAAATATGGACCCAATATATGATCCAATTGGGTAGAGATCAATCAGAAGCATCGCTTTCCAATATTTTAACATAATTGTCTACACTAATAATTCACTAGTTCTACAACACTCTCACAACATATTTTTTTCTCTATTTTTATTTTTATTCCTGTCGAATCTTTCTTGAATTAAATAACACCACAACTGCACGAAAAAAACTGGCTACTTTAACACAGACTGCAGTCTAGCAAAGTAGCCGGGACTGTTCTGTATATATTAGAGGTGGAGACTACTCCATCGAACACATTAAACTACGAGTATATACTTAATTGCAATATAATTGTATCTTATGTTTATCTTAATATATTCACCTCTGTTACAACAAAATCATGTACGTCAATAAAGTCTGTCTACAAATTACAATGAGCAATATTTCGGAAACCAATTAAGGTCACCCCAATGTCGTAACAATTATAGCATACCTTTAAAATTTTAAGTTACGAATGAATTAATATATATATTCTAACTGTTCAAAGGTTTTTTGTAAAACTTTGTGGAATTCCATGATTATTTTGTGAATTGAGTTATAACACTGTTTTATTCTACTATATTTTTTATTGTGTTAAACGTTAGAACGTTTTCGGGAACATCTTCCAATTATCAATATTGTAATTCAATTAAAAACTATTATTAATAAGTAGAAAATACAAACATCACTATATACATACTTATATCATAAAATACCAAAAGACAACGACGAAAGAAAATCACGCAGAAGAATATTGTATGTAGGAAAACTTACAACAGATTTATTAAATTCCTGTAAAGATAAAAATGTATCCCTGCCATCCATACAAAATACAATATTAAATGATAAATTAAAAATACACCAAGAAGAAAAAAGCGGAGTCTACAAGTTGAGTTGTAAAAATTTTAACGTATTTTATATTGGACAGAGCGGAAAATGAATAAGATAAAAATTGGAAGTACATAAGAAAGCTATAAAAAACTTCAGCCTAAACTCCAATATGGCTGAGCACGCTAGAATGGAGGGCCATTAATTTGATAATAGTAATTTACAACTAATACATAGTTGCGGCAAAGAACGAAAGCTAGACATTCTAGAAAATTTTGAAATATTTAATAATAAAAACATAATAAATATTCAAATACCGCCCATTACATCCCCTTTCTTATCCATTTTAACTCCACCCCTACCTCCACCTCCGTTAACTCCAAACATATCATATATTACTGTCTAAAAGTGATTTTAATTTTAGTTGAATTATAATATTGATAATCGGAAGATTTTCCCGAAAACGTTCTAACGTTTAACACAATAAAATATAATGGAATAAAACAGTGTTTTAACTCAATTTACAAGATATATTCTATATTAAATTTTTTAATAATTTCATGTATATCGCATGAGAATAGCGATTTATAAAATACATATACAGTGAAACCTCTATCTATCGTTTTTGAAGGGACTTATTGAAATAAACTATGAATGCGGGAATTACGTCTTTCATACTTAAATGTTTAATACATATTCTAAAAAAGATACATATTTCACATGTAAATGAATATGATTAAATAAAAATGAAGCCAGCTCGCGCGAGTCGTACAAATACACTCATCCTACGGTTTATACGATCTTTTTTACGCGGTTTCAATTTGCCGCGGTCAAGAAAATTGTCTGATAAATTAGACAATCGAACAAACAATGCGTGATACCGATTGGACCTCTCACGAAAAACCTTGAATTAATGGTGCATCTGATTGGCCGACGATGGGGCCTGAGCCAGTAAGAAAGAAACAAGTTGTAAGCGTTACCAGCGATGATGAGAACGAAGCAAAATAATTACACGTGTAGAATCTCTCGCTGTTGACAAATGACAAAAAAAAAAAAATCATACCGATTTCAGTGCGAGGTGAATTTATTCCATAATTATTACTTATCATCTACTATTATTTGTAACAATATCGAAATAAGTTTATAGGAAATGTTTTTATGTTATATGTCATTGGAATAAAATTCAGACACACCTGTTTGAATGGATTATGGTCGTGCATTTGAGCAACGTAACCCTAGTCATGACTCAATTTTAATATATTTTTACCAATAAAAAAATGTTTTATCATAACTTTTTGGCTTAGTGTATTTAATGTTTTACGCGTTTGTGACATCTTTATTCGAGATTTATGTGAGTCTGTTGAAGAATTGTAGAATTGTATCAATTTCTTGCCTCCATTTACGCGAATTTCGAGTAGGTAACATGGAACATTAATATTCTTACTATTTTCAAACTAAGTTGAACGCTTGTGCTATAAAAATTGGACTATTTTGCTGGTCTCCTAGAATGGAACTCGTACCCCCGATTACTGGATCACTAAGATTTTAACCACTGGACCAACAAGCACGCAAATCACAGGGGAGGGTGTATTGCATGATCCCTGTTAATTGGTTTATAAAAATCACATGCGATGTGTTGATGTTGATTTATGTTAATTCCACCGTTATATCATTAAAATTCTTCCAATTTCAATGAGCTCACAAGCCGACAATGTGGAGAAAATACATTTTAATCTGATAATACACCGATTACGAAGAAGATAAGTGCATCTTTCATTAATATCGTGTTTAGAAGTTGTATAGATTAGATTCACGTTAATGTAGTAGTCAGTCAGTTGGTAATATGTGGTTTCTAGTAATGCGGCACAGTATCACGTGTCCAGTAGAGTTATGAATTGCCTCTTCTTCTTTTATGGCACTGTGATGGTCCCCATGCGCCCCACAGACATGACCGTGTAAGGAATCACCTGACCTTAACGAACTGTCCAATAAGCAGATGCCAATACATCGTGACGGATGAGTCCTAGGAGCTAGCCGATCACTTCTCCGCAGACTGTTCTATCGTCAACATCCCAAGCGAGCCACTTCAGCCTTCAACTTTATTCGCGCAATCAACTTTATACTCTCAGTACCTGCCATTGTAAATCATCCCGTAATAAACGCCAACTTTTATAAGTTCTGTTTCATTTGGTTACCTTGCTCTAGACAGTATAAATAATCACACACGCACATTTTTATACACTTTGATATGCATCAACACGCGTGAGACTAGAAGAGGTTAGGGTCTTCAGTCTCACCAAACACAAAACAAAACCTTCTGATATGATCACACAATTAAGAGCCTCACGAGTCTATACTAGTCCATAACGACAGCCCCTACAGCACTACAGCCCCAATCAATCCTTGGTCTTCTCAAAATTTCACCTCTATGATACTCGGTCTTCTGCTTACAATTATTCACCAGTAGCATATCCTTCTTCGCATTGACTGTCGTTACCTTGATCGTTCAATCATCAGTCGCGCATTTCTTTACTTTCTTCGTAATGGCGGATACCGGATTGACGTATTTGAAATGTGGTGCTGGAGACACATGTTGCGCATACCATACACCGAGAGGCACGAATATCTCCATTCTACACGAATTAAATATCAAGACATACTCTTAAAAATTTGCCTGAGACAAATCTAGGGAAGATAGCTTGGAGAAGCTTGTTGCGGTGGGCCACGTCGAAAGACAAAGAGGAAGAGGAAGATCTTCCACACATTGGACCGACCAAGTGGAAAAGGCAACATGAACTTCTCTGGTAACAGCCCTAAGGTCTGCAGGATGCCACAAAAAGTGGGACCGACGCGAATGGTCTTTCTTCGTGGTCCTAATCATCTAAAACGAAATCCTGATCAAATTTTTCGTAAATCAGTACCTATTAATTGCCTCGGCTTAGTTCGTTAACCAGTTTGACATCTCATCGAAAATGACGAATGTTCAAAAACATTAAAAATTCATAACTTCGTTAATATACTTTTAGATCTAAAGAAAAATGTAAAAAAATACACTGACGGAATATACCTGAATCTTGTGACTCTTTAATAATCTAATAAAAATTCAAATCTTATAAATTTTTCAGCTCAATATTCATAATATATACACAAAATGTATACCTACTTACATAAGTAAACAGAACGCGATACTTTGTAAGTAGACTTACCCATTGTATACAAACTGATGAAATATCAAGAAGCAATTAGGTTATTAGTTATAAGTAACGTCTCCGACTTCTTTACAGTTTATCAGAACAAAGAGTGACGCATGGAAGAAGGATGGAGATGTGAGAATGAGATCAGGTTCGTGTGCCGCTAGATGGCGGGATCACGTGATAACACATTGTATTAAGCTATAAAATATTACGGAACTTTGACGATGTTGTACTCGATGCAGGTTATATTTTAGCTACCTCGGGTTTGTCGGCATTTTAGCAATTTGCCGTAAAATTTAACGGTCGATTTAAAAACACAGTTGGCGAACGATCGTGTTGTTATACAACAGAGTTTCTGCGTCAAAATCAGATTGATATCTACAATATTTTATATACCAGCAAAAGCGGTTGCGCCGATTGTGTTGGATACTTGTATTTTTATTGTAAATAAAATTAATATTTATATACCTCGCGTGACTATTCGTTGCCGAGTGGGTAAAGACATATGACTAAAAATCAGATTCTGTCTGTATATTTATTTTTTTGGGTTAATCTGCCGCGTATATCTGACATTCCACACAAATAGTGATCAGACAGCGGATGGAATTTACGCATGACACAACACTACTTGTTGCGTACAAACATAGATGCCGGAAGAATGTCAGGACAGGAAGGAGTTTGGCACTCACCACAATCCGGATTCTGCTGGCATCTCAAAAGATGTGGACTGTATACTGTTCAAACTCACTCTCTCTCAAAATCTCGTTTAAGGTTCAGACACAGTATAGACGCGAAGTCTCGATATTGTATAATATTGTAACCACGACACCAGTTTTCGACACGGTATTGCACCAACAGTTACACATCACATTAATCCTGATGATGGACCCTGCAATGGTATCAGAAACGTAGGCAGATTAGACCAGAAAACTGTACACAGAAGACGTTTTATTTAGTACTGCCGACGTGACGTTGATAAACCTGGACTGAACAAAATTGTTAATTATGTTAGGTTGATAAATGATGTTTTCTTTTTTGAAAAGTAAGTGTCACGGAGACATTGACTGAGGCCACGCAGCGGTCACTAGCCGCTCACAGAATCTAGAGATTTATTTATCGTTATTTAAAATCACACCAGTATATGGGCTTGGGGATGAAAGCCTCAACCCTCACATCAAAGGTTTTTTGTAAAACTTTGCGGAATTCCATGATTATTTTGTGAATTGAGTTATAACACTGTTTTATTCTACTATATTTTTTATTGTGTTAAACGTAAGAACGTTTTCGGGAACATCTTCCAATTATCAATATTATAATTCAATTCAAAACTATTATTAATAATAATAAAATACAAACACCACATACTTATATCACAAAATAACAAAAGACAACGACGAAAGAAAGCCACGCAGAAGAATATTGTATGTAGGAAAACTTACAACAGATTTATTAAACTCCTGTAAAGATAAAAATGTATCCCTGCCATCCATACAAAAAACAATATAAAAAAATATATCTTAAATAATAAATCAAAAATACACCAAGAAGAAAAAAGCGGAGTCTAAAAGTTGAGTTGTAAGAATTTTGACGTATTTTATACAAAGTAAGTGTCACGGAGACATTGACTGAGGCCACGCAGCGGTCACTAGCCGCTCACAGAATCTAGAGATTTATTTATCGTTATTTAAAATCACACCGGTACATGGGCTCGGGGATGAAAGCCTCGACCCTCACATCAGAAGAGAAAATAAACAACACATATATTATTTTCTCCGCGTATCACGTTACATAGACCACGATATATATTCAAACAACGTTACAATTCATCTACGTCGTTAATGATGTATCCCAGCTGAAATACGAGAGCCCAACTTACAAACGATGCGAGGAATCCTCCTCTAATGACCCTCATCGTTTACCGTAAACCACCATACCTGGCTGCCGAGGAGTCTGCGCGTGTCTGGCTGTGACGAATGGCGCCACTTTTTAATCTGCAGAAACGTACTCGTAAATATTTATGTCTCGAGCATCGTCCATACGCTTCGTATCAAGAAATATTTCACAAAATCCTCTATTTTTTTGCCATTTATCGGCGGTCAGCGGACTTTGCCACGAGTCCAATATATTTACGAAAAATTCATACTGGGATTTAATAACATTTTTTATTAAAGAGAACACATTCCCATTGTGAAGTTGTAATTATTCGGAACAGACGGTCTGTGATGTTTTTAAAATACAAATTTAATGTATTAATTATAAATATATACATATAAAATCAATTTTGTCGAAAAATATTGTTTTTGCGCTACCGGGATTCGAAACTGGATCTCTATTTCCAATCCGGGGAAGTACACTACCAATTGTGTTATAGCGCGAGTATTTTTCATGACAAATTGATTGGAAATAGATATCCATGTTCGAATTCCAGTAACGCAAACACAGCATTTTTCGACAAAATTGATTTTATATGTATATATTTAACATTTTTTATATCATGTATTATATATCATCGCCTGAAAATTAGTAATTTTTTAATGTTTTATGTAGATATATTACGCAGTAGCGTGCCGTACATATATACATTCTATTCGTAATTAAATGTTTATCTGATTTTAAATGACAATGTCGGGACAGGCTACCACCACACTCACTCACCATCTCAGCCTACACAGCTAATGAGCACAGTGAATTTGACGACATCTTTCATCAAAACTTGTCAACTTTTAACACTTACTGCCCGGTGGGTCAAGACAATACACGTCCAGCGGTGGTGGGTCATTTTAGACCCCTCAAGTTTTCGGTTTTTCAACCGTGGGAGATTTTTTATAGATATTTTATTTTAAATGTGATTGAATGAAATGGCACGATGTGCCGTAATGTTTCTGCTAAAAAAAAAAAAAATATTACAAATAATGTACTCACGCATCAACAGACGCCCTACACACCCAAAATACAAACATCCACTGATAATTAGCAACAACAATATTGAAAACTCGAGGGTAGGGTCATAAAACTTACAGGCAGGCGCAACCCCCCTCAAATAGTTATATTACTGGAATGTGTACGAAAATAAGTCAAAACAAATAACAATATAAATCTGTACAATAAATGGACGCATACCTGGTATCCTTTGTCTACCCGCCGTATACTCAACATGTTGAGAATATATGTTTCGGCGTAATTCCGTGAAAGCTACTACTGTCTTAGGTCAGTTTTTGAGCGTTTTTTCACATTTTTATCAATAACTCATTTGAATCTCGTCAGATAACATTTATTTGTATCTCAAATTATTTGGAAATATTTAATAAAAGATTAGCTAGAAGGGAAACAGCATTAAACGAATATTTGTAGCGTAATTCATATTTTTACAAACATCCGGGTCGGATCTGACCCACCACCGCAAAGGATGTGTGTTTTAATACAAATTAAATAAATCAATTTGAAATATATATAGAAAAATCTATCTATCGAAAAAATATTTAGTTGCCACCTGAACTTTTCCTATTCGGGGGAAAGTGTTACCATTTCGCTACACCAACCGATGACGTTTTTGACAAATTTTGAACTTATTTTCTGTAGACTTTTTTATAATTGATACATCTATTATTCTATTTTTACATTGTAATGAATCCCGAATATCTTTGAGTAATATACGCTAGGAGTAGCTATCCATTTTATTAAATTTGTTTTAATAATTATAATAATAATAATGCGTTTAAATTTTTGTACAACTTTACATAGATATGTATTTTTATTAAAAATATTTTTTCTGTTAATATTTATTGAATTTTTTCCCTACATACCTATTATATAAATATTAATATCGTTTTATTCACATAATATTCTACCATATATATATATTAACAAAATATAATATTATGTACAGCTTATTTGATATTTAAATGTATTTTTTGCACGCGCGCTATATCGCGGATATGTTAGCGACACACAGGTCGTGTTAGCAAAAAAGAAAATCAAGAAAAAACAATAATAATTTTGTTTCACTGTATTATCAACAGTCACATGAGGTATGTACTGTCCGCCGCTTAATATGATCACAGTCACAGTTTATTTCAACAATTTTTTCAGGATGTTTTAAGTGCCCCAGTTTCTTACTGTATCTGAAGAAATGATTGTAATGCATATACTTTATATTTATAGTTATCCTATCGTTTATTAATTATCTATTCATCTATAGATTTTGTCATCACATTTTTAACTTTCCAGAAATCTTAAGGCATGTGTCGACACAAGAGATTTTTCTCTGAGATACGGATTTCGCTCGCATAAGATTCTTTAGAGACAACTCTCTGTTTTTGTAGTCTCCATGTACACACCGCGACTCGGGGATTCCTCGTCTTGTCACTTTACTCTTGTTAAAATTAAATAAATATAATGTTAATTAGAAAGATATACATATAAAATCAATTTTATCGAAAAATATTATTGTTGCATTATCTTTCTAATGAATATATTTAATTCATATTTAAAACATCACAGACCCATGTTCTGAATAATTCCAACTACACAATAAGAATGTGTCCTAAAATATAATGTTTGTTCAACTTTCAGAATAAATTTAATAGTTGTTTGTGACATGATTTGTGCGTACGCCTACATGTCGACTTTCGCTGTAAAAATCTAATGTTTACACACGAATTTGATTGTATGTCTCTTTCTACAGATCTCAAGCCGATCTCTGAGTTTATCTCCAGATCAAAATCTCGACACGTCTATTTATTTCATCGTGTCTTGTTTCACGGACATTTAGATTAGATGGCATTAGGTATTAAAACTAATTTGATTTTTTAAAGATCTATGGGAAAATTTCAATACATTCACTTTATAATATGTGATATTAAGTTTGATGAAATATAAGGTCGTTAGTCATGTCACACTCCACGCATATTATATTAATTAATCACGTCTGTCTCTTAATCGTAATCAAATAAATAATGTGCTCATCCAGGCGTGTCATGTTCGTTATCTAGATACAGTTCATTGTGGAAGTAGGAAAACATTAATTATTTTACGTATCTGTAAAAATACCAATATCAGTATAACATTTATTCCCACCAAATCTAGTATTTTTCGTTGTATTAAAGTGGAGACAGTGATTTTTTGTCACACGTTTTGTGGAAAGACATCGTTGGGACAATTAAAATTACATTAAAATATTAATTTCTTAAAATAAGCGTATCTAGATAACTAGATATAACTTGTCATATATTATTAACGATAGTGAAATTAGTAATATTGATAATCTTTATTTATTTTTAAACATATGAATATTTAATTTTACACATAATTGATATACACATTTATAGTACATTTTTCTATCGACTTTTTTTTTTTTTTATATATGTGTCTTCTTATTTTTTGTGTCAATGATGATCTAAAATAAAAATTATCGTGATATATTTGAAATCTGGTTTTGGTTGAAATGATTTATTTTGATATTTTTGTTGTATAATTTCGTTGCTTTGCGACGTGGCCGCAGACGCAGAGAGATGTATTATTTTATAATAATAATAATGCGTTTATTCCAGCGAGATCGTTTCTTTTTATGAAGACCCGAAGCCATAAAGATAATACATTTAAGTTACGAAATATTATTTAGGTTATGAAAAGAAAAGCAAAAAATTATAAATATTAAAAAAGTTCACACATATATATAAATATAAACAAAATATAGATACTAAATTTCAGTCACGGCCATTATTGTATATGTAGCTAATCTGTAGGCGTTGCCATTCTCTGGTCAGGGAACCAACTTTCTATGAGAGCGCCGCTTGCGCCAGAGAGTTGGTGCTGAGCTCCAGCTGCAGCTTTACGCCAGCAACTCGATACTTCAGAAGTGGAACGAATTCATGTATACGGCTATCGGTAAACATTGTAGATGCGCTGCAATAACGCGCCAATCCGAACAGTGTTCTGTATGAGTTGTACTGAATTCGAAGACGGTTGAACGTCAGTTGCTTGTATTTCGACCAGAGCTCGCAGGTATACATGCTGGTGAAGAAGGATTTAAACAGGAAACGCTGTAATTATGGATTTTATTAATTATTATTAGGAGAACACGTTCTTATTGTGAAGTTGTAATTATTCAGAACAGACGATCTGTGATGTTTTATATTAATTAGAAAGATATACATATAAAATCAATTTTATCGAAAAATATTGTTGTTGCGCCACCGGCATTCGAACCTGAATCTCTTTCCAAACCGGGGAAGGTGCATTATCCTACTATGCTACAGCGACGATTTATTTTGCGGCAAATTTTCGAACCTATATGTTACCTTTTTGTAGCACAGTTGGATAATGCACATTCCCCGGTTTGGAAAGAGATCCGGGTTCGAATCCCGGTGGCGCAACAACAATATTTTTCTATATTTAATTCATATATATATATATATTAATTATTATTATTTGGGTGCATCACGCTATTGAATTGGGAGGGGGGAATATTTAGAATTTATCCTACGTGATCCAAATATGTATAATATGTATTTATTTTGAATTAACCTCACCATTGTGACAGCAGACTGATTTTTTCGCTTATGTGATGATGGCCGCTAATCCATTATCTGTCCATTGAACTTAAATAATACAGGTATATCTAGAAAAATATAATCCAACGTATTTATCTATTGCGAAGGCGTCCTCTACATTCGACATTCGAAAGCGTTAAAAAGCATTGTTAGTTGAACATGTAACTAGACCATTCCATGTCACTTAATGACACGAGTATAGAATAGATGATGATTGCAAATCTTTGCGTAGTGTATTCCTTTTGTATTAAAAAAAAACTGTTGTCATTTTTGCCGGCCAGAGGAGACAGAAAAAGAAAATACAGAATTGATTTGACATAACATATTATACAAAATATGAATTAAATATATTAATTATAAAGATATACATATAAAATCAATTTTATCGAAAAATATTGTTGTTGCGCTACCGGGATACGAACCTGGATCTCTTCCCTAACCGGGGGAGGTGCTTTATCCAACTAAGCTACAGCGGCATTATTTTTAGCGACAATTTTTCGACCCTATATGTTACCTTTTTGAAATCAATACATTTAATCGTTCCATCATTTGACAGAGCCATCTACCTTATTTTTACAGAATCTCAAAATACCTTTAAGTAAATCTGATAGTAGACGCCAGAATTATCAATTCATTTTTATTCAATTTTGGACACATTGATACAACTTTATTATTTTTTAATATTTAAATAATAATATCTAAAATTTGTAAAGTATAACCATATAGATTAGAAAATTTGTCGTCAAAAGTACTGTCGCTGTAGCATAGTTGGGTAATGCACCTTCCCCGGTTTAGAAAGAGATCCAGGTCCGAATCCCGGTAGCGCAACAACAATATTTTTCGATAAAATTGATTTTCAATGTATATCTTTCTTATTAATACATTTAATTAGTATTTAAAACATCTCAGACCTATGTTCTGAATGATTACAACTTCACAATAAGAATGTGTTCTCCTTAATAATATATAAGTTGTATCAATGTGTCCAAAATTTAATAAAAATTAATTGTTAATTCTGGCTTCTGCTATCGGTTTACTCAAAGGTATTTGAGATTCCGTAAAAACAAAGTAGATGGCTTTCAAATTATAAAACGATAGATGTATAAATTTGAAAAGTGTAACTAACAAATAGGTTCGAAAATTTGTCGTCAAAAGTACTGTAGCTGTAGAATAGTTGGATAAAGCACCTTCCCCGGTTAGGAAAGAGATCCAGGTTCGAATCCCGGTAGCGCAACAACAATATTTTTCGATAAAATTGATTTTATATGTATGTATATATTTCTAATTAATACATTTAATTAGTATTTAAAATATCGCAGACCTACGTACTGAATAATTACAACTTCACAATGAGAATGTGTTCTCCTTAATAATATTGTATTATGTAAAGTAATTCGTTACCTATTGCACTTTAATAATTTGTACGTAACTGTTCTGACGCGTACGCGATTTTTACCGCCACATCTCTGAGACCAGAGAGCAAAAAGTCATTCATGTGCACGCACCTTAATGCTTCACCCGATCGCCTTCAGCCCCAGAGACACGTCAAAATCATAAACGGCTACCGACGTCAGAATATTGGAATACAATGAATGTAAAAAATTATACGCCGAGAATAAATTGGCCATATAACGAGCGTGGATATCTCCCCCGGCCCTGGTTTGGTTACTCAATAATATTTATTACTCGTTAGCAGTGGCGTGCAATAGGTATAGATATAGGTTATGCTGTTACCAATGATATTATACAATCATATATAATATATGTACTTTCGTTTAATCAACGTCTTTGGACAAAATAAAACTATCGTTTATACGACCTTACCATGTATTTATTTATAATTTTAGAGTTCTATTAATAGTGTTTTTAATTTAATTTAATTTTATCCATATAAAAAATACTTTTTTTGACTGAACATGATTAATTTATTGTTTGAAAATCCTTCAAGTAATAACTAAAGGAAGTGATTATTTTTATTAAAGGTTAACGTAGGAAATAGTTCTGCTAATTGATTTTTGTTTTTATCAAATCAAAAACCAATCCATGCACTAAATTTAAAGAACGTTAATGAAATCAACTGGTTAAAAACAGTAAGATAGTAAAATTCGCAAATTAGTAAATGAGGAAGTAGACACTTCAATGATTTGCACGCAGTTGTAACCCTTTCTAATGTTATTCGGTTAAAAAACAGCATAGGTGACGACTCCATATAAAACAGATCAACCGAACGGATATTCATTTCAGTAAATAGCCATTTATATGACTTGAGTAATTCGCTATCTTAAAGGCAGAACTGAGTAATGTAAATAGCACGATGCTGTGGATAAAAAAAGAGCGCCATGAGTACAGCGGTGAGAGTTCGTGAGTTTTTTACTAATTGCAAAATAATGTTTTCGTTTATGTTAATCCAATTTTTAAACTTATATTTGTTTTTCAGATTTTTCAGTTATGCACAGATTTGTTGGTTGTATGCACTGCACGCCCCTGCTCGTTAGTATGTATTATTCACCGCGAAGGCTTGCTACACTTATTCCCTGACTATCCGCCTAACCTACCCTCCGCGCGACCCCTCTTCTGTTTATTCGAACACAGGCCCTCGTTTTGGAAAGGTCAGGTGTCTTATTGTTCTGTGAGGGTTGTTACCCCAAGGCCGATGTCATCTGATACGAATATTCCTTTGACCTATTTCCCATTTGATACAAATATATTTTGAAGGAGCTTCGCATAATGAAGCTTTCATCGCCAACGTCGCGATATTTAATAGCTTGAATATTAAATTCAAATTCTTGATGTTTCGAACTTGGTTTTATGCATTCTTAACCATTAATTGATATTTTCCATTAGGATAGACATTGATTAGATTAGATTTATAAAATTTTTTTTGCACTTTCGTGCTTCCAAAAAATTATTAATATTGCGAGTTTTTATTATTCATTTTTATCAAAAATATTCACTAGATTTGACTTTTTTTATATAACTATTACATAGATAAGACCTTTACACTAATGTAAAACTACTAAACTGAATGTTAATTGCCATAATTAAGAAAATACAAGGATTATAAGAAAGACCGCAACCATTAATTAAAATTGCCTTAATTTAGAAAATTCTTCCAAATACGAAATATATTTTCACATAATCTTAAAGCCAAGATTACGGATACAAATCTGCATTGAATCAAATTATCAAAATATTAAAAATTAATAGAGTTATAAACCATTCAATTTGCAGTACATACGATCAATTTTCGACGTTTTTAAAACACTGTGTTAGCGAAGACAAATTATTTTAAATAATATATTATATTTACTGATGTGCTGTGAGAATTCAGCTACTATTTAAAATCAAGTTTTATATCAAAAACATAATATTTTATTAATAAATAATATTCCATCTTCAACTGGCCGAAACCACGAAACACTGGAACATCTGGTGGTGCCTTATTGTGATAACGCCCCCCGAGCAGGGGTGTAGTGGGGACCGAACGTCGTTCCGGTCATTTTTTTCCACAACCGGAACGCGTTTCGGTACAAAGACAAACAGAGACATGTGTTTGCATACATTTCAGGAATAGTGGTGTCATCGTGCCTGTATTTTTTACGACATTTTCCCATGAAAGCTAAAATCAAAACTGAACCTGAATACACTTTATACGACAATAAATAACAACCGGTATATATGTCACAATATTTAGAGTATGTCCAAATATTTGTAGGAACTAATTACTGGAGTTTTTTCCCCTGGGGGATTGTTATCAAGATATAGATGTCTCGCAGAGACGAAGCTATTATTTTTCTCAGTAATTAGTTCCTGCAAAGATTTGGATATACTCAAAATATTGTGAAATATACTGATCTGATTACGAAGTTTAATTTTTAAAAATACTGCCTTTTCATACGTATTCTAGTGTATGTTAATAGTTCGAATGAATTTCATATACATAAAGGATATAGCCCCATACTTCAACAAACAGTATCAGCTTAAGCGACATCTATACTGTTACATGAGAATGAATATCAAATTTTCAAAAAATTGATAGATGTGGTAGCATGGGTAAATAGATGAACGTTACATTGTGTAAAGTGTTAACTTAAGCCAGCCGATGGCAGGTCGTAAGTCCTGTAATGCCCAAGACTTCCATACTTCCCATGTAAAAATAAAAGCTTCGTCTCTGTGAGACATCTATATCTTGAGGTATATTTCATTTGAAATATACTTTCACATTTTATTGTGTCTAACCTGAATGAGCTAAAATTAAAAGAAAAAATATTCAATTAAGTTTGGGGGGTTGATTTGTCTTCATCAACATACAGATGACCCAAAAAAAGTGAGAACATCTCGTAACACATGAGTTATTTCAAAACATAATATAATTAATTATAATTCTTAATGTAATTTTTTTTTGCACAATATTTAGCTAATCAGAAATAATCGAAAACACCCCATATTGCATAACCCACTGGGTTTAAATCTGGGCTGTTCGGTGGTCACATGCCTGGCTCGATGAAATTAACATTCTCACGACGAAGAAAGTTGATTGTTTTTCTGACTGTATGAGATGGAGCTCCGTCCTGCTGTAATGTCTAGCTATACTCCAGGCTTTGTTTTGAAACTCTTTGATCATTTTCCTAGCACCCCGACGTTTTTCAATTCGCAAATTTTTGATCCGAATACGGTCTTCTGCAGTGATTTTTATCATTCTGGGCAACAATTTGAAAAAACCAAATATAAACAATGGGAAATTATCTGTAACCTCCCTGTCAACTGCGCACAAGTCAAGGGAATCGTACCTAAGTTTAGTTCAGTTCAGAAAGAATGTGTTCCTCTTTACAAATCTTGAAAGGTAAGAAATACTACAGTAATTCTACACAAATCATTTAAATGACGAATGTATATTAAAAAATACCCTGTCTCAACTTAATATCAAAATAATTTATTCAGTTTATATATTCTTCTTCTTCTTCTTCATCGCTAAGGGTCGTGGTCCCTCGATCTGCACGAAACTTGGCTTACAGTGCGTCTGCATTGTAGAGTCTTCGTTAAATTTTTTAAATCATTAAATTAACCTTTACCATATCGTGATATAAAATACTCATACGCAGCCATGCTGTCAACTCGCGTTACCGTAAGGAAATAAATTAAAATGTGAAAAAATGGTTAATGCCATAAATTTATTTTAAGTATTGAGCATTAAATATATTAAAAAATATGTAATATTGTATTTTGGAGCATTCATCAAGTTCTGTATAGGAGGTTGCATTGTATAATACAACCTTCCTTTTTATCTATCTTCATTTAATTAGTGAGAAAGAGACACCATTATAATCGTGTGTTTGTTATTGTTTTCACTGTGAAATTAATGTATGATTTCTTTCTGTTTTGCCACAAATTGTATTTTTGTCAACGTATTAATTTTACAACGGAATGAATTAAAAATAATTAATTTTGTAGGATTCGCCTTACATAATTGATTTTTCACTAGTCATTTCTAAGCGTAAATATTTTCCTTCAAATTAACTAAAATATGAAGTATATGTTGCGTATATTTACCGAAATATTATAGATTTAATTAGAGCGGTAGACCTGTGTTACTGCATGGTTTGGGAAGGGTTAATTTCACCACAATTTTCTTCACAAATGACATCACACGTTTTAAATGATATCCGTCCTACGCTAGTGGCATTATTCAAAACGAGAAATTAATATTATTGATATTTTATCCTATTGGTTCATGTCGAGAAATTGATATTATCGATACACTCCACAGGCACAGGCATGCGGTCAGACGTCTCCGTTGGCGAATCATATTATGAAATCACACACTCATTGGCCTGATTTACCAAACGATATCAGAATAATGAACAGTCCAAAAAGAGCTATTATTTCAGTGTAGGCACTTCAAGTATTTCTATAGCGGTAGTAATATATGCACTGATGAAACACGTTATTGGAATAATTTATTTAGGTGTTTAAAAATCTTCTGAATTTTCGTATACCGTTAAAAGTATGCCTGTACAGCGGAAGCCAACCGAACCGTCAGCCGTTAAGTTTGTTTTCTGTGATGTTTACTATAAATATCTTGCAATAGCTGCATAATATGAAGAACTTCATTATAGTTTGTTGATTAGATAGATAGATTGTTTGTTCATTTTCTAGAACACATCGAGATTGTCAGTGTCATTGTTTCGCATGTCTTACAGGACACCGGGTTCGACGAACCCCTTGTCCTACCATCGGTAGTATGCCTTAATTAAAACAAATTTAGTAACAAGCTGCATTAATGATCAGGTTGCAGGAAGCTGCTAGCTGGCGCAGTGAGTTAATCCTCTAAGAGGATGGATTTTGGTCGGATTTGGGTGCTTCTCGAGTCCGTCGTAAAAACGTTTGGAGATTTGTGTGATGTACTCTTTTACGGGGAGAATGCCCGACTCTTGATGACGTTGTGTGAGCCTTATCCATTTGGGTGCATCCAGTGACAGCCGGATGCACTTATTCTGGAAGGTTTGCAGTTTTTTCATGTTTGTGGGAGCCGCATGGGGGCTGCGTATAGGAGTATAGGCCGTTCACATCGAGATTGACAAATTTTCTGTTTATTTTACGTGTAGGCTTTCTGTATTTGATATTAGCATAACAAATTGTTTAGTAAATATATAAACGAAGATTACAAAAAGTATTTATAGAACTTGTTAAGTAATATTTTAAAGAGAACACATTATTATTTGAGAATTTATAATTTTTTCAGAACATAGTTCTATGATATTTTAATACATACTTAGAAAGATATACATACATACAGGTAAACTCTATTTATTGAAAAAATATTTTAGCTGCCACCGGGATTTGAACCGGGATCTCTTCCTATCCGGGGAAGTGCGATAACCAATTACACTACGCCAGCCTCGTAAATAGTCGACAAATTTTCGAACTTACGTGTTGCAGCTATTTCAAATTGATACAACTTAACACAGGTCTACCATCATAATTATACCTGTAATATTTCGGTAAATGCATGCAACATAAAATTCATATTTTAGATAATCCTAAAGAATATATTAGCGCTTAGGAATGACTAGTGAAAAACCAATTATGAAAATGGAATCATACAAAAACAATTACTTTTTCCATTCAATCCGTTGTAAAATTAATACGTTGGTAAAAATACAATTTGTGATATGAAAGACAGAGATCACACACTATTTTCACAGTGAAAAGAACAACACACATACAAATATAATTGTCTATTTCTCACTAATTAAATGAAGAGAGATAAGAAGGAAGGATACATTGTATAGGATTTAATGAATGCTCTAAATTATGTTATTAATCATTTTTTCACAATTGAATGCTCAATATTTAGAGTAAATAAAGCTAATAAAAACATTTTTTCCAACTGTTATTTACGGGTAACACGAGTTGACAGCATGGCTGCGTTCGGGTATTTTACATCACGGTATGGTAAAGGTTAAGTATATACATTCTGGAGCGTACATCCACCAAAAAACAAGGGCGGTTCGTCGATCTCCGCTTGTATCAACTGGCAATAATGATGATACGGTTAGAAGAAATGAAACACAGAAAGATGTTCAATCTAGGGACACTGCGGCGACAGAATCGAGAATGCGTTCCCGCTCGCAGTGTACATACTTCGTTTTATTTCAGTTTATTCATATTATTAATATATATTTTCTCCACGTTTGGTTTTTAATTTAGCGGCCATCATCTGACGCCCGCCGATGATTCACTGTTTTTATATTTAATAACTAATAACCGCCTCATTTACTTTATTGGCATCACTTCGGCGACCTCTCAATCCTGTGCGATATATAATACATTCTATGGACATTCGGGAAAATATAAATGATTTTTTTCGAAATACGGAAAAAGTACCGATTAAATGACAAGTAACGATAGCGAATTTTCATTTATTGTCCTGAATCGTATAATATTTTTAATTTTTTCACTCATACTTCTACTGTTTTTATTGTTATTTTGGTTCGGTATGTTTTCTAATATTTTATTTAACACACGTTTTCCCATATCTACGTGAATTTTAGCATCGTTTTATTTATATTCGTATGTATTATTTTAGTCTACATACTTTTAGCGAATAATTTTTGCGATAACAATTTTAGCGATAGCAATTTTCAAGCTGCAAACTTTATAATCTGCTAAAGAAACAACTTCAGTCGGTATCAATCTATTTACACTTAACGATGTTTACGAAGGAGGTATTTTGTTACATCGGACGCGTTATTAATAAGGAATGGAGCCAGTGTGTACCTGCTACAGAAAAGACCTTGAGTAAATTGATATCCCGTCTCCCTACAGATAATTATCGGAAAAGTTAGTTCCTTCCTCGTTAGGTATTTACCATTTAGATAAACGTGAAATATTTTCCACTAGATATAATAGTGTATTAGGGAGAAAAATGCGTTACATCATACCACCCCTGTATATAAAAAAATATTCACAAGTTTAGTTAAATAACTGTAATTAAAAGTAAGGGTTAAAATAATAAAAAAAACCTCCCTGGAGGCGAAGCCGAACCACGATTTCCTGATACTTACTATCAGGAGAACACATTCTTGTTGTGAAGTTGTAATTATTCAGAACATAGCGCTGTGATATTGGATTCAAATAATGTAACGATAGATGTATTAATTTATAAAAGTGTTCGAAAATATGTCGTCAAAAATAATGTCGCTGTAGCGCAGTTGGATAATGTACCTTCCCCGGTTTGGAAAGAGATCCAGGTTCGAATTCCGGTAGCGCAACAACAGTATTTTTTGATAAAATTGATTTTATATGTACATCTATCTAATTAATACATTTAATTAGTATTTAGGGATACTTACCACTATATTGCCGAGGAATATATGCTGCACGTTTATTTATTTGTTCTGGTTCAAAACAAAATTAAAATTTATATTAAAAATTTATTACTTATATTAATAATTAAAATAATAATTGACATATACGTAAGAAAATATTTATATAAATTATTGTGTAAAAGTGCTAAAAAACGCATAAGACACTTCTGACTTGGCCGGCGTATGCTCCGCCACTAGAGTGATGATCGGCATCCGGCTCCCCGCGCTCCGCTCACTACGTCTTCCACACATCTTCACACGTGCAAATACACGTAATGACAAATTCACGTCAGGTACTTCGAGAAAACATTTTTTATTGTTGCGTATGGTGTAATTATTTTATCCAATACATACATGTATTACGGAGGAATACCTAAAATATGAACTCTGTATTTAGTATATTTACAGAGATATTCACATAATTAGAGGCAATGTTTGCATCATCGGAGAGGAAAGGTTAACGATATTCTTCTATTGTATTCATTGGATGAGTTTTATAAATCATCTCGTCATATAAAATGCAATAGATAATACTTAAATGATTAGGTCTGTCGTAACTATTATATGTATTGATTTTTAGAGTGTGACCGCTCCTTTAGACTAGTAATAGCACCGCTCGCATACCTTTAGCAACGTTGAGCTGGGATTAATTAAAGTGGTTGGGTTCTGAAGGCAGTTATAATGAGTAATCTCTTATATATTTTAAAATAGTGTATAATATTACATATATGTATACCGCTGGCTATATATACATGTACGCGATGCCTGGCGAAATGAAAGGTTTTAAGGGGCTCACTGGGAGGTAGCTTTACACAGTGGATAATACCAGCGCATCAGAAGTTTGGGATGGGGAGAGGCTATTGAAAATTAGATGTTTCTAGAAGCTTTGTGAAATTTTTAGATAGTTTTATTAGTTATAATTTAATACCAGCGCAACGCCAAATACTTATTCTATTTATAACTAAGCTGTATTATAAAATCGAAAGCAATAAAAAATATATGAGAAAAATATCTAATAATATGATTGCACATCAATTTAAGATCCAATAGCGATGGATCTTAAAATCCTTTAAAATAGTCTTTAAAAATACAAAAGTAGTTTTTTTATAATCCGCAATTTGCAATCTTTTCGCATTATGCAATAGATGTCACCCACGTCTAATGTGTGTTAAAACTGCTGTTCTTAGATATAATCACACAAAAAGTTTTACACACTATATCGTGTTATATAAATATGTCAGATTTTAAGTTAATTTATTTTCCTGTTCATATTATTTAATTTCTTTATATTCACTATGTCATATAATCATATAAAATTAAGACAGCTCTAGGTGTACACATTACCAATATTTTGTTTTATCTTACAAACAGACAAAGTACAATACGCGATGCATTGTAATAAATACAGATTCCACGAAAGTCATGTTTTTCTGCTAGACATGTATTAATATCACATTAACTCTTTTCAAAATAATATTATATGTACCAAACTTCTAAACTATATAAGTAAAAATCGTGCTGTCGATTTTATACAAATTTGAAATCTGCCGCACCCCGCCTATACCTATGTGCAAAACGGGGCTCTCATCAACCTCAAAAACACGCCTGGTACCTCCCAACAGACAACAATACAACGTGCCGCAGCCGCCCAGGCAGCCGGCCCTAGCGCGTCACATCTCTCGTAGACGAGTATCAATTAACATCGTCTACTGTAAGTAGTATGTAGTTGTATGTAAGTAGTATGTAGTTGTATGTAAGTAGTATGTAAGTAGTTGTCTCTGACCACACATACGCACTCTGCATTATAATTCAAACGAACAGGAAAGCATCCGGTGTAATTTATTTGCTCACACATAATCTTCTGATATATCATAACCTATCATATCTTCCGTTTAGATCACCACACGTTAACATTACATTTCCCCGAAGATATATTGCCACAAGAAGCGATGGTAGTCTCGAGAAGCGCGCGATCACAGGAACGGTTGAGGGAAAACGAACGTAGGTATCTACTACAGGGTGTTAATAAAATATAAGGGTTAACAAGATCCTCTTTAAACGCTACAATCTACATTGTTCAAAACCGGGAGGAATGGAGACTCAATTGTGCACAATACATTTCATTTTTATTATTTTATATATTAAATATCCTACCAGTAATGAAACAAAGCAACCGTTACCGCCCTGCTCCTCAGTCAGATAGCAATTATATTCGTATACAAAAATATATTTATCTGAAGGCGTCCATGAATATTAATATTATGTATTGATAAATACAATTTTAAATTCTCAATCAAGATTTCGATTCATGCCACTGTTACAGTTTACCGGAGCCACTTGGCGTCACGCCAATCGCCAACCGGCATACACCGGGTGACGAACGTGATGTACGCGCCCGAACGGTACTTTACGTATTTAAATAATAATAGTTGTCATGTTTGCGTTAATTAACATTAATAATAAATCTATTTGTGAGAGGAAAAAGGAGAATTAAGAAACTGTTTATTTTTAATTGATAATAATTCAAATGAATTATAAAGTTTTTGACGATGTCTTCTATAACGTATGCAATCATCTTTTTAATATTTAAAGAAAAATTCTAAGAATTATATCGAGTCTTAGTTAATGCAGGTTTTTATATTTTCAAGTAGAATCTAAAATAAACGTGTTAATCGCAGTCGGAATGCCGTATTATATTTCACTGGGAAAAAACGCTTTACATGTCTCAGGTACACGTAACATACCACCCCTGTATTTAATATAGTATTCCCTACATACATTATGTCTTTCTCGTTAGTGTTTGCAAAGATGCATGTAAAAACGAATTTTATACGCGATATTTCCATTGCTACATTTTTAACGCTCCAAAACTGGGGGAGTCTTCAATAAAACACATTCTACATACGTTAAAATTGCAACACATTTTTAGTAACATGTTTGTTTTAATAAATAATAATTAATTAATTTAAAAAATCACAGTTGTTTAAATCAGCAGTATATTCTTAGTAATGATTAATTCATTTAATAATTCATAGGTGTCATTAGCATTATATTTTTATATGAAAATTTGGCGCTGTAGTCGACTGGGAGGCCTTAGCTAAGGCTCAGATCGCTTAGCATTGAATCGATATCTGAAATTTTCTATCGCGCTATTTCTAACGCAGTTTTTACGACAAATTTTACTGCGGCACCCGCTGAAGAAACATATTCTATGTTAACCTTTACCATACCGTGATATAAAATACCCGAACGCAGCCATGCTGTCAACTCGTGTTACCGTAAATAACAGTTAGAAAAAATGTTTTTATTAACTTAAATGGCTTTAATGGCGCGAATTTACTCTAAATATTGAGCATTTAATTTTGAAAAAAATATCAATAACATAATTTAGAGCATTCATTAAGTCCTATACAATGTGTCTTCCCTTCTTATCTCTCTTCGTTTAATTAGTGAGAAAGAGACAATTATATTTGTATGTTTGTTGTTCTTTTCACTGTGAAAATAGTATACGATCTCTGTCTTTCATATCACAAATTATATTTTTACCAACGTATTAATTTTACAACGGATTGAATGGAAAAAATAATTGTTTTTATACGATTCCCTTTTCAGAATTGGTTTTTCACTAGTCATTCCTAAGCGCTAATATTTTCATCAGGATTATCTAAAATATGAATTTTATGTTGCAAGTATTTATCGAAATATTACAGGTATAATTACGATTGTAGACCTGTGTTACTGCGTGGTTTGGGAAGGGTTTAATGTTAAAATTCATTGTGAAAATTAAATGCTGATTTCATTATTTCGCATCACCGCCTCTTACGCGCTACGCCCCTGGGTAGATTTTCTATATATTGTGGTATGTCGAGTTATCGCAGTACATAAATGTGATCTGTGTCGTATTTAGGTCAATGCCGAATTTGCATTGGCCGGTCAAGGTATCAACCCTGGGGAGAGGATACTGCTGAAGAGATAAATTGATATTCTAGACTCAGCGGTGTGAGTGTGATGGGTATTGGATACGAAAGAAGCAACGATATATTGCTAATGACATACTGGTCAAAATAAGAAAATATATCAAAATTGATTTTTCAGGCGTATTCTAGTATAGTATATTTAAAAAAAAACATTTTACAGATAAAAAATATTGCTTTAAATAATTTCAAAAAATAAAATTAGATTCTCATCGCGACATCTATGCTGCTTCAGGGAAATAATATCAAATTTAGTCCGTAGATGGCGATAGTGTAGTCTTACTCGAAGTGTTTCCAATTATTAACATATATTCAGTTTCAAAAAATTTGATACATATGTAGATTGATTAATGGGTGAGAATGGTGAACGTTATATTTATATAAAGTGGTCTCTTAAGTCAGCCGAAGTCAGGTCGTGAGCCCTGTAATATAATAAAAAATAGCTTTGTCTCTATGAGATATCTATTATTTGTTTAAATATTATAAATGCGTTTTATAAATTATATTAAATTAAATTATATTAATTTCACAGCTTTCTAGCCACGGCAAACCACGAAGAAATGAAATAAAATGATTGTGAATTACATTTGACAATATTTTCAAACAAGAATTACGATATTTTCAGGTATCAGTGATCAACTAGACTACAAATATTCACACTTTGATACAATTTTAAAATGCTCTTAATCTAAAACTTGAAATAAAAAAGTATGTTGACTAATTAACAAATATGATAGAACGCCACACTCTTCTGTCCTGGTATAGCATTCTGGCCTCGTTCACTATCATACATCTTACTTAGACGCACATTCGCATGCACAAACGTCGATTTTGGATGCTCCTAGCGGCGTCCTTTATCTGATTGTACCATGTCTTTCTCAGACGTCTCATGTTAATGCTTCCTTTAACATTCGCCTCATCTTTTTTCCATCCCATTTATTACACACGCTTAAACCTGTCGTAAGTCTATCGCCTCCATAATCGTCATCACTGCCAACTACCTCTGAACGCACCTTGCGTATAACAGTGCGTAGAACCAGAACTCCTAACAGCCGTAAAAGCACGCCACAATAACCAATGCGTCTGGCTCTGTCCGGGAGGCTGGCTTTAGAACCCCATTCTTCAAACGTTTCATTGTATGGCTATTGTATAACTTTAATATGTAATTGTGGTTAATAATATATTATACTTGTATCAACCGTATATTGTTTCATCTTTCGTTACATACTCTACTCTGGCCACACACACTTACTCAATACATTCCGCGATCGTCATCAAACGAACATGGGTGATTATTGGGGGTACCCATAACTCACACCGCAACAAATCCTTCTGATTCATCTGCCATACGTCTACACAAGCATTAATTCATAAACACTCTTTCATAACAGCATTTTCTTTTTCCCCAAAATTCATTTAAGCCAACATTTCTTAATTCTATCGTATATAGATTTTCCATTATTTTGCCGATCCCAACACTCGGCACCAGGTTTCCACCGGGCACCGCTAGACATGAGACAATTAGCTCGAAACTTTCTCATATAAATAATATCATATATAAAAATCGTTAAATTGTGATAATTGTGAGGTATATAATTGCGCCTTAGAATGATCATATATCCAATCACATACAATTTTATTACTTATAATTGTTGTCTGGTATCATTAGTTGAATATCATTGTTTTGGATAATTTCTCTTCGTTCATTTCTAGTTGTGGCAAAAAATCATTTATGCGTTTTATTAACCGCGTTCATTGTTATGACAAATGTTGCTACGTTGGTCAACGAAATATTTTTTTTCTTTTCATACTTTATATATTCAAGGGGCTGATTCTGAATAACTTCATCATTTCTCTATCATCCACCATTTTGCAGACAAAAATAGGGTTTATAAAAAAAACTTAATATCCTCCCTGAAGACTTGTGAGCACCATTACAACTTTTAGGTTAGCTCACATTCCATGATCATCTAAACTGAACTTTAACGACTCAATAAAGACTATACACTGTGTTGTATCTTGCGGCAACTTAAGTTGTGATAATTAAATAAATCATCGTCCATTGAAATAACTTAAAAATTCCCGGTTACCTTTTTCTGTAATAATAATCTATTTTTGAAGATCTTTTTCAGTTGGACTTAACGTGAACGCGCCAGGCGCGCTAGCAACGCCAGAGGAGTGATTATATTGACGCAAGGCTTCTAATTTAAATAACACGAATTAGAAGCTAATGAAACAGTTTAAGGGCAGTATCACGATAAGCATTAAAAAAATCTATTTTGCTAAAAATCGCCAAAAACTGTGTGCTGCCAAATATTGGAATATAAAATCATTCTCTACATCCTGAATACATAAATAAATTACATTTATTCAACGGAGAGATTTTGGTTAACCAGTGTTAATGAGCTTAGCTTTGCAGTATAAAATTATACAACAGATATCACAATTTTGTAAGATATCTGCAAACGAGTGCATTCTTCAAACGCGCCACATTAAGTATCTGAGAAATAAAAATAAATAATTATAATGTTATATAAGAATAATATAAAGAGGTATGAAAACATAATCGTTCTCCCTATCCCACGCCTTTTCCGAATATGTAATAATGCTGGCTGAGTCACGCATGTTAGCCGTTTTAAAAAGTGTGTCTCGGTCTATAAAAGTTTGGAACTTCTGTATAATATAACTTTAAGTGCTAATTAAATTACATTTCTCAACGTTAGATATCATTTATAATACTTAAATGAAGTGAGGAATGACATGAAAATATATATAGCGGTACCTACAAGTCTTTTTAATTCGTAAATAAGATTTAATTTGACTCAAGTCTCTGACTTATGAGGACACGTTTTGTTGTCGTGTATTGGTAAAGCAGATTCCTCCCATATCCCAAAACAAAATGGCAGACAAACGAGCTTCAGAAGAACACACTTCATTGCATATTGTTTAATTTTCGATAAGGATTTATCGCGATTGAAACAAAATATGATACTTTCTTCATCTTCTCTTGTCTCATCCATTCAACGGACGCCTTAGGTTCTTCAGGAACGATATTCTCTTTCCAGTCAATTTTCTCTGCATTTTGAGAAGCAAGATCTCTAACTTCTCTGGATGTCTCATCACATGTCAGCGATATTGAAGTTTTCAGATTTTTATTGTTTTAAATACGTATTTTACTTTATTTATCCGAACCATAACATCTTTATTTTGAGTGTTATTCTGTAGATCCACATCTCAAACGCTTCAATACACGCTGGTATACATATATGTATGTACATATTTTCGATAATAATGGATAATACGGATGTTGAAATTACGGCTTCCTGTGAATATGTAGCAATGTGATAACAATGCTGTTATTACAACACAACCGTTAACTCTACATATCTTGTTAGGTTATGTTTTGTACACATTAATTATACAAGTTACTAGAATTGTGTGTGAAGTTAGTGTTATGATTTGAATGGCGGTGATCAGAGTTGATTGTTTTAATGTATTGTGTTTGTGTTTTAATCTATTGTGGCCAGTGGCTGGGTGTGCAGGAAAGATTATCAAATACATTTAATAATATTATTTGTGACAAAAACAAATTAGTATGATATAATTTTCTTTGATTCATTGGGGAACTGCGATACAAACATCGCTGTGTTAACACCATATAAGATTCCGAAAAATATGGGATATAGAACTTATAAATGCAGTCTTTCAAATACGTGAATGATATTTCTGTTATTTCGTTTCCAAATAGCTATTAACTTAATTATGTAATGAATCCCAAAACTTTTGAGTAGCACCTACACGCTAAGTGTATATAATAATTTTTTTAATTTCTTTCACTGCTTAAATCCAACTCATATACTCTTGTATATGTAGACCACCGTATAGATAAACGAAAAAAAATCCTTTTTAAAAAAAATTGTATGTGTATGGAGGCATAATTTTTCTATTTAATTAGTACAGCAACAATACATAGGTGTCATTCGTTTGAATTCCTGCACATAATTTGAGGCCTCTCTTTCCGGAGTTTTCCTCCATCAATTCCATATCCCGACGTATAACAGACTTAATATGGTAAAAAAACGTACTAATTCTATTTGGACTGCACAATGGATGGATCCAAATAATCACAAGGGTTAAAATAATTCAAAGATCTATTGCCCGCACCCTCTGGTTCTCCAAAGGAAAGGTTCAACTTAATAAATTCCCCATGTGTGAGTGTGGTACCGTGGAGAAAACCCTTGACCATATCTATTTTTGTCTGTCCATTGCGGATCACAGGTTTTTTTTACAGTAATCTAAGTCAACGGTAATTTTCAATTCCCGGTTAACTTGCGTCACATTCTTTCCCTCAACTCGCCACATTTAATCTATATAATAGCAATTTTTTTTTTTTGTAATGTAATATTTCCTATTCTATAATATTATTGTACATTTTTCTATTTTAATAAAGTTTTAACTTGATAAATGGCACAAATCACTCTTGAAGAGTGGATTGCCTATTTAAAAGGAATAATTTTAATATAACGTCTTTTTACTTTCTCACGGTATGCAGCGAGCCGCATTTTTTTTATTGCTCCTGCGTAAAAGCATTAATTATGCAAATTTATATGTATAATGTATTCATACATAGATTATCTTGCATCTTTTACTCCCAAGCTACAAGAGATATAAACAATATATATTAGGAAATAAAAATAACAATTAATAATTGTCTGTGGCTACTTCGTGTGCACGAGGTCACGATTCAGCTATTTGGCATTCGTCTTAAATAAATATGTTCTCTCAAAGCTTTGAATCATTCTTCATTTGTAAATAATTTAGTAAAAATATCAAGGACACGTCGTTTCTGTCCCTGACACACAGTTCTCGCCTCATCCACATTCATACATCTTCTCATACAAGCTCGACGATTGTTGAGGCTTCTAACAGGACCATCCTCCAGTATCTGATTTACCGTCGTGTTAAGTCTTCTGCGGACGTCCTATATTTCTAGTGCAATATATTTCTAACCATTCTCTCCTCATTAATCCGTTTCATATGACCAAACCAGCTAAGTTATCATTTCTTAATCTTACTCATTATACTAACATCAGCTTTATATTATTTCCTTATTTTTTCATTCTTTACTCTGTCATAAATAGATTTGTCACATATACGCCTAAGTGATCTCATTTCCACTGCATTCAGTCTACTTTCGTTCTTCTTCTGCCAGCTCCAGGCCTCACTTCCATACATCAGTATCGGTACCAGAACTCCATTGTGCACGTCGGTTGACAAATTCCCGTCTTCTGTCTTCTGCGGACGTCCTATATTTCTAGTGCCATCAATATTTGCGTCATATATCTTCATTACCATTCTCTCATCATTCATCTTTTCCATATGACCAAACCATATTTGTGATCCTTTCTTAATTTTATTCACTATACTAAGATCAACTTTACATTTTTTACTCTGTCATAAATGGATCTACCACACATACGCCTAAGCGATCTCATTTCCACTGCATTCAGTCTACTTCACTGCCAGCTTCAAGCCTCACTTCCATACATCAATGTCGGTACCAGAACTCCTTTGTGTACTGCTAGTTTTGCCTCAGTTGACAAGTTCCTATTAGCTATAATTTCATTCAATGCGCCGTTCACTTTGTTTCCTGCAGTCACCCTCCTTTCGATATCTTTCTCAGCCTTTCCGTTTCCATCATACTTCCCAATTACACAAACTCATCTATTTGTTCCAAACATTCATTACCTACAAGTATTTTGCACGGTGTCTTGCTTTCTTCCTTCTCGAATACCATCACTTTCGACTTGTTGACATTCACTTGAAGGTCACTTTCCTTGCATACATCGTACATTCTACTCACTAGACTCCGTAATGTCTTCTTGAGGTCGTTCTTGTCATAACATTTCTTCTTTTCATTTTTGCTTCACAACTCCCTATATTTGATATTAAAGATCTTAGATAGACAGCTGATGTGTTGTTGGTCAATAATCTTAATTTTTGTTTAGTAATTAACATTATTACTGCAGTTAGAAAGGTTACTGAATCGTTATAACCCGTTTGAAACATTTCACGAGTTGAATATCTACACAAGCGGTTATACCACAAATTTTAATTGTTATCTAATTACAAAATAGTTATTTCCATTAGGTTCCTACTAACCTATTATGGGATTCCTATTAGCTGAACAATGATATCGATTATCAAATATGTTTACCACAAATTACTTAGTTTCTAATTAATGTCGAATCTATATTTGAAAACGAATTAAATATTGAGGTATGTTCCATCAGAGCTTCCACGGACATTCATCCTGTGAGGGCTAGAGCCTTCACTCTCGTTACCCAGCAAGGCGGTACTCATCGGCATCAACACCCACTAGCCATGAAGATACTGGGTACCTACGGCGTGCAAAAACTATACAGACGCTGCTAGCTGCATTCTGTCGGGCTGAATCACGATCGCTCTTCCTATGGTCGTCTTCTAAACAACAGCTCCAATCTCGCCTCCAATCTCAGTTCGTTCATCAGGAACTCCGATCTGCTCAAGCGTGGCAGGAATCTGGAGTTGTTTAGGACCTTTGTTCGAGTGTGAGTCTCCAGATGGAAGATCCTCTGGAGGACTGCTGAGTAGCTTCATCATTATATGTTATTCTCATTTTTTTCATTTTGTTATTCTTATTTTCTATCTTCTGCTCAAAGCGATGCACTGTTCTTGCAGGTTAAATCTGCCGGCAGTGGTGCGTGGAGAGTGAGTCTCCTACATGTTTTTATTTTGTGCAGTCTCGTTTCCCGAAAGGGAGTGCCCCTTCACTTCCCCTCTGCTCCCCGGCCTCGATAATTGTATTATTTTATATTTTCTTTGTATTATATTATATTATTGTAAATATTTTTTACTGATAAACTGAGTCAACCGGGGACAAGGAGGTTAAATTTTGTTTTGGCAGCTGTGCGGTATCGCCATGTCAATATGCGGGACGCTATCGAACAGCTGCCTAGTGGCATTAAAAAATGCCAACCAGACGGCGACTAAGTAGGACCAAGATAGGAGCCTTGAGCTTATTGCATCGGTCCTGGATGTTGGTTTGTTCATCTAACAGTAACTCCATCCACCTTTATACAAGTATTTTTAATAAATTCAGTGCAACTCGTAAGTAGTTTCTGTTCTTGTAACTTACCGCCTGTCACGCGCGCGCGATACCAAACGAACTCGAGGGTATTTGGGTGATTATTGGAGAATCCAATATCTTCGCACATCATCACAATAATCTTCAAATGCTTCTGATCTGGAGTCAACACACATCAACCCACACTCACACAGACATCCAATCATCCACAATAGCGAACCATAATAATATTTTGATTGTTATTATTGAACGTTTTATCAAAATAATAATGTACAATCAATCTAGCCAATAGGAATTTATTTGATATTTATTTATGGATATTTGACAGATGATGGTACGTTTCAAACATTACACAGACGTAAAGGTCTACGTCCTCAGTCTATTTCAGAGTGTTTGGATAACATAATTACTCTCATGTTTAAAATAGGCTACATTATTTATGTTATATACCTGCATACAAAAACACACTTACTTTTGATTGTTTTAAATATCATGTCAGTATTTGCGATTTATTAATACATATAAAATCAATTTTATCGAAAAATGTTGTTGTTGCGCCACCGGGATTCGAACCTGGATCTCTTTCCTAACCGGGGAAGGTGCATTATCCAACTATGCTACAGCGACAATATTTTTAGTGACAATTTTCGAACCTATATGTTACCTTTTTGATATTAATACATTTAATCGTTCCATTATTTGAAAGAGCCATCTACCTTATTTTTACAGAATCTCAAATACCTTTGAGTAAACTGATAGCAGACGCCAGAATTATCAATTCATTTTAATTAAATTTTGGACACATTGATACAACTTTATTATTAGGAGAACACATGGATAATGCACCTTCCCCGGTTAGGAAAGAGATCCAGGTTCGAATCCCGGTGGCGCAACAACAATATTTTTCGATAAAATTGATTTTATATGTATATCTTTCTAATTAATATATTTAATATCACAGACCGTCTGTTCTGAATAATTACAACTTCACAATAAGAATGTGTTCTAATAATATTATTTTTACGATTTAATTTTAATATTATATTTTAATATGTAGCTGCACGTGTATTTTTATAATTAATTTTACAAAAGACAATTTTTTTTTTGAGCTAAAAAATTTTTTTTTTAATGATTATTAACTTTGTGCTGTGACGTAAGTATAATTTGAAAGTAATCTTAGTCAAGAAAAAGGTACACCGCCCACACAACCATCGATTTGTTCTGACGAAGGTACAGTGGAACAAAAATTGGTCAACGTATAATCAACCCGAATAATAAAAGTAATTTTTTAAATTAATTAATGAATAATTTCATAATTATTCAATAGTTTGATTTTGTGACGTGCTAGTTCACAATATTTTATGGGTTGACAAAATGTTTAATGCGTCGAAAATGTTCAAGGAGTTTGTGCAAATTCTTGACGGTTACGGAGAATTTTATTGTATGAGATTTTTTACAGAATCGTGTTAGGCTGTAAGTATACGTACATCGAAATAAATATTTGCGAAATTGACCCATTATTTTAAATACTAATTAAATGTGTTAATTATAAAGATATACATGTAAAATCAATTTTATCGAAACGTATTGTTGTTGCGCTATCGGGATTCAACCTGGATCTCTTTTGCAATCTTTTGGTTTTTAGGTATTCAATACGTTCCGAAGTGCATCTTTTCGATTCAGCCGCGACCACTGTTATTGACACATTTCCGCATCCAAATTCCCATCCATATATTTCCCAGTGCTCGTCTTTTCACCGTGAATTATGACCTTGATGCTGGTAGACGTCAACCTGGCCGATATTTGTTCGATCTCGATATCGCGATAGCATTCGCGGTGTAGACTTTTCAGCTCCAGTGCACCAGCACTGTGTTTTGTGACATTGTGTTTTGATCACGTATTATTTGTTGTTGGTGTGCCGTGGGTGAACTTGTGACATCGTCGTAATCAATTGGGATCGGAGATCGGCTCATCCGCGTGACATTGTGTGATCTCGGCGGCGACCGCAGGTATTACGGAGGCGTAATATATAATACAAGGACTTTCCGAATCCCGGCTCCCCGAAATTCACTGGTCTTTTGACTAGAACCCTTATCCCCTCACTGACCTCATCCTGTACCGAGGCTTCCCAACTTCCTTTCCATATCCTGCGGTAATTCCGATTTACGACCGGACTTGTCGTATTCCATTCCGCGGGACGCGCGACCCGGAGATTGCGCAATTCGTTCATTTATATCATATCGATCCGGATTTATAGTTCTAATTCGTAATTAGGAATATATCAATTATAGGCATAATAATTTCATAACTGTATCTTTTTTAATGCTTTTATATCTCCGACATGGTCGAAAATAGGCCCATGCAGCTCGGATATTTTAGACTAATTTTTAATACGTACCTATCTCTAAGAGATGTGGACTACATCTAGCATGTTCGCGTTCTTAAATCATGTAAGTATATTACATATATAATGTACATATATTGTAATAAGTAAACCAGTAAGATAAGTGTAGTTGAGTTTATCGATTACACAAAATATGTTTACAAAGATGGAAAAATTACACAGATATGTCTATTGCATCACTCAGTCTGATGGAAGCACCATTGTAGGTACCGACTTGTGAGAACACGTCATACAGAGTGAATATTATGTTCCGGGCCGATGTTGTTCTTCAATAACTAAGAAATAAAACACAATTTTATAATTAATTTTTATTTGTCAATTATTTTGTTTATTACAATTATGCATGAAATATGACATTGGCCAATGGCCGTCTTTAGCAGCGGCACAGATACTTAATCATATTTTTCATAACATTCTCGCACGTATTATTTCGGCAATTTCATTCTGTAGCATACATAGTAGCCCCACAGAAAGTAAACGGGAGCCATCAAATCAGGTGATCGAGGAGGCCAGGCGATATTACCACCTTTTGACATTATGCGGCCGGGAAAAATTTCTCGCAAAATTTCAAGCGTGGCTCAGGATGTGTGTGAGGTGGCACCGTCCTGTTAAAACCGCATGTGTTGTTGCAGGCCCAATCGACCCAACGCAGCCGCCGACATGTGACGATAGCGATCACCATTAATGCTAACAGCATTATCATTATTATTTAGATAAAATGTTTTAATGACGTGAACACGTTGTTGAGGCGTTAGATGCTCCATCGTAAATTGTAATCGACCACTCTCTGCGACTACCAAATGCAAACTGTTAAATATATGCCATACCAAAATGAAGGCTGAAAAAAATCGGTCTGCAAATTAATATTCATCCTGTATTATATATTAATCTAAAATCGTCCGAAGTGGTGGGCGTCCAGTACGAAATATTACCATCTGAGATTTACCTAATTCAATTTTTAAGTCGATTTGTTCCATAAAAGTTATATATATACGGAATATAAAGTACTTTTTATCAAGACTTTAAAATATTCCTTATCTTGGCAAATATTTGCTGTGTCGTGAAATTCTTTACCGCAAGTAATATTAAGATTTGCACTATTTTTAGACATAGTCAGGTACTTACCCACTTATTACGCCGTGTTATTATATGCGTGTGTATATCTATACTTAAAAATAATTAATTTATTAATTGATTTTCATTAAGGTGGCGTGTTACATTAATATAGTAGGCGCCGTTTATTGTGATCACAATGATACGAAAAATATTCGAATAAATTCGTACGAATGTTTGAAACATCCATATGTATGTTTATACATAAAATAAATACAATATCAAAAACATTTTATAATAAAATCTAATATAATCTTTTCATTTAAAATACTCACCGATTTTTTAGCCTTTCTTTACTAGAGCCGTTAATGGTCGATTTTCATTTCAGTACAACATTTTGATTTACCTAACACCGACTCGCTTTTTTAAATGACTTATTTAAAAAAAAAGTACATACCAGCATGTCTGGCGACATCTATCACGACCGATGACTTCGATTGAAACAAAGCAGTGCATTTAACCGAGGCCTGGGCAATACTGAACACAGCAACACTTTTTCCAGCGTCAGCCAATTTGACAGATGACAGCCGATTTGTGCTCAGTTTGGTTTGCCATTTTACCATGAATCGACTTACGCCAGAAACGACGCTTGCAAACTGCAATAGTCCATTCGAGCAAGTGATTCAAATAAGCATGGATCGTTTTCGCACCGCGCATACTCTACAGCGTACAGTGCGCACTGAAGAAGCCGTTGTTTCTTCAAAAATGACGCCGGCCAGAACGTTACAGTCAATGGAGAGTGCTATAGATCCATGATTACTGACTTCTACGTTCCCCAATTGAATTGCACTAATGTGGAAGAGCTGTGGTCTCAGCAGGACGGCGCAGCATGCTACACAGCGAGCGCTACAATTAATTTATTGAAGGAAACATTCGATAAGCGCATAATTTTGCGTAATGGACCTGTGACTTAACATCTTTGAATTGTTTTCTATGGGGATATGTAAAATCACTAGTCTACGCTGATAAACCAGAGACGATAGACGTGGAAGCCAACATTCATCCCGTTATTGTCGATATACGTACCCAGCTGCTCCAAAAAGAGGTCGAAAATTGGACTTTTAGGCATAAAATTATCTTTCCAATAAAACCGATACCATGGCAATTACCACGATTTTGATGTGTTTTATTTAATTTTTAAGTCCTATACCTCTAAAAAAAAGACATACTTTATAATAAATCGGATTATGAGACAAATAATGGACATATAAGATCGGGTATATTTCTTTCTCTGTATTAAAAATAAAAACACGGCGATCATGACCTTAATTTGACAGCTGTCAAATGAATTAATTTTTTTTTAATACTCTTAAAAACGCTTTTCAACTTTGCCTGACAATTATTTGACGTCTATAAATATATATTTTTAATTTCCACCAAGCTCGATGTAAAACGAACTCGCGAAAAATAAATGCAAATGAATAGCTTCACCGGCCCGAGCGGCCCTGGAGTTGACAGGAGACGGGATCCTTTGTCTTCAAGACACGAATGGCGTTGATTTTGAAATTCATACTCGGAAACAACCCGGCGATATCACAACGTACAATATTTTGAATGATAATTGATATACCGCCGGTGCGTTGGTCCGAACTGCACACCTGAGTTTTGTGAAATAAATATATGCAGATGTCCTCGTAAGATATTATAAGGAGATTTGTTTTTTATAAGTAAAACTGGTTTGCGTTTAAAGGTCGATGAACCCGACCCGCAGGAAGGCGAACTTCAAATAATTCAAAAATATTTACATTATTGCGTCGATACAATATATACTAAATCTAAATCATTAGAATCAGCTGGGTGGGTGCACGCGATGTGAAATACAATTTTGTAATTTTATTGAAAATATCTACTTATTAAAAATGTTCTTAGTTTTCACAGTAGAATAATATTTTAAATATGAATTAAATGTATTAATTATAAAGATATACATACAAAATCAATATTATCGAAAAATAAAAACATTGTTGTTGCGCTACCGGGATTCGAACCTGGATCTCTTCCCTAACCGGGGGAGGTGCTTTATCCAACTAAGCTACAGCGGCACTATTTTAATATTTGTTATTAAGACAACACATTCTTATTGTGAAGTTGTAATTATTCAGAATATACGGTATGTGATATTTTAAATATGAATTAAATAATATTAATTAGAAAGATACACATACGAGCATCGTACAAGAGGAGGGGATAGACTGAGACTGCCATTCGGGAAGAAGGCCAAATCTCAGAAATCGATGATGTATAGTGCGATAGTTGATTTTCAATGAAATGCCAGATGACATACGATAAAAGGAAAAACTACATAGATTAATAATGAAACTAAGCAAATATATGCAAGATAAGTTATAGTAAAAAGGAACATTTTGATATTGTTGATATTAGAGCATATTTAAGAATAAATAAACAAATAAATATACGGTCGTCAATTACTGCTGCAGCTTGTAGCAGGATCGTTCCAATGTCTGGTCCATCTCATTATGCCAGATCTTTCGCGGATGCCCTCTGTTCTTGTTACCTTCAAGACTCTTTTTACCATCCTCTCTTCACTCGTACGTTAAACCATCATCCATCATCATCAAATGCCAGAAAACATAAGAAAGGTGGAGAAACTGAATAGATTTAAAGTGAAACTGACCAGATATATAAAAGATAAGTTTTAAATATGAATTAAATATATTAATTAGAAAGATATACATATAAAATCAATTTTATCGAAAAATATTGTTGTTGCGCCACCGGGATTCGGACCTGGATCTCTTTCCTAACCGGGGAAGGTGTATTATCCAACTATGCATAGTTGGATAATATATTTAATAATATTTGAACAAATTATTGGCCATAGTATCGTATTGAATGCGGGGTGTAACATTTTAATGCAATATAGCAATATCGTGTCGAAAACAGGTGTTTATGTAAATGCCTTCGATAGCTGGTTCCCAGGTTTACGATTAACAATATGCACACGTATGATATATGGACTACCCAACCTTTTTCCGATGTTGTTGTTCTTTAAGCTGGATTGTCTTGTTTAGATTTCGACCGACCGAAGCGCGCACTGGTGGTTTATTTGCACCGCTGGATTGGTCGAAGCACGGGATGTAATAAGAATGACACCTGTCGGTTACCGTCTTCTTAGCTTTCCTAAAAAAGGGCGGCAATACTCACACACACATACGTGTACATTATTATAAACCAGGAAACAAGGCGCCTAAATGAGTAGGATTGTGTTATGTGCAAGTTTCATTTAGTGTCGGATCACTATCTGTGCGGACTCTTCGACTCCTGTGGCTTTGAAGCGCCAGATACCAGCCCTGCTGATGGACCCTGAATCGTCAGATTTGCCCAAAAAACTATACACAGGGTGTAATGTACTTGATTCACCCGGCAGGTAGGCTATTTATTATGTCGATAGGAAAATAATTGCGTTTTTTGTTTTCTGAATCCCTAACCTTAATTTTTTTAAATAATTTTTCGGTCCACATCTTGGTATTTTATTATTAATTTCGCTTCAAATTGTTCAAATGAAAATTGAAAATTACACAATATTAGTGATGTAAAAAATGTCGCGCTTAGAACGAGAGTCTTTAAGATAAAGAAGATCTTCTTCATCTTCTTTCATCATCTTGGCTGAATTAGAACCGCGCACAATAATTCTAGAACTTTCAAAAAGTTAGGCGTTAGTCACACAACAGTATTGGATTACATAAAACAGTTAGAACAGTCCTACAACACTTTTTATTTTTTTATACATATTTTTTATTTCTCTTTTTATTCCTGTTGATGATTTAAACAACACCACAACAGCACGAAAAAAAAACTGTCTACTTTAACACAGACTTCAGTCTAGCAAAGTAGCCAGGACAACGCTGTATATATCAGAGGTGAGTCTAATCCATCCCTCACAATAAACTATGAGTATAATTATGGTTTATGCTTATTATGTATAATATATTCACCTCGGTTAGAACAAAAATATGTAAATAAATAAATCAAAAAGAGCTTGTCAAATGGGTGTCTCAAGAACTGAAAAAAGAACGCCGTTACAACGTTTGTTCTACGCTACTATATGACCACTTGTTCAAGCATTTCGATAATTTCTTACAGGGCCAGGTCTTCTACTGCCACATTAGATTTCGTGATATTATCAACCCCAGAAGTGCGGAGTGTTCCACCACTGGAATAAATAAATAATCGTGTAATTAGTTGGCAAAAATGTGTCTATTAGGTGCTTATTTCGATTTATAAAATTAATTATTAGCTGAGAATAATATAGTTGAATTTGTTATCCGCAATTATTTTCCTACTCACCCTATATTACACGTTAATGTATTTCGCAATTTTATTCATTTTTGATATATCAATACCAATGTGCGCGTGTAAATAAAAATATGCATAATTATTAATATAAAAAATTAACTATATAAACTATTTTGATTACTTTAAAATCGGCAGGTTTCAATACCGCTTGTAACATCGTCAGAACGGACTTATACTATCCACCAAATAATCCATAAAATAAATATATAAATAAATTAACTGTCGGATGGTGGGACGGGTGGAGTCGTGGCGGGAGGGGGAGGGTAGATAAAGACATTGAATACAAAATATCTTTTACATATTTTAGGATGAGCTCAAAATCATGAACAGTGAGTCAATCACTGATATGTTTGAATCACACTCACTATCAGTGATTGAATATCTGAGAATATCGTGATTTATTAATTTATTTTATTTATTGATTTATGATTCGTCGCACGTGCAAATGAAATGAAAATATTCATGAAGGGATGACGTTATAATTCGTGATAAGCGCTATATAGTTGATTTTGCCAAAAGTTTTACGCATTTTACCCGAAATGTTGAGAATTTGACCCGAAAAATAAACTCACATTTTTTAAGGGTTTTCATTCTCTTTGTGACAATATTAAATAAGATATATATTAATTACACATGCTAGAATATGTTTTTTACGTAAATGAAGTTTAAATAATATAAGTAAATACGCTCCAAATTATGTTTTTATTTATTTATTTCGTGTATTGTGATATCGTGCCACGCACGGATATTAGTAATGAAACTGTGATCACAGTCACAGTTTACAATCACCGATATTATCGAATATCAATCACAATCGCGCCAGTGAGTCAAGAGTAGCATTTTTTTTCATCACTCTTATGCACGTGATACGTGAACTGTACAGAGTTCAGCGCGAAGCAACCCATGCATGTATTTTGCTCGTGAATTAGAATGACGTATGTACCTTTAACAACTGAGCCGTGTCCAAGATTATCTCTCATTGAGTTTGATCTCTAAGTGTCCGTAAAGATGCATTCATGAATCATCACCCCATATTTTTTGCGCGTGTATTAGCACAGCACAACCAGTACACATACCTTTATAACTCTCAGAGATCAAAGTCTTATTGAGAGATCGCCGTGAACGCAGACCATTAGTTTCTGGAAAGGATATTAGTTAATTTTCCAGGCCCTTGAATATGTCTAGGCGATCACTAACTCACTTCAAAATATGTTACAACATAATTGCTTCGCATACCCAAAACTATTTGAAACGTTAATTTTAGTTAAGTTCTACCAACAATGATATAATATTACAGTCCGAATATACAAAACATGGCCGTGTCTCTCTCAGTAACATGTACGTAGTTAATTAATATACACCTCTGTGACTAACTTTCCATGGAGAAATAACGATTTTCCGTACGTCCCTATGCTCACGAGATTACGTATAAAGCCGGTCACCATAAACTCTGTGTGGAAAGTACAACCCGCGACCTCGACTTCCCTTCCCGCCTGCCCCAAGGAACTAACAGTTAACAATTAAGGTATCGATTTTTTTCACAAATGGCGTGCGTTAAGAATTAAAACGTTCAATATACGTATTGGATTGAAATATATATTCCTTACGTTTTTTTTAAGTGTTTTTAACCTTTAACTACCGAGGTGACTTTTTTTTACATAATTGCTGAAGTGACGTCACTGTGACGTGCGTGTTACGGACCCGCCTGCTAATGTCCCATCCACTGCAGCCCCCTTGCTTTCCCTCCATTCTCCCGTTAGGTTATTACGTATCGGGCCATAAATGTTCCGCAAGACTTTATTCTCGAAGACCTGCGCCCTATTTTCTTGCGCTAAAGTGAGAGACCGAACTTCACACCTCTATAGAACGGTTGTATTAGTGTTGTATACATACAGTATGTATAGCTATATTTAAAAGGTTTATTAATAAAAATTTTGGGCTCGTACAAAAAATATAATCTTAAATGTAGTATCTTTGAACAAATTTTTTTAATATCAACATAAATGATAAATTTTTACATGTATCTACCATCTTATAAAAGCTAATTAAAAAACTTAAATATAATCAAATAAATATCAGATATCTCACAGAGACGAAGCTATTTTTATTATATTTAATATTATATTTATTTAATAACAGTGCCTTTATAGGTAAAAATTCAGTAATTGTGTGTTCTTGGACATATTCAAATACTGCTTAAATATAATCATTTATACAAAGACATGTAGTATTTTCCTGTATAATTACTGTTTACATACGATTCAAGAATAAGCCCATCTAATAAAAATATATAGTTAGATTAAGATCTTTTAAATGTGAATTAAATACATTAATTAGAAAAATATACATATAAAATCAATTTTATCGAAAAATATTATTGTTGCGCCAAAGGGATTCGAACTGGATATCTTTCCTAACCGGGGAAGGTTCATTGTCCAACTATGCTACAGCGACAATATTTTTAGCGACAATTTTCGAACCTATATGTTACCTTTTTGATATTAATACATTTAATCGTTCCATTATTTGAAAGAGCCATCTATCTACCTTATTTTTACAGAATATTATCTTTCTAATTAATATATTTAATTAATATTTAAAATATCACAGACCGTCTGTTCTGAATAATTACAACTTCACAATAAGATTGTGTTCTCCTAAGATTAAGATCTATATTCTACGTCCAATCTTCACATTCTATTGTGAAAATTCTTATTGATATCTGAGTCATTACACTTACTAACTTATAGATTAACGCAATTAAACTAATCAATATTTATAACTTCGTCTCTACTGTCTAACACGGTGATAGTTTTACAGGAATTTTTAAGTCCCATCTGTGAAATTTTGAAAAAAAAAATTCACGCACTAAAGTAGATGCGTCACTGCTGAAATGACGTCTATAAGACGCCGAAAATAAATAAACACATTACCTTGATCATCCCCGTCAATCACACACTGACAGATCCGTATAAATTAAAAGGAAGTTACATCAAGAGAAAATATGTTGCGTTTAGAGGGCGAAAAAACTAGAGATTTTCAATCGTCGTCAATGTCTGTCAGACGTCACCTCAGTAGCTAAAGGTTAAAATTAGCGATGAGCTTAAAATCACGAACCGTGAGTCAATCACTGATATCTTTGAGTCACACTCACCATCAGTGATTGAATATCTGGAAATATCGTGATTATTTAATTTAATTTATATTTTAAATATGAATTAAATATATTAATTATAAAAATATACATATTAATCAATTTTATCGAAAAATATTGTTGTTGCGCCACCGGGATTCGAACCTTGATCTCTTTTCTAACCGGGGAAGGTGCTTTATCCAACTAAGCTACAGCGACATTATTTTTAGCGACAATTTTCGACCATATATGTTACCTTTTTGATATTAATACATTTAATCGTTCCATCATTTGACAGAGCCATCTACCTTATTTTTACAGAATCTCAAATACCTTTGAGTAAACTGATAGTTGATTTTATATGTATATCTTTATAATTAATATATTTAATTCATATTTAAAATATCACAGACCTATGTTCTGAATAATTACAACTTCACAATAAGAATGTGTTCTCCTAAATTATTTATATTTGGTTGTGAACCGTGATTCGGCGCATGTGCATATGAAACGAAAATATTCATGAAGGAATGACGTTATAATTCGTGATATAAGTCCCATTTATTAGATACGGCCAAAACGTTTTACGAATATATCACGAAAATTTGACACGAAAAATGAACATTTTTTAAAGGGTTTTCATTATCTTTGCGATCATATTAAATTATATATGCTATAAAATGTTTTTTACGCAAATTAAATTTGAATAGTATAAGTAAATACGTTCAAAATTATGTTGTTTTTAAAATTTATTTCATATATTATGTGGCGCACGCGTATTAGTACTGAAACTGTGATCACAGTCAGTTTTAAATCACTGATATTATCGAATGCTAATCACAATCACACCAGTGAGTCAAGAGTAGCATTTTTTCTCATCACTAGTTATTAATTTGAAAAGTGTAACATATAGGTTCGAAAATTTGTCGTCAAAATACTGTCGCTGTAGCATATAGTCGCTAATGCACCTTCCCCGAAATGGAAAAGAGATCCAGGTTCGAATCCCGGTAGCGCAACAACAATATTTTTCGATAAAATTGATTTTATATGTATATCTTCATATGCCTACGGCATGCCACTGGTCGGTATAGATATTCAGCCTTGTACCGATTACTTTTCCATATTTTTTTTCATGCTGTTCAAAGTGATGTTAATTAAGTTTTGATTGAAATCCTGGATTAAGTAAGATTTATCACAACACAGCATTTAGGTTAGACCTTCAATACGACCCCTGACAAAATTAGGAACAGTGACATAAAAAAGGTTCCCTTCCAGCCTGAGGTCGTATAATCTTTGTTATGTTTGAAAAGGTCTCATATAAATTTTCTCAAAGCAGACTCTTCCAAAGGGCAGAGTTCTTTGAAAAATCCGTCTTATGTACTGTTTAGTTTCCTGCTTGGATTATTTGAGCGATTATTATTATTACAAGCCCCTCCGAGTCCCCTCCAGCCCACCTCTGCCACCATCGCGATCACAAATGTCTCCAGGCTATCTGACATCTTATCAAAGTATGAAAAAATATTTTCTTTCCTTTCGTGCGGAGTTCCTGAAGTTCATGGTAAAGGGTGTCCAGCGGAAAATTTTAAAATTTACTTGTTCTTAGCTCCGAAACTGGTCAACACACTCAGCACCAACTGGAAATCGTTCACTTCCAATAAGATTACACAAATATGGACCCAATATATGATCCAATTGGGTAGAGATCAATCAGAAGCATCGCTATCCAATATTTTAACATAATTGTCTACACTAATAATTCACTAGTTCTACAGCACTCTCACAACATTTTTTTTTCTCTATTTTTATATTTATTCCTGTGCAATCTTTATCTCTCTTGAATTAAATAACACCACAACAGCACGAAAAAACCTGTCTACTTTAACACAGACGGCAGTCTAGCAAAGTAGCCAGGACAATGCTGCATATATCAGAGGTGGAGTCTACTCCATCCCGCACAATAAACTACGAGTATATACTTAATTGCAATATAATTGTATCTTATGTTTATCATGTTATATTATTATATATTCACCTCTGTTAAAACAAAAACATGTATGTCAGAGATATGAAGAACACCAGGATATTTCTGGTTCTCAACAATTAATTATTTTGAATTTGGTGCATTAGAGTATTAGATTTACCTGATCACCCCCGATTTTGAATTGTATCGAAGAGGTAACTCTGCCGCTGAATAATAGTGACAGTAGATGTTATCCAACATCGAATCTTAACCTTAGCACCTTCAATTTGTTTTGTTGTCGGCGGCCGCACGATTCTAATTTGCTCAATTTTTGTGCGAAGGTGAAAAGGCTTTTCATTACGCACCCCTTCTTCTAATTTGGGGGAAGTCCTCGCGTGCCGCGGCCGGGGTCGGGGTCGGCCTCCCCCGAAGTAGATCGATACACCCTCCCGATGCCCCGTCGGGCGCAGTATTTTGCTGTCAATAAACCCATAACATTTCGGTAGGTACGTCAAATTCGGCGAAATAATTGTTTACTCAATATTCCGTACATATTTTGTAACGGGCTCCTTACCCCCGTTATTGAATATCTTCATCCCGCTTAAGGGTGGTTGACTTTCTTCCGATAAGATTATCCTTATCACGTAATATAATAATCGAAATCCGGTCTAGTTTTTTGTTTTTCTATTACAGTAAGCTCTCGAATATCCCGGATCGCATTATACGAATTGGCGAAAAATGATAATTTTAATATGAATTAAATATATTAATTAGAAAGATATACATATAAAATCAATTTTATCGAAAAATATTATTGTTGCGCCACCGGGATTTGAACCTGGATCTCTTTCCTAACCGGGGAAGGTGCATTATCCAACTATGCTACAGCGACAATATTTTACAATACTGTAGCATAGTTGGATAATATATGTATATCTTTCTAATTAATATATTTAATTCATATTTACAATATCACAGACCTATGTTCTGAATAATTACAACTTCACAATAAGAATGTGTTCTCCTAAAAATGATAATAATCATTAAGTAGTAATTTTTTATATTTTTATTCTTACTTTATTACATATATATATATATATATATATATTATAATTTTCAATATTAGTATCCCTCAAATAGTAATTAACAACGAAGAATTTTTTTTTTAATGAAATACAACATAAAAGAAAACAAATAATTAAATGAGAATGTGTTCTTTCACTTACTATAGGGTCACTGGGGTTTCATTATTTTCCATAATGTTTAATATGATTTAATTGATTCTATTAAATATTTGTGACGCAACACATTCTCTATCTCTCTCTCTCATTGTTCGATCGGTTCTGTCATGGTTCGCCCCAACAACCTGGTGGAATAGCCATGGCGAGGGTCAGTATTTATATTTACATTATTTATCATCTCTTCAGATTTTACATATTGTAAATAATTTACAGTAATCATCTTTATTATACACTTTGTTCTGTTGTCTACTATAAATTATAAGAATCTTAATTGCAGCTGTTTAATTTTATCAGTGTGTTTTATAAGTTAGTCCATAGCTACTCACTCCATAACTGACGACCGAGTCGACCGTCACAAAGTAGAGTGTGGACCGAGTGGTGCATAACCTTAACATATAAAACACATTTATGAATCATCACACCACATGTAGAATGATGCATCTATTACACGCGCACCTTTAGCGACTATCAGAGATCATCGTGGACCGTCGCCTTACGACAGGTGTGTCTTCTAGCTGCTGCGCCCTGTTGCTCTTGTGTTCAGCTATGACTTCGGTGATTTCTGTTCGGCCATCTACTCCCCATGGTCTAACGATCAAAAACCTTTAAACACATCGTTGTAGCGTCTACGCCATGCCTACGATATGCCTTCTAAACTTTTCCTTTCAAAAACATCTAGTGCACACACTCGTTCTTCTCAGCACTCATATCTCACATGCAAAATACTGGTCTGATTTAAGATACCCTCTTTATTCTCTTCACATACATTGCATTACATCAAATATTCTACATTCTCCCGCCAGCACATAAAACAGTTGGTCGTTTTCTTACTTACATAAAAATTTATAATAATCGCCTATTGAGTAATATCCTATTTTAAAATCTGCTAAACATGTCCACGTCATATAAAATTCTTATAATGTGGCTCTTTAAAAAAAAACACATTACCAGAAAGAGGCATTTTTGTAATCAGCAGAAAGTCCGCAATGCCTAAGTCAACTGATCTATGTTAGATCGACTGCAAGTCAACTGATCTATGTTAGATCGACTGCAAGTCAACTGATCTATGTTAGATCGACATGTCTAGAATCGATTAAACCTGGGTCACAGCTTTCGTTAGGTCAAATGGCGAAGATTTCATTAACATCTAAAACACCAGCAGAGGTTTACTAGATAACATCGCGACTTCATAAATGACACAAGGAGTTGCAGAAAAAAACAACAAAAAGGTTTAAATACTAATTAAATGTATTAATTATAAAGATGCATTATCAACTATATGCTACAGCGCCAGTATTTTTGACGACAAATTTTCGAACCTACGTGTTACACTTTTTCAAATTAATACATCTGTCGTTCCATTACTTGAAAGCCATCTATAATACATTGTTTTTCGAATCGGAAAAAAGAGATCCAGATTTGAATCCCGGTAGCTAATTAATTTTATATGTGTATCTTTATAATTGATACATTTAATTAGTATTTAAAATATGAATAATTACAACTTCACAATAAGAATGTGTTCTCATTAATAATAAAAAGTTTAGCTGGCTTATATTTAATTATTATAATATCAATGGTATTATTTCATTTTCTCAACTGTTTAAACTTTGACTAACTTTTATATTAATGTTACCAACTTTTCGATACAAAAAAGTAATGTAGTATTCAGATAAATAAACTTGAGAGTCAAAGCCTCGAACGTTGACCCTCGGCAGGCCGAGGGAATTGGATATCAACAGGGGTACGTTTCGAACCCGACCTAAAATTAGGGATTTAGAAAATGATTGGGTTAATTAAACATTAATTATAATTTATTATGTAATTATTCTTATTTTGCTTTTTATTTTATTTAATGAAAAATATATTCAGTTCTTGACATAAATTACATTTATTGTATTTAAGGTAAATGTTTATAGTAAATTCCAAAATTTTGTCCAATTCGTCAGGGCGATTCAAGTCCGCGTGGACCAAACTTTCTTTAATTTTCAAATGTTGCTTTCAAAACTTGTAAAATCTGTCGAAAAAAAAAGTGCCGGAAAAGAGCACTGTATATATTAATATAATAAGTAAATGTAATCTGACGGAAAATGAATTGTTGTTATAACCTCACTTATTTAAATATAAAAAAACAATAAAAGTAGAATAACAAAATAATTTAATATAAAACAAATAATAGATATCTCATAGAGACGAAGCTATTTTTTATTACATTTAATGGGATTCGGCTGGCTTGAGAGATCATTTTATATAGATATAACGTTAACCATTAGATTCTCATTGTGACATACATATATGCTGTTTCAGGGAAAAATTAATTATCAAATTTACTCCACATATTAACATATACACAATTTTCAAAAATTTGATAGATATGGAGATTGATGGGTGAGAATGGTGAACGTTATATTTATATAAATTAATCACTTAAGTCAGCCGTAGCCCTCGTGTGCCCTGTAATTACCCATAAAAAATAGCTTCGTCTCTAGTAAGTCTTAGTATGTAGGTACTTACTTGCACACTTTAATTTCCCTGATGTCGATCAGCTGTATCAATTTTTGAGTAACGCAACATTTCAATTTTTTAAAATTTTATAATATATTCATATGCGCAGGAGACGTCTCTGTATTATGTCACAAGCTATCCGTTTCATTTTTTGAGATTCTGCGCGCGAGAAGCGCAAATGAGAGGAATCTCATCTCGTTCTCACCGTAACGTGTTGTACGGCGATCAAATAACCGTTTGAAATCCGCAGACGACGAAGACTCTCAACCAAATGGCCGCGATAAAGATCGCTATAGTTTATTAGATTTTCAGTCACTTGCTTATTTAGTTTTTCATTTCGGTCGAGACTTGGAGCCGTCCGACCTCGCCATTTTATTTGACTGCGTGTTTGTATTTTCCCCTAGGAACGCCATTTCTGTCTCCTTGACTTCGAGCACGCCATTTCTATATTAGATTATTCAACGTTTCAGGTATTTTTGTACGATGGCCGAGTAGCCCGACACAATCCGCGTTATTAGATCGCTTAGATACTCCTTCTATATTCAACTACCTGCTATTTTCTACGTTCATGTTACGTAACCTCGTTAACGTACCTTTGAAACAACGTTCATTTCTTATAAACGAATTGTTTTTATATTTCCTAAACGAATCTTTCAAAGAAATAATATTTCCTTATACACTGAAACTAACTTACAATCACCGCTGAACCACGTTCGTCCAAACCAAAACATCTTCAGTCGTAACTCTATCCATCCAGCTTCTATTGAACGTTCTTCCGTAGGTGTCGCCGTCGTGCTACCTTTTGTCTTCTTTTACAGTCTTACAGGACTTGAAAGTCTAAAAAGTCAAACGTTTGTAACGGTGCCTTTGGGCCCTAGAGGATAGGAGGCCACAGGGGCCGCCACCGATCTAGCTCTAGATCTAGTGTGTGTGTGTATGTGTGTGGTATGGTGTCGGATGGGATGATCATTGATTCAAAGGTATTCTGATTTTTAGTTTACACATTTATTAATAAAACACAATTAATGCCGACATTGGATGCACGAAAAATGTTATTTAGATCTTCTTTCTTCAGGTCAACTCTCATCTGAGAGAGGTCACTTTTATTTATTTTTGTTATTATTACTAACATCAGGAAATGTGGTCGTGGGGTGCCGATGCAGCCGAGGACCGATGCATCTCTAGCTGCAGGAGATAGACCGTACACCGTCTCGTCTCAGCCTTGTCCATACATCGGCCATCGCTCGCATGCCGCCTCCTTGTACGTTGCAGCGGGGTCTCTCCTCAGCCCGCGGGTGGACCAGGACCATCCATCTCTGAGTCCACCGCGGTGATCTTACTCTTAATCTCCGCCATCTCCCGTCGGCATATTCCTCCGGAGCGCGGCTCCACCGACGCGCCTATTTTCGAGCGTACCCACCAAAAGTGACGTTTTGCTCAGCTGCCCGCCAGAGTCGGATTCTCGTCCCTGATTCGTCCATTTAGACGGCCAATCATCATTAGTCGGCAAAGCAGACTACCCAGACCTCGGTGCGCAAATTTAAACATCAAAAATTGTAGAAATTCAGAATAAAAATATATAACACAGTTATATACATAAAATAATTACTGCATATTATGTACATCGGCTGTCAATTGCCGTTTTCGTGAGGACATTGTACATAGACTTATTGTGATAATAATATTCAAGTCGTTTTCTCAATAAAGTAAGAAAAAAATTAATATTTACCTTTTATTTTAATAAAAAGTGTAATTATAGCAGTTTACATAAATTATCATTATTTATAATTATTAACAAAAAGTATAGTGTAATAGACCTAGTCCACAAAACTTTACTGACGAAAATGTTCAAGGGATATGTGTCTAATCTTAACCATGTCAGAGTCAAAAAAAAATCGTAATTGTGCGATTATTTCTATTAATTGAAACATGTTATGCATTGAATAAAAAAATCAAAGGTCATCGAATTTCGAGCAGCCAGACTATTTTTTGTAAGACGATTTAGGACCTGAAGCAAAAATATAGATTGATAAATATTTATTTCGAAGTAGAAAGCTCCATGATCCTAGTTCCTCCAATCATGGATCTTCAGCTTTTGTTTGTTTCTCCATTACTTTCCTCTCACAAAGCGAGCCGGGACCCGTCCTTTTAAAAGCTCACCCCTAACTGCGTAAACAGCCTCCAATGATCCGTGATATTGTTGTGTATTATATACAAAAAAAAATACGCAATAAATAGTTGTACATCGTATTAGTCTTATTGTGTTATCTAAAGAGAATTCCTTTTCGTTTTTATTTTCATTTGAACAAGTTTGATGTAATATACTGTCATGAAATATCCTGATTTATGAATGTGGTTTAATATTATTTATGTCATCTTATCTCCCTAAGCTCGTCCCTGTACATCGTAGCTAAAATAATTCCCGGTAGAAGCCACTTTTTTTGGTCATTATTTGGTTACAGGTTGTGTCGTGTCTCGACATTCCTCTTTGCCGACTTCGTTCAATTGTTTCTTCTATTATATGCCTTACATATGTGTTAGTTCTCAGTATTTTTCTTTTCTGTTTTCGATCATTATGCAGGTTTTGAAAGAAACACCCCTCTTTGTTCTGAGCCTTGTTTCGCCGAGAGCCAAAACTTATAAATCCTGGACTGGAGATAATCGGATAATGGAGGAATATTATTGAGGAAACCGAGACCGGCCAGGGGTTGTAGTTAACTTGCGTGACAAGGTGTTTCAGTTATTTTTTTACATGAATATAGATAATATAGAGTAAAAAATACGTTTATTAAAAAACATATATTTTCAATCATCATTTACAAACAATTGTCGCCAACTAAAAGTATTTATAATGGCTTATTAAGATTAAGAATATGATTTAAATCCTACGGTTTCTGAAACAACAAATATTTTTATTAATAATATAATTTTATTGCAACACCAATCGTCCAAAATAAAAATAAAACATTATTAATAATACAAATTAAATAACTCAAACATTATATTCGTTATATACGAGAGAAATAAGTATAAATATTAAAAAATTATAATTTTGAATTATGTCACACATAAATTCTATCAATGTTCTATTAGGATAATCTTTGAACAATTATTTCTATAAAATATTAATTAGAAAGATATACATATAAAATCAATTTTATCTCTTTTTATTTGGATCTCTTTCCTAACCGGGAAAGGTGCATTATTCAACTATGCTACAGCGACAATATTTTTAGCGACAAACAGACCGTCTGTTCTGAATAATTACAACTTCACAATAAGAATGTGTTCACCTAATAATTATTTCTATATATTTCTCTTGGTTGGGTCCGAAAATGCAAAAAACAATTATTGGCGAGTAATTTTCCGTTAATCATTTTTAAAATGCAAGATATTTTATCATTTTCGATTTTAAAGACCCCACCCGTGTTGTTGTCGGGTCTTGTCAAGAGATGTTATCGATTTGTGTGTTGGATTAAAAACCCACAAATAATTTGACATTGGAGCCTCGCCAGAAAACAAACGCAACCTTCAAATTATTTTCTAAAGCGATGTATTGGATAATAAACTTCGGGCAGTAATGGCACAGAACACGACTGACGTTTAAAATAATGAATAATAAACCCTCTTCACCTTCGTGAACAACGAAAATAGTTTCCAGCTCATCGGCGACGAAGGCCCTTTTAAAATGAAATAAAGAAACGCATGTGTGGCGAAGGGAAGTAATCTAAATGCCATTAGGGGAGGAAAATGTTTACACCCCTTTCCAGCTGTTAGTCTCGGTGTCGTGGGTTATTTTTAGTAGTAGATAATAATGGTTTCATTTAACCTTGTTCATATTCAGCGAAATATCTCAATAAATTATGATTGCGATTTCTAAAGTATTTTTTAATGTTTAAATACTAATTTAATGTATTCATTATAAATATATACACACAAAATCAATTTTGTCGAAAAATATTGTTTTTGCGCTACCGGGATTCGAACCTGAATCTCTATTTCCATCTGGATCTCTGGTTCGAATCCCGGTAGCGCAAAAACAATATTTTTCGACAAAATTGATTTTATATGTATATATTTATAATTAATACATTCAATTAGTATTTAAAACATCACAGACCTGTGTTCTGAATAATTACAACTTCACAATAAGAATGTGTTTTCCTTAATAATTTTAATGTTTACACTAAATTTAATGATTTATATAAAAGTACGTAATCTACCGTACAACAATTGCTGTTATGTTTAGGTCTTTTCGTAAGACACAAACTGTGTCAGGTTTTTACAGCCGGGGATTCGATCCCGCGCCCCCAGAGGAAGTCAGACGTCTTATCTCACTCAGCCTCGGCCGGTAATGTGAATCCTGTCGATTTTGCCGTATATTTATGTCTTGATTACGTGAACACCATACGCGACACAGCGTACAAAGCGTTTTGGGGCGATATACAGCAAGGCCAAAAGTCACAATTTAAAAATTTGATAGCTTTTTGTATCTTTGTTATTTTATTTATTTAACCTTTACATAATATTCTACAATGTAATGCAGATTTATTTTTATTTATACACGAAATATAACATCTTGTAAATGACCCTAATTTTTGTCTTCACAAATGTATGATTCATGCGTTGTTAAAAAAATCCCGTGTTACGTAGGATATGTTGTAAAAGATAAATAGCGATAACTAATCTATACTTCAATCTGGAAAGCGGCTAACTCCATCCATGGTCAAAAAACGTCATTATTTTTCACTTTTATTGTTCTAGTGTACACTAAAAGCCAATAATTCCGATCAATTTTAAAACACGCGAAATCACGTGTTTTAAAATAATAAATAAGTACTACGTGCTGAAAAACTTTAGATTGATTGCTATTGATTTACCTGACACAGGTGTTGATGGGTCCAGAAATAGAGGACATTATCGAAAATCATAATGGTTGCCCTACAATTGTCATGGAAAATCAGCTAACTCCCAATTCAGAAAAACTCAAAATAATCCCTTAAGTACGAGATAAATCAAAATATCAATAAAAAAATTCTGCATTAATAATCTACCAAAGCGTGTTTTGGAATCTTCGTAATCCGTTTAATTACAAAATTAAACAGTTTTTTGTTGCTCTTGAACATTTTAGAACAATGGAGTTAGCTGCTTTACAAATTAAGGTATCGTAATGTTTGCTTTTTCGACTAATTTGCGACTAACGACATTACATGTACAGTTTCACTGACTCACGAAGATTTAGCGACGTATTTATGTATCTATATATATTTAAATATATGTCCGTCTCACTATTATATATACCTACAGTCATACATTGTTTGATCGATCTAAACCAAATTTTACATCAATTTTTTCAACATCCCTTTATTTTTACCTTTGTCTGTACCACCCTCGCCCGACGATAGATGTGTTTTATATTTTGCTCGGTTACACTCTAGGATCCTGAGTCACCGCACGCCCTCAGACACTTTACCCTCAACCATTGTTATTCTTTAGAAATGAAAGTATTTCCACTGCCTTACAGTAAAATGTATAAATTCAAAAATTGTTTTTTCCAAATTCAAACATTCTGGGGGGAATTATTCAAAGAATTTTTGCCTTCACTGGTGAATTTCTATTTACTTTTCCGCCCTTCTCCAGGGAATGCCAAATTCGTTCACATTCAATACAATCCGTATTGTTTTTGCAAGACGATATGGAATTATTTCGAAGCAAAAACCTTATATTTATTTATTTATTAATACATTTCTGTTTCTAAAATTGTGTTGAATTGGTGCATAGTTCTTATTAACATTCTAGAATTTTTAAATATATATATACATTAAATACTATTTTTTAGATTAAAAATTATTCATTTAACTTTTCCCTCCGATGATGTGAACTCGTTACCATGGTGAATACATATTTTATTCAGACACCCATAAACATCAAACTTGCGTTATGATATTTCATAAATTCACATGCTCTAGAAATATAATATGCCAAAGCAGTGGACATAGAACTCTAGATGATATTGTTGATGTCTGTAGCGTTAACTATGTGCTTAGGCATGGTTTAAAATTGTATTTATATTTAACTTCGCTTAAAACACTGTATTATTTTTATCCGGCATTTTATATAGGTAAAACCGCATGGAGTTTTAATATTGAATAAAATTACATAACGATAACTTCTCAGAATATTCCAACCACCTTTTAGAGACAGGCCACAATTTCGTAAAAGAAAACGGCATTGAGATTTCACACATTGACAATAAAGGCCTTAGATTGGATAATTATAATTAATTAATTAATAACCGATTATCTAAACCTTACGAACGACCCGCTATTTAATATATTCCCTATCTCACTTTTACAAATACTCCACTCGCAATGGATGTCGCTTAAATTTTATGGAATGGTCCAGTTGTACGCCAGTCCTGACGAAGATACGCTATTATTATCGAAACCGGTTGACGTATAAACATCACAGTGGTTTAAACATATTTAAATATAAATTTAATTTTAATTCTAAAATGACATCAGTGGTTACGGTACATACCTAAAAATTGTAAATAAAAAAATAATACATACCTAGTACTTACGCACACAAAGTGCGATGCTAGGCAACAGTTATCTAACAAACGAAATTTTAAAACGTCAAAAATAAATTAAATTTCATTCTTTCACACGCTATGTTTACACATGATTATATATAGATACATGCTACATTAATATGCCTTTTGACTAAATGCCTGTCTCCCGGGACGAGGCTCAAACTCCCAACCGTTAAGCGTGTCGTTAATCGTTTTTGATATTTCGCAAAAACTTTATGTTGATATCTTAATGTGGACTTGTAAATTATTTCATTATTTTCATTTATTAACTGCAGAAATTATATCACTCTTATTAATAAACCAGATGACTGATTACTTGGAGAGTCAAAAGTGAGAACAAAAGTGAACTAACTCACAATTAAATAACAATGAATTTGAAATAGTTTCATTGCACTTTAATTTTAATACAAATGTTTACTTGATTGCAGTGTATTAATTATTTGCAGTGTATAATGTTTAGTTTTAGCATTTATTTAATTGTTATTGTATCATATGTTAAACCCTGTTAAGTAATCAATATTTGCATTATCGGGGTTAGTCCTATTTTGCTTGCAATGCGTCCATTTTAACTTAAAATATAACAATGTATAAAATAGAACACAAATATCGATCCCACCCTTCTACGGCTTAGTAAATACACTTTTATGGCTCGTGAACTTGAAACAAGCACGGCTATTTTTATTTTTAATATTTGAAGCAATAATTTTATAAATATGAATTAAATATATTAATTAGAAAGATGTACATATAAAATCAATTCTATCGAAAAATATTGTTGTCGCGCCACCGGGATTCGAACATGGATCTCTTTCCTATCCGGGGAAGGTGCATTATCAAACTATGCTACAGCGACAGTTCCGGTGGCGCAACAACAATATTTTTCGATTTTCTAATTAATATATTTAATTCATATGTCAACCTGTGTTCTGAATAATTACAACTTCACAATAAGAATGTGTTCTCCTAATAAATAAAAAACTGTTGTAGAACTAGTAAATTATTAGTGTAGACGCTGTATAACGATTATGTTAGAATATTGGATAGCGATGCTTCTGATTGATCTCTACCCAAATGTCCATATTTGTGTAAACTCATTGGAAGTGAACGATTTCCAGTTGGTGTTGTGTGTGTTGTACAGTTTCGAATCTAAGAACATGTAAAATCTTTGATAAAATGTCGTTGTTGCTCTCGAAACTGGCGGGTAGATGTTCGTCGTTTGTCTTGTGTTGTGTCCATGATTTATTGCTCGGGGTGAGTTGTTGTTAGCATGGAAATATTAGACGAATTTCAACATATAGATTTGTTAATGGCATTGCATTTTTTAAATATAAGATCTGATGGATATCTAAAGGGACGTCTTTTGTGCTCTTCTGGCCGACTCTAATATACAATAAATAAAAAGAGATGTTATGATAAGTTTGTTTCACTTGTGTCTAAGACGTCTAACGCGTTTTTTTAAAACACTGTTAATCTTTGCGTTAGCCACGAGTGATTTTTATCATGATTTATTTGTTTTGTAAGCAACTTTTATAAATGCACGTACAGTTTGTACCTCTACTTACAGTAATTGACACCACATCCGCCGATTGAAATGAAAACAATGGAAAACTCACCTTCATTGTGTGTTTTTTTTTTTTATTATTCTACCGAATCCGTTTACATGAAGAGTTTAAATATTTTTAAATTCACTTGTTTAATTTTGTTCCTATTGTGATTTTCCACTTGGAGAGATGAGAGAGATGAAGGAGTCAGCGCCGGCGCTAAACATTTTGCCGCCACAGGGAAGATTGTTTTTTTCCGCTTTGGTGGCGGTATTTTGCTAGGTCAACATTTTGAAACTTGCCCAAGGGCGGCTTTTTACCAAAATGACGTTCTGGACACTAGTGTTGAATACAAATAATTGCTTCATTAGGAAATAACTATAATGTTATTTATTAGATTTGCTTTCTTGGATCGTTTATACTTCGATTATTTTTATTACACACTATTGTTTTGCAACTTTTATATATTTTTCAGCCTCCGCCTGTGCGTAACGCCGGCGCTGAGAAGGAGTGTCCGAACCGCTGACTCCAAAAATCTTTATATTTATGGTGGACGAAGCATGGTGATAGCGCGCATAATAAAACAGCTCTCCCCTCGAGGGAGTTCAGCACAGAGACGGTCTAGATACTAGCAAGCCACAACCGACAGGAAGCCACCCTGATTCAGCCTAGGGGAGGATGGCAGACGGGTTACCCTCGACTAATATCCCACAATAACAGGAATTTTCCCTCTCAGTACCTCCCAACGTGACACCCGTGTCCTAATGAACATTCGGAAAAGTTCGAGGTCACGTCCGATACGTATTTAGGTCATCGTTCCGCGGGCAACGGTGACCCAATCCTTCCAAACCCTCGGGCATTTCTTCTCTCGTATCACTCATTATTTCACACCTGACCATTGGCTGACCGGGCTACAGACGCACCACGAGCTCACAGCGAGTCTCAAGAGTTCACCACGTCCGGAGTGCGTCCATCTCTCTAATCGAGCCACGCCCCACCTAACTTGCCATACTAATCGCCAGTCTCCTTATTCATGAACACGACTCCTGGAATTGAGCGTCTGAAGACAGCCCACGAAGAAAAATACGACGAAGAACCAAGTTCCTTGGTTGTGTTGCGATTATTTTCATATCTGGGGCAAACCGCCCCAGCCACTATTTCCGTAGCCTATTCATAAATATTTATATTAACAGTTGCAAACGTGTCACGGCTTGTTTAAAAATTTATTTAACTTTGTTTACGAATTTCCGAGAATTTTGTAAATTCGTCGAATCCAGATTGAATGCTCTTACTCATCGGCCACGAAGCTTTTTGATAATGAAAAATATCGCAACGGGTAAACATCCTGATGGATTGTTTGAAATTCCCCAGCGTCTCATTTCAAGCGAAAGTTTACAGATATATTTTAATTGAAAAAAGATTAGTTTTTCGCGCTCTGTTAGATCGCTTTACAAACGTTCATCGAAACGTTAAATATTTTACAAACGGGTTTGCAGCTCTGTAATGAATAATATTTATTTTATTAAACACGTTTTCTCAATACGAATTAGTAATAATAATATTACAGACAAAATTTTATGAAGCCATGTTCTTCATATAGTTTACAAGAAGTTTATTTATTTAATTCTTAACGTAGTGCATACGTAAGTACTACTTTATATGCTCTCATATACAAGATTAAAGTCTTTTCATTTACTAAAACTTATCTTAGGAGAACACATTCTTATTGTGATGTTGTAATTATTCAGAACATTAGAATTAGAAAGATATACATATAAAATCAATTTTATCGAAAAATATTGTTGGATCTCTTTCCTAACCGGGGAAGGTGCATTGTCCAACTATGCTACAGCGACAATTTTCGAACCTATATGTTACCTTTTTGATATTAATACATTTAATCGTTCCATAATTTGAAAGAGCCATCTACCTTATTTTTACAGAATCTCAAATACCTTTGAGTAAACAAACGCCAGAATTATCAATTCATTTTTATTAAATTTTGGACACATTGATACAACTTTATTATTAGATATATTGTCGCTGTAGCATAGTTGGATAATGCACCTTCCCCGGTTAGGAAAGAGATCCAGGTTCGAATCCCGGTAGCGCAACAACAATATTTTTCGATAAAATTGATTTTATATGTATATCTTTCTAATTAATATATTTAATTCATATTTAAAACTTATCTTTTACATATCTGGTCAGTTTCACTTTAAATCTATTCAGTTTCTCCACCTTTCTTATGTTTTCTGGCATTTGATGATGATGGATGATGGTTTAACGTACGAGTGAAGAGAGGATGGTAAAAAGAGTCTTGAAGGTAACAGGAACAGAGGGCATCCGCGCATCTGGCATAATCAGATGGACCAGACATTGGAACAATCCCATTAGAAGCTGCAGCAGTAATTGACGACCGTATATTTATTTGTTTATTTATTCTTAAATATGCTCTAATATCAACAATATCAAAATGTTCCTTTTTACTATAACTTATCATGCATATATTTTCTTAGTTTCATTATTAATCTATGTAGTTTTTCCTTTTATCTTATGTCATTTGGCATTTCATTGAAAATCAACTATCGCACTATACATCATCGATTTCAGAGATTTGGCCTTCTTCCCGAATGGCAGTCTCAGTCTATCCCCTCCTCTTGTACGATGCTCGTGCTCATGTTAATTTTCATCAAATTTTCGTATAAATTCCGCCAATATTTTCATATTGACGATTTTATAAATAAATACCATTAATACCAATATTTGAACATGTCCAAGAGCACACAATTACTGGACTATTTACCTACAAAGACACTGTTTGTAAATAAATATTAGATAACTTATGAGTTATCTAATATTTGTTTACAGGGCTTACGACCTGTCTTCGGCTGGCTTTAGTGATCACTTTAAATATATATATAAATAACGTTCACCGATTCTCACCCCTCAATGTCCATATTTATCAAATTTTTTAATGTTGTATATATGTTAGTATGTGGACTCGCTTCGAGTACCACTACACCATCGCCATCTATGGACCAAATATGATAATTTATGATTATTGTCATTACTATGAGAATCAGATTTTTTGAAATTATTTTAAAGCAATATTCTTTATCTGCTAATTACCCCATACTTCCATATACTTTCCATTAAATATAATAAAAAACAGCTTTGTCTCTATGAGATATCTGATATTTGTTTAAGTACCATTATATTGAAATATTTTTTCAGCTTATAGGTCGACATATTCAGATCTTTCAGGATTGTACCGATCCGAGTGTATCTATTTTTTCTAAGTATTATGATCAAATAAATGTGCGTACAGCTTATGCACAATATTTTATGGATGGATACTTGACTAAATTATGACTTGCAGTATGTACAAATTCTGTACCGTTATGGAAAATTTTATTGTATTAGATTTTTATGTAATCAGTTTTTATATATGAGATTTGAAATGATATAATAAGTAAAAACTTCAGAGGTCGCGGCGTATCTTGTAGGTACGTATAACGTTTTTTTTAAATTCGTTTAATTAAAATTGGGCATTTTTTTTGTTTATCTTTCAAGGGGGGTATTTTTCTTTGTGGGTAGGTAATATACAGGGTGTAATAAACCTAGTTTACAATATTTTACGGGCGGATACCTGTCTAAATTGCGTGTCGAAAATGTTCATGGAGTATGTACAAATTTGGACAATTACGGAAAATATTTTTGTACGCGATTAATAAAATTATAATGTACTTCACACTTCTAAATTATCTAAAAAAAAAATAGTTTTATTTTACCTAATTTGGAATCAAAATATTTCAAATTATCGAAATAATCGCATAATTACGATTGTTTTTAAATGTTTATATCTCTGACGCGGTTGAGATTAGGCACACGCAGCATTTTCGATTCTAAAACCTTGTGCACAGCCCATAAAATAGGTGCCCTTAAAAATTAAATTTTCCGGACGCTATGTGCTTCATTAGGCTTTCTATAGCAGGTAGCATTTCTATCGAAATCTACCTAACGTCAAGATGGCGACTGTTCGGGATGAGAAAACGTGAAATTTGTTACATTAAATATAATTATCTAATTAATCAGTAAAGTTTGTTTGTTTTGAATAATTTTTTAAAGCCTTCTAAATTTATCAGAAGCCATTATATTATGTTATACAAGAGGTCGTTCCATAAATTTCTACCACTTGGAGAAAGTTTCCAACATCCGGGTGAAATATGCCGCGCACGAAAATTGTACGGGTTTGAGTTTCAAATTGTTTACGCGCCAATATTTTTTGGAATATTGTCTTGAAACTTTTTCAGAGTTGTGTGCCGGCGTACTAGGAAAACTTTTAACTGTCTAGGCATTTCGTTTTGTGTTTATAAAATAATAATTTTTAATAATGCAGAAGCCCGACAATTTACACAAAATTTCGATATTGTTACTCATAACTAACAAATTAAAATTAGGTTATATTGCTACTGTATTGTAAGTATGTTAGAAGCACTTTGTCAATATTCAATTTAGAAGGGTTGAATGAATTGATCATCCATGGCCGAGGATCGTAATCTCCATCGTGATCTCCTGCATACTATACTTCTCCACTTTACACGGCATCCTGTTGATCTGACGACCGTCACTGACAGATTTGACAAAATATAAAAATACAGCGATATATCGAAAACAATCGGAAGTCAAGCATGTGAGGTTTTGCGGCGCTCAATATTTCTGTACGGTTTAGAATCGTGGACTCGAGAAGGCTGATGCTCGAGAAGGCGAGGTCGAGAAGGCTGATGCCTACAGGAAGTCTCCATCAAGGAGAGACTCTCAACTGTCTTCCCACGACGAATTCCTCAATTTTTTGGACATCTTGGAGAAGTTTGTGAAGAGGTAGAGAAAGATCTCTCTCTAGTTGGACTTCCTAGTGAAAAAAGCAACAAAAACTCCCAATATCCAGATTTTAAATCACATGTCAACAAAATACATTCGAACCCGTTTTTAAAGCACGAGCCGCTACTGCTCGGAAGAATACAAACATTTTTGTTACAATTTCAGAACATAGTTCTGTATATACAGAAAAATCTACCCATTGAAAAACTATGGTCTTAAATTACAACTTTATAACAAAACGCATTTTCATTAAAAATATATTAATTGTATCATAATTCAATAAAATTGATTGATTTAATTGTGGCGTCACTTAGCGTGCATTATCATTGCAATATAAAGTTGATTGCTTGTAAAAAAAAATTAGATGTATCACGTATAGAATATACTTATATTCCAAATTTGTCGAAATCGGTTAATGTGGTGAAATGGTAATAGAAAAAGTTCAAAATATATTTTCGATTAAAACATTTTTTGTGTATATCTTATACTAATTGATTAATTTAATTTGTATTAAATTTAGTGTAATTTGTATTAAATATTTTAATGTATAATTACTGTTTTGCTGAACGTCCATTCCAAGAATACCAAAAGACAAGCCACGCGGTGTTGTCTCGAGCCTCTCTCGTTAACGCCTCAATAAAGGGGAAAGTTGTTCCCAGCCCGACTCCCTGGTTACACAATATTTTGGCTCAAAAAGGTCGATTAACTTCATGTGCCTCCGCTAGCCGGCGCTCATTTCCAAATTGCCTATTCAAAGAGACGGCAGTCGCCATGGGGATACCCTTTTCGCTCCTGTCTCCTCTCAGGAGTGTTTTCGGACGGTTCCTATGATTTGGAAAATATTTATCCGAATGAATCTCGGTCCAGTTTACAATATTTATGAATCCCTGGAATAATACGTGTAATCATGAAAGTTTCGGTTTTTTGTTGTCTATTACGTTAAATATTAACCTTTACCATACCATGATATAAAATACTCGTACGCAGCCATGCTGTCGACTCGTGTTACCGTAAGCAATTAGAGTTCTATTAGCCTTTAAAATGTGAAAAAATAGCTAATGCCATAAGTTTACTTTAAGTATTGAGCATTAAATATAAAAAAAATATGTAATATTATAATTCGGAGCATTTATCAAGTTCTGTATAAGAGATTGCATTGTATAGTAAAACCTTCCTTTTTATCAATCTTCGTTTAATTAGTGAGAAAGAGACATTATATTTGTATGTTTGTTATTGTTTTCGCTGTGAAATTAATATGTGATTTCTTTCTTTCTCGCCACAAATGGTATTTTTGTCAACGTATTAATTTTACAACGGAAAGAATTAAAAAAATATATTTTTGAAGGATTCGCCTTACATAATTGATTTTTCACTATGATTTTACACTAATATGAAGTGTATGTTGCGTATATTTACCGAAATATTACAGATTTAATTAGAGCGGTGGACCTGTGCTACTGCATGGTTTGGGAAGGGTTAAACAATACACTAGGGGACAAGTGGCACGAACTGGCTACTTTTTTTCAATTGACGATAATTCCTTTGTACATTAATATTTTAATATAATAACAGTAAAATAATTTGTATGTTAGGACTTATTATTATATGCCTTGAACGAACTAATATCCTGTGCAAAGAGTTTTTATCCAGAGAGTTGAACTATCCTATTGTACTGAGAAAAAATTTGAAGCCATCCAAACCCCACATCTGATGAAAAATAAGTGCTATTGTTTGACTCGCATTGTCATCTAGAACTGGTATATATGATAATACCACTAACAAGTGTGGAGGCTAAGCAGCAAGTTTCTTAGGCACCAAAATTAGATAACTAACAATACAAAGCAAGTTCTATTACATATGTACACCTAGAGCTACTTAAATTGAAATATTTGACATCAGTGACATCTATTGCACAATTCGGAAATATAAATAATGATGAATATCAATATTCATTATTATTTTTGCTAATCTGTACTACCATCTAACGGATTTCTTGAGAAAATACACCGACAGATACAATGAATACGAAAGGCAATAATTATAATAGATGGTAAAAATACATTACTAAACCAACGAACTAATATATCCTGGCCATATTTTTCACAATGACGTATTGAACGTCACAAGAGACAGCTATTGTTCAAGCAGTTATGAAGTGAAGATTATCCTATTTAAATTTTACCAGAATGTAATTCATCGTACTCTGGTCAAACTGCAGGCTTGTGACGTACATCCGGCTACAGTCCAATATACTCTTTGAGTTGGCGCATTATTGTAACCCATTAGACATTACTCTCTCGAGACGTTGTGTCGCCGGTGTTATGTTGCAGCTAGAACGCAGCAGCATCAAAACGTCATACCAGCTGCATTGTTTTGGTGGTGTTCTAGATAGACCAAATAAAGGTGCGAATAATTATTGCGAGGTCCAGAATCAAAAGCAGACATGTCCAGTTTACCTGTTTTCGAGTAAAATGCAAAAAAAATATTGTACCACAACTGTCACATTTGGAATCATATTAAACATGACCAGCAATCACAGGTCACATAACCGAATACTGTCGTCTTATTGGCTGAAAACATATTTGTCTGAGTTTGAAATAACTATCCATTGGACATGTCCGCGATTGAAGTAATAAGGAAATTTTAAATGCGTTTTTATACGAATTTCGGTGATATTTGTCTAATTCTGATAGGCTAGTCTTGTAGACATCAATTGTCTTTATATTTGTACATGCCAAATTCAAAAATCACAAAAATTGGATAAGTCTAATTTTAAATATGAATTAAATATACTAATTAGAAAGATATGTATATAAAATCAATTTTATCGAAAAACATTGTTGTTGCGCCACCGGGATTCGAACCTGGATCTCTGGAACAGGGGAAGGTGCATTATCCAACTATGCTACAGCGACGATATTTTTAGCGACAAATTTTCGAACCTATGTGTTACAATTACATTTAATCGTTCCATTATTTGAAAGAGCCATCTACCTTATTTTTATGGAATCTCAAATACTTTTGAGTAATCCGACTGCAGGCGCCAGAATTATCAATTCATTTTTATTAAATTTTGGATACATTGATATAACTTTATTATTTAGGAGAACACATTCTTATTTTATATCGCACAATTATAGAGTCGTATTTTAATATGATCGTGTAACTTCATTGAATTATACATACGCTGTTAACCAACCGTAGAAACCAACCCGTTTACGCCGATCGCTATTGTTAAGCCCTGCAAGCAGTGGCGTAACTATGCCGATACTTTTTCCAGAGCATTAAATTCACCGCAGCAAGAAAAAAATTGTGTTGCCAATCGAATGTTTTTCTTCTATTACAAACACGTTCACCTTCGTTCGTTCTCCATTATTTACAACGTCCGAAAGTTCATTCTGCTATATATTGATGCAAAACAAAATGTATGCCACGTCACATATCTAAACGTGTTAATTATTGTCCGAGCGATGATAATGGCTATTGTTGTTGGTGTTTGCGCATACGCGAACGGCGCGCCTCGTTTCAAAATCTTTGATCAGTATCGACATTTTTAAATTTGTATTTTTTTTTATCACGAACATAACTTTTTTATGTAAAAATGTCATCCTCATTAGGATTTATACATATATGATTTATTTTGTAATATATGATATATAAATAATATATGAATTGTAACAAACTTTCGATTTAAATTTTACACATGTTTTTTTTTTTCTGCAAGTTGCGGTATGTGGCAGACGAGATTTAGTAAACTAAATATTATTATTAACAATATACCTTTCCTTGCAGTCATGACAGAGAACGCGTTCAAAGCTAGGGACATCGGGCTGCGCGCGCAGAAGAAGATCCTCTCCCGCATGACCAACAAGAGCGTGGTGAAAGTCTTCATAGACGACAACTCCGCTTCCCTCCTGGACAACCTGTACAAGCTGGCCAGAATACACGTGAGTCTAATCGTCATTCCCAACTGGATCTCCTCCAAGTGTCCTCCAGGATACAGCTCCACACTCTTCTGTCCTGACACACAGTTCTCGCCGATTATTGAGGCTTCTAACAGGACCATCTTTCAGTATCTGGTTTACCTGGTCGTGCCAAGTCTTCCGCGAACGTCCGTACACAAGAACTTAAATTCGGAAAAAAACACTAATTAATAACATAACATTCCCTAACACTTCACCTTTGCTGTCCATATTCCCGGTAACGACCGAAATCTTCCACCTCTTCTCAAGCACCGCCCGTATATATTACAATACTGGATTTAGTTTAGTTATCATTATGACGATGAGAGGGACAGCACCTCTGAAAATGACATACTATTTTTCTTAGACGATTTACGGCCTGAAACAAACATATATATTTATAATTAATCAATTTTGCAAATGTTTATATTAAAGTATTTAAACATAAAGCTTCACATGACAAAGATACACTTCTTGAACATTTTCGACGCGTAATTTAGTCAAATATGTTACACCCTATATATTATGTACCTACAAGAAAAATACCTTTAGAAAGTAATGAAATTAAAAAAAAAAACGGTATACAAGATACGCCGCGACCTCTATCTGCGTTTTTTAAAGTTTTTACTTTAAAAAACCAATTACATAATTTGTAAAAAAAAATATACGAAAAAACGTTATTTATTTCTTTGACTTGTAATTCTTTAAAGTCTGCGTAAGGCCGACCCACCCAACGTTACTCGTACGAGGACATTGGGGCTATCCACTTTACCAAAGTACTCAATAGTACTTAATTTTAATACATTTTCTAATATGAATCCGATTCGACAAGAAGTCTGCGATGTTTTATTTCAAATCAATAAAAAAAGTTATTTTTATGAACGTGAATTATTTAAAAAAAAAATATTTTAATATTTTAAAACTAGTTTCGACGTAATGTGTATATGTTTAGATTGCCAGTAGAAAAAATAATGAAAGATTTCGATAAATAAATTGATTTGTGTATTTGCTAAATCATGTGTTCGTTTCAATATATATTAATGATTCAGTACCTAATAAAGTATATTATTTATTTTTATTGATGAACTGAAAATAACGGAAATATATCATCGCGTGCGGCAAGTAAAAAAAAACATGGTGGTAAAACGTTCGCCAGGTCACTGAGCGGTCGAAAGTTTGCGCCTCGTCCCGGAAAACCATCACGTTAGGACGGGCGCACACTTACTGATCCATAAATTGGTCCCACCGTCTTCTGGAATCGTTTTGAGAGTTGTTTAATATCGCTTCGATTCCACTCAACAAAGCAACGCGTGTAATAATTTTCCAGAATCTTTAAATCGTTTTACAATATATTACATAGTTAGATAGATTAGTTACTATATTAGATTATTAGTGAATATGTCCAAGAACACACAATTACTAAGTTTTCACACGCAAAGACACTGTTATTAAACAAATAATAGACATCTCATAGAGACGAATTACCTGTAATTACCCATACTTTCATATCTTTCCATTAAATATAATAAAAAATTAGCTGTGTCTCTATGAGATATCTATTATTTGTTTATTAGTTAATATGATACCTTGTGGTTTTCCTTCATCGTCAATTTTTTTTTCTTTCTTTATTATAAGGCACTATTATTACATTTGGTCAGTATTACATTTTTATTACATCCTTACGTTTTGTCATTAACTGATGATATAGGTTGGCTCCGGTGTCATCGTACCAAAGTCATACCTGTACAATATTTATCTGTAGGGTATCGATCGATAAAATCCATTAAATAAAATATCGATAGTCAAATGTTGGGTCAATTAGCGGGGGCGTGGCCTGAGTTGTAACTGACGAGAGGGGGGAGGTACCGCCGTCGAACATTTGATATTTTACGGATAAGTTATTGTGCGCCTATCCCGACGAAGATGCTGTGGTATCGGTACCGATCGATGTTAAATTAATGCAAAGCAGTTTTTTAAAATTGACAATTGTGCCCAACCACAAAGTTGACGCTGTAAACATCAAAAATATATATTATTACCAATTTAAATTTGATTTGAAATAACATTTAATCACACTAAAGTGTCGAAGCACGTCACGTGCCGTAGCTAAACACTTTGACGACAGATTGGTTGCTACCTATTAATCGCCAGCGACAGGTTTCCCACCCTCGTCAAGTTTGGGACTAACACGTGTCCGGAGTCTGGAGTGCGACGCGGAGCCTGCTCCGCGACAGGTAAGATGGCGGATCTTCCACGTTGATGACCTTTGTGGTGAGCTTCGAATTACGGAACGTCTCCCAGAGGATTTGTTCCGATTATTCTGATTGGCGTTTCAAATACGATGATTTATATACGATAGAATTAATCGGCAAACGCCCACGGATGTAATTTTTGTGAGATTTTCGACTCGAGATAAAATGTCACCGTTCACATGCGGTGGGTGGTGGAATCGGAATGACGAGAGATGAGCGGACCAGGATGGCTTCCGGGATGAAGAGGACAGCTCGACTCGCTCGACGATGACGCTCCCTGGCTTATCCTAAAGTTCACCCCAAACTTTGAAACGCAACGACAGGTGTCTCTGGTGAATACACCGTCCAATGTTCAACAATTGCACACACAAATACGCTGTTGCGTACGTCCAAAATAACATCACAATGACAATTATTTCACTCTAAATCTCGGCGCACTATGCTCCCATGAGATTCTTTGTGTGTGATGCTGTGTACACATCAGGGATTCTATATTCTCGACTTTTTTCAATTCCCGGGACTCGAGAGTCAACATTTTCAAGTTCCGGAAACTCCCGAGAATCGAGACCAAGAACTTTGTTAAAAAAATATTATTAGGAATTTTTTTTTTTTGTGAAACATACATTTATAAATTAATTACAATGATAAATACATCTATAAAAATTACAAAAAACTTTTTTTTTTAAAATATGCAATTGATAAAAAAACACATCGGAAGACAATCACGTATATATTCGGTCAAAATCAATGACAAACTGGAGTGCCCTAATAACCTGATAATTATTAACTTCACATTTTACATGGAAACATAATCCCCTGTTTGAACAAACCGATAAAACTATTCCCTTCAGAATCTTATTACTGACCATACACAAAAATTGACATGCGTGCAATTAAAACATATTTTCGATAATTAGATTTTTGTCTATTCACCTCTCTAATTGTCTCAATTAATTTATATAACTTAACATGTTTAAAATTAATAATATCAAAAAAATCACAAGTTTTTTTATGTCATACCATTTTTATATGTTTTTCTGTGAGAATAGGCGCCATTTTTGTTTTTAAAAATTTTGATAATAGATAAACTTCTTCTTCGCATCTTTTTCTTCTTTTGCCATATCCTCGCTTAACCATTGCATCTTAAGACGAGTTAAATCCTAGTATGTATTACATAATTTATAATTAATTTTTTCATGCTAATGAAGATCGATGAAGAAATTATATATTCTAAACAACGTTTAGAATTCTTATTGTATCAGTCATGTAAAAATAATTTATGTAAATAAAATAACAGTACATGATAAAAATCCTCAATCTTCCGAGTCCTACGACTTGATTGAAATGAATTATTACACACAGAACAGAAGAAGGGCTTACAGCTAAATTTGAGGGTTTATAAATTTATGGGTTCGTAGCAAAATAAAATCTACAGAGAAAATGTTTTCTGGAACGTAGAATTATACGCACGTGTAAAACAAAACGTCGAGTTCAAGGCTGGCACGATAATTATTTTCTTTTGTGTTAGGAAAATGTAACCTCAGGCCGAAAAGGTGTACGATTACATTTTATATCTTTGATGTCATAATTTAACCAGATTTGTCTCAATTACGACGGCAATAAATTTGATATTGATCGTTTCTGTGTATTTAATACTAAAAGAAATTCGTTCGGCCGGGCTGCTGCGCTATGGGCGACTATTGTCTTTGAATTTGATAAAAAAAAGTAAAGAAAGAAATGTATATTGTGTCTTGTTTCCGTTGTGCAAGGTCCCGTGAAAATTTAGTAATAAAGAAAACAAACGCCATTAGCGTGTTGACACGCCTAACTCTGTATATTACTCCAAGCTATAAGCGTGTTAACACACACTTTTAGACCTTGCAAACTTGCAGAGATTAAAGACATATTTTAAAATCATTTTGCCATCTGTGGACGACAGGTCTCAGCTTTTGATAAATAAGTCAAGACGCTTAAAGTCAAATCCTACCATGTTTATGTAAATGCCTTCGATAGCTGGTTCCCAAGTTTTCGATTAACAATAAATATACATATGATATATGAACTGCACTAACCTCTTTAATTTTGCTGTCTTTCTGGTCCGATGTGGTTGTCCTTTAGCTGGGCTGTCTTTTTTAGATTTCGACCGACCGAAGCGCGCACTGATGGTTTATTTGGACTGCTGGACTGATCGAAGCAATTACGTAATAAGAATGACGCATGTCGGTTACCGTCTTCTTAGCTTCCGAAAAAAGGTGGCAATACTCACACACACGCATGTGCATTATTCTAAACCAGGAAACCCAGTGGTGCCAATCGAAGTAACAAGGCGCGTAAACACACCCTATGTGGTGTCTTTATAATATAATATAAGATTTATTAAATTTACAGTTGAGAACTGTGTGACATATAGCAAATTACATTGTTGACGTATGCTCATTGTGTTCAGTGGTCATCAAATTTTTGTATTCTTCACAATTATTACATTACTTTCACTGTTTAAAAGTTCAATATAATTTACTTTTATCGTCACGTCACAGGGTAAGTTATTCGTGCGGTCAGATGGTAGCCGCGGCGTGCGACGTTGAGCACGTGTGTCGTGTTAGCGCCGAAACGGAGCACCACATAAATGTCTGATTGGATATTTGTTTGCGTTTATCGTTTTTAAGTTACGTTACACTGTGCTAGAGACCACTTCTCCTTTTTGATAATAAATTACGTTTTTAACATTGAAATATAGTTTTCACGGATAATCAATTGCTTTCTGTAATAATACTGTATAATATTGTATATCTCATTGTTTTATATTATATTTCATTTTATGACCCATTATACATTAATATTATCAAAGAGAAAATGTCCTCCATGTCACATATCCGAACTTGTGAGCGTAAATTCAAAATCTTCATCAGTATCGACAGTTTTAATCTGTATTTATTATAGATAATATGATGAATTTTCGATCGATATAAATAATATGGAAGCTTAACATCTGAACGTTACAGAATTTTATGTGAAAATTGTCATTGCAATATGTGACTGAAGGTGACGATATCATTCAATATTTCTGGTAGGATCGCGGCCCAGCACTCATAGTTCGGCTCTGCTTTCTGCTTAGTTACCGAATACATCTAAGCCATTCATACGCACTCGCGCGCCATCGGGACATACATTATTTGAATCGCTAACGTCACGTTGAATAATTTAAATATTAAAAAGCTTTTTTTCACCTTCTTACCGAGATCCAATCTACGTCACTCGCGGGTAGAAACCATTTCACGCCTCACGATCGACGGTCCGCTATCCCTTGAATAACCTACCCTACAGGCGACACGATATATTTGAAAATATGCAGTTGTTTCAAAAAGCAAAAATTTATGTTTTTAAGTAAATACTAAATACACGCAGGATGGCCCAAAAAAGTGAGAACATCTCGTAACACATGAGTTATTTCAAAACATAATATAATTAATTATAATTCTTAATGTAATTTTTTTTACACAATATTTAGCTAATCAGAAATCACCAAAAACACCCCATATTGCATAATCTACTGGGTTTAAATCTGGGCTGTTCGGTGGCCACATGCCTGGCTCGATGAAATTAACATTCTCACGACGAAGAAAGTTGATTGTATTTCTGGCTGTGTGAGATGGAGCTCCGTCCTACTGTAATGTCTAGCTATACTCCAAGCTTTGTTTTGAAACTCTTTGATCATTTTCCTAGCACCCCGACGTTTTTCAATTCGCAAATTTTTGATTTTTGTTATTCTGGGCAACAAATTGAAAAATCCAAATATAAACAATGGGAAAATTAATAATCAAAGATGGCGACCGGAAATTGTCGAAATAAAACGTAATATAGGTAAATAGGTAAGTAAGTAAATTAGTAAACTATTTAAGCTATTGTTGATATAGTTAAACTAATTTTGATGTAATTATATCACAGTTTACGAAATATTATTTCTTTTTTTGGGCTACCTTGTATATTCCCCCCCCCTGACTATTCTCAATATGTATTCATCAATTGTATCAATTATAATTATTATAATAATTTTTTTTAGTATTCTGTTTTTTTTTTAGATTGTTAACTTTGTTTTATTAACCACTTAATGAATTAAGTGCAACTACCGATTTTGGTAATGGATTTTAACCACAAAGTTAATTTTGCTAATCTTAAAAATATTATTCTGTTTTTATTAAATAACTAGGTGAAAACCCGTTAATAAAATAATTAATAAATAAATAAAATTATTATTCAGGGGTGGTAGGTTGAATATGAACAACTTGTATCCAGATAGCAATTTTTTTCATAGCTGTTCAAGTGATATAATGCCAAACGATTATATAATCATTTTATTCACAATATGCATGCATATGGCTCAGGATCGCAGTCCATCGGTGAGAATTGCAAGAGAGATGGAAGAATAAATCATTCCTATTACAGAGTACACCTGCGCGTCAAGTCAATGCAATCAAATACCTGGACTCCATAATATCGGCAGAGGCAACAACAGACCTTGACGTAGAGGATAGAATTAACACAGCTCGGCTCGAGTGGAGGTCTTTGTCTGTAGTCTAGTGGCAAGTTTGATCTCCGGGCAGATTATTGGACGAGCATAAAAAGCAGACGGACAACGTGCATGGCACTTAGATGAGCTCGCGATGTCACAAAAACGGACAAAATTCAATATGTTTAATGTAAAAACACAAAAAAACTGATAGGTGTTTGAAAAACAACATACCTATTTATTATTACGCTTATTATTATGAATGATTATCTATAATCTGGTTTGAAACATAAAATAAATGCAACACCTGTCAAAAACAAGATATTCAGGTCCATTCTCAATCTCAAAGCAATATCAATAACCATGATCTACATCGCTATTGTATAACATTGTATACTTCGTCAATTTTGACGTTTGTCTACGATTGAGTGACCTGAAACCAAAGGTTCAATTTCAACGATTTGTTATACGAATGTTTGTTGTCTATGGTTGAATATTTTATTTTATTTTATTTATGGTGTAGTCTGTTTCTGATTGGTCGATAACCAAATAGACTAATACTAATACTGTATTCAAAGTTTACAGAAAAAGGTTTGTTTCATAAATATCTATTGATTTCTTTCCTCATTCACGGCGTCGTAGTGAAGAATTACGGCCAATCCTGTCGCCATTTTTTATGTTGTGACAGATTATGGTACGTTTATCTTCCTCACTCTCTTTCTCTCTCTCTCTCTCTCTCTCTTTCTCATTTAAACATAACACTGACGTTAATCTACGTATTGTCTATTTTTGAGGGTGGGTATAACAATCACCTTCATTACAATATTGCAATTTTGAGAATTGGCCGGAGTTTCCATAATGGCGGTCATTTAAATTTCAGAGTAGCGATGACGGCTATTGGTCGAATACTAACATAAATGGCGGCGGCCAAAAGCAGCTGACTTCGCATAGCAACACCAAGTTTGATTGTTAATAGATTAACATAATGTGTAACTAGTCCCTCAGTTAGCCGCGTACTGTGCAGTGGCGAGCGTGAGCAAGAAAAACGCTAAACAAAAGACAAAGAAGAAGAAATGTGTGAAATGTACAGTAAATCTTTCACGATACAATGTGTTTTTACGAAATTACGCGCAAATATTCAGAACACGGAAACGCATTGTCTGATAAAATACGGTAGAAATGTATTTTAGCAGACAGTGAAATATGAACGTGGTGTAGCGGACAAACCGATGAAATTATGTATTTACTTTTGTTGGCGAAACTCTCAGCTCCGACATCAATTATTATCTGCACGTTTCATATGATGAGCAAATATATTATTACGATTATTTTGACAGTGGTTATCGACGAAGGACTCCTGGCGAGTAAATGGGGAGACTGTCAACGTGTCAAATTCATGTCGTCCCGATTTCGGTAAAGTAAGTGGACCGTACGATCGACGGTAGCGATTTAATATTACTTTGTATTTTTATGTGCCCGATGTTACGGAACCGTAAAATGAAATCAAACGACCCACACGAACGCTTATGTCATCTTGGTACGTTGCTGCCGTGAATAGGGGTGATATTTTCAATTTGTCGGATATTGGAGAAAGTATTAAAATGCAATTTTCTTGGCAATAGAAATCTAGCTTCTGGAATAGTCTGACTCGTAGCTTGCGTGCTTTATACAAAAATGAAAAGAAAGATGGCCACTTGAAAGCTTTTAGAAGGCACTGCTGTCGCGGCACTTTTCCGATGAAAAATAATAGTTTAAATATATTCATTAGAAAGATATACATATAAAATCAATTTTTTCGAAAAATATTGTTGTTGCGCCACCGAGATTCGAACCTGGATCTCTTTCCTAGTTATCTTTCTGCACATCGTCTCATTTTAATCTTCCTATGTATGACTAATTATTATTTATTAAATATGTAGCGATCAGAATTCATATCCACCGCCATCTCAGCCGGCATCGACGCTACCGACAGCGCGGCCGGCTGCTGCTACAAGTCTGGCTCGATGATTCACCGCCAACATTTCATCGTTTCACAGCGGCGGTCTTGCCGGCCCGCGCGCGCCTAGCGAGACCGCCGACTCTCTTCCTTTCATTTCATAATACACGTGCACCTTCTGCATCTTCATTCATTTCTTTAATTCTAAATGTCTTCATTGTTATATCCGTCACAATAAACACCTCAAAATACCAATCACATTTCTTTCATTTAACCACCGTCCTAACCCCCAAAAATATATTAATTAGAAATCTATTTTATCGAAAAATATATTGTTGCTACTAGAATTCGAACCTGGATCTCTTTCCAATCCTAGAAAAGTGTATTATTCAATTATGCTACAGCAGACAGTACCTTTGTCGACAAATTACGAACCCGTATGTTACATTTTTCAAATTATACCGTTACAGATTGAAAGAGATTCAGGTTCAAATCCCGGTAGCAACAACAATATATTTTTCGATAAAATTGATTATTCTTTCTAATTAATATCACTGACCTGAATTCTGAATAATTACAACTTCACAATAAGATTGTGTTCTCCTTAATAAATATCATTGCATCATATTTCTCGCTTCTCATAGCATATCCAAAATTCACACGATTTCTCTTTTTGATAGAGATCAACTCCGGACACACACACACATTACATTCCATCATAGAGTCACACACACACTCGCATACATCAATCACATCTCCTATCTCGCACCTCACCTTTTTTCTACAGATTGACGATTGATTTACCTTCGTTGGATTGAAAATATCTCGCATTTGGTCTGTCCCGGCTGGCACCGGTGTGCAAAACGAAACTCTCATCAGCCGTAAAGGTACCCAGTACCGACAACAGGTAGCAATACCAAGAATTCATTAATTTAACTTTTCCATGTTTGTAAATCGTGCACTGTCCATTAAAATAAACCAAGTGTCAATAACTTTCATAACATGCAGTCTGCCATACTCACATATACACAACGCATCCATCATTTTAAACATAACCTTCAAATTCCTTCTGATTCCTACGACTAACATTAACCCACACGATTGCATATCAAACATTCCTGCTCGCAGTCTCGATACACTTCACCCCAAAGGTTAATACTTTTATTGGGGATATTTTCGCCAAAAATGAATGCAGTCGAAAGCAACACAAGCGACCATAAAAGAGAAACATTTAGGTTTATTATTTTCAACAATGTTTGAATTTCAATGGAGTTCTTTGTTAAGCGGGAAATACGTGTCTGCCTTTTGCATTACTGAACGGAAGTTTACTTTGGCTGCTGTCAAAACTGGAAAGTAATTTATAACGATACAAGACATTGTATTTGAGATAAATCGCCGGCTGTTAATAATAAATCAAAAAAACTGAGGCTACATTACGACGTCTATTTTGTGTTATCATTTAACATACCTTTATACTTGGCTCGAAATGGAAAATCTGACTAACCGGACTAACTTTTTTTTATCAAAAAGTAACACACACCTTTTTTCCGTTCTAGAATAATTAAGTTATTAATGGACTATAGAGATATCAACTCAGAGTAACGATAAACATTACTTAATTCTATTGCAAAATATATATTTTTTTGTGTATAGTTGTCTAGGCTAATCTGCCGTGTATATTTGACCTTACATTTACAGGGTGATGTATTTTCCAATTCCTTAGAGTCTACGATACTAGACCGCCAAATCTACTTCTACAAGTGCATCAGCGCTAATCGCTTTGACACTTTTACTAACTAACTTATTGTAATAAACATCATATGTGTTTTATATTAATACATGAATTGGAAGGGTAAAAAATTCTGATAAAAAAACCCTCTAATGGGTGATGTATGACTTAGTGTTGTTGTTAAGTACTGACTTGCAGTACCGTGTCGAAAGCAGGGTCTGTCGTTTATTAGGTACTTGCTTGCACTACCGTGTCGAAAACAGGTGTTGTGTGAAGTGAGTAGTGTTGTGTTATGTAAGTTTCATCTACTGTAGGATCACTATCTGTAAGGGGTCTTCGACTCCTATGGTTTTGAAGCGTCAGATACCACGAGGTTTTTAATTTTAGGCCGCCATCCCACTATGAATGTTCACTGGATGTTTGTATATTTCAATTGCTTCTTTGACCAGACGTGCGTGATGACTCTTGGGCTTTCCTAGGATTTTCGGCTCAAATACAAAATGGTGGCCCGTGTCCAGAAAGTGTTCAGCCAATGTCGATTTTGCATGCCCGTTTAAGTTCGTCAGCCATTTTGGAAATTGTGAGAGTTGTTTGTCTCACGTATACTTCCTCGCAGTCTTGACAGCCGAGTCCATAAACACCGTCCGCTTCCAAGGGATCTCGATCCTTCGTTGATCTTAGCAGGTCATTCACTTTGGCGTTTGTCCCGAAATATTATATATTTATATCTCGTTTTTTGAGGACTCTGGCTATTCTGTCCGTGACATTTTGAACAAAGGGCAGGAAGGCGATTCTTTTGACCTCAGCTTCTGTATGTTTTTCGGGGCGGTCAGACTTCGTCCTTATGATGTGCGGTATCTGTCGGCTTTGGCAACCATTGCACTCCAGCGCTTCACACAATGCTTGTTTCTCCTCTTGCAGATATTCTTCTTGACAAATCCTGTTTGTTCTCGTTGCTGGAGTGTTTATAAGTCCTCTTTTCCATGCTGGATGGTGGTGGGAATTTGCATGTAAGTATCAGTTTACGCCCGAGACTTTCATCTGTGTTTTTCTTAATATCAACATCAAGAATTATAAAGTTATTGACTAATCTTTAGATTTTTAAATATTTTTATTGAATTTTGAATCGAATTTTAAATAAGAAACTCGCCCCCCTCCCCCTCCTTCTGTCAGCACCTAATTACTTGTATATCTACCGCCTAAACCTTGTTTCCTATATTTGTGTGTAGTTAGTTTAATACTCCACCTGTCGATGAGAGTTATTGTTTCTCTAGTAGCGCAAATAAACTCAATTGAAGTTATAACATTGTTTTATTTATTTTAACAGGAACTGTATTTGAAATTGAAAGATGGATTTATTTAATACCTTACTCTCACACTACAAATCAATTAAAATTTAATATACCGTTATGAAAACATCTTCGTCAGAATTTACTCTATTTTGTCCGTATTATTTTAATATTTAATGAACATGTTTCAAGCATACAGTGTACCTACGCTGCAGTGTTATGTTAGGTACTACACATATATTTGATTTAAACCAGACTACGCGAGAAGCCCTTTTGTCGGGCTGATCTTTTATTTGAGCTCGGAAAATATTCCTTACATTCAAATCAAAATCCACGAAAAAATTAAAATGCCTAGTAGCAAAATAATTATATGGTTAAGGCGGCCTTCAATAATAATTGAAATTTACGCGTTTTTTACGATAATGTGGGTTTTTATTATTAATTTATATCAGAAGATTCGACTTTTTTTAAAACTATTACTTCGATAGGACCTTTATACTCATTTAAAATTAATAAACTGAATGTTATTTGCCATAATTAAGAAAATACAAGCTTTATAAGATAGAACGCGACCGTTAGATGTATTTTTCGCGTGCTCAAAATTATCTTAATTTTGCTAAATTATTGCATAAACGAAATATATTTTCTTATAATCTTGAAGCCAAGATTACGGAGACAAATGTAAATTGAAACAAATTAACAAAATATTAAAAATTAATAGTGTTATAAACTATTCAATTTGCAGGACATATTACTAATTTTTGACGTTTTTAAAATACTTTTTTTTAGTGAAAACATACGTTTTTAAATAGTATATTATATTTACATAAATAAATAAAAACGCTACGAACTTATGCATCCACCCAATATACATCTATATGGGTTGTAACGGATTTCATGGACACGATAACTAAATAGTACTTATCTAATGTCGATCAAACTTTTCCGAAAAATTGGCCTTTTTAATATCTCGGCTAAGTTCGTCAGCCAGCCTGGTGAGCCTTCTTGTTTCAAAATGGCGGCTGTCCAAAATTTTTAAAATTATTTACATAGTTAATGTTAAAAAAAAACACACACACACGAAATCATTGACAAAATCTATCTAATTCTTGCGGCCAGTTCCGGAAAAGTTTTTGTAATATTATCCCGCACACGAGGCGCCATTTGTTTTACATTTTAAAATGCCATTTGAATAATAAATATGACAGTAAAAGTATAGAAATGTCTACGTGATTTTTATACTTTTTTTTATTTCTTAATTTTCCAAAATCGTTGTACTTGGAATTTTTCTTGATCTGGCATGCAGTAATTCAATAAATTATTTACGTATGGATTGTCGGAAGACAATGTGGCAAATGTATCTCATGACTTTGTCGTTTTAATAGTTAAAATATGATTTCATTTCTACTTTCCTCCGACACCGATCGCCCATTAAATAACCACGCTACTCCTGAATATCGACATATTTCACGCCATTTGGGAATTAATTTAATTATGTTTGGCATAATTTTAACGTCATTTTCAGTTTTGTGTAAATTTGATTAAATACAACGTGACCCATAGCAGCGGCGTAACTACGCCGATGCGATGCATTGGGCGGGGGCTAGATTTCTAAATATTTGCTACATTTAACTATTTGAATAGTTAAAGATAAAATATTCGAATATATTTGTAAATATGAAGGATCTAAAAAAGCAGCTTGAATAATGAATACCGATACAAATATTTATTTACACATATATGTAATTGATAAGTTAGGACTAATAATTACTAAACAACTATTACCGATTGCGGTTTTTTCAAAAAATATAATATTTGTCATCTTCATTGTGTACAACTATAAACAACTTTCATTTCGCTGAAACACTGAGACTGAAATTCCGTTGTGAAACGTGTACTCAGAATATTGTCTGGAAATATGGCTTAACGGACTGTCATAAATATTTCGGCGGATAATCTGACTACCTGTGTTATTGAAATGTGCTTGGAGTGCAACATTTACTTGACGAATAGTTTAAAAATGGGCGAATAATTCGTTAATCGAATATTCGAATTGCATTACCTAATCGGATCCCTCGTAGACAGAGGACCAAAAAATTCGCGCCCAACAAAAATTAAAAAATCATTTCTCTTGTGTATTACGAATATTCATAAAAACATTATACAGCTGAACCCCCCACTAATACGTTGTGTTAGGAACCAGACCATTGCCACAAAGCTAAAATATACATATATGTCAAAAACACATTTATGCTTGAAAAAGTAAAACTATTTAGGTAACACTACATTACTACACATACAAATATAATAGGTTGTCGTTTTTATGGCAGGCCAATATATATATAATATATAGGGGACCCTTTATTTCTTTTTGAATTGGGGCCCAATTTTTATAGTTACGCCAATGTTCCAGAGAGTAGTCTAAGCAAAGCCTACGGTTGACTACCGCTATCAACCCGTTGTGCTTTAATGCTGGCTATCTGAAATTCAACGGTTTAGAAATTATTCAAACTTTTGCGATTTTCATCAAAATAGTTAAAATAACTTTTTTAAATTTGGTAGCTTATGTGGTAGCTACACTATCACAGCATATATGTGCCAAATTTAATTTTGATGGGTTGAGTATTTATGGCACAACACTCATTTTTGTAGGCATGTTACAAATTTCTCAAAAATCACAACTTTTAAACTGTTCAATTGCAAAAGCCCATTGGGTTGTTCGTTATGTCTCCTGACTGTAGACTCCATTTGTACAACTGTTTCTGGGGCACACTTACATTGTAATGAGAACACATTTATAATATAAACAAATTAAATAATCAATTAGAAAGATATACAAATAAAATCAATTTTATTAAAAATATTGTTGTTGCGCTATTGGGATTCGAACCTGGATCTCTTTACCGATCCGGGGAAGGTGCATATCTTTCTAATTAATATTTTTATTAATGTAATGTTTTATCAACTCCACCATATAGCGGCCACAAATATCCACCTTCAAGCCTGAGTAGCTGCTATTGGCTGTTACCGATTGATTTCTGCTAGTGAACAAATAAAATAACTCAATCAAACAAATAAAATCATATTAACTGTTGATGAAAAATATGATTGGTCTTTCACTTTCGTTTGATTCACAATCACACCAATAGTCTGGAGCAGTGGATGTGTCCTTATTGTATACCACACTAAGAGCCTGTTCAGTTGATCCATAGACACCAGTATGTATATTATAATTATTTTTTCAGTCCGGCAACAAGAAGGAGGCCGAAAAGCTTGTCAAGAACATCATCAAGGTGGTCATCAAGTTGGGAGTCCTATACAGGAATGGACAGTTTTCCCAGGAGGAGCTGCACGCTGCAGACAAATTCTGGAACAAATTTCAGGTACGTCTACAATTAATATACATATATATGATGTGCCTTCAGTGTTCCCTCTAACTTCACTTGTACTGGTGTTCGCGCTTACAAAAAAATATTGGACCACATACTTTTTAACAAGACTTCTTTGAAGGTTGGCCACCATGTTGATTTATCCTGTATAAGATTAACCATAATTTTGGACCACTTTCTAAGGTTACACACCCAAGATAATTTCTTTCTACCTACACATCTGCCACCTTATATCCTCCTCTGCACAATAAGTTGCAAAAGATTATGTTTTTCACTGCGGAGAATGTGTCAACCCAAGCCCTAATACTGCTATGGTAATGTTTTTCTTATTTACTACCACAGCGCACAAATTATAATATTGATTGCATAAAAGATTGATTATGTGTGCATTGCACATATTTAGTTATTTTATAAAATATGGAATTAATTTCTCAATTCATTGTGGCTCTAGTAATATTCAGGACCATCTGTCTCTTGAAGCCTGTCTCTAGTTTCTTATACCTATGACTGTAATGATTTCCTCCACATCATCCATCCACTATAACTTAAACCTCCCGATAATCTTTCATCCTGCAGGCTTATTGTCAAGGAACCTTTTAGTCGGTTATCGTTCATTCTGGCTCTGTTTATTTTAGGCAAGGGTTAATTTCTGTTGGACTAATAAATTTTCTTATTTTTGATCAGCTTGCACAGATGGCAGTAATATCGTTCTACGAAGTGGACTTCTCGTACGACCGACCGTATCTGATGAATGCCTTCAATGAATCTCACCAAGCGCTGAGGTTAATATATAATTATAATAATATGATAATTCATGACGTACAAGAAAGGAACACCATTGCATTTTGATGAATATTCAATATGTAATAATCTTATTCATTGTGGGTACTGTTGCATTGAAGATAACACAATGAATAAATAATGCAGTTGTCAATAATATTTGTAGTCTTAGTTATGTCAACATTCACTTTTAAATTGCTATCTTGCTAACACATAGCTTATAGGCAGTCATATGCAAATTCATTTTAAAGATACACATTCAAAATTTCAAACATTTAGGTAATAAAGAGGGACATTTTCCAACATTTAAACAACATGCTTCGATTTCACATAAGAAAATTCGTCATTTTGAGTTAAAACAATGTCGTACACTCTTACAAAAGGACTGCAGAACAGTTTAGTGTTAGGTGTCGGGTTTAGAGAAATTGATGTTAATGGATTTTTATTATTGTTGTCAATGGATGGAGTAATTTGTCCGCCATCTGGTGACAGATTGGCAATACAGATTGTACACCATTACTTTTACTACTGGCTACTGGCATTTCTAGTGTAATGTATTTAAATACTAATTAAATGTATTAATTAGAAAGATATACATATAAAAACAATTTTATCAAAAAATAATGTAGTTGCGCCACCGGGATTCGATCCTGGATCTCTTTCCAAATCGGGGAAGGTGCATTATCCAACTATGCTACAGCGACGATACTTTTAGCGACAAATTTTCGAACCTATATGTTACCTTTTTGATATTAATACATTTAATCGTTCCGTTATTTGAAAGAGCCATCTACCTTATTTTTACAGAATTTCAAATACCTTTGAGTAATCTGTTAGCAGATGCCCGAATTATTAATTCATTTTTATTAAATTTTGAACACATTGATACAACTTATTTATTAGGAGAACACATTCTTATTGTGAAATTGTAATTATTCAAAACATGGGTCTGTGATATTTTAAATACTAATTAAATGTATTAATTAGAAAGTTGGATAATGCACCTTCCCCGGTTTGGAAAGAGATCCAGGTTCAAATTCCGGTGGCGCAATAACAATATTTTTCGATAAAATTGATTTTATATGTATATATTTTTAATTAATACATTTAATTAGTATTTAAAATATCACAGACCTATGTTCTGAATAATTACAACTTCCAATAAGAATGTGTTCTCCTAATAATGTATTTAAGTTTGCTAAAGTTTTTTAATTATAAATTTGTAAAATTTGAAATGTACTAAATGCATATTATTTATATTAATATTTTTCCAGATTTATTGTGCAGAAACATCTCACCGACAAATCTCTAGCCCGAATCGATTGGGTTTTCTCATTCTTCAACAATGCAAAATTTCTCGATGCCCTATTTAAAAAGGATTCAGAATACAGTGAAACACTCGCAAAGTTGGTGTCGGATATGCACAAAGCTATGGACAACGGTGATTTGTAGTTTCCCACACAGTGACGATGGAATTCATTGTGAAATACCTTTGAGTGTTCCGCGAGAACCTCAACGTGTGTAATGGGCAGATAAATAGCTTTTAGTCGCTAGGAGTTATGGGAAGTATTGATATCAATCTACGCCCGTAGAAAAATCAATTTAATCTGCAACAAACCAATACATTAAAAGGAGTATAGAATTATATGATCTGGGAAGTGTTGAAAGTTTTATTTTAGGCGTAGCTTTGCAAGTTAGGATCACACATTTGCTCTTCGGCACAATGTCGTTTTGCTGAGACGGAGAAATGAACAGAATATTTTTATAGCTTAGCGTTATTTAAAAAAATATTTTTACATATAAGTGGACCATGTAAGTAAAATAATTTCTCAATTTTTCAAAACTCAGCTCAAAATTATATCAATCTACTGTATTTCTATAGGTACACCCCTAATTACAACTATTATTTGAGGTGGTTTGGGTATTTAACTCCCGATAAGTATGTAGTGGGTGAAAAATCTTTGTAATTTAAAACTAAGTGTAATAGTAGAATTTTTTTAAAGTTTTTTGTTTATATTATACAATTGTTATTAATCGCCGCTCATCTTGACTTTAACACGTTTGCGGACATGAAGGCTAACCAAGAAACCATTATAATGGTTATAACCAATTTGTTTCCTCATTTGATAAATGACAGTCATTGTGAAATGCGTGCGAATGTAAGTTGAGATTAAAAAGTATAACTACATCTAAATTGTTCTTTATAGTTGGCGATATTAATGATTTATTAGTCTACTACGCATTTTCAAAAGTGTGAACATATTCAAAATGTCTGCAAATGTGTTGAGAAAATGCTTTTGTGAAAAGAAATATGGAATAAAATTATGCAGATTCTGTTCAAATGTGTCTTATGGACAAAGTAGTCCAAATCCTCACGCAGTCAATGTATTAATGTTGTCTATGAGACATTTAATGTTGAGTAGTCCTAAGTTGTAAACACTAGCATTGTTATTTCTATGAGCTTGGCAATTTTTATAGTTGTGTGAAATGGGTTGTTTTAGGCAAAAATAACTCGTATCATGGAAAGAAATGTTAAGTTTTTTAAGGTTTCCGATTACACATTTACAATTGTTGATTTGCTACACCACCAAAATACATATTGTAGATACTTATTAAAAATAATAATAATACAATTCTGCCTCTCATTACCAACTTTTAACATCTAAATCACACATGCATATTTCAAATAAAAAAATTCTACAATCATATAGAACTTTGTCATGTATGTATGAAAAAATTTGCTTTCTGTTCCATTTTTTCAAATGGACCAATTGAACTTTGCCTGTTCAACCTAAGTAGGTACCTACTTCCCATGTGTTCAATAATAATTTAATTCAATACCAGAAAGTAGGTACCCGCCAACTATTTATATTATTATATATCTTTTTTCTGTCATTATTTATTTTATTACTTTTTATAATAATTTACACTAATAAATGTTTCTTTAATAAAAATCTTCAGCATGCAGTACGACGTGCTGTCCTTTTATACTGCATATAAAATGTAATATTGCCCATTTTTGACTTGGGTCATCGCAGACAAATTTAGGTGAAGATTTTTTGTTATGTAGGATAAATACTAATTATTACTTAAGATATCAAATGAAGGCATGATAGAAAAATAGTATGTACTCGGTGTTCACGATTCCTCGGCCTAACTTCTTCGGCCATAATTTTGCCTTGTATGTAGAGAATTTTTAGCATGTGAAAATAAATCAAGAACACAAACCTTTTACATTATGTGCTTTTTTATCTATTATGATTTAGATTGAAACTAATATCTATCTAATTATATGCATCGGCTGGAGAAACTTTTTTCCAAATGCTGGATGGATGGGATATTTGCCAAATCCAGATAAAAATTAAACAGTAACACTAAACACCCAATAATGTTGCACTATATTATATATTTTTTAAGAAAATCAATTAATGACATTTGACACATTTCTAAATGAAAACAAAATATTACCTAAAACTTACTGCAGACCTGTCTAGAGCTATGTCCAGTAACATATCTAGCAACTATAGAGAGATGTATTTCTTTCCATACAAAAAACTAACCGAAGTCGAGATAATGCAAAAAAATATGTCCATCTGTAACTGTCAAATGTAATAATATTTTTTGTGATTCTAATCCTGTTTAATATTCCAGCACTAATACTCTAGTTGGTAGTAGACTCGAATTCATTAATTTGTTTATAACGTTAAAAATGTAATGCCATATAAAACATTTATATTATATATTGGGAAATGATTACATACTCTCATAATATTATATACTCAAAAACTGATACAAATATTATTAATAATATCTATGTTATTAAATAATAAGAATTTACCTTAAACATATCTTACTAGTAAGATGAAAGATCTTTTAAGAAGAGCATTTTCTAAAAGTTTGATTTAATTTTGGAGTATTCTCCTGTAAATATAACATATAAGGTCCATGATATCTGACAAACACTTTCTTTCATTTTAATATTACGGTCACTTGTTTTTTTAATCAGGAAATTCACGCAGAAAATAAAATGATCTTTTTATTTATCTTATTTACTTGTATCTAAAAGTTCCTTATCCAACTTAACCTTACTTTATCATTTAGTTTCCATTTCACTTAAATATTACAAAATAACATATCAGTCTTTTTATTCATTTTACTTTCATGTTGTTATCATATTTTAAACATAAATTAATGTTATACAACAGAAACACCATTAAAACAGTATTCAGTATTTTTTTAGAAATAATACTTCTAAACAAAATCGTCCACAATGAACTGAACTATTAGAATGTTGGTATTTTTTTTTTTTTATAAAAATGTACTGATAACTAATAAATAACAACGTAAAGTTATACACTCACTACTAACAAATAATACTTGTTACATTACATTACCTAAAAATATCAAAAATTCCATTACAGCATGCTTTATAATTCAGTCAGAATTGACATCTTTGAGAATGTGTGCTAGAAAAAACCTGATTAAATCCATCACTAGAATTTATGATATATTTTGTGAAGGAGTTGAGAAAAATTATTGAAAAATCTTGCCATTTATCTAAAATCATTATATCCTAAATATCTTGCCTTTAATTTAAACTTTTACCTAACAATACCAAATATTGAACCTTAGGTTTTATAATTTCCTGGGTACTTTTGCGTTTTATATTACTGTATTCAATTTTATCGCATTTTTTATTAGTCTTAAAAACTGTTTCAAGTATTTGAAACGAAGAATTATATGTTCAAGTAAATTGGCCTTCTATTTACTAAAATATAAATATTAAGTGTAAATTATTTTATTTATTCATGATCATACAAACGCTTATATAATCTTAATTTGTTCTCGATACATGGTATTTATTGATATTGATATTAGTAAGATGAATGTCCAAAAATTAACAATAATAATATGTAATACTGTATTCTTATTTATTAATGTTTTAATAAACATTAGACTATAAAAGTATAGATAATAGTTTGTTATATAATATAGTTTGTGATAAGTACTTTGATGTAGAGCTGTGTCGATATATCTTTGTATGTATTAAATAAAATTATTACATTTTTTTCAAAATAATGTAAAGGTGGGATAAAATTTTCTCATCAAGCCATGTTACAAAATAAGGCCAGATTAAAAAAATAAAGGAATTTTATCAATCCCTGTTGTAATAGAAATAAAAATGTGTTATAAAATTCGTTGGAAGATTAGTATTAAAATTAATATTTATAAATTACCTAAGTTCACTTGTACAATGTAAAATAAATGCTAAACCACGTTTAGATGTGAAAATGTGTTGAAATCAGTGGATGTTCTCCACACGTTGGCACCGGTTGTTAAAACGGAAACTTATAGAATATTAAATTATAATCATTACCATTGGCACTTCAACCCCCGGTGGCATCTTTAAAAATTTTCTCTCATGGCCTGACCGCCAAAGTCTTCCTATTTTAAACCTTAACAGGCTTATCTCATTAAACAAAGCGTAGAAAAACTCATTGCCAAAATTCATGCCTCTAAATTTTCCTTTCAAAAACTTTCAGTGCACATTCATTCTTCTTATTCCTTGCATATTGTTGTTTTTTTGGTATATTCAGCATCAAATAGTATAAAATATATGAGACTTCAGGAAAGTTATAATTCTTTTCATTCTTTTGAAATCTCTCTCAAGGTCCTCGCGACAGATAGTGATATACTTAACAAGGTCGGGAATAATAACCAAAAGTTCATACACGAGCGGTTACCAAAATTACTTAAGCAAACTGGTAGATGATTTTTTGAGGACATCATTGGTTAAAATTACTAAATTAAATCGGAAAATTTTTGCTGCCAGTACGCCATTCTTTTACAGAGTGGTCTATTTTTTATTATTCGCTAAATTGATCACAAATTCGATTAAAGAGAGTGTGGGAGGCTTAGAACGAAAAGAGAGGCATTTATACAATGATAGTAAATCAAGAACACTGGCACCTAATTATTACATAAGACACTGATTTATTTCTTCAATTCAATCGATACTCAATAATTATCTATTCATTGAGACAGAAATGATTATATAGTGAGTCCCAATGTTTTTTTTAATTAATATTTATTGTTTACTTATATATTAAAATTGACATATCACATTTCTCCAATCTGAAACAGCATTTTTGAATTATCGGAAATATGGTTCAATATGATTGCTTTTACAGTTTTGAATGACAAAATTACATTCATGTATATTTATGCATAGGCAGAAATCGGCCTGCCATTGTCTTGATATAACAACATGTAATATTATACAATTTAAAATATCTACTACATACAACTGAAAATATACACAGTATTATAAAATTTCTAATCAACAATTTATGGTGATCCATGTAATTTATTTTAAATACATAATCTATCATCGTTGGGTGTGAATATCCTTTTTCGTGTCTCTTTGGATTACGTAGACTTAAAAGTTTTACTATTACTCCTTTACTATGAAAATGGACCATAATATAAAAGAAGGCAGAAAAAAACATATGAAGAATATAGAAACAAAACCGATAAACGTATTTGTAACTATTAAAGTAGATTTGCTTTTGATAAAATGCTTCTAAAACATACAAACATGTTTTTAAGAGCAGTTATCAATTGTAAAGTGGCCAGTCAATCATCTCAAACACTTCACTCACTATTTATGTTAAAGAAGAAGAGTGGCAGTTTTGTTATAACCCTCATATTTTCACATGAGAGAGATATAATATTTTTTGAGATCCTTTCTGTTTTATGAAATAAAAAAAATCAATGCTCAGTCAAAGAAAAATCTCTTATTTTTATTTCTTACATACACTACATCCTGTTGTTCACTCAGTTTTTTTTGCTATCCATGTAAACATAAACATATAAATTGAAGACTGATGGATGGAGGTTTTATGTGATATTCTTTCATAACACCTCTATCTCCATGTGTCACAGAATAAGTAAATAATAAAGTGGATTAAAAAAATGCAAGAAAAACTAAATTTATTAAAAATTGCATTTGTAACACAACACTTTCATCCTTTAATGCCTTCAATTTAAAATAGTTTTAAGCAAAACATATCTTTTGACACAAAAGAGTATTATCACATCACACGATGACATGTTATTAAAATGTGAGGATCAGCAAACATTTTTAATAACGTTAGTATTATTGATGAATCAGTTCCATAATTTGTTCACCGATATCACTTGATTGTAAGTATTGTTTTCAAAAATATTTCCTACAGTACGTAAATTTTCACTTAAAATATTAGAGGGCACAATAACTAATTATCATTACACTTGGGAAACTTTACACATTTTTGTACTGTAAATGTTTTTCACTTATAAATGTAAACACATCTATGTCATATTCTTTTCATAATAAAATAAAATAGGAAAATTTGGTACTTATTCATTTATTTTTATCCTTATAAAACCCATTGATTGCTCACATTTAACACAAATCATGTAGAAATAATATCAGCACGCGGAATGGCTAAATTGAGGTAAATTTTATAGAAAAACTTTCATATTTCAGTAATAAAATCTTTTGGCAACATCTGCAAATTTTGTATACAAAAATTTTGCTTTTGTAATAAATACAATGTCCACCTCTTTCCAAAACAGAAATGGTAGTTTTTGAAAGAACCAGTTAGGATTCCCAACAAATTCCTAATTTCAATATACCATCATAGTTCATACTTGCGTCAGATACCGTGTCAAACCATTAACATACATCAAAACCAGCAGTTTTTCGTATATAGTTGTCAGATCCACAATATTGTTCAAATGTTATTGAAACAAAGTTGGCAATGTCTAAATATGGGAAATAAAGATTGCTGTGTCCATTACAAAAAAGGTTTTTTTTGAAGAAACCAAATAATTTTTATTAAATACCGATTCAAAATAATCAGGCCTATTCTCAAAATTGCAATATTGAAATGAAGGTGATTGTTACACCAACCCTCAAAAATAGTGTTATATTCGAATGAGAGAGAGTGAGGGAGATAAACGTACCATAATCTGTCTATTTTTGAGGGTTGGTGTAACAATCACCTTCATTTCAATATTGCAATTTTGAGAATAGGCCTGATTAATTGCAAAGGCTCTCTTATTTCATAAACACATATTTTTTTAGTGCATATATATTTATTTATTTTATTTGTAACTATATAATACAATGTAAAAAATTGTTTGGACTGCGCCCGTCTCACTAGAGAAATTCTGTGTCGAGATATATATATATATACACGAGGTATAGTGTATATACGAGGGCTGAATGATAAGTACCTGTGTTAGGGAAGGAAACACATTTTAAATTAATTTATTTCTTAACAGTCTCCTTTCAGTTCGATACACTTAGTCCAGAGATATTTCAACTTTTTTAAGCCATTCAAAAATGTCAAAAATAGTTATTCTGGCTGCATTGAAATAATTAGTCCGATTTCGAGCTGCAACTAGTAGGTAATTGTCTCATGATGATCTCACTCGGTTCCCACCCCCATCGGTGCAGATGCGTCGCACATCATTTAACAGCGGTTGTTGCATAATCAAGACAGATCTGGTGGCTTTCGCGTGGTAAAATTTATCTCAGAGCACGACAGTATCAAAGCAAATAAATACGTGCGCTACGTGGGTGGGGTACATTGAAAAAATGATAAAAGAATATTCTTTATTAAAATCATTTATTAGGGAAAAAAAAAAACATTCATATGAAGGACTCGAATAACTGATACATTTTTCTATTAAAAATAAAATGACCTATTTTTTGTAATTACGAGATCAAGACCTGTATTAGTGGGGCGAAGATGAATCAAAGTACATTTTGATTCAAAATTAAAATTAGAGGATAGCAAGATTTCATATTATACTTGATTTAAAAATGAAAAGTCACAAAACCAACATTTATTCCAGTTATTACTATGAAAAGAACCTTACTATGAAAGTGATGGTAAACTGTTACGTGACTGTGATTGTGTCGCTGATTGGTAACTGAGATTTAACAATGATCGGTAACAAAGATTTAACTGTCGGAGGTTTACTTTTTAGTGTACCAGTCATTGCTTGAAGAATTAGATTAATCAATTATCAATCAAACACAATCACGGTTAAAATGACAAGTTTAAATAAAACGATTTTACCATCACTATTACATACATAATTAAAATTTTAATAAAAATACCATAAATTTAATATATATTTTATGATAATTATTTAGTCTATCTAAACACTTATAGAGATAATTTTCTTACAACATTACAAATAAAACAGTTACTTTAATCAGAATCTATTTTATTTAATGTCGACCGACATAATAATCTAATTTATTACTAAAAGGTGGTTGGTTCCGACAAGAAAACAAGTCGTATGATTTAACTAACCTTTTGACAAGTACATGTTAGGAATCATCAAATTAAAAAAAAATGTTATTCTTTATATTATACTGCCTCATGATGTGAAAACCAAAAAATTAAGAAAATCAAAATTGCCCAATAGATAAAACGTTCCTTGATGTTATCACAATATCACATTTATTTTCTTAAAATGTAAAACCTCGAAATGCGTTCACAAATAATATCAGTTTACTATCATATATGTACATATTTAACATATATTCAGATATAATATAACCCATTATATCTTTCAGATAGTTCTTTTGACACTATTTTTTTTCATTTATGCATGAAGAGAAATGTAATGCTTGAATAGTAGACAATGGTCTTATTTGCGTGCATGCTTTGATAAGCAATGATAACCGTGTCTTCAATGAAGAAATATAATAAATAATGGTGGTGCAGTAAATCAAAATCTAACACCAAAATTTAAAAAAATGCTGATTCAAGGGAAACACCATTGCATACTACATATTAGCATTTTAACAGTAATATAATTAAGAAATTCACATATTAATAACCATTGACGGGCCACAATTATGGCCAATTATGTGATCGACAGTAACTTTTTACCATCACCCGTGGTAATAAAATGTTTGCGGGTTGTTTGTACATCAAATTTACTATACTATCAAAGTTAATCCCGCCTAATACATAGTGTAGCAAGGCGAATAATCATCAAATATCTGGGAATTATACAAAAATTGATTTATTTTAAATATTCACCATTGGCAATACATACAATTTTATGCTTTATTCACCCCTTGCATCCGAAATCTTCAGTAATATAAATTAAACAGCAAGATCATCATCGGACAAACTCTCATCACTAAAATAGCGGGATATTGAATTCATTGTCGTATACTGCATGTTGATGCAAGTCGAGTACCCACTCCCTGTGCATTTGATTACTTAGAGATTTCGCCGACGGGGGGACAGATTGCCTTTTAATACCAAACTGTCAAGATCTTGTTCTCTTTGTTGCCGTCCGAGAGCAGTGCCGTGCATAACTCTTAGACCACGAAGAAGCTGTGTTCTCAACAATTCCGAAAGTGCAGTGATCTCTCGGTTCTTCACAACAAACGTGCTAGTCAATTGGAGGTGAAAATGATGTCCAACCCAGGGACTTTAGAGCAAAGTAGGCCAGATCCATCTGCCCTTATTTTCCTTCATAAATCCAATTCGGGTTGTGTCCACTGATCAATATTATAATCGATACAGTCCACGGGATCTTATTCCACCACTGCAACTTTCAAAGTATCAATCAAAGTAATCATTTTTTACTAATGATCAAACAACCCGTTTTTGCAATTTTTTTTTACTAATGTAACTTTTTTATTACAGTAAAAATATACCACTGATGATACAACCGGGCCGTAGTGTTGTATTATAATATCAAGATACAGAAAAATGTACATATTAATAACAATGCATCACAAATCTACATTTCCCTCAGGAAGATAAAGAGTTCAGATAATAAAGCTGGATTTCGAGCAACTTATATATAACGTGAACATATAAAAGTCATCTTGTATACGATAATTATATTTGGGGAGATTTCCAATTGGCGGTAATGATTTTCATTGAAAAAATATACTGCCTCAATCTTAGCCACATTTAGGGCCATCTGATGAAGGCTTCTTTAGCTGAAAATATTTGTTATGTTTGAAAGTTTGTTAGTTATGTTTGTGTCTAATTTGATATCTCTCGTACACATGACACATGTTGAAATTAATAATAATGTAATGTTGCATTTTATAATAAAAATTAATTTGATTTTCACAGATAAAGGTTTGAATTTAGTTGTATTATATATATATAGTACGTGACTGGAGTTTATATCTATTTTTTGATTAAAAGTAGAATTGAAGTAAACAAACAGTTTTGCTATTAGTAAAGCTATGTAATAATTGAAAAAAATTGGAAAATGTAATGGATACTTACAGACATCGATCAGTATTATTAAAATAATTATATTAATTTAGAGCATATATACACACCAATATGAGTTCTCACCAATGCTCACACGACATAAGTCAGCGGTAATTTATAAAAATGTAGATTTATCCAAATAGTACATTTGTGGGGTTTGAACAAATTCAAACAACCGGGACACGACACTCCAGCTCTACTGAATTAATCAGATAACCTGTAGTTATCACGCAGACAATAAACCTTGAAAACAATTTATGAAATCATGTAAAAATTGCAGTATGATGCTCCCATTTAGGACCATCTATTTTTAATTTACGCAAGAACTTCTAAATTACATTTTACAGACATTAGTGTATTTTTATGATCTTTATTGATTTCCCTTATTCACCGTTTAAGAATTTCTTATACATTGATAGTAAGATTGAAGAAACTCTTTGCGTTCTATTTGATTTTTAAGTTAACAATTTTGTCATTTTGAAGTTATATGTTAACATTAAAAATATTTTTCTTTTTTGTTTTTATGTTCATTTTAGAAGTATCTTTAGTTCAATATTTCACCTGTTATTGTTTAATGCATCGAAACAGCCCAAGAAAACGGTTGTTCAAACCTCAAAATTATACTTGTATATACATATTACTTTGAAAATTAGTCGAATTAAAAAGATTATTTTTTTACTATCAGGATGATACACACAGCAAAATTTATTTCAGTTGTTTCAATCGAGATGTTCAATTCTCCCTTATCCTTAAAATGCCTCAAGAATAATACATTGATTTTAAACACAATGTATCCAGCTCAAAAGATCGCTTCTAGTAAGCTGATGATTATAAGTAAAAAAAAAAAAAAAACTATTTTAAAAGAGGATTTACAATAAAATAAGTTTCAGGAAGATCAACAAAACCAAAATAATCCTGATGTCTCGTAACTTGATATAATAGCTAAAAAAATAATATTTCTTCACGAGTTAGGCATTGAAATTCTTGTTAGAGGTTTTAAATTTTCCGACTTGCGGGAAACCATCTTGAGAGTCATCATCTGTAGTTTATAATGAACACATGTGACACTGTTTTTATCTGGGAAAATTCACAGGAGCGTGTTTGCGGTGAACTTGGCACCGAATGATTGTCAGCTTGGATCTGCAGAATGTCTAGTTTTGCGCTCTGACTCCAGCCCAGGATTCTTCATTCTGCTGCGCTGTAGTGGTGTTCTGCGGTGTACCTCGGATGTATTCCGCTGTCTCGGAGCCCATCACGCAATCCTCGCTGATGTGAACAGATAATACATCTGATCCAGGGATCTCAAACATGGATTCAAGAAGGATATTTTCCTGAAAAATAAACACAATATTCTTGTTAAAGCCTCGTTAAAACGAACCCCGCTATATTGAATTATGTTTCAATATTAATTCCCTACAATCAATTTTTCAAACCAAAATGAATTTACATAACAAAATTTCGTTAACATGAATATTGAAATTATTTTTGTCCCATACGAAAAAATACTAATACATTTACGCAGGTAAATACATAACTTTTTTTTGTTACAACGAAAATGCCGTCGGTTGTTCACGGTTATGTTTGTTAATTATATTATTTATTGCCTTGTTGGCGCTGGTGGCCCACTGTGCCCTTGTGAAAATTCTCCTTAGATCATAATAGGCCCTTACAAAGCCATTTGGCATAATCTTCACGTTGTCCAAGGTTGGTTTTATTGCCAATTATCAAAATAGATTAGAATGGCGTACACATGTTAACGCCTCTAAAAATGAATGGTATCTAGCATAACCCTGATGATATTATATTTTCGTATACAAAATATACAATAGTTGTCCAAGAATTGATACCTGAGGCACCCCGATGTTAGAAGTAAATGTAGGGGAGGTTGAATTTTGAAATTGCACCAATTGTGATTAATTATAATGGTATGATTTAAACCAATCATTTCCATCTACCCCATAGGTGTTTCGCAGTCAATCAAGCAAGATTTCATAATCGACTGTGTCAAATGCAGCGCTCAGCGAGTTGGACCAGATGAAAAATCAAAACGCTGCAGCTGCATAATTCTTAAAAGTAGGTACCTTCCTATAAGTATGCATGTGCAAAGATATAGCTGCACAAGTGTTATATACACATGAGACTAAGTATGCATACCCACTCACTTTTGATGAATTTCCTGATGCCAAAAATTGCGGTTTAACCAAATGTTTTCATCATACAGAATTAACTATTTGTTTGAAAACCACCAATACATTCTCAACAACTACTAATCATTTAGTTACCATTATGGCCCTCAATCCTCTAGCTCCAGTCTTTCTCTCCATGGCCTGTCTCGCTATAGCCCTCAGGGCTTCAGGACTGAAACTCAGCGCACACCGGTCCATAGAGAATAGCATTTGGTATTGCGGCACCTAGAAACACAATAAATGCATTCATATGGGTATCTTTGATTTCATATACTAGCAAATTTGACATAAATTTTGGGAAAACATAAAACTGAACCAATGTACTTATTGTATATACATATAGTCAAATCTATTTCCAAACAAACTCTTTCTTAATAAAATTTCCAGTATAACATATCTTCAATTTGTTCCCGGAAAACTTTCATACAAAATGTACAAAAGCATATTTCATTGTAACGAAGTCTGATCTTAGAATAAATAAATATTTTGATCTGAAATTTAAAAATTAAGTTACAACTTGACAATATATTTCCGAGAACTCAGTTTGTCCTTGACATAAGGAGTTCTTCGCCGACCCTCAAACCTCGTTACAGAGAAAAATTTCCAATTTTTTGTGATTATTTTCTTTTCTCTATTCTTTTTCTTAGAATTTTTATTGTATTCGAATTTCAAGTACTTTTTCAATATTGTTATCTTGAATTTATTTTTAAATAAAATATTTATCACAGTTTAACAATCGGTGTTTCACTGGTGCATACAAACACTTATGCTATTCTGTACTATGTATATCGACAAATTACATGATGATCACGCGTTACGCGTTCTGTCGTGCGTCAGTTCTATAGAGATTATTTTGATGCTGTAGGTATAATATGGTAATTAAAAATAAAAATCTATCATCTTCCTTGCATTCAATACAACAAAACATTTTATTTGGTCCCGTAAATTTCGCTATACTGAGATTTGACTGTATATTGTCTCCTTTTAAAATATCTATAATACACAATAAATTTAAAAAATAAAACTCACCAAGGCATTTTTCGGTTCGGTCAATATTCTTACAAGCAAATCTTGATTTAGGCTGTGGAATGGCACTAGAACTGGAAACCTCCCAACGAATTCCTGAAAAAATTGTTCATTTAATATAAAATAATTTTTTTTTATAAATTTTGAGTACATAAATTCGATAGTACAATTTCAAATTCAACATCAGTATAGCCTTTTGCATTTGCACGATAGCAGTGTGACAAATTAATCACATAAAATGCTTGACAAGTCTCCTTAGAAGATTAAATCTCCTAAGACAAAACTGCATAAAAACATATGGTCAGTCAAATGGATAATTAGAATTTTATACTATTTTTTTTTTTTTTGGTTACTTTTAAACCCTTTCCCGATTCTATTACAAAAAATAAATTCTCTAGGATTTACTGTACATATTAAAATGAACTAATTATGATTTGTTCTTTAATTTATGAAATTAAAGTCAAATTCACAAGTTTTTCATAATATGAAACCCCCCTGCAACAACACTGTATATCGTTTTTTTACAAATGTTGATAGATAGACAGAACATCAGCCATCTTGGATGATATATAGTGTTGTTGTAGGGAAGCTCACTTAGAAATTGTGTTTAGTAGTATTATTTATTTTATATGGTTATTTAATATACCATTGGATGCCCAAGAAGATTTACAACGTTGTGGTATTCATAACTCAGATCTGCCCAAAACTGACATACAGTATAGTTGCAGGAGTGGTCTCATGGAAGCAAGGTGTCTTCTAATTCTATCCCTGCTCCACGGTCTTGATGGTATCATATGTATGATTGGTTTGACTACAACAGTTCTTAGTACAGAATATACGAGTGCATGTAGAGGACCGTACCAGACATTTTTGTACAGATTTGTCTGGTAAACCGTACCAGACAAATTTTCATTTAATTATAAAACAGCAACATTAATGTTTGACTTAACTTACCGGTATCATTCCGAAGTCGATGAGATCCCTGGCCTGCACTAGACGGAGGAAAGCGTCTCTCTCCCTGTTTTCCTCTTCTGCAGAGGCTCCGGCGCACTGCTCGGCCACGGCCTGCTGGGAGGCAGCCCTGCGGCCCGGGGAACCCAACACGGGGGCCCCAAATCCTAAGTACTACAACAGAGATGTATAATTATAATAAGAGTGACATAAATGAGACAAAACCATTTTGAAATACAGTGGAACTTCGATTAAAGAGCATAATTCGTTCCGTTAACATGTTCATACCTCAAAACACTCGTATGTCGAAGCAAATTTCCCCATAGTAAATAAACGAAATTCAATTAATTCGTTCCAAGATATAAAAATATTCATATCAAAATAATTCATACAAAATATGCATACATTTTAAACATTTTATTATTATTTCAATTGATTATAAAAGACGTAATCAAATTTATTAATTATCCATATCGGAATCACTGATATTCATCACTGATGGCTCAATAAAATCTGTTTCTTTTCGTGGAGCTTTAACCAGGAACCTTACTTTTGCCTCTTTTTGAGGATTTGATGAAAATGTGACATTGCATTGTCATTGAAAAGATTAATCGCTCACACTGCTACCTTACTCGGGTGGTACTTTTCTACGAAATGTTGCACTGTTTCCCACATTTTACAAATTAATGATAGTTTTAAGTGACGCAATAGATTTTTTGCTCGTACGTCGAGATTCTACTGTAAATTATAAAAATGATAAAGGAGAATTACTTTTATTTATAGAAAAATCTCAATTAAGGTGGCTTGACGACGCATCTTGCATATGCCAGAGGAAAGACGTCAAAGTGAGTCAGTGAGTATGACAAGGGAAGACGGGACCCTCCTAGGTACTATGTACCGTTTAAACATATAAATACATAAATAATTTCATATTTATTAATAATGATAAAAAAACAACAATTTACTATACTACTTGAAGAAAGTAAGTCAGAAAATGGTGCAAATACCTTTTCATTATTTCTCCTGGAAATAAGTCTGTCTAATCCATTGTAAGCCCCACTCGCCACAAACAGAATATTGGTGGTGTCCACTTGCACCGTTTCCCCTCGGAGTTTCCTCGGAGAATTCCTCTCCGGAACATTCACAATAGTTCCCTCCAGCATCTTGAGCATTCCTTGCTGCACACCCTCACCTATTTCAATATTAAAGTTAAATTTAACAAGTCAATCAAGAAACGTCACTAAATGTCCCCTGATAAAAAGTAGTTTCCCATTCACATGTTTATTAAGAATCTGCCTCGGTGTGGTATTTATTGATCCATAGATGCTTAGATTGAAAGATGATTAAGTAATAATTATAGCTTATATTTATCAGCGCCATCATTATATCCAGTCAACGTTATTATATTATTATGTGATACCTTATTTACCTGATTTTTATGTAAATAATTTGCTTAGATATACAGAATTACGCCACACTATTAATAAATGTGCATACTAATATTGCCATTAAAATAATATCTATTAGAATAATCCACAACAAATTTTCCTCGTCAAATACAGAATATATTAGTAAGACAAAAGTAGATAATTTTTTTAAAGATTTTATTATTAAGACTTTACCTCCGACATCTCTCAATTGGTGAATACCAGGAACTGCTCCAATCTTGTCAACCTCATCCAGAAATACTATTCCCATTTGAGCTCGGTCCACACTAGAATACATTAAGCTGTTAGTTAAATAATATATTATACAGTGAAATCTCAATCGATCTTTCCTCGAATAATCGTTTTCCCGCATGTGTCATTTGCTTCTTCCAGTCCCGAATTAATATCATACAAAATACGCAAAAATAGATCACATCGATCGTTCCTCTAGGCATCATTTTACAGCATTAATCATTTAAATTACGCAGCATATTTCGTTACACTGACTTGTTTTATATTTGCCTACCTAACAGCACATTGACGTTAAAGAGCGAGTCGTGCCACAGTAGTAAAGGGTCAAAAGAGAGGATCTCTGCTTTGCGTCAACAGTGATGGAACTGACATATGTGAGTCAATCGTCATTGGCAAATTGTTTCAATAGTATGAAAACTTTATCCGTAAAATATGACGTAAACAAAAGGGCATAAATGACTATGAGTATTTTTAATTTGTTTTTAAGGGACCTTGTCACAGAAATACGCGTAAAACAATGAAATATATTATTGTTTGTAGACAACTGTGCAGCTCGCCCGAGTGATTCTTGAATTGAAGGAGACAGCAGAAGGTTAAAGAAGTTAAAGATATCGATGAAGAGAATCCCTCGCCTGTACCATTGTTTTAAGAAGCATACACGGCCTTTGAAAAATTGAAACCGTTTCAACAACTGGTGCTGAAAAAAATGTCATTTGCAACACCGAAAAAATACTGTTTACTTATGGCAATAATGCAACAGCTAAAAAACAAATTATGATGAAAGATTATATAGGTACGATACAAAGTTTAACAAATTTTTTATTTTGTTTCTGTACAGCTTTCTAATTTTATTTTTATTTAAATACATTAATTTACATGTGATATATGTAAAAAACAATTTGAATATGATGAAAGTAACTTTTTTTTATATTCCCGCATTCATTGTTTATTTTAGTAGGTCCTTTCAAAAACGATAGATAGAGGTTTCACTGTACATACAAAATGCATGAATTGTGTCGGTTGATGGCATGCATATTACGTGTGTATTTCAATAATAGCTTCCTCGGGTCGTGAACAGCCGAGCAGCACACGTCCGACATTTGAGAACTTATTGTATGCAAAACCACTCTCTTAACGAGATATCTAGATAATGTTTATGAGGCAAGGATTTTGATGTGCGTAATTTAAAAAATATTTTCCTGTAACAGATTTCCAGGTTTTTTTTTTGCGTTATGAAATGAGTATTTTGTACTTACTTGTAGTTAGCATCTTGCAAAAGTTTAGCTATGACAGATTCAATATCCTCGCCTACATAGCCGGCCTGCGTGAGAGTGGTGCAGTCGCAGATGGCGAACGGCACGTCCAGGCACTGAGCTATCGTCTGGGCCAGAAGAGTCTTACCTATAATATTATAAATATAAATTATAATATCACAATCATGTTTTTTATATAAAGTTATTGATTAAACAGCGATAACCACAGGATGAATATTATGTTCCAGGGCGATTTTGTTTGGCCGCCATTTTGGTTTGGTAGACATTTGTCAGTTCACATTTGGTAATCGTAGAGAGTAGTTGATTACAAATTATTATGGAGCATTTAACGCCTAGGTCATTTTCGATTTACATCCCAAAATTTCCAATACTCGACCAAATAATATATGTAAAATTATACTTTTAGCACTTTTTCATTATGAATAAGAAATAAACATCCTACTTCAAACTGATGCCGACGAAGATCACAGCACTAATTTTTCTCGAGGCATTAATACAGCCAGCCATTAACTACTACAAAGAATGATAAATGTTGGACCAATTTTTTCAACTGTCCTTTCACAACAGCAGGTGGAGCTATTGACACTATCGTATCATGCTTGTCGACAGCTCTGATTAGAAGCATTGAACATTTTATTTTATATTTATTAATTCATATATAATGGAAAAGTTATTTTTAAAGAGAATAAAGGTAAAAAATCTATTTTCAACCAAGAACATAGTGATTGACTTATTTTTCTATAAATTGAACAGTTTCTGTGGAATTTGTATGGGTTTGTGTTAAAATATTTTTTTATTTAATATCTTTATTTTATTAACCACTTAATTGAGTTTAAATACATTTACCGGTTTCATAAATTACAGTTAATAAAACAAAGATATTAATTTTAACCACAAAGTTAATATTGCTAATTTTAAAAGTAAAATAAATTATTCTTTATTATTATTTCTCTTATCAGCCAACATTCCTGGAACATATCTAGGCCGTAACGTGATGTATTAGATTGATGAGAATAAGGTATAATTCTACATATTAATATGTAACTGTTGCTGCATTCATATATTATATAGAACAAATATAATATTACTTAACTAATCCTAAAGTACACAGTAATAAAATATTGATATTTTATTACATATTTAAAAAATATACAGTAAAATTACATTTATTCGAAGTTGAGAGGGGACTGAAAATTATGAAAAAAGTTAGAATAACGACTTCAATTTCAAAATTATTTTTTTTTACATACTAACAAAACTTTAACATACTGTCAAAATACAACGTAAACAAATCACATTATTTAAAAAATTTGCGCCATTTTTAATGATATAATCGTCGAAATTGTCAACACCGACAACTTTAATGTTTGCCAAGCACATCACGTAGCGCACTTGTATTTTCTAGATTACGGACACTTGACAAAAAAAATTGAATTAGGCGAAATATAGATCGACAAATTCATCTGATAGGCTCCAAAAATAGTTTTGAATAACGATATTCGATTTATAAGTACAATTTAGTATGAAAACTTTCCAGAGGGACCACATTTTGGTCCAAAACTTCCGACATGCGGCGAATTTCGAATAAACGGAATTTTACTGTATCTTTACATACTACTAAGCACTACATTATTTTTTATTTGTAAAAGTTCTGCGACACTCATCTTTGACAATCGGGATTTTAAGTGATGTAATTGAATTTATAAATAAAACTGATCTGAAATGATATTTTAAAAATTATCATAAAATTCTTAAAGGTAAAAAATTTAATAGATTGAATTGTCGAATGGAAATTATTTTTTCTCCATCTCTACTGTATAATTAATTGATTATAAAAGGCTGGCCTCGAGGTCTAAAGGTTAAGCGTTGGCCGACTGAACCAAGGTTCACGGGAAGCCGTGACCCTTGGATCGCAGTGGAAATCATTTAACAAACCATCGGAACCAAAATATTTTTTTATGTTAAAAAATGACAGACGGTGGCTTAGTCGATAAAATGTTAAGTTGTAAAGTCGTAAACAGTAAGCAATTCAGTAATGACGCGGTCGATAGGTAAGTCAGGTAATGTTTAAAATATTAAAGATAGTTGGTGTACGGTAATCAAATGTAAGCCTAGTCCACACTGAACAATTTGGTGACAAGTGTGGCAGCCGGTATATTATTTTGTTCTTTTAAGATGCAAAATCTTTTCATGTTATGTTTAATTAACCAATTTTTTATGTTACACGTTTTCCACTTTTTTTAAATAATATGAAAAAGATTTATCCAATTACAAAATTACAGGTTGTGATTGTCATTGTTAAATTTGAAAAAGGCACAAACTGCTTCACAACTGGTACTTGAAAAAAATTAAAATCAATTTTATAAAGCTGCCATGTAACTATCAAACCCATGTAGAATTTTTAAGGAGACCGCATTATTATTGTGAAATTTTTTTCAGAACATTCATTCATAAATTGAAATTAGCCTTCACTAAGAAGAATATTAAAAGTGCGCCGAATAGTTATGGGCTCTACATTTAGGAAGACGATCCAGGATCCAGTGATACTCGCCGATGTAGCTGTCATTCAGGACCACAACGTACCGCATCCGGTGGGTCCCAGCAACAGGATATTGCTCTTCTCCAGCCGTAAGTCGTGGCTGGCCCGGTCCAAGATGTCAGAGCCGGCCGGCGCGTGCGTAGGGCCCGGAGGGGGAGGGAGAGGAGGAGGAGGGCCCAGGCTGCTACCGCCGCCCACGCTCGCGTGTCCTATGCCCGTGATGTGCAACAGATCTGCGACGGAATATTTAAAAAAATTGTCATTAATTCTTATCCAAAAAAATATTGCAAATAATTAGAAAATGTTTGTTTTATGTGCTGATCATTATTATATTATATATATGTACCTCTATGAGTAAAGGACTGATGCTGCTCGGTGTGTTGTGGCTGAACTGGTATGACAGGCGGGGGAATGTTATTATATATTCTCTTATAGTGGTTGTACACTGCTACAGAGAGAACCTTCTTGGCGTGCTCCTGCCCGACCACGTGCTTGTTCAGGTATTCGAATATCTTCTTCGGGGGAGGTGGGGGCTTTCTGTAATTCAGAAAACTAAATTGTAATCTAATTCGAGAAAAAATTGTTTACATTTGTGCAAATGTGTACAACTTTTATTGAGAGGGTTTAACATATCCGATTAGTTGATATAGATTTAGTATCAAAAACTTCATAAACATATCTTTAATATGTATTTATTCTTCACAACTCTATATTGAAGAAAGGCTCTCTATAACATGTTGAAAAAAATTCTTACATACTTTGATATGTTGTTAGAAGAGATAAAAGCAGTCTGAAAAAATTGGTAATAATCAGATCATTTCCAATAAGATGGATAGACCAAGTCCGAGACATGACCGGAACCTCACTAAACAAGACACAGGATAGCAAAGAGTGAAGACAAGCAGTTTGCACTGTAGAACGAGAACTAAAGAACCAGTCTTGCAGCTATACTCAGTCTTGAGCACGTTAATTTTTTTATGATTTATTTTTGTATTAATCTGATATAAGTACAATAATACAATAAAATAAAAATTCATGCTACACTTCTCTACAATAACTAGCATATAATAAAATAAAATATAATAATAGTAATAGCGATATAAAAATATTATAAGTTTCGGGGAACATGTTTATCTATAAAATGTTTTTAATAGCATTTATAATTTCTTTATTAGCATTAATCTTCCTGATGTTTTCGGGTAAGCTGTTAAATACAAATGTAAACCTAGTATGATTTTCAGTAATAATATTATCTTTTTTTTCCTATTAATATTTGAAGAATAGAATTTCTTTTAAATAGATCACAAAATGTTGGTGCTTTGAATTCTTCAAAAAGTAATTATGTCCAATAATAATCTTTTGGTTTTTTTAATATTACTTTTATGATAAGTTTTTGTGCATTTTTTACTGGAATCAGGCTAGTATTATATGCAGATAATAAATGGACATTGCGCAACACAATGCAATGTTATATTAATAATCTAAGAAATGCTATTACTGTCATATTATCCCTGGAATACCACATAATCAATATCACATTATAATGATAATATAATGCGGTATTATTATTTTTACATTATAATTTCTTGAACTCAAAAACAAAATAAGTAATATAAAGTTTAGAGTTAGATATATATAAAGTTCTGTTGACAGCAGAGTTTATTTTTGAAAAAATTTATCTTATACATTTTTACATTGACATATTTATTTTGTTTTAATGTATAACTAATTAAGCGATTCAACAAACACAATATGGTTAATTTCACTCAAGACAAAAAACAATCAATGATATATGTGTAAATTTCAAGGAGTCAAAACCTTTCTCCAACTGAGCAATTAATATAATAATACTACACAGACTTTTGATCCAGAAAAAAATAAACAAAAGCAAAAAAATGAGAGAAAAAAGAAGTCACAGAAGATACAAATAATAAAGCAATAATATAACCTGAAAAAACCGTTTTTGGGATCGGCATCCGCCTTGATGCTCTTTTTGGTGTCCACCTCGCTGAGCACCACGAAAAAGTGGTGACACTTGTCGCACTTGACGAAGCGCGTGGAACTGACGAAAGTCTCCACGTGTGTGCAGGGGTCCCCGCACTTGGGACAAGACAGTGTGGAGGACTTCTTGCCACCACCGCCGCCGCTACTTCCGGACGTCGTCGAACCACCGGTACTTGTTGCCGAGGAACCTGCGCGAAAGTTAAAATTATTAACAATCTATTTATAATCCTGATTCACTAATACAGGCCGGTCTTTAGTAATTTTGATACAATAAAATTATTTAAAATTTTAGATTATGTACTAGGTTTCAACATCATCTACATCTGTCCCTCATGATGGAAGATGCCAATCTCCATGTTCTCCTTTTTTCTCAGCATCCGTAGATCTTAAGGACATCACTAAAGAAGTGCCGGTTGCCTTTTCCACTTGGTCGATCCAATGGATAGGGGATTCTCCTCTTGCTTTTCGTCCTTCGATATGGTCCACCACAACAAACTTCTCCAAGGATTCGTCTAAAACAAATGATTGAGTCTGTCCTTGACGTGACATTTGTGATTCTCGCTGTCCACGGCATACGCAACAAGTATCTCCAGCACCACATCTCAAAGGCATAAATCCAACTTCTGTCACTCGCTTTCAAGGTCCATAATTCCACACCATATAAAAATATAGAATGCACCAGAGACTGTACAAGCCTGACCTCCGTTGTCTTGGAAATATTGCGATCTTTCCATATTTTGTCAAGTCTGGACATACTTTTCACTATACTTATGAGTTGTATAATTTCTGGCTCGCAGCTGCTATCGTCAATCATTATTACTAGGTTAAGCGTCGGATAAAAATTATTTCACTAAAAATTTACAAATCTTCCTGTAGAATTGTCCTTTCGTCTTTCCCACACTTTTTTATATTCGCACCTAAGTGCTGCAACCTGATTCACCTGAGCTCACCGGGCAACTATCTCATTTGTCAACAAACACTTAGGACAGTGTAAATTGGCACCATAGACTCGAGTCTTCAGATGTGGTGTGCGCAGGGGCGTTCAGTGCATACTTGCATTACTAAAAATTCTGGGAAACAAATATAAATTGAATTGGATTAACATAAACAAACACATTATTTTATAATTAGCGCCATCTGTGTACCTATTGCTTAGTTCCAAAAACTACCACGACAACTCACCGCTGTACCCATGGCACTTTTTTGTATTCGCCGCATTGAGTTATTTACATTACTCTATTCTGTCTTTAAGCTAGTAAATTACTCAAGTCATATAAATGGCTTTTTACTGAATTGAAAATTCCTTTCGGTTGATTTGTTTTGTATGGAGTCGTTATCTATACTGTTAGAAAGCGTTACAACTGCGTGCAAATCATTGAAGTGTCTACTTCCTCTTTTACTAATTTGCGAACTTTACTATATTACTGTTTTTAACATGTAATTTCATGAATGTTCTTTAAATTTGGTGCATAGATTGATTTTTGATTTGGAAAAAACAAAAAGCAATTTGCAGAACTATTTCCTACGATAACCTTTAATAAAAATAATTATTTCCTTTAGTAATTATGTGAAAGATTTTCAAACAATAAATTAATCATGTTTAGTCATAGAAAGTGTTCTTAAAAACATCCATACATTTTTTATATGGGTAAGAAGATATTATTTTATGTTAAAACTTATACTTTAAAAATACTATTAAATAAATAAATGCATGGTAGGTAACAACAAATTTATTTTATCTAAAGATGTTGGTTAAACAAAAGTATATATATTGTATAATATCATTGGTAACAGCATAACCTAAATCTATACCTACTGCATGCCACTGGGTGTGCGATATTATTATTAAATAATTATGTATTCGACATATTACTGATTCCCAAGTTTAAATCTGATAAATTTCTCAATATTTTAAATTTATTATTAATTTTCACATTGTATTATTATAGATCTTGATCTTATTTTATATAAATGTTGATAGCCACCCCCATAATTCAAGATCTTCCTTATTTGGGGGTGCATAACTCTATTGTTGTATTATGTTGTCGAATGTATATAAAATAATATGTGTTAGGTGAGCATCAAGCCGTGGTCAAGAGTAAAAACGTGGAAACTTTAACTGTTCGACTCAGCATTCTTCTTCTCTCAAGTTTGTTGGTGAAAAAAACCACTGAAGCCTACCTGTTCCAGAGGACGAGATGTCATCCGGCGGCGGTGGTGGCGCAGGAGGTCCCTCAGAGGAACCCTTCCTGGCCATGGCGGAGCTGCCGAGAGCCCGGCCAGCTGCACCCCGCCTCGTCTCCAACCCCCACGCCTGGCACGCTGTCATAACGCATCCTGAAATAACGCATCAATATATCAGTACAAAGTAATTTATGCATATAAATGACAAAATGCTATGAACAGATGGAATTTTCAAACTTATCACAACAAAAGTTTGACACATTTGTCAGACTTGTGATCACATAATCACTTTAAATCCGTATCGAAATCCTTAATGTGAAAGAAAGACGTGCAAGATTAGATCAAATAATATTTATTTTTCACTGCATAGGATTATAAATGTCTGTCTTAAACAAAACAAAAAAGTGTTTTTAATTATACTTACAAGTGTTTTTTTGTTTGTTTACAAATAATAAAAATGGGCAGTGGCTTTATTAATCGGTGCTATGTTTCAATAAATACATTCAGCTGCTCAAGAAATACTTCAACAATAATTGCCGTAATATTTATTCACAACATCTCCGACATTTCATATTATTTGATTATTAACATATTTTAACACCTTTACGAACATTTCAACATAACTCCATCTTTAATTTATTTTATTACATAAAATAAGACAACTTCACTCTTCAGTTCTTCAAATGTATTGTGTATTTTTTTTGTAAAAAAGCACAATGCACATGCCGATAATGTAAAACTAATTCTAAATACAAATTAAATGTTATATAAATTATAAAGATATATGTACATATAAAATCAAAACATTTTTTTTCTTCTTTGTAGAAAGCAATGGTTTGACATATTATATTAAGTAAAATAACAATAACTTTGTATAAAACCATGAAATTTATTGTACGTCGACCGGTTTCGCTTAACTTAAGCTACATCAGGACTAATGTCATGTAACATCACAACCCATTACGCAGGGAAAAATAGAAGGCAGCAGGGGCGTAGGTAGAAAGAGGTTTTCTTAGTTTTCCCTCAGAAAGTGGCTCAATGTAAAAAATGCTGGATAAATCAGTATGCAACTTGGTCATCAACCTTCGATATCAAATGTAAAAAATATGATGGTATTTATCTACAACACACAAAGGTGCTTTAAACTATGTAAAATACAGCATATTTTTTAATTATTCATATTATCAATAAAATAAGAAGCAAGGTAATCATAATGTTACGACTTTGCGAAACCGGTTTAGCTCAAATAAAGTATATATATATACTTCACCTTGTTATTTATTATTATTGTTAAAAATATTTTATGTTTCAGGTTTTCATGGCAGTTCAGTTTTCTATGTAGTTGGGGTTATGGCTCTTATACTCTTTGGCCGTTGTTTCGGATCCCACTGCAGGGTCATCGGTTAAAAAGGTCAGATACACGCGGCAAAAATTGATGGCGTGTGAATACTTTTTCAAATGACAGTTTGCATTTTTTGCTTGTTTTCCATAATAAGATATAATTGTTCCAATCCTTAAGCATACGCTAATGGAACGTGGATTTTGGATGCAGTACATCGTGTAGTAAGCAAAGAAGTATGCTAAAAATCGGTAGAAGAGACGGAAAATGAAAACGTAAATGGCAATGAGCGGGCCATATTTCATGACACATAGATAACCGATGGACAAAGAATGTTCTCGAATGATATCGACGAGAGAAGCTAGAGGACGCCCAAAGTCTCGACGGATAGATGAAATAATGAAGTAGATGGCTTTCAAATAATGAAATGATAGATGTATTAATTTGAAAAAGTATAACACATAGGTTCGAAAATTTGTTATCAAAAGTACTGCTGCTGTAGCATAGTTGGATAATGCACCTTCCCCGGATTGGTAAGAGATCCAGGTTCGAATCCCGGTAGCGCAACAACAATATTTTTCGATAAAATTGATTTTACATATATATCTTTCTAATTAATACATTTAATTCTATGTTTATTGCCTTAACTTATCCACCTACCTCACGCCCGAGTTAACAAACGCATAACATGATAATAATAATAATCGAAACAGTTTGAGTACATACAATACAAATTCATTAAAAAAATATATGCCAATTTTTGTGGGTGAATTAACAAAAAAAAAAAAAAATCACTAATTCTAAAATGAAATAGTAAGCAGGTAGGTGGTTGAAAGAAGGGTACTATATTTTTTTAACCTCGTAAACCTGATAATTTATGCGAAAAGATGAGTTGAGAAGAAACCGTGAAATAATTTATTTTTAATACGATTAGGCGATAAAATAATTGAATATACTGATGCTACCGGTTTTAATGGTGATGTCCTTCAAGATATCATATCCTTAAAGGGATGTTTAGTTATTATTCCCGACAAAGTTGAGTGTACCAAGTAAAGTATATAAGCGGCGTGCAGTAGGTATAGACTTAGGTTATGCTGTTACCATAATATATAATATACATACTATATGTTATATTGTAGGTAACTGGTTTATGAACATTCGTTTAACCGACCTCTTTAGGCAAAATTAATTATCCTCGAACTCAAAGAACATTAAATGAAAACAATACGTTTAGTAAGGTAGTAGAATTTTCGAATTAGTAAATGAGGAAGTAGATGCTTCGATCAGCTTCTAAGCGAAGTTTAAAACCTTTCAAATATCATTCTGTTTGTAAACAGCATAAGTAAGGACTACGTACAACATGAATCAGCTGATACATATCTGACTTCAATTTCGAGTGGATTTTTCAATTCAGTAGGCAGTAATTGTATGGCTTGAATAGAACGATAGATTAAAACAGTGGCTAGCAATTATAGTAGTAATAAATTAAGAATAATCCAGTAGAGGACTACAGTGTCGCGCTGTAGCATCCAGAAATACGCAACTAATAATTCTAATGGACACGGTGGGCTCTAGCACAATTATAACATTATGGATTATTTAATTTATATTTGTTTCCCAGAATTTTTAGTAATGCACAGCTTTTTTGCTTGTATGCAGTGCACGCCCCCGATATTAATTAAGTAAGAATGTGGGAGGGAGTAAAGAATGACAGAAATAATAACAAAAAAATTGCATATAGGGGAGGCCAATGAATTGGATAATCGGCAAGGTCGTGACATTCAAACGGATCATTGCGACCTTTCTAGCGGGCATCATTGGCGATGATCACGCAAGGTGCGGACGTCAAGTCGTTCATCATTTTAAATAAAATATTTAAATTCGGCCAAATGTTGATTTCACGGCAAATTTTAATGGCGCACGGCGTCGCTGTATAACCGTTCGTGACGACAATTTCTCAGTACGAGCTTTGCAGAAAATATGCAAGCAAAACCGTTCATCTTAAAGAGATGTCGCCGAGCAACGGGAGCGAGATAAAAACATAAACAGCAAAAAATAAGTGGGAAGAAAATCTGATCAAATGCCAAAAGCTCAAATCTTTTTTAAAACGGTGAAACATTGCAGGGCTAGTGAATTGAAATGTTTCAATTTTGGTATTGCTATTTTCAGAATTGGTTCCGTTAATTGTTAATTGATATGTACTGTGCGATGATTTAGTAGAGGTCAACATGCTACAGGATAGGTGAGGTCAAAGGTTGAAAAAAAAAAAAACTAAAAAGGTTGCTAGCAGGTATACGGCGCGGACATCTTTGCAAATAATAATTGCTCTATTAACCACCGCCAAATTGTATTGTGTGTCTTTTGGGATACGCGAGTGTGCGGTTATGATCATATGTTAAGAATCAGAAGGATATGTGTGCGAGAGCCAAGTGCCCCCCAAATAAATTACACCTAGCGCTCACCCGTTCTTTTGAATAATATCGCGGAGTCTTTGTGTGGGTGTGCACGGACAGAGCAGATTGAACAAGAAAGACTGCTCACAGTTGAAAGACGTTTATTGGTCGTTGGTTCACAGTTACAACGTCTACAACGAGGAGCGTTCGCTAATCATCTTCGATAATGTCGGGAACATTGTCGTAAGAAAAGTAGCGCGCAGAAGCCGGCGCACATTATTGTTGTCTGTTATCCGGTCGGTACCGGCGTGTTTTTACGGCTGGGAGTCTAGTTGTATATGCAGGATGCGTTCAGGAGTCGTCGGCGGTGTTTCAAAAAAATTCGGGAGCTATTTATCATGCATATTGTAGGAATTTGCGGTAGATGGTCAGAGAAAGAGACGGCTGGGACTCTTTGAGAGATTTTATATTGCAATTTAGAACACTCTCGAGAAGAATTATATTAAAATAATTATGTTTTTTTTATTAATTATAGTAATTGTTCCCAAAACATGAATAAGATAAGCTTAATTGACTTTTTTTTTTGTGTTACTGATATGATTTTGTAAAAATAAATAAATTTATAAATATACACCCAGTGCAATAAAAATAACCGCACCCCCGCAACCCCTAATTAAGTACAAAAATTCCCATGAAGCGTCAATAAAACTCAAAGTAGGTAACGGGAGAAAAGGCAATTCGCTCATCAGGTACCTAAAGAACCCTACATTTCTTCACTTCAGTGCCCGTTTTTGCAGTGAGTGGTCGTTTTATTAGCGTGTTATTAGTTTTACCGAATCGCAATGTCTACGAGACTAAATGAGCAAAAAAAAAAACCAATGATAGTCGAGTTATCAAAACAAAACTTTTCCAATTGTGCTATAGCAAGGCAAATTCAGTGTAATGAGTCATCGATAAGATTTCTCCAAAAATTCCAGGAAAGTGGAAACTGGCTTAAAGCGTAGTACTTCAAATCGAGATGATCACCTTTTTAAACGGCTTTTTTTGAAAAATCGTTTTGATTCTGCTTCAGTGGAACTCCGAGACATCACCGATAATGATAGTGTTAGTGTCACAGCTATTTAAAAATAGGCTCAACGATATGGGTTTACGCGCAAGAAGACCTCCAAAAAAAAAACCCTCTATCGATCAAGGAAATGGGATGAATCGACGGGAGAGGGTTGTTTTTATCTGACGAAACAAAATTTAACTTGATTAGTCCAGACGGTTTGCAGACAGTACGTCGGAGATCCGGCGAGACGTACAGCGATGAGTGCAGCGCACCCACAGTGAAACATTCTCCATATGTCACATGGATCAGCGAATGCAGAGAAATAAAAAATAAAAAATTCTTGAAAGTGTTTTGCCAACAACTAAGAATTTGACTTAAAAAATTGACGATTTGTTTTTTTTTTTACTTGGTGAACATTCTCAACGCTAAATTCTTTTTAATTTTTTCACATGTATCACAGTTCAAATAATTGCTGGAATTAAAATCACTTTTACGGCCAGCAAACAGGTCCCGATTTAAATATTATTGCAAATATGTGTAAAAATATCTGCAAAACAATTAAAGAATTAAAATACATTATAGAATGCGTGTGGTATGAAGAGATTACAGTGGAATATATGCATGATCTTTATAAATCAATGCCGAGGGCGTATTCAGAGTGTAATCCGTTCCAAAGGGGGTCAAACTAAATATTGATTTGATATTTAAAAAAAAAAATTCGCTTTAAAATCCTTCTGATTTAATTTAATTTAAAACATTTGTATCAAACTTAATCGACATAGAAACGACACAGATATAATTTGGAATTAAGAATGACTGATTGATAAGATATATTTATGGAAGTTTTTCCTTATAAATGTATTCATCAATAGATAAACCCTGTAAATGCTGTACTGTTACTATGCTATAAAATGTATAATTATTAAAACTAAAGTATGCACATATGTTGCACTGTTTACATAAAATACAACGGTTAACAAAACACAGCTGATAAAGTGAACAAAAATGTCGAAATTATATTTTTGAATAGTATTTTTATTGCGCTGGGTGTACATCGAATGTGTTGAAAATCTAAAAATTGATTTATTTATATTGAATTTAACTAGAAATAAACCATCAATAATGATGGTAAATAAGCATTTTCTAATCCACAAATCGTCAAATCGAATCACAAAATTCCGAGATTTCAGTTTCGGATCGGGATTGGATTCAATGGCCAACGGTATACGTCACGACAATATTAATTACAAGACGACACGGCACGTGTGCCTGAGTTGAACATTTCGACATTTTTTTATTATTCGTAGATAAGTATGTATGGCATTGACATTAAAAATACTTTTCACTAACACCATCATATTTTCAAGTTTCCCAAAATTAGTTAAAACCATTGAACGTGTGTTATAAAACTCGTTTATAATTAATGCCATTCAGGATAATGGTCCGCATCAGAACATTGCACTTGGGTACGGATTACACAGGCACTCGTCCGATTTGCTGGGATATGATTATGAAAACGTAAAAAAATACGTACTTTTTTTTAAGGACACATCAGATACAGTGGGAAAAAATAATAAAATAATAAACAAATAATAGATATCTCATAAGACGAAGCTATTTTTTTTATTATTATAATTAATGGAAAATATATCGAAGTATGGGTAATTACAGAGCCTACAACCTGTCTTCGGCTGGCTTAAATGATCACTTTATATATATATAACGTTCACCATTCTCACCCATCGATCTCCATATCTATCAAATTTTTGAAAGTTGTACATATGTTAATATGTGGACTCGCTTCGAGTACCGCTACACTATCGCCATCTATGGACTAAATATGATAATTCATTTCCCTGAAACAGCATATATGTCACAATAATTAATTGTGTATTCTGGGACATATTCAAATATTGCTAATAATATACTGATCAAAATAAGAAAAATATATAAAATTGAAAAATATTAATTTTTCAGGCGTTTTCTAGTATAATGTGTTAAAAAACATTTTGCAAATAAATATTGCTTTAAATAATTTTTTTTTGATTCTAATTGAGTATGTTTTACATGAAATGCATGTCCTCATTTACTTTTGTATCGCGCGCTATTGTCGAGACACCCCCCTATATTGCCCTTTTTTTCTAATCCAACTTAGTATTGATAACGAACTCTGTCGAGGCGGTTGTAATAAAATAAAATAACGCCAATACTGTAAGTTCGCCTCTGCATGTTTGTAATGTACACATATATATATATATATATGTGTGCACATAATTAATGGTATCAGTGTGTCAAGGTGCTAAACAGGTAAGATCGCAAATCCAATTATGATAATAAAGCCAGTTTGTTATTTGATGGTAACAGAATTACTTTTATAAAATACACGATTGGTTTAGCGCACATATATCGCTTGGCGTATAAATTTTCACTCACATAAATGATTTGTCGTATAAACGCCAGTGTTTAGGATTCCATCGTAAAATTGTCGGGAGTACAAAATTTCTATGCCTAACGTAGAATCTCGCACAAAACGAAAATATTTCAGGTACATAATATGAGACCAATCAAATGGTAAATTCATATTTTATCGATAAAGTTGAGATTTTTAATAACACCTGATAATTAAACTGTTGTGAATTTTATCCCTTCGTGTATATATAATTATATAGGTGTCTTTTTATATAATTAATATAAATACAATTGTTGAATTCGGATCGACCTTTCTATTACCAGTATAATACTATCTCAGCTGAATAATATAATTTCCTCGGATAAGAAAAGGTTCAGGTTCTAATCCCGGTAGCGACAAAAAATATTTTTTCGATAAATTGATTTTTTCTATATACTTCTACATACATTAATACATTTAATTTGTATTAGAACACATTCTTATTGTGAAGTTGTAATTATTCAGAACAGACGGTCTGTGATATTTTAAATATTAATAAAAATTGATTGATAAGATAACTGCTATCAGATTACTCAAAGGTATTTGAGATTCTGTAAAAATAAGGTAGATGGCTCTTTCAGATAATGGAATGATTAAATGTATTAATATCAAAAAGGTAAAAATATTGTCGCTGTAGCATAGTCGGATAATGCACCTTCCCCGGTTAGGAAAGAGATCCAGGTTCGAATCCCGGTGGCGCAACAACAATATTTTTCGATAAAATTGATTTTATATGAATATATTTAATTCATATTTATAATATCAGCCTTGTTGATATCAGTAGATATATTGTAACTGACCATTTTTTAAATAAAAAAAAAACAACTATATTGTTCAAATGGAATGTTTTTCAGAATAAACTTTGGGCTACACTTGCTAGATGGCGCCAGGACTCGCATTATTATAACCGACGTAATTTATTTTTTATAATTAACCTTTCAAATGCCATGAGCGCGTTAACACGCCAAACTTTGCATGTTGCGCCAAGGCAAGTGACAACACGCACCTTTCGACCTTGTAGAAACAATTTTTAATAATTTTTCCATTTGCAGATGACAGTTTTTATCAAAAGCTGGCAACTGGTGTAAAGGTTATATAATAAATTCACTCTTTAGTGGTATTTTTGAGAATATATATTATATATAGCTGATAATTAAAACAAAATAAATTATTAATGAGAGAATCGAAATTGAGCAATTCTTTTCAGTGATATGTCACTGAAAATATGTTATTCTATATATTGATTTGAAATATTATCTTTTTTACTAGGGCGGGAAAAAACTGGAATTATATATTAAGCGACTGGGAAACTGATATCAGCAGAGGATGACGAGAATAATGCCGTTTGATCTTCAATTAATAAAACAATACAGAAAATATATTAATTATCATTTACAAAATGTCAAAAACCAGTTAATATTTTGTAATGCAGTTTATATCTCAAAAACTTGCAAAAACGAGTCGAGAAACTGTGATTGAAAAACTAGTATACAGTTTTGAGGAGTGTTATAAAATCGGATTAATTATTTCAACCAGTGGCGGCCACTTCATACTTGCTCTCGGGCGTTAATATCAACAATTGACAAAACAAATATCCGTACAAGATTGTAGCAATAGTGTTAATTAAGTATAAAAATGTCAACTCTTCCTAGTAAATGTATTAATTTACATATATATTTAAACACCTTAAAAAAACTCAACTGACCTAACCTAACTGAATTAATTTGACATTAACAAACCAGGCATGAAAAATGAAATTTATAGGTTATAAGATTGGTTTGCACATCTCGCAGTGAAAGTGTTGATTTCACTGTTTGTTGTTTGTACAGTCACATTTGCAATGCGGCATTATTGGATGGGGAGGAGAATATAAAACTTCAAAGAAATCACTCAAAAAATGATGATAAAAATTATGCTAAAAAAAAAAAAAAATATCCATGTACTCTTCACAGATTTCAAAGTACCAAAATAATAGACATGTACAAAAAAAAAATCAATAATCCAAATTTTCAAAATTAAAAATCAATTAAATTTTAGAAGCTAATTCCGATCTACAAGATTCAGAGACCAAATTGATATTCCAAATCTAAAATATACCGCAACCCAAAATCACTATATTTATCAAGGCATCAAATTTTTTAACAATCTCTCCATCACAATTATAAAAATTACAGACTACTATAAATTTTTATCTGAAGTAAAAAAAAAAATGTATGTACACAGACTAACTAAAACATAAATTCTCGTATATACTCCTTTTCTATACATGAGTCTTACTCTCACAGAGAAAAAATAAATGTTAAAAGAAATATATACATATATATGATATGATATGAATAATAATCACTAATTTGATGAGTAGTGAATTTTTTTATTTTAATATTAGAAAATATAATACATTTATATATATATGATTATTCTAAATGTAAATATTTTCTAATAAAATAAAAAAATTCACTACTTATCAAATTAGTGATTATTATTCATATCATATACTTGACTCCAAATGTACAGGTATTAAGGACTTGATGTATCAGAATCAAGTTAAAATATTTATTCGCAAAAATGGCAGCAATTTTACATATTTTTTTTACAAATAAATAAAATATAAAATATGAAAATAATGTGCATAATTACAATGACATATTAAAAATGAAAGACTTAAAATCTTTTTAAGAAATGCATAACATTAAAATAGTCATAATACACATATTTAATTCTTGGTTGATATTATATATAAAAAAATCAGCTGATTCAATTGATACCAGATTTTTATTCGCTGGTCGTTCGAGTCTTCGCTAATCAAAAAATAGATCCTCAATATAAATGTAGGCGTCTTATTTTTTTTATTTTTATATTCTATCATACGAGTTGTAATTACCACGAGCCGCTACTGATCTTAACAAGACCGCAATGTTAAGCAACTCTGTTTGGCAACATTCGTAACATATGCGAGAAAAAAAACAATTAACAGGTTTTAATACTTTCTCTCCAAAAGCATGTTGCGGTATTTATATATACATATATATTAAATTCAGCGACGAAAGAGTCCAGTGCAGTACAGCACACTTTCGTATATTTGATTTATTGTTTAACGCGATGACCGCACACTTTCACGTGATAGAATTAATAGCAGATTATTAGTTTGTTTTGATGTTTTTCCATTCGAAATGGTTGATATATGTAGGAAAAGGGAATATAATATAATTAAAATATGTTTAGAATATGTTTAAAATATTTTTGGAAGAGTAAAAATTAAAAATACTGTTTTAGTTGCACGCTTCAAATGAAGACTAACAATTAATAATCAATTTTTACTTCTTCAATATTAGCAAAATTACTTTGTGGCCTCATTTCATATAAACAACTATTTATTGATAATTCTACATGTTTCGATACCTGTGGTATCTTCTTCAGGAAACAATGTATACTGAAATTAAAAATACAAGCATAGATAAAAACAAAACTATAAAGTGGTGGATAAGTAAGAACTAATATGAAAACAAATTTAAAAGGTCACTATTTTCAAAGAGGATTTGGTTATTTATAATATTTAACTTGCTATTAACACCTTTTCTTATACTCTAAACCTTTGTCGATACCAACACATTATACATACAAATACTAGAGGTTTACAGTTAGATAAATTTGAAATTTTAGAAATAAGAAAAAATGTTAATAGCAAGCTAAATATTATAAATAACCAAAATTTCTTTGCAAATAGTCACCTTTTAAATATGTTTTCATATTAGTTCTTACTTATTCACCACTTTATAGTTTTGTTTTTATCTCTACTTGTATTTTTAATTTCAGTATACATTGTTTCCTGAAGAAGATACCATATGTATCGAAACATGTAGAATAATCAATAAATAGTGGTTTAAACAAAGTATTTTGTCTAATTATTTATAATCAATTTTTACATTTCTGATATTAGAAATGGACATGTTTGTTTTTCTATTCGAAACATATCCACCTAATTCGTAATTCACAGATATACGGGACATTTCTGAGATATCTGACATAGTGTGTAACAGACCTAGTCTATAATATTTTTTGGGCGGATACCTGACTAAATTACGAGTCGAAAATGTTCAAGGAATATGTGCAAATTTTACACTGTTACGAAAAATATTATTGATTGAAATTTTAACAAAATAATGTTAAGCTTGAAGAATACGTACTTCGTAATAAATATTTGCGAAATTTATGCATAACTAATCTATATCTTTGCTTGATTTAACAAAAAAATAATCTGGCCGCTCGAAATTTGATGACCATAATCGAAATAATCGCATAATTATGTTTTTTTTTTTAAATGCTTATATCTCTGACATGGTCGAGATTAGCACATATTCCTTGAACATTTTCGACTCGTAATACAGTCAGGTATCCACCCATAAAATATTGTGAACAAGGTCTGTCGCACCCTGTATAATATCGTGATATCCTTCTGTGTCGTGTAGGGAAATATGAAAAGAATCTGATACGAATTACATCGGAGTGAAATGTCAATTTCCTATAACGAATATACGAAAGAGATTATCAACGTTTTTATACGATACCCAGAAATATTAGTCATATGCATGTTAAACTCACGTAATTTTAACGCATGTGCATTTATAAAATATCCACTGCAATGGACTCGTGCAGTGAAAAATCTGCACGTCCATAGGATTCAAGACAAAGTCGAGACATCAGTATATCACTTCTTCACAATGGACCACGTGTCGTGCATGTCAAAAGTATATATATTAGAAAATGTAAAATAGATACGTGGTAATAAATATAATATATTGGTTTGATGCATAAATTCGCAGTTTTTATTAAATTCAAAAACTAATCAATAATCCATAATATTATTACGTTTCCCCGTCTATTTTCCACGACTTTCTGGACGTCTAGGACGTAATGTTTATGACTATACCAGGTTCTCTCGTAGCTAGTTGTCCAAACTTCAAGAATGAGTAAATCGATCTATTTTGAACGAAAAATATTCTTGATAATTTGTCGATTTTTTTTTTTTTTTCAAAATTCGCATTCAAAAGGTTAAGTATTATATAATACATTCCATATTTTAAAGTTCGATGACCTCAATACATACTGACCCGCTGACATAGAATTTGCAGGGTAGAAAAAATATAAGATAAAAAATGCCGAGTGACAACATTTAAAAAAAATTGTAACACGTATTTAAGATCGTTTATTTCTATTTATTGTTCTTACAATAAAATATGTAAAAACATAAAATGAAATAAAAAAGACGTTAGTTTTTCTGCTTATGCTAATACATACTTGGTTAAACAGTCAGGTCTGGGAGACGCCAGCAGAGCAAAAAATAACGTGTTTTTAAAGTAAAGTTAAATGTTTTCTCTTTTATATATTCAATATCAGTGCGTAAATATATATTCAATTTGAAATGAAGTGTACATTGCGAAATCGTATGAATTTTGAGCTGTCATATCATGGAAGCCGTGAACGAAACCGTACGAATTTTTTCTATGGTCGCACTGTCAAAGAACGATGTGACGATAACATATTTACGTATGTTTACTAATCATTTACATAAAACATGATCTCAGTTTTTTCAAGAATATGGTCACACTGTCAAACGTGACGCGAGATGTTAAATGTTTTCTCTACAATTAAGCATTACATAACAGTCAAAATCTGCACGGGAATAATTCATAATAACTAAAAAATTTTATGTGTTCTAGGTTGAGTGAAAAAACCACTAATCTTTCATTAATGCACAATATACTGATAAAATAGAATTTTTGTGTTTATTATTGTCTATCCGCGAATCTTATACATCATCTAGATGTCATTTTTGTTCGTTTTAAGAGCTAACATACAGGTGGAATAATTTTAGTAGCATCCACTAGCTACCCGCGGGACTTAGCGGCCAGCGATTGACGATAGCCGATGAGACCCTGGCCGCGCAGCGGCCGCAAGAGTCCCTCTCCCAAGGCCGAGCAGTAAGCAATCTGCCAGTATATAATATTTTATTTTTTTGATTATATGCCTGGAAAAATCCGGTGGCCGGATGGTAAAAAGTCGTCAAGCCAATTTTGAAGAGCAACGTCGTTTTATAGGAGATTTCTTTGAACATGTTGAATATAGAGAGATGATGGAACAAGACCAGAAGAGCATGACAGATGTGGAATACCCTCCCAACCGCGCTCTTGAATAACCGCTTTTGTAACATTAACGGTATGCCGACGGGCATTATCATGTTGAAAAATCACTCGATGCCGTCATACAGGTCGTTATTTTTTTAAATTGCGGCCTCAATGCGATGCAATTGTTGGCAATAAACCTCACAAGAAGTGATGGTTACATTGCTCAGAAGCAATTCATAGTATTCAATTGATGCCTCAACTCCTCGGTTAAACTCAAACAAAAAGATACGTGAGAAATGTTCGATTTTTGTGCACGACTTGGCGATTTTATTTAGCCAACAATTTATACAAAACTTAATACAAATTAAAAAATTCAAGACGTATTCAATAGAGCAATATGCAATGGGCATTAAAAATGTCATTGAAATATGTAAAAAAAAAAAAAAAATTGTGAAAATAAAAACACTACGAGCTTGTGCAATAACCCAATATATATATATTATGGACATATAATGTATATATTTTTTAATAACCGGTACAGTGAAAGCGAAACGAAATAACCGCACGTACATGTCAAAATATGCGCACATTTCGATAATGTGACACCGACGAGGTGTGGTCTCTTCCAGGCGTTAATGCACGCTTCTACCTTACCAAATTTCGACCAATCATCACAAAGAAGAAAGAGAAATTTCGGCGTACGAATGATAACGCTGCGAAAGATGACATTAAAAATTATTTTTTTTCAACTTTTTTGAAAGTATTTAAATTTACATTTTTTTATTTATATTACGTCAAAGGAAATTAGATAGATACAAAATTTACGAATTATTATCTATTGACGTTGAAATAAACGGTAAATTGTAACTATGATTTTAATGTTCGAAATTTAGTCTATGAAAATTACATATTTTTAAGAACAATGCAGTTCTGTAGCATTTTAATATAAATTAAATAAACCAATTGGAAATATATACAGATGAAATCAATTTATCGGAAAAATATTTTGGTTGATACCGAGATTCGAACCAGGATCTTTTAAAAATGTAACAATACATGTATCAATATGTCGTCAACTTACTCGGTTAGCATAACGTAAAGGTGACACATTTTCCCGGACAGGAAAAGATCCTGGTTCGAATCCCGGTAGCAACAAAAATATTTTTTCGATTAATTGATTTGATCTGTATATCTTTCCAATTGACACATTAAATTTATATTAAAATAGCATATTGTCGGTCTCCTGGAATGGGGCTCGAACCCCCGACCAACTGGACCACCACCGGGCGAGTGTCTTAAACCAACAGATGCGTTTTAATATTTTAAAATAAAATCGAGAAAAATAATAATAAAAAATGAGCGATAACGGATATTATTATACATATAGTGTTGGTTTTAAAGAAAAAATGAGTAATATAATAAGTATATATGTATACCGATTATTATCATTAATTATTTATTCTTATCTGAAATGCATTTAGCCTTGGAACGGAGTCTATCGTACAAATTCACGCAACTGGCATTACATTATATGGTCAATGTTGTGTCAGTATTGAGGACAGCCTATTCGTATAATAAATAATATAAGTCCGACTATAATGTATGTATTTATTCAAAATTATTTAAGAACACGATGCAACCTAACCTTCGTAAAACACGCTTGTCTGCGAGCGTCACCACGTATAGATCATTTCGAACAGAGTCGCCGAACATTGTGTTCAGTGGTTATTAGAATCAGCCGTATATTGTGCTCAGTGGTTATTAGAATCAGCCGTATATTGTGCTCAGTGGTTATTAGAATCAGCCGTATATTGTGCTCAGTGGTTATTAGAATCAGCCGTATAGTGTGCTCAATTTTCAATTGAGCGTGTATCAAACAACAAAAACGCGTGTCGCAAATCCCATAGAAAAAAGTGTCCAAGTCAAAAAAAAGAAAAAGACAAATTTACGGGAGGGCGAAAACAAAAATGAACAATTTTTAAAGTTCAATAAGTTATTTGTCGTGAGGCCTTATATTTTTCATTTATTAACCTTTTGAATGCCATGAGCTATAAGCATGTCAATACGCACATTTGAACCTTGTGAACGACAGATCCCAGCTATTCATAGACAAGTCAAGACCCTTAAAGTCTAGACTTACCCTATGCCATGGGTGTCCAACCGATCGATCGCGAGCCAAATTTTGGTCGATCCCGAAACCCATCAAGAAAAGATTTTAGATTAGATTTTTTATTATTGTAAAACAATAAAAAGTTGTATGATTTTTTGTTTTTTTTTGCTCCCTAAAACGTTAAGACAGAAATAATAATATTGGATCATTTTTTAATATACACATAACGACATTTCGTCTTACAAGTGTACATTTAAACTTTGAAGAATGATATAAAATACCAATTAAATTATCCATAAGAATCTTATCTTATAGTCTATCCAGCTGAAAGATTGGCAGGCAAGCATAGATGGTGTTACAATAGTCCACACGTGACACCACAATGAGTAAACGGGGCTGCCTCAAGAGGAAGATGTCTCCGAATACTTTTAATCTGTCTCAGTTGATGTCATTTTTACTGATTTGTGTATACATTGAAAGATCTGAATCAATCTGAATCGCCCAACAACTTAATTGCAAATTTAGCATTCGCAGACATTGATTCATGTATTAAGTTTTGCCTGTAGGTCATTTTAAGGTTTAAATATATTAATTAGAAAGATATACATATAAAATCAATTTTATCGAAAAATATTGTCGTTGCGCCACCGGGATTCGAACCTGGATCTCTTTCCTAACCGGAGAAGGTGCGTTATCCAACTATGCTACAGCGACAATATTTTTAACGACAATTTTAAAAAATATCACAGACCTATTGTTCTGAATAATTACAACTTCACAATAAGAATGTGTTCTCGTAACATTTTAAGGTTATCCATTTTTTTTAATTGAGAATTATTTCAATGTCGGTATTGCATAAGAGATTATTATTTTGTTCATGTTCAAAAATGCGCTAAACCCGAGTGCAGTTGTATCGCGCACGATTTGATTTCAACAATATTTTTGCAACCTCGCACAGGCCGGTGGTAGAAAGGCCTCGTTTCTCGGCGAACGGTCCCAAGGTAAATATTATAATTGAAACGAGTAAAATCAGCGAATCATACGATACTTCGCCATTTTTAATTTAAAATCTCTGCACGGTGTTTAACCTTTACCATACCATGACATAAAATACCCGAACGCAGCCATGCTGTCAACTCGTGTTACCGTGAGTAACAGTTAGAAAAAATGTTTTTATTAGCTTAAATGACTTTAATGGCACGAATTTACTTTAAATATTGAGCATTCGATTTAAAAAAAATGATTAATAACATAATTTGGAGCATTCATTAAGTCGTATACAATGTGTCCTTCCTTCTTATCTCTCTTCATTTAATTAGTGAGAAAGATATAATTATATTTGTATGTTTGTTGTTCTTTTCACTGTGAAAATAGTGTGTGATCTCTGCCTTTCATATCAAAAATTGTATTTTTATCAACGTATTAATTTTACAACGGATTGAATGGAAAAAATAATCATTTTTGTACGATTCCCTTTTCATAATTGGTTTTTCACTAGTCATTCCTAAGCGCTAATATTTTCTTTAGGATTATCTAAAATTTGAATTTTATGTTGCATGTATTTATCGAAATATCACAGGTTTAATTATGATGGTTAGACCTGTGTTACAGCATGGTTTGGGAAGGGTTAATAACAAATTTAAAATTTTAAAAACAAAGATAGCTTATAAACAGTTTGTGTGTAAAGCGCCATTGAAGTTAATTTAGCTATTATCCAATATTATTATTAATTTTATTTGATCTAATGTAATTTACGGAGCGGCGTCAAAAACTTGAGCCCCGCGGCACCCGAACGTCTGTCTCGTGAACCCGTTTTACTGCAAACCCGTTTCAGTGCGACCCATAATAATTATTCCATAAAAAGTGCGTCGCTTCTTGCAAATTGAAAAAACTTACGGGCCCATCCCACGCATTAGTTTCGAAACAAAACTTGACGGAATGCGAAATGGAGGGCATAGAAACGTAGAAAGTGAAAGGGTCGGATAAGCGAGTAGAAATAATAATAGGGTTTATTAAATAACAGTAAATATCTCCCGAGTAACACCGACTAGTTTTTTTTATAAACATTTCGATGTATTACCCGACACACGTGTTTGTTATGATAACATTAATTACGTGTGTCGTCTAATAATAAATGCACGTCCAACAGACCGTAGGTATATCACGATATCACGGACAGGCCGGAACGTGGACATATCGAATGGAATTAAATATCATCGCCAAATGTCACGTATGCACGTACTCAGGGGCGTGTAGTGCATACAAGCAAAAAAGCTGTGCATTACTAAAATTCTGAGAAACAAATATTAATTAAATAATATATAATATGGACGGTGACGGTATATTTAGGGATTTATTACAATTAGCGCCATCTGTGTACCAGTAGAGACTTTAATTTCTTAGTTTTAAAAACTAGCACAACCCACCGCTGCAGCCGTAGCGCTAGTAGCCATAATCGACGCATTGTAACTATTACTATTTTATACTTTTAAGCTAGCGAATTACTCAAGTCATACAATTGGCTATTTACTGAATTGAAAACTGCCTTTCAGTCGATCCGTTTTTGTATGAAGTCGTTACTTATGTTGTTTTTTTAACAGAATAATACTGCGTGCAAATCATTGAAGTGTCTACTTCCTCTTTTACTAATTCGTGAATTTTACTATCTTACTGTTTTTAACGTGTTGATTTCATGGTCGTTCTTTGCGTTCGAGGTGCATTTTTGGTTCATGAATTTGTTTTTGATTTGGGAAAAACAAAAAGCAATTGGCAAAACTATTTCCTACGATAACATTTAATAAAAATATTTATTTCGTTTGGTTATTACGTGAAAGATTTTCAAACAATAAATGATTCATGTTCAGTCATAGAAAGTGTTCTTAAAAACGTCCATATATTTTTTATATGGGTAAGAAGGTATTATTTTACGTTAAAACTTAAACTTTAAAAACACTATTAATAGTACATACTCTAAAATTACAAATAAATACATGGTAGGGTCGTATAAACGACGGATTCATTTTGTCTAAAGATGTTGGTTAAACGAAAGTATATATATTGTATAATATCATTGGTAACAGCATAACCTATATCTATACCAACTGAGCACGCCAATGCACGTGCGATATTTCTCGTTACCTACTTAAAAATAATTATCTGAAACCTTGACTCGTTGGCAATTGTTCCGACTTGCAAGCGAATAAGTCGAATAATATATGTATATATATATTTTAATCATCTATCAATAATAATGGCCAGATACTAAATAACCAAATTAATTTATCCAATAGTCCGATTATAAAGTTGTTATGAAATTTTCAAGTTAAATATTAAATAAAAAAAACTACAATGTTATTCTCATATATTATTTATATAAAATGGAGTTTAACGATGCTAATTTAACGTTTTATAAACAATATCGTCTGAATGCCGTCCATTTCTCTTAAGACACTCTTTCAATCGGACTCTTAAATCAAAGCGTCGGTTCAAAGGTAGCAACTTCACGGCGGATATTTTCTTGTAGGGCCTGAATTGTTCGAGGATTGTTGCTGTAAACTCTCGACTTAAGATACCCCACAAAAAAAGTCGCACAGTGTAAGGTCCGGGTACCGAGGTGCCCAGGGTGTGTCTCTGTACTTGCTGATTAATTTATTGAGAAAAATTCCCATCAGCTTCTCCATTGAAACTCTAGCTGTGTGTGGAGTGGTTCCGTCATGCTGAAATTGTGTTCTGTTGTTCAACACGGGAAACAACTGCAGTTGCGTTACCAAAAACTCGTCGATCATTCAGCAATACACGTCAGCGGTGACTGTCTCCGCCATTTATCCCTCCGGCAGAAATAGCACACCGCACTGTCGTTTTTGGACAATGCAAACGTTTTTGATGGCGTACCCTTGGGTTGTCGGAATACCAGTATCTCATGTTCTGTTTATTAACATAGCCATCGATATGAAAATATGCTTTGTCAGTAAACAATATGAATGATATCTGTTCCAAAATGTTCCAGCATCGTTCTCGCTAAGGTTCCACGTAAAGAATATTCATTTGGTAGATTTTTTTTTGATAATAACGTGGACTGTTAATTTTTTTATTCCAGCACAGGCTGCAATCTTCCTTATCGATTTACGCGGATCGCGCATAATTTCACGTCGAACTTGAGCCACACGTTCTGGCGTCGCTGTTGACGTTGATGGTCCCCGAGGAGTTTGGTTAACCATTGTCCCTTCTTGTCTGAACTGTTGAACCCAACACCGGGTGAGTAGCGTGCTCGGCCCATCACTTACTCGTGGAATATTAAAGTGAGTACAAAAAGAGCGACGCGCACGAACCAATGAATCACCGCACTTTAAATATTGCTTAACCGCGAACGCGCGGTGCGCTCCCGACCAGTGACTCATTGCGACTGGCAAATACCCCTCTCACTTACCTCACCCTGATGGTTTACAAGCAATTACAATTTAATCTTGAATTTTTTTCGATGAACATCCTATATATATATGCTGATGTTCTCTTAACATTCTATTTAAATATCTGTACATAACTACATAATAAAGTGGTTTAAAACTAAATATTATATTATTACAAATGTGAAAAAAGACCAGCATTAGGAATTTTTTCATTAGATTTTTAACATAGTATATGTTAAGGAGTACACATTTTTGTTGTATTTTCAGAATATAGTTCTGTTGTATTTTAATACAAATTAAATGAATCAATTTAATTTGTATTAAAATACCAACTTGCTACCAAATATTCTTAATGAAATTTTTAAATTTAAGGCATGTATGGTATTATATTTCGACAAGAAAGAAAAAAACGGAAATTTTGATTGAAGGTGTTAAAAAAAATGACATTAGCGTGATCTTTAATTAAAATAAAATCTGAAGACCAAGAGATGGATGGCCTACTTTCCCGGCTTACAATGTCGGGACACGACATTGTAAAGCGACGCTTCACGGTCTAAGTTTTAAAAATTACAAAAAACCAATTAATTATTAGATTTAGACGATGAAGGTGGACAGCTTTACTAAATTCCTTGAAAATTTTAAAAACAATAAATAATATTAACATTTCGTGACAAATAGCCAAGTAAACGGGAAGGTTAACTAAAAATATGAATAAAATAAAACATAAAAATAATACATGTATTATAAATGTACAATGTTTGCGGTTGATTTTTTTTGTGCTAAATTTTTTGAAGATTGCTAAAAGCGAAAAATGATAAACTATAGACCTAATCAGGTACCGTACCCCCTAAACCGTTTTGAAACGTAATCCCGAACACGCGGATGCCGTAATATGGCGATGAGAGTACCAATTGTTGTGGTCCAGGGTCCAGATAGTAAGTAGCACTCAAAATTCTTGGAAACAATTTTGTTAGAATGTTGCGCGGGAAATTCTGTACAATGCGCGACAACATTTCAGCTTAGAGGTGACACTGGTCTCGTGTATATACAGTAATACCCCGACATACGCGAACTCAGAGTTACACTGTTCGTTTGGCAATACTGCCGGCCCGCTATATTCAGTGTTTCTCTAACTGTCATTGCTAGAAACTGATATCGCTCATGCGGTAGAAGAAGTTGTTAATCTTGGCAGGCAATTAGATTTGGAAGTCATATACATATATATAAAATCAATTTTGTCGAAAAATATTATTTTTGCGCTACCGGAATTCGAACCTGGATCTCTATTTCCAATCCCGAATTTCGAATCCCGGTAGCGCAAAAACAATATTTTTCGACAAAATTGATTTTATATGTATATATTTATAATTAGTATTTAAAATTGTATGTATTTATATATATATACAATGTTGTACCCCGACTTACGCGAATTCGAGTTACGCGATTTTCGTCGGTCCCACCTGTCGCGTTACTTCGGCGTATTACTGTACCTACTAAATGGCGAGAAAAAAAAAATTGCCGTATCATTGAAACAAAAAAAAAAACAACGTCGTTCACGCGTTTGAATTTGAATATAAATAAATAAAAATGCGTATGAGTCGCGAATCGAAAAAAAATGTTCATAAATTCAGATAAATAAATTGAATAAAAATCTGCCCGGCGAGGAGCTGAATTCCGGTCTCTAGCGGGAAATTAATGACATGCGAAAACAGCAATTTACAATGCTACTCTCGACTCACTGTCGTGATTGTGATTAGTATTCGATAATATCGGTGATTGCAAACTGTGACTGTAATCACAGTTTGTTAATAATGCGCACGCGCCGCACAATATCACAATACACGATAACTAATATAAATCTAATTAAATAATCATCACAAAGAAAAAAAAAGTACAATTATGTATCGGGTCAAATTCTCGGCAAATATGCGTAAACTTATCCGACAAATGGCGCTGATTAAGTGATAATCGATTTAAACGGCGGCCTCAGAAAATCAATCGCTGGCTGTGAGTGTGACGGAAAGCATCAGTGATCGACTCACGGTTCGCGATTTTGAGCTCATCACTATCTTAAAGCTCTTCATTAATACAGGTTTTATACAAAGTTCAATACGGGTAAATATATTTTTATAATAAATCTAAATGATAGTATTAAATGTTGACGTTAAGAATGTATAAATAATCAAGGTAAGTAAATCAATATATTTTACGACAACTCAACACGAAAAATTGATGCAAATCAACATGAGCACGAGCATCGTACAAGGGGAAGGGACAGACCGAGACTGCCATTCAGGAGGAAGGCCAAATATCAGAAATCGATGATGTATAATGCGATGAAATTTAATAGATTTAAAATGAAACTGACAAAATATGTAAAACATAAGTTTTAATAAAAGAAAATACTTTAATCTTGTTCATATTAGAGCATATGTAGAAGTTCGTATTAATGCACTATTATAAGAATGAAATAAATAAAAATATATTAGCCAAGTGCACGTGCATAGCGTGTGAAATGTATCAGGATCGATATTCAGCCCCCCAAACTGTTGTTTTCATTTGAAAAGGGTTTTGAACGCGCCCGGTATCGATCAAGGTAAAAATGAGAGAATATAAAAAAAAAAAAAAGGAACTCTAAAATAGATTGCGTGACCATTTTTACCGTGTATTATATTCTAGATTATTTAAATGTTTTCTTAAAATTTCACCACGACATCGTCGAAATGAATTTTTTAGAAACTACATGTTTTGGAAGCGACAATTCAGTGCCAAAACAATCATATGAATAGTGCTATTATTATTAATTTATTTAGTTAAAATCATTGATCGTTGGTCATTGTTTAATTTCAAACTTACTAACGCAATTCATTATACAGCAAGATGCTTATAAATACACTGAGATAAAATGTGTGTGTGCATACGTAGTAAATCCGATCCCTGGAGTTTGGACAAAAAAAAATTAAAAAATACAATTTATGTACAATATTTACATTTAAGTGACACGGTACACAACAGACCGCATTACCACTGCATAGTCTGCTTTCGTTTGTATTTTGCCAAATGCAGACTTCACTTTCATATACATACGTATGGAGAGTAGAATTAAATTATAGCTAATGGGAACATGTCGACTGAGGCAAGACTAGCGGTGCACAATGGGAGTATCCTGGTGCCGACACTGATGTATGGGAGCTGGCAGAAGAGGAACGAAAATAGACTGAATGCAGTGGAACTGAGATCACTTATGACAGAGTAAAGAATGAAGAAATAAGGAAAGAATGTAAAGCTGATTTTAATATAGTAAGTAAGATTAAGAAAGGATCACTAAGGTGGTTTGGTCATATGGAACGTATGAATGAGGCGAGAATGGTAAGAAAGATATATGACGCGAGTGTTGATGACACCAGAAGTAGAGCACGTCCGCGGAAGACTCGGCACGGCCAGGTAAACCAGATACTGGAGGATTGTCCTGTTAGAAGCCTCAATAATCGTCGAGCCTGTATGAATGCGCGGACGAGGCGAGAATTGTGCGACAAGACAGAAGAGTGTGGCGCTCCATCCGCTCTGTCTACCCCCGCGGGGAAAAAGCGCGGCGGTAAGTAGTAGTAGTAGTAGTGCATTAGTATTTCAGTAAGAGCGAGGAAATGTTTAAAACAGTGCAATACCGTATTAACGGCGATCTTTCTTCGGCGCGCAAGAATACCGCCGGTGGAGTAGCGCCAAATGAAGAAGATTGGATGTCATCCAATTGCTCGTGACGTCACAATGCAAAACGTCCAACTTTGTTGAAAATTGTGTCGCTCTGGCCGACGTACGTTCCCGCTGCTGATACAAAAAAAAAACCTCGCTATTGTGGCACACTCGGTGACGTATCGCACGTGTTGCAACCTTCCCGCTATCCGTCGCAATACGTCACGCGCGCACGTTATCTTATAGTTAGTTGCACGGTAAACAATTAAATTGATGACGTAATGTTTATATAAATCAATAAAACTTCGCCGATAACAGACCGACCTTTTGTCGATATGCCGCAAAAAAAAAAAAAACAGCAAACAAATCCCAATCGACATATTTTTAAAATGCTTTAAATGATAACGTAATTTACCGTTCCCGCGACACCCGCGCCGGTCTCGACGCCCATTATAATCCTGCTTTTAAATAATGCAATATGGCCGAACGGCTTATGCATTGGATAAATTTAATGTAATCTTAACTTAGTTGTGTTCTGACTGATATTCAAATTCTTGCCAGTTAGAAGATTTGAAAATATTATGAAACTGTAGATGTTAAGATTGTTCCCAATAGAAGACCCCTCCTTGAAACTATCGGACGAAAGTCAATAAATAAATGGATAGCATTAGATTTGATAGAAAAACAATTCTAAATGGAATTGAACATTATTAAATAGATGTCTCTAGTATTTTATATTGAACTACCAAACGGTATGTTATTGTAAACATAATAGTAGGGGCGGTATTTCGGTAAAATCTATTTTTCAATTAAAACAAATGGGCGAGTATCGAGTACTACGCCGAATTCCGAGCGAGTCGACGCCGCCTGGCGACAGATTATTGCAATATAGTGGTTTTGTATTTCGCCCACAGAGTTAAAATATATGCCACCGACTGATCGGATTGTATGGAGGATGGTCCAGTATCATCCCGCCCTAACTTCTGCAATCCTTTTTGCCATATTTTCGAGTTAAAAAATGAATCGCCGATCGCACCCCGCAATCGGCGAGACTAATGATTGACATGGTTAATAAAATACCAATAAATATCCGAAATTGCGCCTGACGCACTGAAAAGCTCGGATCGGCACGATTATATCCCTTAGTTCGATAATGGACCTCGTGTATATACAGTGTGTTCAAAACGAAACCCCAACATTGACTACAGATATGCACAACACTCTAAATAAAAAATATTACATACAATTTGGACTAAAGTGCTCCATTACTGAGATAATAAGGAAAATATAACTACCGGATGTAGCAGCAGACCCAGTGCGCAATATTTTAGGGGTAGATATTAAAAATATTAGTCGAAAATGTTCAAGATGAACATGCCTAATCTCAATCATATCAGAAATAAAAACATTTAAAAAAAAATCGTAATTATGGTATTATTTAGATGAACTGAAATTTTATTTATTCCAAATTATATAATGAATACAAAAGATAAAAGGTCATCGAATCTCGGGCGGCTAGCCTATTTTTTTCTAGATGATTTAGGGCCCGAAGCAAAGATACACAATAATAATGGGACAATTTCAAATGGGCAAATATTTACTTCAAGTACGTAGACCTAAAGCTTAACATGATTTTGTAAAAAATCGCATAAAATAAACAGTACAGATTTGTACATACTCCTTAAACATTTTCGACTTAGTCAGCAATAAAATATTGTGAACTTGTGTAAATATTGAATGATCGATGTGTTGTACTAAAGTTGTTTAAAAAAAATTATAAAAAGCGAGAAGAGGGAGTCTATACAAAAAAATAATAATTGATAAATATAATTAAGTTTGCGTGTGACGTAATAAGACTTGAAAAAAAAAGTGTTAAAACTGAATGGTTACTTAGAATAATTAAAAGCATTCAAAATATATGGAAATCCTCAGAATTTCAATGTATAGCTGTCCTCCATTACAGTTAGAAATACAAGTTGTCGAGTTAAATTGCTAGATTGATAATGCCCTTTCAAGGCGAAACGCGTCTCATCAAATAAATGAAACGAGTAGAATAAAAAAAACAAGTGTTTTATTATCACATATGTGATTATGGAGTTGTGCAAACGTACCTCGGAAACAGTAAATAACATTTTTTTGTTCATAATTTTATATTAATTCAAAATCATACACGTTTCATTTAGAACACACTGTAGTTAAACCGTGTAGCCGCGAAATTGTGTTTGCAACCGCACGTGCAAAATACGTGCCAAGTATTTACTTAACGCGTGGTGTCTCAGTTTAAAAATATCTGAATTATTCAAGTCCATATAATTTTTGCGACGTTCTTTGTACACATTACCTGACTTGGCGCGCGCGCAATCAACCCAACACATACACCAGAACCAGTATCTGTGTGCACATAACATATCATAACATAAGTCTGGTTATTATTGGCCGTATCTTGAATGAACCAAAAATAAATATGATTTTGATAAATGACAGCAATATGAGTACTGATACGTCGCTATATATTATAATCTATGGTAATAAAATAAACTAATACTAATAATAACGCATACATTTTATTTGTATTCAAATCGTGAGTCGGGGTAGGTGAATCTGCGTGGGAAATGCATCTACGTCTCCTAATCAGGTTAGAAATTAGATTTCAGTACCGCAATCTATTATGAGATAAGATAACTATTTGAAGATACAGTCCAGAAACGGTGCAAATCCAAATATTAGTTTGCTTGCGAGTTGTGCATACATTGTCAATCTTTCCTATATCTCGATAATATTTTGTGTCGGGATGCTGATTTGTTTGTCATGTATATATTAGTTTAGTGATTATTTGCGCGAATTACGATTTATAAGATCAGATACACTTACGGGGAAAGTTCATCTACTCAGCGGTTGGTATGGTACCCCATATTTTATTTTTTTGTATTGGTACATTCTCAACTAGTGATGTGTAGACAGATGCATTATTATTATTTTTTTAAATAATTAACCAATTTCAAAAACAATCGCTATGATTTTGTAGCACTATCCCCCCGTCTAAGCAATTTTACTAGATTTTTTGGAACTCGGTACATTTTACCCGTCATTAAATACCAAAACAACTAATTCATATTTATTGTCATTAAGCATTTTCATTACTTTAACAATTTGTCAAGAAATAATACAACTAGATGCTCTCGCCCCAAATTTGGAGTAAGTGCATCTACTCGTCTAATTTTTATAAAATGCTATAAAATATGAGCTATCCTAAAAGGTTACATACCGATTTTTAAAAACTTGAATTAAACAATTGTTAATGATCCTTCTATCAAAGTTTCAAAATAACGGCATAATCTTATGAAGTTTGAGAACAGTTCAATGTTTATGTCGCACTTATCCCGACTCACCTTACATACTTGGAATGTAAAAGGGGTCACTACCCTATGATACCTGTCCTCTGCGAAGTTTAAGGTCGCACAGCGTACGCTAAAATATCATGCATGTATATATGCGTCATAAAACGCTTGGCCGAGCTATTTTCGCCGAATTTCTTACTACTTCATTAACACATCATCATTTCTTGTTCATTTTTAATTTAGCCATTGCGTTATTCGGGTCAAACAATGCTCTGTAGCTTTACGTGTCTTTACTGTACAAAGCGAGACTTCTTTGATTGTATATTTGCAAGATAATTTGACATTACAATCTATTAGGGCAATAGAAAAATGGCGGAGCGCTCGCTTACCGTGTAGCGAGGAAACGGGATCGATACATCGATAAAAATCAATTCAGGATTTCAAAAAATAAAATACAATTTTTTATTATATTCATATTTATTTAAAAAAAATCGTAATATGGTAGTGGAGCATGTCAGAAATGAGCTTTTGTAGAATGTTAAAAAAAATAAGTAAAAAATTTAGATAAATTAATTTGAAATGTGTGTTCGAAAATTTGTGTCGTCAAAAGTACTGTCTGCTGTAGCATAGTTGGTTAATGCACCTTACCGGGATCGGAAAGAGATCCATGTTCGAATGCCGGTGGCGCAACAACAATATTTTTCGATAAAATTGATTTTATATGTATATGTACATTAGTATTTAAAAAAGAAAATATTGCTTCGTTCTCTTGAACCGTGTTATATCAAAAATCGTGCTATATTTTTCAAACGTGTTTAGTTCCTAGTGCCCCTGTACCCACGCGATCGATGACGAGATTCCACGACTTTAAGAAGTGCAAAACATCAACAAACTTATTGGAACGAAATCAACGAACTCGTCTAGGTCAAATTTATGTTTCAAGATACTATCGCAAAATTATACTCGAGCACGAGTTTAAAATAAAACAACAAAAAAAAACATGACAGAACATTTTAATAATTGTTCTTTGGCACGGGCGCCATTGATATTGACGTGTAAAAAAAAAAAAAAATTGTCAGACAGGGCCGCGCGTCTGTTTCGAGTCGAATGCAGTACACAGAATCAGTGTTCGGCAGTCGTTTAATCGTCGTGTATATCGGAAAACGCGTAAATCAAAACGTAAAAATATTAATTTCTGTTCACATTTTAGCTCTTATCCGACAAATATGACTTCACTTAATCATTTCGTAATTGAAAAATATACAGAAATGGGAACGAAAAAAAAAAAAACAGATGCGTTCTCCTTAATTAATATATAAGTTTGTATCAATGTGTCCAAAAATTTAATAAAAAATGAACTGTCAATTTTGGCGTCTGCTATCGCTTTACTAAAAATATATTTGAGACTCCGTAAAAAATAAAGTGAGATGGAACGATAGATTGAAAAGTGTAACATACGGAGATTCGAAAAATTTATCGTCAAAAGTACTGTCGCTGTAGCACAGTTGGGTAATGCACCATCGCCGGATTGGAAAGAGATCCAGGTTCGAATCCCGGTAGCGCAACAACAATATTTTTCGATAAAATTGATTTTATATGTATATCTTTCTAATTAACACATTTAATTATTATTTACAATTAAATAATTATAAATCAAATTTACAATTGAATATAATCATTCATGACATAACAATAGCAACGACCCCTCCTGCGTAAAGTACCATAACTAACAAATACGTCATTTTTAGTCGTTTTACTATTTCGCATAGGTGTATTTATTTGATACACATTTTAAGTGGCAGTACATTTTTTAAATAGATTGTTTATAGTTAAATATCGTAAATGTATGCAGGCATATTTACACTATATATAAATACAACAACAATAGAGTTATGCACCTTCAAATAAGAATTATAGGATTACTCGCTTACTTACCATCGCGCCGTTTCCCCGCGGGGGTAGGCAGAGAGGATAGAGCGCCACACTCTTCTGTCCTGTCACACAATTCTCGCCTCATCTACATTCATACATCTTCTCATGCAAGCTCGCCGATTTTTGAGAAACTTCTAACAGAACCGTCCTCCATTATCTGGTTTACCTGGTCGTGCCAAGTCTTCCGCGGACGTCCTCTATTTCTGGTGGCACCAACACTTGCGTCATATATATTTCTTTCCATTCTCTCCTCATTCATCCGTTCCATATGACCAAACCAGATCCTTTCTTAATCTTACTCACTATACTAACATCAGCTTTACATTCTTTCCTTATTTCTTCATTATTTACTCTGTCATAAATAGATTTGCCACAAATACGCCTAAGTGATCTTATTTATACTGCATTCAGTCTACTTTCGTTCCTTTTCTGCCAGCTCCAGGCCTCACTTCCATACATCAGTGTCGGTACCATGATTCCATTGTGCACCGCTAGTCTTGCCTCAGTTGACAAATTTCCGTTAGATATAATTCCGTTCACTTTATTTCCTGCAGTCACCTTCCTTTCGATATCATTCTCAGGCTTTCCGTTTCTATCAAACATACTTCCCAAATGTACAAACTCATCTACTTGTTCCAAACATTCATTACCTACAAGTATTTAGCGCGGTGTATTGCTTTCCTCCTTCTCGAATACCATCACTTTCGACTTGTTAACATTCATCGTGAGGTCGCTTCCCTTGCATACATCGTACATTCTACTCACCAGATTCTGTAGTTCTTGTTCATTATTCGCCATTAGTACTGCATCATCGGCGTACAATAAACAGCATACAATCAAATCGCCCATTTTTGCTCCTACATTCATACATCCCAGTTATTTCACACATTTATCCATATACACAAGCTATGGAGGCATTACACAACATGATCTAGATCTATAATAATACTGATGGGAATAGATCCCGTGGACTGTATCGAGCTACATTATGGTTTAGTTGACGCAATCCGAATTGGATTCAGAAAGGAAATAATGGCAGATGGATCTGGTCCTGGGTTTGATGACAATTTTCACCTCCACTCGACTCGCACTTTTGTAGTGAAAAACGGAGATATCACTGCACTTCGTGGATGCTGGAGAAAATCGCTTTTTCGTAGTCCGGATTTTTACGCACGGCGACACTTTCGATCCACAAAAAAAGCACGTTGACAGGTCCGCGTCGAAATGCGATCTGGTCCCACGTCGGCGAAATCTAAGGTTTATTGGAAAGAATGCACGTGCAGTGTACGACTTGCGTCAACAAGTGTAATGTGAAATGTAATAACTAAATAATATTTTATAAAAAATGTTGAGAAATTGATGTTCAATATACATTTATTTATAGTGGCCATTATGGGACCTCTTTTTTATACACATTTATATTTACTGTTAAATTAATTGATTATACAATGTGCTATATACGACGCGTGTATCTGTTTTATTCCTTATCATTTATTATATTATATACGGTATTAAAAAAAATGATGTCACTAAAAATGTATCAAATTCATGTGAAATTATATTAATAATTATATGTATGTTTCGTTACGACAATTTACGTAGAAAGTAGAAAGGGTCAGTCCGTTCGATATCGGAATGAACTTTATTTCTGCATCCGATCTTTATTACAGAATATAAATCGTAAAAAAATTACGATCGACTGGATATTAAACTAATTCCGCGCATGAAATTAATTTCTCTGGGATTAAAATTGTTCCCATCTGTACAATTCATATCCGAGATCTTGCCATAGCCATGACGTAAAAAATGGTTTGAATTACCTTGGTGGTGGAACGGTTGTAAACACGTGTCATGGTGAAGGTGACCCCCGCGAGTCAGATACCATTGTGCCTCACGCTGACGGTAATCGTAATGGGGTCAGTGGTATACCACAATATGAGCAAGGTCCAAAGAGCGCACGTGCTCGCTCGGCGAAGCTCATTTCATAGGAAGCCTTAACACCTACGGATCCAGAAATTTTTCCAGGGGCGCGACGATAAGTTTTGTTTAATATGTATTTTTCGCACGGGCAAAACCCCCGGATCCGTCCTTGAAGTCTTATAATAATAATGCGTTTATATAATACATTTAAGTTACGAAATATTATTTATCTTATGAAAAGAAAAGCAAAAAAATATAAATAAAAAAAAGCTTTACGCCCATAACTCGATGTCTCGAAAGCGGAACGAATCCATGCGTACGGCCTTCGGCAAACATCGTAGATGCGCTACAATAACGCGCCAATCCGAACAGTATTCTGTACGAGTTGTACTGAATTCGGAGACGGTTGTACGTCACTTGCTTGTATTTAAACAGGATCTTCTTCACCTCCTTACTGCATCAGTAGAAACGCCGTGACAGCATAATTGCACGAACGCTCAACTGCCTCCTCTGTCGTTCTATGCCATCTTCATTGAATATATGGCCAAGGTATTTGACCTTATTTTAAACGCTCAATTTCGTCCCGTCCAGCCACACGGGGGGAATATATTATCTGGCCCTTTTCCATATTTATATTCCTACGATTCATATCGTGCCATCGCGTGTACATTGTCTTTATTACGAGTAAGAAAAAACATGCGTTAACGAAATCGTACAAATTTTGACGACTGGCAAGTATATTTGACTATCTGTCATTTTCTTATCTATGCTGTCGTTTCTCTTATCTATGTTCAGTGGCAATGTCAAAGCGACGCGAGATGTTAAATGATTTCTCGATTAAAAACTGGCGTGAATCCATCATATTGTAATTGTTGGTTAATGTGTTCTAGACTAGATTGAGTGAGAAAACCATTCATCCGATCCAGTCTTTACTTAAATGCACAATATACTGATAAAATAGTATTACTGTCTATCCGCGATTCTTAGATCATCCTTTTAATACATCGAGATTTTGTTTACGTGTGGTTTATTTTGGGGAAAGCTCTATAAAAAAACCTTTATTTTAGTTGCCAGTGGATTTAAATGAAATAAACGTTACTTTTGTGCATTTGCGTAGTGTAATGTAATTGCATAATAAATGGTATTAAATATATATATAAAAAATAAATAATTTAAGTAATTTAAAACACGTTCGACTTACTTATACAAGACACGCGATCTCGCAACTATGGTGTTTTTTTCTTACTGGCAATGTACACGATGTACGTTAAGAAAAGCAATCGGCTGTAGCTGTAAGTCCTGCGGGCGGCTATTGTGGCTAAGTCCTGCGCGATCAGGATTTTCATAGAAAATATGATTTTGTAACATGGTAATTTTTTTTATATTGGCAATAAATACAACGTACACTACTTGATGCATTAATATAATGAGACCCTGACCGCGCAGCTGTCACCAATGGCCGCGAATCGGCCACAATAGCCGCCCGCATGGCCTAGCAGCAAGTTTTGTTGATTGTTCTTTACACCTCTTACATGTTGTAAACAGACGAACCGAATCTTGTATGCACAGCGATGATTTATATGATGAAATAAATTTAAAAAAAAATAAACAATGTATTTTTTTTAAATCAAATTAAATTTCTCGAGTGAGCATGTTTCTTTTTATTTTTTTATTTTTTATGTTTTTTATTATTTTATTTTAATAAAAATATAATATCGGAATTGTAATTTTAATGAATTAAATGCCCCGCCATCAGCCAATATTGGACCAATTATTACATTCCTCTTTCTCAGCCAATCTCATTGCAGAGGTTGTATTATCCGACTGCCGCTTTCCCCATGCTTTTAAAAGGTTTTTCAAGCCCATGGAAAGACTAATAGTCACATAAAAGTAGTACAAAGAGAATTCTGGGTTTAAAAGAGCCTTCCTAATACAGCCTTATTTTATCCCTAACAACACGTCTATATAAATAAAATTAGACGTCTATCTCTAAGGACCAGTTCAGGTTGCCGATCAGAGATTGGCAAGTTAGTCTTATTTTCATAGTACAAGCGCTTAGCTTAGATTGAAAATAATACAAATATTAATGGCCTGTACTCCATGTATGGTACACGTCTCTATTTAATATAAACAAAACTAATTTTTTTGAATTCTTATAATCTGGTCAAAGCATATGTTTATCTACTTCTGTGTATTCATTCGCCCGACGGGTTTACGCAAGTGCTAGTCTAATTGATTTTTTTTTTATGTCAAGGTCTATTTGTAATTGTTATAGTGAAATGGAAAATAATAATATATTTGAGTCAGAAATCACAATTTAAGTCATGTTTTATATTTGGAAACAAATCCACCGACACAAAATTGTGGACTATGTTTAAATTGTCTACTGAACACTAGCAGTGATTGCTCACAAATGAACCGGCTCAGTTTCATCACATTTGCATATTTGAGCGGAAGATCCAGATCAATTGTCAACCGAGCCAGATCACATATCACTACTGAACACAAACAAAATTACATAATGTTTATAATAAAAAGTGATTTGACCAATCGAAATCAATTCAATAATGAGTGAACGTTGGATAAAATATAAAGCTTGGTATTTGGTCTTACATGCAAACAAAAAGTTTTGATTGAATTTTAATTTTAAATTAAGTTATTATTGCAGTTGAAATTACTCAGAACATAGGTCTGTGATATTTTAAATACTAATTAAATGTATTAATTAAAAAGATATACATATAAAATCAATTTTATCAAAAAAATTGTTGTTGCTACCGGGATGGATCTCTTCCGATCAGGGGAACGTGCATCTCGTTAGCAACAACAATATTTTTCGGTAAAATTGATTTCATATTATGTTCTGAATAATTACGACTTCATAATAAGAATGTGTTCTCCTTAATAATATAAAGTTGTAATGTGTCCAAAATTTAATAAAAATGAAATGTTAATTCTGGCGTCTCCTATCGGATTACTCAAAGGTATTTGAGATTCTGTAAAAATAAAGTAGATGGCTTTCAAATAATGGAACGATAGATGTATCAATTTGAAAAGTGTAACATATATGTTCCAAATCTATTTCTTAATTTGTTATTTTAGGATTATTAGAGTTTTTATATTTTATTTGATCACCAAACTCTTTATTGTCAGTACGATAATCATCATTATCTATTTAGTTATGCTAAATGACTCACATATCAGTTTACAAATACATATAGATAATAGATATTTCAATACTTCTATTCTAGCAAGCGACATACCTTGTGCAACTTTAACAAAATTACTGTTCATATGCAAATGAAAAAAATAATTAATCTTGGAATCCTCCAGCAAATTATGTAGTCATATAACAACAACCATATTATCAATTCAGAATTAAATAATAAATTATAACCGTGTCAACGAACTTAAAGACGGAATATTTAAATAATTATAATAAGCGTACAAGGTTTACAAGAAAGAGTGCTTAAGTTCTTTGAGCGCAGGGAGAGATACAATATGGAGAAAAATATGTATTGGATTGACTTTAAAAAGACTTGCAATTTGGGCCAACAGAATATAAAAAAGAATAACACAGACAAACATGTTTTAAAACAATAAATTATGGATGTTTTAGCTAATGTAGTAGTGTAGTAGTGTTCGAATATCTTAAGCAGTCATGCAAATTAATTTTGGGTTTTTAGATTAAGTATTCTGATATGACATAAAAATATTGATGTAATGTATAAAATACACTATTAAAAAAATGTATTTATTATAAACTTAACAATGTTTTTATGGTTGTTCAAAATCTTCCATGCAGAATATATTAATTTTTTTTGTTAACATTTCAAAGTATTTATGAGGTCCGTCATCTAAGCTTATAATGCTACCGAGACATTATATCTTCACTGAGTTTCGATTATTTTTCAATTAATGTCACGTTGTTATTATATTTAAACAAAAATTATTTATTCTCGGTTGATTTGTTTATTATTCTTTAACACTACATTAAATTAAATAAATAATTTCAAGTCCCAATGCTAATAATTTTCACATGTCAAATAAGAGTTGATAAGAAAATGACGAGCATAAGTTGTTGAACGATCATGTTAAGGTTAGATTGTCTCGCGTGACTTCCAAACGTTGACTTTACGTATGCTTCGTAATACTTTTATGAGATTTACAATACTGAATAACAAAAAATGAATATAAACACAATCAAAAAATACATTTTGACATGTACAACTATTGTAGGTTATATTTATATTGAGTGAATTTAAAATTCGATCCGTGTATTGAAACCATCAAAACTGTGTAAATATCATAAAAATATATAATTACCTGAGTGAACCTTTGAATTCCTCGCTATAAAAACGACTCTGCCAAATGTTACGAGGCTACTCCTGACGCTGGTCATGATTGAAATTTTAAATCACTGTACTTCGCACACTCGCGTTTGTTGACAAACAGAAATATTCCACTAACCGTATATATTTAAAATATATTATTCTGTATATCACACGACATGAGACGTGCGGTCAAACAACAATTATATCACGATGTGATAAGCTTATGTCTAAAATGACAACGAACTCGCGAGATCTGTGTTTATTATTCAATCGGGATTTAAATCCACAATGACGCAACACCCTTATGCATCTGTCAACACAAAACAGTTAATTTTTTTGTGTTCTGTGGCGAAGTACCCTCAGGATTCGGTCATTAGCAAAAACAGTCACTATCACATTCGCGATTTTAATTTACTTTATTATCCGAGCGGCCATTGCGCGAACACAGCTGATTTTGATTTGAGTATCCATTACGAGACTCGGCGTAATGGCAATATCGTTGCCTGCAATATCACAGTGTGAGAAATTACCCTGACATCTGTTGACAAAATGTAAAAAAAATATCCACGTTTTATATTATATAATTTCATCCAGGTGTATCTCCTATCTTGTCATGTTTTATTTTATGGAATATTTGTAAAAAAAATTCCAAAGTGAGTTTTTCAAATTAGAAATGCAGAATAACGATGACAAGGGCGTACATTTAAAATCAAATAACTTTGAATGATTTTTATTAGTTGGTTTAGCTTGATCTCACTGGGTTAAGCCAGATCACCAGAGTAAATAATTCTGTACTGGTCATGACAAATTTAACAGTAGGATCATAGATTTAACTTAGCCCCATATTTTCTGCGGAAATACAAACCAAACATCGGGACATATTCTATGGTCCCACCTTTCCCACCAATCGTGGTAAGAAATCAGGCATAGTTACTGCTATCCATGATATATAATAGTGATGGTAAACTGTTACGTGACTGTGATTGGTAACTGTGATTTAACGATGATTGATAATTAAGATTTAATTAGACTTACTTTTTAGTGTACCAATCATTGCTCGGAGAATACGTTAATCAGTTATCAGTCCTCGTTACAATTGAACACAATCACAGTCGCAATAACGATTTTCACATCACTAGTATTTTGTGGGTCTCATTGGATAAGCACTAAGATGCGGGTGTGCATGCGCACACAATTTAGCATCATAGCGCAAACAAAAGATATAGCGCATGCACAATTTTTAACAAGACTTCTTGTGTCGCCTTCATATGGCAGTCTTCTATATATTGATTTATACTGTATAAGATTACCAACATTTTAGACATCGAATCACTTTCTCAGGTTACACAGCCAAGATAACCTCTTTCTACCTACAGCTCTGCTGCCTTCTATCTTCCCTTGTAAAATATCATATTATTCACTGTGGAATATGTTTCCGAAGTACGCAGCTTTCCTTGATAGTTGTTATTAATTCTCTTGACTTATTTATGCCTCTTAATACATCTTCATTAGTGATGTGGTCAACCCAGGCCCAACCAGCAGCCTTATACTGGTATGGTAATGTTTTTCTTATTTCTCCTCCAGCGCACAAATAATATCATTGGTCCTTACGCTAGTTCAAAATAAATTTTTTCGTTCACACCAAGATCCAAACATAGAGGGAACATTGCTTGTGGCCTCAGTGAACCATTTTAATGCCATTAAAAAGTTTTGCAATCTTTATTGTAAATTCATTGTTTCCAATTTTTTTGTTGAACAAAAAACATAAATGACAACGCAATTAAAATACAGAACCATTTATTTAAATAAAATCAAACATTGTGTAAAAATTATACAAAAATTAACTTAACACTGATTTAAATAATCATTTCAAACAGTTTTATTTTACTAATTATCTAATGTTCTGTAGATTTTCTCATAATAATATCTGTTGATTTGAATCTGTGAATTTGAAGGTGTTCAGCTGTAAAAAAATTATGCAAGTAGTACATACCTACATAATATGTATACAATGTGCACAACCGCTTGCATGTAATCGTTTCAAGCTAATGAATTGTAAATTGCACCTTTTTCAATATAATGTATACTTTTCATCATGTTGCTGTGTCGAAATCGAAAGAATTATTTAATTTAATTTTTTTTTCAAATGAGGCATTGCAAATCAAAGTTGTACACAAGTAGGGAAGTGGCGGGTATTATCAAACAGTAGCAAATTCGAAGCTAGAGATGAAACAAAATAAGCTATTTAGTTATACACTATACGACCTACAATAACAATTTAATGCTCAAGTAAAAAAATATCTGGAAATATTTGTCATATCAAAAATGTATAACATCTTTATAAATTAAATTGAATGTATGACTGCATGTTCTCTGTATAATCCTACTGATCTGAACCGGATTTTGCATAGTTAGTCATTAAGACCTTGCATCCTCCCTTCTCTCCCTGGTTGCGCCAGCACTCTCTCACTGATATGTGTATTATATTGAATGTAATCTGTTTCAAAATTTGCTTAATTGCCCTCTAGGATCCTGAGAATAACATAGTTAATCCATCTCATCCCCAGACATCTTACTCTCCTCCTGCCTGGATCAAATTTTGCATACATTGCGAGACTTGGGGCCTATGTAAAACAAAGGCACCCCCCAATCTCCTAACCCTGCAGTTTCCAATGTGTGAATGAAGAAGTTGCAAAGATTGTATCCCCTTGTTGCAGCAGTTTGGGACTTCCAACGAAGTTGACTTCTCTCACAACTTAAAATCTGCTTTTGAAGTCTTTATCACATCTTATCAGCAGGTTTGAAAAATACTTCCATGGAGACAATATCGACAAGTTCGCGTGGATACACAAAAGGACTGAAACACATTCGCAGGGGGGAAATCGGGGTACTGTCCTGATAAATCCTGATACGCCAATTGCACCGTGGACTGAACAAGTTTGGGACACTGTCCTAATCTCTTTCACCACCACTTTGATGTAAAACTCAATCTCAGGCAATCTCTGGTAGTGAAGTTTTCTTATGTATTATTTTTAAAGTAATACATAATACATACATATTGGGTGCCAGCTTTTAGATGAACCCCCGCCTTCATGACTTATTATGTAAGCCACTTAAAAAAAAATTAACCTTTTTTGAGCTCTTGTAAAATAACAACCAGTTCCATCAGATTTTATATAGACATCAGAAGTTTTCTTGAATGTTTCTAATACCCGTCTCTTCCTTTATGTTTTCATCAAGAAATTGAGAATTTCAAAAGTATGTGATAAATATTGTTTTCATAAAAAAACACTAAACTAAAGCTGTTGCATTATAAAACACCAAATTGCTTTGAATATCCCGTATTTGAGTATTGATATAAATTTCGTTGCTTTCTGTATAATAAGTAAATTCAAAACTTTAAACAAATTGCAATCTATTGTTGTACAATGTTGTAAGTTGTCCTACAACTGGACATCTTAATGTCCATATTGTATTACTAAGTTATTAAATATATTACAACAAAAAGTGGAATGTGAGCTACAAATTCTTCATGGTATTGTATCTTTTCAACAAGTAGGTAATACTTTACGTTATTACATAGAATTATAAATTTATTTCACATACATAGTTTAATATTAAATATACATTCATTAATACTAAAGCAATTTTAAATTCAAGTGTGAGTTCAAACTCAATAGTACTTTTTTAAATAATTGGCTTCAAAATCATTTATTGAGCTTTCTATATCAAAATAAACTAACTGGTGTTATTTTTTTAAGATAATATAAATAGTTTTTATTAAATTATAAAAAAAATCACAATCAAAGCACGCGTATTGAAGTGGAATTTTTCTTTGTTAAATCATATTATTTATATATAAAGTGAGGGGTACAAATATTTAGTATGCACGCACAAAGAACACTTTTTCAACCCTTCCCAAATGGCATGGGTATATTTCTTACACTGCCTTCTGACTTTTTCTTACTGTCAGATCTTCACTGTTGGTACTGCACAAGTTCAACACAAAAAATATTTAGGGATATGTTTTATATATTAAGAAATTGTATTTGAATGCTGTAATATCAATACCTCCCTTGGATTTAATCCTATTCTTATCAAAGATTTTGATTTATGACATCCATATGTGCAACACATAGCCAATCATTAACAAGACAGAGATGTTATATTCGACATGCGCCAATCAGTTAAGATGTACACGTGAAAAAATGCTGCAAAGCTGCACGACAGATAATGGATACAACATGAAGTGTTCTTTTTTTGTTTCATCTACTCCGAAAACACTGGCCTTGGCTGCATGTGGCCAAAATTGGCCGCAAGGCGGGCACTATTCAGGTGTATAATAAAAATAATGAAATTTAAAAAATGTATAATTCTATTTATACCACATTTATAATATATTCAATTTTATTTCAGATTGTACTACTTACTTAGTATTATCCCTGTCCCATTCTTCATAAACAAGTAAACATTCCCCTTTTCTTCCTTTTTGAGTGTACATAAGTACAACCCGAACGGATGACCCGTAAATAACAATGTAATTAGTTTTGTTTTGTTTGTAATTAGTTTACACTATTGTTCACAATTGACAAGTGATGCGTAAAATCACAATGTTGAAAAAATCTAGAACACGGTTGTTTCCTATGCATATCATTTTACAATGATAGATATTTAATAATTATCATTGTTTCTCTTTAGTGAAGTACATGACCTTGTAAAGAATGAACTCCTATTGTAAAGGCTAAATTATGTATCAGGTTACATTTTGGTGATGGTAAAGTGGATAATATACAAATAGTATCTTTATATTTAATTACTTAATTCATATTATTAATATTAAACATTATAAAATAAATACAAGGAATTCATTTGACTAGATCATGATTACTGCTGTATATGTGAAAATACATTCTGATTTTAGGATATGCGATAAAGGTGTTTCATTATAAAATATTTGGGTACATTACTGCATTAGTATCAAAATGTAGTCAGACCAGGGGATGAGACATGCAGATTCTCCTTCTCTTCACAGCCACAATCTTTGCGCAACAGCATTCCAGCTAATTTGTAGTTCGATCTGACGGTAGTAGTGAACATATTAATTTTCATTGAAAAATGTATTATTTTTTAATGCCTGTTGTATTTTCATAAATACAGATGTAAATCTAGGACAGTCATTCTACATTTTGGAATGTTATCGAAGTATGGATATTTTTCTATACTTATTTTATTGTTATTTCACATTTATAACAACAGTGCTAACTAATTAATGAATTTTGAGAAATATTCTTAAAATTAACAAAAATAAAGCTATTGATAATCACTCACAGCATTCAACAACTTTCATCAGAAATCTTCATCAGTATATCGAAAATTATAACAATGAAAATTTATATATTTAAATATTTACGCCACTGTGAAAAAACGTTTAAGAATTTTTAACAAACATATGTATAAAATACCAACTGATAATATTTAATCTAATATTTATTATATTAATATTTTTTGCCGAGGAATTTCACCTATTATTTTACTATTCATAGCTCATCAAAATAATGTGACAGCTATTGCATAGGTGGTATGCGATTTCTTGGAATTTCTCGCCCCGTTCTTCTAATAACTTAATACTATGATTTGGCAAATATTTCAAAAAGGTACTAATAATTTTTTCAATACAACTCATATTTAATGACAAGACAGGCAATAGTTGAAATTTCGACACGGTTTCTTAGTTTCAGCTTATTACGAATCCAGTTTTAAGCGAGGCTCAACCATGTTATATACACGCATATTAGTTGAAGTTACGGTAACCATACCTAATCTTCTAATTAAGCAGAAATTGAGAAACCGGATCATAGTAATATAAATTATGTGCCTACATGGCGAATGCCTTATATGTAATTTAAATTACAAAGTATCATCCGGAAATTAATTTGCTGGCCTTAAAAAAATTAAGACTAGGCTGAAGAAATATATTTATAACATGTATACTATGTGCAAAAAAATAAGGAATGTGTTTCAAATATGTATGTACAAGAATCTTTTGCATACCTAAATACTGTGCACCGACAGAAGCGTACTCTTCGATAACCTTTCACACGAGAGAAGAACATTTACAATTTACTTCACTAGACTAAAAGCAATTTTCAAAAAGAAAAACTGTTTTGAAATTTAAAAAAATACTTTTATCACTAACTTAAAATTAAGACTATCTCGGAGAATGGTTAAATTGTGAAATTAAATTTATAAAACTGTAATTTAATATCGCAGGTATGTGATTTCCATTTGCAAGAAAAAAATTATTTTTTTTTAATAACTGCTGTTAATAATTATTCTCTTAAATTCTATGAATATTAAATAGCTTTTCGATATTGAATTTAAGACAGCAATCCGAATGAGACACGTCATAAAGAAAACTTTGCAGATTAATCTCTAAACACAAAAGCAATTATATGAAGGGAGTATTTCCTAACAGTTGAGTAATTGCTAAAAGCAAATGTCACCAATACAATATTTATACTAAGACATTTATGTTTCGACAAGTATAAAGCATTTTGGCTTATTCACGCAATTTGTGCCAGTCTGCTATTTGACGACGTGGTGAATTGCAAACTTCATTCCAGTGGTGCAGTGCGCTGCCAATAGCCTTTGTACCTCCGAGCTCAAGTCTGCCAATTACCTTAAAAATATATAAAAAATAAATTAGCGCTGTGCCAGGTACACATATGCTATACATTAGTGATGGTAATCCGTTACGTGACTATGATTGTGCCACAGATTGGTAACTGAGATTTAACGATGATTGGTAACTATGATTTAACAATCGTAGGTTTACTTTTTAGTGTACTAGTCATTGCTTGAAGAATTAGGTTAATCAATTATAAATCATTGTTACAATCGAACGCAGTCACAGTCACAATCACGGTTAAAATAATGGTTTAAATAATGATTTTACCATCACTACAATACATATCATCATGTAGTATAGTTTCTTGATTTAATAACAATGTGTTAACCCTTTAAATTGAAATAAAAATTAGTTACAGTCGAATTCTTGTACAAAAACTCATATTCTTTATTTGCAAAAATAGTTTAACCAGTTTAAAAATTTGAGAAGTCCCCTGTACCAATACTGTATATCGTTTTCGGGCATATCTGAGTTGTAAATGTATATGCGTTGCATATCTTCTTGGACACTGATTGGTATATATGTATTATACAACCATATAAAATAAATAAAAATACTATTAAACACAATTTTTAAGTAAATATCATGTTGAATTGAACAAGTAATTCTAATTTTATGAACTCAATAGAACTTCTGTCACTTGCATCTGACCATTTTAAATTCATCTAAGAAAATACCCATCGGTATGCTTAAAATAAATTAAATTAGCTTGATAATATTTTTGTATGTCTTTTTACGGGAATAACTGATGCCATTTCTGTGCAGCTAAGTCTTTTGAATTTTTCGCAATCATATCTTCTCGAGTCAAATTTAATATTCTCTGTGCTTTCTAAACTTATTTCGTTCTTCATGGTTATGAAACATAGCTGTGCAGAAATGTGTTTATGCGAAAAATCGTAGCCCCTATCTATGTATTATTTGCAGACTTTTAATAGAATTCCTTGAAATTATCAATGATTTTGTTTTTTCAGTACTGTCTAACTAATTCAACAGTTTTGTTTGAAGTCTAAAGAAATTGTTATGTCGTCTTGAATCTAGTTTATTTCAGAACTGGCATAATTATTCGTGCATTTCTGTTATAACTATTTCATTTGACTGATTTTTATCTCCTCTTCTTCTACGCATTTGCATCCGCATTGCATTTTTATTTGTTGTTGAATAATGGTGAATTTGGCTATCCCGCGTTGCTTAAAAAGTGGGATAATGTTTAAATAATCAATTAGTCGATTGAGTACCATAGACCACCTTCTCACCTCATTCTTTGTAACCCTGTCCCAGTCTAGCAGTAAAAATTCTAAAGAAACAGAATCCAGACCCTCTCCTCCCGCAGGAATATCAAATACAAAACTTTCATTGAAAACTGGATTCAGCGTCCTCTTCTTCACGTGTGTCTTCTTCTTAGCGATGCGTTGACCGTTGTACAGCAGATACATCTTCACATATCTGAAAATGTATGTATAATTTAGACATTTTCTTTTGTTTAATAATTAAAAATATTTTTTCATTCTGTTTCACAATGATTCATTGTTACTTTCACAATATTTCTTAAATAGATATACATAAGATAACCAGGAGTAACATTTTTTATTGAACAGGAACAGTAAAGCTAAATTTGGTGTAAGTTAATATTTATTTCCAAAATAACTCTGTTGCAGTTATTTAAAGCTCTTGTTTTCCCTTTCACTCTTCAATATTTCATTGAATAGTTAGATTTTGCATTTCATAACAGTTTCACGTGTAATAAAAATCATATTTTAATATAGATTATTTAACTTCCATTACCTTCATTAGAATGGCAAATTAACTAACTAATTAATTAATTGGGTTGGTGTATAAAAATAATCCATTAAGTGGTTAAAAACAAAATTAAATAATCTACATATATTAAAATAAACATTAACCACAAAATTCGATTTGCAAACATTAAAAATAAAATCATATTTGGTATTAGGATTCCAAAGTCCATAAATTTTTTTATTTTTAAATCAATAAGACATTACGGATCAGCGAGGCCTGTGACATCCATTTTTGGAAGGTTCCTAGCCTTCAGTAGCACAACAGTCAGCCGATTAGCAGCGGGCTGCCAACACAGAGACAGGAGCAACTCTCCACGCCCTTGTGATCGAATCTATAAGGAGTATAATTTTTTTAAATTAGTCTATACGACGCAAGTGTTGATGGCACTAAAAATAGACTTGATAAAACAGATACTGGAAAATGGCCCTGTTAGAAACCTAAATAATCAACAAACTTGCAATAAAATAATGTTGGTGAGGCGAGAATTGTATCTCAGGACAGAAGAGTGTGGCACTCTATTCTATCTATAAAAATTATTACACGAGTTGGAAAAAATAGCGCTGATAATAGATTTAATAACAGTGTGAAAATCTTACCTTTAGACTACGGGGCTGGATCTCTCGACACAAAGGCAAGGCCTGAGAGGTTGTTTTTGACAAATCTACAGCATTCAAAGCGCAGAAGACCTCGCCGATAATATCATCACGTGAATACCTTAAAACAATGAAGAATCCAATTTTATTGCTAATATTTGAATTACCAAAGCTTTTAACAGTTTTGAAGCAAATTTTCTTAATCACTATATTTACAGTTAATCAACGGGTTTATTTTTAACCGTCGTTGTTAAACCCATATGTAAACTTATATCAATGAGTACATTTAAAGCAGAGAAAAATTAAGAATTATAATTATGTTACTTACATATTTGTGCTATTTTGAGAAGAAGAAAAAAGTCAATAAGTAAAATAATGCATAGAAAAATAAACATAAAATGTTGTAATAGTATAATTAATATTGCAAATTGCGTGAAAATTATGTTAAAATATGTGATTGCGAGTGGTGCTACGTGTTATGTACAAGATGTTACATCTGCACATCATTGAGAACCTGGTTGCACAGACATAAGCTCGTATTAGTCACCATGCACATCAACTATTGATCAAATATCTATAATCACCGTGTGATAATTATCAAAATCAATCAATGTTTTCAAATTACGTACTACATAATTAACCTTTAGATGTGTTGTATTATTTACCTGTCAAAGCTCAGAACAACAAAGTGCAAGGTGATTGTTTGTAGTTGGTTGAAATTTATTCCGTAGAAGGTAAAATCTTCATCATAGACAGGATTTCTTGTTTTACGTACAACTCTGAAACAGAAGAACAAAATTAATGTTAACTTTGATATATTTAGTTTTTTATTATTATTGGTCTATTTTTGTCATTTAGATAACGAGGCATTTTCACTGGTGAAACCATATGATGCTCTTTTTCACTTCTAAAAATTAAAATAAAACAATGAATATTTAAAACGCTTTTACTTAATTTAATTTTAATATCTATATTATATTTTTTAATCACTCTCTTTAGACATTTCAGTTACCACATTTAATTATTTAAACTGACACTGCAAATACAAGCGAAGAAGAAAGAAATACTCCTGGTATAAGTTACGGTGATATAAATTAAAAATGAAGACTTAGTAAATATTTTTATGTAATAAAATATATTTTCTAGAAATCATTTCATAAACTTTGGGTGTGTCTTTTCATCTGAAAAATACAATAATGAATAACCCTAATGTTTTCAATTACGCATTCAATTCATTTCAAATTAAATTAGGATATTGTTTGAAATGGTCCTGGAAATGATCTGGTTAATTTTCTTTGATACCATGAAATGATATGAACATATTAAATACCCAAAACATGAGAGAGATTTTCAACTAACTTATTTAAATTTAATAATTGCTCTCAGTTCTGTAGCTTTGCTATTTCACACTGGCCACTGATTTGGAACATAAAATATTTGTCAAAAAATCTAACTCTTACCTGTGACATATTTCTGTATTCTGATGCTAACATTATTTATATTTATTCTACTATCTTTTTATCTACTCATATTGTGGAATTTCTTAACTCCACAATATTTAAAATAAATTCAATCAAATTAAAAGGATCAGGAACTAACCAAGTAGCCAGTGATGAGAAAAAATGCTACTCTCACTCATTGGTGTGATACACAAGATAAATAAATAAAACATTTTTCAAACTTAATTTGCTTAAAAAACATTCTAGCGTATATAATTAACATATATCTAATTTAATATCATCACAAAGATAATGAAAACCCTTAAAAAAGCGATTTTATTTTTCGGGACAAATTCTTAGTATTTTGGGTCAAATGCGTAAAACGTTTTGGTAGAATCTACTAGATGGCGCTTATCACGAATTATAGCGTCATTCCTTCATGAATATTTTTATTTCATATGCACTTGCGCCGAATCACGGTTCACAACCAAATATAAATCAAATTAAAAAATGAATTACGATATTTCCAGATACTCAATCACTGATAGTGAGTGTGACTCAAAGATATCAGTGATTGACTCACGGTTCGTGATTTTGAGCTCATCACTACAAGTAACCAATAATACGGTAATAGAACAATCCCTTCCATAATTTATTTAACCTAATATCCTGTGGCGAAACTACAAAAATTGGGCTCCAATAGAGAATGGAAAAAAGGGACCCTTAAATAAGTGTTGTGTATAAATATTAATAAGTTTGGTGTTCCATATTCATAAGTAATTTAATTTATTATTATTTTTTATAGGTAAATAGATATACTTTCATACTTGGCCCTGAATATTTATTGTCACCAGTTTTTAGTTCATTCACATCCATTATATTCCCAGACGAGTACATATTATTCCTTTGGCTCAACTGGTTGTCTTTTAGAAGTCGAGGAGAGGAAGTGTTCTCATGTCATTTTGTGTTGAATCACTATTTCGCACACACCGTTGTGAAATTTGTTTCATTGTGAAATGTGGCACTCATCAAAGTTTTGTGCTGTGTAATTTTCTATATTGGGTGATCTTCCAGAAGAGCAACGTAACGGCGTCATCAACCAGGTGAGTCGTGCTGTCCCCCTCATCTCCCATCACCCATCTCCCTATTCCATCATCCCTCCCCAATCCCTATTTCCTATTTAACCTATCCTTCTGATTCACACACTTTGATGACCCGCAACCTGCGTTGGTCACACTTAGTTTATCCAATAAATTGTAAGAACAATCTTGTCTTATATAGTACATATACATACATACTTTTATAAAAAAACATATGTGTTCTCGACATTTATAAACACTTGCATCGCTTTAAGGTGACTTTCACTTTCTCTCTGTTTGGCTCCTAACCCAACATATTAGCAGAGTTTTGCCACTGTATATATTGATAATGTTTTCACTTGTTTTCGTAATACACGTGAGAAACGATTTAAAATTTATTTCTGTGGATTACTATTATCGCTGGGAAAGGTATTGATACTTGCAAAAATTTCAATGGAAATGGATTGCACAGTGCAAACTTTTTGGGTCCCTATCTAAGGTAGGCCTCAATGCACTGCATTGGTATAGTCGTGTTACTGCAAATATCTTTGTACGACTGCACTGCTAATGTCAAGTTTTTTAAACTAGTTAAATAAGGTGCTAAAAATTAGCATTATTCTATTTGTATAACATATCCTGATTAACCTTTATAGTATATTGATATAAATAAACTGTGTATATTTTGCAGTATGTATTTAGAATATAGCTCTATACTTTTTTTAACCCTCAACACACCGGGATAGAAAATATCCATACGAAGCCATAATGTCAAATTGTGTTACCATTAGGAATGTGTAATTTTTAAGCTTTTTTAAATGATAATAAAATTATACTTGTTTTAATGGTTGTAAAATAGTTGTTTGGGGGTTAGGTCGGTGGTTAAATGAAATAAATGAAATTGGCGAGTTGAGGTGTTTATTGTGACACAATGATATGACAATGCAGACAGATGGAAATGAATGAATGATGTGAATGGATAAAGATGTAGAAGGTGCACGTGTCTTATGAAATGAAATGAAGCGATGAAACTGGAGAGACTGCTTAGCGGTGAATTATCGAGATGGCGGTGGATTTGAATTCCGATCGCTACAGTTGTTTCATACTTTTAGTTTAAATATTGAGTATCTAAAATGAAATATTCATAAATATGATAATATAACGTCGCGAACGTCAGCTCCGGTTTTAAGTACCAATCTGAAGTGAGCGGTAGACCTGTCTTTCTTCATAGCTATGGAGGGGTTAATGAGATAAACATCTCAAGGTTTATTAAAATGGGAAGACTTTTGTTATTGGACCATGTGGAGAGAATGACTGACTAGCAATTACCATGCAAGTCATTGCCGAATACAAGATGAACAAGGCACAAGAGCTTGACAAGGCAAAAACTAAGTTGTAGTGACAATCAGGCCTATTCTCAAAATTGCAATATTGAAATGAAGGTGATTGTTACACCAACCCTCAAAAATAGACAGATAGTTTTGACAGATTATGGTACGTTTATCTCCCTCACTCCCTCACTCTCTCTCCCTCTCTCTCATTCAAATATAACACTATTTTTGAGGGTTGGTGTAACAATCACCTTCATTTCAATATTGCAATTTTGAGAATAGGCCTGATTATCCTTAAAAACATATATATATATTAGAAATACAGGATTGGAGAGAATCGGCGTATAACAAAGGTTAATGAAGGAAAATATGATAATAAAATAGAAGTACATATTATTATATTATTTACATATTTCATTGTAAATAGCACGAAATAACTGGGTACTTTAACACATAGGAAAGTCTAGCGAAGTAGCCAGGACAAGACTGAAGACGAGAGGTGATACTTACCTCATCTAGCACAAAATAATAATTTGTAATCAAAATTTATTTCTAACAGATATGTATATTTTATTTGATTTTATTATTGTAATTGTAATTCACCTGTCATATAAAAGATTATCATAAACTTATATTATCCAAAGGTATATCTTTATGGATTGTTGCAAATAGATGTAAACATTTATTAACTGATTGAAGCATACCTGGTCTTCACTTTATGCTGTTTATCAGGTAGCAGTTGCAGTTTGACATATGGATCACTGGAACCCAGATTAGGGTCCTTAGCCGGCAGTTCTTCACATTTAACAACTGACACAATTAGCGAGCTTTTCTCGTGCTTGTATCTGTTAAATAAAATCAATAATATGAGCATTGGTAATTTATAATATGTAATTAATGGCTGTCAAATTTGGGACGTTCAGGCTATTAGATTGTTGTTATTTGCTTTGAATTGGAATGTTATCAGCAATTACTGCAAGAGTTATCTTATTATCTGAGTATCTGTCAAATACAATCACTTATCAATTATTATTATATAATGAGCCCTTATGTAAAGACCATTTTTAAAATTATCGCTTAAAAATTCTGTAAGTATGTTCTGGGATCGAGATTAGGTTATTAATAAGTTAGTAATGTAAAGTATTACAACTATGATTCTATTTATACTGTCAAAAATTTTAAATATATTTAATTGATTCATTTAAATAAAATTTATGACATGACTTTAAAACAATATTTAAATATATTTTAACCTCAATTTGAAGTGCAGTTGACCCAGCTTGATGATTCCATCTTCAGTTTCAATTATTCCATTGTCTCCAGGTTTCAGGGTATTTTCTGTTTCCTTAAGTGCGACTCCGGGTAGTTCTTTGTGAGGAGTTGGCGGAGTTTGGGCCTCAGCGGCCCCCTTTTCTGTCTCAGAATGATAGGAATCCTTCAATGAGTCGGGCACAGGGGCTGGTGGAGTGGCGGGTGTCAGCGCTCCGGAAGGTTGCTGAAATATTGAAAATGTATTCACATTTAGTTTCATGATGGAAATACCATATTTTTTTGGACTAAGAACTTGAATACTTAGAGATTTAATAAAATATTTCTTTAGATTTGTTATTTATCTACATTTATGAAATTTTTCAGGATGGTATGAAGAAATTATTTTACACTATTAAATGGTCTACTAAACACTATCTTGTTTATCATACAAGATGAAAGTTATTACATATATATATACATAGTTGAACCAACGCCTATATTGAACCATCATAAGAATTCAATTTCCTTTTAGAAAAACAAAAATAATAGCTTTTTTTTATGGTTTGGAAATATAAATAAATAATTTTTAAAAAAAACATATTTTGAAATAGGATAACCATGGAACCTAGGACAAAGAGCGTCCAATATTCTTGTATATTATGTAAACAATTATTTTCACTTATATATAAATTACGTGTAAACAATTCATTTTCATCACCTGTCACTTGACTGATTCGCTCTGACAAATTTGTACATTAGATACTAGATCTTTCAGAGATAACCTCAAGCATGGCCCTTTCAATTGCTCTTTGGGTAACTTTTAATTTGTGCATGACATAGACGATGAGGGCACTAGGTTTATATTATATTGCCAACTCCCTCTTTCTCTAAAAGTATTAAAAAATAAACTCACAGTTCCAGGTGGTGTCTTGGCAGTTCCCGTCGGGCTGGGGGACTTCTTGAGGTAGTGCGTACCCCCGCCAGGGCTGCGCACAGCAGTCGGTCGCCGTGGTGGCCGGAACGCCAGGGGACGCTCAGGACCATGCCTCTTACCTAATCATTAATACAACCTTTGTTTATTTGGATTTTAGCGGCTATTAGATCAATTGCAAAAAACAAACGGTACACAAGTCCAGAAATGCTGGCAGAAAAGGAATAAAAGTAGACTGAATTCAGTGAAAATGAGATCGCCTAGTCCAGTGGTCAGCAAACCGTGGCTCGCGGGCCACATGTGGCTCTTTGGCCCCTTGAGTTGTGTTTGTGTTCTTTCCCTTTTCGGTTCTACGTATTCATGCGAATATTTTTTTAAAAATATGAACCTGGAATCATGCCTAAAGTTAAAAACAACAACATACAAACCAAACTTACCCAAACTTTCGAAGGAGATGCGAGGCCATTGTTCACATTAAGTGTTTGTCAGTCGTTGTATAAATTTAATTTTATAGATACATTACTTACAATTTAATTTGGAATCGTGGCTGAAATTAAAAACTACAAGCTATACACCAAAAATACAGAAACTGTCCAAAGAAATGCAAGGTCATCGTTCACATTAGTTTTGATGAATGCATGTAAATTGTGTGTAATTCATGTTCTGTAAAAAATATGTGCATATATAATTTCAACAATAAAAAAATGAAATTTTATATTTATTTACAAAATTACATACATTATTAGTTTTATTCAGAAAATCTTCTTAACTTAATAGATAAACAATTAAAAATAAATCGTATTTGTAAAAATATATTTATGGCTCTCGAAAAAATTCTAAACCGTTGTGCTATTTATTTGGCTCTTTTGGTCCAAGATTTTGGTGACCCCTGGCCTAGTCGTATGTGTGGCAGATCTATTTATGACAAAGTAAAGAATGAAGAAATAAGAAAGGAATGTAAAGCTGATCTCAGTGTAGTGAGTAAGATTAAGAAAGGATCACTAAGGTGATTTGGTCATTGGTTGAGGAGAGAATGATAAGGAAGATATATAGAAATAGAGGATGTCCGTAGAAGACTTGGCACGACCGGATAAACCAGATACTGAAGGATGGCCCTGTTAGAAGCCTCAATAATCCGCAAACTTGTATGAGAAGATGTATGAATGTGGATGAGGCGAGAACTGCGTGTCAGGACAGAAGAGTGTGGCGCTCTATCCTCTCAGTCTACCCCTGCGGAGAAACGGCGTGATGGTAAGAAATCGGCGATCGGTGCGTGATCCGGCGCCTGATACCCGATGAGGAAGTAAAGGAGTTGGTACACTCACCTAATTTATGATTGGCAGCAATGCGACGGCGGCGCAGGCAGATACAGATTGCTATTAAAATCAGAACCAGAACAGCTGCTCCAACTAATATTGCCGTCAACACATCGGGCGTAACTGGAAATAAAAATAACAAATTTAATTATTAGAAAACAAGATAAAGGCGATGGATTACAGTGAAACCCCGATTTTAAGTTTTTGAAGGGACCAACAAAAAAAAATGTAAACAGGGAAAATGTAAATGTATTAAAAAAAACAGATTATTTATTTTTATGTTTTTAAATAGTTATTTCAATATTATGAATTAAATTAAAGGATTCTGGTGGTACATTACTAATACTAGTCAAATACGCTTTGAGGCCTTCAATATGCCTCATGGCATCGTCCTTTATAGGAACTGGATTTATGGGATGAGCAGACACTTCTTTGTATTATGGTTCTTCTTCTGTCAAGTTTTCGTTTATACGACTTTTCATATTTCATCAATTTCCACTACGTTCTATGTTATTACGTTGGAGTCAATGTCTAAGTAAATCTGAAAGGGTTATTTATCAATTCTTTCCCAGTTATCAATGTTGTCTATACTATCTTCTACGCAATTTTCTCGTCAAAATTACAAATTACGTAGGTATTAGAATGAAAAATGTGTATATACGACAAGCAGATGACCAACACATTCTTGGCTCTATGCGAACAAATTTCAATAAATTTTAGACGTTAATTGCGGGAAAGATAAACGTAAAATAGGGTTTGTATTATACTAAAATGACACGGGACTGCAAAGATACCACGCAAATGGAGGGAAAACGTGAATTCCGGGCATGCTGTGGTTTCACTACATTTTGAAAAATAAAACATAAGTTTGATTAGATCACACTTGATTCGATCCCGACTGAAACCAATCGTCTTGTACACAATGTATAATCAGAGAAAGTGCTTTCTGGCATCAGTCAACCCCTCTGCACATTTTCACTGAGAAAAAAATGTGCTTCAAACAAAATAAAGTTTATTTAATTTAATCACAAAACAGAACAGTCGAATAGAAACATTTAAGAGAAGATTATTAACAACAAATACGTCATGGGCAGAAGAAAAAAAAAAATCAACAGACGCAGGCATTTTCTCTGACATTGATTACCTTAATTAGCAATTAGTTGCAGACAGCGTCGCATCGCTACCTCGAGGGTACGGATACTGCTGGTGTTAGATAGGTCGAGCTTCAACCGAGCTCGACGCGGCTCGAACTTCACGCAAATTCAGCGCAACTTTTTAAGTATCGACCAGGTCCATCGAAGTTTCTTCCTAACAAAAACTTGTATGACTTTATTGCCAAGCTTATCGCCAAATGGTGTGCCCATCAATGCAGTTCCTCGGCGAAGGCGCCGAGTTGAAAAAACCGAAGATATTGATTTTAGTGAAGTTTGTAAGTAATAGATATCGGGCCTATTCTCAAAATTGCAATATTGAAATGAAGGTGATTGTTACACCGACCCTCAAAAATAGACAGTATGTAAATTAACGTCCGTGTTATATTTGAATGAGAGAGAGTGAGGGAGATAAACGTACCATAATCTGTCAAAACATAAAAATGGCAACAGGATTGGCCGTGATTCTTCACTACGACGCTGCGGATGAGGAAATCAATAGGTAATTTATGAACAAACCTTTTTCTGTGATCTTTGAATACTGTATTAGTACTTATTTTAACCAAAAACTTATATTTTTAGTCGAAACTCGAGAATGGAAAGACGTCGTTTGCGTGATTTGTGCAACCCGATGGAAATTCCAAATGGGCAATTTTTACAACTATACCGCCTTGATATGATGATGTAACAATCACCTTCATTTAAATATTGCAATTTTGAGAATAGGCCTGAATAGTGCAGAATTTTATAGTATAGTTATTTTTATAGTGTCGTGTATTTTTAGGTATTTATATACAGTCGCAACTAAAAATTTATAGCGATTTTCGCTTTGACAGCATCCCTAACTCGGCATATTGCATAAGTGCTCTTCCAAATGTATTGCCTGCCTTAGAATAATGCTCCGATATATAATTATACTTTTAATATGAATATAATAATATAATGCATTAATCACACTGAAGCGAGACAGAATTTAAGAATCTGAAAGAAAAAAGCGCTTGCGTAGGAACAAACGTTCTGAAAACAATCGACGTCAAATAATTGTGAGAACTGTCACATTATAAATGTATGTATGTGTGTGTGTGTGTCATGAAAGTGAGTAGATGAGTGGTGGGAGGTGAGCTTTATAAGGGGCCGCCTCTGGGGATGGAAGAGCTCTCTTCCGTCACAGCTTCTCCTGAATAACAAGTCTATCTCTAAAGTATATAATTATTATTGACGTGTCGTAATAAATTGAATTTTGTTACCGGGAAAATACTGAGTTTTAATTACAAAGAATCTAGACACAAGAAGCTAAACAGTAATCAGAGGATAGAACCCCAAGGAATCTGCGGTAATTCAAGATTTATCACAATAATAAAATCCAAGTTGTTAATTTACAGAGCTATTATGCTGTTTATTATTAATGAAGAAAGTAGTTGGTTATTAAATGGCAGATATCTCTTCGTCCATTAAAATGACTAACGGAAATTCATTCTAATGGGAGATTTATAAAATACTATTACGTAACTATTAGAAAAATTTCCCTGAAAACTTAAAAATGATATTTCAAGAGAAATGCGAAGTTGGCGAATTTGTAATAAAAGCCTGGAAATATTGACGTAAACTAATGACGGCTAAGATAAAAATGCCGCCGAATAAATTGAACATATTTATTATATTTAATTTGCATTAATACACTCCGTATCTTTCGCGCAATGAAAAATTATATTTTAAATATGAATTAAATATATTAATTATAAAGATATACATATAAAATCAATTTTATCGAAAAATATTGTTGTTGCGCCACCGGGATTCGAACCTGGATCTCTTTCCTAACCGGGACAACAACAACTTCACAATAAGAATGTGTTCTCCTAAATAATAAAGTTGTATCAATGTGTCCAAAATTTAATAAAAATGAATTGATAATGCTGGCGTCTGCTATCAGTTTACTCGAAGGTATTTGAGATTCTGTAAAAATAAGGTAGATGGCTCTGTCAAATGATGGAACGATTAAATGTATTAATATCAAAAAGGTAACATATAGGGTCGAAAATTGTCGCTAAAAATAATGTCGCTGTAGTTTAGTTGGATAAAGCACCTTCCCCGGTTAGGAAAGAGATCCAGGTTCGAATCCCGGTGGCGCAACAACAATATTTTTCGATAAAATTGATTTTATATGTATATCTTTATAATTAATATTTAAAATATCACAGACCGTCTGTTCTGAATAATTACAACTTCACAATAAGAATGTGTTCTCCTAAAAAATTATATTAACCTTATCTTCGTTACGAGTTTAAATAATAAAATATAAATAGAGGACCGGACCTCCGCCATTTTTTAATGAGGCTGTGCGCGTAATAACTTGTAAATATATTATTAGAAACCGTCCAATTCGTACGTTGGAAATTCTCTAAAGAAATATGCACCTCCGTGCATTCGGTTGACAGTAAAAATTTTCGTAATTTGGGTGCAATGCACGAGGTTTATAGCTGCAATAAACCGAAAGCGTGCACAATGTCGAATGAATAATTCGACCTTTCAGATGTTGGCCGATTCTGTTGTTGTTTTTCAAACACGGGTGGGTCTGTCGGCTCGCGTCGGTAGCTCTGTCGACCCCTTGAAAAAATCTTAAATGTATTTTCAGTCTAATGAGCGTCAAAGGGTGGCAATTGAGGCGGAAAAAAAAATTAGTAGCACTCCGATACTTTATAAAATTATTAAAATTTATTCAGGTAAAATTTGCCGCGAATACTGAAAATTTTGTAATATTTGTATACACCTTACATTTATTTACCTTGTGTTTTATTTTCACCTTCATCCGTACATACTAAGATCGATACCGCGTGCCTACAAAACTTTTTCAAAATAAAAAAGTGCATTGCCATCTTTCTATTCCCCTAATAGACTATGGTGTCAAATTATCATATGAGTGTATTATTTACAATTTTTTTATACACTTGATCATTTATACATTGTTAACATCAAATTTTAATGCTAATATTTAAATTAGTTTAAAGAAATAGTAATACAAATTAAATGAATCATCTAGAAAGATATACAAAATAAATCTATTTTTGGAAAAAATATTTTGTTGCTTCCGAGATTCAAACCAGGACCTCTTCCTATCCGGTGAAATGTGTTGACCTTTATTTGTTTGACTTATATCTGTATATTTTTACAATTGATAAATTTATTATTCCATTTTTAAAAGCAATCAACTTTACATTGCAATTTTCCCAGGTTCGAATCCCGGTAAAAACCAAATATATTTTCGATAAATGGATTTATTCGGTATTACAATATATCTTTCTAGTTGTTGATTAATTTAATTTGTATTTAAAATATTACAGAATTATGTTCTGAAAATAACAAAAATGTGTTCTCCTTAGAAAAATAGTTACCACCGTTGAACTTTGTATTAAAAATGAGCTTAAAATATTTGTAAACTGCTATTTTCACATTTCACTGATTTCTTAGCAGCGTAATGGTTAGTATAGGTACCCGCCCGTCGCCCGGGAAACTAAGGGTCGGTTCTCCGTCAGGGTGACTTTGATTTAATTTGATTTATTTAACTGAATTTATGAATATTTTTTCGAATGGTAATATATCTGAAACATAACTAAGTGGCTTTTGTATCATTTCATTCAGAGTACCGTGTCCATTTGGACCCCTTGCTCTTCCATCATGATGCCTTATGGGCGCATTACAAAAAGTGTGAAAAATAGATTCTGGTAAAAAACAATAATATATGTTTTAGCTAGTTATGACATCCTGAAGAAGAAAATGGTATTTTTCGAAACCGTTAGATGTATTTAAACTCAATTAAGTGGTTAATAAAACACAGATAATCAATAAAAATATGAATTTTAACCACAAAGTTAATATTGCTAATTTTAAAAGTATAACAATTAATGTAATTATTATTGCATGCGTTTCGCTCGCGTATCAGAATGACTCATCCATTATATACTTGAGATTGAGATACCATCGTGGACACGTGTCATGAGACTGCTGCTACACAAGTACTTTCTCGAATAAATATACGTCATTATTATATGTTACATGTAAAACCATTTATGCAATCTTTTATGACCTTGAGAAAAACTCATTCTGCGCACAGAAATCGTGATTCAGAAGAGCCGTCTCCAAGCCGTCGATAAGTATATTAATAATTATAATTCAGTCACCATAAATGTTGTTATGAAATCGATACCTTATTATTAATATTGTGAAGTTGTAATTATTCAGAACATAGGTCTGTGATATTTTAAATATAAATTAAATATATTAATTAGAAAGATATACATATAAAATCATTTTTATCGAAAAATATTGTTGTTGCGCCACCGGAATTCATTGGAATAATAAAGTTGCATCAATGTGTCCAAAATTGAATAAAAATGAATTGATAATTTTGGCGTCTGCTATCAGTTTATATTTATATTGTCGCTAAAAATATTGTCGCTGTAGCATAGTCGGATAATGCACCTTCCCCGGTTAGGAAAGAGATCCAGGTTCGAATCCCGGTGGCGCAACAAAAATATTTTTCGATAAAATTGATTTTATTTGTGTATCTTTCTAATTAATATATTTAATTCATATTTAGGATACCTTATTGTCTCAAGTGAAAATAATGTCTAAAGTAATTATAAAAACAATTTCAAAGAATAATTAATCAATCCATTGAAGTTCCCGCAGAAACTGAGAACTGTCATTAATATGACTAGATCATGCTAATTCATCACAGCAAACTTCCAAGAGACTTTGAGAATTAGTTCAAGAGGCAATTTATCTGGGCGCGCTGGTGGACAAGAAATTTGACGACGCTTACAACTGCACAGTGGAACCTCTCATAACGAACACAATTCGTTACAGAATCTTACTCGTAATGTGGAACACTCGTTAAGCGAAATCATTTTTCCCATATCAATTCATGTAAAATACGATAATGCGTTCCGGGCCGAAAAAAATACTAAATTTTTTTTATTTGTAACGTTTGTTCAAAGAAAATTACTCATTATTAAATATATTAATTAGAAAGATATACATATAAAATCGATTTTATCGAAAAATATTGTTGTTGCGCCACCGGGATTCGAACCTGGATCTCTCTCCTAACCGGGGAAGGTGCATTATCCAACTATGCTACAGCGACAATATTTTTAGCGACAATTTTCGAACCTATATGTTACCTTTTTGATATTAATACATTTAATCGCCATCTACCTTATTTTTACAGAATCTTAAATACCTTTGAGTAAACTGATAGCAGACGCCAGAATTATCAATTCATTTTTATTGAATTTTGGACACATTGATACAACGTTATTATTAGGAGAACACATTCTTATTGTGAAGTTGTAATTGTTCAGAATAGACGGTCTGTGATATTTTAAATAAGACCTATGTTCTGAATAAGACCTTATTATTATTTATGAATTTATGACAATAACTAATTCTTTTTTACTAGACAGCTGTCTAGAGACATTTGTATTTGCTGACGCTTCTAAATTTGGTGAAAATGTGACAGCATTATCATTGAATAAATGTGTAGGGCGCATAGCCCCCGCCCTATTAGGGGGATGCTTCTCAATATACGACGCAACAGTTTCCCATTTCTCTTATTGCGCCAGAAGATTGTTGCTTTGCTACCTCCTCCTCTTCCGCTGACAAACTCTTCTCCGCAACTTCTTGCTGTGAAACACGATTCAACTCCGTAAGCTCTTCGGTGGTCAGCTCTTGGCTGTACTCTTCTACAAGCTCATATATATCATTATTATCCACTTCCAGTCCCATGATATTGGCCAAAGATACAATCTACAGACTCCACAGGTGCTGTCTCAAACCGCTCAAAGTCACATTCGACAATGCTCTCTGGCCAAAGCTTCTTCCAAGCAGCAATGAGGGTCCTCTCGGTAATCTCTTCCCACGCCATGTCAATCATCTTGAGGCAAGCAACGATATGGAGGTGATCTTTCCGAAACTCTCTGAGGGTGAGATCGGTCCCTTCAGTCATCTCAAAACAACGCTCGAAGAGTGTTTTAGTGTAGAGTTTCTTAAAGTTAGAAATAATCTGCTGGTCCATAGGCTGGAGTAACGGAGTGGTGTTGGGAGGCAGAAGCGCGTTACTCTTAATGCGAAATGTCGCTCGTTAAGGGAGCCGTTGATTTTAAGTTTGTTTGGTTCGTTATGCAAATTGCTCGTTATGAGAGGTTCCACTGTATAGCTTAAATTGCTAAGAACTAACTTAAAACAATATGATAAAATAGAGATATCGAGTAATCAACTGAAATTATGTTCACACTATTGTTTTTCCAATTTGAAATACCATATTTCCTCGATCAGTAGTAAATTTTTACTAACGCCTGTGGTTAAAACCGTTTGCGGGTTGTTCGAACGTCAAATTTACTATTTTAAAAGCACAGATGGAGATGTCTATAGGCGCGATACATAATCATGAAATATGCTTTATTTCGTGTATTAGAATTTGGATTTTTTTCGCCTTTTGCGTTCAAAATCTGTCACTTTTTCGTATTATGTGTTAATGTCTATTAAACAATGAGATCATCATTCATTTGTCATTATTAGGAGAACACATTCTTATTGTGAAGCTGTAATTATTCAGAATATAGATCAGTGATGTTTTAAATACTAATTCAATGTATTAATTAGAAATATATACATATAAAATCAATTTAATCGAAAAATATTGTTGTTGCAATCCATAAAATTGATGTTATATGTATTACATTCTTATTAATACATTTAATTAGTATTTAAAATATCACAGCGCTATGTTCTGAATAATTACAACTTCACAATAAGAATGTGTTCTCCTTAATAATATATAAGTTGTATCAATGTATCCAAAACTTAATAAAAATGAATTGTTAATTCTGGCATCTGCTATCGGTTTACTCAAAGGTATTTGAGATTCCGTAAAAACAAAGTAATGGAACGATAGATGTATTAATTTGAAAAAGTGTAACATATAGGTTCGAAAATTTGTCGTCAAAAGTACTGTCGCTGCAGCATAGTTGGATAATCCCCGGTTTGGAAAGAGATCCAGGTTCGAATCCCGGTAGCGCAACAAGAAATTTTTTAGATTAAATTAATTCTATATGTATATCTTTCTAATTAATACATTTAATTAGTGATTAGTTTGTAGTTTACTGCAACTTTCAAAATATCAATGTGTCAGATGACGCTGTGAAAAGTCCGCCATATTTAACTATCGATTCTGGTTTTTACTATATTGGAGAGTAAAATGAGGTTACTACGGGATGTAGTATCGAGATGTAAATATTGTTTTACTCTCGATCAAACATCTCGTTTTCGCAAAAGTTTTTACTTCAGTAACTTTGTTTACTTAATAAAGTAAAAAGTTACTACTAAAGTAAAAGTCACAACCGGCCCTAAGTCGCGCCTATATTTTAATATACCAAAAATTAAATATCTAAACATTATGTATACTTTATTATAACAGACAGTAGTACAATCATAATAAAAAGGATTTAAAAATAGGCATATATGAAATTTCTTCAGATTCATTGTCCGATTTTTCTGAATCACTCTTCGACTCAGTTCTACTAGTAATTAGTGATGATTTATCATCATCAAATTTATTTTTTTTAGTACCTAATTTCATTACTTAATACAAATTTACTCGAATAATTTTTAGGAAAAAAAATTAGAATGGGACTCGTAGTTAAATTTAGTTGGTTGTTTATAATTTTTTGATTAGTTTTACACGCTTTATTTATCTCCAACGATTTCAAATTATTTCATTTGTGACCAACACCGTTTATATGCAAAATTGACAATCCCAATTTAAAAATAATAAATAAATAAAAAAATATGAATTTTAACCGCAAAGTTAATATTGCTAATTTTAAACATTATGTTAAAAATTCAATGCTATTAACCTTTTATCATATTCCAGGTCCAAATTAAAAATCAATTGTAATATAATTAAGGAGAACTAATTATACCAATGGACATAATCAACTTTAATTTATACTCTAGTTTCTACTGATTGTTTTATGTTTGATATGCGTGCGCCATAATAATTAACTTTATATATTGTATTCTATATTTTTTCCCATATTAAATTAGTTTATTATTTGTCTTCATAATTCTTTATTTTGTTGCTTCAAAGTACTTTTATAACTTCAAAAAGTGTAATTTGATTTACGTTCCAAGACATTTTTGTAATCAAATTCTTTATTACTTGTATTTAACTATTTAATATGAGCCCGTTTGGTTTTGTAAAAAATAATTAATAATTATTATTTAATTTATACGTATGGTAGGTACTTATTAGTTATGTTTTATTGAGGCAGACAAGTTTTTCTTGCGTGGTTTGAGGTTTGGTTTATAAGTAGGTACCCAAATATGAAGAAAAAAGACAGAATATATCATTATTAAGAATAAATTAGATGAAGGATAAAATAAAAAATCTATTGTTGCGTCCAAACATAGATTTTGGGTGAATCTCAGAACAGGAAGGAATAGGCGCTCACTACCAATCCGAATTCTGCTGGCATCTACAAAATGTGGACTGTATATTTTTCACTCACTATTTCGTCAGGGTTCCGATACAATGTATAGATGCCAAGTCTCGAGATCGTATAACAGTATTATTTGTTCCAGACACGTTGTAAACGTACTGGGTCTAGATCGATTAAATGTTTAAAGGATTGAGGAGATGACGTTTAAAACCGCTTTGACCATTATTTTTTTTCAGAACCATTGTTTTTTGGTCTTAATATTTCCGACACGTGACGATATATCAAAATATTGTAAATATTGTAAACTGCATTCTTAATTAATTTTTGATATTTATTGACAAATGGCGTTTTGAAAAAAAGCTCATCGTCATTGAATTACATTTGATTGTATACTAATTAAATGTAATAATTATAAAGATATACGTATAAAATCAATTTTATCGATAAACATTGTTGTTGCGCGTAAAATTGATTCGAACCTGGATCTCTTTTCCAATCCGGTGGAGGTGCACCACAAACTATGCTACAGCGACAGTATTTTTGACGACAAATTATCGAACCTACACGTTTAATTAGTATTTAAAATGTCACAGACCCATGTTCTGAATAATTACAACATTCGATGTTCATTAAATCTTAATTTTGTATTTAACCTTGTAAATGGAGTAAGAAAGAAAGTATGCTGAAAATAATCTCACAGCGATAGATGGCTTCACAAGTAATCATATCTTTTTCCGATCACCCTTACGTGACCTTTACAAGTGACCTTCACCAGCGTCTCACTACCTGCTGCCTTCTACCTGGGCCCGTACCACCTCCTTCGTGTAACTAAGCAGCTCATTTCATAATGGTTTCAGTGTTCGGCTATCACGTCAGGTACGCGGACAAGGTGTTTTCAATATTATAAGGTCAACTTACGCGTATATCATCCGCGCGTTGATACCGACATTGCGTAAAGCCCCGTGTCCGCGGAAGGAGACACGGTGAGATAGTCTCAGAGATTCGGATGAGATACATCTCAATATCGTGTACGCGTGATAAAATTTTGCTTCGGAAAACTTCAGTCTCAATCCAGTGTTCTATTTTGAAATATGGAACTGGAGCGAAATGAATAGCACATAATTCTGCGTCAATCTTGGAGCTCTTCACTCTTGCAATGTAAGGTAGATATATTAATTATTTTACGGTACATTACGTACTGTTGCATAATATAAACTTATTAAGTGACATTATTGCATGTAATTGTATAAGTGTGATAAAAAAAATCCGCCCCCCCTTGTTCATGTATTGATAGCCCACTGCTATGTGTGGGGGTTCTTTAGTTACCATCTGCATCTGCAGCAGTTTTTAAAGCAACACATGTTTGTAATTTAATGCACCGGTTTGTCTAACTTTCAAAATAAATAGTTGTAAGTATCTATGGTTCTATGTGATGTTTGTGCGCACGTGCCGAGTCTCGATCTCTCTTCAAATCGAAAGCCGCGTACACGGGTCAGTCCTTCCAATCTCAAGCGATGACATCTGTGTTTATCTTCAGATCAAAATCTCATCACGCGTACTGAGAATCTCAACTAAATCTCAGACATTTCAGGAACACGTACCGTTGACGCAAGTCGAATACTCCGTGTGCATTCCATCTTTCCAATAAACCTTAATATACCTTTCCCGCTCTGGCCAACTAATTACTTAGGGACTTCGCCGACGTGGGACCAGATTACATTTCGACGCGGACCTGTCAACAGGCTTTTTTTCTGGATAGAAAGTTTCGCCGTGCGTAAAAATCTGGACCACGCAAAAGCGGTTTTCTACAACATTCTAAAGTGTAGTAATATCTCCGTTCTTCACCACAAAAGTGCAAGTCAACCGGAGGTGTAAATTGACGTCCAACCATCCGCCATTATTCCTTTCTAACTCTAATTCAGATTGCGTCAACTAAACAGTAATTTTAATCGATACAGCCCACGGGATCTATTCCTAACACTCGAGACAAAAGTATTTCCTTGGAGAGACTCCTTTTTCGCACTACTTACAAAAAGGGAATTGAAGATAAAAGAATGCTAATAATGCGTGATCCGGATATGTTTACATAAAATAAAATATCAAAATACAAGTTTATATTCATACTTTATTTTTTTGTAGCTTACGAAGTACGTATAAACAATTTTTAAAATGATTGCTTGTCGGTGTCAGGTGTCATAAAGCCGCCATCTTGTCTGGCATCATAAAAGTACCTCTGTTTTATTAACGCCGTTCTTGCAAAAAATATTCTTAGTCTTACGAATGAAACTTTCAGACATTTAAATAAATCGGCTCACACGAATGAATTTAATAGACCTATGAGAACTTTGAATCAAACACTGATTGGGTTTTTATTATTCTGGTTGCGTAGGTTTTAAAATAACACAGAGATATTAGCTAATCAAGAGACGGAGGTCTCGACCGTTTGAATATCAGAGAAAATAACGGTTTTAAAATGAGGGAAAATAACGGTTTTAAAATGAGGGAAAAATAACGGTTTTAAAGGTCACGTTTGTTATTTGTTGTGTAGGCGACTTGGGGAATAATGTTCGCTAAGGACACAGTTACAGTAACAGAGAAAGCTTCCAAAACACGAAACTCTAACAATATTATATCTAGAAAATTAGATTAATTTTGTGGCTGCAAAATTAATTTTACACATAATTTATTACGTGACCGCTTCGGGTCCGACTGGTTCGGAATAATCGAGCCTAATTTATTAATTTATTATACTTTACATATACATGCTTTTGTTGTAACAGAGGTGAATATAAAATATTATAACATAACATGATTAACATAAGATACAATTATATATACTCGTAATTTCTTGCATGGGATGCAGCAGATTCCACCTCTGATACATACAGCATTGTCCTGGCTACTTTGCTAGACTGTCGTCTGTGTTAAAGTAGAGAGTTTTTTTTGTACAGTTGTGGTGTTATTTAATTCAAATTAAATAGTGTAGGTATGTTAGAATGTTGGACAACAATGCTTCTGATTGATCTCTACCCAATTGAATCATATATTGGGTCCATATTTATCTATTGTCTATCTTATTGGAAGTGGACAATTTCCAGTTGGTGTTGAGTGTGTTGTACAGTTTCTGAGCTAAAAACGTTGATAAAATGTCAATTGCTTCTAGAAACTAATTTGTTATAGCGTCTGTTTGGTTCTAGTATGCATTGAAATGTATATGAAAGAGGTAATATCGGTTTTATCAAAAATATAATTGTAAAATAATACTACATGTATCTAACTTAAAAATACAAACCTTCTCTAAATAAAAGTAATAATAAAGTAAAGTCTAAGTAAACGCGTGCTACGTAGGCCGATGATATTTTCCCATGCAATAACAATTGAGAAGTTCAGAAACAAAACAGGCCCTCTCCAATTGCCGAAACGGAGACAAACGTGTTTGTAACTGAGCGATTTAAAAATAAATGTGGTATTAATTAGATGCTTCTGAAACACACGATCGAAAGTTTTCAAAAGCAGTTATCAATTGTAAAACTGCCACTATTGTCAGATAATAATTTTCAAACAGGTCACCCTCTCTCATCGACTGTGTAGTAGCGGTTTTGTTTTTGAACCCTTAATTGTTTGTTGCGGCACACCCAACTGAACAAGTTTCAGCGTTGTATTAATCATTCAAATTAAATATTTATTTTTTATTAATAATATTGTATAAGGGCTATGTGATTTGTAGTAAATTTACCTAACGTTCGTGGTTAAAATCGTTTGCGGGTTTTTTGAACGTCAAATTGACTACTGTCAAAGCACTATAAGCTCCGACGAATGAATAATCACGAAATATACTTTATTTTATGCGTCATCTGTAGATATTTCGCATCTGCGTTCGAAATCTGTCACTTTCGTGGTGAATTTTTTTTCGTATTATCTACTAATGTATATTAAACAACGAGATCACCATCGGACGAACTGTCATCGCTAAAATAGCGGGATACTGAATTATTAATTGTCGTATACTGCATCTTTCAAAGTATCGATGTATTTGTATTTGTAACTATATAATACATTGTAAAAATCTGTTTGGACTGTGCCCGTCTCACTAGAGGAATTCTGTGTCGAGACGGGGCATAGTTTACAAGCAATTGTACAATTGATTAGAATGTGTCAAATGACTTTTGGAACAGCTGTGAAGTGTCCGCCATATTTAACTATCGATTCTGGTTTTTACAATCGGATATATAGGAGAGTAAAATGAGTTTACTGAGGGATGTACTTCCGAGAAGTAAATATTTTTTTACCGACAATCAAATAACCCGTTTTCGCAAATACTTTTACTTTATTAATTTTTTTTAACTGAAATAAAAAGTTACTACTGATTACAACAACCAGCCCTAAGCATTCGTTGTTTTGAATCTGGTAGATCAATTCACTTGTATTTTAAGGTAGGTTCATTGTGTAATATTTCATTATTTCTACGCGAATCTAAAGAGATAAAAGTGTTTTCCTCTCTTTACATCTCTGTTTCCGATGATATGAAAAGAGAAAATTTCTGAATACGGTTACATAAAGGTCACAACCCACTATCATCAAGATGTGGAATGAGACGTTTAGTACTGTTGAAATTAAGAGGATGCTACCGTCACGGAGAGTTTATTATTTTTAACGAGAACACATTATTATTGTGAAGTTGTAGTTTTTCAGAACATGGCTCTGTGATATTTTTAATACAAATTAAATGCATCAATTAGAAAGATATACAGATAAAATTAATTTATCGAAAAAAAAATATTTTTGTTATACACGCGTTGACCTATTACACCACGGCAACGTAGTAAGATAACGGCAATTTTTCGAACTTTCGTTTTCCATTCCGTGTATCAAATAAAATAGTTTTTCGATAAATTGATTTTATCTATCTTTCTAATTGTAATCTGATCTAATTGTCACATCAATATTCTAACTATTTTCAAACTATGCTAAATGCTTGTGCTATGAGTACAAGACTAACAATTATCGCTTCTCATAAATGTATTAATATCAAAAAGGTAACATATAGGTTCGAAAATTTGTCGCTAAAAATATTGTCGCTGTAGCATAGTTGGATAATGCACCTTCCCCGGTTAGGAACGAGATCCAGGTTCGAATCCCGATGGCGCAACAACAATATTTTTTGATAAAATTGATTTTATATGTATATCTTTCTGATTAATATATTTAATTCATGTTTTTATTTTACATATTTAATCATTTTCCGTATATTCCTATTCTTTATTTTGTTCGGAATATTATTATTTAAATTATCAGAGCGGTGGGAGTGACATGGCACAAAATGGCGGAGGAAGACAATAGCTGATGATGATGTTATTAAATTTTACAATTATTATTTTCATATACATATCTATTAAATGGATATTTATCAAATTTACACTATCTGCTGTATTAATGCTGTTGATTTAAATAACAGTAGATCTTCATTAACAATATAAAAATCATAATAAAGTATGCAGATATTTGAATATTATTTTAAAAATCAACAAAAATATCAAGAAGATATAGGGTGTTCAGCGGAAAAATTTCAAGATTAAATTGTAATTGCTCGTATACCATCAAGGTGAGGTAAATGAGAGGGGTATTGTTCGACGCGCGTGATTTGCGGAATTGCCAGTCGCATTGAGTCACTGGTCGAGAGCGCACCGCGCGTTCGCGGTTGAGCAATATTTAAAAAGCGGTGATTCATTGGTTCGTGCGCGTATATTCGACGAGATTTGTGTTTGAGTTTACAGCAACAATCCTCGAACAATTCGCAAAATGTTCGCCGTGAAGTTGCTGCCATTGAACCGACGCTTTGCTCTCGCGTGTTTGCAAATTTAAGAGTCCGATTGCGAGTGTGTCTCGAGAGACATGGACGGCATTTAGACGATATTATTTATAAAACGTAAAATCCGCTTCGTTAAACTCTATTTTGTATAAATAAAATATGATAATAAAATTGTAGTTTTTTTATTTAATTTAATATTAAACTTTAATATTTTCCGCTGGACACCTTTATATAAAATCATTTTCGTATTGGCCTATACCTACCATTATTTTTATTTACAATCTGTAGAACACTTTCATTAGTCTTGTCTTTCACAAGCGTTGAAAGTAAACATAATTACTTTTTACCACTTTATAAAATAGATAGCATTTATAAGGGATATTAAAAATGCTACATTTTTCATCTCGATACGGGTCGCACCCGGCAAGATGAATAATTAATCAAAATTAAAATGTCCGACTTTCGGAATATTGTATTTTTAAGAGGCAAAGAGATAATATTTAAACGACGAAGGTTTCAGGAAAAATTGTTAACTTTTCTTTGTATTCCATTATCTGAAATGAAAATTTTTGAGAGAATCACTTAGCACCAACACTTATACAAAGGAATGTTGGAAAAAGATTGACAAAACGTAAAAATAAATATAATAATTAATAAGAAGGTAATATGTGACAAAACAGCAGTGACGTCATAAATTAATAAAATATTTTTATTGATATTATCAATAACAACTTATATATGGTGCAATGCTGGAAGATAGACGCAGCTGCACAGAAATGGCATCAGTTATTCCCATAAAAAGATACAAAAATATTATCGAGCTAATTTAATTTATTTTAACCATTCCGGTGGGTATTTTTCGCAGATGAATTTGAAATGGTCAGATGCAAGTGACAGATGTACTATTGAGTTCGTAAAATTAGAATTACTTGTTCAATTCAACATGACACGCTTGTGTGCTCAATTTTGCCAATACATTAATCAGCAAAAAGAAACTCTCCATGTGGTAAAATCTTCAGCCAGGTACAAATGGGCAAGTGTCTGGAAAAATTTATTATTTATTATTATTATTTTGACAGCTAAAGAGTTTTGTAGTTTGTGCTGTTATTTCTGTGATTTAAACATTTTTAAATATTGAACGATGCATTTTTTAGATTGTCCCGCTTTTTGCTCCAAATACTGATTTTTTTAATTTCACACGGTAAAAGTTACGATTTAGTAAAACAATAATCTGGCAATGCTGATAGATAGATGGAGTGTCGGCCATCTTGGATGGTGTACACTGTTTTTGCAAGGGAATTTCACTTAAAAATTGTGTTTAATAGTATTTTTATTTATTTTATATGGTTGTATAATACATATATACCAATCAGTGCCCAAGAAGATATACAACGAATATACATTCACAACTCACATCTGCCCAAAAACGATATACAGTGTTGTTACAGGGGTCGTCTCAAATGTTTAATCTGATTAAACTATATTTGGAAAATAAATAATACGATCTTTTGTACAAGAAACATATTTTTATTTCAATTTTGAGGGTTAATAACACATTGTTATTGAATTAAGAAACTATACTACGTGATGTATGTATTTGGTTATTTTTCAGATGTATTTTTTTTTAAACGTGTATATTTATACACGTGAAGGTTTTTTTTTATGTAAGTTCAAATTATGTAATAATAAATAAACCAAATATTAATAGTTAAATAACATAGGTCATGCATGGCAAGTACAAAATGACAACAGGTCACCTTGAACGTCGACCTTGTAAATGAGCAAAAAACTACATATATCTATGTAGAAGTAGAATAACATGCTATTAAGAAGAACACATTTTTATTGTGAAGTTGTAATTGTTCAGAACATTGGTCTGTGATATTTTAAATACGAATTAAATGTATTAATTAGAAATATATACATATAAAATCAATTTTATTGAAAAATATTATTGTTGCCCAACCGAGATTTGAACCTGGATCTCTTTCCAATCCGGAGAATGTGCATTATCCAACTATGCTACAGCGACAAAACTTTTGACGACAATCTTTCCAACCATCATTCCATTATTTGAAAGCCATCTACTTTGTTTTTACGGAATCTTAAATACCTTTGAGTAAACCGATAGCAAACGCCAGAATTAACAATCGATTTTTTATTACATTTTTAGACACACAAAGTAGATGGCTTTCAAATAATAGAACGATAGATGTATTAATATGAAAAATGTAACATATGGGTTCGAAATTTTGTCGTCTAAAGTACTGTCGGTGTAGCATAGTTGGATAATGCACCTTCCCGGATTGGAAAGAGATCCAGGTTCGAATCTCGGTTGCGCAACAACAATATTTTTCGATAAAATTGTTTTTTATGTATATTTTTCTAATTTATACATTTAATTAATATTTAGAATAAGATGTGTTGCTAGAAGACTAGGATATAAAAACTACATTAGTGATGGCAAAAAAGCTTTTGAAGTTAAAAAAATAACTTCAAAATATAAATAAACAGAAAGTCGAAAAAGTTGTTGTTCAGAACGTCGATTTGGAGCTTAGCCCATTACAGAAGTGAAATTTGATCAACCAGAGAGAGAGAAGTAGGTTGGAAGCATTCAAGATATGGTGAGACTTCAAGAAAGGAGGTCTTCAATAGACACTATTGAAAATAGAAGTGGCCAATTGATAGAAAAAATTCTTAAAAAATAAAAACAATGTATATCTCAGAAATGTAATTCTTCTTCTTCTTCTTCCACAGTAGGTGGGACACCGACTTCTTCTCTCTTCCTATTCTTCTCCAATTTCCGGACTCTCCCATCCTGCTCCAGCCCATCTTCCCCGGTCTGGCTCTAGGTCGCTTCTACTCGGTCATGATCTTCGACGTCCTGTCATCTGGCATTCTTTCAACACAGCCGGCCCATCGCAATCTTTGGGACTATTGCTCAATTTATTTCTTGAACTCGTGATAAATTTATATTCTGCATGTTCGATTTTCTAGTGTAAATTGTCAATTTATTTACTTCGATTTGATTTCTCAGATATGTAATTGAGAGAAGAATATTATGAGAAAAAGACAGAGAAAGGATCAGACAAAAATAATGCAGACACCTACAGATAACTTCTGGACGGTGTCAAGGATAAAGACGCACGGCGACCTTTGTACCGAAAGAGTTCTGTAATATGAATAAAACGAAAGGCTCAAGTTTGAGGGTTATGTAATGAAAAACGTTCGTAGTATCGATCTTGCCTTCATCCTCGGTCAGATTTACAGCGATCGGATCCCTGCAGAAGTTGTCGCCATTTTCTTCTATATGAAACATCTCTTCCATTTCATTAAGCATGATAGTCCACCACCATACCACACCATCCAGCCATCTACGTCATTTATGGGGTCGTAAATTCTACAAAGAACTTTTCTTTTAAATGTGTCTAGAATACTTTGGTCGTGATTTATCAGTGTTCAAGTTTCCAACGCACTTGAGTAACATTTCACATCAAAAAGCACAGGTAAAAAAGTAGAATATATTTTCTAAAGTAGAATATATTTTCTAAAGTAGAATATATTTTCTAAAGTAGAATATATTTTCTAAAGTAGAATATATTTTCTAAAGTAGAATATATTTTCTAAAGTAGAATATATTTTCTAAAGTAGAATATATTTTCTAAAGTAGAATATATTTTCTAAAGTAGAATATATTTTCTAAAGTAGAATATATTTTTTTAAATAGACGTGACTTAAGTTGACGAATATATAAAAGAGTGTTTTGTGGATTTATGTTTTATTTTGGTGTGGATACATGGCAGATGAATCAGACGGATAATCTGATGTATGAGTGGTGGGCGCACCGTTAATCACCCAACACTCACGTGTCCGTTTGAAGATGATCACGGAGTGTATTGAATAATTTTATGTAGCCAAAACAGGTTATGAAACAACATATTAGATTATGTCTTTAGGAGAACATTCTTATTGTGAAGTTCATAGGTCTGTGATGTTTTAAATATGAATTAAATATATTAATTAGAAAGATATACATATAAAATCAATTTTATCGAAAAATATTGTTGTTGCACCACCGGGATTCGAACCTGCATCTCTTTCATTATCCAACTATGCTACTGCGACAATATTTTAGCGACAATTTCCGAACCTATATGTTACCTTTATTGATTTTAATACATTTAATCGTTCCATTATTTTAAAGAGCCATCTACCTTATTTTTACAGAATCTTAAATACTTTTGAGTAAACTGATAGATTATATCTGGAAGGCGGCAGCGAGAAGAGTGGAGCTCTCATGAGTAGGTGTTTCAGATAGTTGCGGGCACTTATTATTGACGTGTTTGTACAGTTGTTAAGAGCACTGATTTTACGCACCGGTAAATGCAAGGTGCATTCTGGATCGTTGGCAGTAATGATGGCTGTGTAGGCGATAGACCACCATAGGCTAAAATATACTAATTTTGCTATTGATATTATTTACTGATTATCCGGAGTATAATAAGCTCAACCGTATCAAACTGATAATCGATGTAGAAATTATTTAACATGAGGTATTGCCTACTATTAATCCGATTATGGCGTTGAGTGGCTAAATTCCAATAAAGTATTTTTTCGAGTATTTACTTATCGCGATAGTAATTTTATCTCCCGCCCACAATTTGTACGCGCCTTCTACGATTGTTGACACAGTTCAAATGTAATGTATTACGTGTTTGACAAAGAAAGGCAGGCTTGGATACTTACGCGTTTCGACAGAACGAATATGCAGTGAGGCTATTTTTATTTAAATATAAAACATGATTTTTCGTATTCTTCCCGGGTAAAAAAAAAAACAAATCTTTGTTAAAAAATCGCGTAACATTTTACAGGATGTGGGGGTGTTATGTAAAAACGTCGTCACGTGTATTTAGCATTTAAAAAAGATACTAAACAATTTAAAATAAAATTCAGACGATGTTTGAAGAGATCAAAACTAAACACAATGATGTGTATTCGAGGTGGGGCGGATTGAAACAGAAAAACATATTATATGTATTTAATAATATTTGATTAATATTATCAAATCTTATTTTTTCAGTATAGTCTAGTGTAGAACCAAGATTATACATTCAAGGTAAAAAGCTATCATATCTAAATAATTAAGTAATGCATACGAAATTTTGAATTACGAAAATTTCATAGCTAAATCTGAATTATAAATATATAAAAATAAAATTACGATCATAGGCTAACGGCTACACAATGAGCAATCGCAGAACAATAGGGGTGTTCCAAAAAGATCGTTTCTAGAAATGTTTCAAAGATTTAACCAGGCAAAACACTGTATTAGAAAAACGTTGATTGATACTGATATTCAAGATGCTGAAATCTTGTCAATCAACAACAAACGAAGCTTACTGTTGACGCCCAACGCAAATCTGCTCTCAGCTGATGCGGCATTGTCTTTTATGCTTGAGAATTTGTGTTCTGATGAGCTCTCACTAAAGTTGAAGTACAATTCAGAAGATCGAATAAGCCAAAGAGGAACAAATGTATCTGCGATGAAAAAAGTGAGATTGAGAAATCATTCACTAGATCAACGAAGACAGGACAGGAAAGAGTTTGACACCCGTCACAGTCCGGATTCTACTGGCGTCTCCAAAGATGTGGACTGTACAATTTTAACTCGTTATTTCGTCAAATGTTCCGACACAGTATAGACGCAAAGCCTCGAATCAGTATAATATTGTAAACTGTACCGTACACGTATAACCGTACTGGTTCAAGGTCGTCAATCGACTGGTCGGCGGCGAGACCGCGAAGGGACACGAAGAAGGGGGTGAGGGAGGCATAGTGCATTATTTTCGTTCAATAATAAATGGAAATATGGGAGCTTCTGTAGCCACCCAGTCGAAATCTTGACGATATAGAAGAAATGATTTTGTAAGAACAAACCAATCAGAACAAAATTCAGTCGAATTTAACGTTCAATAATACCGTCCGGCTCAACTCACAAACCACCAAATCCAGTGTCGTAACTATGCCGATGCAATCGCGCCCCATAATCCATTTGAAATTTATATTTTTGCGGGTACCAGTATAAGTATTGCGGCTAATAACTTATTTAGGGGGGCTTTTTGAGTCCGAGCGAGCGTTCTCAACGGCGGGCAAGTATTGTAGAAAAGTTGGATCAAGACGTGGTTTTAAATGATCTCTACTATTTCAAAACACGTTTTAGGCAACAAAACAAAAATTTAATTTTTAATAATGTTATATTTTCTGTATTATTTTAATATTTCTTAAACAATCGATAATAATGAATTTAGTGTTGATCAAAAAATAATATCAAAATTTTCGAATTCCGAATTTTTTTATTTCGTTAAAATTTGCAATCCCTACTTAACCCTAAAATACGATACGCAGATATCTTACAAATTATGTCTTACTTATATCACTTTTTGTGTTTGTTACGTCAGTGCACGTCTTAGCGTCTTTTTTAAACGTCTTTTGTAACCTTTCCTCACCGAAGATGTAAACTGAGTTGACATTACCTCTAATTATGTGAATATCTCTGTAAATATATATATGTACTAAATACAGGTATTCTTCCGTAATATATTTATGTATTGAATAAAATAACATTCGCAACAATAAAACAATGTTTTCTCGAAGAATCTGACGTGAATTTGTCAACACATATACGTGTGGAGAGGTGCGGACGGCGCAGTGCGCGCGGCGCGCGATGCCGGATGCCGATCGTCACTTTAGTGGTAAAGCGTGCGCTGGCCGAATTAAACGTGTATTGTATGCGTCTTTATGCTGTCGTTCGTGATGATCCATGTGCACAATAATTAATATATCACTAATATATGTTAAATACTTAAAAATTGCAAAAGTCTACATGTGCACTGAGTTCACAGCACCGGAACGCGCGTTTTGATTTTAGCACCGCAAGGGAAATGTTAAATCTGTCAGTGTTCAATTGTCTGTTGTGGTGAGTCGTCATATAATTTGAATCCATAGGAAATGAGTCGTGATTGCCCTGCTTTTGTTCTAGCTAATTGATTTAGCCGTTGTTTTGAAATGTTCTCGTAGCGTCTTAATACAACGTTCATTAGCAACCTTAGGTATTAATTTTAAGGTGGAGGCTTTGTTATTTTATTGATATTAAGTTTTGCTAATGTATTTGATGTTGTATGTGTACGCGTGTATTACATAAATAAAGTAAATTTCAAAATGTAGACACCCGTAATAAAGTAATATATTTAAATCCCACTTAGGAGGCGCCCGCGACCGGCCATTATTGATGAGTTCATTATGTCACACTAATGGTAGTTTTTAAAGGGGTGTGAATATTTTACCCGTTAACAAGCTTGACGACGGTTTTAAGATGCTGCGGTGACTTAGCGGGATTATATTTAATGTGTTGAGAGAAATTATTAACAATATTTTAAAATTATATCTTTGAATTTTACGTACACGGTGGCCCAAAAAAGTGAGAACATCTCGTAACACATAATACAACTAATTATAATTTTTAATGTAATTTTGTTTTCACGATATTTAGCTAATCATCAAAACACCACATATTGCATAATCTACCGGGTTTAAATCTAGGCTGTTCGGTGGCCACATGCCTGGCTCGATGAAATTAACATTCTCACGACGAAGAAAGTTGATTGTATTTCTGGCTGTATGAGATGAAGCTCCGTCCTGCTGAAATGTCTAGCTATACTCCAGGCTTTGTTTTGAAACTCTTTGATCATTTTCCTAGCACCCAAACGTTTTTCAATTCGTAAATTTTCGATCAGAATACGGTCTTCTGCAGTGATTTTTGTCATTCTAGACAACAATTTGAAAAAAACCAAATATAAAAATCAATGGGAAAATTAATAATCAAATATGGTGACCGGAAAATGTCGAAATAAAACGTAATATAGGTAAATAGGTAAGTAAGTAAATTAGTTAACTATTTAAGCTATTGTTAATATAGTTAAACTCATTTTGATGTAATTATATCATATTTTACGAAATGTTTTCACTCTTTTTTGGGCCACTCTGTATATTTAAAATGAAAAATAATTAATAGTAGTCAGGTATAGATATCCATGAATCCAAAAAGAAGAAAATGTTATTATATTTTCTAGGAATTAATGTTAGTCTCACATTACCAGTATCAGTAGTTATCAAAAAAAAAAAATATTTGCATTTATGGTGGTTCAGTTTACTATAGAACCACAACGATAGATTTATTAATATTTAATAAATGCTTGAAGCAATAACCTTGTTGTTTTTATATGTATAGTAGAGTTTTATGGGGTTTTCTGCAGGGTGTATCCGACCTCTCTGGCCGACGTATTAGATCCCATTGCTGAGTCCATCACCAGGGCTAATGTCGGTGATGTGAGCTGTACGTTCCGTTTTATTATGTACCTAATACATAGCGGAATTATGTGTATTATTATTATGTATTAGGTACATTTTATGTATATGTATATGTTATTAAACAGTACACATTCTTATTGTGAAGTTGCAATTATTCAGAACATAGGCCTGTGATATTTTAAATACTAATTAAATGTATTCATTTAAAAAGTGTATCATATAGATTCGAAAATTTGTCGCTGTAGCATAGTTGGTAATGCACCTTTGCCTTATTGGTTAAAAAGATTCACGTTCTAATCCCGATAGCGCAAAAACAATATTTTTCGATAAAATTGATTTTATATGTATATCTTTCTAATGAATACATTTAATTAGTATCTACATGCTGTTAAAGATGTTTTTGATCTGTTTTGTCTGCTACATTGTACACCAACTTAAGAATTATCTTTAAGAGATAAGCTTTTACACGCTTAATTAGATAAAATAGCTAAAATTTTCTAAACTTCAATATTATTAAAATATTCTTAATAAAATACAAAGGCTGTTTTAAGCCGCAACCACGTCGTTAATTCAGAAATTCAAATTTGATATTAACCACCTAAGTGTTGATGTTTCATCTCATTAAAACTGCTTTAGAAATTAAGCTGGAATGGAATCAAGTCAGCTCCCTTGAAGCGTGCCAGTTGCTTTGCCTTTGACACACCACCTTTCAGGACACACCCTCACCACCGGAATATATAAATATGCTGACGTTTCGCTTACGTATAAAATTTTGCACACCTCGTCAAGTCGATCATTTCATTTCGATTTTATTTAATTTTACATGTGGCGTACAAACTGATGTTCAAGATTTACGCAGTACATAATGAAATAAGACAATCTCTGAGATTGGTGTTATGCTCCCACGAGACGTTGATGACATTCGCCGTCTAGCGCCTCTCTTCACGCTTGTTGTGCAATAAATATCAGTCCATTGACTGGTGATGTTCCGTTCCTCAATAGGGTGCAGCAGTAAAAAAATAAAAAATAGAATGTCGCGTTCTTGAATTTAAGTTTTCGTCTCTTTCTATCCGTTGCGTATGAGCATAGATGCCGGAAGAATTCGGGATACGGAAGGAGTTTGGCACTCGCCACAATCCAGATTCTGCTGGCATCTCCAAAATGTGGACTGTATGTTTAAATTCACTTATTTCGTCTTAGGCTCCTTTAGACGACGAGTTCCGTCACTGAATAGACGCGAAGTCTCAAATGAGTATAATATTGTAATATACCGCACTCGTTCAAGGTCGCCAATTGACTGGTCTGCCGGGAAAGGACGGGAGGGGGGAAGAGAAGCCACAGTACATTATTTCCGTTCAAGAATAAATATGTATTTACACAAATAAATATATATCCCAAACACTATCAATCTCCTGCTAATTTCTTTATCTATCTTCAAATCAAAATCTCAAAACGTGTACATGGTACTGAGGTTTATCTCATCATGTCTCGTTCCATGGACACGAGCCATTACAATCCAAATCCATCTTTCCTCTGGCACCCAAAGAACGTGTCCAAGCCAGTTAATTTGTGGACTCTAGATGTATTACGGCGTTAATATACGTTTTCTATTTTGAGCTTGCGAAACTTTTCATTTTAACAATTTCTGTATACAATGAAGTACGCAATGTAATTATAGAAGCCTTCGAAATTTACCACTAAAGAATAATGTTACGTATCCCATGGGCAGTACGACGCAAGAATGTCTTAATTATGTTTTTATTTATTATCTTTGTTTTATTAAAACAAAGATAATAAATAAAAATATGAATTTTAACCACAAAGATAATATTGCTAATTTTAAAAGTATCTTAATTATGTAACAAATCCAATCACGACAAGCTCTATCTATGATTGGAAACAAAAATGTGGCAGACTCATAATGCCACCTGGCGGTGGCTCGCGCAAGCGCGTTGGCACGACGAGCTTGCAGTAGACAATGACAGAGGGACGCGACGCTAATGCTTCCGTGGTTGGTGCACTCAACAAGTTTTTTCTTAAAGTGTAACGTATTTTGTACTTGTAAATCTAACAGCTATCTGTACTTTATAGTGTGTTCCGACTGCGGATCGCAAATAAACCAGACAACTAAACCCAGTCAACCTGAGGAGCATCACTGTACCTTTCGACTAATAACAAACACCTAGCCAAAACGACAACGGTTAACAAATACGTTGCATCTGACTGGAGAGACCTCGAAGCCTAGTCTCATGTGAGGCCACTATACGTCAATGCTGTGATATGAAGGAAGAAATAAAAATGTTACGCTAGGTACAATGGTGAAAAAAGAAATAAATCACATGTTAGCCAGGATTAAATTCTAATTCTGTGGTACAATTTTTCTCCATATTATTTATTTCTAAAATGTGGCTATTCGAAGCAATGTGATTTATACATTTATAAAGAAATATTTCTTCAAACAAACACAAAATCATCTGGTTGGTTGTCGCAGTGGTTAAATCGTTTTTAGAGTTGTTTACTCTCGTTTCGATTCGTCAATATTACATTTTTATTGAGACTCGTTATCACATTGAATTCAGAGGGCAGCCGGAGAGAAAGTATAGAAATCAACCACCCCCAAAAGGGGAGGATGGACGTCACATTTATGTGTTGTTGTCGCAGAACTCAGTGCGAGGGAGATCCAGTAGAATACTTTCCCAGCAACCCCCAGCGGGAGACCCACACCCTAATAAATTCCCTGAAATGTCCGAGATTCCTTTCATTTCTTCTAATCCCGCAAACATGACTCACGCGCATCAGTCATGATCACACAGTTGCAGAGGATGTGCTCCGGCGTCTAATGTAATAGTTTTTATTCCCTGCAAGATTCTTAATTCTTATTATTCTGTTTCTTCTTCTTCTCATCTATACAATAAATATAATTGAGGGTACACCATACTTCCTCTCTAAGATTACGAATTATATTGTTAAACATCGCAATATGATTATTTTACAGTCAGATTTATGGACTCAACATTTAATTTTAATAGTTAACACAATGAGGTAAACCAACGAGCCATGGAATAGACTACGCTCGGACTGTCATTGCGAAATAGAATGAGAAATGAAAACATTCGAAGTTGGGCCAAAATAGAAGACAAAGTGGAAGCGCCACGGGCCTGCGTCTGACAGATGCGTTTCGGTTAGCAGATTGCCGAGAGAGGTGGAGAAGAATCGACCATTCATGGTCCTCAAGGGTGAAGAAGCGACGAAGAAGAAGATTAGGAAGACAGCAACGATTGTTACTCCTATATTTCCATATTCTCTCATCCCTTATATCCCTTTTACATCAGCTACAGGGCTGCGTTTCCCTGAAAGAGTTGAATTTAAATTGTGCTGGTGACGCATGATATAGCGCCTCTGTATCTTCGAGAACTTTGTATCTCAGACAATTTGAATGGTAGACGTCAAAAGGGTTGTAGAACCGACCAACCGTCGCCAGAAGTCTAAATTTAGTGAACGGGCATTTGCGGTGGCAGGCCCAAAAGCGTGGAACTCTTTGCCCTTCGTCATAAGGAACAATGAATGCATCAGAGACTTTATTTAAGAAGATACTAAAAACGGACCTTTCAAAAAACATCATTTACATAAGTGAAAATAACAATTTTTAATCTTAAAAACAAAAATAATTGTAGAACTATAAACAATTGATGTGTAAAGCGTCCTTGAGGTGAAAGTTTTTACGAAAATGGCGCTATACAAATTATCCATTATTATTATTATTACAGTTCTCCAAAAAAACGGAAATGCAAGGGGCGCCTCAACCGAAGGAATGACAAGATACCGAAACTTAGATCATCCCTCAACTTGCTACGTCGATGACATACAAAAGATTGCGGGAAGATCGGACTGAACAAGAAAATATGATTAATTAATGGTATTCACTAACAAAAATTAAACTATTGAATGCACCTGTTTACCGCAATGTTTTAACACTTCAAAAACTTTTATGTGCCTGTCATTTAACATTCTTTCATTTCTCAAATTTGCAATTACGCAGTGAGTAAATCTAATTTATTTTCTTCACTTCTATTTGACGGCGTCTTAAAAACATAACAAGCGACACAATAAATACAAACATTTCTCAACTAAATTACATACAGCCGTATATAATAATCTACTAGAATATCAAATAGACGTAAATTTGACAGACCACGTTTTTGTTTCATTTTCCAATATTTTTTGTAGCGCCATCAGACGTGTTATATTATATAATAATACAAACATTTCGCTGAAGAATACCGTTACACGTTATGCCTCCACGAAAATGTTTCATTGGAGTGAAATCTTTTATATTAAATGTGCTAAAAAAGATCACGTCACATTGCAAAAATTACATATTTTTAAATATATTAATTAGAAAGATATACATATAAAATCAATTTTATCGTAAAATATTGTTTTTGCGCCACCGGGATTCGAACCTGGATCTCTTTCCTAACCGGGGAAGGTGCGTTATCTAACTGCGCTACAGCGACAATATTTTTAGCGACAATTTTCGAACCTATATGTTACCTTTTTGATATTAATACATTTAATCGTTCCATTATTTGAAAGAGCCGTCTACCTTATTTTTACAGAATCTCAAATACCTTTGTATTATTGTCGCTGTAGCATAGTTGGATAATGCACCTTCTTCGGTTAGGAAAGAGATTCAGGTTCGAATCCCGGTGGCGCAACAACAATATTTTTCGATAAAATTGATTTTATATGTATTTCTTTCTAATTAATATATTTAATTCATAATTACAACTTCACAATAAGAATGTGTTCTCATAACATATTTTTAAAGCTATTATTTGTAAATATAAAAAGGTTATTTGAAAAAGAGGTTGTCTTCTATCCCAGATGTCTGTATTAATAAAAATTATATTTTATTGTGTAGGTTCTATGAATATTACTACAATGTTTAAATAAATAATGTACTTTTTTTTTGTGGTTCATAAAAGATTATGTAAAATGACATTGAATTAAAAATCTTGTGACTATTTCTAATTATTTGTTAAACAGTATCTATGGCACAGAATAAGTGATTCGCATATAACTGCGCATTTTACGTAGTTGTAAAAATATGTAATTAACGTATGTATATATTTACAATATGTACAAATCAAATATTTCGTGAATAATAGCGATTGCATAAATCTTATTTTTTATTGTGGTCGAATTAGTATATGAAACATCTTGCATGCAACAATTACTGCACCATATTTCATTAGATCAATATACTTCTGTATAATTTAATAAATCGTTTATTTTTGTTACAACTCTTAATTAAATAGAAATCCATCGTGCAGATATTTAACTAGAATCTCATTCTGTTGACACATTACTTTTCACTCGAGTGACCTATTTTACGAGAAGATTATTCGAAATCTCCCGTGCAATGGCGATTCTTGTAATTGCGTCTATCGCGTTGAGATACATTGTCACAGCTCACCTGTGTCGATGGCGGTTATCTCGGGTCCGTCTTCTAGCACCTTCATGGCGAAGCCTTTCGTATTCCTCTCTTAAAGCGCACGAGTCGGCAACTGACAGATGCTCGGCGGCGGTCAGCAATCACTGGGTGGTTGTTTTTCTCACTGACAATACGTTTCGGATGCAGCGACCGTCACATGTTGTCGCGCGGAACGGTGGGACTTATCCCTCATACCCGTTGATATTAAAGAAATCAGATTTGCCCGATTTCCTTTCAGTTTCGCGGGCAGGAAGGCTTTTCGTCTGATGACTTTCTGGAAGGTTTCGGCGTTGACAGTCGAGTCTGAGGCACCTTTGCCCACACAAATACGGCCGAGACGGCCGATCAATAGTCCGGCGCGTGCGCGTCCCGGCGGCCCGCCCGGCGCCCGTGCGCCGCGCGCCGTGCGCCCCTACACACGTACTCACCCGCTAGCTACGTTGCATTCTAAGGGGGTTTCGTTGTTTCGTATGCACCCGCAATCGGGGTTGATCCTGCATCCGAACCTTTAGTTAATTGACGTCATTACTCAATTTAATTAACCCAATGCACATGCACTTTTAACAGATTTATTGTACTCAACGTATTTTTGAATGAATCACAGATGAGTTTCGCAGCTTCCTTCGTTGATGACTCATAAAATATTACGATTATTTATTTACGCTCTATCCTGAAACGTTTTGAGAGTTGTTTACTCTCGTTTCCATTCGTCATAATTACATATTTATTTTATTTTATTACATTATTATCATAATACCATCATAGGTTGGCTTCGGTATCATTGTACCAGAGCCATACCTGTACAATTTGACGCGAGACTCGTCAGCCAGAAAAAATCTACAGAAATCATACACCCTCAAAAGGGGAGGGTAGACGTTACATTTTTGTTTTGCTGTCGCAGAACTCGGTCACAGTCGGGTAGAAATTCACCCTGTCCAGGTAGTAAGAGGTGTGAGAGAGAGCCAGTAGAATACTCCGTTAGGTCTCTCTAGCCACTGCTCTTCCCGTCATCGTCCATCCCAGCAACCCCCAGCGAGCGACCCACACGCTAATAAACTCCCGGAATTATCCGAGATTCCTTTCATTTCTTAAAAGGTCCCCCCCGGATCGATGAAAATATTACGATCAGTAAGATCGGCATTTATTGTTTATGGCCCTCATTTAAATGGTCATTGATCAGCAAATAATTTATTACATATACATTAGGCAGCTCTAAAGTTATGTCTAAAGCTAATTAAATATATTTGCACCGATATAAGTAATATAGAGGCGTATCAAATTTTGGCGAGATGTAAACTTTATTTTATTTTACTAAACTTAACCTAACATTTTTGTTTCGGATCAATTTTATAATCCTGCTGACCAAGTAATAATTTTATTCCACGACTAAAGATGTGTTTACAAGCTGATAAAATTTAATTTGTTTACTAACCCCGTAATGAAGCTGATATTTTTTCACTGCCGACAAAAACATAGTGTGATGTACAAATGATTTAATAGCTGTTTTTTCTTGCTAGCCCCAATTGACGAAAATAATGTAATGTGCCTTCCCCCCCCCTCCCCCCCACCCTTCCGTCATTTCCTGGCCTCATCGCCGATCAGTCGATACGATTAATTAAAAACGTACAGTCCACATTTTGGAGGTGCCAGCAGAATCTGGATTGTGGTGAGTGCCAAACTCCTTCCGTTCCCTGAATTCTTCTGTCATCTATGCAAATGGCGAATCATTTAATTACATCTCGTTGTATTGTTATAATACTTTCTTATTACATTACATTATATTTCTTACGCATTAATGGTATTGGAATGTAGAGTTGGATTTATTAATTCATGTATTTTTTTAAATATCAAACACATTCTTCTAACTTTTTTTCGTTGATTACTATCTTATCATGCGATACATTAATCTGGAAGCAGAATTACTAAGATAATGAGAGTAAATCAATTATTATAAATCACAAGGGATTTTCAATAGAATTCTACGCGTCTGTGAGAATGGCGACAAAGTTTCATCATTTAGTTAATAATACAGTTAATGTTTTTATCAGCGAGATGGTTGCAGTGGGCTGGACAAGCAGCGGGAATAGACGAGTCCTAACACGCATAAAGACCAAGGAGAATACCGAGACGCAGGTGGACTAATGTCAGGACGAATCTTCTCGAAAAAGTAATTATCCAACAGACTAGACCACGACGCAATGTCAAGGGTTGCATTTTGTAACTGTAGTCAGCTTAATTCTGTCGAGGCCGTAAAATAAAATGAATATTTATGTATTAATTAAATGTATAATCAATAAATCTAAAACATTGTAAGGAATTATCATATCTCCGCGCCTGCGCGTGTCGCATTACAACGAAATTTTATGATAAAAATATTTAAATACGTTTAATAATTTTAAACAAAAGCAATCTTGGAATCTGTCATAATAATTTTAAATGTTTATCGTCATAATAAAAAAGTGTGAAGTTGTAAACTTTTTAAATATCAAAATTAAAAAAAAAAAAAAACATTAAATAGAGTATTAGTAGACTCTCAAATACGCGAAGTAGTAGCGAAAAAAAATTGAAAATGTATCGGGGAAAAAAATACAAATTTGAGATGTAAATTACGAAAGTATGTTTTTTTTTATAATGAATAAAAAATTATCACAATTACAAATAATAATCTATACGTTTATCGTTTATCGATCGATTTTTCCTTCGCTGGTGTGATGTGTTCGTAATTTTAGCCCTTTTATTTTATGTTATATAATTTTGAAGATTATTTCCATTCCCCGGTTAATCGAGAGTGACCCCGAGTAATCGAAAGTCTTCCGCGCACCTCGATACGCGTGCGGTAATTTTTGAATTTTCTCATTTGTGAATTTGTGACATATTTTTATTTTTACAGTGTATCTAATTACTCGATTATAATAAAAGGTATTCTGTAACACTGCAATTGTCCTAAAATGCGTTTACATTGTACCTTATCATACCTATGACTATCTATCAGGATCATTTAATTATTTGTTAATAATCTGTAACCTGGATCTCTTTCCAAAATGTGTCGACAGGGGTGCAGTCTGCTGTAGCATAGTTGGATAATGCACCTCCCCCGGATTGGAAAGAGATCGAGGTTCGAATCCCGGTAGCAACAACAATATATTTTACGATAAAATAATTAAATAAATTTAATTAGTATGTAAAGGTATATTTTGCTATTGTTCACTCACTACTCCAGTATGGAATAATTGGGTGAGGAGGAGCATACAATAATATAATGAACTCAGTAAAAATAATACAGAGAACAATTATCAAAGTGATATTAAAAAAAAGATCAACTTTTTCAACACAAACACTTTTTGCAAAATTCCTAGTTCCCAAAATAGAAAACATTTACAAAAAACCTCAATTAATCAATTAATTAAAGAAAATAACACTAGAAAATTTGAAACAAGCACATCATTAAGGTTTAAAAATAACTTTAAAATCCCTAAATGTAACACCAAACACTATCAGCAAAATTCTATATATTTAGGGATAAATAATTTCAATAGCCTCCCTACACAGATTAAAGAAATAAAGGATATAAAAGAGTTTAAAAAGAAACTAAATGAACACTTCAAAAATACATAATTGGACAACAAACAATATCACAGAATACTTCAGAAGCACACAAATGGACAATGAATAGAATATGTAAGGTATTATATAAAATTGTTGTAGTGTAACTCCCTCTCCAAGCACAAGAGCTGGTCTCTTTTTTGGAGAGGTAAGCGAAAAAAAAAACATGTATGTATGTAACCATATATTTAAAAATTGAATTTATTTTGCCATTGTATTTTCGCTAAATTAAATAAATAAAAAATATAATGTAAAATATCACAGACCGTCTGTACTGAATAATTACAACTTCACAATAAGAATGTGTTCTCCTTAATAATTATGTTGTGATTAATTTCCCGTCACCATTGACGGGTTACATCCGTGTAACGTATAATTCTGGTACTCTAACTCGTGTTCGGCACCTACTTGGTGATTCATGAGTTCATTACAACGTTAACAGAACATCTTCACCATCAAATTAATTATTTAAAAGGTCAAACATCGACAAGGGTGTGAGAAACCGTCCAGGATCCAGGCTAGCGAAGGTGACCTCAATTTCTATCTTCATTAAAAATATCCTTTTCACTCGCTGGGGGCGCTTTTATCACATTCTTGATCAATTGCCTTCAGCCCGACCGACTTACGGAGAGTTCCTTTTTGACGAAAAATGTATATTTTATTTCTAAAAAGTCTTTCATAAACATTAACAAATTGTAATATAAAAAGTTATATAATTTTAATTAAATAATTTCTTTGACTGTGGTTATATCTCAATTTGTCGCATTTTGGTGGTATTCATTTTTATTTCTAATAATAATTGTAGTGAACATTTTATTGAATCCAGATTTGAATTAATCCGTAATAATAAATAACTCTCTTAGAAGGGTTTGATGCCGCACTCTTCTGTCCAGGTCTACCACTTTTAGGATTAAATCCCGGCGGCGCAACAACAATATTTTTAGATAAAATTGATTTTATATGTATATATTTCTAATTAATATATTTAATTCATATTTAAAATATCACAGACCTATGTTCTGAATAATTACAACGTCACAATAAGAATGTGTTCACCTAATAAATCAATGTAAATAAAATGCAGTAATTATTTCAGTCTTAGATTACGAATGAGAATGGTCAGATGCTATGTGTTCTCGGTATTAATAGGTGTACTCAAAAAAGGCCGCGTTTTACGTGAATAACTTTGACTGTCAATTGTGACCGGATCGCACAACTTTTTTCAGCAGGATTTGATAAACATCTAGAGAGTACGTCACGAGTTTAACAGTTAAAAAACAAACCTCATTTTCTATGGAGTACTTCGTCACGATTAAGCTGTTTATATGGTCGTGTGTGCTGTACAACAACCAAAAATATGTGTCCCATCTATGGTGAGGCTTCAATGCTAATAATGGTTCAAAAGAATTAAATCAAGAATTTTTTGTTTCGAAGACAAGCCTAGAAGCGGAACACCAAAAATCATCGATTAAGATCCCTAATCAGAGATGTCAATTGACGAATTAACAAAGAAGACCAAGATTTTCTTGGTCCAGAGTTCAAAGAATTTTGAAAACAATCAGAAAGGTGTGTGAACAAGGGGTGCGGTGGGGTGGGGGTTCACACGACGCAAAAACCGACGACAATGTGCGGCCTCAAACTGCGAAAAAAAATTAACCCTCTCGGATGGAAAGCTGTTGATCACCCTCCGTATTCTCCTGATTTAGTGCCATAGGATTACCATTTGTTTGAGTCATTACAATATAATTTAGATGTTAAAAAATGTAATAGTGTCACTGAAGTGAAAACAGGCCTACCCCAATATTTTAAATCAAAACATGTCAGTTTTTACAAATGAGGTATTAAAAACTTTCCTGAACGATGGAATAAAGTTGTATATATTGATGGAGACTATTTTTTTAAAAATAATATTGTGAAAATAAATTTGTACCCCAAATATTTTATGAAGTAGAAGTATGGAAACTTACTGTTCCATATTTACAAAATACACTTTAGCGTGTTTGTAATATCGGGCGCGAAAATTGTTATCGTCACATGTCCGCTTCCAACTTTCTTATTTATGACCTATCATAATGCTTGCCCACCAGTGTGAAATGTGACCTTGACGCCAGCAGACGTCAACTTGAGCGATATTGTGTTCGATCTCGACATCCAACCCTTTCAACTCCAGTGCACCAGCGCCGTATTGTGTGTGATCACGTATTGTTTATCATTTGTTTGTGCCGTGGATGAACACTGACATCGCCGTCTTCAGTCGGGAGCGGAGATCGGCTCATCCGCGTGCCATTATTGTGTGATTTCGGCGGCGACCACGAGAATTCGGGGAGGCGTCATATTCAAGGTAAGGCGAGCAGTTCTTCCGAATTCCGACTCCTCGAGATCACTGGTCCTTCTTCTAAATCCCTCTCTCTGTACCACGTTTCCCTATTCCCCCCTCACACCTTGCGGTGATTCCGATTTACGACCGGAATTGTCTTAATCCGTTCCGCGGAACGTGTCACCCATTAATACTAAATATTCAAAAGTTAGATGATGACTACAGTTCATAAAAACATGGATAAAATTTTGATCCCTAGTTCTACTCTGCTTTTAGTACAAAACACAATAGAAAACGAATGACAGCTCCATCTGCGCTCAATTGTGCACTATCCTTTACGCGAATATCGCTAGATGAGTCTCCAAGATAACTCTCAATCGTTACACGTGCCATATAACTTCTAAAAACTAAATTATATAATTGCGAATTTATTTCCACGTGTCTGTTCAACGTGTCTTGTGAACACCGGATACCGGTAAATTCCAATGTCCTCGATACATACGAGGGCTGTATACATAGCTGATACAAAATCTGTACACCATGCCATCTTTCGAACGACGCCTGTCAAAATTTCAGACAGATTTAGGGAGTAGTTTTGTTTTGATAGCTGTTAAAAGCAGGTAAGTTTGTGTTTGTTTTACAACCATGAAAGAAGAGCGATATCGGTCAGTGATTCCGTTCCTTGCATGGGACGACATGAGATCAAAGTGAAGCTGCATGCCATTTATGAGGACCATGCACCTTCGACGGCTTCCATCAGATACTGGTGTAATAAATTCAAGCGTGGCCGAAAATCCGTTTATGACAGAGGTTCTTGCCATATTTTTCGGTTTTTGGCAGACCCACTACTTACCTGATATTGATTTTTTGTAAATTTCTAATTGTAGTGAAGTTTAGTGTTAAAAACTTAAACCACAAAGCGAATGCCTACATCCTACAACTTACAAAATTTTATAAACATATATAATACATTTTTTACTTCATAGGTACTTTTATAAATAATGTATATGTCTTTATATTATAAGATTATAATGTAAGTAAATAGGTACTGTCAGTGTATGTTGAGATCCACTATCGTAGACCCCCATTTTCATTTCATGAACCTCCAAATTTTTTTTTCGCTGACGTAGACCCCTTGCAGGTTATCATAGACCCCTGGGGGTCGATATAGACCACTTTGGGAATCACTGGTTTATGACGAAGAGTGCCCAGGCCGTCGGATTGGGGCGGCTCGTAAGTGTTAATAATATACTCTTAATAATAGTAATCCATATTATAAATAAGAATGAAATATATTAATTAGAAAGATATACATATAAAATCAATTTTATCGAAAAATATTGTTAGTGCGCCACCGGGATTCAAAGGTATTTGAGATTCTGTAAAAATAAGGTAGATGGCTCTTTCAAATAATGGAACGATTAAATGTATTAATATCAAAAAGGTAAGGTTCGAAAATGGTCGCTAAAAATATTGTCGCTGTAGCATAGTTGGATAATGCACCTTCCCCGGTTAGGTAAGAGATCCAGGTTCGAATCCCGGTGGCGCAACAACTATATTTTTCGTATATATTTCTAATTAATATATTTAATTCATATTAAAAATATCACACAGCTATGTTCTGAATAATTACAACTTCACAATAAGAATGTTATTAATAATAATCATATTATTAAAACACAGCATTGTTTATAATAATAAATACTTTATTTTACCTTTTAAAAAGTTGTAACATAATTTACATAATAAACGTTAAAGTGTTATACTTGTAAGTGTACATCAACATCATAAATAAATAATATAAAAACTAAAAAGTCTCACCGCGATATTTAAAACGTAATACCGAAAGATACTCTCTAGTTTTCTTTTTATTTCAGAATTACTTGTAGGCTGGTTTAGATTAAGCCTAAAGGAATATGACGTTGTTTGTCTGTAAGTGTAAAAATATAAATGTAGTGAGAGTAGCCCTGCCGGTGTTGTGTTTGTGTGGGTGTGAAAAGATGGCGGTGGAAAAGGATGTTTGTCGAACTTAATATCCAGCCAATTCGGCGAATGTTGAGTCCATCTCGTCGGCCAAGCTCTTGTATCTGTCCTTGTTGATTCCGAGCTCGTCTAGAAAACGTCAAACGGTATTAATACACGTGCAAAAACTCAGTCGCAAACAGAGATTTGATTCAATCAAAATGTTTATATATATATATATATATATATAAACTTATTATTCTAACTAATGCGTGCATTTTTTCTTTTAAGAATCAAATCTCTGCTTTATTTTTCCTGCAATACTTGTCGCAGTCGGGACTGGAAATATAATCAGTAAATAATTAAATATCATTTTTAAATGCGCTGAAGCTTTTTTAATTAGATTTAACATCGTAACAGTTATCTTTTTTAGATGTCTTTTGACCTTTTAACTGCCAACTCTATTTGAAATGGTTTGATTTAACCAGTCGTTCACAGATGACAAAATTATGACGTTAATCCCTGCAAGTTTGCAAGGTTCAAACGCGCGTTAACACGCAAAAAGCTTGCCGTGTTATAGCATTTAAAAGATCAACAGGAATGAATAAAAGTATGAATTACATTGTATATATCACAGTTTAAAATTAAGTGATTTGATGAAAACAATTGATTTCATACAGAACAATGGTTTATCTTCATTTCGTATTAAATATTTAAAAATATGAAATAGTATTTTAAAGCATATTGTATTAAAATTATTTTTTATATGACATTAAATATACCTTTTGTTTATCAGTCCTCTGCGGTTTAGCGATATAAGCGACAGTAGTCGAAGATTGTATTAGTCACAAGATAGAGAAGAAAATGAGTACAAAAATTGTAAAAAAGAAAATAGAATGAGTTACGTCAACACAAAGAAACATGTAAGGACAAAATGTTATTACAACATACGAATGTACGTCAAGAGGAAGGCGATGGTTAGTGTTATGTTGTGTTATGTTATGTGGTAAAGGCTTATATTTTGGAAAACCTTAAGCGTAAAGCAAAGGCATAATGGATTCGAGCTTTTGTAAACAAGCTTTGAGTTTCAGCGATATTGCAGCAATGTGACCGATCCATTTTGCCGTTGCTGCAATAACGATGACACCGTGACACAGGGTGGTGTGAGAGTGGAAGGCTGCTGTGTGCAATGGCGATTGCTTCCTGTTTGTGGATATTTGAGTGGACATAATTTGGGGTAGTCTGAAGTAGGGGTACTGAAACAAAGAACGGGTCTCCGGGGATGGTACAGTGTTAGTATCCGGTGAGTTCTGCGAATGTTCCGTCCAAATCGTCGCATATCGCTTTGTATTTCTCCTTTTCTTGAAACAGGATGTCTGGAATTCGCATTATAACATATTTTAGATTACTTCTTTTGTAAATTGCCACTACGGACTATCATTGAGCATTCTTCTGTCTATTCTTCACCCACCAACATTATTTTACACTACCATTTCATTCCATTCTCCTAAGAATGTCCTATTTCCATATTGATTTATTAAATTAATCCACAAACATTCGCAACATTGAAAATGTGCAAAAAATATTTTTTTTTACTGTTTTTCAAATTAATGAATTTTTTCACCAAAACCAGTAGAAATAATTCATTTTTGAATAACAGTATTTCGATGTCAGGGTTATGAAGTTGAAATGAGTTGTAAATTAAACAATCTTAAGGATAAATCCAAAGCATAAGAATATATGTATTAATGAAAATCATTAGTTAATTGAAATTGGTTGTAAACTTTAAAAACTTTAGTATTATGAATTGTCATGCACAAAATATTCTTACAGCGGTATTATACACAGCCCTGATGAAATCATCTATACGCTATTTTAAGACTATTTTCCAATACCACTCGCAAACAGTGATATTAAACACCCAGGGCTAGATTTAACTCGAAGGGCCATGAGAAAATATAAATTGGGGGCCCAAAAAAAAAACATTATTACATCGTAATTTTTTTAAATGTATTATCATAAATTAATCATTTTAATATTTAAAACAATTGGCATTAAAGCAAGTGATTTTGGCCAATTTTATTTCGTAAATAATATTTAAACCGTGATAATATAGAAAAATACATTTCTCTCCTTCGCAATTAGTTACAGATATACTGAGAAAAAAAGTTTATTGAATGAAAATGTGATTTATTTTGGGCCCCTGTCTTTTTTCATTATTTATTTTTCTGGCCCCGGGGCCATTACCAACTGGCCCATACTCTCTTTAGTCGTATGGTGAATCAAGGCATGTGAATACCACCATACAGAATTTAAATAATTTTTTCACAAAAATAACACACAAGAAGGCATATTCCCATAATTATTATTTTCCTAGAAACTGATCTATCAACTCTGTATAAGTTTTCTAGTTGTTTTGAAGTATTTTCAAATTAATCTAAAAAAAACATTATTAAGATAAATACAGCAATTTCATAAAAAATCATTTTATGAATGGTCCAATTTATCGTAAGAATTTTAGTGAAGTTTGGTAAAGCTTTGCGTCTTCAGTCGCATTTATGAATCGCAGAACAAAAATCTGCAAGCTCATGTGGTATATCAGTAATCCAAAATCTTCAAAAAGATCTCTTAGCGATTAAAAATAAATTAATGTCTTCATTTCAAAATGATCATTGCAACCAATCTTCAAAAAGATTATTTCAGAATCTTCAAAAAGATCTTTCAGCGACTAAAAATAAATTAATGTTTTCATTTCAAAATTAACATTGTAACCGATTTTCAAAAAGGTTATTCTAAAATCTTTAAAAACATCTCTCGGTGATTAAAAATAAATTAATATTTTCATTTCAAAAAAGACCAATCTTCAGAGGAGGCTTACTGCTCTGTGAAACATCTAACTACCCAAGACGAACGTTTTACTCTCCGAGCTCGATCAAAAGCTTTAAAATTTAACTTCTTCAAAATGTTTTGAATCCCAATTACCCAAATATTCTCATAAAGAAAGCGAAGCAAAGTTAATATAAACCATCTGTCATAAGACCACATCGAGCATTGCAGCAAAGTAAGACAGCGCAAGCCGTGTCGGTCCTGGTCCAGGGACTCCGGGTCGGTCCTCGACTCACCTTCTAGCCTGTCGACATCCTTCTGCAACTTCTTGACGGTCTTCTCGGCGAACTCTGCGCGAGCTTCGGCTTCTTTGTGCTTGACGGTGAGGGTCTTGAGTTGCCTCTTGAACTCTTCCACGCGCTGGTTAGCCTTCTCCTCTGATACTTCCAGAGATTTCAGGGAGTTTCCTACGACCTGTTTATATTTAAATATTATTATTTAAATAATTAGATAAAACACTTTGTTTTAACCACTATTTATTGATAAATCAACATGTTACGATATCTATAGTATCTTGAGGAAACAATGTATACTAAAATTAAAATGGCAATCATAGATAAAAAATAAATATTTTGTTGAAATTAAATGGTATTTTGATTCTTTTTTGGCTCGTACTTTTGCTCGTTGAAATTATGTTCAATATGTCAACGATATTCCTCTTTAAACAAGAAATTATTATCTTGCAGAGAAATAGAACCAGGAATTATATTAACTCCAGTATTAAGTTTAACACAGCATATTGTACGTGAAGGTTTTTTAGAAGCATTGTAATTAAAAAGATATAGCTCACTTGGCTACCAACTGTTCGATTTCCATTGATGATTATATTTTTTTCTATAGATAGATTTTTTCTAAGTATTATCTATTTGTGTCAAATTTGTTTGGACAAAACCGACGTAATTATAAATCAAAATTATTTTTTGCACAAATCAAACATAACAATAGAATCTACGCTTTCAAAATCAATACGATTAGACTATGCTCCGATATTTCTTTTTGAATAAAATATTATACATTAGGTAGAATATAGTAGCCATGTAAATAATATAATTTCATAGATATTGTGTATTCGAGATGAAGTATGTCATCTCTTTATTTAGTGAGAAATCATTTGAATAAATTAATTCGTTTCATTTCCTTATTAATGAGAAAATAATACCGTAAAAGCCACACTTATGCATTTATATAGCACATTAAGAACGGCTTTGATTACCAGCTCGATATTATTAGTTACCTTCAATTCTTCTTCCAACTCCATGATCTTGGAGTCTCCAGACTTGACACGGTCCTCAGCTACTTCCAGCTCGTCTTCAACGAAGGCCAGCTTGCGTGAAACCTGGCAATTACACATTGTCATTTGTATAAAAATCCATAAGTGTAATTCATAAAAAAATGAAAGAAGACACGATTCAAGACAAAGTTTAAATATTATGGGATAGAGAATGGTGACCCTACTTGTATCCAGCAAAAGCTCCCATATCGGTTCTACTGCCAGGTTGATTTTTTTTTCAATACTTCATGATAGCCGCGCTATGCAGCAGGCATGACCGTCGACCAAGAACTGTTCTCTGTTTCTCGTAATGTTAAAACATATAGTAGTAGCAGTGGCGTGCTGTATGTATAGACTTAGGTTATGCTGCTACCATGATATTAATAATATAATATACGTACTATATGAACGTTCATTTAAGCAAAATGAATCCATAATAAAAATGAATTATCCTCGAACGTAAAGAAAAATCATGAAAACAACACGTTTAGTAAGGAAGTAAAATTTACAGATCAGTAAATGAGGAAGTAGATGCTTCGATCAGCTCTAAGCCAAGTTCAAAACCCTTCAAATGTCATTCTGTTAGGAAACAGCATAATCAAGTACTCTGCACAACATGGATCAACTGATCCATTTCTGACTTTTCAATTCAGTAGGTAGCAATTATATGACTTGAATAGAACGATAGATTAAAATAATAGCTAACGATTGTTGTAGCAATAAATTGATAATAATCCAGTAGAGGACTACAGCGCTCCGGTGATACACGGTGGACGCTAGCGTAATTATAACATATGAATTATTTAATTTATATTTGTAACCCAATTTTTTTATTAATGCACAGCTTTTTTGCTCGAACGCAGTGCACGCCTCCGATAGTGGGGGATAAGTCGTTGCAATACAACTTTGAATAATTATATGTTAGAATGTTATTAATGCGAGAGTCTCGACCTCATCAGATTTGCCGTCAGCGTCTTCACCCAGGAGCCTGGCTTCCTTGAGCTGGTTGGTCAGTTGGTCCATGCGTTCCTCATCCTGTTGCGATCTGTTTTCCAATACTTTGCACATACTGAAATAAAATAATAACTTATTAATTTTATTATTCGGACATGTTATATGCGAAGAAAAGAGCAGATTCATAATACAGATCAGACGAATTTGAAAGGAAACCGATACGTTACATTTCCTTGAAATACGAATTAAATTGATACATAACCAGTGGCGTAACATTCCGCATACCATTTTGCACATCAAATATTGTGCAGCGGACGAATATTATATACGACTGAAGCATTTTCAAAACGTGAAAATCATTACGAGAATTTTTTTTGTTGTTGTTAAGAACTAAATCACCTAGGCGCGCAGTGGCATCCCATTATTTCAACCATTGACCACATGCACTTAAAGATAGATAAAATATGTTCACATGTTAGAGCTCGGTAGTTTTTTTTTACATATACCCAAAAAAAGTGAGAACATCTCGTAACACATGAGTTATTTCAAAACACATAATTAATTATAATTCTTAATGTAATTTTTTTTGCACAATATTTAGCTAATCAGAAATCATCAAAACGCCCCATATTGCATCATCTACTGTTCGGTAGCCACATGACTGGCTCGACGAAATTAACATTCTCACGACGAAGAAAGTTGATTGTATTTCTGGCTGTGTGAGATGGAGCTCCGTCATGCTACAATGTCTAGCTATACTCCAGGCTTTGTTTTGAAACTCTTTGATCATTTTCCTAGCACCCCAACGTTTTTCAATTCGTAAATTTTCGATCAGAATACGGTCTTCTGCAGTGATTTTTGTCATTCTAGACAACAATTTGAAAAAACCAAATATAAAAATCAATAGGAAAATTAATAATCAAATATGGCGAACGGAAAATGTCGAAATAAAACGTAATATAGGTAAATAGGTAAATAAGTAAATTAGTAAACTATTTAAGCTATCGTTGATATAGTTAAACTAATTTTGATGTAATTATATCACATTTTACAAAATATTTTAACTTTTTTTGGTCCACCCTGTATATTGTTTTAGCATTTACAAAAGCTCACTCACTCACCTCATTAAGTAAAATTAAGAAAGGATCACTTAGGTGGTTTGGTCATATGGAACAGATATATGAGGAGAGAATGCTAAGAAAGATATATGACGCTAGTGTTGATGAGACCAGAAGTAGAGGACGTCCGCTGAAGACTTGACACGACCAGGTAAACCAGATACTGGAGGATAGTTCTGTTAGAAACCTCAATAATCGTCGAGTTTGTATGAATGTGGATGAGGCGAGAATTGTGTGTCAGGACAGAAGAGTGTGGCGCTCTATCCTCTCCGCCTAACGGCGTGATGGTAAGTAAGTAACAAAAGCTAATTTATTGCTGGGTAAAATCTTTTATATCTCAAATATTTTAAATTTCAAATTTCTATACAGAAGGAAAAAAAGGCTAAAACCAAATACCGCCCTGGTATTTTTTATTTAGCACTACACCACTGTATATAACCTTTTAATTCTATATCTGTAATTGGAACGTTTATAAAAATAAAATTTAGCTCGATTTAGACACTTTCAAAATTCCAACTGGTCACCAGGTGAAAGTCCAGATAAAAAGGATCCCACAAAAAAATGGACAGCTTCTGGAGGACGTGCGTTAATTTAAATGGAACGTGAAATTCAATGAGATGTTTGAAATGTAAATTTAAATTAATCAAGACAAAGGTATAAATTATATTTTTGTTAGATTCATCTATTTTCACATGTTTTATTAATCATAACATTCCAAATCAGGCTATAATAATAATATTATAAAATAATTAGATTTTAAATTATATACACCACAAGTCTTAGGATGACATATTAATATACAGTTGAACTCGGTTATAACAAACCAGGTAATAAGGGAGCAGCTAAATTTCCAAATTATTACCGTTACTCGTTATATACGCGTTATTGCAAAAAAAAAAAATATCAAATAAAATAAAAAACAATTGAAAAATCAAAAATCTATAATAGTATGAACAAAAACATTTAACAGTGAATTACTACTACGTTCAATCACATATTTTCTTAACAAAATGTTTTTTTTCTAAGAATTCACAAACCTGAAAGGAATCGTAAACAATAAGGAACCTCGTCCGCAGACGCTGCTTTCGATTTTATGACTTCTCAAGAATTGGGGTTTTTAGGGCGCGTAGTGTATTTTGTTCACTTGTTAACAATATTTTTGTACGTTATATCAGTGAAAATTTGTATGAAAACAGGGCTGAATCAAAATAATAATAAGTATTTCCTCATTATAACCGTGCTCGATATAACCGATTTCCATTGTATATAGAAATAATACGATATCTGTAGTATTAAAGTATGCTGTTTGGTCGTCACCATTTTAAAAATAACCTGGAACGTTAATAGTTCTGTAATTCGACCTTAGCGCTCTGCCATTCTGCTTGAAAACTCCCCCGGGCAGATATCGTTTCTTGTTGCACTTTTTAATCCGCCGCGGGTGTTGTATGGAAGATCACCTTCTGATAGCTCTAGCCATAACCAGAAAGCAATCTAAACTAACGTGAACTAAAAGTTGTCTTTCCCGTTTCCCGCCAATAAAGGAATTAATTTTAAGATGATTTAAAATTGCTATATTCACACAATGCATCTACATACTTTCACATAAATATCTGATAGGCACTTGGGTGATAATTTAGTATAAGATGATAAGTTTGATTTAAAATACAAAAAAAAAACATATTTTCGTACAAAGCAATCACTTTGTGGTTTGAAATACTATATTAAATAAAATAACAATAAGTGAAACTGAAACCGCGAAATTTATTATACGTCAACCGGTTTTGCTTATCACAAGCTTCATCAGGACGTATTTAATACTGATCATAAATACAAAAATAGTCCATTTATATATACATAAAGATGGAAATAGAATATGAAATTACAGAATACATATATAGTTAAATAAAACATCAAGGGCTAATTTATCCATTAGCCCCATATTAAATATATTTCTTTAATCAATTTAATATCCATCAACACTGTATTTTCCCATCCCCCAATGTTCCGTTTATCTGTATATGTATTCTGTCTCTCTCTTTCGCATATAATTTTATATTCTGTCTCCCTTGATGTTTTCTATTTAACTATATATGTATTCTTACTCTCTCTTTCACATGTAATATTATATTCTATATCCCTCTTTATGTATATATTATATAAGTGCACTCTTTTTGTATTTATTTTAAGCTTGAGATAAGCGAAACCGGTTGACGTATAATAAATTTCGTGGTTTCATACAAACTTATTGTTATTTTATTTAATATAATAAATTCAACACCTTTCAAAAACAACCTAGTTTTCATGTTGGCATCCATTTAAATTTCAGTGAAGCGATGACTACCATTGGTCGAATCTTAATATAAATGGCGGAGGGCAAAAGCTACACCAATTGAATGACCAATTTTCATCAAAAAGAGCTTAGTTTGATTGTTAATAAATTAACACAACGCCTTAAAACTGTATGAGAACAAAACTGTTTTAAACGTTAGAAAAACAACGGATATTGCTGTCTTTGCAACTTGTACCGTTATCAATATAAACAGAGCTGGATTGAAGGGGTCCAGGGCTAATGAATATTGGGGGGGGGGGACAAAAAAACACTTTCTAAACTTTTATTAATCTACACAAAATCACATCGAAACGAAATTTGTGTGATTTTTTGAACAAATACATATTTTATTTCAATTTAAGACCCTAGACTATAACAGTTTGCCACCCTTCAATTACTAGCCCTGTGTTTTATGTTGGTGGTATACTTATTGTTTAATGGACGGAGCGCCACTTAACTTGACAGAAAGTATCCTACAATGTCCTAAATCAATTCGGCACGCGAAGAATCTGTGAAGACCGACCAATAACGTACATCAGAATTCATCAGAAATCAGCAGAGGACCAGCCAGCACTCCAAGTGAGTGGTGATATATCTTACTAGAGTGACACGGTCTTATTATCAATAGAAAACCCAGGATCAGAATCCGAAGGAATTTAACTCACACATCTATAGTAAATCCAGTCCCGTAAAGAAATCCGCTCTGATTCCATAATTTACAATGTAATTAATGATTCCCTGTTTTATTAATTATTAATAGATTAAATTGTATATATTAATTTAGTGATTTTTAATATTTCACAGAGCTATTATAATATATACCACCCGCATGTTGAATCATAACTCTATAATTATTCTACCGAACTCACCGGTTGTTCTCGTCAGCGGCGGCTGAGGCCTCGACCAGCTTGCTGGTGGCGGATCCCAGCCTCTCCTCCAGCTTCTCAAAGTCCTCTTCAATCTGTTGTACCTTCCTGTTTTGTGTGGCCACCTCGGACTCAGTAGTTGTCAGGGTCTTCTCCTTCTCCTCGAGATCCTTGTTGGCCTTCTCGAGGTTGTTCTTATTGTCGATGAAGTCCTGCTCCACCTGTTGCAGCTTCTTCTGCAGGTCACGGACCTCCTCGTTGATCTGGTGAAATCAACATATTTCATTTTAGAGGGGCTATAATTCACATCGATCATTATATATGTAAATTCTTTTGGTTTTATATTTTTGTTCATTTCGAATGCAAATAAAAAAACTTTGAAATGAGATTAAAAAAAACATGAGCTATATACTGAAAAAATAAAGCAAGGTGAATTATCTATTTAATTATTTAATTTTGATTATTAATTGAATATATTGCCTATTCGTATATATTAATAAATCCAAACTTGTAGAATAACTCAGATATATTTATCTATGCTTATTACCTAACTGCGACGTGTTTGGAACAGTTAGAACAGTAACAGTTTTAAAACATAGAACACATTAGAACAGTTATAAAACAATAAGTCATGTTTGGACAACAGTTTTATAACAATATGTAATGTTTGGACAACAGTTTTATAACAATATGTAATGTTTAGATAACGGTTATAAAACTACATGGATAAGTTTTCCTTTCCGGATAAAACTATCGTCCGCATTGCATCATGCAACCTGGAAAAATGGATCGAGGTATCACCTTATCAGCCCTGAGGTTGGCATCCTTGGCCTGACCCTCGCAGGTATCTGCCTTGTCCATGGCATTGTCCTTCTCCAGCTTCATCGCCTGCATCTTCTTCTTGATCGCGTCCATTTTTGCGGCTGGGAGTGTCTGCTACGGCTCGAGGGAAAGGAAAACGACGCTGTAAGAAAAATAAATAAAATTACTTTTTTTTGTTTATCGATATTTGTGTCATATTTTATATATTTTGTTTACGTTCATGTTAAATGTCTCTCTCTATTCTCTGCGTAGGTGTTTGGAATTGTGTGGGAACCATTTTTACTCCTACGTGTTTGCTTTAAAATAAGCTTTATCAATATATATATATTTTAAATCGAATGAGGAAATATGTCCAAGTCGATCAATCTTTAATACAAACGTGAAAAAATAAATTTTAAAGTTTATTATATTTTAGTGTATTTATGGTTTTTAGTTTTTATCAAACCGCACGTTATGGTTTCTTTGGAAGATTTGCATTTAAAAATAAAATATATTTATTATAATAAAAAGTTAACGCAATAACCGGATGTGACATATTTTTAATAAACTTTGTCAAAAAATAATTAGTATTTAAATCATTTGTGCGCGTAATTCAGAAAAGCGCACACATTTTACGCAATGTAAAAACGTTTCAGATAAACATTACTAAAAAATTATTTTTTGTGTGTATATTTGATTTCCTTAATATTTCCGTCTATATCTCACGAGCGCACGTATACAAATGAATCTTTGCTCCCGCGTCTCGGAGATTTCGTAGAAAATTCGGTCATGTACATCGGTGAAACTTATAACAATTCGCTCCGCACTCAACTCTGTATTTATGAGACAAAAGTTTCATCCGTGTGCATACACCCTAAATGAAAAAGATAATTTTTATATGTATAATATTATAGATACGTTCGTTAGATAATACCAATACGCGAGCCAAAATGTTTATATGCAAGAATGGCAACCTAGTAATTGACAGATAACACAATTTGAAGTATTAGGAGATGCCAATTATTCTCCGCGATATGACATTATTGAATCAGCAGTCTTGAACTAAAAATACGCGTGGCTGTAGCCTGCTCGGAGTGTTGGCTCGGCCCCAAGGAATACGTCCACCGCGACACTTCTCTCTAGCAGGTGACAGCTATTTCTGAACTACAGGTTAAAAATGCAGCATCAGCCGTAACTTTTCATTTGATGAACGCATTTCAAAGGAATACCTTCCGGGTGGGATGACTCATAGCAAATATAACGGCTATTATATTACTATAACATATTATGTATATATTGCTATTGCATTTCGCGAATAGCAAATTTTCAAAGCGGTTTTATTTTCATTGTCCAAATTCAAATATTTTAATGTTCGGAGTTAAACATTTGAATGTGCTTTTTCTAAAATTTAATACTTCTTTGTTTGTATATTTTTACTTTCCTCGTAAGTAAGATTTTAACAAGCTGCACAATTTACAGATAAGTTATTGATCATTGTATGTAGCCTGACGTATTTATATTATTTGACTTAATTTCGCTAGATTTGGCGCCAGAAATTTTTCTCAATTTTTCATAAAAGTTTGATCCAAAACTCGTGAGAACTACGAGTGTTACCGTGTCCACAAGAACCGTTATATTTCATATACATATTCATATAAAATTAGGGTTGTCGAAGTCTCCTGGTCAAGACAGAAGAAAGTGTATTGAAATTTTTCGAAACTTCTGAAAATATATTTGCCATTCGTTTGGAATCTCTCTCAAGGCCCACAAAAGAGGTCTAATGATATACTTAATAAGGTTGGGAATAATAATTAAAAAGGAATTATGTATAAGGGGGGGGGGGTACGTGGGCGGTTACCGTAATTTAGCGAAATTTTTTGTGCTGCTCATTTTCTGCTGTTATAGTATAACAATAGCATTTTTACGATTATCTATGTGCTTATAATATTACATAATATCTAAAACTCTATCTGTCTATACCTAACAGAATACTATATTGTTACGCCTTCCTCTGTTTTAGAATAACGAAAAAGACTTTAAATTTTCGCTTGATCTGACTATTAATGTCTGGAAATATTATCCAATGGTTTACTTTTTTACTAATTAATTGATTACAAGATTAATTATAATTAATCCATCGATATATAGATGTTTAGTTTCAGATGCAAATGGTGTTTGAATTTCTTAAATAGAGTTTAACCGAACGGGAGTAACTTTTAAAATGAGCGAACCGCGAATGGTTGTGTAGTTCCAGACATACTCGAAGATAGCATTCCAATGTCAGCTACTCTGCCAGGCCGAACACATGTTCCAATAAATTCGCATTTCATGCATTATCGCGCCCACCACATGTAAACAATGTATTTTTACATCGCGTACAAGTGGAGTAAGTAACTTTTGACGTTTCGGCCATCGCTTAAAATAAAATTCGACAGGCGGCCGGTTCGAAATTCGAAAACGCGCGCGCGGGCGTCCGTGGGCGCGCTTTCCGTGGCGTGCAAAAATCCGTCGGTTAACCCCGGCGAGGTCTGTATGATTTCGGTCGTATAACTCATATATACGTGTGAAAAGTTCGGAAATAGGATGCGCGTGGAGGAATTTCGTTCAGGAGCGTCCGACGGCGAGCGCGACGGAAATAGACCGGGCCAAGTATGGCCGCCGACACGCGATACTCGCGACGCCGGCGCCATCTAGCGCGGACGCGCCGCAGCCGCGGAAAACCGTGCGAAAACTTATTAAAACTTACTTCGTCCAGTCGGATTTTGATAAACAAAATAAAATAATTTATCAACTAAAAAAAATAATAATTTACGACTGAATAAAAAATAATTTCCGATGTTTTTTTGGCAAAGTTATCTCGTTGATGGTTTCACGTCGAATAATGATAATCTTGGAATAATATAAAACTTGTTTACGATTTTTTTACAGATTTAATGCAGTAATCACATAAAAAATGTCGGATGTAAAAAAAATATATTTTTTATAAAATCTCAGATTAAATTATTATTAATAATAATATGGGAGCGTGATATCAATGTTGCGAGAATTTTCATGGCACGGAAAATTAGTCTATCGGGAAAGTTTATTTTTTGGCTGTTTTCTATTTTCAGGGGTGGAAAATCCAACCTAAATTCTTTTGTTTTTCTGAACTTAGAGGGAAGAATGAGAGCCAGAGAACTGTTCCACTTAGAACGTCTCGTCGGATACGTTAATCGCCCGCATAATTACGTGTTTCAAATGAGCCCGGATTGAACGGTTAACGTATAACAAAGACAAATCGTATATGTTATAAAGTTAGTGACATTGAAAGGAAGAAAACTCGTGTACGATGTCGTTACTAATGTCACTAATAGCACAAAATTACTATAATTAAGTGTAAAATAGTAAAGACTTACTTTTGTGACGGTTATTTAGAGCTGAATATGCTATTTATTGTCTAAAAATTTAGTTTTACATATTTTTGTTACAATACAATAAGTGACAGTCAAATAGATGCTAAAACAGAATTGTAAACGATAGTAAAAGTTATTTTTACTAACTTTGGACAAACATCTTATGTTGGTCTGTTAAATATGATACATACATTTTCTATAAGCGATATGAGAAGTAGATACGTCAAACGATATCTGATATGTATTTGAATATTTATCACATTTAAACCGTAAATAATCGCACAAGAGTCCAACGTTTTCATTAAAAATAGCACTTTCACGGACGTGTCAAACTTCCTAGAGCTTCGCACAAAATCCTCGCGACTGCTCTCGTCCTTCCTTCCGCCTGACTTACCGAGGATTCTCACAAACAACACTTGGCTAAAGCCTCCGCGGAGGTTGGAATGAAAGCTCGGCCGTCACACACAATTCACAGTCCGCAGTTGTCAGAGGCCGTGGGCCGTCACGAGACGCTGGAGATGGATCAGTCCTTACCTGGTGCGAGCTCGCTGGTCGGACGGGCACTGAGTGCGGGGAGCGCTGCGACGCGGCGCCGGGACGCTCGGAACCCTTATTTTTGGATTCGGTGCCGAGGGGCGCCGTGGAAGAACGGAATATACCCGAAATTCCGAAAATAATACGTTTTCTGATGCGGTTCCGGGCGACACTCGAAATACAGTCGAACCAATATTTTACAATATTAATAATAATTTATATTATTTCTCTTATTTTTACTGTTATTTTTTTGTATTTCTGCAATAGATAAGAAAGTACATTCCTTTTTCTTTTTTTTTTGCAGCGTAAATTTCGTTTCTTATTAAAGTCTTAATAAGCTATTTATCTATTTAATAAGTCCTTTTCTCATTATTGTCTTCACTGTATCAAGTATATTGTTATTTCAGAGAAAACATGTCATTGGATCAATTTTTATAAATAATTAGACAAAATACTTTGTTTAAACCACTATTTATTAATTATTCAACGTGTTTCGATACATATGGTATCTTCTTCAGGAAATAATTTATATTGAAATTAAAAATACAAGTATAGATAAAAACAAAACTATAAAGTGGTGAACAAGTAAGAACTAATATGAAAACAAATTTAAAAGGTGACTATTTGCAAAGATGATTTGGTTATTTATAATATTTAGCTTGCTATTAACACTTTTTCTTATTTCATATATGTATAATTTGTTGACATCGACAAGGGTTTAGAAGTTAGTTTCGAGAAGCTCTTGATCACGGGGACAGTTGAAGGAAAGCGACCAAGAAGACGGTCTCCGGTCGGTAATTTTGCTAATATTGAAGAAGAAGGTTCAGTGTTTGTTTATATCGATTAATGTTTTCTAATCATTTTCGGAACTCTTTATTCATTCATTCTTTTCATTAAAAAAAATAGTAATTGCAAGCAAATGATACTTCTGTTATTTGACTATTTTCGTTTTCAAACCCTAATCTATAGACCTCAGATGAGAATCTACAGACAGATGAGAGATGATAATCCGCAAACCGCATCCGATAAAGATTTAAAGACCGTTTCAGTTTGAATTCTGTTCCAGTCTTCACATTACACTCGAATAGAACCTCTGAGAGAAATTAGTCAAATATCGTACACAGTAAAGTTCTTCAGAGCGAAACATAACCTTCCCTAAAACCCAATCATTTGGTGTCCTATCATCTGGCATGCTTTCAACATGGCCAGCCCATCGCAGTCTTTGCGACCTACAGAATCTTACAATTGTTTCTTGTTCAATTAAATTTTCTACCTAGTGATTCCATCAACTTTTCTTAATATTATTCTTTTAAAAACTGCTAATTTATTTTCTTAATTTTTACAAAAAGTATATCATATCAATGTCATTCTTTCAATTTTTTTAAATAACATTAATAAAATATAAATCAGCGGTCTATAACTTCTTAAATAAACATGAGTTATGATGCAAAATCTCACATGTTTAAAATGTTTTTTCAATTCAATTATTCGGACCTCGCATTAAGCGGACCGGTCTTTTAATACCCCTGCATCCGATACATTCAAACAGTCACCACCACACGGAAAACTATCACCAACACACGCAAATAAACACACGAATACATGTTCAGTTGGCGTGGCAGGACGGGATGGCCAATGGAAATAACTAGTTTAGATTGTCCACACAGATTAGAAGTTTTCTAAAACAATGTAAATGTTGCGTTTCTAAATCTGTCGCCGATTTATAGAATTCCCGCCATCGAGTGGACGTCTCAGTTTTCTTCTAATTGATTACCTCCCTGAATATTATGTTCCGCGTTCAACAGGCTCGTTAATAAATTGAACGGGTTGTGAAATTCCCGCTCAAATGTGAGAACGTTTCGGGAACGAGTTACAAAATGTATCAGTGAAGTAATACAATTACGTAATGGTCCGTGTCCGTGAATGAGATTTTTGAGAGATTTTCGACTCTAGACGACTATCAGCTTTCGTGGTTACCGTGTACACACCGTGTCACAGAGATTCGCAGTATTGCGCCTCGCTTCACGTTCGTTGTACATCAAACGTCATTGTCGTTTGTTTGAAATTTAACGCATTATTTTAATGAATTATGTCTACATTTCAGAATATATAGTTGTAGGAATCTATGGTGATTTTAGATGAAATTCGTGTGTGAAACACTGATTTGATTTATTGTCTCTTTCTACTAATCTCTTCTTCTTCTTCTTCTTTCAAATAGGCAATCCACCCTTCAAGAGTGACTTGTGCCATTAAACAAGTCTAAACATTATTTTATAGAAAGCAGTACAACAATACTATAGAACAGGGAACATTGCATCACAAGTCAATACCTCTATCCAATAATCTACTAATCTCAAGCTGATCAAAATTTCAACATTTGTACATGGAATTGAGATGCATCTCAACTCAATCTCTGAGATTATCTCATTGTATTTTTCCGTCGAAACGGGAATGTAAAAATTCAAAACACAACAATTATTATGTATAATTTACACTCTGTATTATGTGCATAATATGATAAAAATCATATTTTCAAATTAACCTTCCGGTATCGAATTAAACACATGGAAAGGTAAATTAAACACCTACGCAAAGCTCAGGTGTTTAATTTAAAGAAAAAAAATTATTCAGGGATCAATATATTAATAATCTAAACTGCGAGAACTATTTCAATGTGCTTTTTTTTTTTATTTATTTGACATTTTTTACAATTTTTTTATAACATGAATTAAGTATTTTACATTATTAAAATTACATGTTTTTTTTTTCTCTCACCTCTCCAAAAAAGAGACTAAGAGTTACGCTATAATAATTTTATATATTTTATTTATTGTCTATTTGTGTGCTTCTGAAGTGTTGTATAACATTGTTTATTTTCTAATTATGTGTTTTTGAAACGTTCATTTAATTTCTTTCTAAACTCTAATTTCTTTAATTTGTGCATGGAGACTATTGAAGTATATAAAAATTTTCTCTTTTTATTATGCATTTATGCCTTATATCAAATTGCAATGTGATAGTGCATACACTTTACGACCTTGCAGAGACTGACACATAAATTTAAACACGATTCTCAACATCATATGTCTGAAGCTACTCTATCATCTGTGGACAACAGTTTATAGCTTTTTAATGACATTTCTATGTCATTAAAATTTCCATTTTACGTAAGATCTTATAAATTTGTATTAGCTACGAAGAGGAAAGTGAAATTTAATACTTATCAAATACATTGATTATAATATTACATAGATTTTTTTTTTTTTATCAATTAAAATTTAAAAAAATCTTTTTTACAAGGTTTTATAGATAATAGTGTAATGTGATACAGAATATAATTCTTAAAATATTATTCAATAATAATGATAGCTTACTATTAAAATATTCAATATTATAATTTATATACATATTTTTTAATGAAGACACATTTTTTAAATAAAGTTGCAATTTTAGAAAATGGATTTTTCTGTTTATCCTTACAAGTGATTCGTTTAATTTGTTTTAAATATTGATAAATGATTTAAAATAAATAATAAAATTACATTTACTTGGATTCAGTTCATCGGTTAGGTATTAGTTTCATTAAAATGTAGAAACACATTTCGGAGCTAAAAATAATACAGCGACACCGTTGGCATATTTCAACATTTTTGACAATATTTGTTAATCATTAAAGTCAATTTTTTTATTGACAAATAATATAAAATCTCAACCAATGAAGAGATGATAAATTAATTAATCTGATTTTTTTTTTAAATTGTGTTAGATGTAATAGATATATATTTAGCTTTGTCCTAGATACTTTGCTAAACTATCATCTACGTTGAAGTAGTTAAATTATGAAATTCACACATCCCAAATTATTTTTTTAAGGATATTTAAAATATAATTTTAGATTTGTGTTATATATTACACACTGATAGTAATTATATATATTTTATTATAATATAGGTAGTAGGCGATTGTTTAAATAAATAGAGATTGAGTGAGCTTTTCAGTTAAAGACTGCTTCGCAATCAAGAATCCAATAACTCCAATGTAAACCATTTCACTATAAACTTCACATTATTTTCTTTTGTACTTTAGATCCAAGGGCAAAGATATTATCACCGTCGCTGATGGTACACAATCAGATCATGGATACGCCAAAATGGCGGAATATATTATATGTTTCTTTTTGTGCCGTCTGAGAGTGTCTCTGGCCTTATAGGCTGCAGGTTACTATTATTTAATTATTACTTGTGTGATCTTATTTGTATAATGTTACTCATATGTTGTATATATTATTATAATAAAAATAAAACAAATCTCGGATACAATGAGAGCAAATTTGATACAGGAGGATGCGCGGTATAGCCCTATCGCTGTGCGCGGGGCGCTATCCAACAGCCCTTTTCGTAGCATTAAAAAAATGCCAACCAGGCGGCGTAAGAGTAGGACCGAAATAGGAGCCTTGAGTTTATTAAATCGGTACTGGAAATGCGGTGGGTTCGCTGTCATTGTTATAGTTTTCGACTTAGAAGAGTGAAATTAAGAAAATTCATAAATAGAAAAAAGTTATAACTGAACACATTTTTAATTTACAGAAAGTGTGTAAATGTAGAGAGTAAAGAAAAAGAAAGGTGTGCGTAATGTGAATTTAAACTGTTTAGTAGGATTTATCCGAAATATAGCATTCCTTTTTTTAAGTGCCTCCTTTCATTATCAAAATGCGCCAGCGATGAAAGGTTAAATAAAAAAGTACCGCAGAGCTACAAACACTTATATTATTAACACCCCTCAATTCTCACCCTTCGATGATCTTTCAAAGGGCCAATTAAGTCATCGGCAAACCGCCGACTCGCCATTGAAAACACAATAGAATCGTTATTAAAAGGTCATTTAAGGGTAGTTGCAATTTCAACAACCTCCATATATTTTTAATTGGAGAAAATTGTAAAAAACTGATGGGAGTTTGATGAACAATATATAATATTAACAATTTAGGCACTTCTTATTTTGAATGATAATCTCAATAATCTAGTTTAAAATACAGCATCCAAAAACAAGGAAGTTTTAATTTCTGAGCAGGTCCCGAAGACTGCCATTGGTTGAATTCTAATATAAATGGCAGCGGGCAAAAGCGACTGATTTTGCAACTGACACCGATTTAGAATGTTCAAATTACATGAAAAAGAGCAACGTTTGACTGTTCATAAATTAACACAACATGTAAAAACTATATGAGAAGTCAACTGCATTAAAAGTTAGAAAAAAAATTTAAAAACTGGATGATTTTTGACTATGTATTAAGTAAAAGTTCCGGAACGAGTGGCCAACCTGGTGCACTCAGACCTGACTACACCACTGGTTGGCATAACATGTACAAGTTTTGTATAATATGAATCCAAAATGCCATTTTAAATATGAATTAAATATATTAATTAGAAAGATATACATATAAAATCAATTTTATCGAAAAATATTGTTGTTGCGCCACCGGGATTCGAACCTGGATCTCTTTCCTAACCGGAGAAGGTGCATTATCCAACTATGCTACAGCGACAATATTTTTAGCGACAATTTTCGAACCTATATGATATTAATACATTTAATCGTTCCATTATTTAACAGAGCCATCTACCTTATTTTTACAGAATCTCAAATACCTTTGAGTAAACTGATAGCAGACGCCAGAATTATCAATTCATTTTTATTAAATTTTGTACACATTGATACAACTTTATTATTTAGGAGAACACATTCTTATTGTGAAGTTGTAATTATTCAGAGCAGACGGTCTGTGATATTGTCGCTGTAGCATAGTTGGATAATGCACCTTCCCCGGTTAGGAAAGAGATCCAGGTTCGAATCCCGGTGGCGCGACAACAATATTTTTCGATAAAATTGATTTTATATGTATATCTTTCTAATTAACATATTTAATTCATATTCAAAATATCACAGACCGTCTGTTCTGAATAATTACAAATTCACAATAAAAATGTGTTTTCCTGAACAAAATGCCATTGATGGTGGAATCTCAAATAATTCATCGAATCTAATGCCATCCAATAACGCACGTGTGCGATCATGTTGGCTTGTCGGACCTTGCTTACAGCTGCTCGGAAGAAGATACTCAGATGACTGGCCGAACCATTATCTAAGGTTTTAAAACCGCGGGGTTCACCTTCTTCCCTCGTCGTCCGATGCTTTTCCCTGTGTCTCAGTCTCAGTCTGTCTCATGACGCGTCCAAGGTGTTTTTTTTTTTTCCAATTCCTTAGAGTCTACGATACTCTGAGTACTCTACATGCGGCTAGACCGCCTAATCTACTACTACAAGTGCATCAGCGCTAATCACTTTGACACTTTTTCTAACTACCTTATTATAATAAACATCATATGTGTTTTATATTAATACATGAATTGGAAGGGTAAAAAATTACTGATAAAAAAACCTCTAAACAATTTACTGGAAGTTAAGTATTTCAAATTAATTAGGCGCGACACTTTATGTACAATGCCGCCTTATTCTAGCATAATCCTTATATATTTAAACTAAAATAAATACTACTAAACTTAAAAATGTATTGTTTTATTGTTTTTACAGATCATAAATTGGAGAGTTCTCTCGACGCTGTCCGCTTCTGTGTGCATCTCAGTCCGGAGGATCGAGCGCGTTACTTCGCCGCAGGAAATAGTGCCTGGGCAATCTATTATGTGTGTGTCCAAGGTGCGTCACCTTCCTTGTCTTTATAGCACGAGTGATTTCATTGACTCTCTTCATCTTATTTCATCGGTCCAACTTATTTTTAGTATACGTCTGTAGTCTGTAGACTTTAAGCTTTTTCAGCACTGCATCGTTGAGTGTTCATTACATATAGCAGACCTGAGTAATCATAACAATGTCGTATGTAAAAGATTAACGTCGTGAACCATGACTATACATAATATATTTATTGTATTTTAAACGAAAAGGATCCAATGTCATCCGAAATAATTAAGCTCAGACTCTCAATATACAGGTGGCCCAAAAAAAAGTGAGAACATCTCGTAACACGCGAGTTATTTCAAAAAATAATATAATTAATTATAATTATTAATGATTTTTTTTTTGCACAATATTTAGCTAATCAGAAATCATCAAAACACCCCATATTGCATTATCTAGTGTTCGGTGGCCACATGCCTGGCTCGATGAAATTAACATTCTCACGACGATGAAAGTTGATTGTATTTCTGGCTGTATGAGATGGAGCTCCTTCCTGCTATAATGTCTAGCTATACTCCAGCCTTTGTTTTGAAACTCTTTGATCATTTTCCTAGCACCCCAACGTTTTTCAATTCGCAAATTTTTGATCAGAATACGGTCTTCTGCAGTGATTTTTGTCATTCTGGGCAACAATTTGAAAAAACCAAATATAAACAATGGGAAAATCAATAATCAAAGATGGCGGCTGGAAATTGTCGAAATAAAACGTAATATAACTTAATAGGTTAGTAAGTAAACTAGTTAACTATTAAAGGTATTGTTAATATAGTTAAACTAATTTTGATGTAATTATATCACATTTTACGAAATGTTCTTTTTTTTTTGGGCCACCCTGTATAAATGTTCCGACCAACATGATAGAAATCTACGGGGAAAGATTGGTCCGCTGGAGACACAAATGAAAAAGGATGCTGTGAACCTGACGCTGATAAATAATTAGAAGTGGGCAGCAAAATTCCAAGTATCATGGAGGCGGAAGATTGAGGAGGTTATTATGCCGTTGAAAGGAAGATTTTTTTTAAATTAAAAAAATATACACAAATATAAATACACGTCACGTCAATATTCTTACCATTTTTAAACTGAGCTAAACGCTTGTACTATGAAAATAGGACTATCTCGCTGGTCTCCTGCAACGAGGCGCGAACCTCCGACTACTAGATCACTAGGCCAACATCTTAATAACTACTCAGATAAATTATAAATTATGCATAAAATATGAAATCACTGGCAAATTTAAGAATAGTATCTAATTCATAAAATGTATTATGTAACATCATTTATTAATGGTTTTATCAGGTTTAGTCTAAGATCTAAAAAAAATTATAAAAACTAATAATTAAAATTTATTCTAAATATTCCGATATTATTGAATCGTGACCTTGAAATAATAATTTTGATACAAATTAACGTTTTTATATCGTAATTCTGACAACAATTTTCTCTTTAAAACCATATTACAAATTTCCTAGTAGTTTAGGAGATAACAAAAAAAAATATTTTAGTAGCACATTTAATATGTTTTAGAACAACGGCTAACTGTTGGTCTGAATACAAATAAAATGTACGACTTATAATATAAAACGTGCCTGAAATCAGGAATCTATTAATTATATTACTTTAAATAATATGAAAGCAGCGACATATTAGTGAAAAATTCAAGCTCGAATCGAACTACGCCGAAGAAATCGAAAAAATAACATTCTATACTTGAAAATTCAAATATCTCATTATCATGCAAATGTCGGATGATGCCTTGTTGTTTCATGGACGCGAAATGGCCGGTTTGCAGCAGGTTACGCCGAATTGAGCGTAGGAGAACAGTGAAGTAATAATATATCCCAGACCCATTGCGGATCGCGAACTTTCGCTCCGATCGCAGTAATTTTTCATGGCGCGATCAAAAATAGCACCGGCTGCGCTTTCGGACGCGCGAACATACTTAATATCATATTACAATATTAGTTGAGATCTTCACCCCAGCAAGGCCCGTCCGCACCCCAGCGGGTACGCATATTATGAAAGTATATTTTTAACAATTCCGCAAAATGTGTACAATTGTGTGAACAGCAGTATTGTCAGTCAACAAATTATATTTGATTTGGTGGGAAAAAATGTGTCAAAACTTAATTGTTGATATTTAAACGCCTTAGCTCCACCCAAATTACAATTTGGTACTTCAGTAATCTCAGAAAAATGTGTCAATCTCATTATTTCATTATTTAATTCGCTAATATTCGGTATCTACCCATAAAAGTCAAACGTATGTTTTGACACATGTTCAAAAAGTCACACAATACTCGCATGTTTTGACACATGTTCAAAAAGTCACACAATACTCGCGTGTTCGAATATTTTAATATTAAGTCTGCAAGCTCCATTCAAAAATGAAAATGAAGATGGCCGCTTGAAATTTTTTAGAAGACTGCTACTGCAGCATCATTCCAAAGAATAATATTAATAATTATTTATTTTAGTTTCCGCGGCGCGTAATAATTCGTCGGTATCTATAATGTTGAGTACAAGTTGTGATGAAATATAAATAAGTTTGCTCTGCAATTGATTAAAAATTATGATTTAAATGTGAGATAAAACAATTTAAAATGAAGATTAAATTGTGCCTAAGATTTTTTTTGAGATATAGGCACTTACTCAAGTGTTTGTGAAGATAACAATTTTGATTAATAAATATTTTGCTGTCAGTTTTCTTTCTTACATGTTTTATAGAATTGTTGGATTCAATTAAATAAATTATATTTTTAATTGTAAAACCAAAGAATCGTTTTCAGCATACAAAAATATTAATGCGAAAATAGCGCCTAACCCCCTCCACCTGACTTAGTTTACAAAGAAACCTTGACCGCACAGTTTTCCATTTTTCAAGCCATAGATAAAATATTTCGAGCTTCTCATATACAGGGTGGCCCAAAAAAAAAAGGACATTTCGTAAAATGTGATATAATTATATCAAAATTAGTTTAACTATATCAAAAATACCTTTAATAGTTAACTAATTTACTTAGTAACCTATTTAGCTATATAACGTTTTATTTCTACAATTTCCAGTCGCCATCTTTGATTATTGATTTTCCCATTGTTTATATTTGGTTTTTTCAAATTGTTGCCCAGAATGACAAAAATCACTGCAGAAGACCGTATTTTGATCAAAATTTTCGAATTTAAAAACGTTGGGGTGCTAGGAAAATGATCAAAGAGTTTCAAAACAAAGCCTAGAGTATAGCTAGACATTACAGCATAACTGGACATCACAGTAGGACGGAGCTTCATCTCATACAGGTTGGTCATACAGTCTGGGAGTAATGTACGACATATGTCTCTGTCCTATTCCTAATTTAGACATTTTTAAAATAATATGTTCATTAGTTTAGCTCCAAGTTTGATAGCTGCGATGAATTTTAATTTTGTCCTCTTTAAAAAAAATTAAACAAAACAGTTTTTTTATATAAGGAAGATAAATTGAAAATTGGTAAATCTTTTAAAACTCGTTTGGTTGGATAATCTCTAGCCTTTTTCAAATTATTTTTATTATTATCTTTTGAGTTGTAATTATTGGTTGTATGGGACAAGTTCTTCTGTATTCTCGACTTTTTTCAATTTCCGGGACTCGAGAGTCAACATTTTCGAGTCCTGGGAATTCCCAAGAATCGAGACCACAAATTTTATTTAATAAAAAAAAAAATTATGTATTAGAATATATTATTATTAATTATTTGATGAAATACTTGATTACTTTGATTCATAATGCGTTTGTAGTTTTCAAAATTAAATCAAGTTTATAAATATATTATACTTATATATATATTATATAATATATATACATAAATATATTATACATATATATATATATATATTTAAAAAAATTACATAACACAAACAATTTAATAAAATCAAAATAAAAAACATACAAAAAAATAATAATTAATAAAGAAACACATTGGAAGACAATAACGTATGTATTGTATTTGGCTAAATCAACTGAAGTCCCTTAATAAATTTTTTCAAATAATTTCAACCCTCCCAAATTTTGTTTCAAATTATGACGAATTTATTTTTTTATCACATTTTACAACTAAACATAATTCACTGTTTGAACAAATCTACAAAACCATTCACTTAAGATTTTTTTTTAGTAGATTAATTTCTCCTTAATGCAAAATGACTAACCATATAAACTATGGAAACATTCCTTTTTTTATATATTTGCACATGCATCGCTCGTCGCTGGGTCAATACCTACTGTATGACAATGGTCAGATGGAATTAACTCAAATAACTTTTTTTAAATGAATAACATCAAAAAAAAATTGAGGTTCGAATTACCGAAAGTTGAGACAAAATACCATGGAATTCCCGGGAATTTATTCCCGGGTTGTCTCGACACAGAATCTCCATCCCCAAGCTAGTATTCCGTATTGTAATATAGATTCAACCAATGCATGGTATATAATTTTAAGAATTTGTAAATTATAATACTGTCAAATAAAAATTTACATAATTTATTATTTAAGAGGGTTATGTAATCTTTGAAGTTTAAATAATTATCAACAACAAAATATGATCCGATTGGGTAGAGATCAAGCAGCCGATTGAGTAGAGATAAAACATTCTAACAATTCTACAACACTCCCACTTCATTTTCTTTTATTCTATGTATATATATATTTTTATTCATGTCAAATCTTAAATAACAGTACGAATAAAACTGGCTACTTTAACACAGACTTCAGTCTAGCAAAGTAGCCAGGACAACGCTGTATATATCAGAAGTGGAGTCTACTCCATCCCACACAATAAACATATTACCATGTAATATTATAATATATTCACCTCTGTTATAACAAAAATATGTATGTCAATAAATAAATTAATAAAAAAATATTAAAAAATCCTTAATATTTATACTTAGTTGTTCTTTGTATATTGATTTTACAATTACTATATGTATTATTTCTCTTATATATCTCCTTAGCCGTCTGAAATTGTTAAAATTATCAGTGAGACGTACAATGGTCGACCTTATATTTCTTTATAGGATCTTTATAGCTGCCCACAAATTGTTGGTCTGCTTGACTTTCACGCACCATTAAGGTCATCGAGTCACAAATCATTGTTCTATTACAGGGGTAATGTCAGAACACATGCATTAGCTAACTCCAAAGTCTCCAGATTGCATTCTTTGAGGAATGAATATTCAGAGGTAGTCGACATTTTTACTGTAAATTGAACTCTTTATAGGACTATATTATTACAATTTGTTGTGTCCCAACTCAATGGTGACGGATAAATTGCTTTACTTCACATTTTATATTTATTTTTACTTTTGATTATGAAAAAACATTCTGACATAACATAATTTTTTTCTTTGTGTCTTGCACTTCTGATGAAATTTTCTGTTATTTTACAAATTATGTTAATGCCTGAATATAATAATAATAATAACAAATAAATAAATATATTATATAATATGGTATTTTTACATCTAAAAAAAAAGTGTGCAAAAAACACCATAGTGCACATACAATTATTAACAAAACTTCTTCATTTGCCGCCTTCTTTCGAATAGTGGCGACCATGTTGATTTATCCTGTATAAGATTACCAACATTATACATTGAGGTTACACAGACAAGATAATATCTTTCATCCCCTGCATAATGTATCATATTTTTAATAGCAGAAAATGTGTCCGAAGTTATTGTTATCTTGGCTAAATTTCTGGTCTAAATACACCTTCATTAGTAACGTGGTGGAGGCAGGGCCAGGCCCTTCCAGTAGCCTTATACTGGTGTGGAAATGTTTTTTAATTATTTCCCCCAGCACACACATTGGTCCTCAAATTAACAAAAATAAATGTATACGCACGCCGCGATCCGAAATTAGAGGGACCATTACTAGCAGAAGCTTTCTGCTAGTTTCTATTAAATACTCGCACATGCCATTTTGCAGTAGTACATTGTTACTTGTTAGTTAAACCTAAAATTTGATTCTACTACTCGACCTTTGTTTAACACACTACAATAATGATAAATGTCTATCCATATCAGTTTGTTCAATCTTATCTGCATGTAAAATGTGACTATGGTCTTTATCACCACTCTTCTTTTATAAAAGTTCATATGTGTCTTCAAATAATTTTCTTAATAATAAATAAATAATAATGGATAATTTGTATAGCGCCATTTTCGTATAAATTTTCCCCTCAAGGACGCTTTACACATAAACTGTTTATAGTTCTACAATTATATTTGTTTTTAAGATTAAAAATTGTTATTTTCACTTATGGAAATGACTTTTCGAAAAGATGCGTTTTGTATGACGGAGGGCAAAGAGTTCCACGCTTTTAGGCCTGCCACCGCAAATGCCCGTTCACTAAATTTAGACTTCTGGCAACGGTTGGTCGGTTCTACAACCCTTCCTGCGGCTGAAGCAGAGGCTGATCTGAGAGTTTGACGTCTACCATTCAAATTGTCTGGGATACAAAGTTCTTGAAGATACGGAGGCACCATGTTGTGTGTCACCTTGTACATCAACCAGCCCAATTTAAATTCATCTCTTTCAGGGAATCGGAGCCAATGTAACTGATGTAAAAGTATGTTATATGAGAGTATTTGGAAACTCCATATGTTATCCGTGCTGCCGCATTTAGAATAGATTGTAATTTATCCAGCTGAAACATTGGCAGCCCAACATAGTTACATGGTAATATTATGTATTTATTTCAGAGATTGATCTTATATTATTTTCTTTTGCCACATGTATTTTCATATGACTTGAATTCTGCCTAAATGAAGTAGCTGTTGAAATCACAACTTCTAGATCAAAATGAATATAAAGACAATCCAGTACATGAAAAAATGTTTTGCAAGCCAGAGAAACATTGTATTGAATGGTGTGAACTTAAATTGAATTGGTCTCCTTGTATACATACCTACCCAAATGGAGCATTTCAAAAGGAAAATTAAATATAGTTTTTAATAGCAACTTGTCACTGTGTTTTAAGAAAAGAGTCTTTGACCAATGCATTCTTCCAAGTCTTACGTATGATAGTGAATTCTAGACACTGTATACTGAGCTAACATAGAAGCTACAAAGACAGTGCAGTATGGAAAGAAGTGTAACATGTGGAAAGGTATACGGTTCGAGAATAGGACTCATCAGCCACACTTGGACTCACAACCGATAACCATGGCAGATGTCATCCTCGTAAAGTACATTAAGAATCACTTGAAACACTTGGAATAGGTCCAGACTAATGGGAAGAATGTCATTGTCACTGTTTAAAAGTTTATATAGCAATGGGCATATCAAATTGCAAGATGCGCAGATAATTGATGGATAGGCGATATTCTTGAATGACATCTGCGAGACAAAATCAATCTAGAGGATATCCAAAGTCATTGAATAGAAAATATTATCGGAGCAGTGGGAGCAATGGTGTAACTATAAAAATTAGGCCCCAATGCAAAATGGAAAAAAGATACATACATACAAATATTGGGCCCCTATAAAAATGACAATCTATTATTTATTATATTTACAATAGTGTAGTGTTCATTTATTGATTATCTAAATAATTAAACTTTTTGAACAGTTTTAATTTTTTTTTCAAACATAAATGTTATTTATGTGCAAATTTTTGCTTTGCAATGATGGTATAGTCCCTAACCTAACCTTTTGTATTAGTGGGGTACACTGATAAGTCAGCCCCAATGCACCGCATTGGCTGTAATACACTGCTGAGTAGGAGAAATATGACAAAGATTGGTGAAGAACCAAAGAGAGTGGTAGAATCATGGAAAACCTTTCATCCAGTAGCGTATCTAAAAAAATGTAAGGGCCATGTATATGTATTATTTATAAAAATATTAAGAACAACATGGTTTTATTTATTAAATAGTAAGAACAAAATTTGTATTTATTTAAACCTTCATTGACATACATTTTTTGTAAATCAGAAGTGAACATACATATATTATACACTTATTTCTGTGTGGGATGCAGTAGTTATCCACCTCTGATGCATATAGTATTGTCCTAGCTATTTTGCTAGACTACCGTCTGTGTTAAAGTTGCCAGTTTTTTTTTCATGCTGTTGTGGTGTTATTTAATTAAGTTTCGACGAATGTAAAAAAAAATAGATAAAATAAAATAATGTAGTGAATGCGTTGTAAAACTAAAGTGAATTATTAGTGTAGGCGATTGATCTGTTATCTCCTATCATATTCATATTTTCATGAAATAAAGGCATTTATTCATAGAGTTATTTATATTCATATTAATTCATCAAAAAAAATTCCTCACTTTGCTTTATGATGATATATCACTTTGATGATCTAGTCCCTACTAACCTGTAAATTAGTGGGGTACTATGATTGTGTCTTCACATGTTTTTCATTTCTTGTGGTGCATAATGGTCATATAAGCAGGGACGATCTCGGCCTCGCCCGAGAGCGCCTAGTAAGCCGGGGCGCCAAGCGAGTCAGGGCAACCGTGTTGCCCTGGAGAATGGCAGCTAATTCTCCAGTATCACAACAATTATAACTTATGGGGTACCGTTAAAAAATACTGATCGAAATACTTACCTGGGCTGTAATCTTAATAATAACTGGGAAGTAATTAAGCTAAGAAATCAATGAAGATTCGAAAACTGGAATATTTTGCCCATGTGAAACGAAACTTGAGAGACATATGTAATACAACACTACTACTGCATATCTCTATGTATATATCATATGTCTCGACACAGAATTTCTCTAGTGAGACGGGCACAGTCCAAACAGATTTTTACATTGTATTATATAGTTACAAATAAATAAATAAAATAAATATAAGCACAGGGTTACAAAACCAAATGATCCTCAACATGGACCACAATGCACTGCATTAGCGTGGTGATGCCACCACCTTCATTCACAAGTTCATTTAGCTGATGATAATGATGTTGATGTGACAGTACGCCTTTAAGAATCTTATAAATCTAACACAAAATCTTTTAACATCTTTATTTTTCTATATTATACTGCACCATGATCTATATTCTATATATCTATATTCTTATACCTTAGTTCAAATAAGTACATATTATAAAAATATATAATTATGTATTTAAGAAAATTCTTTGAAGAAATTAAATCATTTTCACAGAATGAATTAATTTTTTTGTGCACAGATGAAACTTTGCTCTCGCGTCTCGTATATTTAGCACTAATGGTCAAAATGCATTTGTTGGCCATTCTGCGCTACGTATCTACAATGATTGATAACTCATTCCGTACTAACTCTGTGTTTCGAGAGCAAAGTTTTATCCTTATAGTAAAAGCAGATGAAATGTTTGCTATAATGTTACAATTGAGAGTAATTAATTCCGATCACGTCTCTTCAGTGGCTCAAAAGGTGTAAAGTCTGAGGGTACCCCCAAACTAACTAATTGGACTTTATGTTGTTTTTTTAAGCGACATATAACAAATTTGTAGTAATGAAAATATGTCATATTTTTATGTTCCAGTTCAAAATGGTTTTTGTTTTATTTTATTTCTCCATCTTAACTATTACACTATTCTTAATTTACGTATGTTTTTTATTCTTCAATCTATATAAATTAGCTAACAATTGTTAAGAGTTTCAATCATATTTTGTTACCTATGTTTTTGAAATACATGCAGAAGCTATGGCTTCTGCTACGCTGAATACATCACTCCAGCAACATGCAGTCATGGACCTGCGCCTACTGAGTCCATGCACTACTAAACCTTACAATATTTTTTATATCCTTGTTTCTTTTATAAGCATTAGAAATCATCTTGAATTTATCCTAGATATGACCGAGACATTCGATCTGTTTTTATTTCCAAATTTCGCTGGCTAAATGGGGCTCTCTTTGAATCTGCTCCTAATTATAAAGGTGCAATAATAATAACAACGTTTATATTAATCAGACTCTGATTAAACTTTTTGGACTTATAAGTTATTACTATATAAGAAGGTAACACAGAATGTTTGAATCATCTCACTGGCTTGTGATCTGCGAGAAAGTTCCAATAGATAGAATTTAGGAAGTCATCTTTTAAAATTGCTGAAACTAACTTTTATCCATATTTTAAATCACTGTGGATTTAAGTTGACCAAAAATATTCTGTATAAAGTTTTCTGAACTATTCTGTCACGTATTTCCGACCTCCCTGGCCGATGTTTCAGATCACAATGTAAAATCTCACAGTAGGGTTAATTTCAACGATGCGACGCGTTGGTAATGGTTTATGTAAGTACTGGCTTGCAATACTATGTGTGTTGATGTCTCATGGTAATACCGAGTCAATGACAAGCTATTGAGTTATGTACAAGCTCCATTTATTACGTGTTCAGCATGCGTGAAACCTTTGACTTTTTTTGCAGAACCGAGTACCAAGAAGTTTTCAATTTTAGAGCAGAGGTCGGAAACACTTTAGAAGCTTTAAGAGATTCTGAACAGCTGTGAAAACCTAAGAAAAATGTCAATATTTTTTAGAATTTCGTACTTGGGTTTTGTTCATCAAAAGTTTTTGAGGGAAGGCAAAATGAATGAAATATAACGAGAAAATGTGAAAAAATCTTTTATTAATATGCTTTCATTACTTCGTACAGATTCCATAAAACAACATAAGCTTTATTATGACTTTATTGCAGACAAATTTTGCCATCGGATTGAGTGGTCGCCGTCTTCAGATATTTATTTGCATTTCAATCGTAAATACAATTTATGACATTTTAAAATGAAACAAGTTGTAAGCAATTTATTCTTATTAAAAAATATAACAATGTTTTTAATTTAGTTATTGTGAAAATTGTCGCGAGCCTTGAACAGCGCTTTTCTTAAAATATGTCTTACAGATACTTTCGATTCAAATGATTCATATTTCTTAACCTTTATTAAAAGAAATGTTCTGCATTCATTTTAAATATGTAAGGATAGTATCTATGAATTATCAAAAAAACGCTAATTGATGATTGGAAGAAAATAAAAATTGCTGAGTGGACAATATTATTGAACATTTTAATAATACTTTTTCTTTGCTAAAAATAATTCGAAAATCTTCAACAATTATCCATTTTGAATAATTTCGTCAGAAATATGGAAGGCATGGAACATTAAAAATTTGTACTTCATTAGATTTTCAAAACAGCAACATTTGAAATCACTTGGAGGCTTCAAGACATAAAACACCATTATAACCCAAGCATACATTCATTGTTTCCACCTCCAGTATTTCAACAAATGATAAAATATTCTAAAAAAGCTTTAAAAAAACCTAGCATATTTTAATTATATGTATATATATAAATGTATACAAAAATTCGTCTGCGCTGAACATATTAATGCACTTATATCTTAATTGATGTAGTTTTCAGATGAAATAAGATGGTTTATTCTTAGTATTTACTCCCGGTTTATATTTTGTGCAGACAAAAATCAATTTGGATTATAGATTAGAAGAAAAGGAAGATACATTTTTATTAGGTTATTCCAAAAATAATGGCAGATACTAACATTTTAATTCAATTAAACATTACTTAAATTAATATACCATTAACCATGTTAACCAAGTCATAAGCTATTTGATTCTATGTATTTTTGACAACAAATTGCGAGATTGTGTATGCTTTTGTTGAGTAAAACTCAGGTAGATTGAAATCTGAGAATTCTTTAAATGTATTTTCTGCTGCTTTTCCGCTATTGATTTTTTTTTCCGTAATAAGTTAATAGAAGTGTTTTAAAAAGGTGAAAGATGTTGGGAGACAAGATGGGTCCTCTTTATTTAATTAGTGCTGGTTGTTTATGGTGTATTTTCTTCCACTAAACTTTGTAGTTTTCAACAGTACCAGGATATCATTAATCGTCTTCATATTTAAAACTTATGTCTCCGTTCCTAAACTTTACAAACCAATGCCACACTGTTCATTCAGAAGTGTTCCATTACCCCACGGTTGGTTAACATCGCATGCTATTTGAAATTCATAATACCCAAATTTCAATTCATGTAAAAAAATGTAGTATTTCTTGTTTCAATCCATTTCTGAAGAATTAAAATAATGCCTGACTCAATAAATAAATTTAGCAGATTCGAGAATGTTCAAAATAATCTAATGATAAAATTGACCATTATTTTCAGAACAACCCAATAGCTATCTGGAATGTAATAAACATCTTTATACAACAAAGAAATCATTAATGAAATCTTTATTCCTACCATGGACAATAATTTACCGATTTACCGCATTTGGTTATCTTAAGTCAATGTCTTAAAAAATGGACAAATTAATTATTCTTTACACACCATTTCAATTCAAACACACAAATAACAATGACTATTTGACGCATTTTCTGAGAGCAAAAGTGTTGGCACACACAAATTACTATAAATGAACACAATTTTATTGTTTTTTGAGGAAGATAAATTTATCAAAATGATTGTTTGCCGGACATATTCATGGGATACAAAGAAAAAGCTTGTGGATAGATTTGTGACATTGTGATAGTGCATCTTAGATGTAGCGTTGGTGTTCTCAGTAGCCAGTAAGATCTGCAAAAGTTTGGTCCATTTCGTCTGCGATCGCCTTGTACTTGCTGCGCTCCTCGATAAGGTCGTCTGTAGATTTTAATGTTAGTAATGTTAGTTAAGTTAGTAAATGGAAAAAATTCAAGGTGGACCAGCTTTTCTTTCAGCAATGTGACAATCTTGCATGAGGTGACATCATCAAATGCACATTTTAATGGTAGATGAATAACATGCTGAAATTAATAGAGATTAGTTAATGTGAAAGGAAATTTAACACTTATCGTACTAGAAATATTTAGAAAAATTATAACAATAAAAAAATTTGCAGGTACTGATTACCTATTTCATAAGAACCAATTATTTTCTGTAGGTTAATTAATACCTTGACACCCATTAAAACAAGAATGCAATTTAAGAATAATTCTTGACAGATGGATTGCTGTAGAAGGATGTTACGTATCCCGTGAACAACACAATGCACGCATGTCTCAATCCTGCAACAAAGTCAACCAGGACAAGTAAACAAAAGGTTTATCCAATTTTTCGACCACATTGTGTGTCAAAGCCTAGAAAAGGAAAATTTCTTGGGCATAACATTAGGACAAAGAAAACCTGGAAGAGTACAAAATGAATGGATGCAATGCATCTGGCTGGAAGACTCCTGGAGTCAGTCGTGAGGGCAACCCAGGACCAAGATATTTGGAAATTCATTACGAGCCGTGACTCATCTGATTGAGACCACTATATGAAGGATGAAGGCACGAAGATAGAAAGAAGATTTTTAAATTAATAAAATAAATTCTTCGATCCAAAATAAAACCTTGAGCACATTTATTCAAAAATTATTTTAAACAGGCCACTTAATAAATGATTTTTTGCAGAACTTTGACGAACAAAATAGGTAGTTCACTTAAATGTCTTTCTCTGCCTATGTACTTGAATACATACTAATTAGTAGCATTATTAGTTACATAAATGAAGACTTTTTAAAGGAATTAGGATCAATTATAGATTACGAATACCATGTAATTATAAAATTAATTATCTGTTAGTAATACATGTTTAAGAACTTAAAATGAAACAACTGTTTGATGGTTCAGTATTGCTACCTTGTAAATGTAATTTTATTGTAATATCATTTAATCTTTGGTTGTTAAAAAAATAATAAATATAATAAAACAATAGAAATATATTATGGTAATAAATAATTAATATATATATTTTATTTTCTTACAAAATAATTTGAGTCGTTACACAAAGAATCATGTGGATGCTCGCTCTCCGAAGACCTTAATACAATGTATCAAAAATATGAAAAGCAAAATAGGCCGATGGAAAGCCAATAGAAAGTACGTAGATAGTGTGGTTACTATGAAATTCGTACACAAATAATGCACAGTAAGATGAAACTTAAATTTTAACATATATATTGTGGCCTAAGAATTGCTCGCAGGTGTAAAAGAAGGATGTGCTTGATGCGCACAAATAAGTTATTCCTTGAGGATGAGCTCCACGAACGCGTTGTCCAGATCGTCTCCAATGTCCTTGTATTTCTCCTTCTCGGCGACCAGCTCGTCTGTAATAAAACACTCATTACTCACACTTTCCTTCCGAAATTCCGCAACTTTATTATATTTTAATAAGTTTAAGTTAAAATTAATAAAAGCAAAGATGAATACAAGAATTTCAGTAATAATTAATAATAGATTATTCATTTTGTACAATATTTTTATGTACAATGTTCTAAAGAGCTACTCTATTGATTAAGTTACTGAAATTCTATCTAGTTTGTATTATTGTAAAATAGTAATAAAAAGCGATTATTGCTTACGTGTTATAATCTTCGTTAGATGAGTTAGAATTGCGGAAGAAAAGAAAGGTCGATTGAGATGAAATTAATATTAAAAAATTATTAAAGCATGGTCATGTTTTATTAAAAGCATTTTGTACAAAAGTAAAAAAATTAAGCTTAGTTCAGCAACTTGCTAAATCAGTGCGGTCACTTTTGCGCCTAGAATCCGCAAAGGTCATGAAAAGCGTTATCCAGTTCGCCTCCTATTTCGTCGTAAATCTCCTTTTCGTAGATCAGGTCGTCTGCAATGCGAATTGTTTAGTATAAAACTTATGGGAACTCCATTCAAGGTATGTATCAGGTGTTTACAAACAATTACATGGTTAATCTTCGAGATGTCTGAATTCAAGTCGTCAACTGAGTGTCCACAATTAACGAAGGAATAGATTCCTTTCTAACATAAAATAATAATATTGCCTTAGGGGCTGTGTGCTGTGTTATGTGCAAAGCTGGTTTAAGAAAACAAAGCAAGCAAAAATAAAACTCAACAAAAATAAATCAAATATTTATAAATTATATTCATACATTTCACATTATATTTACAATATCTTCATTTTAACATAGTAGAGCATAAAACGATGAATAAATATTATAAATACGTTAATAATTATAAATATACAAAGCATAAAAGATATAAATAAAGTGTGCAAGTTAGATTCACACAATTCAAATAATTGAATACCGAAATCATTTGATATCATTGGAGATATGACTTTCGACACGTTCATAAAATGAACCTGTAAAGAATCCCGAAAGGCGATCAGACTTGAACATAGCGTGCAATGGCATTGTGGATTTCAAGAACTACCGAGGGAAGACACGTCCTCAAAAATGATGCCGTTGTCTCAAGCCAATCCGCTGACACAAAATTAGAGAAATCTCTCTGGAATGTGGTGAGGCTAACTTGCACCCCAAATATTGCTGTTAAAGTTGGTGATTCCCAAAACATTATGTTTTTATTAACCGCATTAAAATCACTGTCTGAATTTAGATCAGAAGAGTATCTGAAATGTATTCCAATTCATAGGTTCACTTAAAATCAATTCGTTTTTGAGAATCACAGCCTTCCGATAAAATAAACAATTTAAGCTTATTATATTAGGTTTTAAGAAGCTGGCGCCTCGGCGGGGGGGGTGGGAACTGCTGGATCAGCGGGAGCAGGAGCGGGGGCAGGGGTTTCAGGGGCAGGGGCCGGAGCAGCCACGGGGGCTGGTACCGGAGCAGCCACTGGGGCCGGCGCCGGTGCCACGACTCCCTCAGCTGGAGGAGCAGCTCCTTCTGCTGGGGCAGGGGCAGGGGCGGGAGCAGGGGTGGGGGCGGGGGCAGGGGCGCCCTCAGCCGGAGGAGCGGCACATTCCGCTGGAGGGGCAACTCCCGTAGCCGGAGGAGCAGCTCCTTCAGCTGGAGGAGCAGCACCCTCGGCAGGAGGAGCAGCTCCTTCTACCGGGGGAGCAACAGCTCCCTCAGTAGGAGGGGCGACTCCTTCGGCAGGTGGAGCTGCACCTTCAACCGGAGGTACAGCACCCTCAGCCGGAGGAACTGCTCCTTCGACAGGTGGAGCCGCTCCTTCGACAGGTTGAGCAGCTCCCTCGACAGGGGGTGCACCCTCAGCGGCAGCCACTCCTTCCGCCGGTGGAGCCGCTCCTTCGGCCAAAGGAGCTGCCCCGTCAGTCGTGAGAGCAGCCCCCTCGACTGGCGGTACAACGCCTTCCGCCGGAGGAGCAACCGGAAGCTCGGCTCCTTCCGCTGGCGGGGCGGCCCCTTCAGCCGGGGGAGCATCTCCCTCCGCGGGGGGAGGAGCACCCTCGACGGGCACTTCCGCGGGAGGTGGCACCTCTTCGGGAGGTGGTGTGGGAGGATGTAGGGCAAGGTAAATAGCTTTTTGTTTGTCTGACAGGTCCACTCCCGGAATGAGTTCCACAAATGCGTTATCCAGGTCATCTCCAATATCATTGTAGCGTTCCTTCTCTTGGATAAGTTCGTCTGCAAATGCGGCAAGGCATGCATAAGCGACAGTATCAAAGCTTTGTTTTTATGAAATCCTGTTTTCTTAACCCAAAATGTTACTTCTCTGAATCTTTTTTTAACCTAATTTACTTCAATTTCAAAAAGTATGTCTACTCACATCAAAATATCTACGAAAATTTTGTATTATTTTCTGATTTGTGTTTACTCTGAGTGTGAAGATTGTGGGTAGCAACCGAAATGCCAAATTTCATGCAGGGTACAATGCCAACATTGCTTAGTGTATTTGTACATGAAAGGCTTGATGGATGGGGTATTTATGCAAGATAACCCCATGCTCCATGCGCAATACTCGTTAATGGTGACGGTCTTGATATAAATACATCTACTATACATTATTTTAAATCTCCATAGCTAGGTACACTATTTTAATTCTTTCATATGGGTAATAATTAGGCACTCACTGTTAAAATGAGTTAAACCTTTGTCTCATATTGGTTAAAGGATTATTTAAAAATATGCAGCAATGCATGAGAGAGAGGATTTGGAACAATATTACTGATGACGCAATGCTGCAATCTGAGAAAACGAGATTTCCAAGTGACCTACACCTATTTTAACAAAAGAAAAAATATAATATTCCTCATAATTAGATGAACTGAGAAACTAGTTTCACTTTGAACAAATATACTATATGGAGGGGGGTTAACACATTTTGAAAATTGAGTATTCTTTATTTTTTCTGAATACACTATTTATTATTTGCTATTTCGTTTTGAGAATGTATGTTCCTGGTGAAGAGATTTTAATTTATTATCTCATGATGAGATAATCTGCTCTATTACTCAATATGAGGTTCAAATTCTATTTACTTGCAATGAAGGGTGTCCATTAGGGCAAATTTTAGAAATTAATGATTATTACGATTAACATAATTAATCACATATATAGTCTCTATTTGACATCTGCTTGTCTTTTCGTAAGTTTTGTGTCCCGCAACTAAACTGTCAAATGCAAACTGCAGAAGATCACATTTGGTCTAACAAATATCACACAACTCGGAGTACCTGTGTAGCTGAAGCAGGATCAGACACATTTGGATCGTTGTTCGCGTAGTTGTATTGTTGTAGCATTATAGACAACATCTGGAACACTCCATTTAGGTTTTTTTGGTATAACCAATAATCTTTAATATTTAAACTGTTATAAACTGAATAAATTCACATTGTTTTCTTTGACCACAATTCGAACTAAACAAATCGAAATGAAGATCTTACATGAATAAATCTTTACAATGTTACGTCCAAAGAAAATTAAAAACTGCTTTCTATTTGACAACTTAATTGTTAGTGTCCACCATATAATTAATGAACAGAGATTTTCAAATAATAGGCGTCAGGCACGTTTGCGCGTAGGATCTTTGTTGGAAAATTCTGTCAAATAGCTCTCCATGTCAATGATGTAATTTACTCCACAGATGATAAACTTTTGACGTATTATCCTAAACTAGATTTTTAATGTATATTCCGGATAACAGTGAAAAGAGCACAAACATATCAAGTCCTTGACATGTTACAAAAATTAATCTTCCACTAATATACATACTTCCATAGAAAAAATTGTTCACTTGTTTTTGAAAATGATTTAACCTAGTGGTTGAGATTATTTTAATGTTTGTGAATATGCATTTTCAAAACGAAGAAATATTTATGTAGAATTTAAAAGTATTCAATATTGATCAGAAGGTATTTAACAAATAAATTCTGGCGCCAGCTACAAATTTAGGAGAGGAATGGAAACAAGGATATTTAAAATACATATGTACATAATACAGGGACTATGTATGACTCAATATAAAAAAGTACAATTAAAATTCAACAAAAAAAAACACTAAAAACCATGCCAGAAAATACTTTTGATGTATGCTACAGTAAAATATATTTGTGCCAGAACTATATGTGCAATTAATAAAATAAGCATTGCTTGGGAAGTCACGTGTGTAAATTTAAAAGAAAACTAGTCCAGAAATCCTGTAGTTTTTTACACATACAGTAAATAATTTGAATCTAAAACTCGCATCAATGATTTTTGTAATCCATTTCAAACTTTTTTTTTAAGAGACTTCCTTAAAGAAGACTTAATTTACCTATTAACCTTAATTTATCAGCTATGCTGACGGGAAATGTCAAAAAGAGTGAATTTATTAACCCATACTTCAAAAGAAATACGATTGTAATACGTATTAAGCGAAATAGAAAAATATTCCATAATATTTAAGAATATATAAATCAGCAAAATGATCCATTCTCACAAGCTGTATATACCCGTTCAGAAAACATCTTGAATCACACACATCTTGAAATAGAATCAATATTCTTCCAGGCATCTTCTGTCTAAATACCAGTAGAAGATACTCACTTTTCCTCTACATTGCAGAGATTGAAGACTATTTTACTATTTAAATTAATAAGGTTAACTGCCCTCTTTTGTTTTTCCATCCCAGAGGCCACTCAAATTTAATAAGCGGGCATCAAAATCTAGTCGGAAGCAAGTACCTGCAGCTTATAAAAATTACACCTGACTTTATTAATGACAACTAATATCTGGTACTTGAACTGATCCAAGATTGTGTCAAGCACTTAAAAAAGTTGAAAATAGATTATTTTTAGCAGAAAATAAATATCTGCAATCAATTTAAAGATTCAAATGGAAATGACATCTATTCGGATTCAAGTTGACGGCAAACTTGGATATGAATGCCAATACGTATCTCCAAAGAGGAAGAATATATTACTCATCAAATTTGTAGCAATCACAGTTAATCATATATATATATATATATGCACCTACAATCATTCATCTGCGTAACTTGTAACTCAACTTACCTTAATTTTTCTTATACGGCAATATTATTTATCTTACCTATGATGCATACATCAAAATATATTTGTGTGTTAGCACAACAGCAAAAACAACCATGCTCATAGAAGAAAAAAAAAACATAACTCCTCTGGTGTAAGGTAAAATTTTAATCCAAAGAAGTAAATTTGGAATGGGAAAATCTTTTCATACTGCCATTGCATGTCGCGTGTTTTGATCTTTCACACATCGTATTGAAAAGACTAAATGTGTATCCATAAAATGGTAAACCTTACAATGCGGCACATGTAATGGCAAAACAAAAGATTGTAGGGTTTTAAATAAAAACAACAACACACAAAAACTAAATAAAAATATTATAATATATTTTATAAACACACATATTAAAGTTCTACATATTCTATTTTATTTATTCCAAAAAATCTAGCATATTCATCAAAGGATGTGATTGCAACATCAAAATCATTCTTCAGTTAGTAGAATGTATTGGTAAAAAAGCTATTTTATTGCTTAAAACACATAAGTAGACTCGGTAATGACAATTTTTACAAGCGCCCGTGCGTCAATCAATTGATTTCCTGTGTTCTCTTGAGTAAATATTATACAATAAAATTCCAAAAATAAAGACTTGTATAAATTGTATACGCTTATTGGAACGAAAAGTCAGCCTTTTCCAATATTATTTTGTAAATCTCAACAATATTATTTTTAAAACTAAAAATACTAATTTGTATATTTAGTCTCTAAAGAAACCGCATGAAAATTTTTGTTAATATTTTAAACAAAAATAATTAATGAATTCATTAAGGCAAAACTTGTATCGGGTCCAATTTATCCGACCCAAAACCTCGCAGTTTTTTCTTAGACCTTTAAATATGCCGATTATAGAAAATCTAGTGGCAGTGACGATAGTTTTCATTAAAATAATATATTTTCAGCAAATAAAGTAAAAGTTTGAATTTCAATGTTGCTTTGTGATAAACTAAATACATTATTTGTAAACAGAGAAACAATCCAAGCAATAATTAAAATACATTCATGCTTCAAACAACACTTCAGTGCAAAGTATCATATAGATAAGGGAATGTTATCGGACCGAGCTTTCTCTATATACCAACATGTTTTGGTACTTAGTAACTGCATATTTAAATCTATTACTATAAATTATACAAACATTAAAACTGATCTCATGATAGAATTTTAAATATTTTTTTAATATTCCGACTTAAAATTATGGCGAGTTCTCCACTAAAGACAATGATAAAAAAAAATGCCTGAAGTCACATAGAAGAGAATTTAAATATAAAAGTAATAAATATAATTTGGAATGAGGTTTCAGTAAAAGACTGCGATACTAATAACGCTAAACATATTTTACAAGAAATTAATAAGACATTAATTGTGCATGACCCCGTCGGTTGAACCGAAGAATCGGGTCGGTCCACGGCTGAAAGCACTCGTGGGAATGCTATTGTTTTTTTTAGAATTATCTGTATCCTGAAGAAATAACTTAAATATAAAAGGTTTTTTTTTTCACATATTCTGAATGTCGTGAAGGGTCGCCTCCATTTCCTCCTGAAGCAATTTATTCTTTTCGCGTTCTGCTACGATATCGTCTGAAATGGTTTGGGTTAAATTAGAGAAAAAGCAAACACAACAAACAAGCAAAATAAAAATTAAGAGAATTCTTTGGTAACGGTGTCATTACTCAAAAATATTGTGCAACTATGTACTTCAAATGTGTATATACGAAGTAGCACATTGAATGTAACAATAAACCAAAAAACTCTCTGCGAATATTAAAAATCATTTTAAACAGAGAACATGCCGAAAATAATGAATGCAGCTAGCTTCTGTGTCAAATCTAGATCTATCAAATTTGTTAACTATTCAAAAGGAGCAGTGATTATATTCATGAGGATAAAATACAATTTGAGTAGTGTGAATCTGTGTTGTTGATGAGAAAAGCATATCACATTGTTAAAGCATTAATTAATTAATTGTTTGATTAAAATATATCAACTAAAATTAGATAAACAGGCTTAAAATTATACAATTAAAATTGAATCAACAAAATTGTGTAAATAAACAATAACTAATAAGAATTGTACCCGAGTAATTTAATAAAGGTAAAAAAAAAATATGAAATAAAAATAATGCAATTTTAATTTTGCCAAATGAAAATATATATTTTTTAAAATAGATAGTGAAAAATATTTTTCATGATTTGCAATAAATAAAAAGATAACATTACCTTCGAGCCTGTCGACTTCCTTCTGTAATTTCTGAACAGAACGTTCTGCAAACTCAGCACGAGCTTCAGCCTGGAGAAAACAACAAATTCATTAGATATTTGCATATTGCATCACGCCAGATCAATGTTAATTGTTTTTAGAATTTTTTTTTTTTTTTCAAAATCAAAATGATTCAAAGACCGCAAAATGTATATGATTAAATTAAGTTACTTGTCTAATTATAATAAGATGTATCAGTTGCTTGAAATAATATGTAATTGATATGCGAGGGGTATGAACCCAAAAATCTGAATAAAATACTTTGCGGTCAATTTTAATAAATATTTTTTTAAATTATTAATGTTTGGGTTAATAATATTTTCATGCCATTCCAAAAAAAAAAAAGCGTAGCAGATTATTTTTCCAGGATGTCGAAATCCACAGAGTATGGAATATTACATTTTAATTATTATACTGTTATAACACTTATTTGTATTCAAAAGAATTTTTTAAATGATAGGATTACCCACATTCCAAGAGTAATATCACTGTGCCATAATTTATAATAAATGTTCAAACTTTATAGTTGGATATTATTGTTCAATTGAAAAATAACAAACACACAACACTCTTTTACCTTCTATATATCACCGTCACCCATAGTTTCTATCTATACTATATTTTAAATATATGGAAATAATAAAACATATGTAATAATAGTATTTAATTAGCAGACCAAAGCGAGTTGTGGTAGTGATGATTGATGCAAGGAATGATAATATATAAGAAATATTTTTTTTATGAAAGGATCTACAATACATTCAATAATTTTGCACTTCAGGGGCTATAAGAAATTTGTCTCTCCAAAATATTTTTTATTTTTCACTTGTATTAAATCAAGACTGTATTTTGAATAGTACCTGAAGAGCAAAATTATTTCAGAAAGGACACCTTGTAACCCTCCACCAAAGAACTATAAGCCATGTGAAATAATGCAATTTGTATGTTACTAAATCTTAACATTTAGGTTATTCGAATTCAAATTGAATTTATAATGTAACTATTTTTAAAAAAATTATCAAAAATATAGTGCATTAATTTTTTTTTAAAAAGAATATCACAATAATTTATCGAATGTGCAAGATAATTAATTAAATATCAATGGGAAGAGACCTTTTCAAGACTGGGATTCGAACCCACGACGGAGCTCATTGAATTAAATACTGTCCGAAATAGCTGTAATTATTGTGTATTATAAATTAAAAAGGTGAATTAGTGTTGGGCCCATCTCCGGTGATGCGTGCACAGCTTTAGGCAGAGGAGTGAAACAGGTGAATGATGTCATATACTGGATGAGACTTACAGTACTGAGTTTATCGTTAATCTTTTGGATCTTATCCTCGGTGTGCTCACGAGTGGCCGTTGCCTGGTGGACCGACAAAAAAGAAGAAACCGGCAGAAAATGCCAGATGTTACTACAGATAGGGCAGACAGAGCCAGGCATTACAGGTAAGGGATAATACTGCTGTACACACGGCTAAACCGAGTACTCCCGTGTAATGCGTGAAATCTGACAAGAGCGGATGTTACGCCAAATTCAAAATGAAACAAAATAAGTCTTCATAAAGTAAAGTAAGTAAAAAAAACGTAAGATTTCTATGAATTTTTAATAAAATTATTTTGTTCACTGTGTATTCGGAATAAAAAAAAGGATAATTATGTACATTAATCTTCTGATAATTTTTTAATGATAAATTTACATTACATCAAAAATATTGGTTTTGAAATATTTACACAAGAATGAGGCGGTGTGAAGAGGCGACTGTATTCCAATCTAAATCAATATCAAATCAAAAAATTATCAGAGTTAAAGTTCACATGTACGTAAACAACGATGAGAGCACAAAAGTGTACAATATAAGGCATGGAAAGTATACACCCGCTATATGGCCACAAACCTGCAAAAAATACTAGCACCGACACAGGACTGGGACTAGGGATGACATAAGGGTCAGTATACAATATGTAACAATAACAGAGTCTAGACTGATGGAGGGGGAAAACTAAACTCGCTATGTTCTGCTTGGTGTCTCGCTACGTTTCCTTCAATTACCTCTTTTAGTTGTCTGTCCAATACTTTAACTTGTCCTTCGTACGTCTCTTCTCTTTGTGTTGCCTGGAGACAGTAAACAGCCGCGGCATACAACAAGCGCAGTGTTAAATAAAACATTACATGGCAACAACAGGGTTAAAAGAACAAACTATTTTCTTACAAACTATGGACAAGAAGTTATTTAAATAACTTTTTCGAACCTTTTTTTACTAATCCCATCAAATATTACTAAATAAATATAAGCAAATGATGCAGAAACATTCACCGATAAAAATAACTTTTGGTCCATAGTTAATGAAAAAAAAATTATCTTTTTTTTTTAAATATTATTTGGGAGACTCTAAAAAATAAACAACATCTATTAAAGGATTAGTCAAAGAAAAAAAAAAACAACAAAATTGTCAGGTCATCCGGGCCATCTAAAGGTTAAAAAAAGAAACAACACTGAAAATGGAACACAAAATCTGAGGTTCAGGCTGTTAAGGATTATTCAAAACATGTTCTTCTCCAGTCCACAGACCTCCTTCAAGCGGGTGGTCAGGGTCTTGATTTGGTTTTTGTACTCCTCCTCTCGCTGGTTAGCCTGTGTATCCATGACAAAATAATCCAGTAAAAAAAAAGGTCTCAACTTCATCGCTCAAACGGGATTGTCAAATAAGTTCAAAAAAGAAATCGATAATAATCCAAATGGATTGATTGTTCTATTGCAGTACTTTATTAGACAATATTTAATTTTATACATAACTCGAAAAATCAATAAAACTTTTACTGTCTGAAAAATTACTGAAAACATTTTTCAATTACAATGTCAAAATAAATATCATTATATTTATAGGGGTTTTCTTATTGATGTATAATAGTAATTTAATGCAATACTTTGTCTGTAATGTAATAGATTCATGGACTTGGTGAGAAAAATGAATGCAAATTTTACCTTTTCTTCTGAAACTTCAAGGGATTTAAGGTTGTTGCCTACTACGCGGAGTTCTTCCTCAAGCTCTACAATTTTGCTGAAAAAGAAGAATATAAATTAGTTACTTTCAATGGAAAAACACTCTTCTAGGGTATCAAATCAATGAGCAAAGTATTTTTTATATCACATATGCTCAAAGAGCAAAAAAAAAAAAAAATTTAATTATCCATCAACATAAACTAGAATTTTAAGAACAAAGTTTGCAATCAATTAACAATATAATAATTACAAAACTTGTTTTAAAAATGCATGAATTAAATTGAGAAAACCCTGGTTGGTATGTAATGAACAGAAAACTAAGCCCTCCACCTAACCATGTGTTCAACAAAAACTTATATCAAAGGTAAAAATCTTACTTACAATTTGTTCAATCGCAAAAAAAAAAATTCCATGTCGTAAGTAGTGAAAATATTTCATTCCACAATCCATGTAACATTTTTTGGAATAAATCTTAGAAATTTTCTAACTATGAGTCTTGCACATTAATAATGTAAGATAATCTAAAAATAATTTTACCCACAAAATAAGCAAAATATTGTAGTACAAAATGAGCGCTACATTTTTTTATTTTTGCCTTCTTTGGAAATGTGTAGCTTTGTAAAATACAGGATTAAGACGATTATACTTTGTGTTGACACCGAAGGTTTCATTGGGCAAAGGTGCAACTTACCTTTCAGAGTGTTCTGCTCGCTCCTCTGCTCTCTCCAAGTCCTGCTCCATCATGACAAGCTTGCGAGCGACCTAAAGTGTGGCGACACACAACACAACAAAACTCCGTGCAATTAGCTAATAGGTACAAATATTTTTACTTGCAAGTATTATCAAACGAGTCTAATAAAATGTATCGGAATCAAAGGTGTTTTAGAACTCGTGCCTTGGCATCACAACGTGGCATATTTTTTATTCAGACTCATTTGATATAAATACATATTGAGATTATTGTAAAGCACGGCAATTAATAAAAAATACAACATCAAGAAATATATATAATGGACTGACTGATAAGTTAAGATAAGTTCACACAATTCATTTTTTTTTACTTCAGTCAATCCACTATAAACCTAATTATTACTGATAAATTAGCAAATTATAATGGGTAACACCATTATAATGTAAAAAATCATGCAAATGTCAGCCAACTGCTTCTCGGGCTCCTGAAATAGATTCACTATCTACTGAAAATGGTAAACACCAAAAATAAACAATCAAGCAATGATACAAATATCAAAATTGAAATTAAATTACGAGAAAATATATTTCAAATTAATAAAACCAAATTTCTAAAATTTATTTATTCAATTAGTAAAATGATTAAAAGTGGATTTCATCCGAATTATTATTTTCTAAACAAAATGAAGAATAATGACCATACTTTTGTACATGAAAACAAAACACACAAAACAAAACAAATTAAATTAGACTAGGATTAGATATATTCAAGATGTACTTTTGACAAGAGACGTCATCATACAAATGAATGAACAAAAAAGTTTTCAGTGGACGCTATGGATGCTGTATTTCTCTAATTATGTTTTATTTAGATTTTGAAACTTATTTCAGTGATGTGGTCGTAATGAGATAAAGACAAAAAAACATCAATTTTCTGTAACTTTTTACAGAAAAACAAAATGAAAAAAGTCTAATTTAAAATGTATTTTTAGAAAATTATAATTTGTACGTAATTTTTTTTTAAGATGCACTACACAAATTAATATCGCATTAGATTATTATACGCAAAAAATATATTTTCTCATAGTATCATAAACAAGGCGATCGGAATCTGGTGAAAGGTGATAGGAACAAGCCAAATATCAAAGATCACACAATCCCAAGAATAAAGACATACGATTCTCCAGCATCAGCACGTTCCTCAGCACGCTCCAAGTCAGCCTCAACCATGGCCAGTTTACGCGCAACCTGGTGGTGTCACCGGAGTTAGCACATGATCATATATAGTAACACATATTTGGAAGTGTATCAAAAATAATTGTCCGTTCAAGAAGAATAATCACAAAAAACACTGATAAAAAAAATATCTAATTTTGAAAATATGGACGCAGAAAGGAAACTTGAAGGAGGGATTGAAGTATTAATCAACTAATCTAAGCTAATAGAAAAAACTTATCTAGTCAAGAATAAAGAAATTTAACAATCTCATAAAACATGCTAGTTTTTTTTTATAATAGGCAAAAATGGATAAACTAAATCAGAAATTAGTGAAAAACATATCAATTTGATATATTCAGTATGTAAACATATTTAATCAATTATTGTAACTGAATATATTTGAACTTTTATCTTTAAAATACATCAGCGAATCATAAAAGAGAACTGCTGCATAAACAGGTAGTTAAAAATGTTATGTCTACATTGGTCTTGACGAAACCCCACCCAGATATCGGAGTGAATCACTCCAATGAGAAAACATTAGCTTATCGGGGAAAAAAACTTGTGTATAAAGTTTGGGTTCAATATTTTTTAATAACATAGTCACGTATAAAACAACAATTTCCTTAGTCGGAGGTTAATCATCAATTTTACAATTAAAAACTATTAATGTTAGTGCATGCTTTATGCAAAGAAAACCAAATATTTCACGTTGAGAAATAATGTTAAATCAGCTGTGTAAGCAAAGATCGAAAATGTATCATAGCGGAAATAGCGCAATCGATTACTGAAATTTATGTGATTCACTTGACACCAAATAATAAGAAAATTTAACACGGAAAAGAGAGGAATAATTTGTGCTATCCAAAGTATTTTAACATCACAAAATGAATTGCATTAGGAATAACATTTTGATTGGTTTGCCACAATCATTATCCATTACAGAAAGATAAAATAATTGCTACATAAGGAGATAAATGATTTCTTATCTCTGTCTGATTACAGGCCAGGTATATGTGTGTTGACAGACAACACATTCATCTCATTTAGCAAAATAATGTAAAAGATAAGGCAAATTAAGTAGGCTCAATTAAATAACAATATTATAAAAAAAAAAATCTAATATGGTGGATATTAAAAAAAGATAAACACACTTTGAAAAATATCCATGACAAGCATATCTGTTAACCCCGCCTAAATATTCAAACTGGGACGTATATTATAAAGAAATGCAATGGGTTTATTTGAAAAATGATTCAGTCAAAGACGTATCAGTCATAAGTAAAGGAAATTTAGATAGCATGTAGTTAGGGTAATAATATCAACATTAGTAAATCATTTCAACATTGGAATTATTAATGGTAAAAAATCAATGAATTATTAATGGTAAAAATACAAGATAGGAGAAGGGAGTTCAATTTTAGTATCAAAAAAGGCAAATACTATAAATATCATGACTGTATTTGATTGCCAAATTTACTAAATCAATCCTTTTAGTCTCTTCCGAGCAATCTCATTGTCATTTCTCACAACCGGACTGCCAAATGTAAAACTTAGCAGACTTTCACACAGAACTCCCAATCACACAAATTATAATACATTATTTTATTTCTTTACATCACAGTAGGTGTATATTTAACACGGATGACATTCCTAAACATGTAAACTGTACATCCATCAGCCAACCGTACTGTAAACATATTAATCAGCACCATTTCAAAAGAAACGCATGCATCATCATCATACGTTTCTAGCTAGGCGGCATACCACACTTATCTTTTCTTCAGATACTCATTATGAGACACGATGCAGTCTGTAGAAAATCAATTAATTAAACATGAATTTCTGTCTAGGCATAAAAAGACTAAATAGACCTACCACATGTACAATTTAAAAATATACATCGATACGTATTGTCTCGGAGACTTGAGCCTTCTTCAAGCACACACTAATCAAACATACATTACATAAACCTTTATATAATAGAGGATACGTTATACTAATTGAACTATGTAAAGGAGTAAGAAAAACGGGGACAACAAAGAGCTGGTGAATACACATGTGAGGCACAATCAAACAATGCTGGCACTCGGGTCTGAAATGAGAAACACCTCATCATATTTCTTGTCGGCCTCCTCAGCGAGGAACCTGGCTTCCTTCAGCTGGTTCTCCAGGGCGTCCATGCGCTCTTCATCAGCCAGGGAACGGTTCTCCAACACCTTGCGGGCGCTGTTCAGGGCATGGCAATGTGCAACCATTGTTAAACACGAGAATTTTTTTTTAAAAAAACAACCGAAAAGGACAACTTGGAGAAATGGAATTCTTGCAACATCAAGCTAAACATAATGTGTACATCACCAAATGTCCGATGATCTTGCAGTAATTCAGGAGATGTCATATTATGCGATGAACAGAAGTGCGTGCATACAGAAAAGATGTGGCCAATTTGATGACAACAAGCATTAAGTTGCGGTCATCCGAGAAATATAGATTAATTTATTTTTACAAAGACAACTATCATCTTCATAATTAGACATCTTGTACAATATATTCAGCCGAGAGATTCACCACAGTTATTCGTTTTGAACTGGAACAACCTGTAAGAAAGATGTTAACTGAACAAAACAAGCCGGCATGCATTATAATACAAATATATAATAAATAAACTGTAGGATTGTAATTTGAGTTGTTGAAAATACTTTATGAAGAGAGGTATTTTGCAGCATAAAAATAAATAAAGAATATGTATTATTTGTAGTTAAATTGTTAAAACCTTGAGACTGAACATTATTCCAAATAAATGTTATGTAATATTAGATTGGCCACAATAATGCTGTTGCAATAAAACACAAGAGTGTCATCAATTTTAATAAAACATGATTGCAAATAATGCACACTTGATACATATTTATTCAAATCATTAAAGGAGAAACAGATTTCAACAACTCAAATGACTATCATTTACAAGGGCGCTCTGGCAAAAGACTTCATATTTTTCAATAATTATTAAAGGAATTAAATATTATCAAGGTTAAAACTTTTGTTTACAAGCTATAGCATATTCCAAGGTAGCATTTGACAAAATATCCTTTTGAAACGGCATCTTTGCGTACGAAATAAACAATTTTGAATAAATTGAAATTTTCTTGAACCAGAGCTGCCTTGTGTATCTAGTAGTGATGTTAGGCTGTTGGTATTCACCTCCTCGTATTTTTTGTCGGATTCCTCGGCTATGAGTTTGGCTTGTGACAGTTGAGCCTCCAAGATGGCTACCCTGTCGTCCTCCATGTTTGTCCTGTTCTCCAACGCCTTCCGTATTCTGGGTTAACACGCACGAGTTTAGTAAGCAAACACACATCTCGTGCATGACGCATTAGTGTCGGACAACAATCACAAAACACGCGGAATATTGCGACAATGGAATATAAGAAGGATCACTGCATGTGTAAAAATACATATAAAAACTAATTATAATAAATTTGTGATTTTTATGATAAAATTTGATTATAAAAGTGATTTTTTTCAGCAAAAAACTGATGAGAAATTAATTCATTTTAAAAAATTGTCTTGTTATATTCCTTTATCATACACAGTTATTAAACTTATATTATACAAAACAAAGATTTTAAATAAACAATTTTAAAAGTTAGTTAAAAAAAATTATGTTGAAATGAACTCTGCTCTCATTAAAAGGCACATAATATACAGTATTTTGACAAATGAGGCACTCTTCGAAGGCATTATATTTCCCAAGAAAATAAACTATTGACATAATAATTTCCAAATAATCCAGATTAAAAAAATATGATTGAACTTTTTGAAATAATTATAATCATAGTAGCAAAGAAATATGTTGATGTAGAACTGTTTAGCGGTCTCCAAAATACATCAATTTCAATGAGAATATTAAAAAATTAAACATTTTAAAACTTAAACAATATAATTAAGTGTTAATCTTAATAATATCTAAATATTTATATACAAAAAAAACTTTTTTTATATTTTATAATTAATGTTATTATTTAAAAAAAAAAACACAATATCTTTGTATATAAAAAGAAAACAGAATGCATAATCAGCCTGCTTTGTTATAATATAATATTTATTACTGATTATGGTATAAACAAAATATCTATGAAAACGTTTGCTTGCGAAAAATATCTCCATTGGTAAACCAAAATTGTAGCACGTAAAAAAAAATAACGCAATATGTAGCTACCTATTTACATTAACTAAATCCTACTAACACTAAAAACAAAATGTCTTTTAAACTCTATACATTGTTTAGCTAATATTTGGTAGATATTCAAGGACTGCGGGAATCTTAGCTTATTTGAGATTCATCTGCCAATTATTTATTAGCAAAAAAAGTTTGAGGGACAAAAACGAAAATAAAGACTTATAAATTGAGTGAAATATTACAAAAATACAAAAAAATTATCAATATCTTCCAAAATCACACTTAAAACGAATATTAAGCTAAAAGCGGAAAAGTGTGGTACAGCATTTCAAACGTTGTGCGTCATCTATTTTCAAAGCTTTTATTTACACTAGATAATATAATAACTATAGCTGAGGTAATTCTATTATTACTAATACACTACTAGAACAAAACAACGTGATTTTAATATGTTTAAAATGGGTCATTTCTTGAACAGAAAATGTGATGAAATATAACTCGATTTAAAATCTTTCACAGACAGAGCTAACACTGATGTAACAAAGTAACTAATAATATATAAGTGTATATAAACCCTCGCATTTTCGAATAGTATTTTTTTAACAGTTTTTTAACAATTAAGTACTCTAAATAAAAATGATAATGAAGTACTGTGATAATTCTCGACCCAACGATAAGCTTAATAAATCTTACAAGATATGTTCAATATTTGCTTCAAATCATGCGAGACTGTGAACATCCAAATATGGACAGTGGAAACCCTGACATGAAAAAACTTATGTAAGCATCAAATCATGCAGAACAAAAATTATATATAATGGGGAAAATATATAAAAATTCAAAATAAAATTATACTTTCATGAAATAAAAACAAAAATATTTATTCCAACAATGGATAAGTATAATCGTGACTATTTGAAAAAAAAATCGTAAGATCGTAGAAGGTTCGTAAAAAAAAAAACTTATAAGTCAAAATCTTCAAAGAAGTGTTTTGAGTTTTGAGGAATCTAGAAATGATTTTGAGAATGTTTCACAAATCGTTTGGTTCCTTTATTTATAAAGTTTGGAAGACTTGAAGGGTTTTGGGAACAAGCTACTCTGGAAAAATTTCACTGCTAACATCACTAATAGGCACTATTTCATATATAGATCAATAAATTGATTTAGTAAATAAGTTTCCATAGCAATGTTCAAGAGAACTACCCCTCGAAGTGAACACATTGTAAACGTATGTGTACAAGTCTATATCACAATAAATTCAGGAATCTTGTAAAGGTACGCTAAATATTGCAGTAGACTCTAAATTCTCCTTTGCGGTTGCTCTGCGTTCGGCAAACGTGGACGTATCACAGCAGTCTTGTAAAATTTTGCTGGTCGATTCGGAACCCTAGCAAACATATGTGACCGAGAAGCTTAACTTGGATTGTGACTAAAGCGAAGATCTGATCACGAAATGTATGACGACAGAGACCGTTCTGAAATATGAATTAATTGGATCAGTATCTGTATTAGACATCCCCACCACAAATGTGGGAATTGAAAATTGTTTGAAGAAAAATTTGTATCGTCAACGCTAGATTGATTGACTACGGTGATTAGATTTGGTATTTCTGATCAATTTCATTTTCGAATTTTTGGGCTTTTTTCGGTCGCCCTTCGATTTCGAGTTCAGCCACAATTGTGGCTCGAGGGTTGCCTAGCTTAGGGGGATGGGCTCAATCAGGCCGGGGGGCACAGATTATCTATGTCGGTGGTCTGATTAAAGGCGGCAATGAGTTGTCCTAACCGTTCCGACTCATCAGCGGCCTGACTGGCCTCGGCGAGCTTGGCCGTGGCGGTGGACAGACGCTCCTCTGAGCGCTCGAGGTCCTCCTCCAGGAGCTGAATACGGCGGTTCAGGGCGGCCACTTCGGACTCAGCCTGCGAAAAAGGAAAATAAACATAAGTACATGTTACATGTGCACATATCAGTTTCTAGTACATTTTTACAAAATATCATCGTACAGCTAATGATCTGAAAAAAAATATATCTAATAAAATATATATCTGAAAATAAACTTTAAAAAATATTATTCCCACACAATTGCATTGAAGGTTTGATTTCTTAAATAAATCTGTTAATTTTTAAATAAATAAAAGATTAGATATGATAATTTTAAATTCAAATAGTAATAATTGTATATGTACAATAAAACATGCTAGTTTTAATTTAGAACTCTTCAAACAAAGCATATTAATAATTATGATCATATTTGACACTGGAATAAAAGGTTTAATTCAAATTTACTTGAACAATCAAAGCATTTTTCCAATAGTATTGAAAAACACAATTAAATATATATATATATATATATGGACAATTTCGCAACATACATGATTTTTTTTAAATACAGTTGATATTCCATTCTAAATTTGAAGTTCTTCACGCGTCATAACTTTTACGGAAAAACAGAAAACCTTTCACGGTTTTAAATTCAGAACGATTGTTTTTTTCTTATTTCTATTCATTGCGCGTAAGCCCCACTACATCAATATTTTGATTATACTCGCGACGGCCTTGTCAGTACGTCGGGCGGCCATTATTTGCGAGAACATATTAAATACATTCAAATTTCGAACACGCACGCAACCCAACTGTATGACGAGGCAATGTATGTAACAAAAATAGTTTTCGAAAAAATGTAAAATTAATTCTTCAGTACATATATATTGTATATAAGACCGAAATAAGCTCTCCGCTTTTGCGTGCAAAAAAAAAACACAAGAAAAGAGAAGAAATACGTGTGTTAAATTTATTCATCTGTTGATCATATGTACGACATATATGTGTATAAAAAATAAAATTGATAATAATAATCTCTGGCATCTGCCATTCGCAGCGAGCTAATTTGAAATAATCGCGATCATATTTTTTATGGCACTTCGAAATACCCCTAGTAGTTCACTAAATCGACATGTAGAGTCCCGGTGGCTACTTTGCGCCTTCCTACAAAATTGACGGTAACGGTAAACATAAAATATGAACGTGACCAAATGGCGTATGGAATGACGTTCTCGAATCGCAGGGGTGATGAAACTGCACGACACCGGCGCGATGTAACTTTTCAATTTTCTTATTCATCATTCATCGTCAATGCCGCGAAATGGGTAAGGGGGCGTCGCCTGATTTCTGGTTGATTAATCATAATCACCCCTGCTTAAAGTACACGTGATAAGTCGAATATTTTCTCTGGCGACGAGAGACAAGCAAGGTGAAAGAAATAGAAGAATAGCGACGTTTTACGCATCCTTTATAATGCGGCAACATCGAATGCACACAGATTGGCGGAAACGTTTTGTCGAGACTTCCGACCTCACATTATATCGATTTCGGTTAGATATTTCAATTCACAGTTTGGATCGATCGTTCGTGGAAGCGCGGAGTTGCAACTGTCGAATAAGATTTACATTCATCCGTTATACAATTGGTTAGTCTATTCCCGTTGGCGTCCGATTCCGATTTCGCCATAAACAATTAAGTCGTGCAAGGTTCTCATCTTCGGGGAAAGAAACGTGCTGATACCAATTTTAATAACGCGTCAAGAGAACCACCACCACCGCCGCTTTTCCGCAATGGGTGGAGGTGGGGTTCCAGCCGGCCGAAGAGTCGAGGAGCACGCCCGCGGAATATCAATTGAGCGGACGCGCCAAAAGCCGAGCCATCTTTAGTCGGCTTCCTCGCCGTTGACAATCGTGGTGCCCTCGAGACGTCACGATTATCGAATATTTCATTGGGGGATTTCGCGAGATTGCAATAATCTTAAAAATCTTAGCGGAAACTTTTGACTTGGCCCGTCGTCAAAACGCAATGTTCGAAATACAAAATTACACACTCACTCAAATCAATATCTGTACGACCGTAAAGGGTAACGCACCCCCCACCCCGTTTCAAATTAAAAAAAAAAGTGGATGTGAATCGTGAAAATTTTAATAAATGTAAAATATTAATAAATGATGTATGTAAAGCCACCAAAAGCTTAATTCTCGAAGTTTAGCAGCGTACCCAATCAGATAAAGTGTAATTTCTTGTTATAACGCACGACTCGAGGGCTAACACTTGTGTAATCCAATAATTTTAATTTGTCGAACGTAATCTAATTTCCTAAGGTGTGTAGTAGAGTACAACATCATTATTTAGAATCAAACCAAAACAAATTTATTTATTATAAACCACGTTACGTTAATAACAGTTTACAGCAACACAATCACCTGCGGTGTAGCGAGACAATGAAAATTTATTACTGAATATTAAATTTTAAATATATTATACGCAGGATTGTGCATACATATTTAGAAATCATTTCTATTTATTTGGTCACGATGTTAATTAATAAATTGTAGAGTCCCTCGGCACGGAGCCTCTGCTTCTACATGTATAAAGATCTCAATTGAGGTGGCATGGACACGTTTACCAACATGCATATTCTCGCGCAACTCCAGTCATCAAAGACTAAGTCGAGATAAACAGCAGCAGTTTGGTCAAAAAATACTAAAATATATTTGTCCTATCCCTCGACCTGGGATAGGACAAATAGTGCATACATACGCACTCTATATATGCTCTAATATAAACAAGATAATTTTACTAAAACCAATCTTTTACATATCTGGTCAGTTTCACTTTAAATCTATTCAAATTCCCCTCATTTCTTATGATTTCTGACATTTCATTAAAAAAATTTCATCGCACTATGCATCATCGATTTCCGAGATTTGGCCTTCTTCCCGAATGGCAGTCTCAGTCTAATGATTCGTAGAAGCGGAAATCTCCGCTCGGTGATTTTGTAAAATAAATAGTCATGCAAGTATAAAATAAATGGACACATAATAATTTGATCCGAATAAATAATATGTTAATATAATTATAATGTAATATAATAATATAAGTGCAGAAATATTTTTTTAGCCGATACATTTTATTGGTTAAGCTAGGTCAAGTTGGTGATTACACGTACGTGAAAATACTGCCAAATTATTCTATTTTTTTTTTACCGGTCAGTGTAATATTGACCCTTTCAATACGTATTGATATTGCATTATAAATACTCACATCATAAGGGGGTGATATATAATTTTAAAAAATGCATATCAAACGACACGGCAATAAACAGATACAACTTTATGAACGTCAGGGCGAGGGAAGAGTACGAGCGGGGGGGGGTCGTTACGGACCCATTTTGGACGATGATCGCGGAAAAATACACCGAAGAGGTAAAGAGGTATGATTCTAGTTAAGCTGCCCCATCAATATATTAATATTAAAACGTGCTCGAAGGAAATCAAAACACTCCGTAAACAGAGATGTTGTGAACCTCCGTCACTATACACGCTAACGTTAAGATTAATTCACAACAAATGTCATCTAGAATTTCACACACCATCTAGATCGAGCCGGCAGTCCGTCCGCACTCTTCCACATTCCCAGGGGTAGAACATCTTACATACTAAATTCATTCATTCACCGGTAATGCAAATACCATAATGAGAAATTAACTTTTTCAACATTAGCCTTACGACACTTAAAGAATTATTTTTATGAACCACCACAATCTCAATTTTGACCAATCACTCTACCTCCCCACCCTTTCTTCCACCTTTTTTCTTCTGCACCTAAACATACTTATATACCTAAACGTTTCTGTGGATTTCCATAAATAGTATCACATGTTAAATATTCATTATGTTAGTTCTATTATGTTTACACTGTCAAAATCCCTCAATAAATTAAAACCTCGCGTGCATATTTGACTGGACAGATGTGATCGAGAGATATTTGGAGTAATGTCAGGAAAAAATTCTGGAAGACATTGGGCAGTAAATGAATCTGTGAAACCAGCAGACATGTGTTTTGTAATGTTTTTCGCGACATTGAAGACGATCACAGACCCAGCTGGTGGTACTCTGTGTCGTCAGGTGTCGTCGATTCGGCACCCTCTACAGTCGCGACACTTTGGCGATGAAACGTGGCAAAAGTGTAGTGTCACCGCTGGTACGAAACATGACGTATAAAAATAATATTTGTTTGATTAATTAATTGATTAATTTAGGTTGTACTGTGTTAGACTATTTAACCACCATTATCAATCCGTATTTAGTCGATGATAAATTATAGTAGCCCGCAGCGATAAGCGATATTTTTAAACACTGCCTCAAACAAAAAAACGTGCGCATATCATATCGTCTAATTTTCCGAATTGCCCACACCTAGAAGATATGAAAACGCGTACATCAGATTACGCTATGGATATAAGCGTCCAAAAGTGGCACGCAATTACGCGTACAATAAATTACCCGAGTCCATTAGCAGTTATTACACATTTAGAAAGGTCCGCGATACATCGGCGAATCCGATACAAGCGAAATTAATCGAAAGTGACTCCAACTATCCGGGCGCGGTCCAACTAAAATAATAATAATATGCTCGGCCGGCGCATTCCTGACGAGGCAACTCCGCTCCGATGATGGAGATAACATCGGACATAACGCAATACTAAAAAATTTTTTTTAAAAAACTACAAAAAAAACACGTTTTAGTCTGCTATTTTCGTGGAGTACAAGATTCAGATGCCGTGCGAAACGTGAATGTGTCATTGAGGGGACAAGGCCGTGGCTGCGAGTAACGCTAATCCGCAACAGGATGTTTACAGAATCAACACTTGAATTATTATTTTTATAATTATAACCCAAAATGCTCGCAAAATGTCGAATTAATATTAATCTAAACAAAATAGAAAAATTATAAGAATATATGGGAAAAAAAAGAAATAGTGTATTACATACACATATTTCAATTAAATTATTAAATGTAAGGCTAATGTTAACGTAGAAAATAAGATTAAGAAATAGCATCTTATAATACGTGGTTCAGGCATCAGTGCAGAATGAATCAATGAGAGGATAGTAAAAAAGACATTACGGGAATGTTGGTGGCACCAGGCGTCATAGAAAATAAGATTTTAAAAAGGTGGTTTGGTCATGTGGAAAACGAACCAATGCGAGGGTGATAAGAAAGCTACATATGACAAAAAGTGTCGATGGCACCAGAAATAGAAGAAGAAAAAAAAAAACAGATTCTGGAAGATAGTCCTATCAAAAGCGCCAACAATCGAGGAATATGCATCAAAAAAATTATGAATTATGTCTGAAGGTTGTAGCGCTCTATCCTCCCTGCCTACCAACCACCGTGGTGAAACGGCGCGAAGGTAAACATAAGTGCAATTACAATTTGTTTGAAATATTTTCTTCAATTCAATAAAGTTTCAAGTCTTTGTTTTTACTAACCGCATGCCGGAAAAGCCATGTTTTGTGGTAAAAACAAAAAAAAACAAAAAAAAAGTGTCATAAAATACATACATCTCCTAATATACAATTATGGATTTAATGAAACTAATCCCGACAGACCGACTTTTTCCTCCACAGTGTGGAATTCATTTAATAAATGGAAAAAAAGTATTATTAAAATCGCCCGATGCAACAAGAAGAACATGTCTCGGCGTGTTAATCGCATTATTTGATATTGCGTGACAGACGTCATGTTACGTTTACAAGATGCCTATGGTCCGTATGCAAGCATAACAATATATATATAATAATAATAATAAAATCAAACCAGTTTTGATTGTGTATTGTCACTGGCTTCTAGGACCGTGGCGACTAACAAATGAACAAGAATATTATAGGTAGAATATGTTTAATTCTTGAGAGTATTGTAAGAATAGTATTTCTTAGCGAGAATGTGAAATATGACATGCAGTAGGTATAACGAAAGTGACCACAAGCACTGTGATTTTAATAAAAACAATAAAAAATATTGTATGAAAAAAATTCTAACCGTGAGTCAATCACTGGTATCTTTGAGTCACACTCACTATCGGTGATTGAATATCTGTAAATATCGTGATTCGTGGTTCATTTTTTATGTGCATATGAAACAAAAATAATCATAAAGGAATGACGTTATAATTCGTGATAAGCGCCATTTAGTAGATTCTGCCAAAACGTTTTACGCATTTGACCCGAAATGCTGAGAATTTAACCCGAAAAATAAACTCACATTTTTAATACGGTATTCATTCTCTTTGTGATGAAATTAGTTATATATTAATTATATATTCTGGGATACGTTTTTTTTTTCTTTATTCATGTATTTCGTGTATCGTGCATTCGCGTATCGTGCCACGCACGGATATTAGTAATGAAACTGTGATCACAGTCACAGTTTTCAGTCACTGATATTATCGAATATTAATCACAGTCACACTTATCATTACTAATTCTTACTCAAGACATTTTTAGATAAGTCCTACCGTCATCAATAACACTGTTGCAATGTAGCAGTGCAGCAGTGGTATTCGTTAAGTCGTGACGTTTTTATCATCGGTAATAAAATGGTCCAGTTACGTGTAACGGACGACACATCAAATCAAATATTTTTTGTAAATTAAAAACTATTAATTTCGATAATTATTCATGAAAGTCATCTAACGACGTCATATCATGTAGAAAAGTAAACATTTGAATAAGAATAAGATTACCTTAACCAGTCGTAAGAATGTACGCTCTTTACATGGCACGTTAGGCAGCAGCGCGCATTCATTTGTCCGCTGCGGTCGCGGCGGTTTCTCGCATCCGTTTGGTTTTTTTAACATACTCCATCGGTAAATATTTACGAAATTCCATTACAAGATTTGCAAAAATGCCAATTACGCACGATAGGATGTTGCACACGCTTCTCGCTTCATTACCAACATTAATATAATTCATTCCATCAAAAGCACCCCCCACCTGTCCAAACAGCTGCACAAACGGACCACAATTTTTTGTTGTTGTCGGTAAAACAGGAAATTATCGCGGCAGTCTTTTCGCTAGATCTCATTTCAAGTGGACGATGTTGTTAAATTCGGTTGCTGCAAACTGATTAGTATTCCTCGGGCGAGACGGTTGCGGTGGAAACCACACCTCGTAAGCCAATCGAGCGGTTTTGTCTTACTGCAAGAATACACGCATAGAATACCGAAGCAAAACACGAATATCCACTTAACTAACTACCAGCAGTTGGTAAAATTGTCAAAATCAGAAGTAAAAATGAGGTGCTGACCATCGGTAAGAACACGGTATCCCTCAAAAGTCCATATGAATTTTAAGCTAATGGTATACTATTTTGCAGCCATCTATTATTCGCGAAAAATTATAAAACATTGGACTGAAAAACTATTACGACATTCTGTGGAATATCATGTTTTTTTTCCGCCACAACTCCTTTAATTACAAAAAATATATAGCCGTATTTTGAAATACGATAAAGTGAAATATAAAATTACATTAGCATGATAGCAAGATAGCAAATAGCATCATTTATTATAGTACACGTAGAAAAATAACAAATTAACAACGCGCGCGAGTGATTCGCCAATCGCAGCGATATTTTAAGAGAAATAATGATCATTTAAAAATAATTATGATTGACTGACGAAAAAATGTGCCACATTTCGCGTTATTATTTATTATCACTGTTAATGTAATTTTATTTAATTAAATTTTTGAAGTAAATTAAAACACAACGCAAACAAAGCAAATTTGATTTGAGAACATGCCGTGACTGCTTTACCGCGATCCTCTGAAGCGCGTCCAGTGATCGTGCTGTAGTGTGAATCAAGTGCGAGGTATTATTTAAAAAAAATAAAAAAAATGGACTAGAGACTTTCTCGCTTAACTGTCTAATCTAACAAGAATAAAAAATCTAATACAACAATTTGAGTTTTATTGTTTAACGGTAAAGGTGGCCGGTGTGACCCAAGTTGTTATTGATAATTAATCGTATCAATAATTTAAGTAAATCGTGTAGTTGTAAAGGAATTACCGCGAGACGCCACAATGCGCACATCATTTCGCAAATTGAATTTTTGAGAGAAGATTCTCAATCAAATTGGAGACAAAACAAAAATGACACAACACAGAAGATATGTATATGTCTAGATTTCAAGGTATCATAATGGATCATAACCAATTGTAACCTGGACACTCGTTGGACAAATCACATACATAAATAGGTCGCCCAACGAATAATGGAATATCCCTTTACATCCCTTAGAGAACGTAAATAAAATACGTGAACCCGTGGAAGGGCTCAGTGACTTGATGGTGATGGGCAGGATACGTTACGTTAAAAGGTGACGACACTGAGACCGTGGACGGATGGAAAAAATCGGGGAAGACCTCGAGCTAGGTGGCGCAAGGTGACATCGTGAAGATAGCGTGGACACGAAAGACTCGGCGCGGATATTCAAGTGGATTAACCTTTTAAATGCCGTGAGCGCGTTAACACGCCAAGCTACAAGCGTGTTAAATGGCACTTTTGAACCTCGCCAAGTCATATTTTTAAATCACCCAGTTTTTGATAGACAAGTCGAGACCCTAAAAGCCTAATCGTACCCTGTGCGGTATCTTCCATTTCAAATAAGAGTTGGCAGTTAAAAGGTTAAGAGAGGCTATGCTATATTATCACAGTACATATTGTTGTATTCTCAAAACAAGCGAACGCGAGGCATCCCTATCCTGACGCGCGCGCATCTTTCATTTGATTAATATTCGCACCCCCTTTGACTCCTCAATCTTCACAACCATAACCGAGTGGCTCATCAATGTCACGGTAAATTATGCAAAACGATGACCGAATCGCAAAATGATAATTCAGCAAAAGTATTGCGAGTGTACACCACATAACAAATACGAAGCTGCAAATCACCATCGCGATGACGTGTCACTGCAATTTCGCGATGTAAAAATTGAACTAGACGATCCAAGCGACGACCGTCCCAAACCAGACGGTCCCCGCCCGCACCGAGATGCCGGTGAGCTCGGTACATGGATGGGTGCATTCCTGCGGACGGCGGGGTGCGAGGTTCGATCCCGGCACGGGCCCACACACACACGCGGCGGTCGCAACTACACGACAACGGAGATGATGGCCGCGCGTGAACGTCATGATTTGCATTCCAAATACATAAATATTGTATATAAATTAAACCAAAAATGGCTTATATGCCATGCCAGCCTATGTCCGAATAATAATCATAGTAATAATAAGAATTCAATCTCTAGACAAAATTGCTATCTCAGGATTCGTTTATGAAAATGCCGTGCAAAAATGCTGTTAGAAGTTGCTCATTAATGTTACATAAATTGTATTTGTTCTTTTTTGCCTTTTTTTTTTTATAAATGTAAGATGTTTAAGTAAGCAAGGAATATGTGAACAAAAAACAACGTACGTAGAAATGCGAGAATGAAAAATAATTTTAATATGAAACAATTTAATCGTTAACCATCGAACGTTTCATCATTTAATCTTGATCTAATTTTGGCACTCCGAAATTAACCCAAAATCAACTCGGTTCATCACCGGCGAGGAAAGGTTAAATATGAAAGAATAAAAAAAAAAGATTTGCCACTTAACAGCACCAACAAAAATTACAAAAAGAAATCATGCGGTCATGATGAAACCGATGTACTGAATGAAAGGTGAAATTTTACAGAACAAAAGCAAACGTGATATCGATGAGTAAATATTACGAAAAAAAACGAATCCGACAGCTAAATGCCAAAACATCTCTAATCACGAATGTTTTTGGTACTACAACACCACGAAATCTATCCAAACGGTAAACTCAATATGCAACTTAAACTATAAACTCAAGTATTTTTTTGTTGCGAAAACTGGTTGTTTGATCGTTTGTAAAAAAATATTTACTTATCAAAGGTACATCCCGCAGTAAACACATTTTACTCTGCGTTATCCGATAGTAAAAACGAGAATCGATAGTTAAATATGGCGAACTTTTCACAGCTGTTCCAAAAGCTATCAGACATATTGATACTTTGAAAGATGCAGTATATACGACAATTAATCATTCAATATCCCGCTATTTTAATGATGAAAGTTCATCCGATAATGATCTCGTTGTTTAATATACATTATCACACATAATACGAAAAAAATTCACCATCAATGTGACAGATATCGGACGTCTAGGCGAAAAAATCTATGGATAATGCATAAAATAAAGCATTTTTCAGGATATTCTATGCTTTGATAGTAGTAAATTCGATGTATCTACATTCCGCAAAGGATCTTTACTACGGGCGATAGTAAAAAGTTACTACTGATCACACAACCGGCCCTTAGACATTTACCAAGTATTTTTAATACCACAATAAGTTAACCAACGGTCCTCCAAAGAAAATCAAAATTATGCAAATTAAGATAAATATTTTTTTAGGAGAACACATTCTTATTGTAAAGTTGTAATTATTCAGAACAGACGGTCTGTGATATTTTAAATATGAATTAAATATATTAATAAGAAAGATATACATATAAAATCAATTTTATCGAAAAATATTGTTGTTGCGCTACCGGGATTCGAATCTGGATCTCTTCCCTAACCGGGGGAGGTTACAGCGGGCGAATTTAATTTAAAGGTATTTTAAGATTCTGTAAAAATAAGGTAGATGGCTCTGTCAAATGATGGAACGATTAAATGTATTAATTTCAAAAAGGTAACATATATGGTCGAAAAATTGTCGCTAAAAATAATGCCGCTGTAGCTTAGTTGGATAAAGCACCTCCCCCGGTTAGGGAAGAGATCCAGGTTCGAATCCCGGTAGCGCAACAACAATATTTTTCAATAAAATTGATTTTACATGTATATCTTTATAATTAATATATTTAATTCATATTTAAGATAAATATATTTTCCAGTATACCTATCACATCGTTTCATTATTTAAACAATTCTCTGAGAAGCGCGCGCACTCATATTTTGACGAGATATCAAATCTTTAACGTCGAATATCTCAGTTTCGGTCAACACACTGTCCGAATGAGAAGGTAAAAAGCTAAAAAGTCAGCATAAATTTTCCCTTACAGCCTTGTCTACTATACAACGCGATGTTTGGGGATTCCCCGTATATATATATATATATGTTAATAACATTAAAACAATCGCCACCGCTTTATAATTACAGCCACGGCCACCAATGTAGTCTCCCCTTTACAATGGCGACGGGAGAAATGTGTACAACAGAAATACCGAAATGGTTATCGACGCAATTAATCGAACATTTATTGCATTCGATTGTTCGCTCAATGTGAGCGAAGGAAATCCACATCCAGACACAAACAACGTGCGTCGGTTGACAATGAAAAATAAAATATTCAAATATCGCAGCGATATTTCAACTACTTTCATCCTTTATAGAATATAAAAAAAAAATTTTTTAAAAAAACTTGATACGTGAAAAGAAACGAAAGATATTTTTTTATTACAACGAGAAAAAAAGAGATTGACGACAAACAATAATACGATACAATGACACAATACACTAGTTAATAGCTTCACGACCTTAATACATTCGGCTAACTAGACGAGATCGGCCCACAACGCTCCGGGAGTTTTGGATACTCCATCAACTAAACACAGCGTTATTATCGCGAGCTATAAAATCTGACTGGTTTAAATGCCAGCGGTCCAATAGATCAAGGTGAAAAAAATGTGACAATCCGCTGATCGGAATTAACATTAAAAAAGCGCATTAAGATCGTTGCCCAAATTCAGTTAAATGCATCACATTTCAAAACGTTGATTTACCGTTATAGAAATCGCATCGGTCATGTCTTTTATATGAACGACGCGAAGAGAAATCACATTTAAAAATGATTGTATGCATCTAAAATCTCGTGTCCTACTTTGTTTTATCTCGGATACAGACAGACATGTATCATAATATTAGTTGAATAACCCTAATTATTTTTTTAAAATTTAAATTAGTTTAGTTCCGCGCCACCACCGCTGACGTCTAGTAGTGAAGAATTTCCAAAAATAAAGTTAGCGGAAATATATATATTTTTAATTCAGTTAAAATAAATTTCCCTGTCGGGTTTCGATCGTGAACCACTGCGACATGCGAGTGTATTATATAGATAAGTGGCGTCAGAAACATCAGAAATGGTGACGTAGCGAATTCGGTGAAAGCGCCGGTGAATGTTTCTGGGTAAATAGTAAATACATTATATGGCAAGTGCAGCTTTCGTGACTAAATTTTAATGAAGATTCTAAAAATATTATATATAACCAGCGATTGAAAATGATTAGTCACATAACAAAAGGACAATAACTTTAAGGGATAATACGTCATATGATGGTATCCATGACGATACAAGGTTTGCGCCACGGCGCGGAGCCTCGCGTCGGAAGGAATGCCACGATGCTGGTCTGCCGACTGCTGACACAGGTCGCTCGAATTGGCGGGCGGGCGCGCGCGCGCGCACACACACACACACACACACACACACATGCATGCACACCCATCGTGTATCATCTCCATCCGGCATGCAAATAATATGAACGCACCACGCAAGTATGCGAGGTTTCCCAAAGCGACGGGTTGCTGAACTGGAAACGCAGAAAACGAAGAAGACGCGTCCAGAGTGAACATCGACACGGCCGGTTCACTCCCAAGTGTGATAATGAAATTATTTAAAAAATTATTTTAAATCCCGTATTCGCAAATTTCAAATGCACGTTTACTTCACTGGATAAAACACAAATAGTAGAAAATATTTACTCAGATTTCAAGAATCATCTCGTAATTGCCACATCCAATCTCGTATCATACCTACCTATATAGAATAATTTTTTTCCCACATATTTCAAACTCGTTATTTATATCGTTCTATTTTCAACGTTCCGGGAGAGCGTCCGATAAAACAATGTATCTCGGTTTTTTTTCAGAATTATATTTTTATACGGCAGCTAATATAGCTAAAATCTTATGAAAAATGTGAAAATAAAACACGAGGTAAAAAGCTAAGGTAACTAAATTTTCTAATGCACAAATTGACCCTTCAGAATGACAAGGTTCCATCTGACACTGACATAATGAGCTCAAATGTGTCGATCGAATTTCAACACGGTCTTAAGTTATTTTCAATATTATCAATGACCACTGCGAGATGAGGGAAATTAAAAATAAAATAAAACATTGTAAATTAACAATAATGATTGGTGATTGTGCGTTTGGCATTTCTTTTATAATGATTGGTGACTGATATTTTACTGTTAAAGGTTTAGTTTTCAGTACATCAGTGTTACTAATCATCGTTACAATCGAACACAAATTTCACAATCACAGTCACAATAACGGTTTAGCTCATCACTAATAATAATAATAATAATAATAACTGATGCAGTTGGAACTTTCAGCTCTTGTCTGTTATTTAAATAGACTTGGTGGTGTGTATGGAAAAAATAAAGAATAATGCATTTGGAATCCCGCAATAACTCAAATTAGTCTAAAATGTTAGTATCTTGTCATTCTAATGGGTCGAAATGACAAACTGAAATTGTTTTAAACATATATTATGTTTAAATTAAAATCGGTTATAAATGATCGTAACATATTACAGGTCTGAACGAATACTCATCCCATCGAAATGCATGCCGATGACACACGCGCGCGGAATAACGTCAAAAATGAAAAATGCACTCTATTTTAGGAACATTTTAACGAGGCGACCGTGGTGGGGGGAGGGGGGGAAAAGTCGATCCGAAAAGGTGGAATGCGAGAAACTCGGCGAGTGACGTCATCGAGTGAACTCCACAGCACGCGCATATCCACACGCACACACACACACGCAGCCCTATACGTGACGGGTTCTGAAGGAAGCGCTCTAATTGGCGAATCCCTGACTCGCAATTCAGACAAGACGTATATGATGATTATGAACCCGGCAATTTGAAACCACGCAACACAAAAAAAAAAAATAATAACAAAAGAGAGTGAAAATCTGGGTCACTGTGCTAAATGCGCGCGATGTAGACTGTTTCGTTTCGTCAGAGGAAGCCCGGGTGTACCGTGAAGGGATCCCCGCCGACGAGCGGATCGAGTGAACGTAGCCCCAAAACATGACAATCATAGACAGGTGCGAGGGACGGATAACAGAAGATAATAAAAATAACAGCACGAGCCCGGAGCAAAAATAACAGGTTAAAATGTTCCGTGTACCGAGTACAAAAAACCGGTTAAAAATAATAGACAACAATAGAAATGCAAATTCTGCGTGTCCGCTAAATTTTTTGAACACTTAAAATAATGACTACTATCTACTAGGTATCGAAATTAGTGACTCGAAATTTATTACAACAAATCTCTAGTGAAAATATATACATATATATATATATCTTGTTTTTAACATGTGTTTATAACGTTATTGGCTATCGTTACACAAGTCTGAGTTTTTCTTTTTTTTAAATTTGTAATCCCATGTCCGCCTTACTAGGCAGGCACATGTCTCAGGGCAGACATTGTGTAAGGCGAGTCGGGGTAAATGCATCTACGTCTCCTAACTACGTTTAAAATTGGATTCCAGTGCCGCAATATATTGAGAAATGTTATAAATCAATATTTGAACAGACAGTCCAGAGATGGCGCAAATCTAAACATTAGTTAGCTCGTAATACCATTTCAAATGATGACAGTTGTTTGACGTCAACTTGCGAGTTGTGTATGCCTTTTCAATCTTTCATATATCTCGATAATCTTCAGTGCCAGGACGCTGATATTAGGTGAGTACCTTCATTTTGAGTTGTAGTTTGTGATGTATATATATATTAGTTTTGTGATATTTCCGCGGATTCCGATTTATAAGACCATATACACTTGTTACTCAGTATTTGGTATGGTACACCCCATATATTTTTTGTATGGAAACTTTCTCAATTAGTTATGTGTTCCATTATTTTTTTAAAATAATTAACCAATTTCAAAAACAATATCACTATGATATGTCGCATTTCCCCCGTCTAAGGAATTTTACTAGATTTTTTTTGGAACTTAGCACGTTTTTTTTACCCGTCATTGAGGACCGAAATAATTCATTCATATTGTCATTAAGCAGATCGGTAAAGACATTTTAACACTTTGTCAAAAATAATACAACTCAGATGCTCATACTCCATATTTGGGGTAAGTGCATCCATCTATTCGTCCAACTTTCAAAAGATGCTTTCAATATCCGCTATTCTAAAAGGTTACATTCCGATTTTTAGAGAGTTAAATTAGGAAACGGTTGATGATCTGTCTATCAAAGTTTCAAAGTCATAGAATAATCTTACGAAGTTTGAGAACAGTTTATGCCGATGATTTATACGTCACACTTATACCTTACATTTATTTGCAAAAATAATACTATTATTTATTTAAATATAAGAGGTAATTATTATATTACTTTATGCGTGTGCTTTAAAAATTGTACAAATTTCTCATGATATCTGAATATCAAATAATAATTCAAATATTTGTTTAAAAATACATGGATAAAGAGGACAAAGTTTTTATGATTTTTCGAGGATTGCTCTACTAGTGATGAGAAAAAATGCTACTTTCGACTCACTGGTGTGATTGTGATTGATATTCGATAATATCAGTGATTGAAAAATCACATTTCATTACTAATATCCATGCGCCGCACGATATCATAATACACGAAATAAATTAATAAAGAAAAACATAATTTTGAGCATATTTACTCATATTATTCAAACTTCATTTGCGTAAAAAACATATCCTAATCACAAAGAGAATGAATACCGTAAAAAAAAATGTGAGTTTATTTTTCGGGTCAAATTCTCAGCATTTCAGGTCAAATGCGTAAAATGTTTTGGCAGAATCTACAGAATTCCTTCATGAATATTTTCGTTGCATGTGCACATGCGCCGAATCACGGTTCATAACAAAATATTAATAAAATGAATCACGATATTCCCGGATATTCAATCACCGATAGTGAGTGTGACTTAAAGATATCGGTGATTGACTCGCGGGCTCGTGATTTTGAGCTCATCACTAATCGCTACTTGCACTATTAAAACGAATTAAAAGACAATCGCGCTATAAAAAAAATCCCAGTATACTCGATTCTATGCTGCAAGTGATTATTTTTCGTTGAAGTTTACGTTTACAATATATATATATATATCTAACAGACGGTCGACTGATTTGTTCGCAAAGGACAAAAAGCGTTGTTGTGAAGAATGACGTAAAACGAAAATGGTTGTAGGTAAAATAAATGAAATTTATCACGGGGTCTGCTTACTCTAGCAGAAAAGTTGCGTATTAATTAAAGAGCGGGGAAAGCTCTCAATGCGGCCTTCGGTCATTCATTATGATTCAGCTTTTTTTCTGATCCGTTTTTGATCTCGGCGCTTCTGGACCGCACACCATCCATATCGCCATTTCAAAGAATCCGTTTTATTTGTCGATTTACGTATATATAATTATATTTTTGTGAACAGTCTCGACTGAAAATTTGGAACACCTACCTACGTGCAAAATGTATGTGTTGGTTGTATTTAAAATTGAGTACATGTGTTCAATAATACTACACGAAGAAATCCCACCAATCGTGACGGGAAAAGAATCATATTTTAAAAGTACTATTTTAAGATGAAATAGATATATAATAATAAGTTATATCGCTAAAACGACTCAAATTAATGACGGTTAAGCAAAATATATGTTAAAAATGTACTAGTATTGATTAAAAACCGATTATACATGAATAAAAATAGTATAGTATAAGTCGGTGGGATTTTAAACTTCCAAAAACAAATCTGGCGGAAACAAAAAATAATTTACACTATAAAAGATTCAAATTGTTCAATGAACTGCAAGCAAATGTGAAGGAGGCAACTAATTTTAATATATAATGTAAAATAATCTTTTTTTTTTTTAGCTAATGGTAATTGATATACGATGTAATTAAATATATATTTTTTTTATGTTTTCTAAAGTATTGCGTACTAGGAGTAAAAATATTATTATATAATTTTTTACAACTAAATAAAAAATATACATACACAATAGTTGGTAGACAGCAACCTTCTGGTATCGAACTAAATTATCATTGAACGCTCGGTACCTACCTAGGCTGGATAAACAAAGCACAGTTGTTTCAATTGTTTAAAAAATTAAACATTTTTTAACATCGATTATAGAATTATTATATTCGAAATATGCGTTGCATACACAGCTTGCGTTATTAAAAAGTGTGACCATACAAAACGGCGAGAATTATTTCAATGAAAAATTTATGATATTTTTTAAATGCAGAGACGTCAAACCCGGTTTGAGACCTTAAAAACTGCACACGTTGCAAATGAATTTGTAATGTCTTAATTTCTTCGAATAAGATCAGAATTTAACACGAAACGAGTCTAATCGAGGGCATTCTCGTTCGGACAGCCAGACGGAGTCGGATTTTATTGGAACATATTATTACGCCGATATGTTCACGCGCTGTACCCAAGTAAGGCAACAGTGTCTTTCGGCTTTTTTCCAGATCACGGATCATGTTTCACGTCTCGAGAGAGACGCACACGTTTCGTAAATTTATTATTTCCAGTTTTTTAACCCTCACAGGAATAACGACGAAATCAAATTATACCCCGATAAATGGGCATCTATCCGCGAATCGCGCTTTGAACAAATAGATTTATTTTTTAATGAGCACCACGTGTACAAGAACTTGAAATTTAATAATATTATTATAATGGAAAGCTGGACGTCCTCGATTTGACTGTTAGTACCGTGTCCCTACTCTCCAAGTACTGAGGATCGTCAGATCTGTCATGTGAAAGTTTCGAAAACAAATCATTGTATTACTTCGTCAAAGTGCAATGTCGTTGATGGTATATTTAAATAATAATGTTGTATTTGTATCTCTTGATAAAAACCTAAAAAAAAAAACTCTATACCGCCTGCGCCAATTTGTTATGGCTTGTCGGCTCTGACGATGTTCTTCCAGGAGCGTCTTTTTTTGAAGTTGACGAGAATAATAATAAGCTGTTTGTGCAATGTGATAATTTACAATATTTTTTCCGACTGACAATATTACAAATTATCTTATACCTATATTAGGAGAGTGACGCGGAGCGAAAGGAGACCGAGCTCGGTTGTCGGTCCTTCTTATGCATACTCCCCTGACAGTCGTATTCGTGCTCACTACACACACATACGTTTGACCCCAAACGCGCATGCACCTGTCACTCGATCATCAATCCACAGACATTAACAAATAATATTAATGCCTTTCTTTTACTATTTATGTACATACGATATATACGAGTTAATGTTACCTACTTTTATTAATGACTGTATTATAAAACAGAAGAAATGAGATTAAGATAAAAAATATATATTATCAATGTAAAATTGAAAAGAAAAATTGGCGTAGAAGACGACCGAAATTTTCTTCTCAAATTAAAGCGCCCAACATATTTCCAAATTTCCCACGTCAGTTCAGCGCCATCTTCACGCTCACGACGGAAAAGGTAATTCGGTGGCACTGACATGACATAACACGGCCGTAATTCCACCGCACGCGGGCGTTACAAAGCCGGCCAACAATCCTGAGGAATCAGCCGACTCGATGCTCCGAACAAAGGGGGTTAACAAAACAAAAACAGTATATAATGTTTCATTGCGAAATCCCGACGCGTATGCATTACCAGCGCCGAGGAGCGCGACCTTGGATCCTCGCCGGTGACGTCGCCGCGAAAAAAGGCCGCGCGGTGTGTAACCGACTTGGCGGCGCGCCGACAACGGCCGAGCGAAATATTTTCACTGAAATGCAACCCGCCGGGAAAAGGGTCGAGAGCATCCCCGGCGCGTTCGGGTGTCGCGATATGCGACGAAACGCAATTTGCTGGTCGGGGCCGGGCCTGTCCGCGGCCGGCGGGGCGAGCCCGCCGCCTTGCACCGGGCGCGGATGGATACGTGGGAATTGATCGTTAGATTGTCTCGATTACACGCAAAACTGCGAACTTGGAACGGGAGAGACGTCAAAATGCTATGGAAAACGCAAATAATAAGTTAGAATGGTAAACACATCCAAATTTTTAAATCGCAACACCATTCCAAAAATACGCGATCCAACCCAAATCCAGTAAGTAATAAATTTAACGAGTTTTAATTTATGTTAGAGGTTGGCAGACCTATAGTTTTATCGTCAACTATTCAATATACTTTATTACAAAATAGTGTTAAGATTACTCGGGAAAAAAGAGGAACATATGAAATTCAAGTATTAGTTAAATTGTATGTTGCGCGGTGTCTAATTAAGTTTGGACAACGTTTAAAATGTATATATACGTAGATCTTTTAGGGTAGCCCTTATTGAAAAATAAATAAAAAGAGATGATACGGACGCGCGATGCGAAGGGATGAAGATTACGTGATTCATAAAATAATGAGCAACGCGGATAGCTTCAGTCAATCGCAATCTTAAAAGATTTGAACGCCACCGAGGATGCAGCAGCAGCAGCCTAGAATTGTTTCACTTCATTTCAAATCATTCACGAAACAGATATATTTTTTATATATTACGATAATGAGAAGGTTTTCAATTTTAATTTTGCCTTAAATCACATTTGCTTGGAATCAACGATACGGCCGCCAAAACGGTGGGTCGTAGCGATGCAAGGGGCACATAAAAATGAAGTGAAAAGTACTCCAAATCTGAACGTAATATCTCCACCTGGAGCTGCATGCGCTGCGCACGAAATGGAGCACAATTTATACCAGCCATTGTTGTAACAGACATTCATTTGGCTTCCGCCCACGACGACATCTACCCAGCGTCGCATTCTGGAAGGATCATACGATACGCCATCATACACGAAACACACGAGCCAGATAGATGAATAATAATTAAAAAATTAAGGTCGTACGCCCCGTAGTAATTACCCATACTTCCATATATTTTCCATTAAATATAAATAAAAAAATGTCTCTATGACATGTCTATTATTTGTTTAATAATAGTGCCTTTGTAGGTGAAAACCCAGTAATTGTAATAATAATATGTGTAAAAAACAATATTGCTTTAAATAATTTCAAAATAAATAATACTGTTTCAGGGAAATTAATTATCGAATTTAGTCCATAGATGGCGATTGTGTAGTGGTACTCGAAGTGAGTCCACATATCAACATATTTATTACAACTTTCAAAAATTTGATAGATATGGAGATTTATGGGTGAGAATTGGTGAACGTTATATTTATATAAAGTGATCACTCGCAGCCGAAGACAGGTGGTAGTAAGCCCTATAATTTTACCCATACTTCCATATATTTTCCAATAAATAGCCTCGTTTCTATGAGACATCTATTATTTGTTTAAAAAAAATTCCCGTCGCTACTGTAACATTTAAAACTAATGAACGCTATTTTTAAAATTATTTTTTTTGCATTTTTCAATTATGTATTTCTTGCAGGTCGTCCGTCACCAAAGGACCACCGGGGGGACACCAAAAACGACCATTATTCGTGAAGTAATAATGTGTGGCGGAGGTGAGCCGGAAGCGCGCGTGTCGTCATCAACCGCACCAGCGTAGGAAACGCGACCGAGATACATACCTACCTACCTACCTACCGACTAGATTCGAAGAATGTGATTTACCCGATCTTTTGATAAAGATGAATCACACTTATAACCTAGTGCGGCAGACGCAACTGCAACGGAATATATATATATATATATATTCCGATATTTTTTTCAATACTAAAAAAATCGTGGCTTCAGTGAATGTGTGTGTGCCGCGTAGCGTTAAATTGTCCGCATTGTGTTTTCAATTGCTAGAGCACATATATTGTAGAGTTGCCGCATGCACGACCTACGTACACACGTATCTAGGTATTATATTTTCGCTTTCATTTATTGGGAGACAAGTTTTCGCAGACTGATTTTAAAGTCTTGTGACAAACATTACCGAGCATTATATTTGAACGAATCAATTAGAATTTACTTCTTCAATATTAGCAAAATTACCTTTATTATATGTGTTTCGATACTTATGGTATCTTCTTCGGGAAACAATGTTAAAACAACAGAAATTAAAAATACAAGCATAGATGAAAACAAATTTAAAATGTGACTATTCGCAAATGGGATTTGGTTATTTATAATATTTAGCTTGTTATTAATACTTCTAAAATTTAAAATTTATCCAACTGTAAAAACACCTAGTATTTGAATGTATAATATGTTGACATCGACAAGGGTTTAGAAGTTAAGAGTTTCGAGAAGCTCTTCTTGATCTCGGGGACAGTTGAAGGAGAGCGACCAAGAAAACGGGCCTCCTACAAGATGGATAGACCAAATAAACGCTGCGATCGACATGGGTCATGACCAGAAGGAATCTAGACGTATTGTGCACAAGTTCCAGACATATCGAAAGATCTTCATACTAACGTGTTATATTCGCGTATAGGGGGGCCTCGTTAGTACCACATTAATATGGGCTGAAATAATATCAGAGTAAAAACATATTATATAACCGAGTACAAACGGTTTACAGTGTGGCCCGCGCGTTAATCACACATTTACAAGAACCATCAAAGAAAAATAATACTATCTGGCGTAATACGTGATAGCGTGTTATCTATCGTAGAATCATCGAGGTGGAAGAGACATTATCGCTTTGGAGATTTCAATTAATCAGATACGGTACGCACTTTACGCCGAGTGACACTAAAACATATCTAAACACATTATTAATCAATCAAAATATCTCGCGATCGAGGATACCTACATTAATATATCCTGAATTTTTTTTAATTAATCTAAAACAGCGAGGAAAACAAATATATAAATATTTTAACGATCCACTTAAGGGCAATTTCTAATTCATATAAAAGATTACCGCGACCATTAAACCATAAATTTTTTGAATGCTTTTAAAACGCTAATATCGGATTATTAAATCAATGTATTATATTTACAATTGTAATTATTGTGTAAGTAAGTAAACCATTTATTATCTGTATCTATTATGCAACAATTTATATTTAGGAGAACACATTCTTATTGTGAAGTTGTAATTATTCAGAACAGACGGTCTGTGATATTTTAAATATGAATTAAATATATTAATTAGAAAGATATACATATAAAATAATTAAAATTAAAATCGAAAATTGTCGCTAAAAATATTGTCGCTGTAGCATAGTTGGATAATGCACCTTCCCCGGTTAGGAAAGAGATCCAGGTTCGAATCCCAGTGGCGCAACAATAATATTTTTCGATTAAATTGATTTTATATGTATATTTTTCTAATTAATATATTTAATTCATATTTAAAACAATTTATATGTTTACTTGATATTGTCATACTTGAATTATCAATTAATATAACAAAAATACATCATTCTTATTGTGTATTGAAAGTCATCCAGGCATAATAACGCTACAAACAAAATATCGGGAACATTTAAACGTCATTATATATTTTTTTTAATTACTCAATTTCCGACCGATTATAATATTATAGATGTAATAAAAGATAGAACATTTTTTTAGCGTAAATGAAAACAGTATAGGCTTTAAAATATTATTTATTACAATCTTTAAATTTGTGATGCAAAATATTACTAGCTGTTTACTACGGTCATTATTCTGATGCTGTCGCCTGATATTTATTTTTATGTGCAATAATATTATTTCATTATTTCCGCGCTTCAATATTGCAACATTCGAATCACACTGTCGCCAACTGTGAAACGTGAAGTCAAATGAAAAAAATAATAATAACATTTATTTAAGAACCTTACTAAAGGTGAATCATATTAAAAGTAATTCAAGGATCTATTCCCAGCACCCCCTTGGATCTCAAAAAGTAAAAAGTCTCGAAAAGAACAGTATCAAATATCTATAGAATGAGAATTGGGCATTGCCAGGTGGCCTCTCATTTGTTCAGATTTAACTTGATAGATTCCCCAATGTGAGTGTGGTGCCGAGGAAGAAACCCTTGACCATGTCTTTTTTGTCTGTCCGTTGCGGATCACAGGTTTTCTTCACAGCGGTCTCGTCAATGGTAATTTTCAGCTTAAATTGTGTCACCTTCTTACCCTTAACTCGCCACGTATAATCTATATAATAGCAAGTTTTTTGAACGACAATGGTATTGACTTGTAATATAGTATTTCCTATTCTATAACATTGATGTACTTTTTTCTATAAAACAAAGTTTTTAACTTGATCAATGGCACAAATCACCCTTGAAGGATGGACTGCCTATGAAGAAGAAAAAGAAGAAACTTAGAATTATTCGCAATGTGCAATAATATTTAAAATGTCGCGCCCACAGAAAAAGTCATAATGTTACCATAGTTACACATACGTGAATACGGTAGAAAACTGTTTTATCATAAGAATCGATACTGGGCGACATCTACACATACATTTTACCCCTTCAAACTACAAAACATAACATTTAAAAAAAGTTTGCTCGTTGCATTTTTAATTCATAACGAGACCATTTCGATGGTCTTCAAGATAATAGTAAATGTAATTATTTATTACAAATTATTGCTATAGACGATAATTAGCGTTTTACGATGCGTATCATAATTAAAATGTTAATACATTTCAAATACAGAAACTATCATTTGTTTTTACTTCAATTCCCGTTTGTTGGTGAATAATGTCAGTACAAATGATTAAATACTGCATTTTTTCTCTAATAGATACACCAATTCGACACATCTCTATTTGTAAAATGATCAAAATTGTATAACCGATATACCAGGGCAGTCAAAAAAAAAAAAACAATAATTCATTATTTTCTCACGTGTTTAGGTTATGAATCACGGTTACTTCACAGCCAGACACAATGGGAGATATACAGACGGAAGTACTTTCATTTATTTCCATTGTCAGACCCGGGTTCTGTTCCCAGGTGACGAGAAAATTACTTTATATAATTTGTTACAACACACACTCGTTACGATCGGTTAAAGTCAGATAATAAGATGGGGTCAAACGCGACCATTTTGCGGTTTATAAAAATTGGCAAAAAAATATATATATATCGCACGTTGCAGAGGGCATTTACCTACATATTATTTGATGTGCGGGACACAACCGTCTTTGGTGTTTTGACAGATGTCAAAAAAAAAAAAAATTGTTTAATTTGACAGGCATATCGTTCATTTTTAACCACGGGAAAAAAATTTACGGTAAATTATGATAAAAACTTATATTGCAAGCGTGTCACGGCATTTTTTTGAGGTTAACTCGAAAAATCCTACAAGATTGTTACAACATATTATATTTTATTACACGTACGACCGAGGGAGACGTAATTATTCAATGGTTATTTTATTCAGACTAAAATTGCAGCGCGGCCCGGCGCGGACGGAGTCGCACAGCTTTTGTTATAAATATATAACCTTGTCTAATAAATATAAGGCCTCCAATAAAATTTTGTCGACTCGTTATCTCTAGCGGGTCACCGAGAAACCATTCCGCCGTGTCGGGCGATATGCAGCCGGTTTGGTGACTCGAGGTGTGTTCGAAAATCGCAGTTCCTGTGAATTTTGTCCAAAGCGACCACATGCACACGTCATCCACAGATGATTGGGAGATTTTAAATCGATACTTCAAGAAAGCGAAGGGGCAACGCACGGCCAGCCGACCATTTGTACACCTTTACGGACACGGATATACGCCGCATCCTGCGTCTCTCTCTCGTAGTTCGGCTTTGACAGATGAGAAGGAGACGTACGCTGGCACGTAAGTCGTAGCCCACCGATAACGACCGAGATGGGCGGACGGCGCCCGTTCGCCGATTTTAACGCGACAATCCGGCTATTCCCGGACACACACGGCTGAAAACAACCGTTAAATTGAGAAATAATTGTATCGCTACATTTCGTTGTGGATATACTAAAAGATGGATAAATCCTTACTTCTTCACGCCGCATAATCTCCACTTGCAAGCGTTTATGGAATTCCTCGCACTCGTCCTTGTACTTCTCCATTTCTTCCTTGGTTTGACGCATTTTTTTCTTTAACACGTCCAATATGGTGCCCTGCTGCATGTTTGTCGTCATTTTGGCCGGTTATTTTCTATCACAAACACTAAAAAAAATGAGAAAACACGACCAAGGCTCGGACACCCGCACGTCACTCAAAAAACCACCGACTGGCTAGGATGGGCTCGGCCAGCTCGGCTCTGGGTTGGCCAAATAGCCAACATGGCGGCTGCGGGAGAGGGACGCACGATTAACGACAACTTTTACCGAGCGCGACGAGTGACGTAACCGCGGTCGGATGAAAGGACGGAATTGTTTAATATTTAAAGAAAACTCGGTTACTGGGCTTATAGAGCAAAAGCATTAAAAACGCAATTGGCTTTTCCATACGCATAATATGTAAGGAGCGCTAAAGTATTTTACAAAAATTTCATCCATTACAATTATCACAAGGAATTAAAGCATGTACACATAATAACTAAAATAATTTACAAGACTTTAAAAAAATATTTATTTCGGATGTCATTTTTGAACTGACATCAACTTAGTTTTTAACTGTCTAGTTAAATTACATAAGAAAATACTATCACAACATTTTACACAGGATGCCTGACTTGATTTACGTATTTCTTCATAGAAAACCATACACATCATAAACGTGTTTTTTTTTATAACACATTTTATGTAATAAAAAAGATTTTACACATTTAATATTAAAAACTAATACAGGTTGACGACAACAAACATATAAAACGTGTTTATAAACAAAATACAATGTAGTGGTCGTACATTTCGGATACGTTACTTTTACGCAGGTAAAAAGTGATAACGCGCCGCCGAGAGAATGCCAGCTCCACCTGTTAACGAACAATAGCAACAGAGTACAACTTCCTGTGGGTATTCCAAATTCGAAAAGAAGCGCCAAATTAACAATCGAAATAGGTTAGGTTCGCCACGCACCGTTGGCTATTTTCTTTCACATCGTAATAATGCGCGGGCGATCAATTTACAATGGCACGCACGCAACCGATGCATTTGAATAAACAATTGATTTAAGAGAGATGTACCGTCGACTAATTAAATAAACTACAAAATAATCTACGATAAGTATATAAACAGCGGAATATTGACAATTATTTTTAATAAGGATTATTATTAAGTTCTGAACTAGATAGAAAAAAAAAAAAAAAACAATTAAAAACAATCGTTTGACAAAAGAGTAGTATTATTTGTGTTTTCTACTTCCGTGGGTAAACGGAAATGGTAAAATACAACGCGTATTAGAATGTTGCATTGTTTACGTTTCACGAGCACCGCCTTTATGTAATCGTTGGGTACTGAATTAAATAATGTTTTCCGTAAACGAAATTAAAATAACTCAAGGTGATGTTCGTACCAAACTGCACGTCAAAACGGCAGCTCTAAAATAAAAGTTTATAAAAAATATAAAAATCGTTTTTAAAGATTGTGGCATTTTTATTTTGAGGATATTGCTTTAGCTTTGTTAATACTGCACATTACTAGATTTTTGATTGTGTCCATGATAAAAAGGGGTCGGTTTATAAACTTCTTAAATATGACTAGAGGATTTCCCAATCTATAAATTTAAATGGAGGATGGCGTTTTTTACTACGATCTGTAACATTGTTATAACTTTCGTCATTGTTGACCAGACTACACCTAAGATGTAGATAAAGCGAATGAAACAGTAGTAAAATTTGTAATTAAACGCTCACAAGAGGTGGAGCAAGTTCAGGGCATTGAGAAAAGTGACGATTTGCGATTGCACAATTCGCCCCGACACTGGGAGGTTCCACCACTGCGACTTCCAGCGATGGATTAATCGACCATATCCATTTTCAACGGTTGCGTAAATGGTAACGTTTTTTTTTTCATCCGTCTAATACGAATGTGAAGCGTGTTGAAAAATTCACAGCGAGCATATGGCAATGTTACCATATAAGTCGTACGGAGAGAACGGCGACCGAGGACACAGCGAGCGGCGAACGATGTTGCGCCGTCAAGACAGATTCATTGGCCAACAACAGCGCCAAATTAAAATCTTCTCACGCGAGAGTGGCCGCATCGTGATTCATCTACGGCCCCAGGTGACAAATGTGGCAGGACCCTGCGCGTGAGTCACAAATTGCAACGGTGCATTCACAACTGCACGAGTCGATACACTCATTAGAACTAGCAAAGGACGAAACGTCATTTCGTAATGAACGCTTCACGAAATGCACGTTCACCAACTTGAAATGTTCAAAATGAACGCTTCATTCGAAGTATGCTGGTGCCACTGGTTGGCCCACTCGCGATGCAAGTCGCAATCGCTTCGTGAAGTGCGAAGCGAAGTATGCAGTGTGATACTTCAATGAACTGCATGAAGTGAGCGGCAAACTCTTTCATCTCTATACATACACAGTTCGTAATAAATTGTGTGCGTTGCTGAGTGAAAGCTTACTACGAAGCGTGAGTATAAAGAACTAGTTCATTGAAGTAATTCGTACACGTCTTGACCCATCGTTAATTAGAACCGAGAGACACGACCGATGCACTCATCGTAAATTTAATATGTAATAATAATAAAAATTAACATTTTTGACTTATGTGCAAGTCCGCCGATCCGAGATATATTGGATGCGAAGCTAATTTAAACTGAATTCAAATACAACAAAATAAAACACCGAAAATAGTTTACGACTTTAACTACTTGACACAGACTGAAACAGTCTACAAAACACACAACAACAACATACATACAAGTAATATAACATAGCTTGAAATACTAAAGCCGATACACAAGATTGTAAATTGCGAGATAAAACACAAGGATAGAATTACATAAAATACGTGAAAAAAAACGTCAACTTCTTCTTCACTTCTTACTTACTTACGTACTTCTACTTCTTTATCTTTTAAATAGGCAATCCACCCTTCAAGAGTGATTTGTGCCATTAATCAAGTTAAAACTTTATTTTATAGAAAAAAGTACAATAATATATACCACTGTCGTTCAAAAAATTCGCTATTATATAGATTAAATGTGGCGAGTTGAGGGAAAGAAGATGACACAAGTTAACCGAGAGTTGAAAATTACCATTGACGGGATTACTGTAAAAAAAAAAACCTGTGATCCGCAACGGACAGGCAAAAATGATATGGTCAAGGGATTCCTCCTCGGCACCACACTCACACATTGGGGAATCTATTAAGTTCAATCTAAATAATGCCCAATTCTCATTCTAGAGATATATGATATTGTTCTTTTGGAGAACCAAGGGTTGCGTGCAGATCTTTGAATTATTTTAAGCCCTTATGATTATTTGGATCCGTCCATCGTGCAGTCCAGATGGAATTCGTACGTTCTTTTGCCATATTAAGTTTGTCATACATCGGGATATGGAATTGATGAGGGAAAACTCCGGAGAGAGTGGCTTCCTTGGCCAGATTTATCATTACATTTGACATTATCGTGCAGGTACTCAAACGAATGACACCTGTTTACTGTCGCTGTCCAAATTAAATAGACATCTTCTGATGGAACAGATTATCACATTGTCTAGCCTTTAATATTATAGCAGATGCTTGCGAATCGGAGAATATGACAGCCTTATCGACATTCCGGAGTACGCAGATGGTCAACACAATGCAAGATCATGTTGTGAAAACTATCACATAAACATGTCTAAAAACAAACATAGGTCAATCGCGACTCATTTGCAATTGATTAAAAATATATAAGATGGTTGAACAAAAATACATTTGAAAGAACTAATACGAGAAAACAGACAGTAGTCCGTCCTTTAAACAGTTCATTCGCTTATTCGTTTGAATAAGCAATATCACACACACACACACACACACAGTTCAATCACTGGAACAGACAAAGAGATAGTCCATGTTCCTCCATCAAATTATCTATCCAAGGAAAGGGGCTGGGCTTCATAATGGAACATTTTTCAACACACGTAAAAGGGGGCCGTAGTTAAAAATGATCTAGAACATTGTGCACCGACAGGTAAGAGCTGGTTAGAAAAAAAGAAAACAAGAGTCATATAAAGCGACCGTGAATTTTGATTGGCCATTGTCTTTCAGTCTACAAGAACAATCTACAAGGGATGCGCTAAATTACTTTTGTAACATATCTATACATTCAGTACAAAAACGTAAATAATATTAGAAACAGTTTAAACTGTCTGAAATAAATACGTACGTATTTATTTTTTACAATTGTCACGTTTGTCCCGATGCAAGAAATATTTCATGCTATTGTCATATAAGTTCTATTTACATTATTTTTCTTTATAAAACTTAATAACATCGATTCAATTATAGAATACAAATTTCACGTGTCTGATTGGAAAGCCGTAGGGTACGATTTGTAGGCAACAGTTGACGTATTCCAGATTTAGCTTCAGCGAGTAAGAGCGTCATCGTGAACAGTCCAAACGTCGTGTATTTGAACAGTCTTTGCTCACACTTCCGCGGAATACCCGTGTGTTGTAATGCATATAATAGAAAAGTGAGTATTTTGACAAAAAGGGGATTAAATAGTGCAGTCTATTTATTGTTAGTTTTAAATACATCCTGACGAAGATTGAGCTAAGCGAAACCTGTTAGCGTGTAATAAAATTAGTGGTTTCATACAAAGTGATTGCATTTTGTTTAATTTAATATGTCAAACCACAAAGTGATTACCTTTCTACGAAAATATGCGTAAGATTATCAAATAAATTATTTTTTAACGGTTAAAATGAAAATAAACATTTGATTACTGAATAAGGATATTTGCTGTACGAAAAAATTAAGCAACACTCGTGATTAATGAGATTTATTGAAAGTAATTAAAATTAACTCCATTGGAATATGGATTGCACTAATAAAGCATTAATTATAATTCTGTGTGCGTTTATATGTCAAGGTAACTTGACCTTTATTGTAATAATATCGAACGGTCACAGACGTAATAATAATAATAACTCGCTGTTCTTCGAGATTACTTTTATTTAGGCTGCCAACTGGTAAATATATATTTTTTTAAATTCAAAAGTTGATCATCGCCAAGATTGCAATCTAAGTACGTACTTTATTTGAATGGTAAGGCGTTGATTTTTACTATGGTGTACAGCGGTACTGATTTAAGAATGCCATAAATCAATTAACCAAATAAATTGGTGAGTATGTATTTGTATGAAAGAAATATTACCCCTCGCGTCTACTAGGCGACACAAATGAAAATTAAAATATACAATAGTAAGTTTTTTCAATACAAATTTAATTTCGGCACGCGCATAAGATGCACCACGAATTTGTGACAAATTTTAGAAGAAAAAAAATAAAAATATACGTCTCGAAGACGAGCGCCAGTTTGCGTCAGTTTATCGGTGGTGTCGGTGATAAAACACATCCTCTGCGGTGGTGGGTCAGATTTGACCCGGGCGTTTGTAAAAATATGAATTACTCTACAATCATTCATTTAATGCTGTTTTCCTTCTAGCTAATCTTTTATTAAATATTTCTAAATAATTTGAGATACAAATAAATGTTATCGGACGAGATTCAAAAGAGTTATTGATACAAATGTGAAAAATCACTCAAAAACTGACCCAAGGCAGTCGTTTTTGCGGGATTGAATCTCAGCGCTTACGCCGAAACATATATTGTCAACATTTTGAGCGTCCATATATTTGTTTTGACTTATTTTCGTCTGGTGGCCCCTAGACATGTTTTGTTTTGCTCACCGGGCAGTAAGTGCTAAATGAATTGCCAAATTAATATGAAGATAAGAAAAAAATTAAGTAAAAAGAATGAATAAAATGAGAATGAATCTATAATATTCATTTTAGTATAGTTTAAATTGTTTTCTGGAAGGATCTACTACCAAGTATCACCTACCTTCGGACCATAAGAATCATGCCAATTTTAAGACGATCTTTTCAATTAAAAAGTTACGTTCAAAGAGAGTCGCATTTTGGTAAGAAAACATGTTTATTAATCAAATAGAAATGTTTTTAAATCATTGTTGATTCATGACATGAATCTGTCGTAAGTCAATAATAATACGACCATTATATTTTAAACACGAAACAGATGTACTAATTTACTGGAAACACGTTCGATGAAAAGCCGCCATATTTCGTCGCCATCTGTCGCCCGGTTGCACAAACGCAATAAAGTAAACTTAATCATCCGATTTAAATATGCGCAATGCGAAAACTCGGTTACCTACACACACATAGAAGAAAAAAGTAGGGGAAAAAAATATTTCCATAGATGACCGCCCGTTGAAAGTGAACAAGTCACCGTGGCCCGCTCACCTCGGGTAAACATCTGCGACGCGGCGTTAGTATTAACTCCATATATGGGAAAACTGTGCACTGGCGCCGTGCCCGGTGCTGACATCGATTACAGCGAGAGCAACACTTTACACACCATGGCGCGTCTTAAAATTACATTAATGTTATTTTTAAATGCAAAACAATGATTAATCAACCTTTACCGTACCACGATAAAATATATCCGAACGTAGCCATGCTGTCAACTCGTGTTACCGTAATTCTTCTTCTTCTTCTTCTTTCAAATAGGCAATCCACCCTTCAAGAGTGATTTGTGCCATTAAACAAGTTCAAACATTATTTCATAGAAAGCAGTACAACAATATTATTGAATAGGGAATATTGAGTTACAAGTTAATACTATTGACATTCAAGAAATTTGCTATTATATAGCTTAAATGTGGCGAGTTGAGGGAAAGAAGATGACACAAGTTAACCGGGAGTTTAAAATTACCATTGACAAGATTATTGTAAAAAAAAACCTGTGATCCGCAATGGACAGGCAAAAAAGCGTGTTACCGTAATTAACAGTTATAAAAATTGTTTTTATTAGCTTAAATGGCACAAATTCACTCTAAATATTGAGCATTTAATTTTGAAAAAATGATTAATAACATAATTTAGACCATTCGTTAAGTCCTATACAATGTGTCCTTACTTCTTATCTCTCTTTATTTAATCAGTGAGAAACAGAAAAATATATTTGTATGTTTGTTGTTCTTTTCACTGTGAAAATAGTGTATGATCTCTGCCTTTCATATCAAAAATTGTATTTTTATCAACGTATTAATTTTATAACGGATTGAATGGAAAAATAATTGTTTTTGTACGAGTCCCTTTTCATAATTGGTTTTTCACTACTCATTCCTGAGCGCTAATATTTTCTTTAGGATTATCTAAAATATGAATTTTATTTTGCATGAATTTACCGAAATATTACAGGTTTAATTATGATGGTAGACCCGTGTTTACTGCATGGTTTGGGAAGGGTTAATAAAACTTTAAAAAACATTCGATTGTCGAGTAGATTTACTAAAAAAGTGTGAGTGTGATTGTAATGCGTTATGTATGCCAAAATTGGTTCAGTAATGGGGGGGATGAGAAGTCCGGCTTAATTTTTCTCAGATTCTTAGATTAGACAAATTTTAGAATGGATCGGTGTAAGGTGGTGGGACCAGTAAGAAGGTGCCTCTTAGTATTGCACAGGGTCCTAAAGAATAAATATGCAAAATTTTGTTAAGATGCTTTGAAATTTAGAAGTTTCTCAAACCTAATAATAAAATACGTTGGTACGATAGCGATCATTTCCCAGTATTTTTATTATCACATTTTTTTTAAATAAAGCGAAAACAGATAAGATTTGGACAGTTGAAAATATGTTCCGTGCAAACAAACGGCGTGGCAAATTTTGATTTTTATTTATACATCGACATGACTTGACACTTTTAACGGAGATGGTTCCGAATGTGTTTCGGAACCTGCGTTGCGGGGTCACGAGTGGCGCCTGCCTGCGGAGGTAGGGCACAGAGCGGGGGTAAAGGATCTCGTATTTACTTGGACAGGGCCGCAGTTAAAACAGTCGAGGGTTTAAAAAAAAACACTATTTTAATTTAATTTCAATGAAATTTTGACCAGGTCAAAATATTTCAATGTTGGAAATATTTATATAAAAACGGAGACATTTATGACCAATCTGATCTTTACGACCTGTATTATGGAGCTGGTAATCATACAATTAGGGAGGCTTCGATGGCTAGGCCATATAGATCGTATAAATAAAATGTAGCGGAAGAAGGGGTAGCAAGAAAATGTAAATAAAGACTTATATTAGCGGGAAGCAGCCCAGTACAGAGACTGGTGGAAATTAATTCTTGGACGACGACGATGGGAAAATTAATATTTGAAGTCTCTTGTGGTCTGTATTGCTGCAAATTATAAACCTAAACGATAGTCGCCATTGCACATAGAAATATATTTATTATTATTATTATTATGAATTTGGGAACACAAGACTATATGGATATTGAAGATCACAAAAAAAAACATATCTTTAAATTACGACTACGATTATAAACAATATAAATTGACGGAGTATTGCAATTTTAAAAATTCCATAGTCTATAAATTCGCCACATTTGAACAAAGTAGAGCAACAGCTGTCACGAGCATGTAGGTCATGGCGACCGATCTACAAATATCGGCGTTACAAGTGTGATTCTGCAAAAGTGCGTTCTTGCTGCGTCTTCGCGTACCTGCCGGGGCCTACTACATAATACAAATTAAAAAAAAAAAAAATCTTAGCGCTTCTATAGCATCTCATGTCTATCTGTGAGATATATAAAAATACACATCACCACGACCGAATTTACACCGGGGCGAAAGGTTAAAATGGCCGCCTTTGACAGCAACGACTTTTCCCACCCTCGCTAGCGAGCACCCAAGTTAATCCTACTTTCTTTCATAGGACAGACAGGCGCGTTGGATTAATTTTAAGATATAGTAACAATATTAATATTTCATATATTCGCACAGCTCCACGCGCCGTAATTGCGTCAGGGTAATACAGTCAATATTTATTTTTTGCAGCTTTGTCCGTCAATTATATTCGTAGTATTTTTATTATTACTTATAATAGACAGCTAGACTGCTCATACCTATCCACACACGACACGCGCAGATGCTCGACACACAGCACCATCGGACGAGTATGCCTGCAAAATGATCAAATTACTCTCAATGCCTGTCTGACATCATAATAACGATATTTTTTACAGTGAAATTGGTCGCGCTGTCTCCGTTGAAATGTGGTCTATTTTTATTACGCGTTTTAATTGTCTTGTTATAAAAGTTGATGTACACAAACGTTCGTAAAATTTCATTGAAATTCTCGTTGAGAACGAAAGTAGGTAAAGTTATCTCAGACGAGAATTCGTTCGACTTATTTTCAATCCGATGCGTTGATGATTCACAAATAAATGCCGCTATAAGAAGTTTGTCTTTTGAAAAACCAGTCATCTTTATGGCATCTAATATACCAACAGCGGGTAGTTGTGCGTTCGTTAGTTAGTTACGAAGTAGTACTTTTTTGGTGAACATCTTCATAAAATAATTCAATTCCCACCCCAAAAGAGACGAGTTAAAAATGGATCTTTGCCACGCAATGTCGTGATAATTTAAACATGCCACGTAATGTGACTTTCCTGGCCAGTTTCACCACACCCTCCATACTCTCCGGACCTTGTGCCGACAGACTTCTACCTGTTCATGTCACTGCAAAACGCATTGAATGGAAAAACATTCCGAAATGTTCAAATTTTTATCAATACTTTTTTGGAAGAATTAATAAATTGCCATATAAATGGGAATACGTATCCTTTAATCCTTTGGGATTGATAAAATAGTGTAAAGATATTTTCTACGATTGTACGTATCTGATATGTATAACTTTAAAATAAATATCATATAAGGTTTCAGCGGCGAGCCCTGTGTTAAATAATTTGGCCGCCCGCCCCTGGACACTAAACTAAAATCGGAAAAGAACTTTGATATTGACTGAACTGCATAGATTACACATTATCGAACAGAACTTTGTAATAAGCAACTGATACCTTTTACAGCTGTTGAAAATAAATTATGGCCATTTCAAGTAAATCTTTATTTTGCCTTTCATTCCAACGAATCTAGTTTTTTAACGGCAATTACTGTTGCGATAGGAATGAAGTTAAAATCACACATACTATAATTTATTTCGGAATAATTATTAAACTTATGTTAATTTCTACATTATCACATCTTAATTTTTTAATATCCAAACCACTCACGATCAATGATGGAACCAATGGGTGATAGAATTTTGAATGCTCGCCATTTTGTAATTTCAAAATTAATTTTGCATATTAGGTATGCCTATATATATATATATGCACACACAACCATCCGAACATATCCAAGAACACTAAAATAGACGTAAGCGTGCGTGCGATGGCATCTGGTCAATGTAAAACTGAAATATTATCAGTGCGTCTGACGGCAGAAAAAAGAAATATAATGTGTTCAATCCTCAAGACGGTTTGTGATGAAAACATGTTACAAAATGTAATTTTGGATTAATGCTATTATTGATCTGAATAATTGCAAACTAATTTCTGCTACATTTGTTAGTATTACATTAAAGAACTTGATTACGGAACGACTTCCCCTTATAAATTTAAAATGACATGATGACAGAAAATTGACATTGATCAGATACTTTAAAGGGGGACATTTGAGATTTGATTTAAGGAAAAATAACAAAAAAAAAGGTGTGTAGTTAACCGTAATATTTTATACTTTATATTAAATTTAAAATAAGAAATTTTAGTCAGGCTGAGAAAATAAAATATAAGTAAGAATGGAAAAATTAAATATTTTTAAAACGTGTCAACGAAACTATCGCTTTTCGATATTCTTAAGTGATTTTATATCGTATTACTTTTCGAATTAAACATATGAAACATCAAAAAATAATTATTATATTATAACTAGATATAACATAAATTATTATATTTGCTGCATGTGAAACCATACATTGTGAAAAATCGTGAAAATATATCAACGTGCGCCATCTATTGACTGGTATGAAAAGTTACAATCGTGAAAAAAATCGTTTCAATTATTCAAATGCCCACACAGCGCACATCGTATCAAAATAAATGGCTGCAATAAGCATTCAAATAGAAGTAATTATATAATCACTTGGTATTTTCTATTACAAATTATTAAATAAAAATTATACGCGACACTTTGTGTAAGAGAAACAAAAAAAATACACTCTTAATGGATTGTGATATATTTATTTATTTTTAAATGTATGTCCATACTTCAGTTAATTCAATTTGTCGAGAACGTAAGAAACTACGGAAAACTGCATTCACTCGCCGTACGTCAAAACCACGTGGGAAGCGCGCATGCGCATTAAAAGTGAAAAGTGACAGCGCAAGTCGGAATGTCATCGCGTGACAAGCAGCTGATTGCATTTTGGCCAAGTGGATGTACTTCAAATTACGTTAAAATGTGGCACAGGATTCATCGGGCTATGGCCAACGCTTCCCGGATTATTCATCAGTCATTTAACATAAATATTAACGCGGCACGCCCGCCTGTACGATGACGCCGAGAGTATAAATAGTTCCAAAGTACGCAGTTGGCGTTAATTCCAGATCAAATAAGATTCTGCCATGACTCGGTTTAAAATAAAAGTTTGTACATACAACTCTCTAACGTGATAACAATCTCAAACATTACAAACTCGATAGCACCTCGCGTTGAAGACAGAATTGTAACTCGAAAAGGTTTCGAAGCGTAACGAGTGAAAATGTTTGAATATTTATCAATGCAACAATAATTAATTGAATAATTAACCGCGCCAAGCATCGCATTACTTTTTAGTTTGTGAATACTTCGGAATGCTTCGCGACGCATGGCTTGACAGCTCTACTTGGGGATTGGGAGATTGTCGTTCTATTGACTTATTCGAGTCATTAAACTTAATGGAATTCTAGAACAATGGAATGGTTGACGTCTGGTGCATTGTGTACGATAATTACATAAATGCAGTTGCATATGTACGTATGTCAATATTACATTTTGAACAACAGTAACTAACGTCAAATAAAAACATAGAAAGTATATTTACCCTTTTTAATGCCGTATTCTTAATATTCTGCAGCTCATTTCTTATTAATGAAAACCTTATCATGGTATCTGAGCTGAAGATTGAGCTCCCGAAGGCCAGACCGGGATAGTCGGAACATCTGTGGCGTCTTCGCGCGTCTCTTTCGGAGGCCAATTCTGCCCGCTCACTGGGACATCTCAACCGAGACAGTTCTTCGATCTCCGGATCCTGGTCTGGTACCTCTGAATCGCCTTCCCCATCCCCTCCGGAGCAACCCTCGGCCGAGCCTCTGGGTTCCCATCGGATCTCCTCATCCCTAAACTCCTTCAGAGGACGATCTCTGTCTCTCCTGGCGGGTCTTCTCTTCTTCGGGGTTTCGGAAACCTTCTTCGGTTGGTCCGAGTCACTGTCACACAGGTCGATCGTATCAATCACACGATAGTTCGCGTTGCTAATGTCATTGTTTTGATTCGCCGCGTTCCTGTCAGATTTAATTGCACTTTTGTTTTCATTCCTAATTAAACCCCTTTCGTCCGAGGGCAAGTTGTTATTGTCTATATTGGTCGATTTGTTGATCTTGTTTGAAGCGTTTGTCAAAGACTTGTTGTTACGATCAGCTGGTTTGATTCCGTCAGATTGTTTTGGAATATTTTGAGCGCCGATTGAGGTTACGTGGCCCGACGGATCGAGATGGGCGGCGACACCCTCCGAGGGGATGACTACCGGGCCGGCGGACCCCCGGGTGCCCCTGTCGCGCGGGTGGTGCTGGTGCCCCCGCTTCTTCCCGGTCCCCGAGCCGAGTTTTCGGCCTGACATTTCACCGTCGCAGTTCACTGTCCCACCGTACCCGCGGCCATTTTGCCTCGACTGATCGTCAGAGGTCGTGCGCGGCGTTTCATTGCGCTTGCGCGTCCGGCGCGCGCATCGCGGTTTGCTAGACATCTGTCGATCACCGCACGAAACAGGAGCGCGCGAAACTTTAACTTTATTCTTTCCCGACTGCTTCTTAGCGAATGGCGAATTTCCCGACAGAGGGGACTTGCGAGTGTATCGAGTGTTGGCAGCTCCCCGATTCACAAACATCGCGCCAAGTAATGAATCGTATAATGCTACGAATACTTTTTTTACAAATTAAACAGTCTGATCTGTTTAATTCGTATTTTATTTTGCTTTAAGTAAGTAATACTTTAGTTCTGACTCGCTCGAAGCGGAGAGGAGCCACCGAACCCTTCGACAGCAGGGAGAAAACTCGTCCAGCGCTTAGTGCAGGCGTAGTTTTTGGCAAACTTGCAAAAATATAAGGAAAAAGAAATGGTTTCCTCGTTCATTCATCGATATACATAGTTGATGATTCTATCGGCCACGCGGAGTGTACGGACGCTATAAATACCCGCCACGGCGGTCCAGGAGGCCGCCGCCATATTTGGCACCGGCAGAGCACTGCTCCGGAAATAGAACAGGGAACATTTGAGAAGGCTTAGACTGAGTTCGAATTAGATGAATGTAGTCTTTAAGAACAAACTTATTCGCGCTTTGTACATTTCATTGTCTGCCTAATTCTCACTCTTTACTTGTTTTACTTTTAATTAATACACATACCTTTCGTCATAATTTTTAATATACCTTGAATTATCAGTTTTAGAGCACTCAATCGAAAAAATTCGTATTTCTTACTTTTCCTAATTTCATTAAAAATGATCTTCAGATGAATTTTTGAATTTTTTTTATTTTAAACTACTCGAATTAAAGTATGATTAAATTTAAAACGTATACTTATTAAACTTTTCATTTTCTATGCTAGCTCTGAAATGACAAGAAAATTGGTACTGCTTATTAAATGAATTAAAATAAATGTAAACAAAACGTAATTCTAAAATATTACGATTGAGAAAAACGAGGTCAGATAAAATAAAAGAAAGCGTCCTCCAATACATCGGCCTTTGATCTTATGCCAGCGAAAAATCTAAATTTTTAAACATCATTAATTCCGGTCTATAGAAATGCTGTACTCAACAGCATTAAAATTTAAAGTTCATCTGATTGAAAGTCACCGTATATTTATTCCTCGTTTGTAGTAAATATGGACAGTAAAATATTATTAACCAGGTGTGTATTTAAAAATAAATTATAATGCAAGGGTTGGTACTTACGTTCTGTAGGGCCTTATCCTTCTCCTCCAGTTTTGCGTTGACTTGCATGAGGGCTTCCTGAGTCTGGTCGAGGTCATTCTCAATAGATTGGATCTTCTTCTGGAGAGAGCGAGCTTCTTCCTCGGCCTGGTTTCAAAATATCTCCGTTAGACACTCGGTAAATACATTTGCAGTACTGGAGGTAATTAAGTACACGACGACGTAAAGTATTAAATACCGGGTCTCAAAGTCTGCATAAATTTCTCGAAATCTTTTAATTCTACGTGAAACTTAATGGGAAATAGATTATCATTGTATATTGTAAAGTTTGACATGTCAATAATCCACCCTGTCTTTAAGACACCCCGGGATAATACCAATTAGTGATGGTACATAAGCCGTTACTTAAACCATTATTGTGCTCTGTTGTAACTAAGATTTAACTGCTGTAGATTTACTTTCTAATGTACCAATCATTGCTCGAAGAATTACCAATAATCAGTTCACAATAATGATTTAACTAACAATCACAGATACAAATTAGGGCTCCCAAAAAACATATTTTTAAAATAATACTCCGTTGTACGAAAAATCATATATCTGTTTTTTTTTTAACATTTCAAACTCTATTGACATTGCTGCTTAATCATTTTGAATAAATATTTTCGAAATCACGACTGCGCCATTTCAATTTACTTCTCGGGCCCCGGGACCTCTACCAGCACTAGGGCCCTGAGCTATGGCCCCTTTAGCACTATTGTAAATCCACCCATGAACATGTCACAATCACGTTAGTCATAATTTGAAGTCTTACACATTTCGAATAGTTCACACCAACGAAATAATTAATAATTTTGCCATATATTTATAATTACTTCTACAGACAATAGTCAATTAATGTACGGAAATGAATTAATTGACTACACACGACGTTTAATAACACGTGCATTTTTTGTCTTCTTTTTCAGCGCGATCATGCCGGCACGCATCAGAGAAGCTGCGATGCAGCTATTCAGGTTAATTGATTGAATCACAATTCAGATTTGAAATAATGATTCAATAAATAAAACAGTGAAGTGTACTCAAAGAAATGGGGTAGATAGTGATATGAATATTAATATTCTTACATTATGCGCAAATTTATGCACGCTTTAAACTCTTGTCGTTATAAAGGAATCGTTTAATATGCATCAAGTCTATTTTAGATAAAAAAAATACTTGAAACTTGGCAATGTTTAAAAAATTGTATTAATACTAAATGTTAATACAACATTAAATTTAAAAAAACGATTTAGTCATTGTTAAAAATTGTATTATTTATAACTTTAATTTAACGTGATTTTTTTTTTTATTTAACACAAAATCTCAAGATAATGATTAAAGTAGTATCATCAAGGAAAACATCAAGGTGTTCTACAATGATTATTAACTGTAAAGATTGAACACACATAATTATCCCTTTAAATTTCACGTTAAGAGTAACTTAATTATTTTCCGATAATTTAAAAACTATGTTGAAATATTTTCGGAAAAATTGTTCTCTTCTAATTAAATGTGCATTTCAATGATTTATTATCCCTAGTACGGAATTTTGTACAACAACATACGAATATAAATTTATACGCCGAAAATTGTATAAGTCAAGTATTTGTACAATGGTTTACTTTGTATGACAATTAATAGGCTGTAATACTCCACAAACCACTAATTATATATGTATTATTCATCAGTTTTTGAAAACAGTTAAGTAAGTAGTTGAGTATAATAAAAAATTGTTTTTTTATGGTCATTATTGTTCTTTATATTGGTATACAAAGTACATATACTATTGTATAAAGTATCCAGCGTACAAAAAATGCTGGAGTATAAGTTTCTGTCGTACTCAACATAAGCGTGTTGGCGTACAAAATTCATAGATCTACTACAACTGAAAATCATATTATTTAAAATAACTCTCAAAAATACTAGAAACTAATGAGTATAAATGAGTGTAAGGTGGCCATTTTGTTTCGAATGAGTTGTTTGAATGGACGATTACTATAATATTTCACTTTAAGCAAGTATTTACAAGTACATGATAGTGAGTTTACCTTCTCAGCCCTGAGATTAGCATCCTTGGCTTCCTGCTCGCACATGAGCGCCCTATCCATGGCGTTGTCCTTCTCCAACTTCATCGCTTGCATCTTCTTCTTGATCGCGTCCATTTTGGATGTTTTGTTTTAGCTCTTCGTCTGATGCAAAAACTGTTAAAAAAAAAAAAAAGAATTTTTAAAACCGTTTTGCAATAAAAACGCTGTGTACTCTGTGAAATTAAATCGATTCTTTTATCTGACATAAAAAAATCACGTTCTTGGCAACAACTAAAAACCAGTCGCTTAAAATATCCCATTGTAGTACCTGAAGGTGCTTTATAGACTAATCATAAATATAAACAAATTTAAATTAGCTTTAGTATGATTTTACATTAATACACCAACACAATTTAGAAAACAAATAATTGATATCACTCAGTGGAAAATTGAAGCAAATAATAATCCGTGCTGTTAATAGCAATCCATTTGTTGTTTTTTTTGCAATACTTTTCTCGTGTCCATTCAGCAAATTTATTCTAGCTGATCGAGATTTACGGTTTATCAATGCAAGTCGTGTAATAAATAACGAGAATGAATTTTCGTGTTCTTGTTTGAAGAAAAATATTTGAAAGAGTAATTCAATGAAGCTACCGTGACCGACGATTAACTTTGTTGGTAGGCAGGTAGGTAGGTAGGTACCTTACTTACGAGTCTCGAAACATTGCACGCGTCAAGACCTGAATCACAAAACTCACTATTAGCTCTATTCAGACAAAAATAACCAAAATATTTTAAAATTCGAATGAAATAATAAATATCTATTTAATAAGTAAGGTGGATGCCTTACTCATTATACGAGAAAAAAAATCAATTCAATCAATATATTGATGGATACAGGGTGGCCCAAAAAAAGTGAGAACATATCGTAACACACGAGTTATTTCAAAACATAATATATAATTAATTATAATTCTTAATGTAATTTTTTTTTGCACAACATTTAGCTGATCAGAAATCATCCAAACACCCCATATTGCATAATCTAGTGGGTTTAAATCTGGGCTGTTCGGTGGCCACATGCCTGGCTCGATGAAATTAACATTCTCGCGACGAAGAAAGATCTGACTGTGTCAGATGGAGCTCCGTCCTGCTGTGATGTCTGTCTATACTCCAGACTTTGTTTTGAAACTCTTTGATCATTTTCCTAGCACCCCAACATTTTTCAATTCGAAAATTTTTGATCAGAATACGGTCTACTGCGGTGATTTTTGTCATTCCGGGCAACAATTTGAAAAAAAAACAAATATAAACAATGGGAAAATTAATAATCAATGATGGCGACCGTAAAATGTCGAAATAAAACGTAATATAGGTAAATAGGTTAATTAGTAAACTATTTAAACTATTGTTGATATAGTTAAAACTAATTATATCACAATTTACGAAATGTTCTCACTTTTTTTGGGCCACCCTGTATTATAAATTTCCGGCTTAAAATCTTAACAATTTTTTTTCACCGTTTTTGTACAGTTAAGAGTAAATTTAAACTGTTAATAAAAATAAACTAAGCAACTTCTCATTTCGGCGTACAGAAAAGGAATACTATTTTTTAAATTATTGTTTTATTAAGAGTATGATAGATGTTACTATTTTCTGAGACGAAAATACTGCTTCGTTAGTGAACGATCGACGGCGGATTTTAAAGGTCTACTTACCTATTTTTGTGCAGCAATTTAAAAAATACAAACGCCACTAACAAAGACATAACGTTCTCACCCAATAAATTATTATTTGAGGTAATATACGATAGGCACGGTACACATGTAAAAAAAAAAATGTAAAACTTTCAACGAAGAATTTTGTCAACTGAAAACTTTTAAAAATGTGGAGCTTTCTGATCACGTGCACCGCCATTGTTGGACCGAAAAAATTGTGCAATTTTGTGCAGTTTTTTGCCAAAATAGTCCTATCGTACTTATCTCGGAAGGTGTACCACATATTTGAGATCTCGCATTAATACAAGTGTGTTTTATCTTAGACTGTGAATATTTTTATTCTCCGGCATCTTGGCCCTGATTTTTGTTTCACACCATCTTAATCAATATTAGTTCTTGCTTGCCACGAGTAAAGTATATTTGTCGCACAAAGTATTAATTAACCGAAGAATAAAGATAACTATGTTTACTTGTACGTAAGTGTGGCGTGTATTAGATTCCAATGAAACTACTATTCAGGTAAACTCATATGTATGTACATACAACAATTTGATCAGCTGATTAATTAAACAAAGCGACAGTACAAAAAATCATTATTACGATTTCCATTAATTTGTTCAAAATAACGTTTAAATCGACAGATAATTTACAAAATAAGAAATTAATCCAAATCAAATATTTTACTGAAAAGGAGCAAAAGATAAATCTTTCTTTCGAAAAAAAAAACAGAGCTGCCACCGAGACTTGCAAAAGTTGGTTGTTTTTATTATACCTATTGTAAAATAATCTTTTCTGATCCTTCTGTCAGTTTATCCTCAACTCACTGCTGAGATGTCAATAAAATTAGTCATACCATAAAACGTTAAGTAATATAAATAATTAAAAAATTAACAGTTCGCATAAACACTGCCTGTTTGTACAGTTTATTCAAACACGTAAAGAAATATTTAACATAAATAAATATTTAATTACGACTTAAGACCAATTAGTACAAAATTATTGAAGTATAATCATTTCTTTATTTACATTTGTGATACATACATTTTTTTACTTATTATTGTTTCGAATGCAAAATTACAGAAAAACATCACGGCCTATTCAGTGTACGTATGTTTACAAATGTCCGCCATTGTGAAAAAAAAATTTCATACAATTTCTTGTTTCCTATCCGCGTCGCTTCGCGGTGTGTGGCGCTACTTGTACCCATTGTGGCGGGAAACGGACCGAAAAAATAGATAGTTACAGAAAATTTTCATACATAAAACATAATTTAATCATCTAAGAAAACGTTCCGCTAATCTATAGTAAGTAAACAATTAAATTAGTAATAAATAATATCGTATTTGATTGTTTCACTTAACTCGTAATTCATTTTTGATGTAAAAAAATGTATGCTCGCGTCCCCCTCCGAAAAAATCGCACTAGAGTAAAAAGCGACCAAAAAAATACGCCACACTAGTTACCATGGTGACTAGAATATTTTATAAAATACCCATAAACGTCAAACATAAATTTTAACACTTGTTGGAAAAGCCACAACATGCACCTATGAAAATTGAAATGTGTAGTTTTACGAACCCAGTAGGTGGGTAAAGGACTTGGTTGTGAATTCAGTAATTAAGCGGTATCTTTAAAAAATTAATAAAAAATAAAAAATGCATACCTAGTGTCTATCTACATACAATGTTTAGCAGTAGCAACAATTTTAACAAATGAAATTTTAAAATATCAAAAATGTGCACAACACACGCGATGTTTACACATAATAATAAGAGTACTATTGTAATTGTCGATTTTTTTTTCCATATAAAGATTGAATACGTATAATTTTGACGTCATTAAAAATTAAATCGATTTTAATTTGAACTATAATTTATTAAATGCATTACGGCATAACGATATCATGCACGATACAAAAGAAGCATTAAAGTTGGCAAGGTAACACATTCTTTATGCAGGTAGGTCTGACCGTCACAAAAACCAGTTGAATTTCGAAACAAACGTATGTACGAGCATGTATGCGAGCAAGTACCCCCGATGGTAAACAAATCAACTCCCGCGAAGGTCGCCAGTCAGACGAAATGTCATACGCGGTGTGAAAGGGGTTTTAATGGTGCATACGATTAAGTGGTAATTTAAATTTTTTATTTCAAGAGAGAAAATAAATAATATACACGCACGTAAGGGGTGTTTTTTTTAGAGGTATAGAACTTTAAAATGAAATAAAACACATAAAAATTGTGGTATTGACTTTATTGGAAAGACAACTTTATGCCATTAATGTTTAAATATGATTTCGCGATATGGGCGCTGCGGATGGCTAGAATAAAGCGCAATCTCCAATTTTCGACCACTTTTTGGCCAGCTGGGGACGTATTTCGCCAATAACGCGACGAATGTTGACTTTCAAGTCGTCTATCGTATCTGGTTTATTGGCGTAGACTAGCGATTTCACATATTCCCTCAGAAAATAATCCAAAGGTGTTAAATAACACGATCTTGGAGGGCAATTCACCAGTTATGCGCTCATCGAATGTTTACTTCAATAAATTGATTGTGGCGGGCGCTGTGTGGCATATTACGCTATCTTGTTGAAACCACAGCTCTTCCACATTAATGGCATTCAATTAGGGAATGAAAAAGTCAGTAATCATGGATCTATAGCGCTCTCCATTGACTAACGTTCTGGCCGGCATCATTTTTGAAGAAACAACAGCTTCTTCGGTGCGCACTGTACGATATCTCTGCGAATGCGTATTATCAATTAAAGTATGCGTCTTACAAAAACGATCTATGGTTATTCTAATTACTTGCTCGGGTGGATGATTATGTCGGTAAGTTTCGCGAACTGAACTAAATTTGCATGCGTTGTTCTGGCGTAAGTCTATTCATGGTGAAATGGCAAACCAAACTGAGCACAAATCAGCAGTCAGCCGTCAATGGAAAAAGTGTTCTCTAAAAAAAACACCCTTTAACTTACACGCGCGGGTACTGATTACATTGCACCGATCTGGGTATGTTTTATTGTGAAAACAATCAAACGTATATTATTTGTTGTTATTTTAAAATGCCGATATTTATCCAATTATTTAGTATTTTATTTTTAATTTAAATGTGAACTCTTTGTCGTTTGTGGTAAAATTTTGTATCTACTCACCATTATTGTGACACCGATGACTGCAATTCTTGTGGTCAATTAAAAAAAGGAGATTATTAATAATGTAAGTGTCTACCATCACACAGAAGATTAATAATAAAATAATGACTCAGGATTACACATATTTAATACCGTATTAGGAAGTACTTAACTAGTATTACTTCATTATTATCAAATTACATTTCACTGACGAACACTTTTATTTTAGTGCGTGCTTCGTTTATCCCCTCCCTAATTAATAATCTAAATATTCTTAAAAGAAAACCTCACATCAGACTTGTGTCACGTTCTTCTTAAAGAGTATTAATGTGCTTAGATCACGATTCTGCGATAACTCTAAAATGTATAGGAATATTTACTCGATATAAAAAGGTACATGAAAAGGAAACAAGTCGTATAACAAAGAAATATAAAATGAATTCGGTCAAAGACATGTCGGCTTTTTATATATGTACACCCCTTCAATGCTGTGGTTTGATGAGAGGTATTTAAATTAATAAGATGGTTGTACAAAATGGCTAATAAATTTAGGCTACTTCAATATTTGCCAAATTACTTTGTGGCCTCATTTTATATTAATAATTGGACTAAATACTTTCTTTAAACCACTATTTATTATTATTAATTACAACTTCACAATAAGAATGTGTTCTCCTTAATAATATAAGTTGTATCAATGTGTCCAAAATGTAATAAAAATTAATTGATAATTCTGGCGTCTGCGGTCGGTTTACTCAAAGGTATTTGTGATTCCGTAAAAATAATGGAACGACAGATGTATTAATTTGAAAAAGTTTAACATATAGGTTCTAAAATTTGTCATGAAAAATACTGACACCATAACACAATCGGTAGTGTACTTCCCCGGATTGGAAATAGAGATCCAGCTTTGAATCCCGGTAGCGCAAAAACAATATCTTTCGACAAAATTGATTTTATATGTATATATTTACAATTAATTTATATGTTTCGACACTTATGGTATCATTTATCGTATACACGTATTTTTTTTTCGATATCTGTTAACACTGAGTGGTAAAATAAATAATCAATTAATGTATATACATGCTTTTAAAAAGGTATCGATCAAATCAGGATTCAATGCCCACATTAATCATGATTTGTTCAAAATTATCCAAATTATTTACATTTCGAAATCAAATATACCGCAACTCAAAATCAATATATTTATCAAGGCATCAAATTTTTTAACAATCTCCCCATCACAATTAGAAAAATTACGGACTATCATAAATTTGTAACTGAAGTAAAAATAACATGTACACAGACTAACTGAAACATAAATTAACTCGAATATACTCCTTCTCTATACACGTGCCTTACTCTCATAGAGAAGAAACAAATGTTAAAATATATATGTATATATCCACTGTTTATTGAAATTGTATTATATTTTTTATATTAATAAAAAATTTTAAAATGTCACCGAAAGCAATCAACTAACAACAGGTATTTCTTTGCACACCTCAGGTAGAAAAGTATTGTGAATAATTAATATTACATGTTAAAATTTATCATTATAAAAATTAATTTGGCGTAAATATAATTATAAATTCGACAACAAGTGTGTTTAAAAACTTTAAAAATCTCAACATGTTTAAAAAAAAACACTTTATATAATATGTACATATGTGATATATAATTACGTAAAGAAAATCTGTAATTTATCAAAATAAAATGACGTATTAAAAGTTGTCGATCGGAACGTGACTAAGTTGTAAAATTAATTTTACATAAATATGAATGTATAGCTAGCTGGGTAGTGCAATAAAAAGTTCACGATAACGCTTAGAGAGTTATATAGAACGTAACCAAGATAGGTGGGTAGATCAAGATTGAGATTTAATTTAATTTTTACTTTTATTATTTTAACTGGTAAAGGGAAATTTAAAAACTTCACAATAAGAATGTGTTCTCCTTAATAATAATACAAGTTGTATTAATATGTTCAAAAATTTAATAAAAATTAATTGATAATTCTGGCGTCTGCAGTCGGCTTACTCAAAGGTATTTGTGATTCCGTAAAAATAATGTAGATGGCTTTCAAAAATAATAGAACGACAGATGTATTAATTTGAAAAGGTGTAACATATTGGTTCTAAAATTTGTCATGAAAAATACTGACGATATAACACAATCGGTAGTGTACTTCCCCGGATTGGAAATAGAGAACCAGGTTCGAATCCCGACATATTTTTCGACAAAATTGATTTTATATGTATATATTTATAATTAATACATTAAATTAGTATTTAAAACATGTCTGTTCTGAATAATTACAACTTCACAATAAGAATGTGTTCTCCTTAATAATTTCAAAATGTAAATGTATAAGATTTGTTTAATGTTTTAATTATATTACGGATAGGGAATAAAATAATATTAATCACATCTTAATAATAATAATAATAATCGGTACACGACACACACTCGAAGTGTCATGTCTAAAAAATCGACTTGTACATGTCTACGTTATTGACGAAAAACGCGTTACATGTCACAGATTGTGCTATTTTGTTTTGTGAATAATATTTATTAACTATTTTATTTAATTCATATTATTCTATAGATATATAGTAGGGATGTCGATCTCCAACAAGATGGACAGATCAAGTCAAGCCTCGCTACACGTTTCATTCAGCATGGTCCAGGATCGCGACTGAGGGAAAGTGGGTATTCTTAAAACATTACGCGCTTTCTGTGACACACTTTGCCCGGTAAGACTCCGAAAAACAACGTTCTGTACAAAAATTCGAATAAAACAAATTGAATAGTAGAACGCAATAAATTAATTGTGCCTATGACATTACGAGATTTAAATTAATTCCTTCAAAATGAAAATGGTCTCGACTGAAGGTAAACGCTGAATGCGAGACACCATGCACAGGTAGGTAGGCAGGCAGGTATGTTAGGTACCGACAGTCTGATTCACCTTTGAAATATTCACAACCAGTCTGCGGTGTTATTAAGTAAACACCGAACACGTCTTGATCCACATCTCTGAACAGTCAGACAGGGAAGTTCAAGAATACTCAAGTCGTTAGTCACAATGCATTCGATAAAACCCAATATCTTAAAAATGTGCAATAAAAATACATTATTTATGTACACAAAGTAAACAAAACTAATGCGTTTCGTGGTGAGTTAAACACATATAACAGGAAAAAATCATATTTTCAAATTTATATACGGCAGTCGGTAGCTAACCTCCCTTCTGATATCGAATTAAATTATTATTGGCCACGTGGAAAGTAGGTACTTACCTAGATCGCTTAATATACAAACCTCAGTTAACTCGATCGACAAAAGTCCAGGTAAATATAGAACTTTTTTAATAATTAGACAAAATACTTCGTTTAAACCGCTATTTATTGATAAATTCTACATATTTCGATACATATGGTATTTTCTTTAAATTTGTTTTCACATTAGTTCTTACTTATTATGCTTGTATTTTTTAATTTCACTATACATCGTTTCCTGGAGAAGATGCCACAGGTGTCGAAACATGTAGAATTTACCAATAAATAGTGGTTTAAACAAAGTATTTTGTCTAATTATTAATATAAAATTAGGCTACAAAGTAATTTTGCAAATATTGAAGAATAGAACTGTTTTATTCAAAATATGATTTACATTATTAAAAGTGTGACCGACGTACAAACGGCGAGAATTCTTATATGTTGAATTAACGTCACGGTCAAAGACATCGAAAATTGTAAAAAAATATTAAATATACAATAAAATTTGTTAGATGGTTCTTAACCGTGCATTAAATTTACCGTATAAAAATACAAATACAAACAAGCCGGTGAACAATTTCACGAGATTATTCAAAGCATAATGTTAAGTACTATTGAAAGGTATAATTTTTTTTTTTATTACGTTAAATAAAGCAGCCCACCTGATTGATAATGTTTTTTTATCCTTGTTGAAGTACGTTTATTTTAAGCAGATAAGAGTTTATTTTTAAAAGTGATTTTTCGAAAACTGCGATATTTTCGCGACTCGCTTAAAAGTCAATCTTTTTGAACCGAAAATGCTAATTTTTCAAATCATTAATATAACAGAGTTTTATTTATTTTTAACCGTACATTATTATTATTATTCTAAATAAATATATACCGACAGTATAATAATACTTAGGTACATTTATTCAAATACAAATTAAATATATTAATTAGAAATATATACATATAAAATCAATTATATCGAAAAATATTGTTGTTGCGCCACCGGGTTTCGAACCTGGATCTCTTTCCTAACCGGGGAAGGTGCATTATCCAACTATGCTACAGCGACAATATTTTAGCGATAAGTTTCGAATTTGAACAATAAATCTATTTAATACGATCACAATTAATTTATGCAAGAGTAGGGTTACCAGATGTTCAATAAACTAGGGTAAGATCCTCTGTCGTTTTTTTTTTCTAGGGATGTCTGAAGGGCACGATACAATTTTTTTAAATGTCATTTTCAAATATGTTTTCATTAATTTTAATTTATAATCTTTTTGCGCTTTGCAGTTGTACTTTTCCACGACTCGTTTTTAGCTCCGAAACTGTACAACACACTCAACACTAACTGGAAATCGTTTACTCACAAAAAGTTGCGCATATATGGACTCAATACGTGATTCAATTGGGTAGAGATCAGTCAGAAGCATCGCTGTCCAACATTCCAACTTAATCACAAAACAATACACTAATAGTTCACTTTAGATTTACAACATTTCTTTATTGTATTATTTTATATTATCTCTGTCGAATCTTTTCATAACTAATTATTTTAAATTTTTATTAAATAACACCGCCACAGCATGGGAAAAACTGGCTACCTTAACACATATAGTAGTCTAGCAAAGTAGCCAGGACAATGCTTTATATATCAGAGGTGGATACATACTACATCCCACACAGTCAACTAATAAGTGTGTTATATTATTGAATGTTCACTTCTGATGTAAAAAAAAATTATGACGCCTAAAGTATCGATGAATATATTAAAATTATCGGAGCAGTGGCAGTGACATGGCAAAAATTGGCGGAGGACCAAAGATAGTGGTAAATTAATAAACCGGCCAAAAAAAGGATCGGTAATGGCTTCTGATAAAGAATTGAGGTCATCGAGACACAATTCATTGTTCTATTACAGTAGTAATGTCAGAACTCAAGCACTAACTAACTCCGCAGTCTCCAGAATGCATTCTTTGGGGAATGAATATGCGGAGGTAGTCGACATTTTTGCTGTAAATTTAACTCTTTATAGAACTATATTATTACAATTTTTGTGTCTCAACTCAATGTTGACGGATAAATTGCTTTACTTATTTTTAATTTTGATTATGTAATAACATGCTGACACTATGTATTTTTTTTCTTTATGTATTGCACATCTGTTGTAATTTTCTGTTATAATAATTAATAAATAAATAATACTTTTATTTTTTTTAATACAGACGGTATTCATTTTAAAGAACTCCATTGTTGATCAACACAATAAATCAAATACGATTTTTTTTTGTCATGTCACTAAATTTATTTCCAACATTTTCAATTTTTATTATTATTGTCATTTATCTAATATGTAATACCTAACTTTGTAACAAAATGTATATGTAAGCTCACCGCGCTGTTGCAATGGCCTAGTCAACCGAAGCGATCGTCTAATTGTTGGGCAAATTTTCTATTAAAAAAAAAAAAATAGAAAGATTTACTCTAACTGTATTTTTAGATTTTAAAATATACAATCGTTTTCATTAATTACCTTCGCGTCTTGCATTTACATCCAGGGCGGGGATTTGATTAGTTAAAAAAGTGGGTTATTTCTCGCTAAAGGATGACAAGTGAATGTATAAATGGTCGTAGACATACGCAAGGAGAAATAAAATAAAGACGTGTGAGTAATGCTAATACAACTTCGAGTTAAGTACCCCAAGTACGGCATATGTATCGGAATTCTTGCAAACCGGACCGGGATATTACTCATCACTTTGTACAATTCCAAATGAAATGTTTCTCGTCAAACAAGGCTAAATATACATACACAAATAAACAAATAAGTATTTTTAAAAATGTGCTGCCGTTGCAATAGGTATACAAGTGCACGATCAATTGTAATTATAAAACGTTTAATTTAATTTAGCTGTTATGAATTTAATCGAAAAATATTATTGTTGCTACCAGGATTCGAACCTGAATCTCTTTCCGATCCCGGTAAGGTGCATTAACCGACTATTACATTTATTACACAGATTACATTTAACGACAAATGTTATTTTACGTGTATATCTTTCTAATTAATACATTTAATTAGTATTTAAAATATCACAGACCCGTGTTCCGAATAATTGCAACTTCACAATAAGAATGTGTTCTTAATAATATATAAGTTGTATCAATGTGCCCAAAATTTAATAAAAATTAATTAAATATATTAATTATAAAGATATACATATAAAATCAATTTAATCGAAAAATATTGTTGTTGCGCCACCGGGATTCGAACCTGGATCTCTTTCCTAACCGGGGAAGGTGCTTTATCCAACTAAGCTACAGCGACAATATTTTTTTAGCGACAATTTTCGACCCTATATGTTACCTTTTTGATATTAATACATTTAATCGTTCCATCATTTGACAGAGCCATCTACCTTATTTTTACAGAATCTCAAATACCTTTGAGTAAACTGATAGCAGACGCCAGAATAATCAATTCATTTTTATTAAATTTTGGACACATTGATATAACTTTATTATTTAGGAGAACACATTCTTATTGTATTATTTATAACTAATATGTTTAATTCATATTTAAAATATCACAGACCGTCTGTTCTGAATAATTACAACTTCACAATGAGAATGTGTTCTCCTAAAAAATAAATTGTTAATTTCGGTGTCTCTCCTATCGGACTACTCAAATGTATTAGAGATTCTGTAAAAATGAAGTAGATGGCTTTCAAATAATGGAACGATAGATGTATTCATTTGAAAAGTGCAACATGTAGGTTCGAAAATTTATCGTCAATCTACTGTGTTTGTGTAGTATAATCGGTTAATGCACCTTCACCGGATGGGAAAGAGATCCAGATTCGAATCCCGGTAGCAACAACAATATTGCCCGTGTCCTCTGATGAGTTTTCTCTCGGAGATTCGACTCGAGTGAGAGAGAAGTGTAAGAAGAATCTATAAATCATGTGTTTTGCTCGCGTATTAGAATGACGCGTCCAGTGCACACTTTTCTTTACATAGTTTCAGAGATCAAAGTCTCATCGAGAGATCGTCGTGGACACGGAACATTAGTGAAATATAGTCCGGATGAAATGTGAAAGCTAAACCGCTATATTTACAAGGTTAAATGTCAGAGCATCCGTTCTTACTTTTTTATAACTGTATAATGTAAATAACATAACAGACGGAATTTAATATTTTTAAGGTAGGTACATATTATGCATATGTAATACCAAGGGGCGTGTACTGTATACAATTAAAAAAAACTGTGCGAAATAAATATGTATTAAGTATGTAGATCTAAATTAAAATAGTTCAGTTCTCGTGTTAGCGGATTAACAACTAGAACCGTCTAACTAGTGGATGAATTTAAAATTGACAAGTAATGCAGCGCATGTGTTTTTTCAAAAAACTGCCCCAGACGTACACGAACTGAACGCAACTCTTGCATCGCGCTGTGTTCCGAATACACGTCTTCGCTTTAACAGGCGTGTTGCACTACGCATCAAGCGTGTCTTTGAAGTAGACTTGACTGTATGTATTCCGATACGCTTTAAATGTGGTATTATTTAATATTATAACTGCTTTAGTTAATAACTTGAATAATATACTGACACAAAAACATGCTTCTGAAAGAGTGAATGATGCATACCTTTTATGATAATACTCATTGCTTTTACGACATCGATATTAGAAGCATAGTGCACGCCGCCGGTAATACCTTATTTCGCGTCCGACCATACAACATACCCGAACGAGGACACAGTGAGACAATCAACAAAGTAAACCTTCCCTGATCAGAATAATCCGAACGGTAAACTATCGGACAGCATTGTCAGTTCGTGAGAAAAATGTATACAAAATAATGTCCCCGGAGCTGACATCATTTTAATGTCACGATTTCGAACGTTTTTGAGAACGACATGACCGTTTATGATACAGATTATTCGGACATTCAAAAAAATTCAGAAATAAAAACTTGACACGGCAATCGATCCGAAAAGAATGAAAGCGCACATCGAGGTAAGAGTGCAACGTTGAAATGAGTTTAGATGAAATGTATCTATGCAAGAACGGTGACTGATGGCTTTAGAAACAGTTTTAAACCTTTATATCAAACCCATGCACCAGTTAGAATGTTAAAGATGCAAAAGATCTCAATTACAAAAAAATGTTGAGGCTTTATCCTCTCTATATTTGCAATTAAAATAAACATGTGACCTACAGTTCTCAATATAGCTTTGTATTAATTTTTTAATTTTATCCAGTACCTTTTTTTATTATTTAAATCTGCTTTTAGAATATTGATGAGAAAATAGATATATTATTTCTTCAATATGTATTAGCAAAATTCCTTTGTGGCCTCATTTTATATAAATAACTATGTTTCGATACCTATGGTATCTTCTTCAGGAAACAATGTATACTGAAATTGTTGCTATTAGAAATTATACATACTTTGGGTTTACAGTAAATTTAATAAATTTGAAATTTTATAAATAAGAAAAAGTGTTAATAGTAAGCTAAATATAAATAACCATATTAGTTCTTACTTATTCACCACTTTATAGTTTTGTTTTTTTCTATGCGTGTATTTATAATTTCAGTATACATTGTTTCCTGTAACATGTAAGTATTTTGTCTAATTATTTATATATATTATTAATCATGACTACATATGTGTTGTACAGTTTTAAAAATAAAATATAATAACATCGTATATTTGTAGCCAAATACATAAAAAATATTTAGTAATGATATTAATTAAATAGCGAATTCCATCATATGTACATAACAATATGCAGCATGTGCATATTATTACAGCTCAAGCATAAGATGACCGCATTGCGTGTTATAATTTCTAGCTGGCCTTATTATGATAATTTAATTATGCAGTTTTCTCGGTAAATTCATCTCAGACGCCGTGAATAACTTCCACGGAAGACTGGCGGCCCGGGGCTTACTTCAGACTGGAAGACTGCTGACCGGAAAGACGATATGTATTAATAATCCTAGTTCCCACCTTTCGATATAGGCGGCCGGCCAATAGCCGGCTTTGAAACGTAACAGCAGTGCGCGTGCGTGAAAAATATTCAAATTTTAAAATATCCCGCGCTCTCCGGCTTTGAATGCGACCGTCGCTGGCCGAATACCAAGAAATGTTGAGATATAACGAGATTTAAAAATACTTTCGCTCTGGTGGGCAAAACAAAAAGTTATTTTGAACTAATAAGCTTCCAGCCAAACAGCTGGAGAATTTTGAATCATATTACATGATCGTTTCGCTTCAATTTGTGTACCTTAGTTTGACATGTTAAGATCATCGGATATAATAATGGATACATAATACGTTCCGCTGGCTGCATAATACATTTTCGTGTTAAACAGATGTCATTAACTAATTTATCTTTCATATAGTGTTAAAGACGTATAGATAATCACAAAATATTACATTTGAAACTATTACCGAAATGTTTTGATACTTGTAAAACACGAATAAAAGTTAAGGCGTTCACAAAAACACGTACCGACATACAAATATAAAATGAGGCATTTAAATTGGTACAATTTTAAAAAACTTACCGTCACCAGATTATGTCTAATAAATAATGAAAGTAATTATCCGAAATCAATACATTAATTCTTGTACTGGATACATTTAAAAGAAATCTAAATAGCATATTTATTGCGTGACATGATTTCGATTTTAAATTAGCACCTTCAGTTAAAACAATAAGATATTCATACTTACCAATACCCAAAACAATAATTAAATTATGCAAGAAAAAGATCAATTTATTCACAATGACACAAAATCCTCGGGACGGCAGCAAACTTTAATGTGTAAACTTCACTTTGTTTATTACAGAAAAATATAATATTTTTTAATTCACGCGAGACAAGTTCGGCGGCCGGTCAATTGTCGAAAAGTAAAAAAATATCCAAACTTTTCCGTCTGCGTTCTCCTATTTTGAATTTGAAAAGATGTGAAAATTAGTTTTTTTTTTGCCAATTTGCCGCGTTCTCGTGCACGGGCGCTTATTTGGAAACGGATTGTTACCCGCCGCGGGATGGGTGGAGATATTCAAAGCTTGGCAGGAGATCGCCGATCGACTTCGACAGATGTTACTTACGTCAAGAGCTTTGCTCTTCGATGCTATCACCTCGCGACTGAGTACACGACTGCCCGTTTGCCCGCGGTGTCGACTTACGGCACCCGGTAAGGGCATGAGCCCCCTTCGGGGAGCCCCCCCTCCCGGACCCCCTCCCCGGCCGCGGGCGGCCCGCGGTCCGCGGATGAGCATCCCTGCCCGCCGGCAGCGCAGAGGCGGGAAAAATCGTGAGGAATTTATTGCACTGATAATGTGTCTACGATAGTTTACTAAAATTTGATAAGGCACGTATTCATTTATAAGCTATTTGATGATAATAGTAAGAAAATTATATTACGTGTATCTCTTTTTCATCTGATAAACTGTGTTTCGCTAAAATAAAGATGCGTTCGAGTTCGTCATTAATAAATCTTTTTTATTTTTTAGGAGAACACATTCTTATTGTGAAGTTGTAATTATTCTCCTAAATAATAAAGTTGTATCAATGTGTCCAAAATTTAATAAAAATGAATTGATAATTCTGGCGTCTGCTATCAGTTTACTCGAAGGTATTTGAGATTCTGTAAAAATAAGGTAGATGGCTCTGTTAAATGATGGAACGATTAAATGTATTGATATCAAAAAGGTAACATATAGGGTCGAAAATTGTCGCTAAAAATAATGTCGCTGTAGCTTAGTTGGATAAAGCACCTTCCCCGGTTAGGAAAGAGATCCAGATTCGAATCCCGGTGGCGCAACAACAATATTTTTCGATAGAATTGATTTTATATGTATATCTTTATAATTAATATATTTAATTCATATTTAAAATAAATATTTTGTCTGCAAATGCAAATTTTAAAATATGACCATAAAATAATATAATATAATTATTGCCGTTCGTGTGTCACACTTTTAATAATGGCCTACAAGTTATGCACGAATAAATAATTATATAATCAGCAATGAATATGTCCAAGAACACACAACAAAAAAAAAATAGTTTCTCATTGCGACATATATGCTGTTTCAGAGAAATGAATATCAAATTTAGTCCATAGATGGTTATACTGTAGTGGTATTCGAAGTGTTTTCACATATTAACATATATACAACTTTTAAAAATATGATAGATATGGTGGTTGATTGGATGGAATGGTGAACGCTACATTGTGTAAAGTGATCACTTAAGCCTGTAATCATCCACGCTTTCATATTTTTCCATTAATATAATATAGTCTCTATGAGATATCTATTATTTGTTTAATTGTATAATCGTCTGACACCTCGTCATTTGAATGAATATGAAAAATATTGCTCTTTGGACGTTCTATTTTGTATTAAAGAAATTCAACCTAGGTAGGTAACTAACTACGTCTCACATATTTAATAAAAATGTAATTCCATACCAGATCAGTTTAATTATCATTTTTAGATTATTCTGTGTAAATTCGACTTTCATCTACTGCATATAATAAAAATATAATATGTATGTAAAATGAATACCGCCATCAACCTCATCCAGAATGCAATCATATTTATAAAGAAAAATGTGTCATCTTCTGAATATGAGTTTACATTATTATTATTTTAACTGCTTTTAAAAATTTATTAATATAATTTGTGTTTTTAATTTGTAAAACAGCATTTACGTACAAAATGGGTAAAACGTTCGCTTCAACACAGGCAAAGATCAATTAGTCACGCATAATGAATAGATTTGTGTAAAATAATGTATTTATACAAATACATTTTGACAATTTCATAGACCACGCACTGTGCACCTATTTTAAATCGTGCCAAAACAAACAAACGAATCAGAGAATGCGGAATATAATGATATTTTTAGTAATTGCTGAAATCACACATTTAACAGTACATTAAACGACATTATTTATTCAACAAATAATAGAAACGTCATTTAAAATTTGTAGTGTTTGGAACATGGCGATTTTTGCAATTCGATATATTTTTTTAACAGAAACCAGGTCATCATCCGATGCATGGCAATAATAATTAAAATGCATTCACAATAATATACATAAAAGAAAATTTACATATTATTAAGAGAACACATTTTTATTGTGAAGTTGTAATTATTCAGAACATACGGTCTGTGATATTTTAAATACTAATTAAATGTATTATTATTATTATTGTCGTCAAAAATACTGTTGGTAATGCACCCTTCCCCGGATTGGAAAAGGTTCGAATCCCGGTAGCGCAACAACAATATTTTTCGATAAAATTGATTTTATATTTTTACGGAATCTCAAATGCCTTTGAGTAATCTGATAGCAGACGTCAAAATTATCAATTCATTTTTATTAAATTTTGGACACATTGATACAACTTTATTATTAGGTAATTATCCAGTAATTGTGTGTGATAATATTGATTTTTCAGACGTATACTAGTATAATGTGTTAAAAAATATTTACAGATAAAGAATATTGCTTTAAATAATTTCAAAAAATAATTAGATTCTCATTGTGACATATATGACGTTTCAGGGAAATTAATATCAAATTTGGTCCACAGATTGCGATAGTGTAGTAGGACTCGGAAGTGTTTCCACATATTATCATATATACAACTTTTAAAAATTTGATAGATATGGAGATTGATGGGTGAGAATGGTGAACGTTATATTTATATAAAGTGATCACTTAAACCAGCCGAAGACAGGTCGTAAGCCCTGTAACATATATGTGTAGCATAGTTGATAATGCACCAATAATTTTATATGTATATCTTTATAATTAATACATTTACTTAGTATTTAGACTATACATCAGCAGTTAATTTTGACCATGGTAATTTTTTATCATATCCCGTGGTAATAAAAAACGTTTGCGCGTTGTTGGTACGTCAAATTTACTACTGTCAAAACGTAGATAAGAAATCTCGCCTCACAGAGTGGCAAGACGAATAATCATGGCTTTGTATGTTAAACAACGAAATCATCATTGAACAAATCATTACTAAAAGAGCAAGACATCGAATGATTAATTGTCATACACTGCATCTTTAAAAATGTCAATGTGACATGACTTTTGAAATAGCTGTAAAGAGTTCCTCATTTTTAACCGAAGATTAAATTATCCGATATTCGAAAGTAAAATTAGTTAACCGTTGCATTTTTTACCAACGATTTTACTTTAGTAACTTTTGACCGTTGATCACTAGTCTGTGCTATCAAATTTAAATCAATTTAGAATCAAACAATAAATATTTTTTAAATCCATTTGATCGATGAACAAACCATTTCTCTAAAGGAAAACTGTTTCCGAAAATGATTATATCGCTACGGCTCTGATGTTCAAAGATCGCTCTAAGTATGTGAGATGAACAGGGCACACGGGATACACACATTCAAACCGTGTGCACACACATCCCCTCCACCTCCTCATTCTTGCCTCCCTTTCTCGCGTTCCTCTCCCTCGCGCAGCAAAAGTCCGGGAAGATTCTATAATTATCTGTACAAATAAAACAGATAATTATACGCGGGATTCGCCGGCTTGCTTCAGATTTGGTGCAAGACGAAATCTCGGAAACTTCCTGAAAACGAACCGGAGCTTTTCGGACGAGTTGGTAGTAATTGATATGCAGCTAGGGTGAACCGGAAACGGAACGTATCCATTTAAATCCTCCACCCGCACGCTCGAAAAACGCACGAAAATGCTAGGCTTAAATTTTGTGTTTCGAACTCGTTTTTTTTTCGATTTAACAATGGCGGCTATATATGTCTTTGTAAGGGTGAGGAAGATAAGGGAAATTTTCTATTCTCTAAAGCAAATCTTTTGTCCCCCTCAAATTTTGATGTAAAGCATTGGTTTATAAATTAGAAAATTGCTATGCATAGCAAAAACTACTTTTTAACTATTTTTGTACTGTAGTTTTTATGAGTGGCTACGATATTAGGTATATCTATATTTAAAAAAAAAAAACTTTTTTTTTAATAAGAAAAATTATAATAAATCGTAATACGATATTTTATAACTATAATAAAAGTATAGTTTATAATAAAAATCTAAACTAATTTATTAAATAAGAATGATCTTTAACTTAGATGGTGGCTTTGACGTTGATTTGAAACATTAAAAAAAAAGTTTTAAAAATTTATATTTTTTTTACTAAGTGTAAGTACATCAATAATTGTATTTTTTATTTTACACTTTTCAGCCTGTGGCCTCTTTTTATGATCTCTTATTTTTATTTTAATATTAGAAAATATAATACATTTTAGAATTATCAGTAGGATATATATTTCATTTCACATTTATTTCTTCTCTGTGAGAGTAGGACTCGTGTATAGAGAAGGAGTATATACAAGATAATTTATGTTTCAGTTAGTCTATGTATATATATTATTTTTACTTCAAATACAAATTGATGGTAGTCTGTAATATTTCTAATTGTGATGGGAAGATTGTTAAAAAATTTTGATACCTTGATAAATAGTGATTTTGGGTTGCGGTATATTTTAATTTTGGAATATCTATTTGGTCTTTAAATCTTGTAGATCGGAAACTTCGCTTCTAAAATTTAATTGATTTTTAATTTTGAAAATTTGGATTATTGAATTTTTTTACTTATACTTTGAAAAGTTGTATACTTGGATAGTCTTTTTTTTTAAATAATTTTTATTATCATTTTTTGAGTGATTTCTAATTGTGACATTGAAGTTGTATATGCTCCTCCCCATCCAATAATACTGTAATGCAAATGTGACTATACAAACGCATAACATATTATTTTCAGATTTGTAAGTAATAATATGTCTTAAAAATATGTAGGCAGTTTTTCTAAGATTGGTAATATGTTCTTTCCATTTTAGTTTGTTATCTATTATGGTACTTGATAGTCTTTTTCGTCAATTGATGAACATTAGTCACAAGAGTCTTCTTGAGTACAGACTTTGGTGTGAATTTTAATATTAATTTCAGTGTTATCTTTCTGTTGAATAGCAAATCGTAGAAAGTGCGTTATATCAGTATTAATTGATAGTAGGTTATCATCCGTCCACTTTTTTTATGGTACTAACATCCTCATTTGCAGACATATTAGCGTCAGTCCAAGTTTTTTCAACAATTATTAGTACTGTATCGTCTGCATAAGATATAATATTACCATGTAATTTGAGTTTAAATATATCATTAGAGAATAAAATAAATATCAACGGTCCATGTACCGTACCTTGTGGTATGCCAAAGTCAGTGGTTTCAGATGTGATTTTGTGTCCATTTTGTTTTTTTTATATGTTGACTACATGGTCTAGGAGTAATGTATAAAGCATGTCACTGTCCTATTCCTGTTTTAAAGCTACACTCCCATTGGTTTTGTTTGATTAAAACAATTATAAATTTGTTTAAACAATATTAACTGATTTAAAAATAATTGAGGGGTGTGGAAACAAAACCGCCACTATCCAATTGACGAAAATAGTGGGTGACGCGTTTGGAAATGATTTCTGGCAATAGTGGCAGTTTTACAATTATTAATAACTGCTCTTGTAAACACATTTGCATGTTTTAGAAGCATTTTATTTCAAATCAATGCTGTGATTATAAAATCCGTCACAAATGCGTGTATCTCAATTTCCAAGATTTGACAGTGGCGGTTTTGTTTCTATACCCTTCAAATATAATATTACACTACATTTATATAGTTCAAGTTTATGATACAAGTATAAGTATTTTCTAGTCGAAATTGTATCAAATTTAGGAATGCATTTCGATATAACAACGACGATATTACAGACACTCAGATATGTGCCCAGGGACTAGTTGAGTAGCCACATCCAACATTAAAAAAAAAACTATTATAATATAATATTATTGTTTAAACTAATGTAAATATACATTCCTTGAACAAATAAACTATGAGGAAAACACAGAAAAATATTATTGGTGCGCCACCGGGATTCGAACCTGGATCTCTTTCCTAACCGGGGAAGGTGCATTATCCAACTATGCTACAGCGACAATATTTTTAGCGACAAATTTTCAAACCTATATGTTACCTTTTTTTACGATTTATCGTTACCACTTTGTGGTAAAAGGGCGACGACACAGTTATCCGATTAACGATTGAGTTATCAGAGGGTTTTAATGTAAAAATATTTCCTATCAAGAAATGATTAATCAAATTGAAAAAAAAAAAACTACTAATTGTCAATGCATGACTGCAATCTATCGAGAACCTGTCAGTCGTGAGGCTGGACCGAACGGTGACCGGTTCCACGCCCCAGGCGACACTGACTGACTCACAGTCAAAACATGGAATTCATCAATTTTTATATTAAATGATTGCACAATTTTTACGTTACTATGTTACAAAAAATATTGGCACCATCCAAATGAATCTGTTCATAAAGCGAAAGAATCCATTTGAATCGTACGATGAGCTAGCTACTGAGTATATTTTCGTAGAACATGCGTTCAAACTTCAAAAAGTGATTTAAAATAACTAATTGTTGAACCTTTTTATTGATTTTATATATTTTGTTTTGGGATAACGAATCCCTGTCGATGGATGAAATTTCTCTCGAAGATTCGACTGAAAGTACAGAGTTAAGCGTGAAGTGATTTATGAATCATCAACCGCATATGTTTTGGCGCATCCAGTACGCGCACTTCACTTAAGAGGACAAAGCCTCACTGAGAGATCATCGCAGACACGAGATATTAACAATAAATAATTAAAATACTGCATATTTGAATTCGATGAATAGTAAAAAATTCAGATACAATAATTATCTAGGAGAGCACATTCTTATTGTGAAGTTGTAATTATTCAGAACAGACGGTCTGTGATATTTTAAATATGAATTAAATATATTAATTATAAAGATATACATATAAAATCAATTTTATCGAAAAATATTGTTGTTGAGCCACCGGGATTCGAACCTGGATGATGGAACGATTAAATGTATTAATATCAAAAAGGTAACATATAGCGTCGAAAATTGTCGCTAAAAATAATGTCGCTGTAGCTTAGTTGGATAAAGCACCTTTCCCGGTTAGGAAAGAGATCCAGGTTCGAATCCCGGTGGCGCAACAACAATATTTTTCGATAAAATTGATTTTATATGTTTATCTTTCTAATTAATACAATAATTATCGTCCATTTCATTTAATTAGTTAATAAAACTACGCCATTTTCAATATTTTTTTAGTGTTGGCATCTTGGACTCATTTCTAAATGACGATCGATTATTTGTAAGTTTCATAACCTCTCAGACAGTTGTTGTTGTTGGATGTTCTGAATGTATCTATGCCGCCTTCTATCGCGAAATACATGTCACATCAATATTATAATTATTTTAAAACTAAGCCAAGAGCTTGCCCTATATAATATTGTAAAAAATAAGGCTATTCACTGTAAGGGGTGAAGGTCCATCAACATCGACAGGGAATAAAATCATATAAATATTCAAATTTGTTTGATGTGGTTCTGGTATCGAATTAAGGCAAAGTTTCGCGTTTTTTTACGAAAATATGGATTTTTATTATTCATTTATATCAAAAGTTATATACTAGATTTGAAGTTTTTTTTAATTATTACTTAGACAGGACATTTATACTAATTTAAAACTAATTAACTAAATGTTATTTGTCATAATTAAGACGATACAAATATTATAAGAAAGACCGCGACCATTAGATGCATTTTCCGCGTGCTTCAAAATTATCTTAACGTTGGTAAATTATTGCATAACGAAATATATTTATATATGTTAAAATTAATAGTGTTATAAACCATTCAATTTGCAGGACATATTACTAATTTTCAACCTTGTAAAATATATTTTTTAGTGAAAACATAAATTTTTTAATAATATATTATATTTACTCACATGCTTTGATGCTCCAGCTACTATTTAAAAATAATTTTTATATCAAAAACATAATAATCAGTTTTTAAATAATATATTTTAAATCTTACAAAAAACAATCATTTTAATTATCAGACGAACTTCAATCAGCCGCTCGATCCGGCCATGGCGGTCGTAGAATCTACTCTGTCATTATTTTTGTTTAAAAATTCCGAAAATATATGTTTCCACGCATATTTTACCCCCGGTATGAATTAGTATTGAACTTGTTCACGACATTAGTAGCAAATTTCATAAATTAGGTATCTTTTTACTGATTTTAAGGGAAAACAACGTTTTCTTGAACAATGTAAACAATGTATGTCGCAATTAAATATTTTGTTTATATATAACACTGTTGCGATTTACACACAAGCTGTCTGTTTCATAAATAATATGTAATTATGAGATAGATATATCAATTTTAAATTTAGAACATTGATTTAAGCGATCATCTAAATATATGCAAGTATTTTGTCTGATTTCAATATGTAGGTACTTTGTCTGATTTCATATATATGAATTAGGTACTTCGAAAAATTGTTTAATTTTCGATAGATTATTTCAAATGACATCACTCATTCCATAATATTGATATGAAAAACTTGGATAAGCCTCTAGACACGAGTTATGTTTGAATGCGAGAAAATCAACAATATTATTGTCGTCTCTTTCTATTCAAACCTTCCTCTAGCGCATGATTTACGTAACAAATAACGTCATTAATTATTTCTCTGGAAATTAACTAATTTTTTTACTACAATATTAATCTCGTCTTGAAAGCATATCTAATTCGTATATAATTTCAAACTGAAAATTGAAAGCTCGCCTTACATGTGAAGTAGGTACCTACTTAGATTAGACACGCAAAGCTCTATAAGTGTCAGATATTAGTTATTTTTTTCGAAATTTAGGTGCATATAAAATTTTCGGCTATAGAAAGCAATAAGAAAATAGTCGCTAATTACATTATTCATATTTATTTTTAAAATACGTGGTTTTGCATACTTAAAATTTATTCAATAAATTTTTGAAACATTCTGAGTTAGCATAGCATTTTTATCAACATTTTGGATATCATATTTCAATAACAAGACGTGAAAAAATACGTTAAAAGTGGTCAAATCGCCCGGATTGACGAGGAAATCTGAACGATTTACGATCGTTCGGATTCGCAGATCATAAAATTTTAAATATTGTAAATGATTTTATTTTTTATCTAAACGAATATGTGACATACGATACCATTTTATGGCCCGTGTCCACGATGATCTCTCAATGAGACTTTGATCTCTGAGAGTCGCCAAAGGCACGTATGCACCAGGTGTGCATACGTGCATTCCATTCCAATCCGCACGCAAAACGTATAGGTTGATGATTCATGTGTCGCTTTACATTGAACTCTGTAACATCCCTTATGCGTTTTCGAGTTGAATCTCTGAGAGTAATCTCATCCACGGACACGGGCCATTAATATCGAATAAAAATAAATTTCTTCCGTTAAATGGTGTGATTTCGACATTTTTTATGCTACACGAGTGATGGCGAACCTTTTGGGCTAGGCGTGTAAAAATTTCAGAAAATCTATCTTAACTATACTGGCGTGACATCACCCCCCCCCCCTCATTTCAATTATTTGTTTTTTTATCACATACATATGTAAAGTTGACATTTAAAATGCCTGCGTGGATCGGTATCTGACCCGACTCTTAAAATGTCGATCTTTTAGACCTATACAAAATTCGTTTAGATTTGTTTTAATGGAATTGGTTTTAGGCTGTTTTAATGATAATGCAATGGTGAAAGAAGTCCACTAGAAAGACAAGCCTGAGGTGGATTACAAAATGAAAAGTTAAATGCGTGGTTTAAGGGAATTTTGAAGGGATTATTCATGTTGTCAGCAGTCTACTGACAGCATTTGGAGACATATTTGTATACTGCAACAATAATTGTTTACGAAAAATTTATCAAATGTAGAGGAATTAAATATATTAGTTCTTTTTAAATATGAATTAAATATATTAGTTAGAAAGATATATATATATATAATTAATTTTATCGAAAAATATTGTCGTTGCGCCACCGGGATTCGAACCTGGATCTCTTTCCTAACCGGGGAAGGTGCATTATCCAACTATGCTACAGCGACAAATTTTCGTCTATAAGTTTCCTTTATGATATTAATACATTAAATCGTTCTATTATTTGAACGAGCCATCTACCTTATTTTTACAGAATCTCAAATACCTTTGAGTAATCTCATAGCAGACGCCAGAATTATTAATTCATTTTTATTAAATTTTGGACACATTGATACAACTTTATTATTAAGAGAACACATTCTTATTGTGAAGTTGTAACCTGCACCTTCCCCGGTTTGGAAAGATATCCAGGTTCGATCCCGGTGGCGCAACAACAATATTTATTTTATATGTATATCTTTCTAATTAATATATTTAATTCATATTTAAACTATCACAGAGCTATGTTCTGAATAATTACAACTTCACAATAAGAATGTGTTCTCCTAATAACGTATTTTTAATTTTCGAACGTTTTCACCCATAACATATTGTCAACTAGGTCTGTCACACTCTGTATATACAAATATCTCAATTAAAACGCACTAACAGCGGGAAGAGTATTAATACCATTTACGTAAAAAAAAATTTTAAATTAAAAAAAATATTAATCTCGATCGATTCTTTTGGATATCATATTGCATTGTGTAAATAAGATATTGAATTGATATATTAGAGCAATAATTGTTTATCCGCATTACGTCACCAGTTTGTGTGGATGGCGTGACTGCGTCTTGCAAACGCCAGAGGAACAATTACCAAGATGTGTCTTCTTGACGACTCCAGAGGGAAGGCGGTAGATCGTTCCAGACTAAATTGGAATAAACAACAACAGAATTGTATGAAGACGGATTGGCCATTGATTGGCCGTCAAGTAGGTACTGAAACAACGCAAAACAAATTAAGATTAACGCCTCGACCCTCCTGAGACACGGAGATGAATATTTTTTTGTCAACACCGAAATAATGCGCGCTCAACATCAGTCCGCCGTTCACAAATCTGGTGCTTCACATCCCACATGATGCTATTGGTGTCGGGGTATTTTTAATGTTCCGTTTAGCAAAAAAAAAAAATGTTCTTCCAATGCAGACATGTATCAATGTGCCGTTCGGCATATTAAAATCGAAGGTTACTGGATACCGTCCAAGAATGTCTAACCCGCTGCTGTAACAGCTGTTGTGGCCATTTAAGATTAACCCGTGCCTATATATGACTTCACCGCATAGACTGCACGGCCATCTGTACAATTATGTACAAAATAGAAATTCACAAATAAGGGAATTAAATATCAAACGACCCAGAACGTACTACTTGATACGGAGGGTTATAAAGGGTATCTAATAAATGACATGTTTATTAATATTTTGACAGCTGTCATTGTTATTTTTATTCAGTATAGTCTGCCATTTTCTCGTGTAGCGTTTCACATTGGAATAACGTTTACGAGATATTATTTATTATTATTACATTCAACGATTCAATCATTTCCAGAAATGGACCTGTCAATTGGCCGCCTAGATCATATCAGATATCTCTCCGTTAGAATATTTTCTGTTAGGTTATGTATTATAAAAACAACATAGCTCGTGTTATTAGTGAAATAGCACCAGATTTATATGAAAAAAACCCTGAAAATTGGATCCAAATAATGCATTGTATCGAACGTGGTGCACATTTTAATGAAATTATATTCCATTATCGTAGAAAACTCACTTTGTGGTTTGACATGTTACATACATTAAATAAAATATAATCACTTTGTATGAAACCACGAAATTTATTATACATCAACCGGCTTCGCTTATCTCAAGCTTCATCAGGACATGCTTAAAATTAATCATAAATATAAAAAAGCGTGCATTTACATATATACACAAAGAGGGAGATAGAATATAAAATTACATGTGAAAGAGAGAGGGTCAATATCTTCTATAAAAACCGGTTTGGCCTTCGGTTGGACAATTTAGAAGTCCTCGAAATAAAAAAGGCAGTAAATAGTGGTACCCCAATTATTAATAATCAAATTAATTCATCCATTAGTCCCATATTAGGTATGTTTCCTTTAAAATCAATTGAATATCCATCAACACTGTATTTTCCCCTCCCTTAATGTTCCTTCAATCTGTATGTCTCTCTCTTTCGCATATAATTTTATATTCTATATGCACACTTTTTGTATTTATGATTAGTTTTAAATACGTCCTGATGAAGCTTGAGATAAACAAAACTGGTTAACGTATAATAAATTTCGTAGTTTCACACAAAGTGATTATATTTTATTTAATCTAAATTATATTCCATTATTAATGGCATCGAATGATCTATCAAATAAATAAATAAATCATTAATTTTTAATATACTTAAAAAAAAAATTAAAGTTCTATCACGCTTGCTAGATAACCCTATATAAAAAATCCTACACAATAAAAATGTAAATAATAATCTACTTCGTATTGTGACGTGCAAGACATAAATTTTGTGTAAGGATGCTGGATAAGTTAAAGCAGCTTAGTCATTGCTCTCCTTCTTGATGAAACTTGTATAAAGGACAGTACAGAATTGATATGTAATATTTAGTTTTGTTCTAAAAGCTTCCTGAAAGATATTTGCATTTTTAGGAGAACGCATTCTTATTGTGAAGTTGTAATTATTCAGAACAGACGGTCTGTGATGTTTCAAATACTAATTAAATATATTACTTAGAAAGATATACATATAAAATTAATTTTATTGAAAAATATTGTTGTTGCGCTACCGGGATATTATTTTTGTAGATAAATTTCCCAATCTGTATATTACACTTTTTCAAATTAATACATTTGTCGCTGTTGCATAGTTGGTAATGCACCTTCCACGGATTGGAAAAGAGATCCAGGTTCGAATCCCGATAGCGCAACAATATTAACATCCTGAAGAATGGTATTTTTCGAAACCGGTAGATGTATTTGAACTCAACAAGTGATTATTAAAACAATGTTAACAAATTAAATTAAATAAAAAATATATATTTTTAATATGTTTTTTCAGATCTCAAGTAAATTGCGTTAGAAATGGCGGCGTATAAAAAATATTAATAGCTAGTCGAGTTTCTACTGAATACGTCATTCACGAACAATTCCTGAAAGAGATATCTATTTATATTTTTTGTTTTACATATTTATATTAGAATTTAATGCATTGATTTACGTTTCACTATTAAACATAAAACAAACCTTGGTGAACTTTATAACAAGCCGATATATTTTAAAATTCTATTTTCACGTACGGCATAACATATTCCTCGGCAGTACAGTGGTAAACATTCTCGCCTGTCGCGCGGTAGATCGGGTTTCGGTGTCCTGCGGGGGAGATTTTATTTTTAACGTCACCTTTATTTTTAATCGGAATATATTTTTTGTCGGTCATCTTTCAAAAAAGATAAATAATAGACAATTAGATTGGTGGAATGGGTTAATATTGCATTAACAGTATAAACCAGATCATTCTGGAAATGTCGCTACAATCATTATTTATTTATTATAAATTAAAAAGTTCAAAAGTAAAATGTATGATAAATTAATTTCTTTGACATAAAACGGTGATCGGCCATCGTGTTAGCATTCCACCATCCCTGGTACCTCTTTTCCATGTCTTTGATGTCTCGATGGAAACGTTCTCCTTGTTCTTCGCCGACGTCTCCGAGGTTCTCGGGGAAAAAAATAATGTGCGAATGTAGAAAATGATGCTTTACAATAATGTTCCCTTGCCGGCAAAAACGTGTACAAATTACGTTTATGAACGAATATTATAGTCCGACCAATGTAAATTGGCGAGCGGTGACTTTTCAAACTAACATTCCCTCCGTCCGCGCGCGGCTGTTCCGCTCTTCATACGGTTTAGTATGAGTACAGTGACGCCCTCCGCCGTTCGCCAATTTACGTTGGTCTGACTATAAATCTGAAATCAGCACAAACAAATAGTTTAGATCATCAAATCTCAGATTATTTGTAGAAAATTTCATAAAGAAATATAAAACACGGTGTGATTATGTCACTAGTCAATCTAGTTAATATATTAGAACTAATTAATCTATTGATAAAAATTCTCTTTATGCGATATAAATCAGTATTTATCCAAATGGATAAATGATTCAGGAAAATTTGTTTAGGAATGTAATCTTGTAATTTATTTACGATTAAACATAAACACAATGTTAAACACCTGAGAAATTATCACTTTCCTTATAGGACGTGACTTGAAGTATTCTGCTAGCAGCGCTGTGATATATAATATTACATTATGTCGCATAATTCAACACGTATCACGTGTCATATCTCATCTTAGTACGTGCCTACATGCCAATTCTAGAAGTGATTCATCGCCATCTTCATACTGTGATATAAACAGATAAAATGTGAGACCTAAACACGATCTCGAACCTAGCACGTGCTAAGTACGAGGAATAATACTTGAGCACGTGCTGAACACATAAAAAATTTTACAGCATGATATGGGGTGAAACAACACAATTGTGATTACGAATGCGAATGGTCAGGTGATATGCGTTCTCGGTGTTATTTTACGGAGTGCAAGCTGGAACACTCAGCGAAGAAATGATAGGTGACTTGAAACATTTCAGATGTGGATAGGCTCGAATAGATAGAACTACGATTGAAGATGTTATGATTCGGATGAAAGGAGAAAAATTAATATTAGAACACATTCTTATTGTGAAGTTGTAATTATTCAGAACATAGCTCTGTGATATTTTAAATATATTAATTATAAAGATATACATATAAAATCAATTTTATCGAAAAATATTGTTGTTGCGCCACCGGGATTCGAACCTGGATCTCTTTCCTAACGGTTAGGTTTGGTTAGATTAGGCGCAACAACAATATTTTTCGATAAAATTGATTTTATATGTATATCTTTCTAAATATGAATTAAATATATTAATTATAAAGATATACATATAAAATCAATTTTATCGAAAAATATTGTTGTTGCGCCACCGGGATTCGAACCTGGATCTCTTTCCTAACCGGGGAAGGTGCTTTATCCAACTAAGCTACAGCGACATTATTTTTAGCGACAATTTTCGACCTTATATGTTACCTTTTTGATATTAATACATTTAATCGTTACATCATTTGACAGAGCCATCTACCTTATTTTTACAGAATCTCAAATACCTTTGAGTAAACTGATAGCAGACGCCAGAATTATCAATTCATTTTTATTACATTTTGGTGGCGCAACAACAATATTTTTCTATAAAATTGATTTTATATGTATATCTTTCTAATTAATATATTTAATTCATATTGAAAAATTAATATTTTAAATAATAAAATTCTGAAAACTTCAGTATCTTGGACATGTGAAGTAGACATCCAGAGAAGTGTGAGATCTTACGCCTCATAATGCAGGAAAAGATTACTAGAAGTCGAGGCTTTGGAAGAAGAGGAGAACATCACGGATGGAAAAGGCCAAGGCAAAGCTATTCCGGGCCGCAGAAGACAAAGTGATGATAGCCAACATGATAGCTGACGTCCATTGAGCAGATAAGACACGAACAAATTGTAATGTTTTCTAGCTCTAGACGATAGCGCACGTGAAATATCAGCGCGCTATGTTGAATATAAAAAATCGTTGAAGAGAATTTTTACTTTAATCAACTCACTTTGCTTATTGCGCGATAGAACTCCAAAGTCCTAGAGAGAACGTTGCATTGTTGACTACGAAAGAGTCTCAGAGATCGTCTCGAGACGAAAATCTTATAAACATCTCATCCGTGGACACGGACCATTAGAATATTTTTATGAATTTTTTTTAATTTCTCAAATTTAAACATTTGAGAAATTAAATTTGCGTCAATTTTTTTAAAAATTAAAAGGTAAATAAATCGCTCAATTTTTTTTGCATTCTCAATAGATCCTCGGTATTTGAATACATTAAACGCTATTTTCACATAAGCGCTACCTTGAATGACGTATCGTTAGAGCATTAAATAGACTAAAATAAAAATAGATTAAAATTTGAAGCTATTATTTATTTTTTCTGTGATTTTCTGTAGTTACAAATGCATAAATATTATACATTATTAAGGAGAACAAATTCATATTGTGAAGCGGTAATTATTCAGAACATAGGTCTGTGATGTTTTAAATACTAATGATACGAACCTGGATCTCTATTTCCAATCCGGGAAAGTACACTACCAATTGTGTTATAGCGCCATTATTTTTCCCGGTAGCGTAAAAACAATATTTTTCGACAAAAGAATTAATACATTCAATTAATATTGTACACATGATTTTTTGAAATTCGAAGGGAATCAGACTGAGATGTTGGGTCCATGATCAGAAATCGATCGATCGCTCTGTTTCTGTACTGCCACGCTATCGTAGACACTTGTTGACTTCATGGTCTACTAATATCGGCACATATCAAGCTCATTTAACCAGAGGCTAAGTGCAGCTAGCTGTGTCTGCTCGTACGACTCGTATTTCATAATTATGCTCCATTAAATAAGTAACCATTCCGTTATAAATAAAATTAGTCGTAACCGGGGGTTAATCGCTTCAAGATGTCTCATCTTTTAGAATATAATTCGTTTGCAATTTTATTAAATATTTTCAAACTCGGCGATGTTGACTTGGTATCAGTTAACCTTCACCATACCGTGCTAAAAATACCCTACGCAGCCGTGCTGTCAACTCGTGCTACTGCAAGAAATTTGAGTTTTTTTTTAACAAGCTTTACAAGCTTTAAAATAGTTAATGTCATAGTTAGTATAAATATAATAAGAAATAAAATAATTAAATACGATCATTTTATTCTCAAACATTATTCGCATATAACGCATTCGTCAAAAGACCCATTTTATTTTTTTATTTATTTAAGTTAGCGAAATACATTGGCACAATAAATTCAATTTTAATATATGGTTACATAGATCATATGGTTGCATACATACATGTTTTTTTTTTTCACTTACCTCTCCAAAAAAGAGACCAGCTGTTGTGCTTGGAGAGGGAGTTACACTACAACAATTTTATATAATACCTTACATGTTCTGTTCATTGTTCATTTGTGTGCTTCTGAAGTATTCTGTAATACTGTTTATTGTCCAATTATGTGTTTTTGAAGTGTTTATTTAGTTTCTTTTTAAACTCTTTTATATCCTTTATTTCTTTAATTTGTGTAGGGAGGCTATTGAAATTTTTTATCCCTAAATATATAGAATTTTGCTGATAGTGTTTGGTGTTACATTTAGGGATTTTAAAGTTATTTTTAAACCTTAATGATGTACTTATTTCAAATTTTCTAGTGTTATTTTCTTTAATTAGTTGATTAATTGAGGTTTATTTGTAAATGTTTTCTATTTTGGGAACTGGGAATTTTGCAAAAAGTGTTTGTGTTGAAAAAGTTGATCTTTTTTTAATATCACTTTAATAATTGCTCTCTGTATTATTTTTACTGAGTTCATTATATTGTTGTATGCTCCTCCCCACCCAATTATTCCATACTGGAGTAGTGAGTGAACAATAGCAAAATATACCTTTTTTAAATTATTTATACTTAGAATGTTCCTTAGTCTTATGAATATGTAAATACATTTTTTTATTCTTTTCACTAATTCGTTAATGTGACTGTGCCATTTTTGATCAATAATTAATCCCATCTAACACGATCTTCATCTTTATCTCTCATCATTTAAATAAATATGTATAAAGCAGATAGCATGCAACGCGTCAATTGTATATAGCATTGAATTAAAAATATATTATTTTTATTATGATTCGCTTTACATAATTGGTTTTCCACTACTCATTTCTATGTGCAAATTATTTTTTTAGGACTAGGTAAAATGTAAGTTTTATATTGTGCATATTTATATTCACTCAATTAAATGCTTAATAAAACAAAGATAATAAATAATAATATAATTATGTTAATGCCTGAAAACGACACGCGACAGGATAAGGAAATTGATAAAAAGATAGGCTCAGCTAGCAGCGTTCTCAGGAAAGCAAAGCTCAAAACCTGGCGATTTTCAGCCATTGTCAGTTAACGCTCCTGCCTTTACCTATGGCCATCGAGTTTGGATACTGACGGAGAGGAATCGGTCGAGAATCCAGGCTGCAGAGATGAGACACCTAAGAGGAGGAGCAGGAATGACGTTAAGAGATTAAACCAGGAACGGATCTCGGGATGAACCCGCCGCTGGTCCAAATAGAAAAATCTCAGCTAAGTTAGCTTAGACATACACTCTGGATGGGAAATGCCTGAACGGATTTTCTCATCAGTGCCAGTTCGAATCCCGGTGGCGCAACAACAATATTTTTCGATTGAATTGATTTTATATGTATATCTTTCTAATTGATATATTTAATTCATATTTAAAATATCACAGACCGTCTGTTCTGAATAATTACAACTTCACAATAAGAATGTGTTAACATAAAAATGTATTTTCATTCAAAATCAAGTGCAAATCAATCAACTCCGACTGACTTTTGGAGAATGGCACTCGAAGTATCTCGTAATACAAAAAGCCTTGGTGATTTCATTATCTGTAATATTTATTCCTTATATAGGACACAAAACGCGTACACCATTTCGATATTCGCGATTTGGGACTTGGCAAATGACCCCCGAGAATGGCCGTAAAATTCCCGCAAAAAATACAACAGGCTGTTTCCGAAGCGGCAAAACGTTTTCCGGAAAGATGGCCGCAAACGGAATTAAGGGAAGGCGGAAAATAATGTGTATTCGAGCATTTGTTGGCGCTTATTCTCAAATGGCTCTCTCGCCGGTAACCGTGAAACGTGTGTCTCGAGATCATTCTTCATGTCGGAGGCTGGCTTAACAGTGCTACTAAGAATTACACGATCCCCCATTGCTATGCCGGTCACTAGGTCGACCAATCTTACATAACTCAATGTCGCGTTAAAACCAGATATTCGGTCTGTCTCTGTTTTGCTAATATGCAAATGATCGCTGTCAAAAAGGTAAAACATCTCATTTTATCTTGAAGTACAAGTGACTATAATTTATTTAATGCGATCAAACTGACACCCGATAATATAGAGATATGGAGTAACCAACCGATCCGAACAAAAAAAATTCGTGCGATTTTATACAGGGGGCCCAAAAAAAGTAAATTTCGTAAAATGTGATATAATTACATCAAAATTAGTTTAACTACGTCGACAATAGCTTATAGTTTACAAATTTACTTTCCGATCGCCATCTTTGATTATTAATTTTCCCATTGTTTATATTTGGTTTTTTCAAATTGTTCAATTCAAATGTCAAAACGTCGGGGTGCTAGGAAAATGATCAAAACAATGCCTGGAGTATAGCTAGACATTACAGCAGGACGGAGTTCCATCTCATACAGCCAGAAATACAATCAACTTTCTTCGTCGCGAGAATGTTAAATTCATCGAGTCAGGCGTGTGGCCACCGAACAGCCCAGATTTAAACCCAGTAGATTATGCAATATGGGGTGTTTTGATGATTTGTGATTAGCTAAATATTGTGCAAAAAAATTACATCAAGAATTATAATTAATTACTAGACTGCCCGCACAGCTACCGCCTGGTAGCTGACGTATCCTGCAGAAACGCAGTACTCTGTTGTCAATTTGCAGAATAAAAAAATATAAAAAATCTTCAATACACTTAATAAAACTATAAAAAGTGTTTTGATAGAAAAATAAGAAGAAGAAACTTTTCATGTTTTTAAATGCATAACATATTCACATATTGGTAGAATAATTCAAAATTAAAATCGCCCTTAAACTAACCAATATAATCAAAAAACCCAGTGTGGTGGCAACAGAAGAAGTGATAGAAATATTAAATTCTTTTTATTTTAATGCTATCAGTGGAATTTTTCAAAATTAAAATCGCACTCAAACTAACCAATAAAATCTCAAGTGTTGATGGCACCAGAAATAGAGGACGTCCGTGGAAGACTTGGCACGACCAGGAAGGAAGAACGAAAGTTAATGGAAGATGCTTCTGTTCTGCAGACTCGGGAATAAATTCCGGGCGATCGCTTCCCGTAAATAAAATGATAAAAAACATATCGCTCTCTATGCGGCGGAGGAAAAGTCGAAAAACAAAATTCTTATTAAATTCTTAAATTATTTATCCGGCGGTTAATTATCCGGCCGTAATTTATCCGGCGGTTAATTATCCGGCCATAATTTATCCGGCGGTTAATTATCCGGCCATTATTTATCCGGCGGTTAATTATCCGGCCGCTATTTAACCGGCGGTTAATTATCCGGCCGCTATTTAACCGGCGGTTAATTATCCGGCCATTATTTATCCGGCGGTTAATTATCCGGCCGTTATTTATCCGGCGGTTAATTATCCGGCCGTTATTTATCCGGCGGTTAATTATCCGGCCATTATTTATCCGGCAGTTAAAGATGACATAAACTTAATTTAATTAATTTAGTTATTTAAAAATAGTCCAACAACGCAGATATCGGTCATTTGACCATCATGAATTGAAATATAAGCCGCATCCGAATTAAAAGAGATTGTGATTAGCTAAATATGTGCAAAAACTACATCAAGAATTATAATTAATTACTAGACTGCCCGCACAGCTACCGCCTGGTAGCTGACGTATCCTGCAGAGACGCAGTACTCTGTTGTCAATTGCAGAATAAAAAATAAAAAAATCTCAATACACTTAATAAACTATAAATTGTTTGATAGAAAATAAGAAGAGAAACGTTTCATGTTTTACATGCATAACATAATCACCTATGGTAGAATTTTCAAATTAAATCGCACGTAAACTAACCAATATAATCAAAACCGGTGGCCGGATAAGTATCCGGCGGATAATTATCCGGCCGGTAATTAACCGGCGGATAATAATCGGCCGATAATTAATCCGGCGGATAAATTATCCGGCCGGATAATTATCCGGCGGATAATTATCCGGCCGGATAATTAATCCGGCGGTATAATTATCCGGCCGGATAATTAATCCGGCGGTTAATTATCCGCCGTAATTTAACGGCCGGATAATTAACCGCCGGATAAATAACGGCCGGATAATTAACCGCCGGATAAATTACGGCCGGATAATTAACCGCCGGATAAATTACGGATAATTAACCGCCGGATAATTATCCGGCCGTAATTTATTCGGCGGTTAATTATCCGGCGGTTAATTATGCGGCGGTTAATTATCCGGCGGTTAATTATATCTCGCGGGAAACCACCTAATTATCGATTCTGGTGTGTGAAATACTATTTTTTATTCGGATTCGGCTTATGTTTCACTTCATGGTGGTCAAATGAATCTGTATTCTTAGACTATTTTTAAATGATCGGTTCATACCGAATGGTCTGGAGAGATTGATTTTAAACCTAAAAATGTTTATTTTTTCTTGTGAAAATCCACATTTTTGATTAAAATGAAATAATATTAAAACATAATTAAATAAATATACTATTTTTAATTCGTATTGGGTTAATATTTTTCTTCAGGGTTCCTTAACGCGAATATACCCTCATTATTACGGTATTTTTAAAAGACCGGTTCATACCGCGTAGTGTATAGAGATTGTTTTCAAATCTAAAAATGTTTAATTTCTCATGTGAAAATTGACATTTTTCATAAATCGCAAAGTTTGCCATTGTTCCGTACGTCAAATATAGCTAAAAAACGGTTGCATTTGTTTCCTCGCGCGGTCGTGAGTTTTCACTTATCGGGGTCTGTTGTGTCAGTTTTTTCGCATTTTCGGCGCATCAAGGTAGGTCCGTACGTTTTTCAAAAAAATAAAAACTGTTTTTTTACATTTTAAAGATCCATTTGTAGAGATGGGAGTCTGCAGACTCGGGAATAAATTCCGGGCGATCGCTTCCCGTAAATAAAATGATAAAAAAAAATATCGCTCTCGATGCGGCGGAGGAAAAGTGAAAAAACGAAATTCACCTTTTCTCGATTTGCGAAGAAATTAGAAGAAGAAGAAATTTAAAAAGTACACACGGCGATGCGGTCGGCCGCGGGCCGTCGCCTAAATATTTAAAAATAATTATAAATAAAAAAAAACGAAAGATATGGTGAAAAATCCACCAACCTCCACTTCGATCTCCTCTTTATTATGATATTGCCTATTTCGCGTGTGATTATCGGTTGGAAAAAGGTCGGGAGAATATGGTGGGTGACGTAGAATTTATCATCCTAATACTCATTTTTTTTCGGGTGTGACTTGCATCATTGTACTTCAAGAATATGATAAATCATTATTTTCCCAACTTACATCAACAAATCATTTCGTCACTCATTTTAAATATTTTGAAACGTTTTTATATTTTAAATTTTTTTCAAACTTGTCTCGTGACTGTCCGTTACCAATAACGAAGGGTCTTCCTGAATATGGTGCATCTTCAAGACATTCAAATTAAAACACTTCGGTTCGTTATTTTTCTACATTTCTTTAGACACATATAACATAGAAGCATTGTACAGCTACAAAAAAAAAAAAGAGTTTGTTACATATATTTTACACAGATTTAAAAATGCATTGCCCAACTAGGAAAACCAGTTTTAAAGCAAATTGGTACACAAATACATTTCACAAAACCAAATAACTCATTGAAGGCAAAACACAATCAAATAGGATACGTAACATACAAGGCAAGTAAACATGAAAATATAAAAAAGAGAGAAAAAAATACCAATTTGTAAACGAATGTAAGTACATATAAGGTAAAGGGAAATATGCAAAATAAAACACAAAATACAGTTATTAAAAATTATTTTATTATATACAAACAGACACATTTTAAAACAACTCAAAATATAATTTCTACACGGGCAAGTACAAATAACCTACAAACCACAAGAGCACATACAACATATGGCCAAAGGAACTACAAATATTATGGACCTAAACTATGCTGAAAGATTTAAAGCAATTGAATTGTCCCAAGAACATGAAACTATGAATATTAAAACTTGAATTTGTAATATGGGTAGAGCCAGTATCGGTGCACTCACCCAAACATATTGACTCATACCTATATTAATTATTGCTACAAAGTGATCCAAAAATTAAGTGCACTTTAAAATTGTTCTTCATATACACTATTATATAGTAATACTTGTAATTCTAATTAATCGTACAATTGCTAGTAAACTATGCCCGTCTCGACACAGAATTTCTCTAGTGAGATGGGCACAGTCCAAACATATTTTTACATTGTATTATACAGTTACAAATAAATATAAAACAGTTTACTCTCAATATCTGCTCTTCCTCATTTCAACAATAAATTTGAAACATCCCTTTTAAAAGCCTTAATGTCAGTTAAAGTTCTAATTTTATTTCCAATTTGATTGTACATTCCTCTGCAATCTTCGACCCAAGTTTAAATTCATGCAGAGCAAAAATTAACTAATTACACACAATTTAACTGACACTGAAAAGTGTGAAAAATCACAAACTAAGATAACGCCACGACAAAGTGCTCCAATTAACTGGCGCGTATGTATACTATATCCAGTGGTGTGCACTAGGCATGGACTTAGGTTATGCTGCTAATATCAATGCTGTAAAAGCGATGGATATTGTCATTGATCTTCAGAAATTTTTTGAGTTATTAAGTGAAGGACCTAAAATATTTTATAATATAAAATAATACCACGTTTAAAGTATATTTGAATATATACATGCATGTCCGCTTCAAAGACACTCTTGCAGCATTTTGCAACACGTCTGTACAAGCGAAGACGTGTATTCGTAGACGTGAAAAATCACATATTTATTTATTAAGGAGAACACATTCTTATTGTGAAGTTGTAATTATTCAGAATATAGGTACGGATCGGAAGAGATTCAGGTTCGAATCCCGATAGCAACAACAATATTTTTCGATAAAATTGATTTTATATGTATATCTTTCTAAATAATACATTTAATTTGTACTTAACATATTTATTTGTCATATCTAAATACTTCCGCTAGCTATATGGTTATAGTTAACACGTCAATGTGATAACTGAATTATTTTCACTTGGATCTACATACATCAAATAACTATTTAATTCATATTTATTTTTTGGAAATTATAGTCATACATTGCACACAGCTTTTTTTATTGTATAGAGTGCACCACTCTGGCTATATGATACATATAAACACTAGCGAAGGACAAAACTTCATTTCGTAATGATATCGTATTGATACCAGACGCTTCTAAAACCTTTTTGAAATCAAAAATATTTTGAAGACAATGAATATCGATCTCCCTGTAGATATTCTCGCATGCTAACCCAGCGCTCTGCCAACTTGACCAATTCCCTAATGGACTATTGGGTCAGATTGGCTTATGAAAATATATAATGCTGATTTTTCGTATCAGAATTTAATGCATTAATTTATATTTTTGATATATATTTATGTACATTATTACTTACACATTCTTATCATCAAATTTCAATACTGATATTTAATTTTGTTATAAAAATAATTATCCCTAGTGATCTTTATGAGAAGCTATTTGTTTTATATATAAATAAATGGCATGTTACCCAGTAAATAGGGTGTTATTGCCAAGCTCAACAGAGCAAACCCAGACATGAAGATTTCTCCATCCAGATAGAATTATTTTTCGGGAAGTTTATTAATAATTTTAGAATTGCATAATGGCAGTCTGCGAGTACTAACTGTACGCTTGGAAATAGAATTTTAAGATTAATTATGTCCAGAAGGAGAGACGCAATACCAACATGTATTGTGGGCAGTGAAGCTAATATTAAAAAAGAGATTTGTGAACGTATATTTTCACAATTTATTCGCATTCGTCAGTAGTGCGATGGTTAGGATCCGGGAGACCAGGATTGGATTCTCTGCCAAGAAAGTTTATATTTTCCTTATATAGCTGAATTAATACTTGTAATACATTTTTATTGTGTTGTATCATAATAAAAGATTTTGTGTTAATATTTATAACGTTAAAATAGAACGAAATAGCATCTGAAAATTTTGAATAATTTTATAGGAGGTTCGCGAGTGGACTGTAATATACGACTACATATATTTATTTATTCTTAATATAGTGCATACATAAGTGTATTTATTATATGCTCTAATATAAACATGGTCAAAATGTTTCTTTCACATATTTGCTTAGTTTCAACTATTTAGTTTCCTCCTCCCTTCTTATCTTCTGGCATTTCATTAAAAAATTTCATCGCACTGTACATCATCGATTTCTGAGATTGAGCTTTCTTCTTGAATTTGAATATTTTCTGCCTAAAGGTCATCATATTCAGATCTTTCAGTATTAATCTGAGTATATCTATAGTATTATTCTCAAAGCTTTATTTTGCAGCACTGACAATTGTTGCATTTCTTCTTTATTAGCCAAAAACAAAATGCTGCTGCAGTAGTTGATGTGAGGAATAATAACAGAGTTGTATAATTGTATAGCAGAGGGGAAGTGAAGAAGCACTCCCTTCCGGGAAACGAGACGGCACAAAAGAAAAACATATAAGACATACCCTCGGGCCTTCGGATGCCGACTACAGGGTATTGTGTGTGCGTCTTAGGAATATTAGTTTGTGTAAGTGGCAGGAAAGATGGGACGCCGCCCCGTTGGGGAGGTGAAACTTATTCCTTTCTCCCCGCCGTGGGCATCAGAAAGGGTGGTGGGGGGGGTCCTCCGGCTTTTGACACCTAGTCTCGGGTCATGGTGAATTCCGCAGCAAGCTACACGATTTAGGGCTTGCCCCAGACCCCCTAAGGTGTACCTGGAGCCAGTTAAGGTAAACGCCGGAACACATCCTCTGGCATTGCATGATTCTGACAGATACAAGGCAGGATATACTAGAGAGTTTGGAAGAAGTAGATCGAGGTTGCGTCAGGAACTCCAATCTGCTCAAGCGTGGCAAGAATCTGGAGTTGTTTAGGGTCATTGTTCGATTGTGGGCCAGATGCTCTTGAGTAGCTTCATCATTATTATTTTGTTTCTTTTTTCTTCCTTCTGCCCAAATATGATCTGCGATGATGTTTTTGTGGGTTAAATCTGCCGACAGTTGTGTGTAGAGGGTGAGTCTCTTATATGAACAAGTGTAACAGAAAGAATATATCTATCAGTACTGACTTTGTTGGCATCACAATAATGATTAGTTTGATCCGTGATCGGTATATTTAACTTGGCAGCCTGCTTGCCACACATTGGTTTAAAAATAACGTTGTTCCTACATACCAAGAATCATGACTCATTCTACATAAGTATTCATTATACATTTTCGAGTACATAAGAATTTCGTCACAAAAAAGTCAAATATTTTATGTAATTTTATCAGGCATCTATATACAGAAAATATATTTGTTACGCCCTCGGTAAGTGGAATATTTTAGGCAAATTTCATTAAAATTGCAAGTCTTGGCTCACGAGCAAAAACTAATTGTAAAATTGGCATGTATTACAGTCAATCAGTGGCATTATTAAGCGGTGCTTTGGGGTTACGTCAGATGGGAACTCAAAATTCGCGCTCTACTTTTGAGAGTATCTATCTATACTTTCCCAGCGCTAATGTGGACTAATATTAAAAATATATATATATGAAATTAAAATCCATTTTTCACATGTATGGCGAAAATAGCTAAAAAGATATATGTATACCTACAGTGATGCCCTGCTAATATGTCGCTCTATAAAACAAATTAAAAAAAAATAGTTTTGCCAAAAAACCCACTATTGTTTTTATTTTCATAAAAGTGTAAAAATTATAACAAAATTAGTCAATTAATTTTTTTCTTGCTATGTAATGAATTAAACCACTCAATATTTATATTTATTTATCTTATTTTATTACTATCTAACTAATAATATGACTGCGCTTCGTCACTATTGTTTCTGTATATGTTAGTGTCAAATACCAAAATAGCCTTCAAAAATACCAAAACAGTTTTTTTTAAATCCGCTAGATGGCAGTACAGATTATAAAAAATAAAGATGAATATAAATATTAATTTTCTTTATAAATCCGCTAGATTGCAGTACAACCAAAAAAATAATTATGAATATTAATATTCATTTACAATCTTTCCACTTGTCTTATGTATTATTGTATATTCACATAAGATTTTTAATTCATTTATTTTTGTGGGTGTCATTTTATTAATATTTTGTTTACACTATATGGTGCATTGTTAAAGCAATATAATAAGGGATTTCCACATTGAAATATATAATAGTTTCTATGGAAACCCAGCCATCGGCCGTGAGCGGTCACAATAACCGCCTTCCCCGGTTAGGAAGGAGATCCAGGTTCGAATCTCAGTGGCGTTACAACAATATTTTTCGACAAAATTGATTTAATATGTATATTTTTCTAATTAATATATTTAATTCATATCTATTATACCAATTTGCACTTACTGATACTCAATACAGATACTGATTTAATAAATAAACAAGAAATGAAATTGAAATTTTTACTAGAAACGTACATTTTCACACCTGATTTAGAAAAAAATGCATTAATAAAAATGTATCAACTCAAATTAATACTTATGCTAACAGATTGTACATCAACCACATAACCTGTACATTTGACTAGTTTTATGTATAATACCTATTTGTGAATGTTAAATTAAGTAAATATCATTTAAGTTACTGGAACAAAGATTAAGAAGAATTATATTTAATGTAAGTATATGTAATTACAGGGCTTACAACCTGTCTTCGGCTGGCATAAGTGATCACTATTTCTAAATATAACGTTCACCATTTTCATCCATTAATCAATCTCCATATCTATCAAATTTAAAAAAATTTATTATATGTTAATATGTGGAAACACTTTGAATACCATTACACTATCGCCATCTATGGACTAAATTTGATAATTAATTTCCTGAAACAGCATATATATTAAAATGAGAATCTAATTATTATTATATTTCCATTCAATATAATAAAAAACAGCTTTATCTCTATGAGATATCTATTATTTGTTTAATAACAGTGCCTTTGTAGGTGAAAATCCAGTAATTGTGTGTTCTTGGACATATTCAAATTTTGTTAGATTTTAGGTTAAATAAAGTGTTATTAAGTCTATTTTTCAATCAAAATTTTGACTTACTAATGTGTTGTAGCAAATATAGTATGCATGAATTTTATATTTAAAGAAGACATTTTATATTTAATTGATCTTTTTCTTCTTCCATGGCAAAATGGGATTTGGTCTCCTCCACAAGTGCTCTCCACCCACTTATATCCTTAGCCATTCTTCTCCAGTTCCCGGACTCACCCATCCTGCTTCAGTCTTCTTCCACACAGTCAGCCCACCTCTTCCTTGGTCTGCCTCTAGGTCGCTTCTACTGAGGTATCCACTTGGTCATGATCTTCGGTGTCCGGTCATCTGGCATTCTTTCAACATGGACAGCTCATTAGTCTTTGGGACCTACAGAATCTTACAATTGTTTCTTATTCAATACAATTTTCAAGCTCACGATTCATTTTTATTCTGTATGTTCCATTTTCTAGTGTAGGTCCATAAATTTTTCTCAGAATTTTGCACTCAAAAACTGCTAATTTATTTTCTTTAATTTGGGTTAGACACCACATTTCGCAATCATAAGTGACCTCTGGTCTTATTATAGTTTTATATATTAGCAGTTTGCTTCATTGACTCAGTATTTTCGACCCTGGCAGTTTTTTACAGGCATAAAAGCTTATATTTCCATCTAGAAATCAAATCTTCATTTCATCCGTTGTCCTATTTAACATGTTCAAGTTAGAGCTCAGATATGTAAAATTATCAACCCTTTCGTATACATGGTGACCTACGCAAACATCTTGGGGTACCTCCTGTTTACGTATATTGACCATATACTTCGTTTTTGAGGCGTTTACATGCAGTCCCAATTTTTCCGCTTGCTTTTTCAGGGTGGCAGCACATTTAATTAATACCTTTGCTAAAAACTTACAAAAATTCTTTTATTGAATAGTAAGTGTAAACAAAAATGCTTACATTAAAAAGTAGTGTATACTTAGTTTCCTTAAAACATAGAAATAAACATATTTTTCTGTCATGCTCTTATTGCTGAGAATTGCCACTGGTATTGATACACCAGCTTTCTTCATTTGGCACAATCTCATGTAGCTTTATGTACGGCTGTGGAAACAGAAGTTCCAGATGTTTGGGATACCTGATCAATCCAGTGCATCGGTGATCTCCTTCTTCTGCCTTCCACGTCGCTTTATGAATTTTCCAAGACATTTTAAAATCATTTTATTTAGTGAAAAAAATAAAAAGACCAGCCACAATATTGTTTGAGATTTGTAGTAAGACTGTATGACAAATATTTCAACTTGCTATTGTTCTACATAATAATTTTCAATGGGATTGTGATTTTATTATTACCGTAACCTTTGGTTTTTTGCTATTCATTTTTAAATGGTATTTTTTTAATATTTGGTTTTACTCATCATAATTTGCAATCGTTTCTTATTTTCCGTTATTATGTTGTCATCTAAATATACTAATAAATGAATAAATAAATTTAAAACTAAAATACAAATCATACACTGAATATAAATTTATAAGTTACAAACTAATCTCATTTCGAGAGAATGAAAAAACTATTTTAAAACTATGTTTTAACAAAATATCAAAGCGCGCACATGTAGTCTGTTGCCGTAAATACTTCGATAGCTAGTTCTGGGTTTTCTATAGGTAAAGTTGAATACAGTAATTCAATCTATGCAAATCCAAAATACACAAACCTTTGTGAACCTGTGCTGGTAGACGCCGACGTCGCTCTCCTTGTAGTCTGATGGTCCTTAAATCTACTGGTCAGCCACCGAAAACCTTCTCACAACAGATAATCCAAAATGTTTTTATATCGCCGCAGTAAAAGTCTGTCCAAATCGCAAAAAACTGTCTCTTCCCAGTAGCTTTAAATCCACATATTCAAAACTTTATACCAGGCCTACCTATCGAAGTATAAAAGCACGTAAACAAGTCTGTTTGCATTTATAATTAACCATTTAAAATTAAATTTGTCACTAAAAATTTTGTCGCTGTAGCATAGTTGAATAATGCACCTTCCCCGGTTAGGAAAGAGATCCAGGTTCAAATCCCGGTGGTGCAACAATATTTTTCGATAAAATTGATTTTATATGTATATCTTTCTAATTAATATTTAAAATATCACAGAGCTATGTTCTGAATAATTACAACTTCACAATAAGAATGTGTTCTCTTAATTTTAACTTTTTGCCTGTTTCCTCGATAAAAATATCTACTCTAGACCGTTTTTCTCTATCACGTACCGTTTTTTAAATATCACTACTCATTTTTCGCTATTCAGTATATTTATTTTGCATAACAGTACACATTAAAAAATATATATTTATCAAATTCCTTGATTAAGAGATGTGTTCTATATTCATTTGATGTTTATTTCAAAAATTAAAATCATTTTTTTCTAGCGCCTACAGTTTTTGAGATACAAATACATTCATTGTTCGCTTTTCAACATAATATAACATTATAAGTTTGTGTACAGTCCACCGTATTAGAATGTTAAAACTGCTTGGCACGTGACTTTCTTTTATAGCTTACACCCCGATTGTCTCTCCTCAATGTCCAGCAATAGATATCTTTCTTCCATTGCGCTGATGTTCTGATGAAATCGTTCTGTGTTCATCGCTGACATCACAGAAATCCAAGTGCAAATGCAGAAAATGTATTTTGAAAGACATATTACTACACCCCATCGACATGTAGATCTGCAGAAGCTTCTCAACATGTCCAGCATATTTGAAGTACTATTTGAAATTCTACTCTCCTAATTCAACAATTGTTTTTTATTTTAAAATTTTGATCCCCTCAATTTCGTAAGCTTTAACTGTATAGCCATTTATGGCTAAATATGAAGGTATAAAACAATTAATTTATTCTAAAATGAAATGGTAGACAGGTGGGTTAAAAAAATACAACAAGAAAAGAAAAAACATATTATTAAAATAATGACAAAACTTAATTTAGTATAGTCAATAGGAAATTAAAATTAAAATAAAGGTGGCATCACACAAACAAAAAAATTAAGAAACACAAATTAATGTGTATTCAATATCAATTTATTCAAATAATTTTTTTGAACAGAAGATGTGGTGGCGACATCACTCAGCATGTGGAATGTCAATGGACCGACTGCAATATCTTCCATATTTTATTTTCAATGCAAATCGCTTATTAAAAAATATTTTTAATAAAAAACATTAAACTCCCTTTTCATTGCAATCAATAATTTCTTTCATACAGAATGGTTAATGACTGGAAAAAGTTTATTGTATAATATACTTCACAACACTTTTCTATGATATTCCGGCGTGGCATTTCCATAATCCTGCAGGTTAAACAAAGTCGCTCTGTTAGTCACCATGTACTTCAATAGATCTTGTATATGGGACACAACATTCTGAAGTGATTTCTCATCTAACGACGTGTAGGCCAACATGGGCCCAATCTTTACAAACAGTCTCAACAAATGAATAGCACCGTATATTTTGGACATGGGTGTGTCGGGGTAATTTTGTAGAATTTCACTGTATTGCGGTCTCTCAAATTTGTAAAGAAGTTGTGATCCTAAAGCTGCGTTGAAATACTCTTTCACACCTTCTGTGAAGTCAATCAGGACATTTTCCTTTTGTTGATTATGTATTTTACTGGTCTTTTTATGTGTGAGATAATTATCTACGATTTGAAACACAGTCAGTTTGGCCGGTAAGTTGATCAGTTTCTGTTGTCTCGTTATGATGTCCCAATCATCAACCAGCCATGTCTTCAACTCTTCCGGCACCTTTATCCTGACATCTACTTTATTCAAGAATTGTTCCTCTGATTCAATAGATAAATCCAGTCGTCCTCTTTTTTTTCTGAAAGATATATAAACATATTTTAATATATATTAATTGACCCTGGAAGGTATGCACCTTGCATTACAACAATTATATTTAATTTAATGTCTTGTCTATTTACATTAAAAACTATAACACCTTTTAACCATCTTAAAGTTCTATTCAAATGTTTTTATTACAAACTAAACAATTTGATTTTAAAGGAAACATACCTAATATGGGGCTAATGGATAAACTAATTTGATTATTAAGAATTGACTTACCACCTAAATTGTCTAACCGGAGGCCAAACCCGTTTTTATGGAGGATATTGACCCCTGTGCTATTATTAAAAGAATGGTCTTATGGTTGGCAATATTATTGAAAAATACCATTCTTTTAATAATAGCATAGAGGTCAACATCCTCCATAAAAACGGGTTTAGCCGGTATGTTTCCCCTAAAATCAATTTAATATCCATCAACACTGTATTTTCCCCTCCCTTAATGTTATGTATCTCTCTTTCGCATATAATCTTATATTCTGTCTCCCTTGAAGTTTTATCTAACTGTATATGTATTCTGTCTCTCTTTCACATGTAATTTTATATTCTATCTCCCTCTGTATGTATATATATATATATATATAAGTGCACTCTTTTTGTATTTATGATTAGTTTTAAATACGTCCCGATGAAGCTTGAGATAAGCGAAACCGGTTGATGTATAATAAATTTTGTGGTTTCATACAAAATGATTGTATTTTATTTAATCTAATATATCAAACCACAAAGTGATTGCTTTCTACGAAAATATCCAAAAGGTTCACCACGCTAGGCAAATGTTATGCTCGGTCGCCCCTAGTTGTAGGGCACACTACACATACAGTAAAACTCCGTTAATTTGTGTACTCATATTTGGTCTTTTCACATAATTCGCACTTTTATCAAAAAATTTTAGCCCAAAAAATAACATTTCATACTAATTTCTACCGATAATTCGTAAAACCTCGCAGTTCGTATGCATTTTTTATACCCAAAGTAAATCATTTATTCACATATTCACGGGTGTAAATAAATAAATTAATTGTGTGCAACAGTTCATTTGATTTTATATCCAGTTTTTTTGTTTATGAAATGTTGCAATTTGTTTAATGTAATAATGAAACTGAAACCTTTAAAATACAACCTATTTTATAATTTAATTTTTTGTATTTCGTTTTCTAAAATGGCACGAACATCTGGTAATTCATGTAAATCCTTAACCATTGGAAAAATGGAACTTATTATAAAATCAGGGGAAAAATTTAAATCCTGAATACCTCTCCAAGTTCAAACTTGAAAAATCGCGGGAAAAAAAGCTTCAACGAAGTATGAAGATTTAAAAGTTTTTTATTATTTTTCACGAGCTTTTTAATATTCCAATTTCTTGCCCAACTTTGATGGAAAAGGCGAGTTCGATCGCTAATCAAATTAAAATGTCCGTAATTTTATTGAGTTAAGCACTGATAAATCGTTTGAAGAAGCCTGTCTTTAATATTGGACTCGTCATGTCCCCACATACCTTCATTATTCAGGGGAAATTAATTATTTGATAAACATTTGGATACATAAAAAGCTGAAATAATAGACAATTGCCATCTTTTTCAGTATGAAAATCACAATGTTAACAGCAGCGGCACGCGCAAAAATGCGGAAGCTTAAACTGAGTACGCGTTTTTTTAAATTTCTAATGTTGCCTTCAAAAGATTTTTTCTCATTATTCGTAATTCAGATTTTTTTTTTAAATTTCGGTCCCGTGAGTTATAAAGTAACCGAGTTTTACTGTATATGTTATATAATATAAACCTTTAAATCTATAAAATACAGCAGATAATAATATTAAATTTGTTCATAGTAAACTTATTGAACTGAACAAAGTTTTGAAAACAAATATCAATCACGGATCTCAGAGCAATTAGCATAATATGGATAGTTACCTCGGTACATCAGAGCCTGAGTCTTGGGAAACAGTCTCTGCGTGCGGTGTGGAGGCTCTGGACTCTGTGTCTTTGTCCTTTTCCTTCTCCTTTTCTTTCTCTTTTTCCTTTACTTTCGGAGGAGCAGAACCTACTACCGGTTCAGTCTGTTTGGTCGGGGTTGGGGTCACGGCACCACCAGGTTCCGATTTACGCCCTTTAGCTGTCGCTAAAAGGTGACACAACAAATTTTAATATTTTCAACATGCCACTCACTGAGTATAACTATTCTAATTTCAAGCTGATGTTATATCATTGCAGAATTGAGCCGATCAGACAGCAAAGAGGGGGTGAAACCAATTATAATAGACTCTCGATTATTTGGAGTGGTAGGGAAAAAATTATCCAGAAAAAACCTCAAATTATCTAAATCACCATTAAAAAAAGTTGCATCCAGAGTAAACACTGAATCTAATCGCGCCCAAATAATAATTTGCAAACACGCCATAGACTAGAATATCCAGTGTTTTTATTTTGTTACACATCGTAAACAAATAAAAAAACATTTTTACATTTTAAATAATATTTCAAAATGTTATTGAAAAATTACAATTTTTTTAGTGTCCCAATTAAGCATCGAGAATCAATTATATGTATATTCAACGGCACAACAAACTATAATGAAGAAAATAAGCAAGTTTTATTATTCTGCTAATTTCTCCAAGGAGATAATGAGGTTCCACCAATTGATACCGTGCAATCAAAAAACCACTTTTCTGCGTGATACTTACTCCTCACATTCACACTTTGGTCCAATCTACATACGTTTCATAATTTATTTAATAAATAGCTAACCTTTTTTAGTTTTAGCGGGTTGACTGGAATGTGCTTTTTGTACTTCTTTTTGTTTCTGGACATTAGCCTCGTTATACTTGAGGACACGGCTCTCTGGAACCCATTCGTCCCAACTAAAAACAATAAAAACTAAATATATAATATTTTATGCCATTGAAACAGAACAATTTTTTTTTAAATTAACTTTTTTGGTATTGAAAGGAATTGAATTTGAATTGAAAAAGCGTCTACCAGCAATGGACGGATCCTAGATCCACGGCAGATGATTAGTTTATAAAAATTTGTTCTTCAGATTTATTTCAATGACATATTTAATATACTTTTAAAATCAGCAATGTTATCTTTGTGGTTAAGATTCATATTTTTATTTATTATCTTTGTTTTATTAACCACTAAAATGAGTTTAAATACATCTACCGGTTTCGTTATGACATCCTGAAGAAGAAAATGGTATTTTTCGAAACCGGTAGATGTATTTAAACTCATTTTAGTGGTTAATAAAACAAAGATAATAAATAAAAATACATATTTAATAATCAAAAAAAAAGTTTAAAATATTCAACATTAAATTTAGGAATTCCTTCCTGGCACTGGCCATAAGAATCTGGTGGATTTTGTATGTGTAAAAAAGGTTTTTTTTCTAGAACTAATATTAACGGAGTTATACATTTTTTAATAGCCACCACATTGAAACAAGATGGCGGATTAGGCTGGCTAAAGAACTTAGTTATTCTGTTAAAATAGGTTACAAAATTTGTTATATCCCACATAGATAAACTTTTTAACAGGGTGATTTCGGGATCTGGTGGTGGTGAGAGCGGTTTGAGAATCTCCTTGAATTGAAGAAAGTGGACTGAAATTTTCCAGAAGTTGCTTCTTGCATTACACATTTCTATTGAAATATAGTCTATCGATAAATCTATTGAAATCATTGAACTTACTAAAGTGAAAATAATACTTTTTTTTTCACCCAGTTAATATAATATAATGTAGCAATGTCACATTTTGCCGATACCGACGTGTTTGATCATTTTGAAATATTGTTTGTGGCCATCGTGAATCTAATGCCATGTGAATATATGGATCAATGGTCGGCTGGAACTTTAGTCGGTGATCTTTTGTCGTAGACATATAGCTGATGGGCCAAAAGTCTGTGTTGCTTTTGTCGCGGAACCCGATACTGAAAGTCACCGATTGTCAGCCTAGCCGATATAGATAATAATATACATATATAGGTGCACAATTGAATATTTTTAAGAAATATAATTTACAAATTATGAATTATTGAGAAAATATTTATCAAAATCTTGGAAAGGAGCAAAAAGACATATTAGAATATTTTTAAAATTATGGATAAATTACTACAAGTCAATTTTAACACAGTATTCATTTTAAATTGTAATTAAGGAATTGATAAAACAAAATCCTATGAAAAAATATAATTGTAGGAAAAGGCGTGTAAAAATATATTTATTAAATTATTTTGGTGTGATCTCACTTCACAGAGATTTATCAGTAATGATGGGTATGTATTAGTTACGTCATTCTACTCTGTGTACAAAATACATGTGACAAATTCACTTGGCACTATACTCTGTACCGTCCTAAACCCGCTCTCGAGACGAATCTCCGAGAGAAATCTCATCCATATACACGCATCATTAGGAAGGAAATTGATTTGAAGGATTGTGAACAATTTAGATTTTTGTTTTATACCATGAATATTTCAAACCAAAACTTTGGAGTGGATTAAACGGATTTACTTGAATCAAAATTTATTATGATTTAACTTTTCTTAATTAGTGACTACTCGCTCTACACCAATAACAAGTGTAAAATCTATTATAAATTATTTTGTAAATGAGTCAAACTGTAACATCGTTTGTATCCATGATATTTGCTTCACTCATAATAAAATATAGGTTAATCTGTTTTAAAAATAAATTACTCATTCATTGTAATGATCAGTAATGTCTTCACGGTATGTTTCAAAAACTATTCTGTTTTATTTGTAAGCTCTAAAACCGTAAGACGTAGCCGGAAGAATTACCAATAAGAATGATATATACATTTAAAGGTAAAACATGCATTCTTCGCAGCTAAACTGAGAGGAAGCTCACTGATTTTAAATGAGGTACTCAAATGATTCCAATTTTAAACAAGACTTTTAAAAGTATTCGAACATGAGGCAACTTTCGAACATTCTGAAAAAGTGAGTTGGTAATTTAATGACAATATTTGGGAGACGCCATGTCCAAGAAATACAGTAATTGCATGACATATTTCCAGTCGTAACACGAGTAGATTTACTAAATATTCTAAGAAAAGATAAATGATCCACCATATTTCAGTAAAAGAATTACTATATATCTTACTTTTTATTCCATCCTGCATAATGTATAAGATATTTAACGTGCTTTTCCTTGGATATTAGACTCTTAAGACATTTCGCTTCGTAGATGAGAGGACCATGGAAACAGAGAACCTTTTCACCTGTAAACAAAAATGACTGCATGAAGCCACGGAACGGGAAAATATTTTAAAAAGTCATCGTGTTTTAATTTTACCATCACTAAACTTCAGTTTTGGTGCCATAATTAATACAAATATTTAAACTCCATCAAAGTCAAACAGCCAAAATAATCTAATTCATAACACTTTCTCTATGGTATCGTAAACATAAAAAACAAAATATACATTTCAAAGGACTGCCAAATTCCAAATAACGGCTCGAAACACAGACGGGTACTATTGTCACGCAAAAATGACATTTATATTACTTTTTAATTACGAAATATTTTACTTTATTCAGATGCAAACAAACCAGAATTAGGGAGTCTTATATACAACTCGCCAACGTTCAACATATTTTTAATACTTTGTTGTACCGATTCGATGGTATTAATTTAATAATTAATCGCGAACATGTAAGAGCCATGTGTCTCCGCCGACCGCATCGGTTCAAGCGTTCTCTTGTCTAAAGGTAAAGTAATTACTCATTGGCCACGCACAATAAACGATATATCATGTTAAAGTGACGTGAATAATTGCTACCGCGTTCGTTAGCCCAAGTATGAGGCAATAAACGTCGAACAATGACAATGTCATCCAAAAGTAATAGCTCCCGAAGGAGCGTTTTCTAGGGAACAAAGGTTTCGGAATGGAATGCGAAAATATACGACTGGCCTTGTGTTAAATGCAAGCGCGGACTCGTGTCTAAAATCTCCGTGCAAAAACTCTGATACCGAAAAAAAATCTTCCATATTCATGCATCTTGAATAACCTACCATCACGCCGTTGCTCCGCGGGGATAAGCAAATAGGATAAAGCGTCACACTTACTGTTCTCTCCTTATTCATTCGTTCAATTCGACTAAACCATCTAAGCGAGTCATTGAAGAACGTAATCGCCGAGATTCTCCATTCTTTACCCGGTCGTAATTAGGTCTGCCACACATATACCTAGACAAACTCATTACCACCGCATTCAGTCTGAGTCCGCTCCAGGCTGAAAACAATACACTGACGTAGATACTAGCCGGTCGGCACCTAGTAAATACAAATAACTTTATCAATTTATTTAAATCAGGATGAAAATAGATAACGAAAATCAAAAGAAATTAATAATATACAATAATGAATGGGCAGGTTAAAACAAAAATTATGTTATAGATATAAGTATAGGAAATTCAGGATGGGAGTTTATTATAGATTAATTCATGTGACAAAATGATTGTTTCAAAAATGTCTCTCATTATTGATATTACCGAGCTCGGAGTTTTAGTTACTACGACAATGTTAAGTGATTATGTAATAAGGTGGACAAATACTAATGAATAATTTTATAAGAAAGATTAATCATAATTTGATTTTAAGAAGGCGGGATCGAGATTAGGCCTAAAATAAGGCAGGAGCTCATGGCCATCGAGAGTGACCAATGAGCGGTATCAATCCTGAGGGGGTGGGACCAGCCTGCAGGCGAGAAAATGCCCTCGCCGCAAGCATTTAAAATAGAGCGGATGCCAATGTTTACAACAGTCTGCCACGGAATTTTGGGTAAGCAAATAGTCAGCCACGAAATTTGGAAGAGACCGTAAGAATGTTCCCCGGAGGAGAACCCATCAGTTAGCCTCGGACCGCAGTTCATCATTGAATTTAAGAAGATAATCTGGCACAGTCTATCTCAGAATTCGAAGGAGCCTATCTCGAAATTGGAGGAGAGTTCGTCAGGACAGTCCTCCAAGAAGGGCCTAGCAGTTAGTCTCAGAAATCAGCCACTCAGTCTGCTCCAAGCAACCACGAGCAGCCAGACGCCAAATCAGTTGTTGAATCACCCTGAGAGCCAGACACCAAGTCAGCTCAGAAGCAACCAGCCTGATAACCAGACACCGAGTAGCTCTGAAGTAGTAGCCCAGCCGGCCAAAGACCAAGTTTTTGAAAGAAGGCCCTAGAGGAATATCGCTGAAAAACTTAAGGTAGAGTAAAATTAGAATTAAGGATATATAGCTGTCTATTTGTATACCTGTAGTAGAAAATAAATAATGGCTGTATGTGTCTTCTGTGTTTTCTATAGTTCACCTGTTTCCCTCTCATAACCATAGCGTAACAGCAATGTAATACCTGGATATGAATCGCAGAGTAAATTATTTATTAGAGTGTGGGGTGTGCACTACTAAGCTGATTTAGTGCCTCTTCTTTTTATAACCTCCGTATCACTTATTTAACATTTATTGTAGAAAAGAATACTGCTTTACAAATAAAGTGCATTTTATTTATCAAAATATAAATATTGAATAAAATTATTGTATAAATTACCAATTTAATTAGTTTCCTTGTTATTCGTGTCAGACTAACCCTGTGACTTGTTGGCGGTCATTGAAAATATTAAAATAAAAATAAAAATATATTGTTGATGTTTGTAGCGTTAACTTTGTGGTTAGACATAATTTATAATTTTAGACGTAAAAATAACTGAAATAAAAATAAAATTTTAAGTAGGTGCACACAATTTAATTCTGCAGGAATGCATCAAGGGTACTCTTTTTGTTTTTGTAAGTATGCGCTTCTACAAAATCAGCTCAGGTATTCAGTGCTGATGTAGAGTTCCCTTCCTGCATAAAATAGCGCTGTAACGCAATAACGCTTTCCCACCAGAAGACTTGTCTAATCATTTTATATCGCGCATCAGTCTGTCTACTGGTTAATAGATGCGAACTTGAGTAATTAGTGCTCATCCTATACTAGTTTTGACTGTAAAAGTGTATTAGATTCATCTGTTTTACTGAAATTGCATTCAGAAGCAGATACATATATCTTGAATGTGGAGCTATCAGTTCTGTCACCTGCTAAGAGTTGCTGCAATACCTATAGATCCAATAAGGGTGATACTATCTCCGTTCTCTTGTAGTCAGTGGCATAGGTATAGATTTAGGTTATGCTGTTACCAATGATATTATACAATCATACATATCCGTCGTTTAACGACCATATCATGTATTTATTTATAATTTTAGAGTACTGTTAATAGTGTTTTTAAAGTTTAAATTTTAACATAAAATAATACTTTCTTACCCATATAAAAAATGTATGAACGTTTTTAAGAACACTTTCTATGACTGAACATGATTAATTTATTGTTTGAAAATACTTCATGTAATAACTAAAGGAAAAGGAAATAGTTATGCCAATTGCTTTTTGTTTTTCTCAAATCAAAAACTAATCCATGCACCAAATTTAAAGAACATTCATAAAATCAACAGGTTAAAAACAGTAAGATAGTAAAATTCGCGAATTAGTAAAAGAGGAAGTAGACACTTCAATGATTTGCACGCAGTTGTAACCCTTTCTAATGCTGTTCTGTTAATAAACAGCACAGGTAACAACTCTATACAAAACGGATCAACCGAAAAGAATTTTCAATTCAGTAAATAGCCATTTATATGACTTGAGTAATTCACTAGCTTAAATACAGAACTCAGTAATGTAAATAGGACGATGCGGGAAATAAAAAAAGAGCACCATGAGTACAGTGGTGAGTTTTTAGAACTAAGCAATTAAGGTCTCTACTGATACACAGATGGCACTAATTGCAAAATAATGTTTTCGTCAATGTTAATACAATTTTTTAATTTATATTTGTTTCCCAGAATTTTTGTTAAGTTACTTTTTTGCTTGTATGCACTGCACGCCCCTGCCTATAGTTAAGTAAAGAAATGTATTCCCAGCTGCAGGCCTAACAGTATCATCTAAATGTCTAATTTAGTAATTCATTCTCTATTTATATGAAAGAATTTTTTTGTTGATTCCTTCTGAATATACTCTCTTTCTGACTTAACTTAATTAGTTTTGAATATATTTATCAGTACAGTTTTATCCTTATAATGTTCGCATTAAATTTATAAAAGAATATATTCTATATTTACTTCAATTATTCGTCACTGTGGACTTTTTTGAAACATTGAATATGAATTTAACTGTCACAAAAAAATATCCAGATATTGCATTAGGTATTTTAAGTTTTGTAGAGTTTATTAGTGTTATATACATATAAAGAAATTTATATTTCTGTTTAAAAAAAGAAATAACCAAGTGTGTAAGTAGGTATATCTCCTGATATAAATGAATAACAAAAACACACGTTTTCACAAAAAAGGCAAAAAGATGAATTAGTATTGAAAACAGACTCTTACTTGATATTTTTATATCAAGTATATTAATAATTGGTTTTCCAAAGAACATGACTCTATCACACACATCACCAAGGAAGGAACACGTTGGAAGGAATAAATAATTTTTACATTTGAATTATTTAATGGTTAATAATTTCTTCATGTTTACAAGAAGTATAATATTATGTATAATATAAATAAGGAATAAAACTAACATTACTATAATTGGAAATGTACTTTTGAGACTAAATGGAGTATTTGGTAAAATTTGAAATAGGTCAATACTATATAAATTATAATAACACCCACTAGCATAAACACTTCCATTATTCATAAATGTCTTTTAAACATTCTTACATATGTATTTTAGACACTTTTTATAAATAGTTTTATGACCAATCATTTTAAAGTATTAATAATCCCATGAAACATTTTTGATGCGTCTGAACCATTCCACAATTTGTTTTTATTTAACATTTCATTTTGTTAAGTATGTATAAATAAAAGTCAACATTGGAATGGTAGTTTCAATATAATTATATTGCCAACTAGATAATGAATATTCACATTGCTTACCGCTTTCATAAACCAGGAACTGACCTGAAAACCAAATTTAATTTAGATCTTTTATTGTATTGATAAAGCATTTGCGTGCTTTATAATATGACAATTTGGGTAGATCTTCTCGAAAACAACTCGACTCAAGAAACATTGCCTGCTGTATGTGACAAGTATAGAACAAGGTATAATCTGACATTTCGGCCAATGTTGCATCAATTTTAGCATCAAAATTCTTACAAAAATATTCATTATGTTATAGACATATCAAATTTCCTAGTAGTTTATGAGATAACAAGAAAACAAAGTTATATTTTAGTATGTACGAATACAACTGTTGTTTTGAATACAAATGAAACGTACGAGTTATATTATATAACACACCCAAAATCACCATTATCACTATTTTTGTAAAAAATTTCACTCCACCGGCCATGAATCAAACTTGTCTGCAGAAATCTAAAAATTAATATTCAAAACTTTGAAGCTCAATTCAATGCAAATGTCAGAAGAAACCTAGTTCCTAGGGCATGAATAATGACACATTTTGGTGCCAGCTTTAAAAAATTGCTACAACCACACCACAAATTTAAACTGAAAATCGTGTTATTTTGCAAAGAGAATATTGTTGAAAAATAGTTTTAATGTACTACTAACTGTACATCGGTAAGCAATGTGTTGATTAAGGACGCGTGTAGACAGTCGCATCCAAACAAACATTATTGGTCATTGAGACAAGTTTTGACACAATGTGAACAGAGCTTATGATTAGCATGGGTAACAAAAAAAAGGTTCATATACTCAGACCGGAGGAGGTCAGTGATATTCTACCTGAAAAATTGAGGTTTGGTTAGTAATTGCTAAATGTCAACAATGTTGGAATTATAAGCAAATAAAGTCTTGTCTTGTCGACCTTTTACATTTAATTTTTACAGTTTTCTGTATCTGGAATAAATGTCAATGTTTCAGAATATTTTGTAAGGTACGTACATAAGCTACACCGTTATTGTAACTGACATTTAACTGTTGGAGGTTAAGTTTCTAGTGTGCCAATGATTGCTATTACAAATAATCAGTTATCAATCATTATTACAACCGAACACAAATCTCACAATCACAGCTAAAATAATGGTTTAACTCGACACTAATTTCTGGGTACCTCGTGTTTGAACCGACAGTTCCAGCAATGCCCAAAAGACAATTAATCATGGAAGCGCGCACGAGACTTACAAGCATCAGGTCTACAATAATAATTTAAAGCTTTGAGTAACTTTAATGTCTAAAAATGAATATAACAACAGCGAGACTATTTAATATTGAATATCTTTTATTTTGTTAAAAGAGCCTACAAATTATTTAGGCCCGATTTTATAATTCGAAACATTAATTTTATTATTCCCATCAAAATAAAAAATAATGCCTCTCAACTAAATCAACGGAGCGTATATAATTTGAAAACTTATGAAATTCTAAGGCACAAAATTAGTTTTTCAGCTGAATGCGAGTTATGCAATAAGCAATGTTTTTAAAAACATATTTACCGCGTGCAAAATGTAAAATTTTTTTAAAAAGTACTACTACCAAGTAATGTTGTTATTTACACTACATAATTAAAAACATTCAATCGAATAAGAAGTGTATGACAAAAGTGGTTGTAATATTAGTTGTGTATTTCTGAAGAAAAATAATGTATATTTGGGTCCATAATTGTGACAAAATATGGAGATATGTTTATTGCTTTTCATTTTTCAACTCATATTAAAATTGGGCAGAAACAAACAAATTTATACAGTGAGGTAAGATAATTAAAAGATTGCCATTTCCTTTAATAAATTAAAATACGGTTTAACTATCATATTATTAGGCTATATTCATCAGTTGAAAATAAAGTCGCATCACCTACTCCAGAATTTACTTTGTTCTCATAAAATGTGTAAATAAAACAATCTATTGGGTCGTCTATTAAGTCTCAGCATTTTTAAAAAATGCTATTTTCCCGCTATTTTCTCTTTTGTGACAAAAAATGACATACTATTCGATAGCATTTTTCTGCTCTAAAATGTCAGTGTAACCGTTTTCCCGTATCTTATCTTATAGTTTTTCTTAATTTTTGGACTTAAATAATGAAGTGTCAAGTTGAGAAAATCAAACATACTTCTTTTCACCATTGATCAAAGTTTAAATGGTCATCCAAGATCTCAACTGGGAAATTCCTATAGTCCCAACCTCACTCTGTCAGATTCACGCTCAACTTTTTTGGTTGCGGTTTGTTGACCAATGACGATGGCATCAGAAATTGGCTCGAAAACTATTTTGATACCAGACCGGCCAATTTTGATAGAAAAGGCATCGACAAATTGGTTGAAAGATGGGACCAAGTCCTGAACAATAATGGAGAATACGTCATTAAATGAAATGTTGAAATTTTTGTATAAAAATTTGATTTTATAAAAAATCATTGAACAATACCGCAGACTTATTAGACAACACAATACATTATAAATGGTATATCAAAAATCATAATTTTTTTAAATAAAGACTGTACGTTGTGCAACAAATAGACAAATTGAAAACGATCACCGACACTCGATTTTACATCTGTTTTTATCGATAGTGCTTGATTTGTATAAAAGTAGGAAATGTGAACTAACTATTGTGTCTTATTTATAAATATTGGAAAAATTGTAAAAAAAAAAAAACTATTTTATTAAAAAATGTCATTGAACACAATATATTATTAATAATAATTATACAGCAAAACCCCGATTATCCGGGCATTTGGTTAAGCAAACTCGTATTTTGTAATGGTCTCGCGTGGCTAATCCACGAGCCAGATCTCAAAGTATCTAACACCGATTTTACTTATGAGATTAATTAATTGGATTTTCAATTTTTTAAATGGACTAACACATGTCCCGATAATCGAATTTCTACTAAATATCATATTTAAGAGAAGAAAAAAAAAAAATACCAACTGAGAAAAAAGGCATACATAGTTTCGTGCATGGTAACCATGAATAAAAATTATTTTGATAAGTTTTTAACAAGTTTTAAAAATAATACAACTCACTATCGTCAGTATAAAACAACTGTATTGAAAATGAAAAAAAAAAAACATATTGAAGCACTATTTTATATAAATATGTAAGGTTTAAGCATTTAACCAAGATAGTCTATAAGTAATATGTATATGTTGTAAAATATTTTGGTGTAACGATATTGTGAACACTTCGTTTAATTTCTAATTTCACTTTTTACAAATAGTACATATATAATCATCACGTGATGAATTAGAATATCTAGAGAATAAAGCACTAACCAAATAGCTACCAAATTATAATAAAACACAGAATATATATTTTATAAAACAATAGGAAAATGAAATTATCTCACTATATTTTTATATGAAAACATGTCTTAGTGAACAAATATATTTAGAAGATTTTTTCACTACATAAAAGTTTGGTAAAATATTTAAAATTTAGACATTCTGAAAAGCCAACTTTTTATGTACCAACTTTTCGGCTTGCATTTGATATTTTCATGCCTCAGACTCGTTTATATTAACAAAATAACAGTTCACACTCTCAAATAATGAACCTTACACTTAGAGACTTAATCTTAAACTTAAGTTGAAATGTCATCAGTTTACTTTTGTACTTCTTTTAAAAACCACATTGCAATTATTATAACATTTTAAATTGTAAATTTATCACCTTAAAATATGGTTGCTTAAAAATTATTCAATTGTGATGAAATAATTCTCGAAATCAGTAAAATAATATGTACGATTATAATCGTACATATTATTTTAGACAAAATTTAAGAAAATGCAGTATACATACTATGTAATATGATGATTTTACGCTATACTGACAATAAAAGCTTAAGAAAAATTAACTTTAGAGCCTCTACAAATATGGCATAAAATATTTTTAAACTCTAAACACCGGAAAAGAGTGGCAACATCTGTTTTACGACGCCATAAACAGAAATTGTTAAAAGCTATTTCTTTAAGAAAACTTTCTACACACGCATCTAACAAAATGCACAATTCCTTTCCCGTTTATTTGGGGTTTTATTAAATGAAATGAACTCATTCAATTTTACTTGATATACAGTAAAACTCTGTTAATTCGTAACTCACGGGACCGAAATTTATAAAAAAGATCCGAATAATGAAAACATTTTTTTTGAAGGCAACATTAGAAAGAAATTTAAAAAAACGCATTGTCAGTTTACGCTTCTGCATTTTTGCGCGCGCCGCCGCTGTCAACATCGTGCGGAGACATGGCGATTCAATATTAAAAATAGGTTTCTTCAAACGATTCACCAGTGCTCGACGCAACAATAAAATTACAGATATTTTAATTTAATTAGAGGTCGAACTCGCTTTTTCCATCAAAATTGAGCAAGAAATTGCAATATTAAACTTCCCGTAAAAATAATAAAAAACTTTTAAATCTTCATACTTCGTTGAAGCTTATTATTTTTCTGCAATTTTTCAAGTTTCAACATAGAGAGGTGTTCAGGATTGAAATTTTCCTACCGATATTATCTTTGACATCAATTTTGTCAGTTTCTAAATAAATTCCATTTTTCAAATGATAATGGTTTTCCACCATTTACGAGATGTTCGTGCCATTTTAGAAAACGAAACACTAATTTTTATTTATTATAAAATAGGTTGTGTATTTGAATACAAAGGTTTAGTTCCTTTATTACATTAAACAAATCACTACATTGCATAAACAAAAAACCGGATATAAAATCAATAGAACTGTTGCACACAATTTATTTATAAATTACGAAATTCAATGAAAATTGTTTAAAATGAAAGGGGTTACAAGGGTGAGTACAAATATATAATTCACAATGCGCCGATAATTATTGTTGAAATAACAACAAATCTTATAAAATGCACTGCAGAATTTGGTAGACATAAATATGGTATTACTCAGTTGGGCCGCAGTCTTGCGAGTTGCGAGCTCTAAGCGCGCCGATCTATTGCGATAAGGATCAGCTCCGTGATTGGCTAGGGGGTGGAGCAAGCCACAGATGTTTATGAAGGAATGATGAATGCGTAGTCGCGCGAGTTTGGATTTAAAAACATGTGAATTTGCGAATTACGTGAACAAATTATTTACTTTGGGTATAAAAAATGCATATGAACTACGAATTATTATGAAATGTTATTTTCGGGTCCAAAATTTTTGAAAAAAGTGTGAATTACGTGAAAATACCAAATATGCGTACACAAATTAACAGAGTTTTACTGTATATGTAATATAATATATATAATAATAAAATGGATTTGAAAAAGTTTCCTAATAAGATTGTTGAAAATTTGACATTTAAAACACCAAGACATATTTTATTCTATGAGACGATTTTATTATTTTAGAGATTTATCACACAAACTCTAGAAGCATTCCTAGAATGATCTCATTATTATTACTATGATGTTGATGTTCATAGAGGAGTAGAATTTTGTTACTTATGGTATATATACATAATATATTATAAGGACAGTCTCAGTCAGTCGTAATATGTATGCAAACTGACTTCTGCTGATGGAATCTGGCATTCAAAATGTATCTACTAGCTGGACCATAAACAAAATGTCGTCATCCACAAATAATAGATTTTCGGCATTGGTATCCAGTATGGCTTTCAGAGAATGCCAGTGTTTACAGAATAAGTAAAAAATAATATAATCTTTATAATCTCACAATTATTAAAAGCAGATTTCTACATATATTCGAGAAACTTTGAATTTTTTATTAATTTAACAATTAAATTACGCATATCAAAAACAAAAATATTCATGATAAAAGTCAGTGATGCCAGCTGACTGACGACACTGACGCACAGTTTTATACTTATTTTTAGAACTCCCGAGCAGAGAAGCATTTCTTTGGCCAGATTTAATAATTATACATATATCTGTCAGACCATTGGCAGGTGGAAGGATAGGAAGGAAGGAGGGGGGAATGTCTGTATCAGTACCTATCTTGAATGTACATATTTAGGGCATAAAAATTATTTTCTATCACTGATGATAATAAAATTTTGTTCCAGAAAAAATACGAGGATGGGTGACATTTCTCACAATAAAGAAGGGCCGGGCCCTGTAAATATTATTGATTTATATAATTTTGAGAATGTATACACATTACAAACATATACAGGGTGGCCCAAAAAAAGTGAAAACATCTCCTAACACATGAGTTATTTCAAAACATAATCATAATTAATTATAATTCTAAATGTAATTTTTTTTGCACAATATTTAGCTAATCAGAAATCATCAAATACCCCATATTGCATAATCTACTGGGTTTAAATCTGGGCTGTTCGGTGGCCACATGCCTGGCTCGATGAAATTAACATTCTCACGACGAAGAAAGTTGATTGTATTTCTGACTGTGTGAGATGGAGCTCTGTCCTGCTGTAATGTCCAGTTATGCTGTAATGTCTAGTTATCCTCCAAGCTTTGTTTTGAAACTCTTTGATCATTTTCCTACCACCCCAACGTTTTTCAATTCACAAATTTTTGATCAGATCAGATCAGGTCTTCTGCAGTGATTTTGTCATGCTGGGCAACAATTTTAAAAAGCCAAATATAAACAATGGGAAAATTAATAATCAAATATGACGATTGTCAAAATAAAACGTAAAATAGGTAAATAGATAAGTAAGTGAATTAGTTAACTATTTAAGCTATTGTTGATATAATTAAATTAATTTTGATGTAATTATATCACATTTAACAAAATGTTCTCACTTTTTTTGCACCACCCTGAATACATATCAAAATTGAGAAATATGTCAACTTTTTTATTGCGCAAATTAGGCCCTTCCTTGTTTTGAAGTTATCTGCATTAAAAATCGGAACGCATGTTCGTTCCGTTCAAATAAATTCACATTTTTGTCCAACAATAAATCGAGTATAGATTTAGAATGCGCAACCTTACGCAATATGGTCAGTCAAATACTAATTCATTTATTAGTATGTATGACTAAACTATCGGCTGACGGAGGAGGGATATCACCAGCCAGGTGACAATGGATTACATAGATATTAGTCAGGAATGGATCAAAGCAGAGACTGTCTCAATGGATATAAATATTCCTTAATGAAATCACACAGTCTTGACACAGCAAGTAAGTGTAGTAATGTGTAGTAAAGTAAGTATTTAAGTGAAAAGTTATTTTTACAATATAAATATATCAAACAACAATATTGTTTAAACAATAAACTTTTCAAAGATAATCAACATTTTATATATATTTAACTTTATATTTTAATATTTTGAACTTTAATAATATTATACGTAAAATACTATAATATATAATATGTTTCTACAACACAATAAGTAATGGGTTGATTCTATATAAATACTTAAAAGGCAGCCTTAGTCTGCTGTCTATGGCTTACTAAAATTACATATTTTGGTCTAATTAATTTAATATAAAAAAAAAACTTCAATCAATATATTTGTAGCTTCTCATATCCAAATATATTTAACCTGGGTTCGGTTATCAAATGCAGGGGAGAGATGGGGCTACTGCTCCTCTCAAACTGCTGAAAGAAAAAATAAACAAATAATGTAATTATTACAAAATTACACCCAAAAAGAGAATAATTATTATTCAATGAACAAAATAAAATTGAAAATATTTTTTGTTGCTTTTCAGACTCAATCGTTTATTTGAATTAGGATATTTTAAATAACTCATATTTCATATAGAATCAAAATCACTGAAAACAAATATGATCACAATAAGGACGCACCCTGGCACCAATTTTAATTTGCTTTATATTTGACATTGGTATATTTTTTACGTTAGAAGACCAATTTTTTAGTGAAACACACCGACAAAAATAATCAAAAATTAAATTGTTTTTATAAGTACATGAAAGTTCTAATATGAAAACAGGCCAAATTTTGTAAAAGTTTCAAACTAAATCAATTATATATTGTAACATTATAAATTACATTCTAGTATTTTAATTATTAGTACTTCACTTAGTACTTAATAGCAACACTCGCGCATGAGTGGTCGGTGGTTGCTGTCAGGGACCGATCTACCGACGCACGGAGCACTAACGGGCATTCACCAGAAGGTGGATGGGACGGCTGCTCACGCAAAGCGATATAAATTTGAAATTTATGATTTAACAATGGGTAAAAAAAATAGTCATAATTACTAGTCCATCGATAGTCTTACAATCTCGTGATAAATCTTAATTTGTATTGTATTCATCTCGTCTGCAGAAATATTTTACTTCCTCCTTGGACCCGGGATGAAAGAACTCTAGAAATCAATGTTGGATAATGTCGCAAGCGGGATGTATATGGGGCGTCAACTATGTTCAATCCAATTATTGTTATCAGAGTATTTTTTCTGCGTAGAGTGGTCATCTTCGCATGGTCCTGTTGTTTACCATCACCCGAATAGTGATGATTTTAGGTTGTATTTTCTTGTTCATGTAATTTAACTTCTGTCACTAGTACAACCCAGCTTCATATTATTATGTTATAATTATTTTGCCTCGAGGGACGAACGCAGATTTGGGAGATCGTTAGTAAGGTGAGGAATTCTGGTAAGTGTTTGGCTAGTAGGATCCACATCTAGAACTAGCCACAATGTGTCTAATGGAGTTTGCTGTAGTTTTTCAATGTCCTACCTTTAGTCTGGCCCGTTGAGCATAGACTGTGAATCCAACTGCTGATCGCTCATGTCCAATCCATCAGTCGAAGTGGAATCGGGAGGTGGTGACGTGTGCTCAATAGAAGTGGCTCCGATGAAAGGGAAAAAGGCACCGATAGTAGACGGATGGGGGCATTTCAATTCATCTGCGACATTGTTTTCTTTTGCTCCGTTAGACTTCCGAATCATATGCATAGATGAAAGCCTTTCTTGTAGTCCTTGAATCTGGTAATTTTATAACATAATATATTTAATGCATTATATTCTTATGAGTTTTTGGTTAATCAAGAAACAATATTTAATTTTTTTATTCGATGTTCCTTCTAATTTTTGGGACAAAACAAAATCTTTTGTGCGATTCAAAGAACCAGTGCTAGAATTTGTGCAATTAGGGAGTAATTTAAAAAAAAACTATTATTATTTACCTTACCAGTATTAGACTACAGTAAAACCCCATTAATTCGAACCCCTTTCATTTGAACATTTCAAGACCCAAATTGTCAGTGTCATACTTGATCAACCCCTTTAATTCGAAAACCCCGGTAATTCATAGTACAAAATGATTTTCAAACTCTCACGTCCAATTTTCCTTCTAATTTTAGACCACAGTGTGCACATAAAAAATCTTTTGTACAATTTTAAGGACCAATGATATTGTTTGTGCGCTGGGGGAGAAAATAAGAAAAGCATTACCATACCAGTATAAGGCTACTGGTAGAGCATGGGTTGACCGCATTACCAATGAAGATGTATTAAGACGCATAAATAAGTCAAGAGAACTAATAACAATTATCAAGAAAAGTTGCATACTCCGGTCATATTTTCCGCAATGAAAATTATGATCTTTTACAACTCATTATGCAGGGGAAGATAGAAGGCAGCAGAGGTGTAGGTATAGATTATCTTGGCCGTGAAACCTCTGAGAGTGGTTCAATGTCAAAAATATTGGTGATCTTATACAACATCAATCAATATATACATGGTCGCCAACCTTCAATAGAAGGCGGCACGTGTAGAAGAAATCTTGTTAAAAATTGTGTGCGCACTATATTTTATTGTGTGCATTATGTATAATGCGCACACACCCGCACACCTTAGAGGAAACATTGCTCGCGTCATAAATCAATACATTTTTACATCACATAGTTTGAAAATTTTTAGTAAATTTAAAAAAATTGATAATGCGCGTGAATTTTTGACCGCACGCATCCATGTGGAGCGTTCTTTATGTATTTCGCGATGCCTGCTGACACAACGTGTGCCTGAGTCGAGTGCTCAGGTAGTTTGCAATAATTACTTGTACTTGAATGCGTTTAAGATTTTTTTTGCCTATTCTAAATTCCCCTTTTGATTCTTTTCACTAATAACTATGTTTGTGTTAAAATGTTTTAATAATTTGACTTTTCGTATCATTTCACATATTTAAGAATGATTATGCATATAATAAAAATGTGCTCATCAAGAATACAAAGTAGGAAATTTAGACATTCAATGAAAGGATAATTAATATACAGTAAAAGAATTATGCAGGGTGCCAATTAATAAGCGTTATTACATAATTATGTATATTTAAAATATAAATGACTAATTTCAATCTCATTCAATGACCAAATCAATTTTAATTACATATTTGTGTTCTGCCTTCTGAAATGTCATAGGTTTCATTTCATGGCAGCTCACCTCTTTAACTATTCGCATATTATGCAGTAAGAACTGTATGTCGCCCGACGCAGGTAAATGCAGTGGGGGGAGCCACCTCAAGTAGCACGTCCTCCACAGGTCCAGAGTTGAAACGGTCGTGTTGGGCACCAATCGGGACGGCCCAGGCGTCAGGCCGATGCTTTCGGGTCCGGTTGACTTTCGAGGGCTAGCCAGACCCGGCAGACGAATAGCAGAGGCCGGTATAACTGGAAACATTTTTCAGACAGTCATAATACCACATAATTCCTTACGAATTTGCATAATGTATAAACATTGCTGTGTAATACATTTTTCCAAAGGCTTTCCTGGTGAAACGTGTCACAAAACTGCGTTAACATGTTGACTGCCAAGGGGATCACTAGGACTTTTATGTCTGTTTTTAAGTGTTTGTTATGCGCCGACGGTCACATTTCTTTTGTGTTTTAGCAATAATAAGAAATACACTGCAATAGCAAAAATGAAAGGTCGGCTACATCCATAACACGTATAATAACATTATTAAAAATAAAATATTTTGCACCTATACATATTTCAACTAGTATATCATTTACACAAATTGGCGCTTTAGGGTAGTTTTGATCATTTTTGCTTGGCAGCCTACGTGTTAAGAAGTGCAAAACATTTTATATAATGGATACTCAAATTTCCTTTTATCAGTCAAATAACTTCTGCAGATTTAATTTTCTGGACTAAGACTTTCTATTGTATATATAATGGTTCAAACCGTACGCATCAAGCATACGGAATGGTATATTACATCGATGGATATTATTTGAGATATCACCGGAATGGTACATTATATCTTTAAATCATTTTTAAAATATCGCCATGGTAAATGCAATAGGCTGTATATCAAAAATACCAAACTTTTCAGGAGAAACAAAAAACTGTCAACCAAGTGTGACGTAACTTAAGTACTTACGTCAAAATGGTGATAACACCGTTAACAAAGAGAAAACTCAATTAAGATAATAAATTTGCGAAAGAATAGGTGAGATGGGGTAGTTTTTTGTCTCTCATGAAAAGTTGTGTATTTTTGATATATAGGCTATTGCATTTACCACGACGATATGTCAGATTATGTATTTGTTTGCATTAATTTGTAAAATTAAGGTACTATCGTAGACCACAACCTTTTTGTTGATAATAAATATGTTTTCAACATTTAAAAATAAGTTTTATGAAAATACTGGCCACCATGCCCGCAGAGCCTAGCAGCAATCAAACAATGAGAACTGATTGCTTTCCGCTAGTTATCATAGTATCGCACAGAATTACTCACTCAGTAGGCGCCAATTAATTGATATGATAAGACATGTGTTAATAATTTAAAGGTGTAATCATCGGCGTGGAAAACAAAGGAAGACAAAGACGTTTTAGTAAAATGTACAGCGGCGGCCTGTCACCGTTTAGGTACTTGCACATATGACTATATGTATTGTTATGAATTTGAATAAAAACAGCGTATTCTGCATGCGGCAGCCATTCTCGATTTTGCCGCCATAGTGTGCGTACATATATTGAACATCTTTTGTGTTTCATTTCTTTCAACCTCATAATCATCATCATCATCGCCGGTTGAAAGAAACTGAGATCGGCGAACCACCTTTGTCTACATTATTGTTTCCTGTACGGAGGAGTCATCATAGTTTTCATTGAGAAACTATAAATTATTTTCTCAGAGATCAGGAAACTTCAAACATATGTGTGAGCTCCATTAACATAATAAAAACATATATTTTACATCAAACAAAACGCATCTATTTACTGCTTAACTTTTTCTAAACCTATTGCTTCAATTTTTATATCACAAGATCTACATTTGTATATTCAAGCTTCGTCAGCCATTTGTTTGTAATTGACTGTTTGTTAATACCTTTTTGTCTAACTAATATTTTATTCACATAAGAATATTAATGTTAAATATTTTTAATACATATTAAAGTTTAAAGCCATTATTTTTTTTTAATTGACCCTAAAACATACCTCAACAAATGTGGTAATTGCTAAAATATTTTTTGGTAATTCAATAAAATTCAAATGTATAATATGTATTTGTTTTGTTTTCATGTCAAAGGTTTACCAATGTTTTTATGGACCTCAAAAAGAATAAACCGGATTTTAAAGTACATATTGCTTTAACACTTAAATAAAATAAATATCAACATACCAGATTTGGGAGGGTGTGTCGGATGCGAGGGTGAAGTGTAAAGTGGATTGTAAAAATATTGTATTTCGTCTTCCGTAAATTGTTCCTGCCAATCCCACACTGGCCGAAGATTTGCATACTGAAACAAAAATACTACTTTAGGGGGATACTGTTAACTGAAATCAGTATTATAAATTGCTGGCTAGTTAGTTGGATCGATTAAATTAGCAAGATGCAAGACTAAAGGTAAAGTACTGAATGAAGGACAGGTTTGTTATTAGTGCATACAATGTATATTAGTGAGAGGAATGAAATTTTTATTTACTTATGATTTAAAAATTCTTATCAATGAAATAAAGATATTTTTTTCTAAAATATATTAGTTTTCCATAAATATAGTTTTAAGTATTTTATTTGCAAGTTTAACAGATTATTTAACATTCAGAATGTTGGGATGAGTGTCTCCTCTAGGCAACAAAAAGACATTCATAAAGATTAGTAATATAACTGTAATTGGTTTACAATAAGTATTGAAATCACAGAACAGAAGAATTTAAAGTAAAAAAAAAACCTTGGAAATTGCTATCTCGCGATCCCTGGGACTATTAAAAAGGAATGTGTGGAAGAGCTGGTTATGCGCCGAGTCCCAAAGTGTGGCCAGATAGGTGTCGGTGAACTGGAAGGAGGCGGGAAACTGCTGCGTTAGCTGCCAGCAACAATCCAGAAATATCAGGAATACGGGGGACATCTCCCGGTCACCCTCGGTAGTGTCGGTATCATCCAGTGCCACGTGACCGAGTCTAAACATTAAAATATATTTTGTTGACAAGAAGACAGACATTAACAAAATCTATTACTATAAACACAAGTATGTATTCTATCTTCAATTCAGAAAATTATGCAATATTTTATAAGGAGTGATTTACTTTAACTCTAGAATTATTGTCACCACAATGTAGTACGAGTATATAGATTTATTTTTCAGCAAGAATTTATTCCCCATCATTAACTCTAAAAAATTAACTACACAACAAATGTTGTCGCATGTTTTACCATTAAAGGTATATGTAATATTATTTACCTATCACAAAAGGGGTGTCCTAAGGATACCCAGTCTTTCTGTATAAGAGACTGGAAACCCTTAATAGTTCTGAAGTGTGTATCTAAAAGGAGTTGTGTGAGTGATGAGACCACGGCACAGTAATCCATTCCGTCGCCTGCAATGAAAAGTTATTAATAACTTTTTGTATGTATTCTATTAAATGTCACCTCCGAACGATATAACTGACGCATTTACTATATTTTCAAGGCAGCATCAGAAAATATTACTTACTTTCATTTTTATATTAATACAGTAAAACTTTGTTAATTCGTAACTCACGGGACCGAAATTTAAAAAAAAAATCCGAATAATGAGAACAAAGTTTTTTAAAGGCAACGTAAATAATGTGTTGAAATGTTTATCAAATAATGTATTTTTCCTAAATAAGAAAGGTGTGTGGTGATACAGTGATTCACCACTGATCGAACTCACCTTTTCCATCACAATTGGAATAGTTAAGATGTGCGTGAAAAATAATTAAAAACTTTTAAATCGTCATATTTTCCGACGATTTTTCAAGTTTTCCTATTTTTCTATTCTATTCTATTCTAATTTTCCTAGAGACGTATTCGGGATTTGATTTTTTCCGCCAATTTTTTGTCATTTTTCAAAATAAGCTCCATTTTTCCAAATGGTCAAGGATTTACACAAATTACAAAAGATTTAGTTTCTTTAGTACATATGCAAATCGTAACATTTCATAAATATAGAAACTAGATCAAGTGATTCAATGAAAACATTATTTTAATAACCACAAATCTTATAAAATGCACTATGGAATTTGATGTACATATGGCAAAACTCAATTCGGCACCTGTCATGCCAGCACACCGTTTTTACGATAAGGTACGGCGTCGTGATTAGCTGATAGGCGGGGCTAGTTCAAATAGTAGGTCAAATGCGCAGTCGCGCGAGTAGGGATTTAAAAACATTCGCAAATACAAACAAATTATTTACTTTGGGTGTCAAAAACACGTACGAACTGCGAATAATCAGATTTTGCGAATTATCGGTAGAAATTAGTATGAAATATTATTTTCGGAGCAAGTGCAAATTCCGTGAAAATGCGAAATATAGGGTTACGAATTAACAGAGTTTTACTGTAATAATATATATACATAACAATATTTTATGAATGAATTTGTAGATTGTCTAATGATATGCAATACAGTGTGCTGAATGGGGTTCTTTACGTTTCTTGCACACAATTGAAGAAAGAAAAACGACATACACATATATAGTATATACAGTTTGACTTTGATATTACAATTTTCTGGGGACTGTAAAATAAGGGAAAGTATCTATTGAGAATGATCATACTTTTAGTATATAAAATGTAATAAGTTTCATAATTCTATGTTCAAGTACTGGCCCATTTCACAATTCAATTTATCAACTCCACACTGTTAATTATAATAATATAAATAGGCTACGAAAGGATGTGTACCTTCTTGTAATACAACGGTAATATTCTCCGAGAGACTTTCTGCCGCCTGTGACGCTAGTGTCAAACACTCTGACACATACCTCAACCATCGGGTACTGTCCAGTGTCGAATAGAATTTGCTGTCTTGCTCCTATATAAACCAAAACAGTAATATTGTAATCCAAATGACAAAATAATGTATTTGACTTAACTTATAATACTTTAAACCAATGACACACTTTATGCCATTTAATTTTTCACAGCATAAACAGCAGTTTTGTTTTTATGACAAGAATATATGTTCTATATATTTTCAATGGTATGGTATAAAGTCGTTATTTAATTATGTAATATATTTACATCTGATGTCTTATTTTTCTTCTTCGTTTGACTTTCATGATTATGGATCCCGTAGATGAATATTGCGAATGACGGCGTAGTTAATCTGCCGCCAACTATTCCAGTCTGTGGCATTTCTGAGATATACGAGGGATGTATGATAAGAACCCACGTTAGGGAAGAAAACCCATTTTTGATTCCTTTTTATAATTTATTTTTCCACATAGTTTCCTTTCAGCTAGATATTCCGGTGGCTAGATATTCCAACTTTATTAACCCATCCAAAAAATATGATTTGTTAAACTCAGCAAAATAGGCCACTGTGTGCAAATGTGGCACCCATCTCGCTGATAGCTTTCTCATGCCCAATTTTTCATGTAAGATATTTTATATGCCTTCAGTTGAGATGTTTACAATGTTAGCAATTTCTCTGATCTTCATCCTGGATTTTGTTAATCATATCCTTCACCTAAATCGGATGGTCCGGACGCTCTTCATCAAAAATAGACATTCGGCCACGTTTGAATTCACTAAACTAATATCCGATGGTAGTAATCGTCTTCACGCACCTTCTCATCCAAAAAAAGGAATGGGATCACTGACCGATATTGCCCTTTTCCCATGGTTGCAAACAAACACAAACTTTCCCACTTTCAACAGCTATCAAAACAAAACTACTCAATAAATTTGTCTGAAATTTTGACAGGCATTCAAAAAAAAAAAGTTATACAATGGTATACAGATTTTGCATCAGTTAAACACGAGTACATATCATACTGCCCTTGTATATTTAAGAATTATGACACACCTCCATATTAAACAACCACACAAATGTACCGTACATTTTCAACTTATTTGTAATTTTTTTAAATAGCTTCTTAAGCGGCGATGTCAAATATTTCGAACTTCTAGGCACTGGTGTATTAAATAAGATTTATAAAATAACAATAACAAAGTAACAACGTATCAAAAGTAATAATAAAACACAAACTCACAAAATAATATAAACTATGTACATATAAAAAAAAGTGTGATGAACAGCTTAAGATTTTTTAAAGTTTATAACAACGAAATGATAAAAGACACTCGCCTAGGGATCCAGTGGTCAGGGATTCGAGCCTCATTCCAGGAGACTAGCAAGTTAGTCCTATTTTCATAGCACATGCGTCTAGTTTAGTTTGAAAATAGTAAGAATATTGATGTGACACATATTTTCCATATTTTATTAAATTGAAAAAACATGGATATTTAAAATGACGTCTCACTGTTTCGGTAAGCCGTAATGTTATCTTAACTGTACGCACGCTATTATTCATCTACGGATGCATCCCAGTATGATCGGTGGGGGAAGTTGACCTTCAATGGACTGATTTAAAACTTTATGATTATAGCGACTCGCAATGGAACGGATTCTCACGCTCTTGACATTCCAACTATAATTCTATGCATTGATCTAACATTCAATTTTTTTGGGAATATACTGAATGATTACAAATATTATTTCAATTTTATTCAGGCCAATATTCTGACATAATTATTAAGTTCACCTCTATAGGGTTTAAAGTCTCAGTTCACTGACTAGTGCAAGCAATAAATAAATAATTCTAATGATAAAATTTTTTGCAAATGTTTTTTTTTGACTAATTATATAATCAATAAGACATCTATTCTACATGCTTACACACATTACAATCCATTAAGTCGTGTGACATTGATCATTTGTTTGTCTGGTTGCTAGATCTATGTTTTACTGGACCACTCACCCAGAAAGCATCGAGTGTGGCAGGGGCGCATAGGGCCGAGAGTCTCTTGAGTGACGGTGCCAGAGGGTGTGTGGGCAGCCCCAACAGGCGGGGCGTAGCCTTGGTAGGGTGGGCCCTTCGAGCGGCTTCCAGGAGGGTGGACTCGGGAGCGTGTGCTGGGACACCACCACCGGCTGTAGAGAGCTCCCCGCAACGAGCCAGAGCTGCACCCTCGGGAGCACTCCACACCTGAGAAATATGTGGTAACAAAGTGAATAATGTCTCATTAGAGCTTCATATCAGAAGAATGACTAATTTGGTAAACATTTATTTTATGTTGGATGAGGACCAGGTTAGAATGGGTTATTTTCATTAAGTCAATATACAGTAAAACTCTGTTAATTCGTAACTCATGGTAGAGAAATTTAAAACAAATCTGAATTACGAATAATGAGAACAATTTTTTGAAGGCAACATTAGAAATAACTTTTAAAAAACGCGTCGTTTCTTTCTTATCAAGTTTCTTGTCAAGTGTCAACATCGTGATTTCCATACTGAAAAACATTTCGACACTCTTATTATTTCAGCTTTTTATGTATCGAAATGTTTATCAAATAATTAATTTCTCCTGAATAATGAAGGTGTGTGGTGACGTGGCGAGTCCAATATTAAAAACAGGCTTCTTCAAACAATTCGCCAGTGCTTGACGCAACAAAATTATGGATATTTTAATTTGATTTGCGGCAAAATTCATCAAAATTGGGCAAGAAATTGGAATATTAAAAAGCCCATGAAAAATCTTTAAATCTTCATACTTCGTTGAAGCTTATTATTTTTCTGCAAGTTTGAACTTCGAGAATTAATCAGGTTTGAAATTTTCCCGCTGATTTTATCTTTGACATCAATTTTTGTCAGTTTTAAAAATAAGTTCCATATTTTCAAATGGTCAAGGATTTACACGAAATACGAGATGTTTGTGCCATTTTAGAAAACGAAACACGAAAAAAAATAATTATAAAATAGGTTGTGTATTTAATTGCAAAGGTTTCAGTTTCTTTATTACATTAAACAAATCGCAACATTTCATAAACAAAAAACTGGATATAAATTCAATGAAAATTGTTCAAATTATTTTTGTTAGGGGTTACAAGGGTGAGTAGAAATATATTTATAATTCGCAACGCATCAACAATTATTGTTGAAAAAACAACAAATTTTATAAAACGCACAACAGAATTTGGTATACGTAAATACGGCATCACACAGTTCGACCGCAGTCTTGCGAGTTACGAGCTCTAAGCGCACCGATCTATTGCGATAAGGAACAGCGCCGCGATTAGCTAGGGGGTGGAGCTATCTACAGATGTTTACGAAGGATGATGCGAGTTTGGATTTAAAAACACGTGAATATGCAAATTATGTGAACAAATTATTTACTTTGGGTATAAAAAATGCATACGAATTACGAATAGTAAGGTTTTACAAATTATCAATATAAATAAGTATGAAATGTTATTTTTGGGGCTAAAATTTTTGAAAAAAGTGTGAATTACGTGAAAATACGAAATATGGATACACAAATTAACATAGTTTTACTGTAGTAACAATATTGTTGCCATAAAAAATATATTAAATAACTTACCCATACGGGAACTCTCCCTTTCCTGAAATGTCTGGCAGCTTCGGTTAATTGATAATCGAGAACTGTTTCCGGAACAACTAAGGAATCTCCAGCTCCGCTACAGAAACTGTCTTCTGCTAGATTTGCTCGGGATATTCGCCAACTGAAAGTATGTATTGTGAGTTTGTAACAAAAAATCAACCAAAAGAATATTATTACATAACAAAATTAATCAAATTCAATTAGGATATTTTTATTCAATCTTATTTATGTAACTAGAATAACCCATAAGGGAAAGTCATTTCAGAATTAATAAGTTAATGACTACGCAATCATTCAGGAAAATAAACTGTCATACTTCGTGTGTATATAAAAAATATATTAGATAGTTCGACAAGTCACGGCATTAACAAATGTTAATAAAATATATTACTTTTGGCAATTTGTTCTGTCCATTTCACGTTTCCAATCAGCTGCTCTGACGAACATATTGAGGTCTGCCAATTCTGGTGGGGAACTGTAGGACTCACGATACTCGTAGGCAAACAGGAGATCATGACGGCGAGGGAAAGCGTGATGAAGGAGTGAAGCAGCGATGCCCCTGCCCTGACCAGATGCCGAGAACTTGAAGCCGAATGACAATACACGCATGTTCTGAAAAATAATATTTGCTTTGTTTAGAAAAAATAATAAGCAAGGGAAATAGTCCCAAGAAAATAAATATCACCATACATTCTTAGGAAATAAATAAATATATACACATATTGAAACCCACACACGTTAGTTATGTTTTAAGCTATTAAATCACAGAGATTTTTCAACGCTTTGAAAGTGATTATTGCTACAGAATACTAAATAAGATGTACAGTTGATCCCGCCTAATTAGGACACATAGGGACCAGTAAATTTGGTTCAATTTACCTGGCGGCCCTATTAAGCGGACTCGACTGTATATTGTTTACAGTATAGGTGAAAATGCAGTACCTTACACAGGACCTGTAAGCCTTGCACTTTCCTAGGCAAAGGCTGGTTAGGCCTGAGAGCCCTCTTCCTCCCTCGGGCCCCCTCATCGCCCCCACTCAGCTCCACCACGGAACCCACGAGGCTGAGGGGCACATCGTGGGGGCCAAGAACACGACTCTGTTGACGACACCCTCCCAGCACCTATTAGAGGAAAGTATACATTTACAAATATCTTTTAAAAACATCCAGAATTCAACTTCGCTTGACCTCCTCAAAATCAACATCTTATACTTTACAATATAAAAAATTATAAAAACTAAGAATTTTTAAAACACAGCTTGAGATATTTATTTGATGAATTTTTAATTGTTTATGAAGATTTTTTCCAAAACAATTACATTTATGGACAGATGGGGTTCAAAAATTTCATAAATGAATGTATTGTTCAGTGAAATTAGACATTGCGCTTCAAAGCATTGCGCATAAAGATGTTTTAAAGTTTATTCTTTTTGTTTTATTACTTCTAACTCCTTTTTAGTTAAGACTGAATTTTCATTGTTTTGATAGGATTTCAAGGACCATTTTTGGAAGGTCTGGAATTTTTTTATTCTATTCTGTTCATGTTCTTAATATACATACATACATATTATACATTATAAACATTCTTATAAATATACAAAAAAAGGCGAACCAGCTTCATAATGTAAGAGATGTTCACTGTCTCCTGAACTAGACCAAAGTCTATCATACAAATATGAAAACCATTATTAATATTAATTTAATTTTTTTTTATCTAAACCAAAAATATTAGGAATGAAGAAAACAGGGTTATAAAGAATTCTAATAACATAATAAATAAGTAAAATACTCTCGCTATCCCATGATTGAAACACTATGCAAAATAGAAAAATGTATATAAAGAAATGATGTTCTGTTCATGTGTTCATTTCCATGAATCTTTGCTCAGTTTCCTTTCTACCAACACCCAATAACCAGCTGTTTGAGTTTGAATCCATTTTACATTGTAATTGTTTCGATTTACGAATGAATTAAGTTTGTAACCCGAGGATCCACTGTACTTGGTCTAAGTAATATAAACATATTGAATATATAAGTATACATATGGTTACCTGGTCATCAGATGTGACAAATGATAATTTGTAATTGGTTACAAACAGTGAACCAAATCTTCCCTTCTGTTGCTCGCTGACGGGAGCGAACATCAGCACATTATGGGCTGCTCCAATCACCAGCTCCCCTAGGGTACAATATTTATAAATTTTAATATAATTTAGTCATATAAACCGCCCACAAGAGATATAAGGGATTCCACATGAATAACAATTGACACACACTAGAAAGAGACATCAAACAGCACAAAAAAAAATACAGCAAATATGTGACAATTATCACTTTGTTAATTCTTTCTTAAGATTGAAGTATGTACTACCAATATTTTGAGAGCAATGTACACAAAGTCACTTACAATGAAGATTGATGTGCCATCAACGTTGTAAATAATATATTTGACTATTTACTTTTGACTACAGCCATTGCACTTACATCCCATCTTCGAGACTGACTTCTTCGCAAAAACAGTTCCATTCACGATGAATATCATTTGGACTCATGAATTGAATTATGATCTTGATAAATACGATTGGCACATGACATCATTATTCTATGAAAACATTTGTTTTAAATCAATGAGGCATTATTACTTAAGGTCCTAATACAGATAACTGATATTATCATAGGTTTATTACTTAACTGTTTTAGTGCCGAAAAGCACTGCCACATGCTTATGTCAAAAGTGCCAACGGCGCGACAGCACTCGGCACTTCAGTGTACGTTTGACTTGTAGCAGTAACAGTTATGTGCGTGGAGCTTGTGATTTTTTCTTTGATTCATGATTCAAACTACCTCAAAATGTCGGAAATTCGGAAAAAAGTTTGTGTGAAAATGATGATATTTCAAGAGATCAATCTAGCGGAAATGAATAGAAAGTGATAGTGGGAAGTGAAAATAGTGATATTACATACATATTATACACATTTGTGTCTAGCATAATTTTCTTTTCGTTTCCTTTTTTCTTTGAATCTTGTTTTCAATAAACTATTGTGTTCTATTTTTATGTTTTATTATCATAATACGAAGCTTGGTGAAAAGAACATTGAAAGAATATTGAAAATTTGATAATTTTTAGAGAAATACTTTTTTTTCTAACAGTCTAAAAGCAGAAATTTTATTTGGCACTTTATCATATATTTAAAGAAATATTGACATCAAATAATTGTCATACTTTGAAATGGTATTACTAATATTTGAACTTGCACCATCTTTGGACTATCTCTTCAAATATTGATTTATAACATTTCATAATAAATTGCAGCACTGAAATCTAATTTCTAACGTAATTAGGAGACGTAGATGAACTTCCCCGATAGATACACCTTATGTATTTTTGTAACTAATATTTTTTAAAATACAGTAATTTTAAAAAAGTGAATTCTATTCTGAGTATCTTCCGCCAAACTGTATAAATAAGTAATGTAAAATCAAAAATAATTTACTTTGATATTTAAAAAATCTACAGCACAGCAATACTCCAAAAATTATGACGTAGGTGGCTCCACAGTCGGTGACGTAAGTAGAGATAGAAAAGTTCACACAATTCCACACTAAAATGATACAATTGGTTCTTGAAAATTCAATCAATAAAAATGCAATAATTGTGAGCGAATTACATTTAGAAGATGATGATAAGAAGTCCAGCAGTGAAGTCTTATGGGATAAAGATTTTTCTCCCCTGGAAAACTTTCTTCTTTATGCATGTCTAGCAGTAGCTATTCAATTCGGATTAACTTTTGAAGCCGTGATTTGTAACTTGCAAGAGTCAAAATTTTGTTAATTCCTTATTTAAAATTATGACAAATACAAATTGACGTAAGTCAGGGTATTATAGTAGTAACCCATCTAAGCCAAGCGTTATATATATATGCGTCGCACCATGGCCAGCAACGTAATAATCCGGTGTGACGTAATTTATTTATTTGACACGTCTTGTATTTTATCCTTGCATTTGTGTAGAGATACCTTATTTCAGCCTCCAAATACATACTTATTTTTTGTTTCTGTAGTGTGTAGTAATTACAGAAATGAGTTTATAAATTATAAAAACGAATTTGTTGTAACTGTTGTAGTTATTAAACTATGCTGAAAGATAAATTATTAATTAGAAAGTTAGCGTTTAAATACCTGCGAGCAACTTTGGTTTCAACTCTTCAATTGGAACATCTTTGTCATCATTGATCTGGAAATGTAAATGTTAAGGATTAAAAGTTATTATATATCAGTTTTGTTTTAATAACTGTATAGAAATGTATTCAATAAATGCTACTCGGGTAAGTACTCAATAGTTAAAATACTAATTTAATTTGTATCAATTAGCAAATAGTTAAATTACAAAATGTGATCATATAAATAATCCCTATTAAAATTACCTTGAAGGATGAGTCTTCAAGGCCCAAATAGCTTTTAAAATTGTGCACCAACTTCCGTTCATTCATGTTTACATTGGCTCAGCTCACAATAAATTATTTTAAACAATTAATGCTTCCCATTCCTAATTCACAGCGAATTTAAGCTATATATATATCAATGCATTTCTATGAAGTAATATTATATTTAAAGAAAAGAAAATAGGATTAAATGAAAATTTGACATCTAGGATTCTTCTATTTTGATGTCACACCCGTATTTGACAACTGAAAATAAACTTTCTTATCAATAACTGCATCTATTTATACAGATAAAATATTACTTAAAACAATAATATTACACCAAAACAACAAATGAAACCTAAATTCAAGAGAAATATTCTAATTGTCCAAATGTGACATTTCGTCGATTTAGGTTAAATTTGACGTTCACGAAAGTATTTCTATTCTACAATGTTCATAAATGCACCTAGGTCGTGGTGTCTAGATAGGTTTGGTAAGTCAATAAGTCTGAGCAAATAAATATAAATAAATAATTTCCGCCACTAATATTTCTTGATTATCTCAGTGTGCAAGTATTCTATATATTTCACATAATTTCTAGCATTTAATACATTAATTAATACAATTAAATATGAATTGTAAGAGCAAAAATAAAACATTTTAAAATACTCAAATCTATTATACCTCTTATACATAACAAATATTTTTCTGGTTCTAAAAAAATCATAAATTCAATTAGCTTTAATTAAAAATAAATGTGATTATAAAAAAATCTCCCCGGTGAGGTCCGAACACCAGTTTCCTACGTGGTAGGTGGAAATACTATTCTGCCAAGAAATACAAGCGACATTTAAAATCAACTGTTTACAATACAAATATATTAAACTCTTTATTAATACTGGCTTGTTACAAAAGTCAATATGGTTATTTTTGAAATAATAATGAAAATAAAATATGGGCCGAAACGTCGGCCTAGATTTTCTCAAAGAAGCCATCTACAGACGCGATCTAACCCGGAAGAAAAACCAGTACATGAGTAATGAACTTTTAATTATACTTGTTATATTTTTCGACAAAAATTTCCGTCAATCAACAAAGTCAAAACAAGATACATTTCATCTGACCTCTAAATACTTAATGTTTGTGTTTTCACTGGTTATAATATATACTGATGTATCAGGAAATTTTAAAGGAATCCCGTTGTATAAAATATAAGTGTAGCGATCGGAATTCAAATCCACCGCCATCTCAGTCGGCATCGACGCTAGCGACAGCGCTGCCGGCTGCTGCTACAAGCCTGGCTCGAGCATTCACCGTCAAGCAGTCTCTTCAGTTTCATCGTTTCACGACGGCGGTCTTGCCGGCTCGCGCTCGCCAATTCGCTTCATTTCATTTCATGCACACATGCACCTTCTTCACGCATTCACTGTATTCATTCTATGTCTTCCTTGTTTTTATCATACAGACAATAAACACCCCTACACACGCAAATCACATTTATTTCATTTAACCACCATCCTAACCCCCAAATAAGTATCCTTGGAATTATTCTAAGACTATAATATAAAAGACTATATAAAAGTATTAATCGTATTATATCCATTAAATATGTAAGATCAGATTTCAAATTCACCGCCATCTTAGCCAGCATCGATGCTAGCGACACATCGCTGATGGCTGCCGCTGAAGATCTGGCCCGATTCCTCACCGACGAGGTCTCTCCTGTTTCATCGCTCCGCAACGGCGGTCTTGCCGATCCACGCGCGCCGAACGAGACCGCTGACTCGCACTTTTGTCACACTTTTATGATAAAAAAAAAAACAAGTTGAATTTTTAGGCATTTATAAGCACTCGCTACTGAAAAGGTGACGCCCTTCGCTTTACGGCAATTTTTATAGTTCTATTTCTTACTGTAGTGGATTTTTAAAAGTATTTTTTCCGAGAACTTATTATCATTAGCGCTGAGAAAAGCATCGCTACTAGGGATTCCAACTGTTCGACTTCATCAACTATTCGAATGTCAAATAGTAAAACTAAAAATATTCGAATAGTTTCTTAAGTATGATAACGGTGTTAAATTAATTTTGAATATTTCAAATAAATCGTATTATACGTAAGTACATCACAATTGATAAGAAAACGAGATAATTTACCATAAACTGTTTATTTATTGTATCTTTAAAAATAAACCTTTTAAACATAACAACGCATTGAACGTTTCGTATTTTAAATTTGTTACTACTTTTGTTGTTATCATTACTGCAGTTGAAAATACCCGCTCAGCAGCGGTTGACGTTGGCTTAACTATTAAAAGTGTTTTAAATAGTAGCTCTAACGTTTCTGTCATTTTTTTGAAATTGTCTAAATATCCAAAATCTTTTTTTAGATTATTTGAACAAATATTTGTCGTTTCTACGAGGTATAAATGGCGCTTCTTAATTGCAATTTGGACAAGCAACAGGTGTCTCTTCCACGTCCGAATCAGAATCCTGAGAATCGTTTAATATTTCATCCTTAGAAATTAGATACTATTCGGATATCGAATATTCGGGTTGGGATCTCCAGTCGCTACCAAATGTATTTATCGGCAGGGACTTTTTAACGGGCATAGCTAACGTGGGCCCCGATACACCGCATTGGCTGCATTGGCCTAGTTACGCCATTGAAAATATATAAACATTAACTATACATATTAAAGAGGTGTTATATAAAAACAATTATATTTTCGTAAAATTTTCCATGTTGAGTCAAGGTTTCATGGGAAGATGAGGGTTATAACACGACTGATCTCATCTTTGTATTCCTGATTACGTTTCGGTCTTGCCAGATCATTTTATTCTTGTCCATAGCAGAGCTGGTCATAGCATTTCTCCTCTTAATCTCTCTCTCACAGCCTCCCCCATTTGCTATTAACGATTTAAGATTTCACATCTACACGGTCTGTCATTATGCTTTCTATCAATGACCATCATTTTTGTATTATCTCGTTATATTTGTTACTGTTTCTTGAATGGAGAAAAACTCCTCAGCGCTAATAACTACACTGATTAATAAAAATATCTCTTGATTGCACTTTTTGCAACACGCAACTGTATATAATTGTGTATTGCTAGATTAACGATCATTAAAAAAATTAGTTGAATCCGCCATTGTAACAGTTAACACTGCTAACGGAAAAATATGTATAAAACATGAAAACACGACCTTTGACACGTCGGTTGTGTATGGTAATTTAAAAAGATGTCACGTTCTGTGTAATGAGAATTGTCTCGGAGACTTTGACCAAATATCAAAAACGTGTAAAGGTCAATACAGTGTTAGATTCATAACCGCGTGTATTTTGTACGAAGAGTAGAACGATGCAACTGGTACATACCGGCAAATCTGAGACGAGAGATTTAAGTCTCATCCGTGTATACCAAGGATGTCAAATTCAATATCAAAATAATATTCTCAGATCAAATCAGTACCTAACTGCAATTTATCTAGATGGTTGCAGTTTTCCCGGATTTTAAAAGAGCTTTTGAAACCATCGACAGAGATATAATAATAAAAATCTTTGGAAACTTGGAATAAAGGAAACACCTTTGAAATGGTTTAAGGAATACCAAACGACTAAAGTAGGCGACTTAATATTTGATCCCTTCCTTATATCGTTAGGAGTACCACAAGGGTCAGTTCTTGGACCTATATTTTCATTATCTGTATAAACGACATCGTAAAAATGCTAAAACATTGCTAAATAAGATCATTTGCAGACGATGCACTCAGATATATCGCTGGAGACAATTACGCAACTATATCGAATGAATTAAACTATGACTTAAATAATATAGCAATATGGCTGAAGAAAAATAAACTAAAACTAAATGTAAACAAAATTCATAAATATCGAAAATAAAAGAATACCAATTACACCAACAATTATCATAGATGGTGAAAGTCTGAAGGAAGTGACTGAAATAAAATATTTGGGAGTCATAACAGATTCAAAATTGAATTTATCGCAAAGTACAAGATACGTGACTAAAGAGATTGCTAAGAAAATCTCCCTTCTGGGAAGGATCAGAAGATTCGTTAGTACTGAGTCTTGTAAGATAGTTTACAACTCTGTTATTATTCCTCACATCAACTACTGCAGTAGTATTTTGTTTTTGGCTAACGAAGAGGAAAATATTGGAAGATCTGAATATTATGACCCTTAAGTACAAGATATGTTTTAATATAATGGTATTTATTTATAAAATCCTCAATAAGTCAATATCAGCGGAATTTACACGAAAAATCTTGCACGAGCATCGTGCAAGAGGGGGGGGGGGGATAGACTGAGGCTGCCATTCAGGAAGAAGGCTAAATCAAATCTCAGAAATCGATGATGTATAGTGCGATGAAGATTTTTAATAAAATATCAGAAAACAAAAGAAAGGAGGAGAAATTAAATAGATTTAAAATGAAGCTGACTAAATATGTAAAAAATAATACTTTAATCTTGTTTATATTAGAGCCTATATAGGAGTGCTTATGTATGCATTATGTTAAGAATTAAATAAATACATAATAAGAAACATAAGACTTTGTTGGCTTATGAAATTTCTTGAAAAATACATCTATTTCGGGTGCATAATAAAAGAGATCTAGCCGTTTTTTTGTCTAGCAATGCTTATAAACGCCGATATTTGATATATATTGCTTCCAGATATTTTTAAATGTTCAACGCAACATTTTTGTGAATGATGCTTTGAAAGATTTTCCTTCATACTTCACACGTGCACATTTTTTCCCCTTTACCGTATTTGTGCATAGTTTTGATAAACACACTTCCTAATATTTATTACTTTGAACCTTCATGTACTAAGGAGAACATCAGATTCAATCCAGTGTTCTGTGTTCTTTCGTTTGCTCAGCTTTGATTGATTTTTAACTATTACGTATAATTGTATAAGAGTGATAAAGCGAACCCCTTGTTAACCTATTAGCAGCCTACGTATATATCAGGTACACAAATATGCTAAAGGGTGGACGAAAAAAAGATGAACCATTTGTTTTTTGTGGAGACTTAGTATGATACAAGATGTTCGGCAAATGGCCACCTCCAGCAGGATTGCAATGCAGTATACTTTTAATCTTTATTTATTCCTTAAATGACATCACAATTGTTTCTCTTTAACTGTAGTCTGCGGTTTGTTAACCTCATTAAAATAAATATGGCGCGGTTAAATCCGGTGATTATGATTGACGGACAATTTCGAGATGATTGTCCAGGAAACATTTCTCCCGGAAGATCCATCCGTCCGTAACAGGCAGCACCCGTCCTCCAATCACGTAATTTGATTGACGACTGATTTTCACAAAATATTTTCACGATAATAATACATTGTTTGACTTTGTAGAGCTCTATTATAATTTTTCCGCGCGCTTCAACTGAACTGTAAAATCAACTGACATAAGATGGCGAAAACAAAATGGCTACCAAAATATACTTTTTTCGGCCATATCGTATTTACAACGTTGCGTATTTTAATTTAAAATAGTATTTTTATAGCATTTGTTTTTTTCTCTATTTTACACTACTTATTATATATTTTTATTTTAATATTAAAGAATATAACTTATCTATAAGTATCTAGAAAACTTAATTTTATACTTTTCTTTTATCAGTATTATGTTTTTATGATTAGGTATTATTGATTACTTTTCAGATCAAAGCGTTATTTTGAAAATACGAGTATTATATTCTAAATTATAAATTTGTATCAATGTATTATATATAATTATTAGTCCAATGTTAAGTTCAACATGACTGTTTAAGTTAATTAAATTATATTAAGTTTTTTGTTGCCTCACTCATGCATACCTTCTATTCGCGATTTATCAAAATATAACCTGCGTATCTCCGTCCCTTTCTTACCTAACCTCTTCAACTGCAGCTAGTTCATTGTGCCCTTGAAACTTCATACGGACTGACTACCGTCGCTTATTAATTAACCGTAAACGCTTATAATCAATCTTTAATTTAATTCTGCTAATACATGAAAATAATCCTTTACGCGAGTGTTAACAGCGTTAGTTTACACATCCCGCTCAAACGCTTGTTCTTGAGGTGGAGAGGAATCAACAACTGAACCAACATTCAGCAGACGATAAAGTAAGAGCCTTCCTTTCTTTCACCAATGAGTTGCATATTACCTTCTAGAAATAATTTAATAATAATAAACCAGCCAATAGCCGAGCATCATAATATAATAATACGAATTACAGTCCGGTCGATTTTTTATTGCACACACAGTCCTCCAGCGGAAAATTTATATACATGTTGTAGTATGAAGTGCACTAATCATTTAATAATTATTTCAGATTACGTGTCGATGATATTGCCGACTTTACCTCGGTTGTGGGTATTATTATCACTCGTATCAGTGGCGTGACAAAACAAATTGGGCTCCAATGCTAAATGGGAAAATGGCATTAGGCCCAAATGCAAAATAGAAGGGCCCTTAGAATATGTACGAATACTAAGCAGTATACGGCTTTATTTATTAAATAGTTAAAATAAAATTGGTATCTTGTCTCCTATAATATTAACACTTTCATAAAAAAATATGTAAATTTACACATTATATATATATAATAATAATAAGAACTTATTTTTTAGATTCATACTACAGAGTGTGTTAGATAGTCATAAAAATAAGGAGCAAGTAGGAACACGTAATTCGGTGCTCTGCCCGCTACACGACACGACACGACACGACACGACAGTGTTTTTCCGGTAAAGTACAATAGTTAGTAGTATATAAAAATAAATTAAAAGAGTAAAACAACATTTAATTAAAATACATTCGAAACAAGATAAAAATTAAAGTATAAATATTATTCAATATGTAATATAAATATAAATAGAGACAAATGGAGTAAAACAGTATTCATCGTAATATTATACATTTAGAAAGAAAAAACAAAGTAAATAATTTAATATTCAATACAACTGGTGGGTGCTGTTGTAGCAATTTTAATCTTTTGGACTTTTAAAAGTTCTTGGCCGTGGTTTATCCCCTTTTCACGGAGACAGAACATCACTTTTCTTGAAAATTTTGAAAAACTATCGTTGCTATTTTTAGTGCTAGAAACAAATGAAATCTTTGTGCAAAAGTTTTGTTTTATTTTGGCACGCCGATTGCTTACTGCTAGGCTGTCGCCGATTGCTTGCCACTAGGCCCTGTGGGCGGCTAATAGTGGCCGCTGCGCGGTTAAAGTCTCATCGGCTGTCGCCGATTGCTTGCTTGCTTGCTGCTAGACCCTGCGGGCGGCTTCTCGGCCAACAGTGGCCGCTATGCGGCCTTTGGTGACCGCTGAGCGGTAAGGGTCTAAATATAATCTATATTTCAATGATAGAGCTATCCTCAAAACAAACCACAAGTAAATAAAATGTCGATGTAATTAAAATTATTCCATCTTTGTAAGTTAGCTGTCAAATCGAACCAAAATGACATTAGTGAATAGACAATTCATACAGAAGAAAATGTTTTTTTTTACTCCACCCGGTCCGAAACATTAGCGGGGAGGTACTTTCTGTTTACATTGGTAATGTTTTCAAGTATTGTATTTTCGTAGGCGAGTGTGAGTAGTATGTGTAGTTGTATTTCTTGCTGAAGTGGATTTGTATTGTATGTGACTGGCTGTCTAACGTGGGCCCCAATGCACTGTGTTAGCTGCATCGGCGTAGATACGCCACTGATTTGCATCAGAAACGAGTTGTCTTAAATGATAAAACAGGCTGTATTCGGATATTCGGATCCGTTGCTTCGTAGTCGTAGATCGACTGCGATTGACGACGTACGCGTGTGGTCCTGTAAAGGGATATCAATATTTATGAGAGAAAAGTCCTTTAGTCTGGATATTTTGCAGCGTCACGCGCGCGTAAAAAGTGCAATTGACAACTTCAATTTAAAATATTTTTTATTATCGGTATTTTGGTGACTTTCCATGGTTTTCAGTGCTAACTACTTTTAACCGGGGCCGCACGTTAGTAGGGGCTGCATATAGCGAACCCTGGGTCGTTTATACTAATATATCTGATTTTAGAAATGTCTAAAGTGGAAGCCAGTAAAGAGGACATTATTGCCATACAGGATTGGCTAAAATCACAGCCTCATCTTCCAGACTTTATGGGTTTGAAACTATTTTTCTTGCGTTCTTCTGATTTTATTTTGCATTTATTTTTATTAATTTCACATATTTAACTGACTTATCATCGCGCCGTTTCGCAGAGACGATAGAACGCCACACTTTTCTGCTCTGACGTATATCACTCTTGCCTCGTTCAGTTTCACATATTTCACGGACTCTCGTTAATTGTTGAAGCTTCAAACAGCACCGTCCTTCAGTATCTGGTTTATCTGATCATACAAGGCGGACGCCGTAGGTTCATGTTGCATTCGATCCGCTCCTCACTCATCCGTACCACAAGTTCAAACCATCTCAGAGATCCTCAATTCTATCGACTATGTTACAAAACAAATATTAATTAGAAAGACATACATATAAAATTAATTTTGTCAAAAAATATTGTTGTTACGCTACCGGTATACGAAGCTGGATCTCTTTCCAATACAGGGAAGGTGCATTATCTAACTATGCTACAGCGATAGTACTTTTGACGACAAATTTTCGAACCTATATTTTTATTAAGGAGAACACATTCTTATTGTGAAGTTGTAATTATTCAGAACATAGGTCTGTGATGTTTTAAATACTAATTAATACATTAAAAAATTAGTATTTAGAACCTATATTTACCTATACCCGGTAGCAACTACCGAGATTCGAACCTGGATCTTTTCCAATCCGGGAAACGTGCGTTAACCGATTATGCTATGCCAACACAGTGGATTGACGACATATTTTCAAACTTACAAATTAATACATCTATCGTTCCATTATTTGAAAGCCATCTTCTATATTCTCTGTTTTGAATAATTACAACTTTACAATAAGATCTCCATTACGCACTGCGTTTTACGTTTTCCAAAAATAAATTCATGTTTCCTTAGGTATAATTTACAAATACTATATAACTTATATGTTACTAATTAATAAATATATGAGACTACCCCTGCAACAACACTGTACACCGTTTTGGGGCATATTTGCATATCTTCTCGGGCATCGAACGGTATACTAAACAACCACATAAAATAAATAAAAATACTATTACACACGATTATCTCTATCTATTAACGTTTGTAAAAATCGATATACAGTGTTGTTGCAGGGGGGGAGGGGTGTCTTATGTGTACACACTTAACACTAACATATTTGTTTATAACTCATAATAAAATCTCAATTTAAATTGATATATTTCATCAAAATGAAGTGTTAATTTCTTTTGAAATGTGCTAACGCAAAATTTTAAGGTGACGGTGCATTTTTTAAATGGTAAACATTTGAGTAGATATTAAAAATACGTTCGACATATTGTCTACTTTGGTCTTTTTTCTTACTGGTAATGGACACTAACAAATAAAATGAAAGATGCCACCGGGCGCAGACATAGTATTAGATATTAGATGATAATGTTGAGACAATCGCGTGGTAAACTGGACCCTGGACCGTTTTAATTAATGCGGTTCTTAACCGGTTGTTATGTCCAATCAAAGATGATATCATTCGCGTTGTTCGCGCTCCGTTATGCAATCGCAATAAGTCTTCTCGAAATCGCAATGAGTTCAAGTACGTCAGGCTACCAGTTATTACTTTCTTCAACCTAGTTTCACACGTAAACAGGTTCTACGAATCGTATGCACTCGGCCGCGATTGGCAGCCTGTTCACATGACACAAAATCATAATTAATTAATAATTAAACGTAATTAATTTTAACAATAATAGTAAAAGATAACAGCCAGCTAATTTTTTTAAAGAAAAAAACTTAAAGTTATTGAAAATGATTAGATTATATTAAAGTTATTGTTCCGTACGGGAAACGAGAATGTAGACAAGGGTGGTTCGCCGATCTCGGCTTCTCTCAACCGGCGATGATAATGATGAGGTCGAAAGAAATGAAACACAAAAGATGTTCAATACACTCACATATATTCACACTACGGCGACAAAATGGAGAATGCCTGCCGCAGCAGAACACTCCAGTTTTTATTCAAATTCATTACGGCGACAGCCCGCCGCTTGGGACGTTCTTCTAAAACGTCCGTTTTCCTAAATCTATCCCACGGGTTTTTTGGTGCCGCGCCGATGACTACTATACCTTGAAATTATTAACACGTGTCTTATCGAATAAATTAATACGGCGCCTGCTCGGCGAGAAATTCCTGTGCGATACGGTTATTAAGGAGAACACTTTTTTTTGTGAAGTTGTAATTATTCAAAACATAGGTCTGTGATATTTTAAATACTAATTAAATGTATTAATTAGAAAGATATACATATAAAATCAATTTTGTCGAAAAATATTGTTGTTGCTACCGGGATTCGAACCTGGATCTCTTCCAATTCGGGAAACGTGCATTATCCTATACAACACTATAGTAACATATATAAAACTTTCAAAAATTTAATAGATATGGAGATTGATCGGGTGGAATGGTGAATGTTACATTGTGTAACGTGATCACTTAAGCCAGCCGAAGACAGGTCTTACATACTTCCATACTTCCCATATAATATAAAATAAATAGCTTCTCTATGAAATATCGATAATTTGTTTAATAACAATGCCTTTGGAGGTAAAAATCCAGCAATTGTGTGTTCTGAACATATTCGAATATTGTTAATAAATATAAATTAAGAGATCCTTATCATCGGAAAATACTATTCCAACTGCTATTTCACGGATTAGCGTAACCAACGGCTAGAGTTAACTCTGATAGTCCTTCGCGTGCAACATTATGCCGTTTTGCGAGATTATTTTCGTGCATCTGATTTGTGCATAATAATCTTTTACACTGAACTAAATATTTCCCTACTGAAGCTGTATGAGTATTGAGAGACGTCTGCCAATTTTCTGTACTTTTCAGGCAAATTTCCTCGCTATACTCTGTTTTTTCGAAAGGGATTATCATAACTAAAAACTGAGTGCAATGGTAAATTTTACTAGATCTACAGAATAAACCTTTTTTTTCGCGGTATATTCCAACAACATTTCGTAGTTCGTATTTCGTATGGTGTTCACATAGACAAGAGATAAGGTGTTTAATTAAATTCAAATCAATTATCCGTCAAGCGAGTTCGTATGCAAGATCTGGTCAATTCTATCACGTGAAATTGTGCTGTTCTAATAATCGTATCAAACAATAAAATTATTTTGCTATTGTATTTTCATTGTTGGTATTAATTTCTCGTTAATATTGACGGATATACTGCCTAAATTATTTTCATTGTACTGTTTATAAATTCATTGATTAATATGTTATTTTTCACTACCTGATTTGACAAGTTTTCTGCTTCTATTTCAATATTTTAATTAAGTATAATGTTTAAATATTTTTCAGATGAATTATTGATAAGGAAATTTTTCCACACCTGCAAACATAGTCTCCAAGTGGTAAAATCTACGATGGACAAGTACTACACCATGAGACACAATGCCCCAGAAATATTCAGCGACAGAGAACCTCTGTCTCCTGAAATTCAACAGGTTTTTACCGTGACGTAAGTTTTCCACGTCCTCTTTATAAAAGTACGCATGTGATGTCTGTGAAAGGACACCAGCTGAAATACATATATATTTAGGCTTAATTAATATTATTGCCTTTTTTCGGTTTCAGTGAAGCCCCTCATATTCACGCGAACTGATTACATATATATTTATACTTTTAAAATTAGCAATATTATCTTTGTGTTTAAAATTCATATTTTTATTTATTATCTTTGTTTTATTAACCACTAAAATGAGTTTAAATACATCTACCGGTTTTGAAAAATACCATTTTCTTCTTCAGGATGTCATAACTAACTAAAACATATATTGTTTCTTTGACAGAATCTATTGTTAAAAAATCAATTTTTAAAAAAAAAATATTTTTTTTTATTTATTATTTTTTTTTAGTACCTAACTCAAATCATTACTTAATACAAATTTACTCGAATAATTTTTAGGAAAAAATTTTAGAATGGGACTCGTAGTTAAATTTAGTTGGTTGTTTATAATTTTTTGATTAGTTTTACACGCTTTATTTAGGCGTAGGATTTTATACATAAATAACTTTTCGAATCAAATATCTAAACATCTACCACGAAACATTAGACCGGCATTTTATACAAATAATAGTATAGGAAATTTACTCATAAATTCTAAAGACAAAGATGATAAATTTAACAATTCTGGTGTCTATAAACTTAGTTGCAAGAATTGTGCTGCATTTTATATTGATAAAACGGGTAGAAATTTTAATATAAGAGTGAGGGAGCATTTGAGATGTTTGAACAATAGTGGGTTTTCAGAATTTTCTAATCATTTGATAGAAAATGGTCATGGTTTTGATAAAAAATTGGGATTGTCAATTTTGCATATAAACGGTGTTGGTTAACAAATTAAATAATTTGGAATCGTTGGAGATAAATATCGCTGAATAATAATAGATTTTTTCATGAGTACATTTTATAAGAATAATGCAAATGAAAAATTAAAAGAAAGACCTTGATGTGACTTTGAGATGTTTGGACTTGCAGCCCGGCTTTGCACTCTACAGATCTAAAATTAGCTGAATATTTTGGTAGTAATTTTCAGCGTACACGGATGCCACATGGTACCAACAATTATGGTTCAGAGACAGAATATTCACGCTAAAAATTATTAGAAACAATTTGTTTATCATTTATTGTGAAATATCATTTGGGGATATAGACGTTTTAATCTTCTGTGTAGAGTTTTCTGGGTCATATTTGGGTATAATACATAGTAAACTAATTTTACTCTTCGATATCCGATGGTAAAACTCTCAGTCGTCAGTTAAAAATGGTGGACACTCCACAGCTGTTTCAAAAGTCATCTGAAGTAGCAGTATACGAAAATAAATTACCGGTACTCAATATTCCGCTGTTATTTATATTATTTAATTTATGATACAATCTTTAATGCAAACTGTTCATTCTAGTAAGCCATTATGTCAAACTACGTAAGAACTTGATTTTACCTCTGTGTCACGTTTGAAATATATGAATATAAATGTATGCATTGGTTGATAGATGATGTTTTTACATTTTCAAGGTTATTATATATTTTATTTAAAATTCATACACCATTTTCTCCTTCCTGTCAGTTAAATTAAATTAAATTATAGTCATGTACAAGAAATCGTTAAATTGTATTTTATATTAATGATAATTATTTAATGAAGGAGAACACATTATTATTGTGAAGTTGTAATTATTCAGAACATAAGTGTGTAATATTAACAATAATTACAAAGTCACAATAAGAATGTGTTCTACTTAATAATATATAAGTTGCATCAATGTGTCTAAAATTTAATAAAAATTAATTGTTATTTCTGGCATCTGCTATCCGTTTACTCAAAGGTGAATACAAAGTAGATGGCTTTCAAATAATGGAAAGATTGATGTATTCATTTGAAAAGTGTTCGAAAATTCGTCGTCGAAAGTACTGTCGCTGTAGCATAATGCACCTTCCCCCGGATTGGAAAGAGATACAGGTTCGAATCCCGGTAGCGCAACAACAATACTTTTCTATAAAATTGATTTTATATGTACATCTTTTTAATTAATACATTTAGTTAGTATTTAAGATAATTATTTTAATAAGAAAATGATAATTGTGTTGATGATGGCTGCACACGCCGCTTTTTTCACATTATGTTTTTCTTATATATTAAATGGTTGTGCTATGTTAGTTTTTCTCTGTGTATGAAATAAATACTAACCTTCACCTTTGACGTTTTTATAAAAATTATTAACTGCTTGTCAGACTTACAATTCTTCTGAGAATTGTGATGTGAGATTATAAATTTTTAAAACATTTATTAAATATTAGAATTAAGTACACAAAGTCCGCTCTCTATACATGAGGATTCCCTATTATGAAGAAACCACATCACTAAAATCTTTACTTTGTATAAAGTCAAAAAATAATATATGGATAGACGTGTGTGTATGTGTGTGCTTATATAAAATAATTTTATCACATGCTAGAGTACTGCATTTTATATATTACGTAAATAGATTTATTGTAATAAATACATTATAATTCTTTTGAAATACGTCATAATTCATGCGTTCTTAATGTTTGGTTCTCAATGATAGCACAGATTACGATTCATTGTTTGTTTTAGTGACGTGTTGGTGCTGCCCAAACCGACAGAACACAACTACAGAGTATCAATATACCGCCTGGTTGACTACGACGCCGATCACTACTTCTTCAACAACGTTACAAAAGCCTTCTTCATGCTGTTAGACACGAGAATCGCAACAGAGGTTCCGCTCTCAGAGGGAGAGATCTTTATATTCGACTTGGCAGGATCCACTTTTAAACATCTTACCAAGGTGGTGCTGTCAACATTAAGAAAATACTTGGCTTATGTACAGGTCAGCTCTTTAGTTCCAAATTGGTTGAATTTGTTACAATGAAGTCATCCATGTTACTTTAGTGTACTTAGTCAACCTTTTGAATTCTTATTTCTACATAAAAACCAGAGTAACTTAAATCTATTATGACATTTAATTCATATTAGTACATTGCCGGTTCGCACAAACTGGTTGTCAAATTCTGACATGGTTCAACGGGGCAGTTGTTAAAATTGAACTTATATTAATCAAGTTAAGAAGGATACCAAATAAAAAACTAAATATGTTTACAAAACAAAGTACAGAATCTGTCCCTGATGCTAAATACTATATTTGAAGCGCGTCCCTTAGCTAGACCCTAGACCTATGGTAAGTACGCGACCTTTTGGCATACTCTTAGCTTATCACATTCGCCAGACTCGTCGCTTGCTATTCACGTGTCTCCCTCGGTCTACACTGAAGATCGAGAGCCAGACAGGATTAAGACTCAAGAAGCATTCTGAAAATTCATGTGACTGAAATTCATTCCTTCAGGAGGCGCAACCGATGGCACTGAAACAAGTCCACATCATTAACTCCTCGTCGATAGCGGACAAGCTCTTCTCTTTGGTGAAGCCAATGATAGGCGATGAAATCATGCAGCACGTGAGTTCAGCTCCACATTATTGTATCGAAGTAAATTTAAGCTAACTTATATTTTTGTGAATTGAGGATACTAGTTACAATATCAGCAACCTTTATATTTTTTAATTTGGAAAACAGCTGATAGGACCTTGAAGAACAATATATTTATTAATTCACTTATTATTATGAATGACAGATGCTATAATCTAGTTTAAAATACAAAATAAATGGCGGGACTGGCGGCCATTTAAATTTCAGAGCAGCGAACCTTAACATAAATAATGACGGAAAAAAGCAACTGATTTTTATTTTATTTATTAATATCTCGTAGTATTTTACTGGACACTGCAGCTGACACCGCTTATAAATGATCCCTTTGAGTCAAAAAGAGCTAGGTTTAATTGTTAATCAATTAACATAATGCACATAAGTCACGTGAGAAGAAAACTGCATTAAAATAAAAAATTGAAGGTTGCTAATTTGGCAACTAGAAGCCTTTAATTTTCTATTTCCATATCTATCTATCACTTGCACGCACGAATTGATAGACTTGGTATTAACTGTTGTTAAAAAAAATTCAAGATTGCACCAATTAATGTCATAATAATTCATTCCTGAAAATCTATATAAGACATATTTTGTTAATGGTTTTCATATTCGCATTTGCCTCATTTCAGATACATTTTCACACGCCAGGATCTCAGACACTCTATGAATTCATACCAAAGGATTTGCTCCCTAATGAATACGGCGGCTCAGCAGGACCGGCTGAAGAAATGATCAGGAATAGTATAAAAGAAATGGAAATACTAAGGTGATTATGTGACATTTAAAACTTTAAAATGTAGGTATTTTCTGTGTAAAGCTTTCTGGGCTATTTTGCGTGTATCCAACGTGTCAAAATGGTACAGCCTGCTTTCGACTAACGATGGTTAATATCGCCGATTTGCCGGAATTTCAAATTCCCAATGAATATCAGTTCACTTTTTCAATTACTTTTAAAACCAACTTTTGAAATATGTTTTCTTACACAACAAGGGGGGGTGCTGGAATTTTTTTGGATCATATCGTGAGCCGTGTTCCGGTGACCGCACTGTCTTTGGTGGAACCAGTTTTGACGATATCGTATAACTAGATGACTCGGTGGTAACCGGTTAAAATAACCGCGACACAAATATCAACCGTCGTTACTTTCAACACGATATTGCAACCCAATACTCAACACGCACACGTCGCATGTGCGACACTGGAGATTAATATATTGTTTAAATGTGTTTAAAGTCCGCCCATAGATGTTACGTGAACTTTAGACTGTGGTATCATGTATCAAAATAGAAATCAATGCCTTAAACTCGGCATTGATTTCTATTTTGATTTCATTTCTTTGATCACTACTTCCTTCGTGTTTTTGATTTAAATAACATTATGACGAAAATTATATTAATTGAACATAGCTCTAGGTGTACATGTTAATAATATTTTGCTTTTCTTACTGGAAATACGGACAAATAAAGACCAAATACACTATGTGGTGCATTGTTAAAGCAATATAATAAACGTTTAAATGTAGTTTGTGCGGAAACGGTGGTCGCGAGGCGGTCACAATTGCCGCCATTTGCCATTGCTAGTCGTCTAAAATTTCCCCGTGCCAAATGTCTTTGGTTACTTTCAATAATTTTTTTGTTTCAGGGACTATTTTTTGGATGAAGACAAATGGAAAGTGAACGAGTCTAAAAGAATTAAAAAAAGTTCAACAGCTGATTCTCTTATTAACGAAGGGTCATTTAGGTCTTTATCCATCGATTAGTTTAAATCCAAGTACTTAATTAAAATATACAGGGTGGCCCAAAACAGCGAGAAAATTTCGTAACACATGAGTTATTTCAAAACATAATATAATTAAGTATAATTCTTAATGTAATTTTTTTTTGTACAATATTTAGCTAATCAGAAATCATCAAAACACCCCATATTGCATAATCTACTAGGTTTAAATTTGAACTGTTCAGTAGCCACATGCCTGGCTCGATGAAATTAACATTCTCACGACGAAGAAAGTTGATTGTATTTCTGACTGTGTGAGATGGAGCTCCGTCCTGCTGTAATGTCCAGTTATGATGTAATGTCTAGTTATACTCCAAGCTTTGTTTTGAAACTCTTTGATCATTTTCCTAGCACCCAAACGTTTTTCAATTCACAAATTTTTGATCATATCAGATCAGGTCTTCTGCAGTGATTTTTGTCATTCTGGGCAAACAATTTTAAAAAGCCAAATATAAACAATGGGAAAATTAATAATCAAAGATGGCGATTTAAGCTGTTGTTGATAATTTTAATTTTAATGTAATTATATCACATTTACAAAATGTTCTCACTTTTTTTGGGCCATGTATATAGATGTTTATAGATTTTATTTTTATTAATGGTGTTATGAAAAAAAAAAAGAATTTATTATAAAAAGACTATGTCATTCAAACGTTTCTTAAATTATTTTGTAAATACATATGAGATTATATAAAAGTTGTTTTAATTAATCTACCTCTAAATTGTGATATGCAATTATAATTTATATAATTCAGTATTAAGTATTTTTCTATTGTTGTTTATACATATAATTAACAGAGCCAGAATTAATCTTAAAGTTACCTTAGGCTATTGCATATTGGAGGCCTCAAAAAACAAATTATTAAAACTTTTTTTTATAATGGCACTATTTTTGTTTTTTGTTCGCAAAATCACTTTATCATGTCTTCCCAATTTGCCTATAAAATTGTAAAGTCTACTGATATTATAACTTCAGCGCCTCTATTAATTTAGGGCCCTGTTGTTCTTTTAACCCTATAATAAATCCAGGTCTGACCATCAACAATTATTATCTAAATATTTTTGTATCATTTAAATCTCAGTATCTCTGTGTATATCGGTCACCTTTTTTTCGGCCATATCATATTTACAACGTTCCCCATTACAATTTAAAAATAGTATTTTTATACAATCGTTTTTATTATCCAGTAACACTAACAAATAAAAAAAAAAATATTTGAATATTAAAAATATAAATAATAATTACTTAAAAATTTAGATATTGCCGACTTTACCTCGGTTGTGGGTATTATTATCACTTTTATCAGTGGCGTGACAAAAAAAAATTGAGCTCCAATGAAAATGGGAAAATGGCATTAGGCCTAAATGCAAAATAGAAGGGATCTTAGAATATATACGAAAACTAAGCAGTACACAGTTTTATCTAATAAATAGTTCAAATTAAAATTGGTATCTTATCTCCAATAATATTAACACTTTCATAAATATATATATAAATTTACACATTATATATATAATAATAAACACAACTTTTTTTTTAAATTCGATTTTTTTAGATTTGCTGTTGTGGATTTGTATTGAATGTGGCTGTAGCTGTCTAACGTGAGACCCAATGCATCGGCGTAGATACGCCACTGATTTGCATGAGTGTTGTCTTAAATGATAAAACAGGTTGTATTCGGATATTCGGATCCGTTGCTTCGTAGTCGTAGATCGACTGCGATCGACGACGTACGCGTGTGGTCCTATGAAGGGATATCAATATTTATGAGAGAAAAGTCCTTTAGTCTGGATATTTTGCAGCGTCACGCGCGCGTAGAAAGTGCAATTGATAACTTTATTTAAAAATATTTTTTTATCAGTGTTTTGGTGATCGTTCATGGTTTTCAGTGCTAACTTCTTTTAATCGGGGCCGCGCATTAGCAGGGGCTGCATATAGCGAGCCCTGGGTCGTTTATACTAATATATCTGATTTTAGAAATGTCTAAAGTGGAAGCCAGTGAAGAGACCATTATTGCCATACAGGATTGGCTAAAATCACAGCCTCATCTTCCTGACTTTATGGGTTTGAAACTATTTTTCTTGCGTTCTTCTGATTTTATTTTGCTTTTATTTTTATTAATTTCACATATTTAACTAACTTATCATCGCGCCGTTTCGCAGAGATTATAGAACGCCACACTTTTCTGCTCTGACGTATATCACTCTTGCCTCGTTCAGTTTCACATATTGTGTCACGCACGCTCGTCAATTGTCGAAGCTTCAAATAGTACCATTCTCCAGCATCTGGTTTATCTGATCATACAAGTCGGACGACACAGGTTCATGTTGCATTCGATCCACTCCTCATTCATCCGTACCACAAGCTCAAACCATCTCAGAAATCCTCAATACTATCGACTTTAATACAAACAGATATTCATTAATACAAAATAAATGTATTAATTAGAATTTTATCGAAAAATATTGTTGTTACGTTACCGGTATACGAAGCTGGATCTCTTTCCAATCTGGGGAAGGTGCATTATCTAACTATGCTACAGCGATACTAATTTTGACGACAAATTTGCCAATGTCAGAGTTTACTTCTATATATTAGTGTTGGAACCAGACCTCTATTTTGCACTGCGTTTTATGTTTTTCTAAAAATAAATTCATGTTTCCTTATGTATAATTTTCAGATTATTTACAAATACACTATAACTTATATGTTAATAATTAATTAATATATGAGACTACCCCTGCAACAACACTGTATATTATCCAAGATGGCTGACGCTCGCTCTATGTATCAACTTTTGTAAAAAATCGATGTGCATTATCCAATTATGCTCTTTCACAACACAGTGCATTGACGACAAATTTTCCAACTTATATGTTACACTTTTCAAATTGATATATCTATCGTTCCATTATTTGAAAGCCATCTTCTTTATTTTTACGGAATCTCAAATACTCAAATACAATTTTTGGCATTAATTTCCCGTCAATATTGACGGATATACTGCCTAAATTATTTTCATTGTACTGTTTATAAATTCATTGATTAATATGTTATTTTTCACTACCTGATTTGACAAGTTTTCTGCTTCTATTTCAATATTTTAATTAATTATGTTTAAATATTTTTTAGATGAATTATTGATAAGGAAATTTTACCACACCTGCAAACATAGTCTCCAAGTGGCGAAATCTACGATGGACAAGTACTACACCATGAGATATAATGCTCCAGAAATATTCAGCGACAGAGATCCTCTGTCTCCTGAAATTCAACAGGTTTTTTCTGTGACGTAAGTTTTCCACCTCCTCTTTATAAAAGTACGCATGTGATGTCTGTGAAAGGACACCAGCTGAAATTAGGCTTAATTAATATTATTGCCTTTTTTCGGTTTCAGTGAGGCCTTTCATATTCACGCGAACTGGTTGTCAAAATTTGAAAACCTCTCGCTGAACCGTTTGACTAATAATTGATTTTTTTCACGAGTACATTTTATAAGAATAATGCAAATGAAAAATCAGAAAAAATGTAAGACCTTGATGAGACTTTGAGATGTTTGGACTTGCAGCCCGGCTTTGCGCTCTACAGATCTAAAATTAGCTGAATATTTTGGTAGTAATTTTCAGCGTACACGGATGCCACATGGTACCAACAATTATGGTTCAGAGACAGAATATTCACGCTAAAAATTATTAGAAACAATTTGTTTATCATTTATTGTGAAATATCATTTGGGGATATAGACGTTTTAATCTTCTGTGTAGAGTTTTCTGGGTTACTGCGCCTTCTGCTCTAGCAAATATTTTGGGTCCTATTGCAGGGTCTATTATCACAGCTGATTTTGAGTGTTGATGATTAAGTATTGGCTCGCGATACCGTGTCAAAAGCTGTATGTATCGGACACACATGACATGAAAATTACACGGAAGGTTATGGTTGGCCGTAAAAATCTGAGATCATTTTTAGATGTTCTAATGTTTATTTATTTCGTCTGAATGATGCACGAAGAAATTCCTTCATTCTTTAATATTTTATATATACATATAATTTTTTTTAAAAAGTCAATAAATAACAGAGAAGAAAAAATAAATAAACATATATATAAATAATAATAGTAATACCAATAATGTAAGCAGATATAAGGTGGATGGAAATAAACAAGATCAAAACGGACAAAAGTAGTTATACAAATTATTTAATTGTATAAAAAAGTTGACTCTCTGTATCTGCTCTTCCTAATTGCAACAACCAATTTGAAATATCTCTTTTAAATGTCGTAATATCAGTTAAATTTCTAATTTTATTTTTAATTTGATTATATATTCTGGGAGCTTGAAAGGTAAATAATCTTTAACCGAAACTAGTTTTCATTCTTGGAACTATTTTAAGCTTGTTTGCTCTTGTGGGATAATATCTTTCAGTCCTCACAGATGGAGCGCTTATTTACCTATGAAAGCTAGTTAATATATTCTGCACACATAATTTTCTTATATCCAAAACCTGAAATTCCCTAAAAAGTGGCTCTGAAGGATAGGAAAAGTCACGGCGGTGTATTACTCTGAGTATAGCCTTCTGAGCAATGTTTACATGATATATAATATATGTACACCAGATGCACTCCCCCAACTATCGATACCATAGCTCTAGATGGAATGGCACAAAGCATAGTACATAGTTTTCATCTTCTTTTTATTCAGAATATTTGTAAGTATTCTAAATATATAGATTAATTTTCGCAAACTTTTAGCTAATCCATCTAAATGAACACCCCATCTCATGTGCCTATCAATAACTATTTCCAAATACTTTATTGATTTACAACTTGCTATACTTGGACAATTACAGCCATTTATGTATTTACAAGCATTTAATATAATTTAAATGTTTGGCTTGTCTTACCTCTGTAATGGAGAACGGTATAAATTTTGTTTTTACTGCATTAAGCGTCAATAGAGTTTTATCCAACCAACTATTGATAATATGTAGGTTTTTTTCAGCAATATGATAAACATGTTCCCATGTTGTTCCCTTGAATATTAAAACATTGTCATCAGCAAAAGTTATGATTTTACCCTCAATTTTCAAATCACATAGATCATTGATGTATATCAAAAAAAGCAATGAGCCCAGTGTACTTCCCTGTGGGACTCCATATTTGATCTCTTTTTTGTCGCTTACTACATTTTCACAAATTTTGGTAGTTTGTTTTCTTTTATTCTTTTGAATACGTCATATTGCATGCGTTTTTATTATTGGGTTCTTAAGGATGGCACAGATTACAATTCATTGTTTGTTTCAGTGACGTGTTGGTGCTGCCCAAACCGACAGAGCATAACTACAGAGTATCAATATACCGCCTGGTTGACTACGACGCGGATCACTACTTCTTCAACAACGTTACAAAAGCCTTCTTCATGCTGTTAGACACGAGAATCGCAACAGAGGTTCCGCTCTCAGATGGAGAGATCTTTATATTCGACTCGAAAGGACCCACTTTTAAACATCTTACCAAGGTGGTGCTGTCAACAATAATAAAATACTTGGCTTATGTACAGGTCAGCTCTTTAGTTCCAAATTGGTTGAATTTGTTACAATGAAGTCATCCATGTTACTTTAGTGTACTTAGCCAATCTTTTGCATACTTATTTCCACATAAAAACCAGAGTAACTTAAATCTATTATGACATTTAATTCATATTAGTTCATTGCCGGTTCGCACAAACTGGTTGTCAAATTCTGACATGGTTCAACGGGGCAGTTGTTAAAATTGAACTTATATTAATCAAGTTAAGAATAATACCAAATAAAAAACTAAATATGTTTACAAAACAAAGTACAGAAACTGTCCCTGATGCTAAATACTATATTTGAAGCGGGTCCCTTAGCTAGACCTTAGACCTATGGTAAGTACGCGGCCTTTTGGCATACTCTTAACTAATCACATTCGTCAGACTCGTCGCTTGCTATTCACGTATCTCCCTCGGTCTACGCTGAAGATCAAGAGCCAGACAGGATTAAGACTCAAAAAGCATTCTGAAAATTCATGTGTCTGAAATTCATTCCTTCAGGAGGCGCAACCGATGGCACTGAAACAAGTCCACATCATTAACTCCTCGTCGATAGCGGACAAGCTTTTCTCTTTGGTGAAGCCAATGATAGGTGATGAAATCATGCACCACGTGAGTTCAGCTCCACATTATTGTATCGAACTAAGTTTAAGCTAACTTAAATTTTTTGTATATTTATACTAGTTACAATATCAGCAACCTATATATTTTTTAATTTGGAAAACAGCTGATAGGACCTTAAAAAACAATATATTTATTTAATAACTTATTATTACGAATGACAGATGCAATAATCTAGTTTAAAATACAAAATAAATGGCGGGCCTGGCGGCCATTTAAATTTCAGAGCAGCGAACCTTAACACAAATAATGACGATGGGAAAAAGCAACTGACTTTTATTTTATTTATTAATATCTCGTGGTGTTTTACTGGACACTGCAGCTGACACCGCTTATGAATAATCACATTATGGCAAAAATACGTTTAATTGTTAATCAATTAACATAATGCACATAAGTCACGTGAGAAGAAAACTGCATTAAAATAAAAATTTGAAGGTTACTAATTTTGCAACTAGTAGCCTTTAATTTTCTATTTCCATATCACTTGCACGCACGAATTGATAGACTCGGTATCAACTGTTGTTAAAAAAAATTCAAGATTGCACCAATTAATGTCATAATAATTAACTTCTGAAAATCTATATAAGCCATATATTTTTAAAGATTTTCATATTCGCATCTGCCTCATTTCAGATACATTTTCACACGCCAGGATCTCAGACACTCTATGAATTCATACCAAAGGATTTGCTCCCTAATGAATACGGCGGCTCAGCAGGACCGGCTGAAGAAATGATCAGGAATAGTATAAAAGAAATGGAAATACTAAGGTGATTATGTGACATTTAAAACTACAAAATGTAGGTATTTTCTGTGTAAAGCTTTCTGGGCTATTCTGTGTGTATCCAACGTGTCAAAATGATACAGCCTGCTTTTGACTGCCAATGGTTAACATCGCCGATTTGTCGGAATGCTAAATTCCAAATGAATATCAGTTCACTTTTTCAATTACTTTTGAAATATGTTTTCTTACACAACAAGGGGGTGCTGGAATTTTTTTTGGATCATATCGTGAGCCGTGTTCCGGTGACCGCGCTGTCTTTGGTGGAACCAGTTTTGACGGTATCGTATAACTAGATGACTCGGTGGTAACCGGTTAAAATAACCGCGACACAAATATCAACCGTCGTTACTTTCAACACGATATTGCAACCCAATACTCAACACGCACACGTCGCATGTGCGACACTGGAGATTAATATATTTTTTAAATGTGTTTAAAGTCCGTCCATAGACGTAACGTGATATCATGTATCAAAATAGAAATCTATTTTGATTTCTGTAAAAAAAATTTATAATTGAAATAATTAGTTTCCTTGGTTACCTGGCATTACAACTTTTATTTATTTTTGGCAGTAAAAATGTACCTCCTAAAAAAAAGGTCACAAATACACTGAAATCATTTATTTGACAGAAAAAAATTGACATTTCACTCAAATGTAACGAATCAGTTTTCTTTCAAATATAATTGGCATATTATATCCGACGGAAATAACTCGCCGATTACCACGCTCTATACTACAAGCGCTCTACCAGCAACGGTGTGAAATCGGGAAGTTATTTCTGCCGGACCATAAAAGCGTTTCTTGCTATGTATCCTTTAAAGATACCAGAGCAATCTTTGATTATGATGGAAGTACACATTAAAAAATACTGAATATTAATGTTCATTTACAATCTTTCCGCATTGAACAATAAATGTCACCCATGTCAAATATATGTTAAAACTGCTGTGAATAATTCTTAGATATAATTCGATAATTTTTACATTGCAGTTCAAAATGGTTTAAAACAAAATATTGTATTCAATTGAGATTTTGAGTTTTTTTTTACCTGCTCATATTATTTCATTTCTTTGCTCACTACTTCCTTCGTGTTTTTGATTTAAATAAAATTCTGACTAAAATTATATTAATTGAACATAGCTCTAGGTGTGCATGTTAATAATATTTTGCTTTTCTTACTGGAAATACAGACAAATAAAGACCAAATACACTATGTGGTGCATTGTTAAAGCAATATAATAAACGTTTAAATGTAGTTTGTGCGGAAGCGGAGCGGCTACGGTGGTCGCGAGGCGGTCACAATTGTCGCCATTTGCCATTGCTAGTCGTCTACAATTTCCCCGCGCCAAATGTCGTTGATTATTTTCAATCATTTTTTGTTTCAGGGACTATTTTTTGGATGAAGACAAATGGAAAGTGAACGAGTCTAAAAGAATTAAAAAAAGTTTATCAGCTGAATCTCTTATTAATGAAGGGTCATTTAGGTCTTTATCCATCGATTAGTTTGAATCCATGTACTTAATTAAAAGATACAGGATGGCCCAAAACAGCGAGAACATCTCGTAACAACAATTTTAAAAAGCCATATATAAACAATGGGAAAATTAATAATCAAAAATGACGTTTGTCAAAATAAAACGTAATATAGGTAAATAGGTAAGTAAGTAAATTAATAAACTATTTAAGCTATTGTTGCTATAGTTAAACTAATTTTAATGTAATTATATCACATTTTACGAAATGTTCTCACTATTTTTGGGCCATGTATATAGATGTTTATAGATTTTTTTTTATTAATGGTGTTATGAAAAAAAAAAAAATTATTACAGGAAGACTATGTCATTCAAACGTTTATTAAATTATTTTGTAAATACATATTAGATTATATAAAAGTTGTTTTAATCAATCTACCTCTAAATTGTGATGTGCAATTATAATTTATATTATTAAGGAGAACACATTCTATTAATACATTTAATTAGTATTTAAAACATCACAGACCTATGTTCTGAATAATTACAACTTCACAATAAGAATATGTTCTCCTTAATAATATAAGTTGTATCAATGTGTCCAAAATTTAATAAAAATGAATTGATAATCCTGGCGTCTGCAGTCGGTTTACTCAAAGGTATTTAAGATTCCGTAAAAACAATGTAGATGGCTTTCAAATAATGGAACGACAGATCTATTAATTTGAAAAAGTGTAACATACAGGTTTAAAAATTTGTCATGAAAAATACTGGCGCTATAACACAATTGGCAGTGTACTTCCCCGGATTGGACATAGAGATCCAGGTTCAAATCCCGGTAGCGCAAAAACAATAATTTTCGACAAAATTGATTTTATATGTATATATTTATAATTAATACATTAAATTAGTATTTATAATTTATATACCTACAGTATATGGTATTCAGTATTAAGTATTTTTCTCTTGTTGTTTATACATATCATTAACAGAGCCAGATTTAACCTTAAAGTTACCTTGGGCTAAAAATAAATTGTTAAAACTGTTTTTTGTAAAGGCACTATTTTTGTTTTTTGGTCGCAAAATCACTGTATAATGTCTTCAAAATTTGCCTATAAAACATAAAAAAAATTATAGTCTACCGATATTATAGCTTTAGGGCCTCTATTAATTTGGGGGCCTGTAGTCTTTTAACAAAATAATAAATAAAGGTCTGACCATCAACTATTATAATCTAAATATTTATATACTATTAATCATATAAATCTCAGTATCTCTATGTATATCGTTCACCTTTTTTTCGGACATATCATATTAACAACGTTATTTATTGCAATTTAAAAATAGAATTTTTATAATATTGATTTTATTTTCCATTTACACTAACTTATAAAATTATTTTTTTATTTGTATATTAAAAATATAACTTATAATTACTTAAAAATTTAATTTTGTGTTTTTCTTTCAATTTAATTGTTTCAGTGTTATTCTTATACAAAAATTAATAATTATTACTATATTTTTTAAGTATCGACTTCTTTTCAGATTTAAACGTTATTTTAAGAATATGAGTATTATATTCTAAATCGTAAAGATGTACATATGATTGTTTAATTTATTTTTAACTACTTAAAGTTTTTTTTTCTTTGTGTAAACGATCTCCCTCTCTAAATTCGATTTTTTTTTAGGGCGGTAGCATGTCACAAAAATCTTTAAATTGTATATAATTAGTCGAGTTGAATATTATATTCCAAAAATAATAATAAAATATAATATTCCAATAGATAGCGATAAAATAATTGATCGCTTGGCCCTACGTTATTTTAAATCTACAACAGTATCACGAGGATTCTTCTTTGTAAACATTTTTTTTTTTTTGGAATTACTTTATAATATAATGATACGAATTACAGTTTGGTCAATTTTTTATTGCACACACAGTCCTCCAGCGGAAAATTTATTAAAATATTGTAGTATGAAGTGCACTAATCATTTAATAATTATTTCAGATTACGTTTCGATGATATTGTTGGCATTATCTTGGTTGTGGGTATTATTATCACTTGTATCAGTGGCGTGACAAAACAAATTGGGCTCCGATGCAAAATGGGAAAAATGGCATTAGGCCTAAATGCGAAATAGAAGGGCCCTTAGAATATGTACGAATACTAAGGAGTGCACAGTTATATCTTATAAATAGTTAAAATAAAATTAGTATCTTGTCTCCTATAATATTAACACTTTCATAAAAAAATATAAATTTACACATTATATATATAATAACAATAACAACTTATTTTTTAAATTCATACGACAGAAAAGAAAAAAAACTGATTCGGTACATTGAAGTAAAATATCAATTTCTCCCGTCAAATAAATAATTTCAGTGACCGTTTGCTCTGGATGTACATGCCAAAAATTTAAAAAAAATTGCAATGCTGATGCGCCGTAGGTAGGTAGTAGTATTATTTAAATTATTGAATTTATTCACAGAAATCAAAATACAAATCAATACCTTGTATGACAAAATGATATCATAGACTATAGATCACGTCGCGTCTATGGACGGACTTAAACACGATAAAAAAATATATTAATCTCCAGTATCGGACATGCGACGTGTGTGTGTTGAGTGTTGGGTTGCAATATCGTGAGGGTTGTCCCGGTTATTTTAACCGGTTACCACCGAGTCATCTAGTTATACGATACCGTAAAAACTGGTTCCACCAATGACAGTGCGGTCACCGGAACACGGCTCACGATATGATGCGATATGGGAAATTGCAGACGACTAGCAATGGCAAATGGCTGCAATTGTGACCGCCTCGCGACCACCGTAGCCGCTCCGCTTTCGCACAAACTACATTTAAACGTTTATTATATTGCTTTAACAATGCACCACATAGTGTATTTGGTCTTTATTTGTCCGTGTTTCCAGTAAGAAAAGCAAAATATTATTAACATGTATATTTAGAGCTATGTTTAATTAATATAATTTTCGACATAATGTTATTTAAATCAAAAACACGAAGGAAGTAGTGAACAAAGAAAAAAATAATATGAACAGAGATCAATGCCGAGTTTAAGGCATTGATTTCTATTTTGATACATGATATCACGTTACGTCTATGGACGGACTTTAAACACATTTAAAAAATATATTAATCTCCAGTGTCGCACATGCGACGTGTGCGTGTTGAGTATTGGGTTGCAATATCGTGTTGAAAGTAACGACGGTTGATATTTGTGTCGCGGTTATTTTAACCGGTTACCACCAAGTTATCTAGTTATACGATACCGTAAAAACTGGTTCCACCAATGACAGTGCGGTCACCGGAACACGGCTCACGATATGATGCAAAAAAAATTCCAGCACCCCCCCTTGTTGTGTAAGAAAACATATTTCAAAAGTTGGTTTTAAAAGTAATTGAAAAAGCAAACTGACATTCATTTGGAATTTGGCATTGCAGAAAATCGTCGATATTAACCATTGGTAGTCGATAGCAGGCTGTATCATTTTTACACGTTGGATACACAGAAAGCTTTAAAGAGAAAACACATTTTTATAGTTTTAATTGTTTCATATTCACCTTAATATTTCCATTTCTTTTATACTTTTCTTTATCATTTCTTCAGCGGGTCCAGCTGCATTAGGTTGATAACTTGTTCGAAATAGAAAGCCGACTCCATCGTTCACAAAACACTGTATTAAGGATAAGCAGAAGACTTAAAAAAAGGCAAATGCAAAAGATGTCCGACAAAGGCGTCTACATCTTTGATGTCCGACTTCCATATAGTCGATAGCGGTACTTCTGGAGAAAAAAATCGTATACCTGAATGAATGAATGAATGCTTGCATATGACTTCCAGGGTTCGTAAACCTTTGTTTCGTTTAGAAAAATATTAAAATCTTATAATATAAATATGAGCGAATACTTTTTAAAGTATTCGAATAAAGAATACTTAAAAACAGGCGAATATATTCGGGGTTCGAATATTCGAATATTCGGATTGGAGGCTCTAATTGCAGTCGATCTACGACTATGAAGCACCGTATCGGAATACAACCTCATTCCTATCATTTAAAACAACTCGTTTCTGATGAAAATCAATGGCGTATCTACGCTGATGCAATGGGGCTCACGTTAGACACTATCGACGACAGCAAGAAATGTAATTATAATATTTTTAAATCATTAACTTTGTTCATGTAACACACTGTGTAGTATAAATATAAAAAATAAATTGTTATTATTATTATATATATAATGTGTAAATTTATATATTTTTTTATGAAAGTGTTAATATTATAGGAGACAAGGTACAAATTTTATTTTAACTATTTATAAGATAAAACTGTTCACTCTTTAGTATTCGCACATATTCTAAGGGCCCTTCTATTTCCCATTTAGGCCTAATGCCATTTTTCCCATTCTGCATTGGAGCCCAATTTGTTTTGTCACGCCACTGATACAAGTGATAACAATACCCACAACCAAGGTAATGCTAACAATATCATCGAAACGTAATCTGAAATAATTATTAAATGATTAGTGCATTTCATACTACAATATTTTAATAAATTTTCCGCTGGAGGACTGTGTGTGCAATAAAAAATTGACCAAACTGTAATTCGTATCATTATATTATAAAGTAATTCCGAACAAAAAAAAATGTTTACAAATGAATCCTCGTGATACTGTTGTAGATTTAAAATAACGTAGGGCCAAGCGATCAATTATTTTACTATATTACGAAGCTCGCTATCTATTGGAATATTACATTTTATTATTATTTTTGGGATATAATATACAACTCGACTAATAATATACAATATAAAGATTTTTTTGACATGCTACCGCCCTAAAAAAATCTAATTTAGAGAGGGAGAACGTTTACACAAATAAAAAAAACTTTAAGCACTTAAAAATAAATTAAACAATTATAGGTACAACTTTACAATTTACAAATAACGTTCAAATCTGAAAAATACTCGACAAAAATATTTAGATTATAATTGTTAATGGTCAGACCTGGATTTATTATTGGGTTAAAAGGACAACAGGGTCCCAAATAAATAGAGGCCCTGAAGTTATAATATCAGTAGACTTTAAAATTTTAAATGTTTTATTGGCTAATTTTGTAGACATGATAAAGTGATTTTGCGAGCAAAAAACACAAATAGTACCTTTATAAAAAAAAGTTTTAACAATTTGTTTTTTGGGGCCTCCAATATGCGATATACCAAGGTAACTTTAAGGTTAAATCTGACTCTGTTAATGATATGCATAAACAACAAGAGAAAAATACTTAATACTGAATACCATATACTGTAGGTATATAAATTATAAATACTAATTTAACGTATTAATTATTAATATATACAAATAAAATAAATTTGTCGAAAAATATTGTTTTTACGCAACCGGATTTGAACCTGGATCTCTATTTCCAATCCGTGGAAGCACACTACCAATTGTGTTATAGCACCAGTATTTTTCATGACAAATTTTCGAACCTATATGTTACACTTTTTCAAATTAATACATCTGTCGTTCCATTATTTGAAAGCCATTGTTTTTACGGAATCTTAAATACCTTTGAATAAACCGACTGCAGACGCCAGGATTATCAATTCATTTTTATTAAATTTTAAACACATTGATACAACTTATATTATTAAGGAGAACACATTCTTATTGTGAAGTTGTAATTATTCAGAACATAGATGTTTTAAATACTAATTTAATGTATTAATAGAATGTGTTCTCCTTAATAGTATAAATTATAATTGCATATCACAATTTAGAGGTAGATTGATTAAAACAACTTTTATATAATCTAATATGTATTTACAAAATAATTTAAGAAACGTTTGAATGACAGTTTTTCTAAAATAAATTCCATTTTTTTTTTCATAACACCATTAATAAAAGAAAATCTATGTACATGGCCCAAAAAAAGTGAGAACATTTCGTAAAATGTGATATAATTACATAAAAATTAGTTTAACTATATCTACAATACCTTAATTAGTTAACTAATTCATTTACTTACCTATTTACCTATATTACATTTTATTTAGACAATCTCCATCTTTGATTATTAATTTTCCCATTGTTTATATTTGGCTTTTTAAAATTGTTGCCCATAATGACAAAAGTCACTGCAGAAGACCTGATCTGATCTGATCAAAAATTTGTGAATTGAAAAACGTTGGGGTGGTAGGATAATGATCAAAGAGTTTCAAAACAAAGCTTGGAGGATAACTAGACATTACAGCAGGACGGAGCTCCATCTCACACAGTCAGAAATACAATCAACTTTCTTCGTCGTGAGAATGTTAATTTCATCGAGCCAGGCATGTGGCCACCGAACAGCCCAGATTTAAACCCAGTAGATTATGCAATATGGGGTGTTTTGATGATTTTGCTAAATATTGTACAAAAAAAAATTACATTACGAATTATACTTAATTATATTATGTTTTGAAATAACTCATGTGTTACGAGATGTTCTCACTGTTTTGGGACACCTGTATATTTTAATTAAGTACTTGGATTTAAACTAATCGATGGATAAAGACCTAAATGACCCTTCGTTAATAAGAGATTCAGCTGATAAACTTTTTTTGATTCTTTTAGACTCGTTCACTTTCCATTTGTCTTCATCCAAAAAATAGTCCCTGAAACAAAAAATGATTGAAAATAATCAACGATATTTGGCGCGGGTAAATTGTAGACGACTAGCAATGGCAAATGGCGGCAATTGTGACCGCCTCGCGACCACCGTAGCCGCTCCGCTTCCGCACAAACTACATTTAAACGTTTATTATATTGCTTTAACAATGCACCACATAGTGTATTTGGTCTTTATTTGTCCGTATTTCCAGTAAGAAAAGCAAAATATTATTAACATGTACACCTAGAGGTATGTTCAATTAATATAATTTTCAACATAATGTTATTTAAATCAAAAACACGATGGAAGTAGTGAACAAAGAAAAAAATAATATGAACAGAGATCAATGCCGAGTTTAAGGCATTGATTTCTATTTTGATACATGATATCACGTTACGTCTATGGGCGGACTTTAAACACATTTAAAAAATATATTAATCTCCAGTGTCGCACATGCGACGTGTGAGTGTTGAATATCGTGTTGAAAGTAACGACGGTTGATATTTGTGTCGCGGTTATTTTAACCGGTTACCACCAAGTCATCTAGTTATACGATACCGTCAAAACTGATTCCACCAAAGACAGTGCGGTCACCGGAACCAAAAAAATTCCAGCACCCCCCCTTGTTGTGTAAGAAAACATATTTCAAAAGTTGGTTTTAAAAGTAATTGAAAAAGTGAACTGATATTCATTTGGAATTTGGCATTCCGGCAAATCGGCGATATTAACCATCGGTAGTCGAAAGCAGGCTGTATCATTTTTACACGTTGGATTCACACAGAATAGCCCAGAAAGCTTTACACAGAAAATACCTACATTTTATAGTTTTAAATGTCACATAATCACCTTAGTGTTTCCATTTCTTTTATACTGTTCCTGATCATTTCTTCAGCCGGTCCTGCTGAGCCGCCGTATTCATTAGGGAGCAAATCCTTTGGTATGAATTCATAGAGTGTCTGAGATCCTGGTTTGTGAACATGTATCTGAAATGAGGCAAATGCGAATAAATATAATATGCGAACAAAATATGGCTTATATAGATTTTCAGGAATGAATTATTATGACATTAATTGGTGCAATCTTGAATTTTTTTTAACAACAGTTGATACCGAGTCTATCAATTCGTGCGTGCAAGCGATAGAAAGATATGGAAACTTAAAATAGAAAAGGTTCTAGTTGCCAAATTAGCAGCCTCCATTTTTATAATTTTATTGCAGTTTTCTTCTCACGTGACTTTTGCGCATTGTGTTGATTGATTAACAATTAAACGTAGTTCTTTTTGCCATAAAGTGATCATTCATAAGCGGTGTCAGCTGCAGGGTCCAGTAAAACACCACGAGATATTAATAAATAAAATAAAAGTCAGTTGCAGTTGCAAAGTAAATAAATAAAAAGTTTGTGTTAAGGTTCGCTGCTCTGAAATTTAAATGGCCGCCAGGCCCGCCAGTATATTATTTATTTTGTATTTTAAACTAGATTATAGCATCTGTCATTCGTAATAATAAGTGAATTAATAAATATATTGTTTTTCAAGGTCCTATCAGCTGTTCTCCAAATTAAAAATTGCTTGCTGATATTGTAACTAGTATCCTCAATTCTCAAAAAATATAAGTTAGCTTAAATTTACTTCGATACAATAATGTGGAGCTGAACTCACGTGCTGCATGATTTCATCGCCTATAATTGGCTTCACCAAAGAGAAGAACTTTTCCGGTAGCATCGAGGCGTTAATGATGTGGACTTGTTTCAGTGTCATCGGTTGCGCCTTCTGAAGGAATGAATTTTAAACACATGAATTTTCAGAATGCTTCTCTAGTCTTAATCCTGTCTGGCTCTCGATCTTCAGCGTAGACCGAGGGAGACACGTGAATAGCAAGCGACGAGTCTGGCGATTGTGCTAAGCTTAGAGTATGCCAAAAGGTCGCGTACTTACCATAGATCTAAGGTTTAGCTAAGGGACGCGCTTCAAATATAGTATTTAGCATCAGGGACAGTTTCTGTACTTTGTTTTGTAAACATATTTAGTTTTTTATTTGGTATCTTTCTTAACTTGATTAACATAAGTTCAATTTTAACAACCGCCCCGTTGAACCATGTCAGAATTTGACAACCAGTTTGTGCGAACCGGCGATGAACTAATATGAATAAAATGTCATAATATATTTAAGTTACTCTGCTTTTTATGTAGAAATAAGTATGCAAAAGATTGACTAAGTACGCTAAAGTAACATGGATGACTCTACTGTAACAAATTCAACCAATTTGGAACTAAACAGCTGACCTGTACATAAGCCATGTATTTTCTTATTGTTGACAGCACCACCTTGGTAAGATGTTTAAAAGTGGCTCCTGTCGTGTCGAATATAAAGACCTCTCCCTCTGAGAGCGGAACCTCTGTGGCGATTCTCGTGTCTATTAGCATGAAGAAGGCTTTCGAAGCGTTGATGAAGATGTAGCGATCCGCGTTGTAGTCAACCAGGCGGTATATTGATACTCTGTAGTTGTGTTCTGTCGGCTTGGGCAGCACCAACACGTCACTAAAACAAACAATGAATTGTAATCTGTGCCATCATTGAGAACCAAACATTAAGAACGCATGCATTATGACGTATTTCAAAAGAATTATAATGTATTTATTACAATGAATCCATTTACGTAACATATAAAATGCAGTACTCTTGTATGTGACAAAATTATTTTACGTCTATCTATATATTTTTTTAGACTTTATACGTGACGTGCTCTATCGGAGAGTAAAATTAGTTTACTATCTAATGTATGTATTTTCGATAAGTAAATAATTTTTTTTAAATGACCACTGATCATTGCAAACGAATATGAAACAATTCAAATGAATAAGTTAATATTATCTTAAAACATATGTAATATTTATAGTATTTGATTTTGAGTGAAATTGTATAAAGAAAGAATCAAAATAATGAAGTATATCGAGTGCAACACTTCTGGTGCACAATACTTTGGGAGTAGACATATATTATAAATATGAGTCGAAAATGTTCAAGCTGCATATACTTGAATTCAAACAAGCATCAAACAAGTCGTTGTTAGGCGTTAATTGATTCCAATTATAAAAGGTCAGCGAACTTAGAGCGAACCCACTATTTTTTGTATATGACTTAGATATATAATAAAAATAGGTTAATTTAGCAAATATTAATAATAAATAATATATTTACTACCGGATATACTTTAGACAAGTAAATATTTTTTTACTAACGTTCAAACAACTCGTTTTTACTGTAGTAAAATGTTACTACTGATTATACCAAAATATTAAAGATATCATGTAACTCTAGAAAGAGTTTCTTCGTGCATCATTCAGACGAAATAAATAAACATCAGAACATCTAAAAATGATCTCAGGTTTTTACGGCCAATCATAATCTTCCGTGTAATTTTCATGTCATGTGTGTCCGATACATACAGCTTTTGACACGGTATCGCGGGCCAATACTTAATCATCAACACTCAAAATCAGCTGTGATAATAGACCCTGCAATAGGACCCAAAATATTTGCTAGAGCAGAAGGCAGAGTAACCCAGAAAACTCTACACAGAAGATTAAAACGTCTATATCCCCAAATGATATTTCACAATAAATGATAAATAATTTTTAGCGTGAATATTCTGTCTCTGAACCATAATTGTTGGTACAACATGTGGCAACCGTGTGTTCAAAACACGGTTCCAAAAATATTTTTGGAGTTCGCTATACGCTGAAAATTACTACCAAAATATTCAGCTAATTTTAGATCTGCAGAGCGCAAAGCCGGGCTGCAAGTCCAAACATCTCAAAGTCTCATCAAGGTCTTACATTTTTTCTGATTTTTCATTTGAATTATTCTTATAAAATGTACTCGTGAAAAAAATCAATTATTATTTAAACGGTTCAGCGAGAGGTTTTCAAATTTTAACAACCAGTTCGCGTGAATATGAAAGGCCTCACTGAAACCGAAAAAAGGCAGTAATAATATATGGATTTCAGCTGGTGTCCTTTCACAGACATCACACACGTACTTTTATAAAGAGGACGTGGAAAACTTACGTCACGGTAAAAACCTGTTGAATTTCAGGAGACAGAGGATCTCTGTTGCTGAACACTTCTGGGATATTGTGTCTCATGGTGTAGTACATGTCTATCGTAGATTTTGACACTTGGAGACTATGTTTGCAGATGTGGAAAATTCTTCTTATCAATAATTCATCTAAAAAATATTTAAACATTATAATTAATTAAAATATTGAAATAGAAGCAGAAAACTTGTCAAATCAGGTAGTGAAAAATAACATATTAATCAATGAATTTATAAACAGTACAATGAAAATAATTTAGGCAGTATATCCGTCAATATTAACGAGAAATTAATACCAACAATGAAAATACAATAGCAAAATAATTTTTTTGTTTGATACGATTATTGGAACAGCACAATTTCACGTGATAGAATTGACCAGATCTTGCATACGAACTCGCTTGACGGATAATTGATTTGAATTTAATTAAACACCTATATCTCTTGTCTATGTGAACACCATACGAAATACGAGCTACGAAATGTTGTTGGACTATACCGCGAAAAAAAAGGTTTATTCTGTAGATCTAGTAAAAGATACCGTTGCACTCAGTTTTTAGTTATGATAATCCCTTTCGAAAAAACAGAGTATAGCGAGGAAATTTGCCTGAAAACTACAGAAAATTGGCAGACGTCTCTAATACTCATACAGCTTCAGTAGGGAAATATTTAGTTCAGTGTATATAAGATTATTATGCGGATTGAGCCAACAAATCAGATGCACGAAAATAATCTAGCAAAACGGCATAATGTTGCACGCGAAGGACTATCAGAGTTAACTCTAGCCGTTGGTTATAGCGTAAAATAGCAGATGGAATTTAAAATAGTATTTTCCGATGATAAGGATCTCTTAATTTATATTTATTAACAATATTTGAATATGTTCAGAACACACAATTACTGGATTTTTACCTCCAAAGGCATTGTTATTAAACAAATTATCGATATTTCATACAGAAGCTATTTATTTTATATAATATGGGAAGTATGGAAGTGTGGGTATTACAGGGCTTACGACCTGTTTTCGGCTGGCTTAAGTGATTACGTTACACAATGTAACGTTCACCATTCCACCCGATCAATCTCCATATCTATTAAATTTTTGAAAGTTTTATATATGTTACTATAGTGTTGTATAGGATAATGTACGTTCCCCGGATTGGACGAGATCCAGGTTCGAATCCCGGTAGCAACAACAATATTTTTCGACAAAATTGATTTTATATGTATATCTTTTTAATTAATACATTTAATTAGTATTTAAAATATCACACACCAATGTTCTCCTTAATAATCGTATCGCACAGGAATTTCTCGCCGAGCAGGCACCATATTAATAAATACGATAAGACACGTGTTAATAATTTCAAGGGGTAGTAGTCATCGGCGCGGCACCAAAAAACCCGTGGGATAGATTTAGGAAAACGGACGTTTTAGAAGAACGTCCCAAGCGGCGGACTGTCGCCGTAATGAATTTGAACAAAAACAGTAGTGTTCTGCTGCGGAAGGCATTCTCCATTTTGTCGCCGTAGTGTGAATATATGTGAGTGTATTGAACATCTTTTGTGTTTCATTTATTTCGACCTCATTATCAAAAGTACTATCGTTGTAGCATAGTTAGATAATGCACCTTCTCCGGATTGGAAATAGATCCCGGTTCATATCCCGGTAGCGCAACAACAATATTTTTCGACAAAATTAATTTTATATGTATATCTTTCTAATTGATACATTTAATTTGTATTAATGAATATCTGTTTGTAACATAGTCGATAGAATTGAGGATCTCTGAGATGGTTTGAACTTGTGGTACGGACGAGTGAGGAGCGCATCGAATGCAACATGAACCTATGGCGTCCGTCTTATATGATCAGATAAACCAGATACGAGAGTGCGTGAAATATGTGAAACTGAACGAGGCAAGAGTGATACACGTCAGAGCAGAAAAGTGTGGCGTTCTATCATCTCTGCAAAACGGCGCGATGATAAGTTAGTTAAATATGTGAAATTAATAAAAAGGACTGCAAAATATAATTATTTATTTATGAAATCAGAATATTATTGTGTAGAAATGTGTTGTGTTTCAAACCCATAAAGTCAGGAAGGTGAGGCTGTGATTTTAGCCAATCCTGTATGGCAATGATGTCCTCTTTACTGGCTTCCATTGACATTTCTAAAATCAGATATATTAGTATAAACGACCCAGGGTTCGCTGTATGCAGCCCTTACTAACGTGCGGCCCCGATTAAAAGTAGTTAGCACTGAAAACCATGAACGATCACCAAAACACTGATAAAAAATATATTTTAAAATAAAGTTATTAATTGCACTTTCTACGCGCGCGTGACGCTGCAAAATATCCAGCCTAAAGGACGTTTCTCTCATAAATGTTGATATCCCTTTACAGGACCACACGCGTACGTCGTCGATCGCAGTCGATCTACGACTACGAAGCAACGGATCCGAATATCCGAATACAGCCTGTTTTATCATTTAAGACAACACTCATGCAAATCAGTGGCGTATCTACGCCGATGCATTGGGGCTCACGTTAGACAGCTACAGCCACATTCAATACAAATCCACAACAGCAAATCTAAAAAAAATGATTTTTTAGGAGAACACATTCTTATTGTGAAGTTGTAATTATTCAGAACAGACGGTCTGTGATCAAATTATGGAAAGATTAAATGTATTAATATCAAAAAGGTAACATATAGGTTCGAAAATTGTCGCTAAAAATATTGTCGCTGTAGCTTAGTTGGATAAAGCACCTTCCCCGGTTAGGAAAGAGATCCAGGTTCGAATCCCGGTGGCGCAACAATAATATTTTTCGATTAAATTGATTTTATATGTATATCTTTCTAATTAATATATTTAATTCATATTTAAAAAAATTGAATCTAAAAAATAAGTTGTTATTATTTTTATATATATATATAATGTGTAAATTTACATATTATTCAGATTTGCCGGTATGTACCAGTTGCATCGTTCTACTCTTCGTACAAAATACACGCGGATATGAATCTAACACTGTATTGACCTTTACACGTTTTTGATATTTGGTCAAAGTCTCCGAGATAATTCTCATTACACAGAACATGATATCTTTTTAAATTACCATACACAACCGACGTGTCAAAGGTCGTGTTTTCACGTTTTATATATATTTTTCCGTTAGCCGTGTTGACTGTTACAATGGTGGATTCAACTAATTGTTTTAATGATCGGTAATTTAGCAATACACTATTATATACAGTTGCGTTTTACGAAAAGTGCAATCAAGAGATATTGTTATTAATCAGTGCAGTTAATAGCGCTGAGGAGTTTCTCTCCATTCAAGAAACAGTAACAAATATAACGAGATAATACAAAAATTATGGTCATTGATAGAAAGCATAGTGACAGGCCGTGTAGATGTGAAATCTTAAATCGTTAATAGCAAATCGGGGAGGCTGTGAGAGAGAGATTAAGAGGAGAAATACTATGGACAAGAATAAATAGATCAGTCGTGTTACAGCCCTCATCTTCCTATGAAACCTTGACTCAACATGGAAAATTTTACGAAAATATAATTGTTTTTATATAACACCTCTTTAATATGTATAGTTAATGGTTATATATTTTCAATGGCGTAACTAGGCCAATGCAGCCGATGCGGTGCATCGGGGCCCACGTTAGCTATGCCCGTTAAAAAATCCTTGCCGATAAATACATTTGGTACCGACCGGAGATCCCAACCCGAATATTCGATATCCGAATAGTATCTAATTTCTAAGGATGAAATATTAAACGATTCTCAGGATTCTGGTTCGGACGTGGAAGAGACACCTGTTGCTTGTCCAAATTGCAATTAAGAAGCGCCATTTATACCTCGTAGAAACGACAAATATTTGTTCAAATAATCTAAAAAAAGATTTTGGATATTCGGACAATTTCAAAAAAATGACAGAAACGTTAGAGCTACTATTTAAAACTCTTTTAATAGTTAAGCCAACGTCAACCGCTACTGAAAATCCACCACAGTAAGAAATAGAATTATAAAAATTGCCGTAAAGCGAAGGGCGACACCTTTTTAGTAGCGAGTGCTTATAAATGCCTTGTTTTTTTTTTCATATAAGTGTGACAAAAGTGCGAGTCAGCGGTCTCGTTCGGCGCGCGCGGGCCGGCAAGACCGCCGTTGTGGAGCGATGAAACAGGAGAGACCTCGTCGGTGAGGAAAAGAGCCAGACCTGCAGTGGCAGCCAGCAGCGATATGTCGCTAGCATCGATGCCGGCTAAGATGGCGGTGAATTTGAAATCTGATCCCTACATATTTAATGGATATAATACGATTAATACTTTTATACTATATACATAGTGTGCCTACAGGGGGTCCTTTCATTTTACATTGGGGCTTAATTTTTTCAGTTACACCATTTATTGCAGTGGAATATTCTGGAATAGAAAATTCACCGTTATTCTATTACCCTCAGTATCTCGATTTGCAATTTTTAACAGAGCGGAACGGATTTATGCTATTTTTGCTAACAATATTAAACAAAAATAATATATACTTGAAAGTTTTTTCATTGAAAAAATTATGCCCTACCAGAAAATAATAAGACCTGCCAGTGTACTTGCAGTAAGACGAGGTATTAGATACGCGGAAATTTAAAACTCTTAATGTAAAATCACAATTAATAACAAGCAAGAATAAGAACATGCTGAAACGAATGAAACTAAGTCAATAATAGTAAATATGAAAAAATGAATTTTAACCACAAAGAAAATATTGCTAATTTTAAAAGTATAATATGAAAAACCATTGTTCTCGGAAATTTGTTGCTACGCTACTGTAATAGTAATTCAAAGTTTCAAAACTCCCTGAAAAAGTAGTAGGTAGTAATAATAATAAGTACATGAAGGTTGTTATTTATTTTGTAGGATTCCACTTTAATATAATATTAAAGATTTAAATAAAGTTATTTGAATTCTCATTACATTTTTTGTGTCTTTATGGAAAATGGTCAACATTAATATTCTCTGTTGCGTAATATTCTACGATAAAAAAAAGCTAATAGATAAAGGATTCCGTATATATATATATATATATATGTAGAATATTGCTAAGCTTTTCCACCAATGTGTCTTTCACTTCTTCATCGTACCTTTCATCACATATTTTAATCTTTCTACTACATAAAATATCTAGTGTGTAGCACTGTTGAAGTGAAACTACATATTAGTGACAGAATATTTTTTTAGTATGGATATATTTAAAAAGCCTGATTTGAAAATTGACTAAAGGAAATAAATTTTCTCCATTCACAACAGTTTTCTATTTCTTCAAAAAGTTAAAAATATTACATATGTAAAAAAATCCGATCAATTTTAAATCTTTGAAAAACATTCATATATTAGTCCCATTGTCACAATTTTTAGGTTGTTGTGTTTGTATCTGACGTATCTTGACATTGGTAGCCGTATTGGATGCTTACTTTACTGTCGGAAACGACAGCCAACCGCAGCCAACAATAAAGTAAGCACGTGTTTTGGTGTGCTCGGCGATTTTTTACTTATAGTAAAAATAAAACAAAGAATTCGCATCAAATTTTGCCTGAAGAATGGAATAAAGTGCAGTACCTTATTAGAAATGTTGAATGTTGCTTTTGGTGAGTCTCCTATGAATATAAAAAGCGTTTACAAGTGGTGCAAACGTTTCCAAGAGGGCCATGGAGACGTTGGAGATGATGAGCGCCCTAGACGCCTCAGTACATCAACAACCGATGACGAGATCGAAAAAGTGAAGAAAATGATGATGTACAATCACCGAACAGATCAGAGAGGTTTTTGATGCTGTTGGAATATTATTTGGCTCATGCTATGTAATTTTTTCGAATGTTTTGGGCATGAGACGTGTAGTAGAAAAAATTGTTCCAAAATTCTTGAAATTCCACCGAAATCAGTGCCGAATGGACATTAGTCAGGAGTTGCTGAATGAAATCAACGACAATAAATTCAGAACTCTGGGTCGTAACTGGTGATGAAACATGGGTGTATAGATATGACGAAAGTAAGACCCAATCGTCCCACTGGAAGCTTTCTAAAGAGACAACACCGAAAAAAGCTGAAGTTCGATCGTATATGACGGTTCTGCTCACCGTTTTCTTCGATTTCAACAGTATAGTATGCAAAATATTGACTAAATGCACTAAAGTAACAAATTCAACCAATTTGGAACTAAACAGCTGACCTGTACATAAGCCATGTATTTTCTTATTGTTGACAGCACCACCATGGTAAGATGTTTAAAAGTGGCTCCTGTCGAGTCGAATATAAAGATCTCTCCATCTGAGAGCGGAACCTCTGTTGCGATTCTCGTGTCTAACAAACAGCATGAAGAAGGCTTTTGTAACGTTGTTGAAGAAGTAGCGATCGGCGTCGTAGTCAACCAGGCGGTATATTGATACTCTGTAGTTATGTTCTGTCGGTTTGGGCAGCACCAACACGTCTCTAAAACAAACAATGAATCGTAATCTGTGCTATCATTGAGAACCAAACATTAAGAACGCATGAATTATGACATATTTCAAAAGAATTATAATATTACAAAAAAAATCCATCTACGTATATAAAATGCAGTACTCTAGCATGTGATAAAATTATTTTATATAAGCACACACATACACACACGTCTATCTATATATTTTTTATACTTTATACAAAGTAACGATTTTGGACGATGGCGGACTTTGTGTACTTAATTCTAACATTTTATAAAAGTACAAAAAATTTATAATCACACCACAAAGTTCTCAAAAGAATTGTAAATCTAACGAGCAGTTAATAATTTTTGTAAAAATATCGCACGTAAAGGCTAGTATTTTTAGCATGCAGAGAGAAAAAGTAATATCATAAACATTTAAAATATAAGGAAAAAATAATGTGAGAAAAGCAGTGTGTTTCTGCTATAATCGTCTATAATTTCACCGTGCAAAATGCCGGTAATCATTTTCAATCTATTTTTTGTTTCAGGGACTATTTTTTGGATCAAGACAAATAGAAAGTGAACGAGTCTAAAAGAATACAGAAAAGTTTAACAGCTGATTCTCTTATTAATTAAGGATCATTTAATATCTAATTAAAATATATGTATATAGATGGGGTTTTTTTTATTAAAGGTGTTATGTCAAAAAAAATACATATTGTATTTATTATAGAAATACTATGTTATTCAAACGCTTTTTAAATTATTTTGTAAATACATATTAGATAATATTATATAAATGTTGTTTTTATTAACCTACCTATTAATTGTGATGTGTAATTACAATATATGTTAAATATATTAATTTAAAAGATATACATATAAAATCAATTTTATCGAAAAATATTGTTGTTGCGTCACCGGGATTCGAACCTGGATCTCTTTCCTAACCGGGAAAGGTGCATTATCCAACTATGCTATAGCGACAATATTTTTAGCGACAATTTTCGAACCTATATGTTACCTTTTTGATATTAATACATTTAATCGTTCCATTATTTGAAAGAGCCATCTACCTAATTTTTACAGAATCTCAAATACCTTCGAGTAAACTGATAGCAGACGCCAGAATTATCAATTCATAATAAGGCAACATATAGGTTCGAAAATTGTCGCTAAAAATATTGTCGCTGTAGCATAGTTGGATGATGCACCCTCCCCGGTTAGGAAAGAGATCCAGGTTCAAATCCCGGTGGCGCAACAATAATATTTTTCGATAAAATTGATTTTATATGTATATCTTTCTAATTAATATATTTACCTACTATATATGGTTTTCAATATTATAACAGAGCCAGATTTAACTTTAAAGTTACCTTGGGCTATCGCATTTTGGAGACCCCAAAAAATAAATTATTAAAACTTTCCTTTGTAAAGGCACTATTTTTGTTTATCGTTAGCAAAATTACTTTATCGTGTCTTCTAAATGTGCCTATAAAACATTTAAAATTTTTAAGTCTATTGATATTACAACTTCAGGGCCTTTTAACCCAATAATAAATCCAGGTCTGACCGTCAACTATTTTAATATGAATATTTTTATATTATTAATCATTCAAATCTCAGTATCTCTATGTATATCGTTCACCTTTATTTCGGCCATATCATATTTACAACGTTACCTATTGCAATTTAAAAATAGTATTTTTATACAGTATTATAATTACTTAAAAATTTAATTTTGTGCTTTTCGTTCAATTTAAATGTTTTAGTATTTTTCTTATATTCTCTCTGTGTATACAACAAATAATAATCATTACTATATTTCTATGATTATTATTGAATACTTTTAAGTTGTACCTAGGATTGTTTAATTTTTTTTCTCATAGAGCGGCGACACGTCACAAAAATCTTTGTTTTATAAAATATTCCAATAGATAGCGAGCTTCGCAATACAGTACAAGAATTGATCGCTTGGCCCTGCGTTATTTTATTATAAATCCACAAGATGATGATGATGATGATGATGATGATGATGATGATGATGATGATGATGATGATGATGATGATGATGATGATGATGATGATGATGATGAATAATTTGTATAGCGGCATTTTCGTAAAAACTTTCACCTCAAGGGCGCTATACACATCAACTGTTGATAGTTCTACAATTATCTATGTTTTTTTTAAATTAAAAATCGTTATTTTCACTTATAGAAATGATTTATTGAAAAGGTGCGTTTTTAGTTTCTTCGTAAATAAAGTCTCTGATGCACTGCTCCTTATGACGGAGGGCAAAGAGTTCCACGCTTTTGGGCCCGCCACCGCAAATGCCCGTTCACTATATTTAGACTTCTGGCAACGGTTGGTCGGTTCTACAACCCTTCCAGTAGAGGCTGACCTTACTGATTTGTGTATTCATTGAAAGATCTGAATCAATGTGCACGCCCAACAACTTAACTGCAGATTTAGCATTCGCAGATATTGATTCCTGTATTAAGTTTTGCCTTCTAGGTGTTGCTGTCGATAGTAATTCTGTTTTGGACGTTTTTACTATTTTATCTACGCATCTTGCAATTTTTCTTTTTATCTCATCTGGCTTGCAGAAAAAATAAATTTGCGTATCGTCTGCATACCAGTGGGGCCATAATCCTGACGATATTATTATGTATTCTATGTCTTTCGTATATAAAGTATACAATAGTGGTCCGAGAACAGATCCCTGAGGTACCCCGATGTTAGAAGTTGATATAGGGAGGTTGAATGTTGAAAGCGCTTGCGATCTATTACAAAGATATGATTTAAGCCAACCGTGTGCATTTCCGTCTACCCCATAAGTTTTGTGCAGTCTCTCGAGCAAGATTTGATGATCGACTGTAGCAAATGCTGCACTCATATCTAAAAGTCTCCTCCGTAAACATTTGATTACGTAATTTTTTTATAATATAATAATACGATCGATTTTATATTGCACCCAGTCCTCGAACGGAAAATTTATGGTTGCAATTTTTCACGTTTGCATTTATTTAAACCGTTGTATATTCTGCATTTGGTGCTAGAAACAAATTAATTTGTTGTGCAAAAGTTTTGTTTAATTATGGCACAAGATGATATTAGTTGGCCCGTGTCCTCGCTTAGTGAAGGTGAGTCATTCGCTAGTGATATTGTTTACGTTTATTAAGTATATTTATTACACATTTTATTGCTAGAGTGAAAGGTATCAATAGAAAAGGACAAGTATACAATTGTTGGTTTCAGAAAATAGCCATTTCTTTCAACATTCATAATACATATGTGTTCCTATTTGAAATTATTAAGCGAAAATTAAATAATTCCTAAGAATTGTTATGTTTATGATAAACATATGATTATAAAATATTACAATTTTGTCCCGATTGTTAAGGAAAAAATTGACGTAAATTCATACTGATAAATAATATTGATAACTTTTGAAACAGCTGTATTTGTGAAGAGAAAACTATTTATGCTAATATTATATAATAATCATACTCCAGTTGTAATAAATATTTATTTATTGTTTTAATAAATTACATATATATTTAATATTAAAATATAAATGAAAATATGACAAAAGTATTATTATTTACTGTTAAGTAATTAGTTGTTCATCGAGCATATTATCGAGCATAATTTCGTTGTTTTTTTCTTTACACGTATTCAAAACAAATTTTGATCCACACATATTACACTTTAAACTGAATTTAGAAATAAAACCTTACGTTCTTTCACATATTCAATATTCGTTCCTGTGCACCCAAACATCGATTTGTGGAAGTAAATTTGATTAATTTGAGAAAAGAATTGGTGTACGTCGACCACTCTTTTGCCATCTAATTTAGGAAGTTCACAATGCTCAGTTCGGGAACATCCTGAAAATAATGTATAATATTATGATTATTGTTATTTAGTTATCAGTATTTTTATGTCTAAAATATTAAAATACGTGTTTATTCATTTATATGACTATAACAAAGACATTTGTATCAATCAAACAGGTCTGTCATGTATAATTATTTTGATTAAATTATTTACCTTTAAGGATATGTATTTTCAATAGAAAATAATTTATCTGTGTTGCGTGATGGCATAGATGCCGGAAGAAACAGGATTCGGAAGGAAGTTCCGCTCACCACAATCCGTTCTTCTTGCACCTCCAATGTGGAGTGTAATTTAGGGTTTTACACTATCTCCGTTCAGGGTCTCGATTGATTCAGTCTGCAATAGATGATCAGGCAAACACACTTCTCACTCTATTTTACACTGCGAAAACCTTTGTAACCGTACCGGTTCAGGGCCACCGATCGACTAGGCCGTGGCAGGTGAGGAAAGGGGGGGGAGGAGGAAGTGGAAGGCACAGTACATCATTCTCGCTCAAGAACAAATATGTCCCAAACAATCTGCACTACATAATATATGTATATTGAACTATGTAATTTATATTGTTAAATCAAATAGATAATTATTATAGGAATGGTAAAAATTATCAACTTACGTTGCGACTTTTTTTCCAAGAAGTTTATAACCATTTAAAATTTAGTTGGAATATTTCCTAGAGCGTGTCAATTGATACTTTTTGACCTTAGGCATCTTGAGTCATAGGAGGCAGTAATTTCAAAACAATAATGTATATAATAATATATTATTGACTTTTAATGAGAACCAAATCCAACAAAAAAAATCTTGTTAATGAATGAATTTCATGCGCTAAAATTCTCCGATCGGTGACATAAATTTTGACGTATGTTTTATAATTAAGCGTCAAAATTATAATCTGTTTTCGTATAAAAACAGCTCAAAACCATACAATTTACAAAAATAAGCAATTGGTATCGAGAATAAGAATAATATTAATTCATATTGTAGTCAAAATATGTTTTATAGGAAAATTTAATTAAAATCTATCGGAGCGCATATTTCACGACCGCCGTGGCCGTGTCGATCGGCATACTAACACTGTGAGAGATAATTAATAATATCGTATTTCATAAGACTGTAAATATATTATTTAAAAAAATATTATTGTGTTTCTGATAATAAACTTAGTTTTAAATAGAAGTTGAAGCTTCAAAGCATGTGAGTAAATATAGCATATTATTTAAAAACGTATGTTTTTACTAAAACAAAGTATTTTAAAAACGTCAAAAATTCATCAAATATACTATTCATTTTTAACATTTTGCTAATTTGGTTTCCTACAGATTTGTCTTCGTAATCTTGGCTTCCAGAATATAAGAAAATATATTTCGTTTATGCATTAATTTAGCGTATTAACTCAATTTCGTAGCATGCGGAAAATGCATCTAACGGTCGCGGTCTTTCTTATAATATTTGTATCGTCTTAATTGTGACAAATAACATTTAGTTTATGAGTTTTATATAAATGTAAAGGTCAAATCTGAGTAATATTAATAAAAAAAGTCAAATCTAGTGAATAAATTCTGATATAAATGAATAATTAAAACCCACATTTTCGTAAAAAACGCGAAAATATAAATTATCATTGCAAGTTGCGCCTTAAGTATTGTATTATCGTAAGTAAGTGAGAAATGATTTAAAAAAATACATAATTACATTCTTTCGTGTAGTGGATTTTAAAAATCATTATTAATTATTATTAAACATCAATTTTAAATGTATCGTGGCTGTCTAACGTGGGACCCAATTACGCCACTGATTTGTATCAGATGTTTTAAATTGTAAAACATAATATATTCGGATCCATTGTTTCGTAGTCTTGGATCGTCTGCGATCAGCGACATACGCGCGTAGTCGTATGAAAAGATATCAATATTAAATCGAAAAACTATTTATGCGAGTAAAGTCCATTTGCAGTGTCAAGCGCGCGTAGAAAATGCAATTAATTACTCAATCAGTGATCTGTTTCGGTTTCTGAAAAGACTGCATATAGTGAACCGAAGGTTGTTTTTTTATTTTTACAATTTTTTTATTATATGCAATTACATATTTTCTATTCGCTTACCTCTTGTCCTTGGAGAGGGAGGTAAACTGTAATAAAACTGTATATTAAAATATAATCTGTTTTTAGAAATGTCTAAAGTGGTAGCCAGTGAAGAGGCCATTATTGCCATACAGAATTGGCTTAAATCACAGCCTCACCTTCCTGACTTTTTGGGTTTGAAACTAATTTTTTTTACACAGCAATATTCTGATTTTATGAATAATTAATATTTTTGTAGTTATTTTTATTAATTTCTATTAATCAATAATGCTAGTAGAAAAGCAATAATCAAATATATTTTTGGTCCGCGAAATTTCACTAGAATTTTAATATTTCGATTCCCACATGTTATTTTATGGTCAAAATATATTTTTTATTAATATTTTACGCAAAACGTGAATCTTACTTATAAGCAAAAAACCTGTTAAATTACTAAAGATTCTGGGAAATAAATATAAATTAAACAATCCTGATGTTCTGAAAATACCCTTTTAAATTCTAACCGCTATTTCACGGATTAGCGTAACCAACGGGTAGAGTTAACTCTGATAGTCCTTCGCGTGCAACGTCATGCCGTGTTGCGAGATAATTACCTTATTTTCGTGCATCTGATTTGTTTGTTCAATTCGCATAACAATATATTACTGAACTAATATTTTCCTAATTTAATGTATTAATTATGAATACGAGGGCCAAGTAAAAAATAAGGTTCCTTACGCTGTACACTCGCCACGCGAGATGCTAGGCGAAATCCGGCAACACCGCCTTGATTGTTGGTCCCTTAACTACATCCCCACTACCGGGAGCAAACGCTGCGACGCTCAGTAAAGGCCTGACAGCCATCCGCTATGGAACCCGCCATCGCCGTTACCGCCAGGTGTGAAATCCGTTCGGTGATTCGATTTTTAAACGCGAAGAAGCTTAAACCTGTTGAAATTCATCGACAGTTGGAAGAAGTTTATGGCACAGCTTGCATCCAAATGGTGCAGGGAGTTCTCCGAAGGACGCACAGACGTTCACGACGAGCAAAGGAGTGGGAGGCCATCGGTGTCGGACGAAGTCGTGGCGAAGATTGAGCGCATTCTCCTCGAAGATCGGAGAGTAACGCTTCGGGAGCTTGCTGTCCAGGTTCCTGAGGTTTGTGAAAAAACCATCGACAACATTTTGACCGATAAACTTGGTTATGCACCACGACAACGCTCGCCCGCATGTCTCTCGACAGACCACCGCCCTACTGGACAAATTCGGCTGGAAATTGCTTGACCATGCCCCCTACAGCCCTGATCTTGCTCCCAGCGACTTCCACTTGTTTCCGAAATTGAAGCAACACTTGGGTGGACAACGCTTCAATACAGATGAAGAGGTGAAAGAAGCGGTCACCAAGTTCATCGGCGGCCTAGCGGCGGAATTCTTCGAAGCGGGTTTTCAGAAGTGGATAACTCGTCAGGAAAAATGCATAGAAAAATCAGGAGACTATGTAGAAAAATAGAATAAAGTACAAGCTTTCAGATGGTTTACTTATTTATTGCAATAAAAAATACCTTATACCTGAAAAAAATGTAGGAACCTTATTTTTTACTTGCCCCTCGTATATACATATAAAATAAATATTGTTTTTGCGCTACCGGAAATCGGATCTGGATCTCTATTTCCAATCCGGGGAAGTACACTACCAATTGTGTTATAGCGCCACTATTTTTCATGACAAATTTTCGAACCTACATGTTACACTTTTTCAAATTAATACATCTGTCGTTCCATTATTTGAAAGCTATCTACATTGTTTTATTTAAATTAGTATTTAAAACATCACAGACCGTCTGTTCTGAATAATTACAACTTCACAATAAGAATGTGTTCTCCTTAATAATATTTTCCTACTGAAGCTGTGTGAATATTAGGGGAATCTTTACGTCTGCCAATTTTCTGTAGTGCTTTGGTACCTTTTACTAATTCTACAGACTAAACGTTTTTTTCATGGTATATTTCAACGGCATTTCGTATTTCGTAGTTCGTATTTCGTAATTCGTATTTCGTAGTTCGTATTTCGTAGTTCGTATTTCGTATGATGTTCGCGTGTGTAATATAAGAGATATAGATATTCGCCAATTATTGCATTTTTGGGTAGATTAACAGCAATAATATTTTTTTCTTCTTCTTTAACGATCCCACGGGACTTGTAAATCTATGACCGTAGTCACAACGGAGCGCCGTACATCCCTTGACATCGCCTACGTGATCTAGTCCGCCGGGAACCCGCCTGCCTCTTGCAGAGCCCATCTTGACATAATCCGCCCATCCTGGTCTTGGTCTCGATCCTGTTGGTTTGTGTATGAGAGCTTTGTACACATTACGAGACTCGTCTGCTTTCGCTAATGTCCCGTCCAGTGCTGCCTCTTCACGTTTATCTTTTTTAAGATATCTGTGGTGGTATGCCGTTCCCGATGCTCTATGTTCTTTAAACTCCTCCATTCTTCTGTTAGGGTGTCACGACTTTGTTTTCGAAGACTTGCAACCTGTTTCCTTACGCTAGAGTGAGAGACCAAACTTCATCACCGGTGTGAAACGATCGGTTATATCAATAACCGATTTAAAAGCTTGGTCTCGTACGATGAATGAAGATACTGATGATGGCGTCTGTCGTCTGTTCATTTTCAGGTTTTTTCTTTTGCCAGTCGCCATCTTAGTCGCACTCTACTGTGCGGCTATGAAAATTTGTAAAGCTAGTTATTTAAATGTATTATTTTAAATATATTAAATATCCGTTGTCCCAAGGAGAAATTGCAGCTAATATTATAATCGAAATCGATAGCAGAGAACGGTAGGTACTCGCAGTGATGAGCTTAAAATCACGAACCGTTAATCAATCACTGATATCTTTGTGTCACAAAATTATTTTTCTATTGTATTATTTACGGAAATACTTCCCAAATTAATTTCTTTATAGTTTTCAATAAATTCATTAATTAATATGTAGCCATCTCAGCCGGCATCGACGCTAGCGACAGCGCTGCCGGCTGCTGCCACAAGTCTGGTTCAATCATTCCCCGCCAAGCAGTCTCTCCAGTTTCATCGTTTCACAACGGCGGTCTTGCCGGCCCGCGCGCGCCGAGCGAGACCGCCGACTCGCTTCACTTCGAAATCCACGCACGCCGTCTACATCGTCACTCATTCATTTTCATCTATCTTGTTATATCCATCACAATAAACACCTCAACACGCAAACAAACTACAATATTTTCGGATTATTTTTAACTACCTGATCGTGCCAAATTTTCTGCTCCGATTGTAATTAATTCAAATATTTTTTAGATGAACTATTGATAAGGAAATTTCTCCACGTCTGCAATCATAGTCTCCAAGTGACAAAATCTACGATGGACAAGTACTACACCATGAGGTACAATACCCCGGAAGTGTTCAGCGACAGAGATCCTCTGTCTCCTGAAATTCAACAAGTTTTTACCGTGACGTAAGTTTTACCACATCAGCTGAAATATACATTTAGGCTTAATTTATATTATTTGGCATTTTTTGGTTTCAATATGAACCGGTTTGTAAATTTGAAAAAGTCCCGTTGAACCATTATTGATTTTAATACATTTTTTTCACCTGTCACGAACGATATATGAGAATAATGTAAATGAAAAATCAAAAAATTGATTATGTACGTTGTGACGTACGTGACCCGAGTCTCGTTCACACTCACTAGCTAGATCAGCGGAGACACGTGAAATGTGAGTACGGAACTCAGAACCCACCTCGCTGACGACTTTTCTCTTGTGTAATTCGGATGGACAGGAATCTAATCTGCATTATTGAAAGAAGGTTACAAAAACTACATTAGTTTATTATAAAAGAAACAGAGAGCGATCATTACAAGTACGGCCTAGTGTAATCCAAAACAATAGTCTGCGCAGAATATCCAAAGTTGAAGATAGGGAACCGCCATCATGATAGGTTTGCAATCCAGCGCAGACAGAAAAATGAAATAATAATACATCACCTTGGACTCGGGACTTTCGCTTGTAACTCCTATATATAACTCCTTGTCGGCGCGTACTGGTTTGTAAAGAATTGGCTTATAGACCTGGGTCATTCATTACCCTTAACGGTACGTCGTGGCCGGTGATTGGACACCCATCCACATCCCACTCGCGACACCATCCAATATTAGTTATAGAGTACTTCATCCCAGATCCAGGAAGGAAATAAAATATTTCCCCCTGGATACAATTTCACTCAGAATTTTATATCAAATACTAGTGATGAGCTTAAAATCACGAACCGTTAATCAATCACTGATATCTTTGTGTCACACTCACTATCAGTGATTGAACATCTGGGAATATCGTGATTCGTAATTCATTTTTTTATTTTATTTATTGACTTATGATTCGGCGCATGTGCAAATGGAATGAAAATATTCACGAAGAAATGACGTTATAGTTCGTGATAAGCGCCATCTCTGTAGATTCTGTCAAAACGCAATACGCATTTGACCATAAATACTAAGAATTTGATCGGAAAAATAAGCTCACATTTTTCAAGGGTTTTCATTCTCTCTGTGACGATATTAAATAAGCTATATATTCATTACACATGCTAGAATCTATTTTTTATTTAACTGAAGTTTAAATAATATAAGTATATACGCTCAAAATTATGTTTTTTATTTATTTCGTGTGTTGTGATATAAGTGCGGCGCACGCGTATTAGTAATGAAACTGTGATCGCAGTCACAGTTTTCAATCACCGATATTATCGAATACCAATCACAATCACACCAGTGAGTCAAGAGCAGCATATTTTCACATCACTATCAAATACCACAAATATTACTTATATCATTATATTTACTTCTTCATTTAAATTGTTTCAAATGCATTTGTACAGTATTTTACACATTAAGGCCCTGCTGTGTGATCAGTGATAAATTAGTACTATAGTAAAAAAAGTTCAGTAAACTTTTTTTGCGAAAACGGCTCGTTAGAACGTTGCTAATTAATATTTACTTGTCGAACAGTAAACTAATTGCACTCGCCGATATCCGATGGTTTAATCGTTAGTTAAAAATGGCGGACCGCTTCAAAACTGACTTTCAAAAGTCATCTGTCACATTGACACTTTGGACGTTAACAATTCAATATTCCGGTGTTTTTTTTTTTAACGTTATTTATTTATGATACAGTCTTTAATGTAAACTTTGGTCGTGTTTTTTCTAGTAACCGCGTAGATATTTTTTACCTCTTTGAAATGTATGAAAGTAAATGCGTGATTTATTTGTAGATGATATATGATGTTTTAAGAATTTTCCATCAGTTAAAATTAATTAAATTACAGTCAGGTACATGAACTCAGGTAGAAGAAGAAAACGATAATTGTGTTTGTATTTTGATTACAATGTTTTACAAAAAAATATCATTTGCTTGTCAGATATACAATTCTTCTGAGAATATTATACAGTGAAATTTTGATCGATCGTTTCACGAATAATCGTTTTCCCGCATGTATCGTTTATTCCTTCCAGTCCCGAATTAATTCCATACAGAACACGCAAAAATAGATCGCATCGATCGTAATTTTAGCGCATTAGTCATTTTAATTTCGCGACGTATTTCGTTACACTGGGACATTGGCGTTGAAGAGCGTGGCAAAGGGTCAAAAGAGAGGAACTCTGTCTTGCGTCAACAGTGATGGAGCTGGCATATACAAGCCAATCGCTGAAGTCTGGATGTTTTAAGAGTACGAAAACTTTAGGTATGGATGACTACAAATATTCTTAATTTGTTTTTAAGGGATCTTAATACAGAAATGCGTTTAAAACAACGCAATATATTATTGTTTGTAGACAGCTGTGCAGCTCGCCCACGTGATTCTTGAATTGAAGGAAATGGCAGAAGAGATTGAAGATGTTGATGAGGAGAATCCCTCGCCTGTACTTTTGTTTTCAGAATCATGCAACCTTCGAAAATCAGATATCATAGAGACAAAGCTATTTTTTAAATATATTTTAATGGAAACTATATGAAAGTATGGGGTAATCACAGGGCTTAAATATGATGGCGATGGTGTAGTAGCACTCGAAGCGTGTCCACATACTAACATATATACAACTTTCAATTGAGGGGTAACAATTGGTATCACTTAAGCCAGCCGAAGACAGGTCGTAAGCCTTGTAATTACCCCATACTTTTATATATTTTCTACTAAAATATAATTAAAAAATAGATTTGATTCCATGATATCTGATATTTGTTTGAAACCTTTTATTTTATGCACATTTAATAAATGATGACGAAAAAAATGTCGTTGGCAACACCGAAAAAATACTGTTTTCTTACGGAAATAGCCAAAAAACAAATGATGATAAAGGATTATGTATGATACAAAGTATAATATCACAGACATGTCTTTATGTGTTCTCCTAAATAATATAATTTATTAGTTTTTTTTGTTTTCAGTGCAGCTTACTAATTTGTATTTAGTTTTAATTTACATGTGAGATATGTATCTTTTTTAGAATATGATCTACGAATGTAACTTTTTTCTAAATTCCCACATTTATTGGTCACAAAGATCCCTCTCTATACATGAGGCTTTAGTCTTATCTTTACTTTACCAAAAATCTTTACTTTATGTGTGTGTGTTGGGTTCTCAATAATAATACGTTTATTAGGTTCACTTTTTACATGCATTATGTACTTACATTGATAAATAGTCTGACGTATTACTCTTCCAAATTAATATTCATAACGTATACATTTTCACCTAATTTATTACTATTAGTTTTGCGTAATATTTCAAATATCAGACAAATGTACCGAGGGTATGCATATAAAATTTGGCAAAGTAAATACAACATGTCAGTAAGAAAGTGAGACATCTATTCGGGTACCGTGCCTGCTACACTAGTAATTGACTGTATTATAGCAGACAGTGTTCCTCTGGTATAGCAGTAAGCAAAGTGCAATAATTAATGTACAAAAATATATATATATATAAACAGTTAATCAAGAGATACAATATACTGTTGTAGCAGTTTTTTTCTCAGGTTTGGACCTTTAAAAGTTCTTGGGCGTAATTTCTCCCCCATTTCGTGGAGCCAGAACTGCACTTTTCGTAAAAAATATATATAATAATATCTTTCACCTTTGCATTTAGACCGTTGAATATTTTTGGTGCTAGAAATAAATGGAATCTTTGTGCAAAAGTTTTGTTTACAGATTACAATCCGTTGTTTGCTTCAGTGACGTGTCGACACTGCCCAAGCCGACGAAAGATAACTACAACGTATCAATATACCGCCTGACTGACTACGACGCGGATCGCTACATCTTCAAGAACGCCATGAAAGCCTACTTCATGCTGCTAGACATGAGAATCGCCACAGAGGCTTCGCACTCAGATGAGGAAATCATTTTAATAGACATGACAGGAGTCAGTTTTAAACATCTTACCGGGGTGGTGCTATCAACGATAAGAAAATTCATAGCTTATGTGCAGGTCAGCTTTTTACCGAACTGATTGAATTTGTTACAATGGAGTTATCCATGTTATTTACTCAACATGCCTCAAATATCCGATGCCGAGGCAAATTAACGAATTAGTGAAGAATGAACAAATTTGAAGCGAATGTAGAGATGTTTGTAGCATCTCTTTTAATATTGCACATTGCATATGTATCCATTGTTAATGTTTGTGACGACTTTCCAAGTATCACCAGATTCCCTTGGGGTTCTATCCTCTGCTTACTGCTTATTAATTACATGGATTCCAATTCCTTGTAATGTAAAACTCAGTACGTCCGGGTAACAATATTAAGTTCATTACAACAAGTATTACAGTAATTATGAATTATACACTTCAGCGAAAGACTAGTTATTACACACACACACACACACACACACACACACACACACACACACACACACACACACACACACACACACACACACACACACACACACACACACACACACACACACACACACACAAAAGTGATAGTTCTCACAATGGACAATTTAATATGATGGACTCAATTTCATACTGTTAGTCTATTATTTTAAATAACTCTGTATATAGCATGTACCATTTTACTAATTTTTCTTAGTGGAAATAAAGACAAAGTACACTAGATTGTTAAGGCAATATAATAACGGATTTCCGTAGAATCAATATTTCAGTACGGAAATCTGGCCGCAAAGCGTTCACAATAGCCGCCCGCAATAAGCAATCGCTGAGATAGTTTGGTCATGTGGAACTTCAAAGCAAATGTTGAAGGAATAGAGCACTGGAAGACGGCTCTGAGTGATGTATGAGAAGATGTATGAGAATTGATGAAACAAGAGTGGTGTGCCAGGATAGAAGAATAAAGTTTTACACTCTCTGTCTACTACTACGGAGAGAAACGACATGATGGTAAGTAAGTAAGTAAGTAAGTACGCGGTGTTTTGGCGTACAAGCTAATCCCGTTCGCCGGACTCATCACTCGTGATTCGCGAGTCTCCACCAGTCTCCACTGACGATTGAGGGTCAGACAGGATTAAGACTGACGAAGCACTCTGAATATTCATGTGTTTCAAATTGATTCCTTCAGGAGGCGCTACCGATGACACTGAAACAAATCCACTTCATTAACGCCTCGACGCTAGCGGACAAGCTCTTCTTTATGGTGAAGCCGATGATAGCTGATGAACTCAAACAGAACGTGAGTTCAGCTCTACATTATTTATGAAAACATAATATTAATAATATCCAAGTGATTGCGACAGTTTAAGCTAACTTATGTATGGAAGTGAGGCCTGGAGCTGGCAGAAAAGAAACGAAAGTAGTCTGAATGCAGTGGAAATGAGATCACTTAGGCGTACAGGTGGCAAATCTATTTATGACAAAGTAAAGAATGAATGTAAAGCTGATGTTAGTATACTGAGTAAGATTAAGAAAGGATCACTTAGGTGGTTCGGTCATGTGGAACGGATGAATGAGGAGAGAATGGTAAGAAAGATATATGACGCAAGTGTTGATGGCACCAGAAATAGAGGACAATCAGCGAGCTTGTATGAGAAGATGTATGAATGTGGATGAGGCGAGAATTGTCTGCCAGGATAGAAGAATGTGGCGCTCTATCCTCTCGGCCTACTCCGTGATGGTAAGTAAGTAATAAATTAATCTACCTTTAAATTGTGACATGCAATTATAATATATGTACTGTATATGGCGTTCGGTATTAAGTATTTATCTCTTGTTGTTTACATCATCAACAGGGCCGGATTTAACCTTTAAGTAGCCTGGGCATAATGAAAATCTTAAAAAAACAAATTATTAATAAAAAAAATTATAAAAGCACTATTTTTGTTTTGTTTTCGCAAATTCACTTATCATCTCTGAAAAGTGTGCCTAAAACTTACATTATTTTCAATACTTCAGTATATTGGTATTACAACCCCGCGGCTTTTATCAATTTTGGGGCCATGTAGTCCTTTTAACCCAATAATAAATCCAGTTCTGACCATCGACTATTTTAATCTAAATATTTTTATATTATAAATCATTTAAATCTCACACATAAATTTAATATACAGAATGGCCCAAAAAAATGTTTACCTATATTACGTATTGTTTCGACAATTTCCGATTGCCATCTTTGATTATTAATATTAATATTAATGTTTATATTTGGTTTTTCAAAATGTTTCCCAGAATGACAAAAATCACTGCAGAAGACCGTATTCTGATAAAATATTTACTAATTGAAAAACTTTGGGGTGCTGGTAAATTGATCAAAGAGTTTCAAAACAAAGCCCGGGGTATAGATAGACATTACGGCATAACTGGACATTAAAGCAAGACGGAGCTCCATCTCACACAGCCTGAAATACAATCAACTTTCTTCGTAGTGAGAATGTTAATTTCATCGAGCCAGGCATGTGGCCACCGAATAGCCCAGATTTAAACCCTGTAGATTATGCAATATTGGGTATTTTAGATGATTTCTGATTAGTACAAAAAAAAATTACATTAACCTTTACCATACCATGATATAAAATACCCGAACGCAGCCATGCTGTCAACTCGTGTTACCGTAAATAACAGTTAGAAAAAATGTTTTTATTTGCTTAAATGGCACGAATTTACTCTAAATATTGAGCATTCAATTTAAAAAAAAAAAATTAATAACATAATTTAGAGCATTCATTAAGTCCTATACAATGTGTCCTTCCTTCTTATCTCTCTTCATTTAATTAGTGAGAAAGAGACAAGTTTGTTGTTCTTTTCACTGCGAAAATAGTGTGTGATCTCTTTCTTTCATATCACAAATGGTATTTTTACCAACGTATTAATTTTACAACGAATTGAATGTAAAAAATAATTGTTTTTGTACGATTCCCTTTTCACAATTGACTTGAGTAATTCACTAGCTTAAAGATAGAACAGAGTAATGTGAAAAGCTCAATGCGGCGAATGTACGAGAGCGCCATGGGTACAGCTGTGAGTTGTCATGGTAGTTTTTAGAACTAAGCAATTAAAGACTCTACTGGTACACAGATGGCGCTAATTGTAAAATAATGATTTCAGTTTTCATTAAATGAATATTATATTTGTCTCCCAGAATTTTTAGTAATGCATAGCATTTTTACTTGTGTGCACTGGCACGCGCCTGATTATATGCAATCGAAACAGCGATGGTCTGGTCCAATTATTTAATTTATATTTGTTTCCCAGAGCTTTTTGTAATGCACAGCTTTTTTGCTTGTATGCACTGCACGCCCCTGATTATACGCAACCGAAACAGCGATGGTCTGGTCCCTTACAAAACAGTGTTGTGTTTTTTAAGTACGCGCATATTCGTATGTATTTGAGTAAAAATTCTCTGGGAAAAGTATCAATGCCGTATACATGGATTCGTTCCGCTTCTGAGACATCGAGTTGCGGCCGGAGCTCAGCACCAACTCTCTGGTGCAAGCGGCGCTCTCATGGAAAGCTGGTTCCCTGACCAGAGAATGGCAGCGCCTACAAAATAGCTACATATACAACAATGGCCGTGACTGAAGTAGTTATATATGTAATATTCATATTATGTGTGAATTTTTTTATTTTTTTTATTTATTAATATTTTCCTTGGTTTTCTTTTTCATAGCATTATATTGATTTCATAACCTTTAATGCATAACATAATATGTATTATCTTTATGGCGAATCGGGTTAAAAAAAAAACCTAATCACGCTGGAATAAACACATTATTATTATAACGTGGGCCCTGATGCATCGTGTAGGTTGCCTTTGCGTAGATACGCCACTGATTTGTTTTAAATTATAAAACAGGTTGTATTCGGATATTCCAAATTCGGACTCGACGTTTCATAGTCGTAGATCGTCTGTGATCGACGACGTACGCCTGTGGTCTTATAAAAGGATATCAATAGACTATTTATGAAAGAAAAGTCCTTTATATTGGATATATAGCAGAGTCGTGCGCGCATAGAAAGTGCAATTAATAACCTAATTAAAAAATATCTTTGAATATCAGTGTTTTAGTGATCTTTTGTGGTTTTCAGTGCCAACTACATTTAATTGGGACCGCGCGTTAGAAGGGGCTGCATATAGCGAACCCAAGGTCTGAAATATAAAAATATATCTATTTTTAGAAATGTCTAAAGTGGAAGCCAGTAAAGAGGACATCATTGCCATACAGGATTGGCTAAAATCACAGCCTCACCTTCCTGACTTTATGGGTTTGAAACTATTTTTTCTTACAAAATAATATTCTGATTATATATATGTATAAATAATTAATATTTTTGCAGTTATTTTTATTAATTTCACATATTATATTTAACTAACTTATCATCGCGCCGTTTCGCAGAGGTGATAGAACGCCACACTTATCTGTTCTGCCGTATATATCACTCTTGCCTCGTTCAGTTTCACATATTTTTTTTATATATACTTACCGATTGTCGAATATTGAAACAGTACCTTCCTCCAGTATATCACACACTTAAATCAAAATTAATAAAACTAAAAAAACAAGAATTTTGAGTTATTATTGTATTCGGATACTCTTGTCATACACGCGAATAACTTAACCCTAGTTATAGAATAATATCCTTTTAGGGTACATTTATGATTATTAATTTATTATTTATTTTATTTAGTTTCATAACTTTAGTAACAAAAAATGGAGAAAAATGTGTTTATTTTTTTGTTTACTGAAAAATGACCTTTTTTGAGTTGTCTTATTTTTGATCTAGGCGTGCGACATGGTTTATCTAATCATACCAGGTCTATCGCGGATGACATCCGTTCATGTTGCCTTCAATCCTTTCCTGATATGTTCCGCACACCCAAACCATCTCAGAGATGGTATCTTTCGTACCTATAGACTTTCCACACGTCATATCCTCCGCATTCAATCTAATTCTGTTGCCAATTCCAGGCATCACTTCTATATATTAGTGTTGGAACCAGAGCTCTATTATACGTTACGTTTTAAGTTTTCCAAAAATAAATTCGTTTTCCCTTATGTGTACCATACATATTATTCACAGTATATTATAAGTTATATTATATAAATGATTAATAATAAACATTAACATATTTGTAATTCTTTATGCATAATAAAATCTCAATTCAAATTGAACACTTCATTTAAATGAAATGTGGCAATTAGATCTTTTGATAAGAAGGTACATTTTTCTAAATTGTAACATAAAAAATCGTTTTTATTGGCATACATTAGAACAGTAATATTTTTAATATTGTATAGATAGGTAATTATTATTTTGTAATAAATGTATTAATTAGAAAAATATACATATAAGACGCCAGAAATAACAATTCATTTTTATTAAATTTTGGACATATTGATACAACTTATATATTATTAAGGAGAATACATTCTTATTGTGAAATTTTAATTATCCAGAACATAGGTCTGTGATATTTTAAATACAAATTAAATAACTATCAGTTTACTCAAAGCTATTTGAGATTTCGTAAAAACAAAGCAGATGGCTCTCAAATAATGGAATGATAGATGTATTAATTTCAAAAGTGTAACATATAGGTTCGAAAAATTATCGTGAATCCACTGTTGGTATAGCATAATCGGATAATGCACGTTCCCCGGATTGGAAGAGATCCTGGTTCGAATCCCGGCAGCAACAACAATATTTTTCGATAAAATTGATTTCATACGTATATCTTTCTAATTAATACAACAATTGGTATTTAAAATATCACAGACTTATGTTCTGAGTAATTACATCTTCACAATGAGAATGTGTTCTTCTTAATAATTATTATTTAATACTGACATGAATTTAAACCTCCTTTTTTAGAAATATCATAATTTTTCAAAGTTTAAACTATTTTTCATAACGTTTCAAGACATAGGTTATTAGAAAGTATTTGCGGTGTCTAATTAAAATAGAAATATATCCAATTCGGAAAATGTGATGTCCTAGGACGGGTTTTAAAAACTAGTATTCAAGTAAAATCCCAACGGATATCTCTACAGCTAATTTGACCATTAAAAATCTAATAGTGTTTGAAATTATAGGACACTAATTTTAAGACGGTCTGGTACAATGCATAACCTTGAATACGTCACAAACGCTTCCAGCGCTTTACCTCGCTTTACCTGACTGAAGAATATTAGAGATTTCGCCAGACAGATTCTAGTTCATTTCAGAATGGATTGGTTTCTTCGCATCTACATCACACTTAAGGCATCATAACCGGTTTTCGGTTAACCGATTTACCGGTAAATACGACTAAATTATATTGCTGAATTACCGGTAAATACATTCGTAAGTACCGGCAATTTCTGTAAACTATTTTTCACTTTTTAACGCACTATACAATCATATTTTTAAACAACGATATTTGCAGAAAGAAGGATCGTTGAGTGTTTTGTTGTACAGTTAGTTTGCAAGAAATTAAATACAGTGCGCGCACGTACGTTGGGGATCGCAAAAATCACTAGTCAAGCACACGATAGCTTACCGATAGCCTTGGCGGCTATTCTGTCTTCTGACAAATACGTTTTAGCATTATCTGAAGTTCAGTTGCACTATACATTGTCTTTTTAAACATTTCGTCAGTGCAATTTCATCTAGAAGAGCCCGAGGCAATGGTTTGGCCAGTCTCCTGCAGAGCTTTTCAGTAAGCGATAATAGCCAACGTCCGTTGAACGGATAGGGCACATGATGAAGAAATAAATTAACTTAAAATCTCAAGTGAATACGATGTTTTATGTAATTACGAATTATTCACAGCATTTTTAACAAATATTAGACATGAGTGACATCTATTGCACAATGCGGAAAGATTGTAAATGAATATTATTATTTATTTTTTGTTAATCTTTTCTACCATCTAGCGAACATTTTAAAGAAAAAAGACACTAACAATAACACATGTAATAGCGACCAAGCGGAATATATACAGGGTAACAAATTAAATTTTTATATATCAAAAATAATTGTTATAAAATTTAATTTCTTCCTTCCTTCCTTCCCAGTGAATTGTACACACAACGCATGAAATTTACTTACTTGTCTATTTACCAATATTACCTTTTATTTCGACAATTTCAGGTCGCCATCTTTGATTATTAATTTTCTCATTATTTATATTTGGTTTTTTCAAATTGTTGACCAGAATGACAAAGATAAAAAATTTGCGAATTGAAAAACGTCGAGGTGCTAGGAAAATGATCAAAGAGTTTCAAAACAAAGCCTGGAGTATAGCTAGACATTACAGCATAACTGGACATTACAGCAGAACGGAGCTCCACCTCACATAGCCAGAAATACAATAAACTGTCTTCGTCGTGATAATGTGGCAAGGCATGTGGCCACCGAAAAGTATATAATGCAATATGGGATGTTTTGATGATTTCTGATTAGCTAAATATTGTGCAAAAAAAAAATAACATTAAGATTTATAATTAATTATATTATGTTTTGAAATACCTCATGTGTTACGAGATTTTCTCACTTTTTTTGGGTCATAGAAAAAATAAATGGTGAGAATATATCTAAACGTACATATACATAGGTTATGTGGTAAATTATCGAGGTTTTACAAAAGAGGCCTCTGATTTACTACCAATCACATAATGTTTTCCCATATAAATTAATTAAATAATTTCGATGTTCACATAGTACCTGTAGTAACAAATATGTCTGTTAAATGTTCCTAAATGACCTTGAAAAACAAGTTTTAATTATTTAACCTTACAATTTTGCTATAGAACTTCCTCATCGTGCCACGATTGCCATATTTTGCCATATTTTTCTATCTCCTTATTTGAATTTTATATTACATGAAGACGTAAAAAAAATATACATTGTTGTACAATAAGTATCAGAATTAATTTAGTAAATAATTTATTTTATTTAACTCCAACAAAATATGAACAATATCAAATGTCTCTAGAATGAGAATTGTGCATTGCCAGGTAGCCTCACATTTATTCAGATTGAACTTAATAGATTATCCAATGTATGAGTGTGGTGCCGAGGAGGAAACCCTTGACCATGTCTTTTTTGCCTGTCCATTGCGGATCACAGGTTTTTTTTACAGTAATCTTGTCAATGGTAATTTTCAACTCCCGGTTAACTTGTGTCATCTTCTTTCCCTCAACTCGCCACATTTAAGCTATATAATAGCAACATTTCTTGAACGTCATCAATGGTATTAACTTGTAACGCAATATTCCCTATATATATATATATAATGTTTTAACTTGTTTAATGGCACAAATCACTCTTGAAGGGTGGATTGCCTGTTTAAAATAAGAAGAAGAAGAACTCCATGAAACAGAATGCATAAAAGTAAATACAAAGAATAATTATATTGTCCCAATAGAGCCAACAGACCCCAGTCGTAAGGTTGGTAGGGACAGAGCTCACTTATGTAATTTTCTCTGTAGTTAATAATCGAATCCAATTTAAATTTAAATGAGAGTAAAAAAGGAACTATTAACTAAATAAAAAAAACATTATACTTTTAAAATTAGCAATACTAACTTTGTGGTTAAAATTCTTATTTTTATTTATTACCTTTGTTTTATTAACTACAAAATTGAGTTTAAATACATCTACTGGTTTACAAAAATACCATTTTCTTCTTCAGGATGTCATAACTAACTAAAACATATATTATTGTTTCTTTGCCAGAATCAAAAAAAAAAAATTTTTTTAGTACCTAACTCAAATCATTACTTAATACAAATTTACTCGAATAACTTTTAGGAAAAAAATTTAGAATGGGACTCGTAGTTAAATTAAGTTGGTTGTTTATAATTTTTGATTAGTTTTACACGCTTTATTTATTTCCAACGATTCCAAATTATTTACTTTGTGACGTGTTGTATATGCAAAATTGACAATCCTAATTTTTTATCAAAACCATGACCATTTTGTATCAAATGATTAGCAAATTCTGAAAACCCACTATTCTTCAAACATCTCAAATGCTCCCATACTTTTATATTAAAATTTCTACCCGTTTTACCAATACAAAATGCAGCACAATCCTTGCAACTAAGTTTATAGACACCAGAATTGTTAAATTTATCATCTTTGTCTTTAGAATTTATGAGTAAATTTCCTATACTATTATTTGTATAAAATGCCGGTCTAATGTTTGTATTAAGTAATGATTTGAGTTAGGTACTAAAATTATTATATTTTTTAAAATAGATTTTTTTTAAATAGATTCTGGCAAAGAAACAATAATATATGTTTTAGTTAGTTATGACATCCTAAAGAAGAAAATGGTATTTTTCGAAACCAGTAGATGTATTTAAACTCAATTTAGTGGTTAATAAAACAAAGATAATAAATAAATTTAAAAAACATTGTACAATGTATATTAATATTTCTTACATGTCGTGTTGATTTATAGCAATGGAAATACTGAAACTTGTCCCTATACACCTAAGATTATGGTTATAATTCCTGCGTGTCATTTGCATATTATATTTTCGAAATTTCACTAGGTACATTTTAAATATTTAGATTCCCACATTTCATTTTACGGTTAAAATATGATAATTTGATTTTTAATTAACATTTTCGCGGTACATCAATCCTACTTGTACAAGTAAAGTGTGTACAAAATGACATAGGGGTTTTAATTACGAAACCTTTCTCGTTCGGTTTAAAAAAAAAACCTTATTTGAAGGCGCGCCAAGTCATATTACACAATCTGCCGAAACTCCATTGGCGGCTCGTTGGATCACGATGGACGATGACATGTGTGATTTTTACCTGACTTCGAGTTCTCGTTGGGTGCTTTTGTTATATGGTAAAAGTAAGTGAAATTGTTACTTCTCGGTATCTATGCTGGCTTGATTTTGTTATGGAAAGTACTAATTACCTATTCAGATATGTGTTTATCACAATGATCTTAATATTTCTTAAAAAATTCTTCGATTTTACGATATGTATTTACGGAGATAATGACATACCATTCTAACGGAAATGATGACATCCCATTCTAACGGACATGACATTCTGACATAAATGACGACATAGTAATTTAATCCCATTAATTTTGATAGATAAAGACCTACTGTACAAGAAGACGGCTTATTTTGTTTAAAATATGTTTTAAATAAAGATTTATTATGACTGATTATGCAAAGGATGTCATTTTGTACGTACTTCCATTATGAGCAAAAAAAAACTGTGTAGTACAAAATATTCTGGGAAAAAATATTAATACAATCCTTATCTTCTGAATAGACCCTTTTAAATTCTAACCGCTGTTTCACGGATCGGCGTGTACAACGGCTAGAGTTTTAATTCTGACAGTCCTTCGCGTGCAACGTCATGCCGTGTTGCAAGATAATTTGCTTACTTGGATGCGTCAGATTTGTTCAATCCGCATAACAAATCTTATTGAACTAGAATTTTCCTACTGAAGCTGTGTGAATATTAGGGGAATTGTATCTTTACGTCTGCCAATTTTATTATCTTGACTAAAATATGCACTTTTTTTTAATGGTATTGTAGAGATCGGAATTCGAATCCACCGCCGTCTCAGTCGGCATCGACGCTAGCGACAGCGCTGCCGGCTGCTGCTACAAGCCTGGCTCGATCATTCACCGCCAAGCAGTCTCTCCAGTTTCATCGTTTCAAACGGCGGTCTTGCCGGCGAGCGTGAGCCGGCAAGACCGCCAACTCGCTTCATTTCATTCCATAAGGCACGTGAACCTTCTACATCTTCATTCATTTCTATCTATCTTCCTTGTTTTTATCATACTGTCATAATAAACCTTCCACACGCCAAACAACATTTATTTCATTTAACCACCGTCCTAACTCCCAAAGTATATTTCAACGGCATTCCGTAGTTCGTATTTCGTATGGTGTTCGCATGTATATTATAAGAAATATAATATATGTCAAGCAAGCGAATTTGCATTTTTTATGTAGATTATTAGCAATAATATCTTTTTCTTCTTCTTTAACGGTCTCACATGACTCGGAAGTCTATGACCGCAGTCACAACGGGGCGCCAAACATTCCATAACATCCTTTCCATGATCTAGTCCGCTAGGCATCGTCCTACCCCTTGCAGGGCTATCTCGACATTATCCCCCTTCCTATATCGGTATTCCCTTCGGTCTCGATCCTGTCGTTGGCTTGTGTATGAGGGCTTTGTACATATTACGAGACTCATTTGCGCTCACTGCATGTCCCGCCCACTGCAGGTTCTTTAACTCCTCCGTTAGGTTGTCAAATATTGGACCGTTAATCTAGCGCTAGATTTTATTATGCAGTGCCGTCCCTTATCCAAAACATACATGTGAGATAGCATCTCTTTTTCGTGCGTAGGTTCTTTTCCATCCCTTTTTATCCAATCGGTAGTCCTGCTACTGGTTTGCCCGTTCGTCCCACCAGGCAGGCGGAAGCCATTTAGCTTCGATTGACATCGATTTCATTGCGTAATCACACAACAGAAATATTGTGAATAATTTTTATATGCGTAACTTCCAATGTAATGACGAACCGTGATAAACCGAACCGACTAAAGGCAAATGCCGATTCGAGACACGAGGTCAGACGACGCCCTGGAAGAGGTGTTACAATGGAAACGATCATCCTTTCACTTTCCTCTCCCGCGACATTCGAAAGAGGTCGCGACAAATTAATCGGCAGGTAAAACTCCATATTTTTGAAGACCTGCAACCTATTTTCTTACGCTAAACATCACCAACGTTATTGAACAATCGTTTTGAGAGTTGTTTACTCTCGTTTCGATTCCACTCAACAAAGTAACGCGTGCAATGTATTAAAAAATCTTCAAAACTTTTTTGGAATACATTAGTATATTTTAAAGTCAGAGGAGCTAGTTACTAAAACCTTGTGGCGCCCCTTCATAGTCAACTTTTTTTCTTTTCCTATAATAATAATAAATATGGCACGATTATTACAATTTTATTTCATTCAGTCATTAGCATTATCATCAAAATACCATCATAGGTTGGCTCCGATATCATCGTACCAGAGCCATACCTGTACAATTTGTGTAAATCAAATATGTAATCAAAAGCAGACATGTCCACTTATCTGTTTCCGAGTAATAACTATAACTGAGTATCACAGGTCACATGACCAAATGCTGTTGTCTCATCAGCTGAAAACATATTTGTCTGTGTTTGAATTAACTGGACAATTTTTGTCTGATTTTAATAGGCTTAGTCTTGTAGGCATTGATTTGCTTTATGTGTGTACATACTTAACTTGAAAAGCATAAAAACTGGACATGTCTGAATTTGTTTATATACTTTACATGAATCAATTTGACGTGAGACGTGTTGTATACAGTTTAATCGTTAAATTTTGTGATAATCTCAATGACAGCAATTACCGCAAATCAAAGTAAAGCGTTTTCTAATTTTATTCTGCTACGTATTTACTGTTTGGATATCATTATTCCTTGTCACATTTGTTCCCAGATATTTAAAAACTTGCTCTCTTACGATGGATGGCATCTTTTTCAGATATTTTGTTTTGATAGTGCTGATCCTAGTCGCACTTTACTCTACTATACTGTGTGTTATGGTAATTTGTAAAGCTAGTTATTTGAATGTGTCAGTTTTAATATCCGTTGTCTGAAGGAGAATGTTCCACACAGGAAACGAGACTGTAGAAACGTAAGGGGCAGCGGGGTGCAGTGGTCCAGGGGGATGCAAAATCGTCGTCCAGTGTAGCAGCCAAAGTCAAAGAAAATTCCAGGTTCAGTCCAAATGTCGTAGCGAAGTCGAGAAGCCAGAAAGTCCAGTGTAATAGCAGGGTCAAGCGGAGATAAATGAAACACAGTTTTTCTCCGGAGAGTCCAGCGGTGCGAGATCAGAATGGGAATGTTTTCTGCAGCCGCTGGACCATTATTTATTTAACATGAAAATTTATTGGTAGCGCGAGACTCCCCGTAAAGCCGAGACCCAATGAGATGGCGAAGCCAGCCCCCTCGCCCCCCCAGCCCTCTCCCATCCGGGACGGCAGAACTCGGATTTCTCCGCTATTTTTATTTTTAAACCTATTAAACCTGCTTTCTCAGACATCGCGAGTATTTTGTTTTATAGACCTTAATCCCCCTCGCGATGCCTGATAAATCTCACCCGGGCCGATGGTCCGGGGAATTAATTATCGCACCTTAAACTTAGAAAATCCATTTTTATTACCTAAATGATTTTTAAGGTGCATAATATTATCTCCGTGCGATCGCCCCTTCCATGATCTTTTTATTATATAATATCACAGGCTCATAGTATTTTCCTATCCTAAGTTATTACAAAAAACTTAAGGATAATTTTTCGCTCGCCGGCGGGGCGGAGTCTCGCGGCGGCCCGGTTCCCCCTCCACTCGGCGGTCCGCCGAGCGCAGGGGCGTAGGGTTTCCAGTGGCGCGGAGCGCCGGGCGAAATGTTCCCGTAAAGCGGGAAAGATACACTTTCGCGGGAGCCTATTCTCGGCCGCGATTATCGCATTCCGCGGGCCCGTAGCTGTGTGGAACAGAGAAATTACAAATAATATTTTAAGCGAAATTGATAGCAGAGAACGGTACTGAGCAATAAAAGAACTTGCTTTTTTGGAAGTATGTAATAAAATCACAATTATTTTCTAAATTTAACTTGATAGTTCTCGAAATTAAAATTATTTTTCAAATTTTTTATGCGTAGTATATCTATGTATACCTTGTTAGTATCATCCGTAACAGCTGTCTCATTGATATTTTAAATATTGCAGTATGCCAGTATATATAGATACATCTGTGTGTGTGTGCGCGCGCGTATACAAAATAATTTAACACATTTCTTTTACACTTTTAAAATTAGCAATAGTAACTTTGTGGTTAAAATTCATATTTTTATTTATTATCTTTGTTTTATTAACCACTAAATTGAGTTTAAATACATCTACCGATTTCGAAAAATACCATTTTCTTCTTCAGGACGTCATAACTAACTAAAACATATATTGTTGTTTCTTTGCCAAAATCTATTTTTTTTTTAATAAAATTTTTTTTTTAGTACCTAACTCAAATCTAACTAACATTTTTTTATTGGGAAAACAAACAGTTAATCGATATAAACAAAAATTACATGTTTTCTCTGAAATAACAATATAATTGATACCGTATAAGACAATAATTTGAAAAATACTTATTAAATACTCGTTATTAAGACTAAAATAGGAAAGCAATTTTAATCTGCATGAAAAGAGATAAAGGTATAAGATCTTTTTAGATTCTTTGTCGCGTGACAGCATAAAACAAACAAGATCGTCCCGTGAAAATGTGCTGTTCAAATAATCGCATCAAAAAAAAAAAAAATTTGCCATTATATTTTCATTGTTGATATTAATTTCCTATCAATATTGCTGGAAAATTATTTGACTGTTGAATTTTTATTTTTGGCATTATTTACCTAAATACTAGCCAAATTATTATTTTAATTTTTAATAAATTCTTTAGTTAATATATTAATTTTTAGTCATTATTTTTGAAATATTTTCTACTACATGATGACGCCAAGTTTTCTGCTCCAATTGTAATTAATTCAAATATTTTTTAGATGAATTATTGATAAGGAAATTTCTCCACGCCTGCAATCATAGTCTCCAAGTGACGAAATCTACGGTGGACAAGTACTACACCATGAGACACAATGCCCCGGAAATATTCAGCATCAGAGATCCTCTGTCTCCTGAAATTCAACAGGTTTTTACCGTGAAGTAAGTTTTTCCACGTCATCTTTGCATTATTGCCTTTTTCCGGTTTCAGTGGTGCCCTCGCATTCACGCGAACCGGTTGTTAAATTTGGAAACCTCTCACTGAACCGTTTAATGATTTTATTCAAATCAATAATAATTCGGAGAACACATCTTATGTATATATTATATTATATTAATTAGAAAGATATACATATAAAATAAAATTTTATCGAAAAATATTGTTGTTGCACTGCCGCGATTCGAACCTGTATTAAATGTATTAATATCAAAAAAATAATATATAAGTTCAAAAATTTGTCGCTATAAATATCGTCGCTGTAGCATAGTAGGATAATGCACCTTCCCCGGTTTGGAAAGAGATACAGGTTCGAATCCCGGTGGCGCAACAACAATATTTTTCGATAAACTTGATTTTGTATGTATATCTTTCTAATTAATATATTTAATTCATATTTACAATAAATTTTTTTTTCAGAGTTTTCAGCATGTTGTGGATAGCTAGATTCAATCCGCCACATGGATAGCACAAATGAAAAATCTAAAAATTAATTATGTATGTACAGCAAAAATTCGCACCTTCGCCTGCATATTCGGCTTAGGCTAAAATCTGCCGAAGGTTTGGCCGAAGCTTTGTAAAAGTACCGAAAACGCATGAACTATCTTTACGAATGAAATAAAATTCATATTTTTGTTTGTTAACTTTGTTTTATTAACCACTTGTTGAGTTTAAATACATCTATCCGTTTCGAAAAATACAATTTTCTTCTTCAGGATGTCAATACTAACTAAAAACATATATTATTGTTACATTATAAGGGGTCGTCAAGGTGCACAATTAGGTTCAGAGACACATTAACTGACTCTTCTTCCTCTGGGGAACGGGGTGATTTTTTTTCAAGGGGTGGATTCAGGAGACAAACGAGTCGGACACGGTACGAAATCGGTTGAAATTATTAAAACGGCTTTATTCAATCGAATGTAAAGCTGCCAAGTTGTTTTGAAACATTTCAAATCATGATGGCAGTATTATTTATAGGCAGGCAGAGTAATAGAACGCCACAGTAATTTTCTTCGTGTTCATACACACTTTTTACACCGTCTCATTCTTATCATACCATCCATATAATAAGTAAAATTTGTTATTAAATAAATATCAGATATCACATAGAGACGAAGCTATTTTTATTACATTTAATGGATTTGTAATATGGGATTTTTAGGAAAAAATTTTAGAATTGGGACTCGTAGTTAAATTTAGTTGGTTGTTTATAATTTTTTGATTAGTTTTACACGCTTTATTTATCTCCAACGATTCCAAATTATTTAATTTGTGACCAACACCGTTTATATGCGAAATTGACAATCCCAATTTTTTTATCAAAACCATGACCATTTTCATTCAAATGATTAGAAATTCTGAAAATCCACTATTGTTCAAACATCTCAAATGCTCCCTTACTTTTGTATTAAAATTTCTACCCCATCACATTACGACATCCTGAAGAAGAAAAAGGTATTTTTCGAAATCGGTAGATGTATTTAAACTCAATAAGCGGTTAATAAAACAAAGTTAACAAATAAAAATATGAATTTCAACTACAAAGTTAATTTTGCTAATTTCAAAAGAAATAAAATTCAGTTTATTATTTCTGTAAAACTGCAATATATTTATTTAATGGATATATTTACACTACTGAGATATTTGGTCTAAAATGAACTGAATATTTCGGTGGTGGTTTTCAACATACCGATAAAAAATGAACAATAGACTTTATTAGGTATCGAACATAAAAATATTTTTGTACCTAGTTTTGAACACATGGTGTACCAATAATTATGGTTCAGAGACAAAATATTTGTACTTAAAATTATGGAAACAATTTGTTTGCGGAGTCGTAAATTGAAATTTGGCTAAATAGATGTTTTAATCTTCTGTGTAGAATTTTCTGGGTTATTCTGCCATAGCCAACGTTTCAGGGTTTCTATTGCTGGGGTCCATCATCAGGGCTGATTTTGGTGTTGGTGGTTTAAGTATTGGCTCGCAATACCGTGTCAAAAGCGTCGGATACACAGAAAACTCTACAAGGAAGGGTCGTAAAAACCTGAGATGATTTTTAGATGTTATGTTTATTTATTTTGTATGAACTATGTACGAATAATCATTCGTAGAGAGCAACAATATTTTATGTGCCGACAGGGACAGTTTATACGAACACACCGGATACGTTTAGTTCGTCAATTTTCAATCATAAATGGAATTGTAATTTGGAAATGGCTGGACAATCGAACATTATTCCCAACGTGAAGTAATGGACTGATGGTACTTTGCCATAATATAATATAATATGCCCAAATATTAGGTACCTCGCAAATAATATACATTTACTTCAATACAGGCTGTAACAGACCAAGACAACAATATCTTATGTGTGGATACCTGACTAAATTACGAATGGAAAATGTTCAAGTACATAGTGTGTACAAATTCTGCATAACGGAAAATATTATTGTATGAGACTTCAACAAAATCATGTTAAGCTTTAAGTCTACGTATTATATATCTAATAGTGATGAGTTAAAAATCACGAACCGTGAGTCAATCACTGATATCTTTGAGTCACACTCTCTGTCAGCGATTTAATATCTGGGAATATCGTGATTCGCGATTCACTTTTCTATTTTATTGATATTTGGTTGAACCGCGATTCGGCACATGTGCATACGAAATGAAGGAATGACGTTATAAATCGTGATAAGTGCCATCTAGTAGATTCTGCCAAAACGATTTGAACCGAAATACTGATAAATACTCACACATTTTTTTAAGGGTTTTACTTATTTTTGTGATGATATTAAATAAGCTATATATTAATTATATATACAAGAATATGTTTTTACGCAAATGAAGTTTGAATAATATAAATAAATATGCTCAAAATTATGTTTTTTTTATTTCTTGTATTGTGATATCATGCGGGGCACGCGTATTAGTAATGAGACTGCGATCACAGTCACAGTTTTCAATCACTGATATTATCGAATACCAATCACAATCACACATGTGAGTCAAAAGTAGCATTTTTTCTCATCACTAATATCTAAGTCATCTAACAACAAAAAAGTCTGGCAGTTCTTAGTTCGATGACCTTTTGTAATTTGGAATCAATTGGAAATTTCAATTAATCGAAATAAACACATAAGTACGACTTTTCTTTATGGTTATAACTTTGAAATTTAATTTAGGTACACGCGGCTTGAACATTTTCGACTCATATTTGTGACATCGATACTTATCTGCAAAGCAGTTAACTCCATTTTTTTAAAACGTTTAAGAGCAACAAAAAACTGTTAAATTTTGTAATTAAACATATTTTTTATGCAGAAATAGGATGGTTGAGAAATTTTATCGATATTTTGATTTATCTTGTAATTATGGAGAATATTTGGAGTTAGCAGAATTTTTTTACCAAAATTGTAAAATATTATTGGGAGTTAGCCGATTTTCTATGATAATGTAGTGCAACCATTATGATTTCCGCGGACGTTCTCTATTTCTGGTGCCATCACCACGTGTGTCTAAATCTAAGGTTTTTCAGCACGTAGTACTTATTAATTATTGCTTATTGATGGGAACTTTCGACTTTTAGTGTACCATAGAACAATAAAAGAGGAAAACAATGGCATCAAAAACGATTTTTTTACCATGAGTGGAGTTTTTATATAATTTCACTCAAATACTATAAATATTACATATACATATATATATTTTATAATAATATTTACTTATTAGGAGAACACATTCTCATTGTGAAGTTGTAATTATTCAGAACATAGGTCTGTGATATTTTAAATATGAATTATACATATTAATTAGAAAGATATACATATAAAATCAATTTTATCGAAAAAAATTGTTGTTGCGCCATCGGGATTCGAACCTGGATCTCTTTCCTAACCGGGGAAGGTGCATTATCCAACTATGCTACAGCGACAATATTTTTAGTGACAATTTTCGAACCTATATGTTACTTTTTTGATATTAATACATTTAATCGTTTCATTATTCGGTGGCGCAACAACAATATTTTTCGATAAAATTGATTTTATATGTATATCTTTCTAATTAATATATTTAATTCATATTTACTTCTTCATTTAAATTATTTCAAATTCATTTGCACAGTGTTTCATACATCAAGGCCCAGTCGTGTGAACAGAGATAAATTTTTACTATAGTAAAAAAAGTTACTTTAGTAAATTTTTAATATTGGGTTCTCAATGACGACACAGATTACAATTCATTATTTTTTTTTTTAGTGTCATGTTGGTACTGCCAAAGCCGACAAAACATAACTACAGAGTATCAATATACCGCCTGATTGACTATGATGCGGATCGCTACTTTTTCGACAACGCCGTGAAAGCCTTCTTCATGCTGCTAGACACGAGAATCGCCACAGAGGTTTCGCTCTCAGATGGAGAGATTGTTATATTAGACATGGCAGGAGCCACTTTTAAACATCTTACCAAGGTGGTGCTGTCAACGCTAAGAAAATACATGGCTTATGTACAGGTCAGCTCTTTTGTTCCGAACTGTTTGAGTTTGTTACAGTGGAGTCATCCATGTTGCTTTGGTGCATTTAGCCAATCTTTTGCATACTTATTTCTACATAAAAGCTAGAGTAACTTGACATTTTTTCCGTATTAGTTCATCGCCGGTTCGCACAAACCGGTTGTGAAATTCAGACATGGTTCACCGAACCGGTTGTTAAAATTTATCTTATATTAATCAAGTTAAGAAAAAACAAAATGTGAAGTTAATATGTATACAAAACAAAAAACACAACCTGTCTCGGATGCAAAATACTATATTTGAAAGCATGTGCCTTAATTAGACCCTAGATCTAAGTGATGGGTATTATAATGGCGGTGTCACATCTGGATGATATTGCGATTTTTTTATGTACGAGGGCTGTCTGAAAAGTTTCCGACCTAACAAAGAAATGAGACATTTTTTCTTCAAATTTATTTTTCTACATAGTCTCCTTGTAAGTCTATACACTTCTCCCAGCGATGCTCCCATCCCTTTGACCCGTCTAAACAGTACTCGGAGTCTTTCTCTGCAAAATAGTTATTTACGAAGGTGATGACCTCCTCATTTGACGAAAATCTCTGCCCTCCGAGCGCAAATTTTGGCTTAGGGAACAAAAAAGATCTGGTGAGTAAGGAGGGTGGTTTTTCCGCAATTTCTGCCTTCAGCCTGTCAAGGAATGATGCATAGTATGCTCCTGTAGTGGATTTTCCCTTTTCGCGATAATCGATTAAGACAACTCCACGGCCAGAAATAAAAATTGTAAATAATAAAAGAAATTCATTCCTTCAGGAGGCGCAACCGATGACACTGAAACAAATCCACCTCTTTAACGCCTCGGCATTAGCGGACAAGCTCTTCTCTATGATGAAGCCAATGATAGGTGATAAAATCATACAGCATGTAAGTTCAGCTCCACACTGTTTTTGAAAACGTCCAAGTGATTGCAACAATATAAGCTAACTTGTCGTGAATTGAGGGTACTAGTTGCAATATCAGCTATCTCCATATTTTTCATTTGGAGAACAGCTGATAGGACCTTGAAGAACAATATATTTATTAACGCACTTATTATTATGAACGACAGATGCTATAATCTAGTTTAAAATACAAAATAAATAAGTATACTGGCCGGCCTGGCGGCCATTTAAAATTCAGACTTTTATTATTAATGTGAGAACTGTCACTTTTGTAAGTGTGCGTCAGATGGGTGGTTATATGAGGCCGTCACTGAGGGAACGGGTCTCAGTTTAGAGGGTTTTTTATCAGAATTTTTTACCCTTCCAATTCATGTATTAATATAAAACACATATGATGTTCATTATAATAAGGTAGTTAGAAAAAGTGTCAAAGTGATTAGCGCTGATGCACTTGTAGTAGTAGATTTGGCGGTCTAACCGCATGTAGAGTACTCAGAGTATCGTAGACTCTAAGGAATTGGGAAAAAAAAAAAATTGGAACGGGTCTCTTTTCCATCGTCTCTTCGCAATAGCAATAATTAATATCTGAGATATATAATTGTAAATTACTGTACATATCTTGTTGTAATAAACGAATATTGTTACACATATCTACCGAGCTTCACTCCAAGTCAACTCGAGAGTACCAAGTGAGGAAAAAAACCCTAAGAGAATCTGGTGATACTTCCAAAGATGCTGCAATTAATATCTACGCCCTTTACGTATTTCACTGGAGATTGCAAATAACGCAGTTTTTGGATGATTAATTGAGGTAAAAAGAGCTAAGTTTGATTGTTAATCAATTAACGCAATGTGTAAAAACCGTTTGAGAAGAAAAATACAAAAGAAAATATAAAATTGGAGGTTGCTGATTTTGCAACTAGTGCCTACCTTTTCTATTCTCTGTTTCTATATCACTTGCACGTACGAATTGATGGAGTTGGTATCAACTTATGTTTAAAAATTTCTCAAAATATCAGCATTTAATATCATAATAATTCATTCCTGAAAATCTATATAAACCATATTTTTTTATAGGTTTTCATATACTGTATTCGCGTCGTTTCAGATACATTTTCACACGCCAGGATCTCAGACAATTTATGAATTCATACCAAAGGATTTGTTCCCTAACGAATACGGCGGCTCAGCAGGACCGGCTGAAGAAATGGTCAGGAACAAGATAAAAGAAATGGAAACACTTAGGTAACATTTAATGCCAGCAGTTCACTCTCGCCGAGGCGAGGCGTGCGAGGCGAAGCGAGATGGCACGCTCGGTTCCTCTCGCCATGCCTCGGCGAGAGGGGACTGCTGGCATAAAACTATAAAAATATATCTTCTGTGCAATGTTTTCTATGTGTATCCCGACCTCTCTGGCATGGTATTGCAAGCCAGTACTTCAAAAATGACACGTCCTGCTTTCAACTAGCGATATCACCGATTTTCCGCAACACTAGGTCCAGATGAATATCAGGCTAGCAACTAGGTTACTTGGTGGTAACCGGTTAAAAATAACCGAGACACAAATATCAACCATCGTTACTTTTAACGCGATATTGCAAACCACACACTCGACACTCGCACGTCGCATGTGCGACACCGGATATTAATATATTTTTTAAATGTTTTTTAAAACACGTCCAAAGACCTTAACAGCAACTTTAGACTGCAATATCATTTTGTTATCTGAGTCGAGTTGAAGTCATTGATATCTGTGAAAAAATATGGCGCTCAGCATTGCAATTTTTGGCACTTAAAATTGAATTGTTTGCTTCATGTGATATTTGAAAAATAGGTATAAAAAAGTCATAAAAACACTAATCATCTATTTAAAAAGAAATTGACATTTCATTCGTGATTATGTTAGTGTCATTGTCAAATTCTAAAATATCCTTTAACCTTTTAATTTTCAGGTTCGAATCCCGGTAGCGCAAAAACAATATTTTTCGACAAAATTTATTTTATATTTTAAATATGAATTAAATATATTAATTAGAAAGATATACATATAAAATCAATTTTATCGAAAAATATTGTTGTTGCACCACCGGGATTCGAACCTGGATCTCTTTCCTAACCGGGGAAGGTGCATTATCCAACTATGCTACAGCGACAATATTTTTAGCGACAATTTTCGAACCTATATGTTACCTTTATGATATTAATACATTAAATCGTTCCACTATTTGAAAGAGTCATCTACATTATTTTTACAGAATCTCAAATACCTTTGAGTAAACTGATAGCAGACGCCAGAATTATCAATTCATTTTTATTAAATTTTGGACACATTGATACAACTTTATTATTAGGAGAACACATTCTTATTGTGAAGTTGTAATTATTCAGAACATAGGTCTGTGATATTTTAAATATGTATATATTTATAATTAATACATTAAATTAGTATTTAAAACATCACAGACCGTCTGTTCTGAATAATTACAACTTCACAATAAGAATGTGTGCTCCTTAATAATTTAACCTTTTAACTACCATCATTGTTTGAAATGGAAGACACCGAATTGGGTAAGACTAGACTATAATGGTCTTGACTTATCTATCAAAAACTGACACCTGCCGTCCGCAGATGGAAAAATGATTTAAAAATGTGACTTTAATCGCTGCAAAGTACGTGTTAATACGACTATGGCTTGGCGTGACATATAAAGTTTGGCATGCTAAAGCGCTCATGGCATTCAAAAGGTTAAATATACAAATGTAGTCCAAAGTATTTTACAGGCAGTACATATTAGCAAATAATTCATGTACATTTGCAATCTTTCCACATTATATAATAGATGTCACGCATGTATATTATTTGTTAAAACTGTTATGAATAATTCTTACATATTTTTTGCATTGCAGTTAATAATGGTTTTAAGAATTTAAGTTAATTTTTTACCTGTTCAAATTATTCAATTTTTTTGTTCACAATATTCTCCGTGCTTAACGCTTTTAATAACGTTCTAACGATAATCATCAAGATAGTTCTAGGTGTACATTATTACTAATATTTTGTTTTTTCTTCCTGGAAATAAAGGCAAAGTAAACTAGGTGGTGTATTGTGAAAGCAATATTAAAAGGGATTTCCGCATTGATATATAGATTATACGGAAGTCGTTGCCACCCGGAGAGCCTAGAAGCAAGCAATAGGCGACGCCATTTGCTTTTTTGCTACTCGTCTACAATTTCACCGTGCAAAATGTCATTAATCATTTTTTGTTTCAGGGACTACTTTTTGGATGAAGACAAATGGAAAGTGAACGAGTCTAAAAGAATACAGAGAAGTTTAACAGCAGATTCTCTTATTAATGAAGGATCATTTAGGTCTTTATCCATTGATTAGTTTGAATCGAGTAATTAAAATATATTATTTATTTGGATTATGTTTTATAATATTTTTCATCAAAGGTGTTATGTCATAAAAATATATATCGTATTTATTTTAGAAAGGCAAAGGAAATTATTCAAACGTTTTTTTTTGTAAATACATATTAGATAATATAAAAATGTTTTTAATTAATCTACCTATAAATTGTGATATGCGAGTATAATATATGTACAATATATAAATAAATATTTCTAAATTTTCTAGAATGTTTAACTTTCGTCCTTTGGTGCAATTATAGTATATATAAGAATAACAATAAAAACATAATAAATATTCAAATACCGCCCATTACATCCTCTCTCTTATCCATTTCAACTCCACCCCCACCCCCACCACAGTTAACTCCAAACACACCATATATTACTGTCTGAAAGTGTTTTTAATTTTAGTTGAATTATAATATTGATAATGGGAAGATGTTCCCGAAAATGTTCTATCGTTTAACACAACAAAAAATATTGTTTAACATAAAAAAAAATAATCATAGAATACAGCTTCACCAAAAACCTTTGAACAGTCATTCAGTATTAAACTTTTTTTTCTTGTTGTTTATACATATATATGTATGTATCATCAACAGAGCCTGATTTAACCTTAAAATAGTCCTGGGTCAACGCGTATTGGAGGCCCCAAAAAACAAATCATTTAAACTTTTTTTTAAAAAGGCACTAATTTTGCTTTTTGTTCGCAAAATCACTTAATCATCTCTTCAAAATGTACCTAAATGTATTTAAAATTTCAAAGCATATTGACATTACAAAACCAGGGCCTCTATCAATTTTGGAACCCTGTAGTTCTTTTAACCCAGTAATAAATCCAGGCCATTAACTATTTTAATTAAAATCTTTCATATTATAAATCATTTAAATCTCGGCATCTCTAAATACGTCGTTTACATTTTTTTTCAGCCATATCATATTTACAACGTTACCTATTACAATTTTTTTTAAATATTATTATATATATTGTTTTTATTCACTATTCTTCACTAATGTCGTCGACTTATGTGATTAGTTTTTTATTTGAATATTAAAAAATATTACTTATACTTACATAGAAAAAAAAAAATTATAATTACTTCATATTTATGATTATTATTGAGTACTTTTCAGATTTAAACGTTATTTTAAGAATATGAGTATTATATTCTAAATTGTAAAGTTTTACCTATATTTGTTCAATTTGTATTATTTTCCAATATTATGATTTTGTGCTCTATGTAAACGACTTGCATACACAGTCCTCTAGCGGAAAATGTATATATATATAAATATTATACTTAGTATGAAGTACACTAATCACTTAATAATTATTTGTGATTACGTTTCGATGATTTTGTTGACTTTACCTCGGTTGTGGGGGAGATTCTATTGTATCAGTGGCGTAACTAAAAAAATATTGAATTAGATAGTAAGAATGAAATTGGTATCTTGTATTTATACTACTTGTTATATAAATAAGATGTAAACATTGCAGCTATGTAAGAACACGTAATACAGTGTTCTGCTTGCTACAGCGAATTCCGATCTACAAGATACAGAGATCAAATTGATATCCCAAAACTAAAATATACCGGAACTCAAAATCAATATATTTATCAAGGTATCAAATTTTTTAACAATCTCCCCATCATAATTAGAAAAATTACGGACTATCATAAATTTGTAACTGAAGTAAAAAAAAATATGTACACAGACTAACTGAAACATAAATTAACTCGAATATACTCCTTCTCTATACACGAGTCTTACTCTCATAGAGAAGAAACAAATTTTAAAATATATATATATATCCACTGATTATTGAAACTGTATTATATTTTTAATATTAATAAAAAAAGAAAAACAGTTTATTTTGGACATGATGTGTCAAGGGTATGGTTGCAATTATTGACGTTCGCATTTGGACCGTTGTATATTTTTAGTGCTAGAAACAAATGAATTTGTTGTGCAAAAGTTTTGTTTAATTTTGACACGAGATAATGATAGTTGGCCCGTGTCCTCATTAGGTGAAGGTACGTTAGTCGCTGGTGATATTATTTACGTCGATAAAAGTTTTAGTGTATTAAGTATATTATATATTATATGTATTCAAAACAGCGATAGTCTGGTCCCCTATTTAGTCCGGTCCGAAACATTAGCGGTTTACATTACTGTATGTTCGTAAGCAAGTGAGAAATGATTTTTACAACTGTATTATTACATTTCTTGTTATAGTTGATTTTATAAATCATTGTTAATAATTATTAGTTGGGAAAATTTTCGACACAAAATCAATTATGGCTGCCTGGCGCGGGCCCCAATCCACCGCGTTGCCTGCACTGGCGTCGTGATTTGTATCAGCCATGAGTGGTTTAAAATTATAAAACAGGTTGTATTCGGATATTCGGGTCTGTTGTTTCGTATTTCGTAGTAGTGGATCGTCTGTGGTCGACGACGTACGCGTGTGGCCTGATAAAAGGATATCAATATTAAATCGACAAACTATTTATGAGAGCAAAGTCCTGTAATCTGAATATTTAGCAGCATCACGCGCGCGCGGAATGTTCGATTAACAACTTGATTAAAAAATATAGTTTTGGTGATATTTTATGGTTCTCAGTGCTATCTTTAATCGGAATCGCGCGTTAGAAGCGCTGCATATAGCGATCCCAAGGTCGTTTGTAAAAATATATCTGTTTTTTAGAAATGTCTAAAGTGGAAGCCAGTGAAGAGGCCATTATTGCCATACAGGATTGGCTGAAATCACAGCCTCACCTTCCCGACTTTATGGGTTTGAAACTATTTTTTCTTACAAAATAATATTCTGATTTCATTAATAATTTATATTTTTACAGTTTATTTTTATTAATTTCACTATTAATTCAATTAACTTATCATTTCGCAGAAATGATAGAACGCCACACTTTCTGTTCTGACGTATATCACTATTGCCTCGTTCAGTTTCACATATTTTCTCAAGCACGCTCGACAATTGCCGAAACTTTAAACAGAACAGTTCTAGTATGTAGATTATCTGATCATACCAGGTCTTTCGCGAACGCTAACGATTTATGTTGCCTTCAATCCTTTCCTCGCTCATATCCATAATTCATATCCTAAATGTTTGCTCTCAATTTGTTAATTCTTCATTCTTTCGTACCTACCTATATAGATTATCACATATCCTCCGCATTCAGTCTAGTTTCGTTCCCCCTTTGCCAATTCCACGCTTCACTTCTATACAGGATGCCCCAAAAAAAGTGAAAACATTTCGCAAAAATGTGATATAATTACATCAAAATTAGTTTAACTATATCAACGATAGCTTAAATAGTTTACTAACTTACTTACCTATTTACCTATATTACGTTTTATTTCGACAATTTCCGGTCGCCAACTTTGATTATTAGTTTTCCCATTGTTTATATTTGTATTTTTCAAATTGTTGCCAACGATGTCTACTGACTAACAAAGACGGTGCCCCATCTCACACAGCGAGAAATACACTGCAGAAGACCTGATCTGATCTGACCAAAAATTTGTGAATTGAAAAACGTTGGGGTGCTAGGAAAATGATCAAAGAGTTTCAAAACAAAGCTTGGAGTATAACTAGACATTACAGCATAACTGGACATTACAGCAGGACGGAGCTCCATCTCACACAGTCAGAAATACAATCAACTTTCTTCGTCGTGAGAATGTTAATTTCATCGAGCCAGGCATGTGGCCACCGAACAGCCCAGATTTAAACCCACTAGATTATGCAATATGGGGTGTTTTGATGATTTGTGATTAGCTAAATATTGTGCAAAAAAAAAATACATTAAGAATTATAATTAATTATATTATGTTTTGAAATAACTCGTGTGTTACGAGATGTTCTCACTTTTTTTGGTCCACCCGTTCATTAGTGATGGAATCAGAACTCTATTACGCACAGATCGATTTTTTACTCATGACTAGTGATGGTAAAATCGTTATTTAAACCGTTATTTAGACTGTTATTGTGACTGTGATTGTGTTCGATTATAACGATAATTGATAACTGATTAACATAACTCTTCTAACAATGACTGTATACTAGAATGTAAGTTAAATCTTAGTTACCAATCAACGTTAAATCTCAGTGACTCATGACACAGCTCAGTAGTCAGTCACTGACGAATCTGTCGCTTGTATATATATTTTTATCATTACATAAATTTGTTTAATTGTTTTATGTATAGGGAATAAAATAATATTAATCACATCTTAATCTCAACTCTGTCGAGGCCCTTCATCAGCTGAAACTAGTAGGTGAAGAAAATAAATTTTAGTTAAAAGTGAACAGTATATTTTATTATATTAATATATTAATTATAAAGATATGCATATAAAATCAATTTTATCGAAAAATATTGTTGTTGCGCCACCGGGATTCGAACCTGGATCTCTTTCCTAACCGGAGAAGGTGCATTATCCAACATTTTTCGATAAAATTGATTTCATATGTATATCTTTCTAATTAATATATTTCATTCATATTTAAAACATCACAGACCGTCTGTTCGGAATAATTACAACTTCACAATAAGATTGTGTTCTCCTAATATTAATATATTGAATAACCGCCGAGAAATTTCGAAATGGTTTAATCATAATAATAATTAAGATCAATATGTTAAATTAACTTTTATTCTGTACATATTAAAGGTTCTATTCCCTTTCAATCTTCACTTGATGTTCCCTCGATGAATTATCGGAAGTTGTTTACAATGAACGTTAATTCTGTGATAATAGTAAATTTCTTTAAACCATTTAGCTCGTTCACATACTTTTTTCCAATCTCCTGTTGTGTATTAAGTTGCTCTATTTTCTCTTGTAATATTTTTTTGCGTCGTCTAGCTCGAAAGTGGCCGTTTTTTATTTGACATAGTCTTTGTACTTGTTTGACATAGTCTTTGTACTTGTTTGACATAGTCTTTGTACTTGTTTGACATAGTCTTTGTACTCTTTGTTATTTGACATAGCCTCAAATGTTTTCGACTGGATTTAAGTGCGGACGAGACGGACGGAGGGAGGTGCAAGACAAAAACTAACTAGACTAACTAAATCATCTAACCATAAACAGTCTGGCCATTCGAAATTCGATGACATTTATTTTTTTGTATTCAATCAGGCCTATTCTCAAAATTGCAATATTGAAATTAAGGTGATTGTTACACCAACCCTCAAAAATAGACAGATAGTTTTGACAGATTATGGTACGTTTATCTCCCTCACTCCCTCACTCTCTCTCTCATTCAAATATAACACTATTTTTGAGGGTTGGTGTAACAATCACCTTCATTTCAATATTGCAATTTTGAGAATAGGCCTGAATATATATCTGTCGCATAATTATGATTTTTTGAAATGATTACATCTGACATGGTTGCGTTTAGACACATATTCTTTGAATACTTTCGACTCGTAATTAGTACGGTCTGTTACATTCTGTATACATGGTATGTATGTAGCATTAATACAAATAAAAAAAGTAATAATATACCCAACCGTACAAGGTAATGCGGTAAACAATTATCGAGGTCTTATGTACCACTAATCATATTATTTTTGCCCAAATAAATTAATAAAATATTATAGATGCATAGTACATAGTACAAAAATATTTGTTACATGTTTCTAAACGTCCTCGAAAAACCTGTTTTTTTTTTTTTTTTGTTGTTTTATTATACCTGCCGACCGTTTATAATAATCTTCACCGTTCCGGAAGAATTCGCAATTCGCCAACACCAACGTTCAAGTCGGTATTTATTTATTTTTAATTTTTAAGGAGAACACATTTTTGTTGTGAAGTTGTATTTTCAGAACACGAACTGTGCTATTTTTAATTCAAATTAAATGAATTAACCAGAAAGACAGCGGAATATATATCATTTTATTAGTGATGGTAAAATCGTTGTTTAAAGCGTTATTGTGTTCGATTGTAACGATAACTGATTAACGTAATTATTATTATTAAAATAATTATGTTTAAATACATCTACCGGTTTAGAAAAATTAACTTATTATTAGTTATGACATCCTGAAGAAGAGAATGGTAATTTACGAAATCGATAGATGTATTTAAACTCAATTTAGTGGTTAATAAAAGAAAGATAATAAATAAAAAGATGAATTTTAACCACAAAGATAATATTGCTAATTTTAAAAGGATGATTAACGTAATTCTTTGAGCAATGCCTGGTACACTAAAAAATAAACCTCCAACGGTTAAATCTCGGTTACCAATCATTGACACAATCACAGTCACGCTTACTTACGGCTTACTATCACAACATTTTACTAATATTTGTTTTTTCTTACTGGAAATGAATATGAAATGAAATGTATACTCTTTTCCATTTAGAAAAAAACTATTATATTAAGTTCGTAATACCATACGTAATAATGCACATTGTACTAGATTATTGTTGTCGCTGTGCATTTTAATTATTCATAGAGCGGGGTTTTCGTTTAAAATTAGATAAAAACACGGTAAAACCACAAAAAATATGTACGATATGTTAGATGTTTGTAAATTAGAAAAGTTTATTTATATTTAATGTATTATTAATATTTTTATATTATTATTACCAGCATTTCTTTTTTTCGAATACATTTGTACATATATAACTACACACTTACATTATAAAAACTATATAATATAAAAATAAATATTCCTCCAAGCGTTATATGTTCCAATAAAGCATTTTTTTCTCTGTATATAAATATACTTTACCTTATTTTTATCACATATACACGGCGACGGAAAACATAAAATATACAGGGTGGCCCAAAAACAGTGAGAACATCTCGAAACACATGAGTTATTTCAAAACATAATATAATTAATTATAATACTTAATGTAATTTTTTTTGCACAATATTTAGCTAATCAGAAATCGTCAAAACACCCCATATTGCAATATCTGCTGGGTTTAAATCTGAACTGTTCGGTGGCCACATGCCTGACATTCTCACGACGAAAAAAGTTGATTATATTTCTGTCTGCGTGAGATGGAGCTCCGTCCTGCTGTAATGTTCAGCTATACTCCAGGCTTTGTTTTGAAACTCTTTGATCATTTTCCTAGCACCCCGACGTTTTACAATTCGCAAATTTTTGATCGAAATACGGTCTTCTGCGGTGATTTTTGTCATTCTGGGCAACAATTTGAAAAAACCAAATATAAACAATGGGAAAATTAATAATCAAAGTTGGCGACCGGAAATGTCTAAATAAAAAGTAATATAGGTAAATAGGTAAGTAAGTGAATTAGTAAACTATTTAAGCTATTGTTGATTTTGATGTAATTATATCACATTTCACAAAATGTTCTCACTTTTTTTGGGCTACCCTGAATATATGTCAAAATTAAGAAATATGTTACCTTTTTTATTGCGCAAGTTAGGCCCTTTCTTGTTTTGATGTTGCCTGCATTAGAAATCGAAGCGCATGTTCGCTTCGTTCAAATAAATTCACATTTTTGTCCAACAATAAATCCAGTATATATTTAGAATGCGCAACCTTACGCAATCTGGTCAGTCAAATACTAATTCATTTATTAGTATGTATGACTAAGCTATCGGCTGACGGAAGAGGGATAACACCAGCCTGGTGACAATGGATTACATAGATATCAGTCAGGAATGGATCAAGGCAGAGACTGTCTCAATACATGTAAATATTCCATAATGAAATCACAGTCTTGACACAGCAAGTACGTAATGTGTAGTACAGTAAGTATGTAAGTGAAAAGCTATTTTTACAATACAAATATATCAAACAACAATAAACTTTTCAAAGATAATCAACATTTTATATATATTTAACTTTATATTTTAATATTTTGAACTTTTATAATATTATACGTAAAATACTATAATATATAATATGTTTCTACAACACAATAAGTAATGGGTTGATTCTATATAAATACTTAAAAGGCAGCCTTAGTCTGCTGTCTATGGCTTACAAAAATTACATATTTTGGTCTAATTAATTTAATTTAAAAACAAAAAACTTCAATCAATATATTTGTAGCTTCTCATATCCAAATATATTTAATCTGGGTTCGGTTATCAAATGCAGGGGGAGGGGGCATTGTATATCGTATATTCAATTTCTTGCGTGTTTTAGAACACCATGTATAAAATTTATTATAAATAAAAAAATTTACATGTTTTTGAAACTGGTTTACACTACATGGTGTACTGATGAAGCATCATAATAAGGGATTTCCGCATTGAAATATAGATTCTACGGAAACCCTAGCCACGTAGCGGCCACTGTCGGACGCGAATTGGCCAAAATAGCCGCTAGTATTATAAGTAATTTCTGCTAGTAGATATAATTTATTTATGCACGTCCATCTATGTCGCGAGACAATATAAAACAAACAAAATCTGATCAATTCTATCACGTAAAAATGTGTTGTTCAAACAATCGCGTCAAGCAACAATTATTGACTTATTATTTGTATTTTTATTGTTGACATTAATTTCCCGTTAATATTAATTATAAATTATTTTGCTTTTGTAAAGGGTAGTATTTTGGGGGTATAGAACTTTAAAATGAAATAAAGGCATGTAAAAATCGTGGTAATGGCCTTTTTGGAAAGATAATTTTATGTCTCGGCTGGCTCGAATAAAACGAAATCTGTAAGTCCAATTTTCGACCACTTTTTGGAGCAGCTGGGACCGTATATCGGCAATAACGCGACAAATATTAGCTTCCAAGTCGTCTGTAGTCTCTGGTTTATCGGCGTAGACTAGCGACTTTACATATCCCTACAGAAAATAATCCAAAAATGTTAAATCATACAATCTTGGAAGCCAATTCACAGGTCCATTACACGAAATTATGCGCTCTTCGAATGTTTCCTTCGATAAATTAATTATGGCGCGCGCTGTGTGGCATGTTGCGCCGTCTTGTTGAAACCACAGCTCTTCCACATTAATGCCATTCAATTGGGGAACGAAAAAGTCAGTAATCATGGATCTATAGCACTCTCCATTGACTGTAACGTTCTGGCCGGCATCATTTTAAAAGAAACAGCGTAAGCGTATCAGCTGTCAGCTGTCAAATTGGCTGTCGCTGGAAAAAGTGTTGCCAATTCGAAAAACAAACCTCTGAAAAAAACAACTCTAATTTTTTTATTGCTCGCATTAATTTCCCATTAATATTGACAGATACCTACTGCCTAAATTATTTTCCTTGTAGTTTTTAATAAATTATAGTTATAAATATATATTAATTTTCCGTCAATACTTATGGGTATTATTCACTAACTGATCGAGCCAAGTTTTCGCGGACGTCCGCTGCTCCTGTCGCGTTCTACAAATATTTTAATTAATTTGAACATTTAAATATTTTTTAGATGAATTATTGATAAGGAAATTTCTCCACACGTGCAGACATAGTCTCCAAGTGACAAAATCTACGATGGACAAGTACTACACAATGAGATACAATACCCCGGAAGTATTCAGCAACAGAGATCCTCTGTCTCCTGAAATTCAAGATGTTTTTACCGTAGCGTAAGTTTTTCTACGCCATCCTTATGTGTATGATGCATGTAAAAGAACACCAACTGAAAGACATGTTTAGGCTTAATTTATGTTATTACATTTTTTACAATCTGCTACAATTTATACAAGTACAATTTATAAAGATAATGCAAACTAAAAATCAAAAAATATACAATGCAAGTGTGTGTACAGTAAATATGTCAGACCTCGAAGATAATAATGACTTTGTGATGTTTGGATATGCAGCCCGCCTTTGCGCGCCACAGGTCTAAAATGGAGTGAATATTTTTGTGGTGGTTTTCTGCATAACAATGTAGCGATCGGAATTCAAATCCACCGCCGTCTCAGTCGGCATCGACGCTAGCGACGGCGCTGCCGGCTGCTGCCACAAGTCTGGCTCAATTCACCGCCAGGCAGTCTCTCGAGTATCAGCGTTTCACAACGGCGGTCTTGCCGGCTCGCGCTTGCCGAGCAAGGCCGTCAATTCATTTCATTTCACGCACACGCGCACCTTCTTCACTCGTTAATTCACTGTATTCATTTCTATCTGTCTTCATTGTTTTTATCATACCGACAATAAACACCTCAACACACGCATCAATCACATGTATTTCATTTAACCACCGTCCTAACCCCCAAAACAATAAAAATAGACTTTATTAGGTGCCGAAATCCTAAAATATTTTTGGAACCACTATTTGAACACACGGATGCCACGTGGCGATGTGAGTAACAATTGTCACGGTTCAGAGTCAAATTTAAAATTATTATAAACATTTTGTTTATTTGTTGCGAAGTGTCATAAATTGAGATTTGGGAAGATGGACGTTTTCATGTTGCGTGTTGCGTTTTCTGGTTTATTCTGCCGTGTGGGCCTGACTTCTGTGATCAACCTTTTGGATCCCATTGCTGCAGGGTCCGTCATCAGAGATGACGCAAGATTATGCGTGTCGGTTGTTACCACGTCAAAAGCAGTGTGCGTCTGATCCACACGACAGAGTAATGCGGAAAACTATACACGGAATTTATTAACGGCAGTGAAAACCTTTCTAGAACATTTTTAGAGGTTTCAATGTTTATTTATTTTATCTGAAGATGCGCAAATAATTGCGAACAGAGCATGGCAACATTTCATGTGCCGGAAGGGACATTGTATACGAATATACCGGATACGTTTAGTTCGTCAATTTTCAATGATAAAAGGAATTGTAATTTGGAAACGGCTGGACAATATACCATTATTCCCATCAATAAGCGATGTTGAAATAATGGACTAATCACAGACTACTAAATGACTAGACATACATATAGGAGAGTGGTTTGGAACATTAGTTGCGGGACGAGGGGCATTCTACACACATTATTGTTGGAAACATAAATCCGATAGTTTATAACACATTTATGCAACAGTAAAAGTATTAAATCTTTGTGTAAACATGACGTATTTTTTACATTAATGCATATTATATTCTCAGCGTTTCAATTTTCGTTCCAATCGTGTAATATTTAAAAAAAAAAGTCGCGGAGCTATTTGATTGCGTAAGTGGTACCATAGTTATCACGTGGGTGACACCAAAATGAAAATATTGAGACAAGATATTTGCGTTAGTTCATATTTGGTGATCTGTGAGACAAATGGTATTTTGTAGCTGAAATAAATAGTCTGGCCGCTCAAAGTTCAATGACCCTTTATTAGATGAAATCAATAAAGAATTTCAATTAATTGCAAAAATAAATACTAATTTAATGTATTAATTATAAATGTATACATATAAAATCAATTTTGTCGAAAAATGTTTTTGCGCTACCGGGATTCGATCCTGGATCTCTATTTCCAATCCGGGGAAGTACACTACCGATTGTGTTATAGCGCCAGTATTTTTCATGACAAATTTTCGAACCTATATGTTACACTTTTTCAAATTAATACATCTGTCGTTCCATTATTTGAAAACCATCTACATTGTTTTTTTTTTTGAGTAAACCGACTGCCGACGCCAGAATTATCAACTCATTTTTATTAAATTTTGGACACATTGATACAACTTATATTATTAAGGGAACACATTCTTATTGTGAAGTTGTAATTATAATTTTGAATAATTACAACTTCACAATAAGAATGTGTTCTCCTTAATGAAGAAATAAATGCATAACTTCAACTTTTTTAATGTTTATATCTCTGACATTGAACTTAGGTACATGCGGCTTGAACATTTTTGACTCGTATTTGTAATATTATGTGTCTTCCCTTAATGTACGACTACTGCGCATTTGGCACAGTTTATTGTTTTTGTACTTCTTTTATACAATTTCGCTCAGAATTTTATATTACATATCATAAATATTACATTATATGCTTTATAACATTAATTTCTTCATTAAAATTGTTTCAAATTTATTTACACACCATTTCATGCATTAAGGCCCGGTTGTGTGATTAGTATGAAGATTTATTATCGTAAAAAAGTTACTTTAGTAAATATTTTTGCGAAAACGGGTTGTTCAAACGTTGGTTAAAATATTTTACACTCCGATATCCGATGGTAAAATTGTCAATCGTTAGTTAAAAATGGCTGACTCTTCACAGCTGTTTCAAAGGTCATCTGTCACATTTGATACCTTGAAAGTTGCAGTATACGACAATGAATCATTCAATGTCCTGCTATTTTTTTATGTTATCTATTCATGATACAATCTTTGATGTAAATTTTGGTCGCGTTCGTTCTAGTAAGCCATTATGTCAAACCATTACATACATTATGTACTTGATTTTACCTCTTTGACATGTTTGAATTGTGCGAGGGTAAGATTTATTGGTAGATATATGATGTTTTTACATTTTCAGGTTTTTTGTATAATATGTGTAGCGATCATAATTCATATCCACCGCCATCTCAGTTGGCATCGACGCTGCTGCTACAAGTCTGGTTCAATCATTCCCCGCCAAGCAGTCTCTCCAGTTTCATCGTTTCACAACGGCGGTCTTGCCGGCTCGCGCTCGCCGAGCAAGACCGCCAATTCATTTCATTCCATAAAACACGTGCACCTTCTACATCTTCACTCATTCATTCACTGTATTCATTCTATGTCTTCCTTGTTATTATCATACAGACAATGAACCTTCAACACACGCAATTGACATTTATTTCAATTAACCACCGTCCTAACCCCCAAATATGTTATAAGAAATTCTTTGTGTTTTTTTCTTACCATCGGTTAAAATGAATTAAATTACAGTCAGGTACAAGAACTCACAAGAACATGATAATTGTGTTTATAATGACAGCCCACGCTGCTTTTCTCACATTACGTTTTTGTTATAATTTAAATGTTTATATATGCTAATACTTTTTCTCTGTACATGCAATAAATACTAGCCCTTTATCTATAATGTTTCTATTAGGTTGATGCATAATTTTGTTTTGTTTTTCGAATTTGACATTTATTTAACATTTGTCATAATATCATTATTTTAATAGGGTTAGGAAATTAAAATGCGCATCGAAAACCATACACATATACGCCACATTATGCTGTACCACTTACGCGAACTCAACGTTCTTTTCGGCGAAAGAAAGATTAGCGAAAGGGCATGCCGAGAGTGGTTTGTTCACTACAAAGCTAGTGACACCAGCTTAGATGACAAATCAAGATGGATGGACACTGACTGAGTACTTGAGAACCAACATCGATTAGTCCACAATTGTTCGTCATCTCAGAAAACTCGGCTTGGCAAGGCAAGCTCTCAGACAACATGGCCGACCGAGTCCGAATTTCACCTAATACAGCTTAATTATAAATTGCTTGTCACATTTACAATTCTTCTGAGAATATTATACATCGAATTGTCGTGTGATTATTAATTGTTTTAATTATGTACACAAAGTTCCTTATTCATACATAAGATTTTTCTCTTATAAAGAGAAAACACATCACAAAAATCTTTGCTTAGAATGAAATCTAAAAAAAAATAGATATATGTGTGTATGTTATTACGCAAAATAATTTTATCGCATGATAGAGTACTGGATTTTATATACGAAGATGTTTTTTTTGTAATAAATTAAATTTAATAAAAATCTGAGATTGTGTGCGTTGTTAATATTGGATTTTCAATTATGGTACAGGTTACAATTCATTGTTTGTTTTAGTGATGTGTTGGTACTGCCCAAACTGACAAAACGTAACTACAGAGTATCAATATACCGCCTGGTTGACTACGACGCGGATCGCTACTTCTTCAACAACGCTTCGAAAGCCTTCTTCACGCTGCTAGACACGAGAATCGCCACAGAAGTTTCGTTCTCAAATGGAGAGATCTTTATATTAGACCTGACAGGAATGTCTTTTAAACATCTTACCAGGGTGGTGCTTTCAACACTAAGAAAATATATGGCTTATGTGCAGGTGAGCCATTTAGTTTCAAACTGGTCGAGTTTTACAGTGGAGTCATCCATGTTACTTTAGTGCATTTAGCCATTCTTTTGCATACTTATTTCTACATAAAAGCTCGAGTAACTTAAAGTATTATGCCAATTTTTTCATATTAGTTCTTTGCCGGCTCACGTGGTTCACCAAAACGGTTGTTAAAATCTAATTTATATTATCAAGTTAAGAAAGATACCTAATAAAAAAACTAAATATGTTTATAAAACAAAGTACACAACCCATCCATGATGCAAAATACTATATTTGAAAGCATGTCCCGTAACTAGACCCTAGACCTAAGTATTGGGTATTATAATGGAGGCATTACATCTGGATGATATAACGATTTGTATGATCCAGGTTACCACAATAGTTTATAGATGTTCATAAAGTTCTAATGTTCATAAAGGAAACAATATAATGTTTTATGTTTTCCCTACAAAGACATATCGAGAATTTGTAAAAAATATTTCTTTATTTCATCTTTTTTTTCCTTGATTTTTATTGCAAAATATAGATATGTATTAACATTCCTCAAATATCTGATGCGAAGGAAAATTAAGAAATTAGTGAAGAATGGACAAATTAGAAGAGAATGTAAAGATGTTTGTGGCATAATCAATAGAACAAAGCATTCTGAATACATATCTGTTTGAAATTCATTCCTTCAGGAGGCGCAACCATTAGCATTGAAACAAATGCACCTTATTAATGCCTCGACGCTAGCGGACAAGCTCTTCTCTATGATGAAGCCAATGATAGCTGATGAAGTCATACAGCACGTGAGTTCAGCTCCACATTATTTTTGAAAACATAATATTGTATCCATGCACTCCCCCTCCAGTGACCTAGTCGCAGGTCAAAGGTCGCGATACGTCTGTGTGGTCATGATGGGTTTCGCTGCTACAGCTTGGACGGTGGGACGATTTGTACTGGCGTGGGACTTCACCAGTTTTGATGACATGACGGCTGCTTTGCTTGAAGTTGATGACCAGGGCCAGGTGGAGCGGAATGGGTTGGTACCCCCTGGATGCTTAGATGCCCAACCTGTCGCCGTCCGGTGAGTCGTGGACGTAAAGGCAAGTTAGTGTTTGTGTTGTTACTGACGAATGCCAATTTGGGGGTTAGGACGGTGGTTCAATGAAAGAAATAAGATTTGAAGTGTTGAGGTTTATTATGACAGTATGATAAAAACAAAGAAGACAGATGAGAATGAATATAATGGATGAGTGAAAATGTAGAAGGTGCGCGTGTATTATGAACTGAAATGAAGCGAGTTGGCGGTCTTGCTCGGCGCGCGTGGGCCGAGCAAGACCGCCGTTGTGAAATGATGAAACTGGAGAGACTGCTTGACGGTGAATGAACGAGCCAGACTTGTAGCAGCAGCCGGCCGCGCTGTCGCTAGCGTCGATGCCGGCTGGGATGGTGGTGGATATGAATTATTATCGCTACAAATTTAACCTCACTTATATTTTTTACGAATTCAGGATACTAGTTGCAACATCAGCAACCTCCTTTTTATTTTATTTGGAGAACAGCAACAATATATTTAATTAATAATAGGATATTTAGTTTTAAACTACTTTATTAGTATGTATACATATTCAAATGTGAACTAGTTTTTGTTGGACCCAACCTTCTTCGGGATAAGATAGTGTAATATAATGTACATTATACTATCTTATCCTTAAGAAGGTTGGGTCCAACAGAAACTATTTGACATTTGTATATGTGTTCTAATAAAGTGGTTTAAAACTAAATATCCTATTATTTAATTATAATGTCGAGCCACAAATTATTTGATTTCTTTGAAAATTTACAATATATTTATAAATGCATTTATTATGAATGACAAATGCTATAATCTAATTTAAAATACATAAAATGCAACACTTTCTTTCAAAAACAAGTCAGATTCCATACTGGCTGCCTTTTAAATTTCAAAGCAGCGAAGACTGCTGAGACAGCGGGCATAACCAACAATTTTATCTTCTATTTTATGGGCTTTTACTAGACATTGCAGCAAACACCGTTTTTGAATGATCTTTATGTCAAAAAGAGCTAAGTTTCATTATTAAGCAATTAACACAATGTGTAAAAGCCGTGTGAGAAGAAAACTATTAAAAGTTAGGAAAAAGATAAAAATGGAGGTTGCTGATTTTGCAACTGTGTACATAGTACCCTTTCTATTTTCTTGTTTCCATACCTTTTTATAACTTGCACAGTTGGTATCAACTTATGTTCAAAAAATTCTCAAGATTTCAGCCATTAATGTCATAATAATTCATTCTTGAAAATCAATAAAAACTGTATTTTTTATAGATTTTCATATTTATTTTTGCTTTATTTCAGATACATTTACACGTGCCAGGATCTCAGACACTTTATGATTTTGTACCAAAGGATTTGTTCCCTAATGAATACGGCGGCTCAGCAGGACCGGCTGAAGAAATGATTAGGAACAGTATAAAAGAAATGGAAACACTGAGGTGAATATGTGACATTTATAACTATAAAAATATATCTTCTGTGTAAAACTTTCTGGCCTATTCTGTGTGTATCCAATGTGTAAAAAATGACACATCCTGCTTTCACCTAGCGATGGTTAATATCGCCGATTTGCTGGAACATAGGTCCGAATGAATATCAAGTCATTTTTTCAACTACTTTTAGAACCAACTTTTGAAATATGTCTTCTTACACGATGACAGAGGGAACCAGTTCTTACAATATCGAGTAACTAGGTCACTTGGTGGTAACCGATTGAAAATAACCGAGACACAAATATCAACCATTGTTACTTTTAACACAATATTGCAACCCAATACTCAATACTCGCACGTTGGACGTGCGACACCCGCTCTAATGATGGACCCTACAATGGGATCAGAAACCTCAGTCAGAGAGATCTGAAAAACAAGTAGAATAGCCAAGAAAACTTGACATTGAAGATTCTGAAGACTATTAAATCCTGAAAACATTTTTATGAAAAAGTAACATAAAATAATGTGCTAGATATCAGTATCCTTTCAAATTTCCCTACGAATGATGCCCAGAAAGACATTGGGAATATATATATATATAATATACGGAATTCTATTCTCGAAGCGATTCTTGCTATGGCACTTAAAAATTAAGTATATTTTAAAGGAGTAGATAATAATTGTCTTTAAATTCACCATGCAAAATTATGTTGATCATTTTCAATCATTTTTTATTTCAGGGACTATTTTTTGGATGAAGACAAATGGAAAGTGAACGAGTCTAAAAGAATACAAAAAAAATTAACAGCAGATTCTCTTATTAATGAAGGATCATTTAGGTCTTTATCCATCGATTAGTTTGAATCCAAGTAATTAAAATATATGTATTTATTTACATTATGTTTTATTTTTCATTTGAGTATCTTAAAAATATATATTGTACTTAATTTAGAAAGACTATGTTATTCAAACATTTCTAAAATTATTTTTATAAATAAATATTAGATAACACAAAAGTTGTTTTTAATAAATGTATAAATTATGATATGCAATTTTAATATACATGCTTTTACGACCCTTAGTCTAATCCCTCCCACCTATCTCTATTCTTTACCCAGACGCTGTAACCTCATGAGCGGCATATAACAAAAGGTTGACTTACACACAACCAAAAAAGAGATAAATAAAACACCCATGTATTAATTACAAAAAAAAACTTTACTTATACAACCATATACAAAAACTTTACAACTTTTATAAATTTAAAAAAAAAAATGCAGCTGCCCTCGGGAGCCCTGCTCATCAGAATCCCATTTATTTACCGGTTATTTCACTTAAGATATCAGAGATAAGAGAACACATTCTCATCCTTCTATCTATATCATTCCACCTAATAAGGTCTACTAATAAGTATTAAATATATTTATATTCTTGTTTATATCATCAACAGGGCCAGATTTAGCTTTAAAGTGGTCCCGGGCTAACGCATATTGGAGACATCAAAACAAATTATTAAAACTTGATACTATTTATGTTTTTTGTTCACAAAATCACTTTATTATCTCTTCAAAATGTGTCCAATACTTTTAAAATTTCAAAATTTATTGATATTACAACCCCAGGGCCTCTATAAATTTTACCTATAATAATTTTTAATGATTTAAAAATTATTATTATAAATTTTTAATGAAAACATTTTTTATTGTGATGTAATTTTATAACATATTTCTTTGATAATATAATTAAAATAAATTAGAGGAATAAATTTTAAAAATTGCAAAAATGTATAGATGTCACCGGGACCTGATCCCAGAACTTTCTCTTACCGAGAGAAGATATATATGTAAAAGAAATAACACGTTAATTCGATAACTCGGTGGAAAAGTACAAAATAAGAATTACTGAAACAAAAAATTTAATAATGTGAACAAGTTTCAAATTGATATTAAAAAACAAAATATGAATTCAGAATAAAAAAATATACATATAAGTATATTACTTCTTAGCAAAACATAAATTCAGTTATTTTTTTGTTTATATAGTTATAGATGTTGGCTATTAAACTACCACGGAACAACCAGAACTCTGATTTATAAAGTATGAAGAAACCCGATACTCTGATGTGTACCATTTGTATATTGGCATGTCTGTGTATGGGGCACAGCGTGATCAGTAATTAAGTGTTGAAAAAATATACTTTTTTTAACACTGATTTAAAGTGTGTGTTTATTGATTTACTGCCAATCAATTTCGTGGATTGATTAAGATTTAATCAACCTGATCCCGTTTTAACACGACTGCGTGATGGTTGTATCAATATTTTAAAAATACCATTAACGTACCCAAATCTGAGCACAATAATTTGTAACATTTATATTTCTAACGGCAATGTAAATTTCTTCTTCACCAGGAAGATCTGCTGATCCACGGCGACAGTGTTTACGACATAATAGACAATTTATATTATAAATCATTAAAATCTCAGTATCTTGAAACTGCATTCAATCATTTGTACAGTTTTTATAAATAAAAGAATTGTAAACAATATGTGTCAATTTATAAGAACTTGTAATACGGTATGTTAAATGTCAAATTTATAAACCTGGAGCATTCAATTATTATATTAAGAGATATGAAGCCATTAAAGAAGAAATGACAAAATCTGTAAAACTCAATAACTTATAACCGAATCATGTTATTACAAATCTTTACACAAATATTAAAACGTCTACAGAATAAAAATGGAAAAATTATAGATTTTTATTGAATAGTCCAAAACTTTAATAATTGTGATCGTAATGTGCACATATTGCACTGTGATCTATGGATGTCGAATATACCCTAATGGCTTGGATACTTAGGGATAATTCATGATATTCATTACCCGAAGAATCTTGAGGAAAGGTCTGGAAGTAGAGTATTTGGGCACCATCTCAACAGAAGACCTCTGTTGAGATAGGTTAAACAATTGTGATATAAAACTCTTGAAAGGTGGGATTCAGCTGCACAGGGGAAGTGGACCCATACCTTTCTATTTGGCCCTGAAAGAGAAAGGATGTTGGAGACCTCCGGTGCTAACTCACCGGGGGCTACAGATGATTACCGGACATGGTCAGTTTCTAAGCTGGCTTTTTGACTATCCTTGGTAATAAGAGTACATACTATAGGAGTGTGCAATAATGTCTGATGTGCGTGAAACTATTATTGAAGGGCTAATTGGGATAAACTGTCGCTCGCCACGGAACGACAACTTATTATGGAATGAATAGAACCTTGGGCTTTTCCACAGTTTCATTAGGGTACGGATCTTGCGTTGAGAAATGTTGGGAAGACCAGCAGACTGAAATGAAATAGAGGACAGCATGACTCCAACATAAGTGTGTTGTATTGTGAGTGCATTACAAATTGTCACTCCTATAATTGCCCTATTGTACTCCATATATTTTTGTAGTTACGATACTGGGTGGGGTCTTTTCGATGTTTATGACTTCTTGGGCGACGCAGATGTGACCAATAAAGTGTAAATATACCTTTTAAATAAACCTAAAAATATGTAGTAAAATTTATTAATACCATAAATAATTTATATTCAAATGCCGACGTTGTCATGGCACAATAAATAAGTGTACATATCACATTTTTAGCGCCGTCACAAATTGCCTAATCTCTAATACGCCCTGACGAAAAGAATATGAATGCAAGGCAAACAGTCTAAACCATAGACAATTTACATACATTACTCTATTCATATAAAAAATATTTGTTTACATTTTGCGTCAATCTGTCAAACGTCAAACGAAGTTTAGTTGGGTTACCTGATAGTTCGAAATCAAAGTTCAATTAGAAATGTGTCATCTTATCTGCAGCCGCGAACTAAGCCAGTGAAATAAAATACAAATTTATTTACAATGGATATTTTCTCGATGTATCAAAAAATTAATAATAAGTTAACGGTATATTTAGATGTCTCAAAAGTTAATCCAAGGTATGTTACCATTTAATGAAATCTGTTATTAGTATTTATAAACCCGGTCTCTGATTTTATTCAGTCTGTAAATTCGATTATTGATAAAATCAGCATAAAGTCTATATATGCTGCAAAATGCTAAAATTTATTTTAATGTACATATTATTTATTTGTTTCAGACCAAACGCAAGCAATGGGTTGTGGGTCGCGTTATTATTGCCGGCTTGTCTTTGTGCAACTGCCGTTAAATTACCAACCTCCCACATATTTAACTTAACAACAAGCTGCTCTATCGGGTTATGTCTTGCTTCCCTACTGTTTGTGATTTTCATGTATGCAGCTCAACCAAAACTGAGCAGTGTGCACGGCTGGGTCATACCAGCATTAATTGTATTTTCAATTGACTGGATCTTTTTGCATAGAGGTCAGTATAATATTGATATACATAATATACCCATTCCTTGATATATGAGCAACAGTTCTATGATATTTTATTTATACGAGAATGTGTTTTAATCAGTGGTGTAGTGGTACCAGAGACTTTTTTTGACTGGCACACGTGGAACTTACTTTTCAAGTACATTAAAAAATATATTGATACAAAATATTCCACATATAAGTTTTTACATCAAATATTGTGCAGTGGATGGATATTATAATGCAAAAAAAATATGTAGGACCAGAGCATTTCACAAAACGTATCGCTGGCTCTTTATCAACATATTTTTAAACATTGGAACTACAAATGTTAAGAAAAATCACTACTGGTTTTAGTTAAGGCTGTATTGATTTATTGGCATCATTCGTAAACGGGCTGATTATTAACTAAACAATCAAAACTCGTATTCAATATCTGTGACAATGTGATCTCTTCATCTTCCTTTTGGTCGTTCAAGGTTGCATATGATTATCTGGTGGCTTTAGGATTAAGCCAGTGAATTTTTATATAGCTGAACAAATAAACTTCTGAATTGTTATAAAATATGTTAGTTTTCACATGGATATATTTAAATATTCTACACAATTGTAGTCTTCAACATAAGTTTGTCAATATAGCCGCAGTCACTTAATTCCGCGACTGCTGACAGCCACCAATTGTACAATATCGGACATTTAATTTTTTTTTAAATATTTATAAACGATAGTATTAATGTTATACAAATAATGCATTATGTGGTGTGAGTACATTTTCTATGCTATTAACTATTTCATCTTTGAAATCTTGTGCTGACTTCATATTGCACACATTAACATCAGAAGTGTCCTTTTTAATATTGTCATCCCATCTAACCTTTGAGTAACAGTATCAATATACCAAGTTGATTAAACATCTAAGTTACCTCAATATTATCGCAAATATCATTTTATTTCTTCAGTATCTACGTGAAATAATAAAAAATGTTCAACATTCAATTTTTGTTTGGTTTCTGTCAGGTTTAAGATGTATATTTTTTTGCAGGATTTCTTTTTTCGGTTCTAAGTGGTGCCCTGACTTCCCTAAGCTTCAAACTAAGCTTTTTGTTTATCTTGAAGAATTGTCCACTGAGTTTTACTGTTGGGGAAGCCCTTCTAGTCATTCAATCTGTCGTGTTGTTTGTGTACAGCACGCTCATTAATATGTACACATCATGGCAGAATACACCGTCTGATGATTTTGATATAATTACACTAATTTTACAGGTAAACATTGAATATTCAAGTTGAATTTACATAAATCCTCTCAGCATGGGACACTCATCTGGGACTACTACCCTCCTACCCAGAGGTATTCTTTAATCTGAATCAACTCTCCAACCCAAATTCACTTTCCTGCATGAATTTGACTTGATTCTATCCTTTTGCTCAAATCTCCAACCTGTCACTTTTATAGTCAGTGTTTAGGCAATCAACGCAATAAATCTAAATTTTTTTGGTTCTATTTATCAATCTATTCTATTTATATATTTTCAATAATTGGACAATTGTTTTGGCAGTCTAGACCATTATCGATTGATAAAACATAGAACAGTGTGGTGAAAACAAAGTTTTTATCAGTTGGTAATGGTCTAGACCAGTGCTCCGCAACCGTATGTGCCGCGGCATACTAATGTGCCTTGAGCTGATACAGGTGTGACGCGGTCAAATAAGACAATATTATAACTAAATAATTTTTCAGCGGTCCTCCAGCGCCTTTCGCCTACGTAGTCGCCAGACAACCGCGTAGTATGCTTTGTATTGAGCCGAATATAAAACTTTTGTGTTCATTGAAACAAGCGCAGGTGTCACATTAATTAGTCATTATTTTATAATAATAATTATTAAGATTGCATAAAAGTAAATATAGTATAGTCTTTGGTGTGTCGTAGGTGAGAAAAGGTTGCGGAGCACTGGTCTAGACAACCGAAACAATTGTCCAATTATTTACAAAAATTAAATAGAACCAAAAAAATTGTGTTTGATGTATTGTGTTAATTAACAATGGAGTTCTATAAAATAAATCCCGTCCGTATTAAAAAAATAAAAGAAACAAATTTATACTTTTTATTTTTGTTTTTTATGTTGCTCTCTCCAGTAAAATACATTTCTTCTTTAGATGATATGAATAATAATTTGGAATTGATTTGTGCATATACCATAGTCATAAGAAATAAACTATCTAATATTACATACTTGTATGTATGGCAGGCAAGTGCAGTCAGTACATTTAAATAAACTGTATGTTATGTACAGAACAAAGACTATTTCCGTATTATCGTTATCTTTCCAGGTGCTGGTTTTTTCAATCTTCATATGATTTTAATTAACTGATAATGATTTTAGAGAAAATGCGTGAGGGTTATGTATTAAGATTTCAGGATGTAATCCGTCAATAAAAACTCTTTAGGTTACCATACTTAAGAACACATGTTCCTAGGTACAGTATAACTTGGGAATTCGGTCATGAGAACAACTGCAGATGTTCTTTTTTAGCCGTTAAATGCGGTACATAGGAAAGTTTGTACGTTTGTTTGTAGGTAGTGCACTATGCGTAACTATTTATTTTGAAAAATAAATATTTACCTGACAGAATATTATGATAATTATTGTAATAGGTATATTACGAGATATATATTTTATTTTGCAGAAATTCTAATTAAGTTATTTCAAAGTAATGACTACATGCTGCCGATGTATGGTCATCCTCCTTATGAGTAAATGCAGGTACAGTGGTACCTTGACTTACGAGTGCCCTAACTAACGATTTTTTCAAGATACAAGCTGTCTCTCGGCAAATTTTTTGCTTTGAGTTGAGAGATTTGGGTTACGAGCCAGCTTCAGATACCCCACCGCTAGTTGGCGCAACGAACATCAAAGTAAACGCCACAACATTGTCCAGCATCCTGTGTCTCACTCGTTCACTTTAAGCGGTTACGCAGTGGAAGCATCTTTGTTGTGCTCGCATTTATTTTACAAATCTTTGTTTTTCCAACCATGGATCTGAAGAAAGTGAGTGCAAAGTACAGTGCTAAGAAGAAGCAGATGATGTGCATTGAAATAAAGAAAGAAATTATCAAAAAACATGACAAAGATATGCGTGTAGTCGACTTGGCGAAACAGTACAAGCGTAGCACTTTACGATCTGCACCATACTGAAGTAGAAGGAATCGATAAAGGCTATAACGCCAGCCATGGACATTAAAATAATTTCTAAACAGCGGACATCTATCCATGAAAATATGCAGAAGCTGCTGATGGTGGGATTGACGGAGAAGCCGCTCGCAGGAGATATTGTGATAGAGGCTATGATCTGCAAGAATGTATAAGCTATTTACGCTAAAAACGTGTAACAAAAAACAATTTTTTTTGGGGGCCCCAGATCGGATTAATGGCATTTCATTTCAATTCAATGGGGGAAATTTTTGACATACGAGTAATTTGAGTTACGAGCTCCGTTACGGAACTAATTAAACTCGTAAGTCAAGGCACCACTGTATATTGGTTTTACTTGAAAAATTTTATTATATGTATTTGACATTTTTAATTATTATTTTAATTTTTTCATTGCACACCTAGAATGTAGTGTGAATTCTGGACGGTATACGGTCAAGGATAATAATATTATAAAACATATTTTTTTATCTTATTTTAATTAAGTGTGTATTATTTTTGTAGGTCGGATTGCTCACTACACTTCTAGTAGTTATAACTATGTATAAATTGCAGCACAAGATGGATTTAAGAGTTTTTATTTACATTGTCGGCATTTATGTTTCTGTGATGTTAATCGTATTACATGTTTTGCTAGCAAGAAGCTCCATTATTTGGATAGTAATGTTCCTCTTGAATGACCCAAATAAGGTAGGATATTTTCACAAATTACTGTATTGTAATTTTATTTTTGTATTTCTAAAATCCTACAAAATATTATTTATGAATAAAAGCTCAACTCTTTATACTTTTAGAAAAAGATTCTAAGAACCTTCTCATCGTGTCATACTTTCAAATATTCCATAGATCATATATGTACATACATATCTACTATTTATTATACAATATAATATTATTGATTGCTGCAAATTAACTTTAAGAAATATAATGTGTGTGTATATTTTTTGTGTAATCAGATATGGATGGTAGTTTATTGGGCAATCGCATCATTCTTTGGAGGGATTGCCGTCGCCGGGCAGATATTTTCCGGATCCAAAGCCACAACCTCGCATCGTAAAATATTTCATCTCCTCGCCACTTTTGTCTACCTGACTGGCTATATTTATGAATGTAATCTTATTTATTTGGCTTCTGGTATTGCATTGGCAGTGTTAATAGCTCTTGAGGTAATCCAAATTATTTTAACATATTTAGTATTAATAAATAACCTTGCGGTGTTTAATGAATTGTAATTGTTCTCATTGATTATATTGAATTAATTGTAATATATTTGCAATATTTGAATATGTCCAAGAACACACAATTACTGGATTTTTACCTACAAAGGCACTGTTATTAAACAAATATCAGATATCTCATAGAGACAAAGCTATTTTTTTATTATATTTAATGGAAAATATATGGAAGTATGGGGTAATTACAGGTCTTACGTCTTGTCTTCGGCTGGCTTAAGTGATATATATATATATATATATAACGTTCACCAATTCTCACCCCTCAATCTCCATATTTATCAAATTTTTTAAATTTGTATATATGTTAGTATGTGGACTCACTTCGAGTACCACTACACCTTCGCCATCTATGGACCAAATTTGATAATTCATTTTTCCCTTTTTTTTTAAACAGCATAGGTTCATATATACAACTTTCAAAAATTTGATAAATGTGGAGATTGAGAAGTGAGAATTGGTGAATGTTATATATATATATAAAGTGATCACTTAAGCCAGCCGAAGACGGGTCGTAAGCCCTGCAATTACCCCATACTTCCATATATTTTCCATAAAGTATAATAAAAAAATAGCTTTGTCTCTATGAGATATCTAATATTTGTGTAATATATTTGTTTCAGACTGTGAGGAAACTAAAAATCGGACCTATCTCAGTTGTCTTAAATGAAGGCTTTGTCTTATTCTCAGATGAAAAGGTGTGTATTTTTCTTTCCACAACCTGTCTATTTACAATATTTATAAACAACTAAAACTTTAATATGCATAATATGATATGTATATTTTTCATGAATTACGATTTTACCATGCTATTTTATAATCTAACTATCCGTGTATCCTGTGTTTGAATTAGCCATTACCCCATTGTAAAATCCATTATCCAACCACATAGATGAGATTGATAAGCTAATTAATTGTATAAGTACCCCAGACATTCTTTACATAACGCAGGTACATTGTAATATTTTTTGGAGTATTTGCTTATAACATAAGTATGCAATAATTTTGATTTTCATACAGAGAAAATAAATAAAATGAAGACAATTTTAATGACATAAAAAGTACTTCAACTTTGAAGTCTATCAAAAATTAACAAAACACACCGGTGACATCTTCTTAGTTTTAGTAGATCTTTTATTAATTTAACCAGTGTAGTATAGTACGTATATGGTTAAGTTGTCACACATTTTCCGCATCAAGAACATTACATAAATCTCGCAGGTATATTTTTAATAAGATAAGTAATATGACTATTTATTAAAAAATGTAATTCTAATGATCAGCTAGTATAAAATAAAATTAAAAACAGTACATTAAAAATATACTCTTAGAGTCAAATACTAAATAAACAGAATCTCAACATTTTCATAGAGCCGCAATATAAATTTTCACTGTAGCTATATAAATTTTAATGACAAAATAAACAAGATGAAATCGAGGTTTTTATTTATAACTCAAATTCACAATACAGTTGTAGACTACTTAAAAGAATACGAGCTTAATGCTCTATTTATAAAACAAGGAAACCTAAATAATTAAACACTTTTTAGGCTTTTTAAAGTTTACTAGTTAGAACGGTGACCTTGCATGCTATGTCTGGTAAGCAACTACTTGTTCAATTTTAAGCAGGATTGTAAATCATTGTCGGTTAATTTACTTAGCTAATTTTTTATTTGATTCATGGAAGAGAATGTTTGTTTGCATAAATAGATAAAGCCAAAGATTAGAAAATGCTACTTCTTGTTTTGTATCATATGTTGCAGGCAAACTATTCCATGTATCAAATATGATTGTATATGAAAATATGAGCTGAAGTTGAAGAGTCGCAAATGCCTATGAAAAGAGCCACGGTCTGCCGATCCCTGTCTCACACATCTTCCCATCCAAAAAAAAGGAATCAAACCACTGACCGATGTTGCTCTTTTTCCATAGTTGCAAATAAACACAAACTTGCCCACTTTCAACAGCTATCAAAACAAAACTACTCGATAAATCTAAATTTTGACAAGCATCGTTCGAAAGATGGCGTTAAACAATAGTATACAGATTTTGCATCAGTGACGCCATCAGTTGTTAAACACAGGTACTTATCATACAGCCCTCGTATTATACAGTTCTGTATTATTTTCTTAATTATATGTACATATTTTACAATGTGATAGCTAATAAAATAATACTTAATAGTAATAATATTAATGTGCAATTCTGTGTTTATCAGAATTATGTTTTCCATTATAGGATGTGGGAGGCCTTTCTCTGACGCCATTATACTTGCTCATAGGAATGTCATGCCCTCTGGCTCTGAGATCTGATTCCTGTTCATCCTCGTCATTGCTGACTGCCATAAGCGGCCTCTTGTCTGTAGGAATCGGTGATACATGTGCCAGTTTCTTTGGTAGCAATTATGGAAAAACTCATTGGAGAGGTAAAAATTTAACATTTATATGTAATTAGTATTTCACAATATGTATATTACGGTATATGAACATTATATACATGGTTTGGAATTGCATATCAGATCAATTAATTATTTTATTTTTTTACAGGTTCAGAGAAATCAGTAGAAGGAACTCTCGCAAATATTGTTAGCCAATCCGCAGCTTTATACTTTTTAAGTGCATTTGGTGAGTTTATTGTTTGCGAAATTTATTTATTACCATCAATTGATTTGATATTTTGGAGTGGGTACAAATTATATTTTTAAGGGGCATCTTGGCAGTGGTTGGTCTCTTATAGCTAAATCTTTGACTAAGATAAGTTTTGTTGTATCAACTCACACAAGGTGACTGACCTCGAATGGTGTTTATTATACCTACATATTGGTCAGGTATTGTGTGAAAAGATGGAATAAAAAAGTCTTGTGTCTTATAAACAGACTTTAGGGAGGAAAACACATATGGTTGTAGAATAATAGACACACATGACTGACTTAGAGAAGTTATTCATTCTCATACAACTAATATCTCCTTAAGGATGCTGGAGTCATATTTGTTGTATTTCCCTGCCATAAATATTGATAGAAAAGACACGTCATATTTAATTTTCATCAATACTCCGAGACTACAAATTGTATATTAAAATTTTCTTTCTAAGTAGGCTAATTCTTCCAGCATAATAAAATTTATGATGGATTATTATGTCTTGCTGTTGGCCAAGAAATCATTAATTTTTAATTACAAATTTATATTGTTCTTAAACTAGTACATATTTGCAGAATAGTATACATATTAAGCAATGAAATACAAACATAGGAGCTGGTCAAGCTGTTTATTCTGATGTATTTGTTTAGACCGAGTATCCAGTCCAATATAGCATTGCCAGCTTATTTCTGCTCGTAACAAAATATCTTTCTTTTTCCAGGTTTCATTGGATCCGGCATTTGGATCACATTTGTATGCATGTCTGCAGTCCTAACAAATGCGGCAGTTGAAGCTATAACTGACCAAGTTGACAACCTGACGCTACCACTTATAACATATTTAATACTTTTATTGGCGTAACTAACTTATTGGCGTAAGGCACATAACCACATAATTTTTTCATTCAAATTTTCTTAATTTTTTAATTGCTTTAAACTTCCATAAATTTTACTTTTGACACCTTCAATTTTGTAGTAAAATCCTACATTTTTACTTTTTAATTAAAGATGTGAACTTATAACATGTATTTATATATACTTATTGTTCTGTACAGGAAACAAGAATATAGACAAGGGTGGTTTGCCGATACCAGCTTCTCTCAACCGGCAACGATGATGATGATTATGAGGTCGAAAGAAATGAAACACAGAAGATGTTCAATATAGGCACACTACGATGACAAAATCGAGAATGGCTATCGCATGCCGAATTCTCTCTTTTTATTCAAATTAATAACAATACAAATAGTCATATTTGCAAGTACCTACACGCCGATGATTACACCTTTAAATTATTGACACCTTCAAATTATTCTTATCGTATCGATTAATTGGCGCCTCTTCGGCGAGATATACTTATTATTTTCAATCTTCGTTGAAGCCTTGCTCTTTGAAAGTTGGACTATCTTTGATTGCCTAATTAGTGACAAATTTGGGTGTTTTAACTATACAATTTAGACAATCCCTATTACAATTTTAATAAACTATATTGATATAAAAAATCTAATCTCTATTTAGTACCTTCTTACGAAAAGTAAATGCATTCCATTGAACATTCCCTAATTATTATTTTTTTAGTGATTTATTTATTTTTAAGTGTTGTCTATTTTACCAAAGCAGTTCTTTGTAGTTTTAAAATTAATAATAAAACTATTTTTATATGTACATGGTGTTTTGTTTGACTTATCATTTATCCCATTTCTTAGTTCTGTGGTGTGCGACCCCGAAAATTTTAATTCTGTCATTATTTACGTGACCATTTATGCATCGTATATTACGTTAAAAAAAACTAATTGAAAAATCAAACACGATTTTTATAATTTTTTATGGTTAGCTAGTTTATTTGAAATATGAAATTACAAAATTTTAAAACTGACATACAATATATTTTATTACACAATTACAAGTTGAACTGTGTAAATTACAAATATAAATAATTTACATGTTAACTAAAGAACTAAACTAAAAACTGTGTTAATATCACTAGTTTACTATGTAAAACTGTGTCACATCTGTGATTTCAGTCTTATATTTTTCAACTCAAAATTTTTACACAAAATAATGAGACGTTCCTTCCAATAAAATAATACATTTCGCCAACACAATATTTAGTCAAACGGCCAGAATGGAATACTTCTCTTTCTAATATTTCATTGGAATCTTTCGCTAGTCAAACTCAAAATAGTATCTCGTAATGCGCAATATGAATTTTTTATTACAGTGTAGCTAGTGGCTCCAATGTAAAATAGAAAAAAGCATTGGGCTCCTTGTATATAAGAATATAAAATACTGTGTGGTTTTATTCATTAAATAGTAAGAACAAAATTAGTCTTTGCGCCTTACAATATTACATTCATGAAAAAAAAATGTATTTTAGACATTTATATGTAAACTAATAATGAAATTGCAAATTTATGTCCGTTTATGGTTTACAGCGACGGTCTGGTTCCTAACCTAGCTTATTAGCGTGGTATTACTATATATGTTGATATGAAAAGTATTAACACTAATTAACATAATGTAGAGCGCCGACCATCTGGGCCCCAATGCATCACATTAGCATAGGCATAAATTCACATAGTACAGTTTTCTCCTATCTGATAACATTAATCTGTATATGTTACAGTAAATGTGTATTACCAGTGAAGTTATATTTTCACATATTTTTTTTAAGGATGCATCTTTTGTTGTTTAATTTTGTGATCGTAATCTGTAGAGGAATGGTAACATGTTTCCCCAGATAGGAAGAGGTCCAGGTTCGAATTCCGGTAGCAACTAAATTATTTTCTAAATAGATTTTTTCTGTATTAGTTGATTCATTAAATATAATTTCAATTTTAATTAATTAAATGTATCAAGCAATTGATTTGCAATTTCACTGCTCAATATCAATGAAACTGTATTTGTATTTGCGTTATGTGTTTGGTCATTTAAGCCATTTAACATCAGAACATTTTAGCCTTAACTGGTGATGTGACACCTTACAACTACGTTTTGAAAATTAGGTATGCTAGTCAGTTATTATGATTTTTAGTGTTAAGTCATTCCGGATAACATTGAACCACTGAGATATTTTGTTTTTGGAAATAATCAGCTGCAATTATTTAGATTTGTGGGAAGGCTGGTTGGTGTTCTAGTGAAAACCATTTTTATCCGAACATGTTTGTTCTCATCGGGAGAAGCCACAGAGAGCAAGAAACAACACAGAATATGTAAAGGTTATGGAAAAACGATGCACGGTTAGTGAAAGGTGAGTCAGGATGTGCATCTGCGGTCCGGTCGGTTTGGGTACTGGGCACCGATTGTTTCGCCGACCGCTTCCTCTGCTGCATGTGTTGGGGCACATCTGTGGTGCACGTGTGCCATGCCCGCCGGGCGGCGCAGTCCGGCCTTCCTCAAACGTTTCCGCTTTGTTCGCGTGAGATGGTGTAATACCAAAAATTGACAGAATGAGGAACATCTGGACGATGCGTGCGAGCCGCCACAGATTATTAAGTGTTATTACAACTTCATTTAATTAATTAATTTTGGTCACAAAATTTACGAAAATACAGGAAAACAAAAACCATGTTTTTATGGGTGGTCCAAGGTGGTTGATAGTTGGGTTAACACTGGATTTCAATATTTTTGATAACTGAAGTCTGTGATTTTTAATTATATAATCTTTCTGATCAACATAAAATGTACTTTTTTATTATAAAGGACTCCACTGATCTTCTCCAATATTAAATCATCTGATTTAAGTTAAGACACCTGGTTCGAACAACTGAAAACTTGTTTATTTTGAGATTTTTTAAATTATTTGATAAGACAATCAGTCATTGAAGGCTAAATAAAATTATTTACCACATTCTTTCTAATCTTATTATAAATGACATGTAGATACATAATAAAACTCTGCAGACACCATACACAAGAAATTATCTTCAATAACATATGTTGTCCCATCCATGCATACCTGATCTATTCCTTTTATACTATCGGAACACATTAACACGCTAAACTTTGTATGTTACTCCAAGCTGTAAACGTGTTAACACGTACTTTTGAACCTTGCAAACTTGCAGAGATTGAAGTCATATTTTTAAATCATTTTGCCATCTGCGGACGACAGGTCCCAGCTTTTGATAGATAAGGCAAGACCCTAAAAACCTAGTCTTACCCTATGTGATGTCTTCCATTTCAAATTCAGATTTTTCTTATATCTGTCCTGGGAATAATTTCACCTGCCGAATTACATATATAGATTTTGAGTCTGAGCATGCATGTGTTTCCATGTGAACATAAAAAATTTCTAAAACTATTTCAGGATAGGCAAACCATAATTAATAGATGTTTTGATTCATCACATTCATGAAACATGAACTTGGCAGCGGTTTTCGAGTCCATGATCACTCACAACAGGGTTATTAGTCAAATCAGTATGGATATGTCGTCAATTAAATTTTACCCAGGGCTTCTCGCAATTATTGAATGTAGTTGTTCTTTATATCATATTTTCTTGTTCGAGGTAGAGACTTTTTTGGCACACTGACATCTTGAAAACATTATTTTTACCATAAGGTTCTGATATTTAAGAAACATACGAGTTTATTTTATTCTCGTTCTTTAATAGCTATATAATTGTAAAATCCAAAGAATAACTAAGAACTTATAAGTTACAAGCTTTCTGGTTACTTTAAACATGTCCAATCTTACCCTGAATGAGGTCTTATTCAAACCTAATCTCAATTAAGTAAGTTTTTTTGCTCAAGAACAGCATAATTGAATGATATTTTTTGCTTTCAAACAAAGTATAAAACTATAGTTTTTAACAAAATTTACCATCTTAGTGCACTTAAAATATACTAGATAATGAATTAAAAACAACCTTCAAATTCACAAACGCTGCTCGTCTTTTCTACATTCATTTTAAAATAGATCAAAGGTGATTTTATTTTTTAACTATAGATAGCAGCTAAATCAGGTTTGTTATTGACATCAATTTCCAGAATGCTCTCCATCACAAAACAGAAAAAAAAAATTGCACTAGCTTGAGTATTGTCCAATGTTACCCAAAATGACTAGTTTTAAAACTTTTTAAAACATATTGGCAAAATTGTATTGACTGTGTATTGGTTCAAAAAAACGAATTTATTGAAAATAAGTATTATTTTGATAACTAAATGACAAAATAACTCTGAATACTTTTTTCATATTTTAATCAACATAAAACACATATCTAACAAAAACACGCAAATTAATGTTTCACAACCATCAAATTGACAGTTCAAAGCAACATATAATTTCACTATTAAATTATATTTTCCTCAGAAGAAAATATATATCTTCCAATGAAAATGTAATCAGATATGTTTTCACTAAAGCGCCAGTGATTTAAATAAACAATGTGACAAGATTTAGAAAATATAATTGAATATCTTTTCAATGGACCTTTTCACATACAAATGAAAAATCTTGAAATGTTATATTCTATTAAATACGTTCCCATTCAGCACAGGCATCTTGGAACAAGTTTTTTCCGCATTAGCAGAAGTAAATGTGGTAGTTTAAATAAAATACAGCACAAAGAAATAATTCTTAATAATTAATGCTAAACTGAATAATTACAATGAGCAAGAGATAGGTGGATAAAGAGTGGACAAGTAGATGCATAATGTAGATTAGATATAAAATAAACACAAAACACGTTCAGAGAAATTTAATTTTATTGTTGCAAAATAAAATAAGTCGCATGAAAGTTTTAATGAAATGAAAAAAATTTAGTTTTAAAAGTGACATAGTTGCAAAAATTCAGTATTTAAATTAAGCCAAAGATAATGGTCCATGTTATACTATTAATTGCCACCACGAAGGCGGAGCACCAAGTGCAAGGTTGATTCCTTCTGGATATTGTAATCAGACAGGGTGCGACCATCTTCTAACTGTTTTCCTGCAAAGATCAACCTCTGCTGATCTGGTGGAATACCTTCCTTGTCCTGGATCTTTGCTTTGACATTCTCAATCGTGTCTGACGGCTCCACCTCAAGGGTGATGGTCTTACCGGTAAGGGTCTTGACGAAGATCTGCATACCTCCACGAAGACGTAAGACAAGGTGGAGTGTAGATTCCTTCTGGATATTGTAATCTGAGAGTGTGCGACCATCTTCCAATTGTTTTCCTGCAAAGATCAACCTCTGCTGATCTGGTGGAATACCTTCCTTGTCCTGGATCTTTGCTTTGACATTCTCAATCGTGTCTGACGGTTCCACCTCAAGGGTGATGGTCTTACCGGTAAGGGTCTTGACGAAGATCTGCATACCTCCACGAAGACGTAAGACAAGGTGGAGTGTAGATTCCTTCTGGATATTGTAATCTGAGAGTGTGCGACCATCTTCCAATTGTTTTCCTGCAAAGATCAACCTCTGCTGATCTGGTGGAATACCTTCCTTGTCCTGGATCTTTGCTTTGACATTCTCAATCGTGTCTGACGGTTCCACCTCAAGGGTGATGGTCTTACCGGTAAGGGTCTTGACGAAGATCTGCATACCTCCACGAAGACGTAAGACAAGATGGAGTGTAGATTCCTTCTGGATATTGTAATCTGAGAGTGTGCGACCATCTTCCAATTGTTTTCCTGCAAATATCAATCTCTGCTGATCTGGTGGAATACCTTCCTTGTCCTGGATCTTTGCTTTGACATTCTCAATCGTGTCTGACGGTTCCACCTCAAGGGTGATGGTCTTACCGGTAAGGGTCTTGACGAAGATCTGCATACCTCCACGAAGACGTAAGACAAGATGGAGTGTAGATTCCTTCTGGATATTGTAATCTGAGAGTGTGCGACCATCTTCCAATTGTTTTCCTGCAAATATCAACCTTTGCTGATCTGGAGGGATTCCTTCCTTATCTTGAATTTTGGCCTTAACATTTTCAATTGTGTCTGACGGCTCGACTTCGAGTGTGATGGTCTTGCCAGTGAGTGTCTTGACAAAGATCTGCATACCTCCTCGCAGACGAAGCACCAAATGGAGTGTTGATTCCTTTTGAATGTTGTAATCAGAAAGGGTGCGGCCATCTTCTAACTGTTTTCCTGCAAAAATGAGACGCTGCTGGTCGGGAGGAATTCCTTCTTTATCTTGAATTTTGGCCTTTACATTTTCAATTGTATCTGACGGTTCAACTTCCAACGTGATGGTCTTACCAGTGAGGGTCTTGACGAAGATCTGCATACCTCCTCGCAGACGAAGCACTAGATGGAGGGTAGATTCCTTTTGAATGTTATAATCGGAAAGGGTGCGGCCATCTTCTAATTGTTTTCCTGCAAATATCAACCTCTGCTGATCTGGAGGGATTCCTTCCTTATCCTGAATCTTGGCCTTAACATTTTCAATAGTGTCAGACGGCTCCACTTCAAGCGTGATAGTCTTACCAGTGAGTGTCTTGACGAAGATTTGCATCCCTCCTCGCAGACGAAGAACCAAATGGAGTGTTGATTCCTTTTGAATGTTGTAATCAGAAAGGGTGCGGCCATCTTCTAACTGTTTTCCAGCGAAAATAAGACGTTGTTGGTCGGGCGGAATTCCTTCTTTGTCTTGAATTTTAGCTTTTACATTTTCAATTGTATCGGATGGTTCAACCTCCAACGTGATTGTCTTTCCAGTTAAGGTTTTGACGAAAATCTGCATTATTGATCTGATAAAAAGAAATAATAATATGAGTAATCAACATAAACATCGGAACAATGACAAAATTCGACAAGATGGCGTCGTTCGATTGCGAACAAAGAAAAACCTTGTTAGGTCTACGCATACACAAATTCTAAGAAAATTTCTAAATGTTGTTTTCAGTTTATGGACGAAAGATTGCAAACATACCTTTACTTGATAATTTCGGGGAAAACGTTGCAGCGTTCACTTTGTTGAGAGTTCCAACGAGGTCGACGTCAATGAGCGCCGCCAGACAAAATCAAGAATGGGCAACGGCAGTTGTCTTTTCACAAATGCGCCGGAATTGGATAAATGCACCGTCATTTTAGGGATGGACAGTTATAATCGATCTTTGATGTACTATTTAATATTTTCATTAATACTAATCTTATATCGATGATAGTAAAAATTTATCAAATAATTGTAATTGTTTATTTATACATGAGTGACATAAATTTTTTTTTAATTAATTTTTTTTCTTAGTGAAAATTACAGGTCTGTACCGTTAATATCGTACAATACTTACTTTTTATATAAATAAATTTCAAGATATAATCGGATCTTATTAATTAAAATATACAAGAAAATACAATCTGTATTTCTATAACGTTGTCCACGTTAGTTACATGGCGCTTTTTGTAACAATTAGCACTTATTAAAAAAAATTGTTTTAATTTTATAAATTGTATTTTTAATTTTCAATTAATTTATATCCCACAAAATATTATGGATATGGATTTGTGGTTATGGATTAGGGATTCGTGGTTTCTGAGGTTGCTTCTAAAGTGACACTCTGCCATTAGTAACCATAACAAGAAAATAAGTCGGGGTAATGTCGATGTAATATAAGTCATTTTTTCGAAGTAAACATTTAGTATTTTTCAGTCCGCATTTATTTTACTTTATGTCTAAATTATGTCCATAGCAATACATAGACTATTTACATAGTTGATATATAACAACATGACAATAATTTCAAATTTTCAGCTTAGAAAGGAAGTGTTCATTAAAATATTAGACAGCAACTCTTTACATAACTAAAGAATAAAATAAAAATTTGATATTGTAATTACACATCATGACTTTTAAAAATATGAGTACTAGAACCAAGTTATTACAAAAACCTCCGGTGCCATATGTAAAGTATTTTAACCTGTGCAATAATATTTTGTGTGTATCCTTATTATATATCTAATATTTTTTCCCGTAATTTTTCTGTTAAAAAAATTCAGCTCGATATTCAACTTGCCGCGAATTGCGAATACCCATAAATACGTATACAAATTCCTAATCTTACTGGCATTAATTTGTCATTTCGTCAATTCGAGTTTTTATTCTTCTGCGAATTTTCAAGATCTTTGTATATAGCCATCCATAATAATGTTATGCTGATTGATTTCATGCTGTGTAATTTTCTGTAAATGCAGCGCCTTCATTAAAGAAATTAAGACTTTATTAAATAACGATTTATTGAAAATCACATCTCTCTTCGCCTATCATGTAAACACCACCGACACCAACATAACAGTAATGCGTCCATAGATAAGAGAAGAATTCGTCAAGTTGGTTGCTAATTTGATTTAACAAACGTATCTTCTCAAAATAATTTAAAATTCGGCTTGCATTTCTACTCTATTCTTCAATTGCTTCTTGTAAAAAGGGTCATGTAATGTTTGATGTTGCATTTGAGAATACCTACGGACATTACGCTGCATTTGACATTCGCGAATTTTATATTTTTTGATCAACAAAATTAATGTTATCCTTGAAATATATTGTATTACGATGTGACATCACATATTATAATTTTAATAACAGAAAGCAATTGGCTGTTGCCAAATATTGTTGCTGGGCACTGCGGGTACCTATGTTATGGCCGTTGATCTTAAACGAATACTTAAATGAATCCAAGAACTCTGGTATACCAAATTATGCCCCAAGCACTGCGGAACGTCACAAATTACTCTCATTAATAAACAGGTGCACATTTGATATTTCTGTACAACATTATGCATAATAAGATCAATCTGGCTATTTTGGGTTTTTTCTGTTTAATTAATCTTTGTGAATATTGTAGAAAGGTTACTATATTGGAGGCGAGAACTCCATTACGCTAATGTAAGCATTGTTCATTCTTTTAACTGATTGCGACTTCGGGGAATCCCTGCAAGCGTAAAATAATAAAACCAAAGACTTACAAATATGTGCTTTTCTGCGACTGTATCAATGAAACTCAGATCCATGATGCAGTTTGTAAATATAACAAGATTGTTTACTACAGATCTTTTGTGCGCGAGGCCATGTTGACGACTTGTCTTTGAGACTCTTAAGTCTCGTGAAGGACTGTATAGTTATGAGTTGCAATTAATTGCCTATTTTATTTTGTATTTAGAATAAAATAATGCAGCTGATATATGTTGACCTTTACCGACAAATAGGTAGAAGTCTCTATCCATTTCGATGGGATTGTGTCTTATTTAAATGGATATGTGTTGCAGCCAGAAAATATATATTCTTAATTTTACTGCATTAATTTTTTTGTGCGACTCTCAAAATATAACTGTGCGATGGGTCGAAGCCTATATGTATCAATCACTGATGGGAGAATGCAGCGTTGACAAAAATAAAAATCATTTGCGAACTGCACATATTAAATAATTTTGTATAATACTTAATAGAAAGGAAACACATTATTTTATCCAATTCACTTTTATATTTACTTATTTGCATAAAAAATATTTATAAAATATAAATATAAGTCTTATATGATAAATGACTTGGATTTTTTATTGTACATATTACATTTAATACAGGCACTTTTTTTGTTTTAGAAAAGTTATACTTATACATTTAATTTGATTAAAAATTAACGCAAATGTAAAACAAATATCTCAAAAATGTACAAAACCGACTATAAAACGTATGCATACATATATATCATAATTTGTTTTATAATGTGTGTAACAAATTAAAAAGGTATATCACGAACTTGTAAAAGAATGAGTACCAGTGTTACTTCATTAAAAAAGTAATTATTCTTTTAATTAATAATTCAATTATAAGCAAGTATAACTATTTCTTAAAACTACTCAAAGCATTTTATATTATTTGCCACATAATTTTATTTTTAAGAAACATTGTTGTAAGTAATTGATAACAGAGAACGTTTTTATGAATTTTTCTGCAAAACTTTTGTGATGACAGTCTTGATTTCTGTGTAAGCTCTGATTCCGTAAGGTCCATTCTCTCGGCCGTGGCCAGACAGTTTGTATCCACCGAATGGAAGTTGAGGAGCAAATACATTATAACAGTTGACCCACACTGTGCCAGCTCGGAGACCCTGAAAATAAAATGTATTCCTTTTAAAATTAGCAATATTAACTTTGTGGTTAAAATTCATATTTTTATTTATTATCTTTGTTTTATTATGGTTGTTCAATGTATGTCTTCTCCATGTAACTGTCAAAATTTATCTATTAAACTCTGACAATAATTGCCGACATACAGAATACTAAAAAGTCAATAATGGGTTGTTGTCAAACAATAGCAATTGTTGAAAGAATTATCGTATGTACTCACAAGTCTTATAAATATAAATATTAACTTCCAACATAATGTCGAGTCGCAAAATCTACTCGATGTCATGTAATGTAAAAAAATATTATAATGAGTGAACTGAAAATTAAACGAATGTCATATGAAGCCGATTTTAAGTTGAAGGTAGTTGAATATGCAGATTTTTGGAAATTCGAATGCGGGAGTTTAATGCAAACGAATATTCGTTGTCTGTGACGCGAAAAGTGAAGCTGTTATTATCACAAATGCCAAAAACAAAACGGGCTCATTGTTTTAAATAAGTTTTTACTTGTCTCATGTTTTCCATTTTTATTTCAATTTTGATTTATGATCAATGGCAGCCAATTTTAGGCCCAAAGAAATCAGAGATGTATAAAATACAAAAAATATATCAAAATACATAAATGTTTTGAGCAAAAACCAAGAAATTTTTTATCTGTTAGTTTTTACATTCCCAATTAACAAGACAATAAAATATACTACTGTTCTCCGAAAACAATCAAACATTATTCAAGATATTTTTAATTTAGAAATTATTGAATTGTGTTGACATTTATAATTCATGTGATCTGTACCTGAATCATGTAATTGGATGTGTCAAGATCCTTGGTGAAAACTGCTGCAGCTAATCCGTACTCCGAGTCGTTTGCCCTGTTGATCACCTCGTCAATTGAGGAGAACTTGAGAATCTGCTGGACAGGACCGAAAATCTAAGAAGAAAATATGTCATTAAATTGATGCAGAGTTGATAAATACAACACATACGATTTTAATTGAATATAAGTGATATATAACAAATAGGCAGTAGTACAAGATAAGAGAGGACCAGATGTTTCGCTTATATGTGTACTTACTATTAGTGATTGTTTCACTAAATACAATACAAGCACAATAGATGGTTGAAATGGCCTTTCTTGAATTTGAAGTCGACAATTTTTTGTTTTCAGTTTTTTGACAATTTGGCAATAAATATTTAAAAACAAAATTATTTTAATATCCAATAACGGTATGAGTTCGGTGACTCGGTTGATGATGCTAGAAATTATTTTAATAATGTAAAATGGTCATTGTATATATGCGCATATAAATGGAATACATAGTTTCCAATACTAATCCTCAAATGAATTTTTATATTTGTATAAAAACAGGGTTTTGCATAGCATTATATATATACAGTAAAACCGCGATATAACGAAATCCAAGGGACCAAAAAATAAAAATTCGTAATAACGAATTCCCACATATAACGAAATAAATTTAAAAAATCCTACTATATGTTACGCGACGTCGCAAAAAAATGTTGCGCGGCTTCAAAAAAGATCGCAAATTCTGCAAACAAAGGAGGAACAAGGCCATAGGGAACTGAATACCTACATATTTTTAGTAGTTTTGTTATTAAAACAGATAAGCAAATGGATAATCAAAGGAATTAAATTAAGAACAGAACCTATTCAACACCAATTGGAAGATATTTTTGTAAATTCCAGAATATTGTAAACACAAAACAATATTTTAATTGTGTTTAAATCTAGAGCCGCTTCAAACATAGTTTTGGGCATGAAACATAAAACATAATTCAAAAATAAAAATTTGACAGTTGAATCGCGGCATTTTTATAAAATGAGTCGTATATAAATGACGAAGGTACTTACCGGTAACGGCGGCAACCACTTCAAAATATGATACTATGAACCCAAGAAGAAGTTTGAATTGTTTTACTACCTTGTCGGCAGACCGCCGCGCACCGCCGAAAAGGCCGTGCGCGGCGTTTCCGTTCGCATACGGCAGATGCAGCGGCGCGGCTTTGTAAGTGCGAAATAATATTTTCATCTTTTAACATTTTTTTATTTCGTTATAAATTTACGTAAATATATTGGCATTTTTTCGTACGGGACAAAAATGATTTTGTTATAAATATTAACGGGATTTCGTTATATAAATGCATTTTTGTATGAAAAATTGGTTTTAGGGACTAAATTTCGATTTTTTTTTCGATATACGTCATTTTTCGCTATATCGGGGTTCGTTATATCGCGGTTTTACTGTAATTAAATGCAGAAAATTCAAAACTAATTCTTATTTATTTATTTAATTCTTAGCATAGTGCATACATAAGCACTCCTTATATATGCTCTAATATAAACAAGATTAAAGTATTTTCTTTTAATAAAACTTATCTTTTATATATTTAGTCAGTTTCATTTTAAATCTATTCAATTTCTCTTCCTTTCTTATGTTTTCTGGCATTTCATTAAAAAATTTCATCATTGATTTCTGATATTTGGCCTTCCTCCTGAATGGCAGTCTCGGTCTATCCCTTCCCCTTGTACGATGCTCATGCTCATGCTGATTTGCATCAATTTTTTATGTGAATTCCGCTGATATTTTCTTATTGATGATTTTGTAAATAAATACTGTTTGGGACATATTTGTGCTTGAGCGAGGATGATGTACTGTGCCTTCCACCGGCCCAGTCGATCGGCGACCCCGAACCGGTACGGTTACAAAAGATTTTGCAGTGTAAAATAGAGTGAGAAGTGTGTCTACGTGACCATCTATTGCAATTTGAATCATTCAAGATCCTGAACGGAGATAGTGTCAAACCCTAAGTTACAGTCCACATTGGAGGTGCCAGGAGAACGGATTGTGGTGAGTGGAACTTCCTTCCGAATCCTGTTTCTTCCGGCATCTATGCCATTACGCAACAAATACCATTGCATTAAAATATATTTTCTGCTTAAAGGTCTTCATATTCTGATCTTTCAGCATTGCACTGATCCGAGTATATCTATTTTTTCTGAGTATTATTCTTATAGCTTTATTTTGCAACACTGACAATTGTTGCATTTCTTCTTCGTTAGCCAAAAACAAAACGCTGCTGCAGTAGTTGATATGAGGAATAATAGTTGTAAACTATTTTACAAGACTCAGTACTAATAAATCTTCTGATCCTTCCCAGAAGTGAGATTTTCTTAGCAATCTCATTAGACACGTATCTTGTACTTTGTGATAAATTCAATTTTTAATCTATTATGACTCCCAAATATTTTATTTCAGTCACTTCCTTCAGACTTTCACCATCTATGATAATTTTTGGTGTGATTGGTATTTTTTATTTCCAATGTTCATGAATTGTGTTTTGTTTACATTTAGTTTTAATTTATTTTTCTTCAGCCATATTGATATATGTATTGTTTAAGTCATAGTTTAATTCTTTCTGTATAGTTGCATAATTAAATCAATCTTTATAAAAACACGGTTTTGCATTACATTCTTCAAGTAAATAATGAAGAATCTCCCTGATTTGATAATAATTTGAAAAGGTTATTGAAATATAGTCCCTCCTTCAAATACTTGGGAACATATCTGACAAAAATGAGATGTTTTTGGAACTTCCAACAAGAGTAAAAAATAGAAATGTGGCTTTTTTTGGTTCAAAAGCCTGTTTGGATCCAAGCTGCAGCCAAGGTAAACCAAATTACATATTCACGTACAATGTGACTGTTAAGCTAATAACACTATGTGGATGTGAAACCTGGAGTCTCACGGAGAAGCAAATAAAAGCTATCCAAGTACAATGGAACCTCTATATTCATCTGGTTCAATATTCGTCACATGTTGATATTAAACCAATGTTTCCATATTCGTTAATATTTTCTATATTTGTCACTTTCACCACCCGGCAATGCTATCTAACTGGGCCAAAATGCTGAATATAGTCGAAAAATGGCACCCAAATGTTGCCATAATCAACCAAAACATAAATGGATTCAACGGTAATGCGATTGACTACTTCATGAAGGTTTTAAAAAAGAGACAGAAACAGGCAACATTGGGCAAGTTCTTTGTTTAGCCGAGTGCTGCTGAATCATCGGCAAACGAAAACCATCACCAGAATTAGAGTTACCTGATATTTAAATTGAATCCTTTTAAATATTAGTAACTTTCCTCCTCTTCCGCTTCTACCATCATGTCTCCTCAATACAATAAAGATAAAGTTTTGACATAAAATTTATTAATTTATGTGCTATTTTTAGGGGCTGGGAACGAATTAATTGAATATCAGTTATTTGTTATAGGAAAAACTGTTTCTATATTATAGAGGTTCCACTGTATTCAAAAACAAAATTCTCCAAAAAATACTAAGATCAGTTAAAGATAATCACCGATAGAGAGAGTGCACAAATGCTGAGCTTGTGAGGGCTTCTAACAGCCAAAACTTAAAGTTGAGAAGGTTATGACATTATCTAGGACATGTCTGTGAGGGAATGCAAATGGGAACTCAACGCCTGGGATGGGTGAACAATGTTCAAAAAGATGCAGCGAGGTTACAAATTCCCGGCTGGGAGACCACACCTAAGGACAGAGGGGCCTGGAGTGTGGCCATGAACGGTTGTGCGGTCGGCCACGGACCTTAAAGGCCATTAGAGCTAACTATAATAATAAACTAACATACTTTTCTTAGGCAGAGAGAACAAACCCCATATTTTTCCATTCGGACATACAACTTTTACCTTGTCAGTCACACATTTTCTCATGTCTCATGTAAAAAAAAGATAATTAATTTTATGCAAGACATAGGATACTTTACCTCCTGTCTGGCGATATCCATATGATCCTGGACATCAGCGAATACAGTGGGCTCTACATAATACCCCTTGTCACCCCACTTCTTTCCACCAGCCACCACTTTTGCTCCCTGGTCCATTCCTGATTTGATGAGGGCTACAATCTTGTCACGTTGCTCCAAGTCAATCTTGATTCAAAAATAAAAATAATAAAATTACATTCAGCCGATACAAAAAACTGTTGACGGTTAAAACAACAAGTAGTTATCAGAGTACAGCAAGCTGTTATGCTGCGAACTATCTACGGATACAAACTGATAAAACTTTGGAATTGTTAATGAAGAAAACACAGCTCATATTAATATATTGTTATACCTGAGGTCCTTGTTCAGTGTGAAAATCATAGGGATCTCCCAATTTCCTCCTATTTGCCCTCTCTGCGCTCTTCTCAACAAACTCATCGTAGATCTTCTCATGAACAAATGTTCTGGAACCTGAAAAGGAATATTATAAAAAATTTGAAAATCCTCCAATAAATAATCCAATGTATCACACAATTTAAAACAAGGATTTTGTGAGATCAATGTGATGGATTGTTTTGTTTAGTCGAACTAGCAACCATTCTAAGTAACAATAACGTATTATTGACAACAAAAGACAATAGATATGTAATCTTATTTTTGTAATACATCTCTTTGCTTAGTTTAAAATACATAGTACCAATATTGTTAACACGTTTCCTTTTATTTGCTGTGCAGAGTAAAATAATTCTACATGCAAAGTTTTAACAATGTTCTTCGGCGCTCAGTTTCCTGGGTTAATCTGCCGTGTATATCTGACCTTTATGGCTCACATTTCGGATCCTATTGCAGGGTCTGATTCTCACATATCTAAACATCTGTCAAACAAGTCACATTGTCTAATATATATATACCTACTTCTGTAAGCAAAGTATCTAATTTGCAGGCGAATGCTGTCAGTACATTGAAATAGTACAATTTGGGAAATAAAGGAAAAATACACATTTATCTGACAGAATATTATGATATATTAAAGTCTACATAATATGAAAATAATTGTGATAGAAATATTATTTTATTTCGCAGAAACTCTAGTTCATTACAGCTTATTTCAAAGCACTGACTGCACGCCACTGCTAATTTGCCATTTTATAATATTTTGCACACATACAATGTTCTACTGCCTTTCATAAAATATGTCTTTGCACTAACCGGCACAGCAGCACTGCCCCATGTTGAAGAAGAGCCCAAAATGAGCTTGTTCAACAGCTTGATCAATATCCACATCAGGGAACACGATGTTGGGGGACTTTCCGCCCAGCTCCAGGGTGATTCTCTTCAAACCGGTTGTTGCCGACCCCTTCTGGATTAGTTTTCCCACTTCGGTGGATCCTGAAGAAACAAAATATTATTACCGTATGGCGAATTCTGTGCATCGGATCCACGTGTTTCATGTTGTACCTTGGGTGAACCGGTGGACGTCGTGTCGTCGTACGTCACAATGTATTTACATATACACAAATTTTAAAAAATTGCCTGAATTTTATTTTATATACTAGCCATACTAAAAATGAAATGACTCCAATTATGTACAAGAAACATATTTTATATTTTCTTTGATCTTTTAATAAGACTGATCCCTGAGAGGTAGAGGTACATGCGTGTGTACTGGATATGTCATTCTAATAATATGGTGATGATATACACTCGAGCCGAATCTCCGAGAGAAATCTAGTCTGTGGACATTCGCCATTACAATGAATTAAATTAAATTAAACTTTTTTTAGCCTGCGTGTTAAGATTTTGTGCAAATCTATATACTTCACTACGAATGCAAGAACTCATCACCATACTGATAGGCTATTTAATTGTTATTAAATTAGTTACAAATATACCACTTTATATTAGGATATTACAAATATTTTTAAAATTTACCTGTGAAAGCAACCTTGTCTACTTCAGGACTGTGCAGAATAGCTTGACCAGCAGCAGCGAATCCCGGTACTACATTGATGACTCCTGGAGGAAAACCAGCCTCCTTGGAGAGTTGGGCAAGATAGAGTGCTGTGAGAGTTGTCTGCTCCGCTGGCTTTAGCACCACAGTGTTGCCGGCAGCGAGGGCTGGACCCAACTTCCAGACGGCCATCAGCAATGGGAAGTTCCAGGGAATGATCTGACCACAAACACCTGAAAATAATATGTATATATATAACCACTATTCAAAACGAATGTTTGTTTGAAATCACAGTTAAAAACTAGATTTGAATTATGTATTATAATTCAAGATTAAGTCTTAAACCTTAATGATATTCATCCATGAAGGGCGACACACACCTAAAGCGGCAATAATACACACTATACAGAAATCAGCTATCATTAATTTAAACATTATCTGTGCATTTTGTAAAGAGACAGTATTAACACATATTACACAGGGTCCATATTTCGACTTCATACAGAGCTATGGATGATATAACGATCTAGTTTAGCAAAAATATTCAGATTCAGATACTCACCGACGGGTTCAAGCCTGGTGTATCCCATGTAGTCTCCGTCTATGGGAACCGTGATTCCGTGGTGCTTGTCGGCCCATCCAGCATGGTATCTTAGATTATTGACACTGGCTACCACGTCCACCTGATGGGAGATGTAGTAAGGCTTTCCATTGTCCAAGGTCTCCAAGCTCTGGAAAGAATATAGTAAATATAAATACATAAAAATGGTGTAACTATTCTGTTATTACATTAAACGTTAATTTGTAAACATTACATCAAAATATACTTTCAGATAAATCAAATCAAAAGTATAATTGAAGGGTTTGCTGTAGGAAGGAGATACAAAAACTTAATTTAATATTGGTGCAATCTATATTAGATAAATCACTGCATTAACAGAAAAAAATCTATCAAAAAACCACCAGAACTCGAACCCGGGACTTATTTTCGATTAAAAGTTATCCTTTTTTATTTGTAATATATCTCAAAAACCTTTAAGTAATACATGATTGATGACTGAGTTAGATTTCTAATTTGAAAATTTTTGAAACAACATATGTAAATGGTCTGGGTATAATAGGTTTAAAATCTTCCAGCAAAAGAAAGTTACGGGTTCGAGTACCGGACTATATACATATTTTCTCGATATATAGATTTTCTTGTTTATATCTAATTTGTTTAGTTATAATTTAATTATGTCCCGAGGTCCCTCAGGACGGTCGCTTTAGTAATATTTGCATTAGTCTTGGCGCGGTGCTGCGATATTGGATCTCGTGATTTATTATATTAAGATTTCTTAATCTGTTGTTTTCGAGACTCTTTATGTGTTTCCACATTTCTGCTTAAACCTATTTTTATTTTATATAACTACTAATATAAATAGTATAAATAACTTAGAGACCGAATGTGCAGAGCATGTGATTGTGTATATATTTAGATGATGTTGTATAAACTTTAGATATACAAGGTGGATTGATCTTTAAAAATTTGTCATAAAAATATGCAAATCTATACATTTTTTTCACATAAATAAAGCTGTTAATGGCACGATTGATAAGCATTTGATAGTATTAATAGAAACGCCCTGCAATATGCAATAAGTCCAGAATACCGTTTAAGCGATCACTCTAGTTAAGATAACAATGTCCCCATAATGGGCAGTGATGAGACAAGGAGACAAATTATTCAATACAGCTTTAGAAAAAGTTATCCAGGACTCGGGCATTGATACATTAACCAGGGTATTCCTGTGTTATGCAATATATAAAATGAGATTTACTTGTGTAATAAGTATTAAAATAACCAAATGATATAATATGAAAAAATAAAAGGTTAATAAATTCATATATACATTATTATTTAATGAAGAAGTCAATTGCATGAAACAGTTGCACCCCTATGTCAGCAGTCTACTCTCGCCGAGGCTCCTTGCCTCGCGCTGCTTCATTCACCGGAACGAAGCGTGGACAGGGCGAGTCAAGGCGTGCGAGTCGACACGAGAATAAGCGATGCAAGTACATGCCACATGTAATGCCACACGAATGCCACAGTACATTCTCGTGCTCGGCTCCTCTCGCCATGCCTCGGCGAGAGTGGACTGCTGGCATTATGTATTTAAATACAGTGAATCCGCTAAGACATTAGTTGTCGGTATTACAATATGAATGTACAATTTTTATTTGACAGCGATATTTAAAATAAAGATTGAGTTTGGGTCGTTCTATACGTTTTTGAACTGCTACAAAACTGTTAAACCGTCTTATCAACAAAAATGCATTTTTAAATTTTAGTTTAGAGCATTCCAGACAGATCTGAGTGTTATTTAATTTTTATACGCAAATCCCCGATTGGTCATAAACTTAAATGGTTAACATAGTGTTTTCCCGCAAGAATAAGTTCCCATATGTATCCCGGTAGTAACTAAATATTTTTTCAATAGATTTTTTCTTTATATATTTTTAATTGATTCATTTAACTTGTTTCACATATTATTATGAATAATGCTCGCAAACTATATATAATGCTCTATTATTATTTACTTGGTCTATAACATACGCATTATTAAAAAAAGAGCCGTTAACCGTTAAAAAATACTCGTATGCAGCCATGCTGTCAAATGTGAAAAAGCCATGCTTTGAAATGTGAAAAATGCTTTTGAAAAAAATGATTAATGCTATAAATATTAAGCATTAAATATAAAAAATATACATAATATTATAATTCGGAGCATTCATCAAGTCCTGTATAGGAGGTTGTTGCCAACCAAACAAAAAGTGGTCGCCTCAAGTCACTTCGCTAGGGCACGAGCGGATTCACCCGACCGAAGTCGAGATCCTCACACTCGCTCCAAACCGTCGGTGGACACAGACTCGAAAGCCGGTACCGGACCGAGGGATCGGGGCAGAAGGCTGCTGGACGGCGAGGTTCCGAGGGATGAGGCGGGATGCAAAATGAAACACTTGCTAAAGGTGTATTCAGTGCACCGCAGTATGTAGTTGTGTAGAGACGAGACGTTTGACGAGAAGTGACCTCCATACTGCGGTGCGCTTGTATTTATTCAAGTTGAGTGGACGTGCGCCGTTATTAGCGCGCGCCACCCCAAAACCACCCACCGCACCAATCAGGGCGCGTTTACAAGCCTAACCGCGCCCCAAGCGATACGGCGTCCGGCGCCGCCTGCCGGCCGAACGGCGCAACATTGCTCCATTTTTTGGTCGCGGGCTGACAGGCGGCAGAACCGTTTCGGAGACATAATTAAATAACTATATTAAAATTAACAATTGGGGATATCACGAGTAGGGAATTCTGTAGTGAATATCGCGACCCGTGATATCCCGTAACAAGAATTATCCGGCCAGTGTTTTCTTTTGAGTTATTCCATTTTTAGTAATTTCGTTATTTTGAAATGGTCGTTAAGCGGGTTTTTCCAGCGGCGGGCTCCCGTTGTTGCTCTGATAAGGGATTTTTTGACAAAAATGTGAAACTGGCGGGATAATTTTGTATGGGTGCCGTGGACTACGACATTTGTTTATTTCTACTGTTGTCCACGGCACTAAATACACTAAATTTAAACAACAGGGGCGGCGTACCGGCGGGTGGGCAAAGGTTTATTGTATTCCCAATCCCGCGGCACGCCGCGTAAAGCAAATAATAATTATTTATAAGTAAATAATAATATTTCACAACTAAGTTACAAATACGTAACATTTCATTTTTATGGCAATAGTCTCTGTGTGCAACAGGAGGTTGCATTATATGTATAATACAACCTTCCTTTTTATGACACCGATGGCCTCCCACTCCTTTGCTCGTCGTGGACGTCTGTGCGTCCTTCGGAGAACTCCCTGCACCATTTGCGGACGTGTTGGACGCTGATGCAAGCTGTGCCATAAACTTCTTCTAACTGTCGATGAATTTCAACAGGTTTAAGCTTCTTCGCGTTTAAAAATCGAATCACCGAACGGATTTCACACCTGGCGGTAACGGCGATGGCGGGTTCCATAGCGGATGGCTGTCAGGCCTTTACTGAGCGTCGCAGCGTTTGCTCCCGGTAGTGGGGATGTAGTTAAGGGACCAACAATCAAGGCGGTGTTGCCGGATTTCGCCTAGCATCTCGCGTGGCGAGTGTACAGCGTAAGGAACCATATTTTTTACTTGGCCCTCGTATCTTTCTTTAATTAGTGAAAAAGACACACCATTATATTCGTATGTTTGTTTCACTGTGAAATTAATGTGATTTATTTCTTTCTTGACACAAATGGTATTTTTATCAATGTATTAATTTTACAAATGATTGAATTGAAAGATAATTATTTTTGTAGAATTCGCCTTACATACTTGACTTTTCACTAGTTATTTCTAAGCGTAAATATTTTCCTTCAATTGAACTAAAATATGAATTGCATGTTGCGTGTATATTTACCGAAATATTACACAATTAATTAGATCGTTAGACCGGTGCTACTGCATGGTTCGGGAGGGGTTAACCGATGCACAAAAATTAAAACGTATGTATTTATAATATTTAGTGACCTATACACATTTACAATTGTGTAATTTATAATGTCAGGCGTTCGGTGCACGAAAGCAATGGAGCAATTCGAATAAAATTAATAACAAAAGCAAACAGGGCCGAATTACCACTGGCGGGCCCTATTTGTGTAGATGCCTCTATTTGCTAAAATATATTGAATTCGAACTGTAAATCCGGCACCGATAGGATCCAAATGAACGAATTGCGAAAACTTTGGGTCGCGAGTCCGATCGTAAATCGAAAAATAAAAAAAATTAAAAAAATATTTGACGCATTTTAGTTATGTCTTTAAAAAATAGCCGATCTTGTTTGTCCGCCAATTTGATTTGGTAGACATTTTGTCAGTTCGCATTTAGTAGTTGATTACAATTTATTATGGAACATCTAACGCCTCAACAACACAAACCCGACTTTTGTAAAAAAAATCATCATGAGTGACGAAGCTCATTTCGACTTGGCGGGTTTTGTTTATAAACAAAACAGCCATTATTGGGACATTGAAAATCCTCAATTGATACACTAACGACCTTTACACCCGCGCAGAGTGGTGCGCCATATGGGCCAGCGGAACCATTGGGCCCTATTTCTTTCAGGATGCAAGAGGCAATGCTGTAAAAACTTCTCGGTGGCCGAATTGTGTTTCAACAGGACGGTGCCACCTCACATACAGCCCGAGCTACGCTTGAAATTTTGATGAATGAAATAACATCGGACTGGAACATAATATTAATTGTGTATAACACCGGATCTGCTAACATCTATCTGCACACCGAGTTATATTATTTTTAAATGATCAATTAATGTTAATGACATTTCCAGGAATTTATTGAGGTGTGAGTCTCCCGCTGGGGGTTGCTGGGATGGACGATGCCGGAAAGTGCAATAGCTAGAGAGACCTAGCGGAGCATGACAGGGTGAATGTGATGGAGTTCTGCAACTGCAACACATAAATGTGACATCTACCCCTCCCTTTTGGGGGTGCATGATTTCTATAGCTTCTCTCTGGCTGCCCTCTGAATTTAATGTGATAACGAGTCTCACGTCAAATTATACAGATATGGCTCTGGTACGATGATATCGGAGCCAACCTGTGATGGTATTAAGATGTTAATGACTGAATGTAATAAAAAATGTAATATTGACGAATCAAAACAAGAGTAAACAACTCTCAAAACGATTCCAGGATAGGGTGTAAATAAATAAAGTCTATTCTGGATTTAGTTGTAGCCGATGAATAAAGTTTATAAAACTCGATTATCAAGCAAGAAAATCATTTGTACCTTAATAAGAAAGTAACCGGACATAGGGGGCAAACCGGATAAACCGGGCAACCTCAGTCGGAAATTACATTGGCTGAGAATTTATTACACTTCAATTTCCCTTTGAGAAAACGTTGCTAGATGTAGCTAAAAGTCGGCACGCGCAATCCAACTGTATACGTTGAGCGTGAACCGGACAAATATAAAAGGGTAGGTGAACACGAATAGATTATAGCAATTCATCGATATGATTACGATAATTATTAGCAATTCGTCGATATGATTACGATAATTATTAGCGATTCGTCGATATGATTACGATAATTATTAGCGATTCGTCGATATGATTACGATAATTATTAGCAATTCGTCGATATGATTACGATAATTATTAGCGATTCGTCGATATGATTACGATAATTATTAGCGATTCGTCGATATGATTACGATAATTATTAGCGATTCGTCGATATGATTACGATAATTATTAGCAATTCGTCAATACGATTACGATAATTATTAGCAATTTGTCGATATGTTTACGATATAGCGAAATTGCTACATTTACAAGCTCAAAAAAAAAATTTATCAATAAGTATAATTCACTAAAACACAAGTGTCTATATGCACTGGGTTTAACAGAATAAATAACACGTGGGCCGTCTATGAAAAAAATAATAAAAATCCGAAAACGATAAATATAAAATATTACAGAAAATAATTTAATATTTTTCTCTCTGAGCAACTGTGACTGCACACATAGACAACTGCACACAGTCAGCTTGTTACTCTGTTGCTGTCACTTTCCATTAAATAACCTAATATAGCAAACACGTAAAAATTATATAAGACTCATTTTTTATGGATATTTACTTTGATCTTGGATAATCGGATTTTTTAAAAATTATTTCCATATATAATGTAATACATGGAGATCGCGATCCCCGATAATAAGAGACTGACATGAATGTTATTAAAAAATACAAAATATAAAATAAAATATTTATATCATTCGTTTTGATAAAGATCAGAAACCAAATAAAATAAGGAATAGTAATTTACTTCGGTTATCTGGGACGCAATTCCGTTTAATTGGGACAGTGAATTAAAATAAATATGTTAATAAATTATTTTGTACAGTTGCAATTCTACAAAAAACACAAGACAAGCTGCAGTTGATGAATTTCTGCAAAAATATTTTTTTTTTTTAGCATTATTGATTATTTTATTTTTTCATATTTATATAATTATAAATTATTTTTCTGTAATTCGATAATTTAAAAAAAGTTCAAAAATATTTAGGTACATATTATTTTTTAATTTCACCTTAAACTTCGCTTATTAGAGCCAGCCGCTTATTTGGGACAAAATGTTTGGGCCCAATGTGTCCCGATTGAGCGGAATCGACTGTATTTTAAAACATTATAAAAAAAAATTGCACTTCCACTACCATATCTTTCTACAGTCTATATAATTTGTGATTAATTTGCAATGGCAATCAAAGAAAAATAAGTATGTATGATTTTAGTGATTGTTAGAAATATAGCAAAAGAGCGGGTGTGATTTTGTAGGTCTATCCTTAATGCGGCCCTGCATACATAATCATTATATGCAATAGGAAATTGTGAATGTGCATTCTTAGATTCTTGGAATGGAAATCTGAAGCATTTTAAAGGTCACCTTGTTTGATAATAGAACATTGCAATGAATAAATAACTCATTATGGTCTACCGGGCTTATCACAGCTCGAGCGTGCACAGTAATATGTATTTAAGAACTCTAATGAACTGAAACTGTCAACTGACATTACCACCAATTAATAAATATATCTATATTACATCGCTAGGCTGTATTGCTTGAACGGCACCACTTATGGGACCGATAATCGACGCAATCTGGTGCCGATAGGTGTCTCTTTTGCGAGGGCCATTTCGATGAGAAACCGTCTATAAAATCGGGTGTATGTACAAAAATCTGTCAAACTTTAAGTCAACTTCGGGACGCCGTGGCTTGTGAGCCGTAAATCAGAACGGGACGAAACATGTATTAAACGATAACATGCTCTTCTGTGCGTTCGATACAAATGAGGTGGCCGATAAGTACAAGACGAAATCGATACCCATTATTTGGTTCTTCTTCTTTTAAACAGGCAATCCACCCTTCAAGAGTGATTTGTGCCATTAAACAAGTTAAAACATTATTTCATAGAAAGCAGTACAATAATATTATAGAATAGGGAATATTGCGTTACAAGTTAATACCATTAACGTTCAAGAAATTTGCTATTTGCAAGCTTAAATGTGGCGAGTTAAGGGAAAGAAGATGACACAAGTTAACCGGGAGTTGAAAATTACCATTGACAAGATTATTGTAAAAAAAACCTGTGATCCGCAATGGACAGGCAAAAAAGACATGGTCAAGGGTTTCCTCCTCGGCACCACACTCACACATTGGGGAGTCTATTATGTTCAATCTGAACAAATGTGAGGCCACCTGGCAATGCTCAATTCTCATTCTAGAGATATTTGCTACTGTTCTTTTAGAGACTTTCCTGTTGGAGAACCAAGGGGTGCGGGGAATAGATCTTTGGATTATTTTAAGCCATTATTTAAGCATTATTTGGTTATTGGGTGGTTATTTTATCTTTATTAAAGAAATGTGCGTATATTTTATTTATTTTAATATTGATTACATATATTTGTTATCTTTGTGTATTTTTTCGGAATCGGTTGATCTAACAAGCGGGAAAAATTATTATCGGCAAAATTTGACATCGATACAGCCTTATATCTATACATCACCAAGAAAGGATATTTTAATATTTATTTAAAGCCTATACTCGTACAATACTAATTACGTAAGTGCGTGCCATTTTCACATTCGTCATCATCATCAGCCTGTGTCTCCCCTTCTCTGTCTTCAGCTCTTCTGATGTCGTCGCTCCATCGAGCTTGATCTATTACCTATCAGTGCGAGGCTTCGACAAATATGTTCAGACCATTGAACACGTCAAGTTTTTGGGCAACATCTGTTATCCTGGTTCTCTGGCGAATTTGATATTCAGAGATATTCCAAACATAGCCCTTTCCATTGGTCTTTGAGCAACTTATGTATGACGTTGACAGTAAGGTATCATGTTTCAATTCTGTGTGAAATACAAATTCTGCGCCGTTACTCTTCGTAACATTACAATATTTGTTCAAAGTTTAGTCAGGTATCTAACCATAAAATATTGTGGACTAGGTCTGTTTCGCCCTGTATAATGTATATCTGCAAGTTCTTGGATAGTTTGCAACAAATTCTAGTCGCCCATACATGGTAACGTAATAATACTTATTGCGTGACATTTGCATTTGTCGCGTTCTCCACTGAGAGATAATTATTTTATCCTTGTCTAGAAATAATTACGTCAATTTTATTTTATTGTAAATATTAAAATAACGACTATACAGAGCGCAATAGTGATATATCAAAAATACCACTTTCAGGGGGGATACTTTTAAAAATTTTAACATATTGCAGAAATTGTACAATTCTATTATTTTATATTCATATACAGGATGGCCCAAAAAAAGTGAGAACATCTCGTAACACATGAGTTATTTCAAAACATAATATAATTCTTAATGTATTTTTTTTGCACAATATCGCATATTGCATAATCTAGTGGGTTTAAATCTGGGCTGTTCGGTGGCCACATGCCTGGCTCGATGAAATTAACATTCTCACGACGAAGAAAGTTGATTGTATTTCTGGCTGTGTGAGATGGAGCTCCGTCCTGCTGTAATGCCTAGCTATACTCCAGGCTTTGTTTTGAAACTCTTTGATCATTTTCCTAGCACCCCAACATTTTTCAATTTGAAAAAACCAAATATAAACAATGGGAAAATTAACATTCGAAGATGGCGACCGAAAATTGTCGATATAAAACGTAATATAGGCAAATAGGTAAGTAAGTAAATTGGTAAACTATTGTTGATATAGTTAAACTAATTTTGATGTAATTATATCACATTTTACAAAATGTTCTCACTTTTTTGGGCCACAATGATTTTTGAGGCGCTAATTTAGTTGTAATTAAATACTAGGCAGATACATAATATTTAGTTGAATTAAATATAAAATAACTATATACAATTCTAAGTTATATCTCGAGTGGCAAAACAATTTATCTTTAATCACGTATATTCCGCTAGAGATTAGGACTGCAACACCGACTTGAGCACTTATTTTATCCAATTTGTTCTTTAAATGGTTTACAGATTTAACGCTACTGTATTATACTTTTTATTCTGTTTAAAGTTACCACTCAACTAACTTTAGTGTTTGTGTATAATTATAATTAAGAATACAATGTAAAGTGATATGATAGAAGACTACTATACTTGTATGATACAAAACTTACTAATTATGTACAATTTTTATACTATTTTTGGTGTCAACACTAATGTACGGAAGTGAAGTCTGCAATTGGCACTAAAGCAGACTGAATGCGGTCGAAATGCGGTCGCTCGGGCGCGTGTGCGAAAAAACAATGTACGATAGAATGAACAAATCAAGATAACACAGCACGGTCGATAGAATTAAGAAAGGGATTTTTACAATTGCATATACAATAAAAATGGCTACAATTTTTTTTTCATAGTCTATATTAGAAAGCTTACCGCTATGTAGGACTGGTCTCGCATAATGAGATCGGCCAACTTGTTGAGGAGTAGTCCTCTTTTGGAAGCATCCGTGCGACGCCATTCCGACCCGAATCTGCAAAACAAAGTGCCGTAACGAACAATAAACAATAGTTAATAATGCAATAGTGAACAAACAAATACCGTAGTGAACAATAGTTAACAGCGCAATAGTGAACAAACAAATACCATAGTGAACAATAGTGAACAAATAACATATCGTAGTGGAAAAAGACAAGGTGGAATGCTATTTTTAGAACAAACTGAAATGAAGATTCGATTAGATTTTTAATAACATAATTATAATACCATTTGAATAATAAAGATATTAAAAAGCAACTGACAAATATCACGCAAGTTTAAGATGTAAAGTTGAAAAAAAATTCAAATGCCTAGACGAATAATCTTCATTAACATTATACAAAATTGACAATTAGAATTTACAAAGCCATTTATACAAGGTGTCCCAGAGACGATAGTCCAAACCAGAGGTTCCCAAACTTTTTTGTGTCGTAGACCCCTTGCCATGTTTTTCGGTTTTTGGTAGACCCACTACTTACCTGATATTGATTTTTGGTAAAATTTCTAATTGTAGTGAAGTTTAGTGTTAAAAACTTAAACCACAAAGCGAATGCCTACATCCTACAACTTACACAATTTTATAAACATATATAATAAATTTTTTACTTCATAGGTACAATAAATAATGTATATGTCTTTATATTATAAGATTATAATGTAAGTAAATAGGTACTATCAGTGTATGTTGAGATCCACTGTCGTGGACCCCCATTTTCATTTCATGGACCCCCAAATTTTTTTTCCGCTGATGTAGACCCCTTGCAGGTTATCATAGACCCCCGGGGGTCGATATAGACCACTTTGGGAATCACTGGTCCAAACGATCAGGGGACATCACTAGCAACCCATTATTCGCAATCTAAGGTTGAGATCATGACTATAGAACACATTTTTCATGAGGATAAAGGTTGCCTTGTCAACTGTGTTCTTTTTGCTAATTAACTAAACAACGCATTAATTAAATAACACATGTATTTTATTTTAGTTCAGTTTGTTTTATCACGCATGTGTTGATGGCACCATAAATAGAGGACATCCACGGAAGACTTGCAATGGGACGAAGATGACGGGGATCGGCTGAGGGATCATACAGGCCGAGGAAGTTTATGGAAGGGTTTGGGATGGAAATTAATTTATGCATGTGTCGTTTAAATGAGGGTATATTTGAGTCCCTGTGAATGATTGTGTTTCTGACAAACCAGGGTGAGTTTGTGATTCTCCTTTAGTTCTAATTAATTTAATTCATCTTTGTGATTCTCCTTTAATTCTAAAATGTTTGTGTTACTTGAACCCCAGATGGGGCTCGCATATGCGAGTATAGGACGGATGATATCTTTGTATAAGAGTAATTAGTTTTGTAGTGTGCTAAGATGTATGAATGTGAATGAGGTGAAAAATGTGCCATGCCAGGACAAAAAAAGAGCATGGCGCTCAATCTACTCTGTTCACCCGGGAAAAGGCATGATGGTAAGTTAATCAGTATGTAGCTAACCGATGTCGCAACAATGTATGTTTCTTCCACCGCCACAAAGTTATTATTTCATATACAAATGTATTACAAATACACGTATCAAAATGCAGCAAAACGTTGATAAGATGTGATAACTGACTAGTGAATAAAAGCATTCATATGATTATTAAGTAGAACACATTATTATTGTGAAGTTGTAATTATTCAGAACAGACGATCTGTGATATTTTAAATACTAATTAAATGTATTCATTAGAAAGATATACATATAAAACCAATTTTATCAAAAAATATTATTTATTATTATTAGGTTGTTTGTCTATTTTGTCCTTTATTTCCAAGGAAAAGCAACTTGCTGTGTTTCAATGTCAAGCTTGTATTTATTTATTTATTATTATACACGCCATATTCAAGCATAATCATTTTTTTTTTTTAAATAATAGAAAATATCATCAGAAGCGCAATACACAAAGAAAATAATTATATATGAGAATGTTTTTTTCATAAAGAAAATTAAAAATAAATAAAAAATGTAAAGTAAAGCAATTTATCAGTCACCATTGTGTTGAGACACAAAAAATTGTAATAATGCAGTCCTATAAAGAGTTAAATTTACAGCAAAAATGTCGACTACCTCCGTATATTCATTCCCCAAAGAATGAATTCTGAGGACTTAGCTAGTGCATGAGTTCTGACATTACCACTGTAGTAGAACAATGAATTGTGTCTCGATAACCTGAATGATGCAAGAAAGTCGAGCAGACCAACAATCTGGGGGCAGTCTATTATATCATTGATGGTCCTGTATAGAAAAAAAAGGTCGGACGTCGTACATCTCACTGATAATTTTAACAATTTCAGACTGCTAAGGAGATAATCATAATTGATATCCTCAGAGCGTATATGTAATTTAAAATTAATGAATCTTAAACATTTTTCTCTGTATTGTTTCAAACATCGTCGAGTGAACAATGTAGTGAGGTGACCATATAACCGAATTATATTCTACCTGAGGTCTGACAAGAGAAGTATAGAGAACTTTATAGGTGTGCAGGTGTGAAAAGTTTTTTGCAGTCCGCAAAACAAATCCCAAATATCACATAATTTCATACAAATACATTTTTACGGAATCTCAAATATCAAAAAGAAGACGGCTTTCAAATAATGGAACGATAGATGTATCAATTTGAAAAGTGTAATATTTTAGTTCGAAAATTTGTCATCAATGCACTGTGTTGGTGTAGCTCAATCGGTTAATTCAATTTCCCCGGATTTGAATCCCTGTAGCAACAATATTTTTTGATAAAATTGATTTTACATGTATATCTTTTTAATTAATACGTTTAATTTGTATTTAAAATAAGCATTTATATGACTTCCTGCGTGGAAAAGAGGCATAGAAAAAAATATGTGTTATTGCATGCAACGTTCGGTTTGGTGACTTCGAAATTATGCAGTCTTAGAAATTTAGAGAAATATCTACATAAAAATATGCTCCCCGTTAAATAAGAAATTAAGAATCTGCGGTGCCTAACTAAATGCATAACAAAAGTGAGTTTAATCTTTATTTTTCTCTCGTCTTTTAAAACATACATTGTTCAGATCGCTTATACCTGTTTTGGTGTTCGCACGCATAACAATAGCCCATTAAAAACGGATGTGACTGAAACTCAAATACTATTTGACTCATCACACGACAATATATCAATGTTTTTTAGATGGGAATTATTGTTACATCTTTATTATGTTCTGGATATTGCACCTTCAGATTATGATTTTTTTTTGTTTTACAGAAATATTTAGATACCTACGAAAAACTTTTTAAAAAAAAGTGTTTTTACTCATTTTCACAACTAAACATGAATATATATATTTTAAATATTAGAAAATATAATACATTTTTACAATAATCAGTAGGATATACAGTGTGGCCCAAAAAAAGCGAGAACATCTCGTAACGCACGAGTTATTTCAAAATATAATATAATTAAATATAATACACAATATTTAGCTAATCAGAAATCATCAAAACACCCCATATCGCATAATCTACTGTTCGGTGGCCACACGCTTGGCTCGACGAAATTAACATTCTCACGACGTAGAAAGTTGATTGTATTTCTGGCTGTGTGAGATGGAGCTCTGTTCTGCTGTAATGTCTAGTTATACTCCCGGCTATGTTTTGAAACTCTTTGATCATTTTCCTAGCACCCCAATGTTTTTAATTGGCAAATTTTTGATCAGAATACGATCTTCTGCAGTGATTTTTATCATATAAACAAGGGGAAAATTAATAATCAAAGATGGCGACCGGAAATTGTCGAAATAAAACGTAATATATTTAAATAAGTAAGTAAATTAGTAAATTATTTAAGCTATTGTTTAGTTAAACTAATTTTGATGTAATTATATCACATTTTACGAAATGTTCTCATTTTTTTTGGGGCATTCTGTATATTATTAAGGAAAACACATTCTTATTGTGAAGTTGTAATTATTCAGAACATAATAGGTCTGTGATGTTTTATCCCGGTAGGGCAAAAACAATATTTTTCGACAAAATTGATTTTATATGTATATATTTATAATTAATACATTAAATTAGTATTTAAAACATATATATTTTGTTTAACATTTATTTCTTCTCTATGAGAGTAAAATTCGTGTACAGATAAGGAGTATATAATAATCGCATTAAAAATGTATTAACAAGATGGCAATTATTATTATTATTATCTTGTTATTCTAAAACGATCCTAACTTTTTAGTACCATACTGAAAAACAAAAAAAACTCCTCATCAGAGTCGAAATGGTCGCGTTTTCTTCAACTTGGAAAACCTGCGATTAGTGATGAGCTCAAAATCACGAACCGTGAGTCAATCACTGATATATTTGAGTCACACACACTATCAGTGATTGAATATCTGGGAATATCGTGATTCATTTTTTAAATTTTATTTATATTTGGTTGTGAACCGTTTTTCGGCGCATGTGCATATGAAACGAAAATATTCATGAAAGAATGACGTTATAATTCGCGATAAGCGCCATCTAGCAGATTCTGCCAAAACGTTTTACGCATTTGACCTGAAATGCTGAGAATTTGACCCGAAAAAAATCTCACAATTTTAAAGGGTTTTCATTTTCGTTGTGATAATATTAAATTAAATACACTATAATTATATATGCAAGAGTAGATTTTTTACGCAATTTTTTTTTTAATAATATAAGTAAATACGCTCAAAAATATGTTTTATTTATTTATCTAGTGTATTGTGATATCGTAATGAAGCTGTGCTCACAAATCAAATGAAATCAATGATATTATCGAATATCAATCACAATCACACCGGTGAATCAAGAGTAGCATTTTTTCTCATCACTACCTGCGATCGTGTAAAAAGCGTCACGTGCAATGTACCGCGCAATCGGAAGATCAGGAATTATACATTACACACTGCTATTGTGCCGCGAGAACAAACATATTTTTCAGTTTCGAAAGATTTGGAAAATTTTTAAAACATTACTAGCGCCGCCTTTTTAACGGCGAGAGTATGCAACTTGTCAAATTCTCAAGGTATTACAGCGTCTTATTAAGAAGAGATTACGACACGTACCAACAACTATATTAGTTTTTATGGTACGCAACCTCGAATCGCGTAGTATAGACCGATGGCAACTGATCAATAATTAGAGTCTGATGAACTCACTTGAAGGCCTCCTTGGCGGCATGGGTCGCTTTCTCCACATCCACTACATCGGCTTCCTGCACCTCCGCTATCACCTGCCCATTGGCCGGGTTGATGCTGGGGAACGTTTTGCCGGAGACGGACTTGTGCCACTCGTTATTGATGAAGATCTAGAAGAACAAAGGCGATTATTAAATATGTGTATATTTTTTCCAAATGTCTGACACGAAGGACGTTGTTTATTAATATTTTTACTACGGTACAGGCAGTCCTCATATCAATTATCATACCAAATCATATCAAATCTCTGCATTCCGTGTCGTCAGCAGGTAAGAAACACTTATAGGTATAAGATGTGTCGCGTCGTCTACCTCTAGCGACTGTCAAACTAGGTTGATGACGTCCCTTTCCTTCATTCACATTCATCTGAATTCAATTGAAAAGGTTCAGAAGTTTAGCGTATGGATACCTCGTGAGTTCAGCCAAAACAATAAAAACCAGTTGTATGGTTCTTTTTTGTTTTGTAGGAATGGAAAAATTGCGAAAACGCTGTCACATTTTTTTTTAAATGACGCAGAATACATAGCAGATTAGTTTATTTATATATTTAGATTTTATTTCAATAAAATTTCGAAATCTTAAAAACAACCCGAACTTATTAGACAACATAATACAAATGTTTACAAATAGAAAGCAAATCCTACCTATTTTTGTGGTGAAATATAAAAAATGAAAATGGCACCAGTTCTAAAATGTAACGGTAGGCGATAAATTAGAATCGCCGTCTCGTCGATATTATTACACTTGCAAATTAATTCAATACGTAGATGCTAATTGAGTATTATTGTGCGGTGAGCTGTAAATTGTTATCTCCTGTCTATACAGACTCGTGGACATGTCTCTTAAAACTATGATTTTATCAGGCATTATAGGGCGTCGCCAGGGCGTTTTATATTTATCAATTTATATAGGATGACCTTTGTCACCATTTTCATCCGCTTGATATCCGGAACATTGTTCGCCGCCACAATTTTTCGCCACCACAATTGTTCGCCGCCACAATTGTTCGCCGCTGCAATTGTTCGCCGCCACAATTTTTCGCAACAACTCGTTATTATTACCATACAATTCTTCGTCCGGAAAATTGTTCGCCGAACAGATTTAAAAAAAAAAACATTTTTGATAAATGTTCATTTATATTGGCATTTTTTTTTTTTTTGGTATAAAATGTAAAATGAGAAGTTTCACATGGAACGCGCATGTTCAAAACACAACTTTGATCAATAAACATGTTAGCTCTCGCTCCACCCCCTAAAATCAGAAAAATAGATGGCGTAAAGTAACCAAAAAATACGTCATACCTACTCGTGACCGTGGTGACTACATATTTTATTTAGCATCCCGAAAATCAAAATAATATGCCCTTTCACATCTCGGTAGGTAAGTAGAGAACGTATTTTTGATGTCAGTACCTACAAAAAAAATGCGCACGCCATGTTTCCACATAACCATGAGGGTTTTAATTAAGGTGACCAAACGTACTCCTTTAGCGAGTTTTGTACTCATTTTTCGTGAACCGTACTCCTTTTAACCTTTACCATACCATGATATAAAATATCCGAACGCAGCCATGCTGTCAACTCGTGTTACCGTAAAAAACTGTTAGAAAAAATGTTTTTATTAGCTTAAATGGCTTTAATGGCACGAATTTACTCTAATCATTGATCATTCAATTGTGAAAAAATGATTAATTACATAATTTAGAGCATTCTTTAAGTCCTACACTATGTGTCCTTCCTTCTTATCTCTCTTCATTTAATTAGTGAGAAAGAGATAATTACATTTGTATGTTTGTTGTTCTTTTCACTGTGAAAATAGTGTGTGATCTCTGCCTTTCATATCACAAATGTTATTTTTACCAACGTATTAATTTTACAACGGATTGAATGGAAAAAATAATTGTTATTGTGCGATTACCTTTTCATAATTGATTTTTTACTAGTCATTCCTGAGCGCTAATATTTTCTTTAAGATTATCTAAAATATAAATTTTATGTTGCATGTATTCGCCGAGATATTACAGGTTTAATTATAATGGTAGACCTGTGTTACTGCATGGTTTGGGAAGGGTTAAAACCTGTACTCCTAAAATACTGTACTATCAAATTATTAAAAATAAAATCACAACGCAAATTTTTCTTTCATTCGTACTCCTTTTGTACCAAAAATAGTTGATCACCTTTTTATATTAATTGGATTCACTCATCTTTTTTATTTATGTTAGGTATGCGAAAATACACATTATCTGTTTGCTCTTTCCGAGATAATTTTGTGACCAAAATACAAGGAACATTTTATCAAGTGTGTTGTTACTAAACAAAGCTTATCAGAGTCACGCGTGTTTTGTTTATTCACATCCACACTACAATCATGTTTCTGTGTTTAATTGATATTAATACGTATGGTGCAAATATTGCTGGAAATAACGAATTGTGAAATGAGTCTCGCCATCATCATCTGTCGTCAGACAGGGGAAAAAAAAACTAAAATGACGATTTTTTTAATATGAATTAGAAAGATATACATATAAAATCAATTTTATCGAAAAATATTGTTGTTGCGCCACCGGTATTCGAACCTGGATTTCTTTCCTAACCGGGGAAGGTACATTATCCAATTACGCTACAGCGACAATTTTCGAACCTATATGTTACCTTTTTGATATTAATACATTTAATCGTTCCATTACTTGAAAGTGCCATCTACATTATTTTTACAGAATCTCTTACCCTACCTTCTATCTGCTTACATTGGTATTATTATTTTTTTTTCATTCACTTTTTTATATTTTATACATACACATTTTTTTTTCTTTCTTCTTAAATATTTTCACATTATACGCTATGTACGTATTCGATCTTACTGCGTTTCGCCTTCGATGAGTGTTGATTTTATAAAATATATTAGTTTATCGATTGGCCCTAAAGCAGGCTTGCCTAGTTGGGCAATGTATTCAAACGTGTGTAAATATGTATTGAAAGAAAAATTCAGCTACAATATTATTATATTATATTAATGATAACAAAGAAATAATCAATGCTATCAAAAAATACTTAAAAGATTAACATGTATCCCGAAATTCATCATAATTTTATTATAAGCTGGTTAAATCAAATAAAATAATCATGTGATAAAAAAATAAAATATATATATATCTGAAAATGAACAAAGATTATTATTATCTCCATTCACTGTAAGAGGGTAAGCTTTTGAACCGGTTAAATGTGAGGGTATAAATGAGACGAGGAAGAATGATACCCAATAAGAAATAAAGGAAATGGCAACAACACAAACATACATCCATTCTCATTCGTAATCAAATTAACCCTTCCCAAACCATGCTGTAACACAGGTCTACCGATCTAATTAAATCTGTAATATTTCGGTAAATATACGCAACATACACTTCATATTTTAGTTAATTTGAAGGAAAATATTTACGCTTAGAAATGACTAGTGTAAAATTGATTATCTAAAGCGAATCATATAAAAATAATTATTTTTAATTTATTCCATTGTAAAATAAATACGTTGACAAAAATACTATTTGTGGCAAGACAGAAAGAAATTACACATTAATTTCACAGTAAAAACAATAATAAACATACGAATATAATGGTGTTTTTTTCTCACTAATTAAATGAAGATGGGTAAAAAAGGAAAGTTATATTTTACAATGCAATCTCCTATACAGAACTTGATGAATGCTCCGAATTATAATGCAACATATTTTTTAAATATTGAATGCTCAATACTTAAAATAAATTTATGACATGAACCATTTTTTCACATTTTAAAGGCAAATATAACTCTAATTTACTACGGTAACACTAGTTGACAGCATGGCTGCGTACGAGTATTTTATATCATGGTATGGCAAAGGCATGCAGGTCGATAGGTTCGATGAGCCGAGATTAATATAACCGACATTTGACCTTGATTTAGAGCACTCAAATGCAATATCTCATCTATAGAACTCGGGTCAGAAGTCGAACAAACGCCGGCCAATCAAATTAATATCAAGGATTCACAACACATCTAATAATAACGGAAAATTAATAATGTTTACAATCCGTATTCATTTACAATTATCGGCCATTACAGGAAATCATCCTAGATACAACTTTAAGGCGAAGAAGACCTGGGAGAGTGGGTGGATGTGTTACTTCTGTTTGAGGAGATCCTGGATTCTGAAACAGCACCATATTGACGCCAAAATTCATGAAATTCAAAATTAGCTTTTTCGAATTTTATTTTTACGAAAAACACATGAAAACGTTGGTATAACTATAAAAAAAATAGGTGGGTAGTATTTCACTATAAGCGTCCATCGACCGCGATTTAGTACGGTTTTGAGATGAAAAAAAGGAAAAAATAAAAGTTGATAGTGTTGTTATTTCTTTTTTGAAAGGACGACATCAGATTTTATTAATATTATTGTGTTTAATGTGGTGCTTAAAACAAAAATCACAACTACGTACACATTACAAATCGCATTTGTATAGCATGAAGCCGCCTAACGAATGCTGCCTAACGGCGCACTCACTGTATTATAGTAAAACGCTCGTATATTAATTTTAATTAATAAACCAAAATATAATATCTTATTCACTTGAATTACTTGGCAATAAAAACGAGAATCAAAATCTAGCTGTCAATTTACTCAAATTGGAACGTTGTAGATACTTTCCAACTTATCGCGATCTGGCAACGCAAAAGTGAGCGCAAACAGCCAATTTTGTATGGAGGAAAAATGTAAATTTTTACACTCGATTTCAGACGTAATTCGTTATGTTCTTGAGTTGAAACAGATTTCTATGGGGCGCCGTACGATATCACTACTGGAAATAATAATTTGGTTAAAGATCCGATCCACGACGCCGGTGATATCATGCGTTATTTGATGGTTAGTTACCGTGAGAAATAGACGCCGCGGACTGTCACGTGGGGTCCGCTATACTCACGATAGCCAACATAAATTCTGACAGTTCTCGTTCCATCTCTTTCTCTGTCGGAAACTTGCGACGTGGGCGGCCAAGGAGTTATGCCATGTCCAACTAGGTAATTGAGGTCACCGTGTGGTAAGAAGGAATGAAGAATTATCAATTTATATCAACAAAATAATTTTCATTGTTTGATGCGATAACCGCACACGTTCGCGTGACAGAACTGACAGCAGATTTTTTTCATTTTGTGTTTGTAAGGAAATTATATGGTTTTCACAACCTTCACCATTATAGTAGTGATTTTTTGAGGTTGTTTTATTTATTATTGCGGTTTTTGTTGCCATTAACGGGCTACCATGTTGCAAACAATTGGCTGCGACAAAAACCGACCTGCGTCACAGTAATTTCGTTCTTAATGACATAAAATAATGTTTTTAAGTGTTGAATTTTCACTGTTTCTTGACAGGATGACAATAATAGAAAATATTGCTAAATAAAAAAAAAATCTTATTATTATTAAATACTAATTAAATGTATTAAATTATAAAGACATCCAAATAAAATAAATTTTATCAAAAAATATTGTTGTTGAGCTACCGGGATTCGAACCTGGATCTCTTTTCCAATACAGGGAAGGTGCATTACCAACTATGCTACAGCGACAATATTTTGGTCGACAAATTTTCGAACCTATTATATATTACACTTTTTCAAATTAATACATCTATCGTTCCATTATTTAAAAGCCATCTACATTGTTTTTACGGAATCTCAAATACATTTGAGTAAACCCATAGCAGACGCCAGAATTAACAATTAAATTTTGGACACATTGATACATTTAATTAGTATTTAAAATATCACAGACCTATGTTCTGAATAATTACAACTTTAAAATAAGAATGTGTTCTCCTTAATAATTATTATTATTATTAGCTCAACAGTAACCAACTTAGCGTCTGCACTCAAGTGAAAAATCTTGGTGTCATCTTAAATTCTAAATTAACTTTCATCTCGCATATAGGGTCGGTAATTGCCAAGGTCTACAGTCTCCACAGATTCACTGCTAGAACGACAAACGTATTCCAATGACTTTTTAATCATCTTGTATTTTTCATTTGTACGCAGTCAACTGGAATTTGAAACACCTACAGCGAGCGACTTGAAAATATCCAACATATTAAATTCTCTTGAAGATATAGAGGCGTCACCTTGTACATCGACCAACACAATTTAAATTCAACTCTTTCAGGGCAACAGATCCAATATATAGTTCACGCAAAAGGGATGTTATGTAAGATAATTTAATAACTCCATATATACTCTTTGCTGTCGCATTTAAAATAGATTGTAATCTATCTATAGATGTTACGGTAATCCACGCGTGACACCACAAATGTATCCGAATTTTTATATATGTCTCATATTGATGTATGCGTGCATGATTTAAAAGCACGCACTGACAGTTTTGTTGATTTGTGTATTCATTGAAAGATCTGATCGATATGCACGCCCAACAACCTACTGCAAATTTAGCATTCACAGACATTGATTCCAGGATTAAGCATTGCATTCTAGGTGTCTCTGTCAATAAACAGAGTTGTGTATAGATATTTGGTGACAAATAACATTTTGTTCTAAACACCCAAGGAGCTGTGTTCATTACATACGAATAAACAAAATATGTATTAAATAAAATAACACTTACTTTGTATGAAACCATGAAATTTATTATACGTCAACCGGTTTCGCTTATCTCAAGCTTCATCGGGACACATTTAAAACTTATTATAAATACAAAAAGAGTATGTATTAAATGTATTCATATCAAAAAGGTAACATATAGGTTTGAAAATTTGTGTAGCATAGTTGGATAATGCACCTTCTTCGATTTGGAAAGAGATCCAGGTTCGAATCCCGATGGCGCAACAACAATATTTTTCGATAAAATTGATTTCATATGTATATTTCATATTTAAAATATCACAGACCGTCTGTTCTGAATAATTACAACTTCACAATAACAATGTGTTCTCCTGGTAAAAAAATACATCCACCAAATAATGAACAACGCGAATGCAGACAATTACAGCCAACTTCTGAATGGTGTCCAGGATAAAGACGCGTGGCGAGCCTCGCACAGACAAGAACGTAAGATTTTAAAATGAAATAAGAAACGATGAACGTCTAACAGATGATCGTAAACTTGCGCTGCGCAGCAATTCCTAAGAATACTCTGATAAACATGACATGTGTACTGTGTGTGTTTTTTGGGGAGATGACATCTGTATGTACATAAATATGTACATACAGATGTTTGAGGAGACAATTAAACAAAAATCAAATTTGGCAATGACTGATACTAAATTATTAACCTATTAGCTACTGTCGCACTTGTTTGTTTGACCATTGTTTACTCTGTGCGGCGCGCCACGGGACCGGGAACACAATAAACCTTTGCCCGCCCGTCGGCACGTCGCCTATTTTGTTTTATTTTATTTTATTCGGTGTCAACAAATATCATAGTCCACGGCACCCATACCAAGAGTATCACGCCAGTGCTCCTATTTTTAAGAAAAACAACCTTCATCAGGGTCACAGAAACGAGCCGTCCGCTCAGTAACCCAAACGACCCCTATCAGGAGTGCAACATTTGTTCAAAAAAAGCTTAATAAAAAACAAAGGAGCACCGGCCGGATAATTCTTATTGCGCGACATCACGAGTCACAATGTAACCTACCAAACCCCCTACTCGTGATATACCCCTTTGTTAAATTTAATATATTTTTTAATAAAAAAAGTCTCCGCAAACCTGTTTCTGCCGCCTGCCGCCAGCCCGCAACCAAAAAATCAGACCTATTCTCAAAATTGCAATATTGAAATTAAGGTGATTGTTACACCAACCCTCAAAAATAGACAGATAGTTTTGACAGATTATGGTACGTTTATCTCCCTCACTCCCTTACTCTCTCTCATTCAAATATAACACTATTTTTGAGGGTTGGTGTAACAATCACCTTCATTTCAATATTGCAATTTTGAGAATATGCCTGAATAAAGCGCGACGCAAATGGCAACGCACGTACAATCCAGAAGATCGCCACGCAGCCAATAAGCTGACATTGCAAGTGAAAAGTGCCATCGCCAGTCGCAGAAGTGAAAGATGGCACAGAACATATTATTTCTCTATAGGAGGATAAAAACGCTGTATGGAGAATAGTGAAATCCTTGCGCAATCCAAAAACCTCCCTGACTCCGCTTCACGGACTAAACGGCATCGTATACAAGGACCAAGACAAAGCAGATAATAGTTTCGCGGACTCATTAGAACATCACTTCTCCCCATTTACAGGAAACGACAATAAAACTCACGGAAACAGAGATCTATAAAGAAGCAGGAAAAATCAAAATTAATAAACCACTACAGACCGATGAACCGTTGAAATTCACAACGCCAAAAGAAGTGGTAAAAATAATAAAATATCTCCCGAATTAAAAAGCAGCCGGACCTGATGCGATCCCCAACAAAATATTAAAACATTTACTAATGAAAGGAATCTGCGCCCTCACGGCCATTTTTAATGCAGGGCCGCGACTATCTAGCTTCCCCGACCCTTTCAAACAGGCTAAAATAATTTTAATACCCAAACCTAATAAAGATCCGTTATCTCCACAAAATCACCGACCCCTCAGTCCACTGCCTACGACAGGCAAAGTATTCGAAAAAATCATTGCAGTAAGATTAAAAATAGAACTAGAAGACAAAAAACTAATTCCAGACCATAATAAAAATAAAATTACCCACCTTATAATAAATTACCTTGAAAACAGGACATTTGCAGTAACAGTAAAAGGCGCTCTATCTTCCACACGCGAATCAACCGCCGGAGTCCCCCAAGGAGCCGTACTAGCTCCAATTTTGTACATATTCTTCACGAGAGATGTTTGCACAATTTGCACACGATACTGCAGTATCCTCCTCATCACGCGACTCCCTCCTGGCCATAGTCAAGAGTCCAAGAACACACTGCCAAATTCGAAAAATGGTGTATCGACTGGCGAACTCAAATCAATCCTAGTAAAACAGTAGCCAACGGAAATACAATATTTAGGGCTAACACCCGATTCCCGCCTAACGTGGCGAGCCCATATCCAAGATAAAGCCAACACGGCATCCAAAGCCCTGGCGCTCTCTACCCACTGGTGGGTAGAAGCAGTAAACTACCAATGGAAAACAAATTATTAATTTATAAATCAGTTATCAGACCTATCATGACCTATGCAGTCCCCATATGGGGCAATGCTGCCAAAACAAATATAAATATGATACAAGTCATACAAAACAGGGCTATTCGCATCGCACTAGATGCACCAAGATTCATAAGAACAAATCAACTTCACCACGACACTGGAATCTCCTTCATAAAATAATATATTTAAAAAAAGCCTTGCAAACCACTCCAACCCTACAATAAGCCTACTGGGGGACTACGACGAACGTATAAAAGGCCAAAAACGGGTACTCTTATAATCTCTCAAACAAAAATAAAAATTCATCAAAATTTCACTGTAAAATAAAAATACCTATCAGGCACCCGGTCGCCTTAAGAATAATTCCATTTAAAATTGACTAAAGACTCGACTCGCGAAATTTAACCGTATATCAAATTGTAAAATCACTACGCAACCTCGGCCCAACCTAAAATCTCGACATTGCATCACTCAATTTTAAATTCAACTATTTTTCAACCTTTACATAAAAATAAATTCACACCATCATTCCAACTCCCAACGCCCTGATGATACTCACAAGATGAAGGAGGCAGGGATTACCCAATCCGATACTCCATAAAACCAATCCAAGTCCAAGTTCCAACGGGACTCTCTCCTCTCGTCTGCAGTGCGCCGAATACACCTTTAGCAAGTGTTTTCATTTCCGCACCTCATCCTTCGGAACCTCGCCGTCCAGCCGTCCTCGGGCCTGCTCCCTCGGCCCGGTGGAGGCTTTCGGGTCTGCGACCACCGGCGATTTTGGAGCGAGTGTGAAGAGCTCGACTTCGGTCGGGTGAATCCGCTCGTGCCCTAGCGAAAGCGATTTGAGACGACCACTTTTTGTTTGGTTGGTAACAGCTACCTCAGAAAAAGCTCTAGGTGAAACAACATCATACCACCAATTGGCGAAATTTGTAAAATTCAAAATTCATAGACTAGCCTTTTCCAAATTTTATATTTACGAAAAAAACATGAAAACGTTAGTATAATTAAAAAAAAAAAAAACAACAAAAAATGAATTGGTATTAATATCAAAAAGGTAACATATAGATTAGAAAATTTGTCGCTAAAAATATTGTCGCTGTAGCATAGTTGGATAATGCACCTTCCCCGGTTAGGAAAGAGATCCAGGTTCGAATCCCGGTGGCGCAATAACAATATTTTTCGATAAAATTGATTTTATATGTATATATTTCTAATTAATATATTTAATTCATATTTATTAATATTCAATTTCAACATGAGAGATTCAATTTCACCCAATTGACGAACGGGACTCCAATGGACAATGAACTGACATTTGACGTATGACAAGCGCAACGGCAAATCTGAGAATTTGTGGACTACTATGGTAAACTACAAACAGCCGAGGTTTGTCTTCAAAGAATCTAAAAGAAAATTTAATCCGTGAAGACGCCATTGTGTGATCAGTAGTAAATTTTTACCATCGCCCGTGGTAAAAATCAATTTCTGGTTGTTGGTACGTCAAATATACCACTGTCAAAGACGATCTCGCCTCTCAGTGTGGCAAGGCACTATATACATATATGCTCTATCTGTGACTTTATTCGCCCCCTACGTTCGAGACCCATCACTGCGGTGGTGAAATTTTTTCAGATTATGTGCGAATGTATATTAAACAACGAGATCATCATCGGACGAACTGTCATCACTAAGATAGCGGGATATTGAACGATCAATTGTGGTATACTGCAACTTTCAAAGTATCAATGTGACAGATGACTTTTGAAACAGCTGTGAAGTTTATTTTTTATTTATTTATTTATTTAGAACTGTTGATGTGAATACAAATAAAATGTACGAGTTATATATATGTATATATACATTCAACAACAATAGAATTATCCACCCCCAAAAAAGGATGATATTGAATTATGGGGGTGGCTATCGACATTTATATTAAAACATGATCAAGATCTTAGTTATGTACACATTTAAATACATTGCCCAACTAGGCAAGCCTGTTTTAGGGCAAATTAATATATATATAAAATATTTTTTTTAAAAAGAGAGAAGAAAAAAAAAAAAATATATATATATATAAATAATAATAGTAATACAAATATTGTAAGCAGATATAAGGTAGGGTAAGCAGATACAAGACCAAAACGCACAAAAGTAGTTATACAAATTATTTAATTATATAAAAAAGTTTACTCTCTGTATCTGCTCTTCCTAATTGCAACAACCAATTTGAAATATCTCTTTTAAAAGTCCAAATATCAGTTAAATATCTAATTTTATTTTCAATTTGATTATATATTCTGGGAGCTTGAAAGGTAAAATAATCTTTGACCAAAACTAGTTTTCATTCTTGCAACTATTTTAAGCTGGTTTGCTCTTGTGTCCGCCATATTTAATGTCGGAGAGTAGGTTACTCGTTCGTTAAATTTGTTTACTTTTTGAGGTGAACGAAGCTCGCCAGCGAACTGACCTCTAATAACGTAATGACGCGATGTGACGAAGGTGGGACATATTCGAACACATGTTTGATTTGCGTTGTGCCAACGAACGTTTTCCTGGTTTGTCATCAGTCATCACCTTGACAATACTCTTATCAATATGCATCTAGAATACTGCAATGTTGCAAGCGAAGTTCAGTTGAGAGAGATCATAGCTTGCAGTTTTCAAACGCAACGATTTTGGGCCCCTTTGACATAAATACAAATTAAATTAATCAATTATAGAAAAAAATCTGTCTATCCGGAGAAACACGTCAGCATTGTTAAGGTCCAGATTCGAATTTCACTACCGACCAAATACTTTTTCGATAGATAGATTTTTTTCTGTATATCTTTCTAATTGATTAATTGAATTTGTATTAAAATATCACAGAACTGTGTTCTGAAGTTGTAACTACGCAACAAAAATATGTTTTCATTAAAAAAAAAATACAATATCACAATTATTAATACATAAAAACTGTATACAAAAGAAATGTACAAGACGAAAATAATTATTTATTTGAAATAAATATATGTAACATGTATTTTTTTGTCTCGTAGATACCATTCAACCTTTAACCATTGGTTATCTGTCTCGAAATGATGACCTGTCCATTGCAATTAACTATTTTTAGCAGTGATTACAACATCCATAGGTGATAGATGCCCCCATAAAAAATGATCTAGACACCAAAATTATCGGAGCAGTCGAAAGACCGAAAAGGGCGGTAGATTCATGGTCAGCCCTTCATCTAGCAGTTGATTGATAATGACAATAGCTGATTGAATATTACCAATACATTCATGACCTGTATGATTTCAATAATTATATTTGTTAATAAAACACTAACCCCTAAATTATGCAAATGTCATTACATGAATGTTAATATCGCGAGATCGATGTTATTGCAGATATATAAAATATCTCCATTAATATTGAATGTAGAAGCAAACAAGTGCTACATTTCGCGAGAGAAAAACGCTAGTTACAAGTTGTCAATAAAAATTAAAGTTTCATTCGACACTGTTGAATATCCCTTCAAGGATTAATAATATAATATCAATTTTGTTTCTATAAAATAATTTTACTCAATTTTTGTCACCATTTCGAATCAATAAAGATGCGGTTGATACCTTTATTCAAATGTCAAAATTTTACAAACGCACACACAAGAATTGCAATTTTAATAATAATATTTATTATGGAGAGTGTGACATTCTGTGTTTTGATTCCGACTCAAAATGTGTAATATGCACCGGGCGCATTCTATTCATCAACATTATCTCCAAAATGTAGGTTACATGTTATATAAAAATATTTTGTAAACATGTACGATTACGTAGCAAATTCGATTCGTGTCATGTGACGAGGCCGGCTCTTTAGATAAATAATTTAAAATACAATAAATGACACGTGTACGTGCAAAAGTTTATAATAATAACTGATTTATATACGGATTATAAGTACAATATTAATTCACAAACAACCCGCGCGCGCGATCGCCCGTGCGTATGTTTTCGTCAGTTTTGGGACCGAAAATCATTATAATTAACATTGACGTAATAAAAATAACACTCACCCCTGTATACAAGATCTCCGGTTTCACGTTGGGCGCCGGTAGAGACGAAAATGTCGCCTTTTGAAGTTTAAAAGCGTTATTTAGCGTGCGCAACATCCCCAGAGCCGGTGTGGAACTCGCGATGACAGAAGACCGACGCGCGCGCCAACGTAAAACCGGACGAAGAATGAACCGAACTGTATATGTACATTTATTTTCGTTGTACCTATATGCCCGTGTGTTATGCCAGTGCTCCGAAACCGGTGTGCCGCGGTCGAATTCAATGTGTTTTACAATTTTTCATTACGCATTTAATTAATACACAAATTATTTTTCATAATATTGTCTATTTTTCAAAATGTAGTACAGAATAATTATTAAGATTGCGTGAAAATAAATATGTTATATTAGAACACATTATTATTGTGAAGTTGTAATTATTCAGAACAGACGGTCTGTGATATTTTAAATATGAATTAAATATATTAATTAGAATAATATACATATAAAATCAATTTTATCGAAAAATATTGTTGTTGCGCCATATAAAAAGGTGACATATAGGTTCGAAAATTGTCGCTAAAAATATCGTCACTGTAGCATAGTTGGATAATGCACCTTCCCCGGTTAGAAAAGAGATCCAGGTTCGAATCCCGGTGGCGCAACAACAATATTTTTCGATAGAATTGATTTTATATGTATATCTTTCTAATTAATATATTTAATTCATATTTAAAATATGTTATAGTTTTATGTATGTACACTTTTCAAATGAAAAAACGAAAATTTATTGTAAAATTTGTGTATCAATTTAATACCTGTATATTTTAGCTTTTGGTGTGCCGCGGAATTCTAGGAAGAATTTTGGTGTGTCGTAGGTGAGAAAAGGTTTCGGAGCACTGTGCTATACTATCTTCGATCAGTGTGCGCGATGTGCTTTCAGGAGTGAATGTCAAACGGTGTCGCATTTTATAAAACACATTTGACATGATAAAATGTGTCATGGATCAACGTTAAACAGTGCGTAACATAATGTATAAAAATACGCCACGAATAAATAAAATGTATCGTTTTTATATTCTATAAAACAAAACAATAACAACTGACGATAAGCAGCAAACAACTAGCAACTTGCTATAAGAAACTAACAACAAACAACCAGCAATCAGCAACATGCAAATGAAAATATCCAACAAACTACTAGCATTAAGCTACTTTCAACTATCGACGGGCAAATTGTAACTAGCAACATGCAACTGGAGATATGAAATGCAACTGGCAACAAGCAATACTCATGAAATGTAACAAGAAACTGCGTTAGAAAAATTCATAACACTTATAGAAGGTTCGCACATGGGGTGTAAGCAATTAGAACGTTGTTACAAATATTTATTTTAGACACCAACGAGAAAAAAATCTTTCAACAAAACAAAAGAACACAACATGAATTAAAATTCTGATGATATTTGAAGGGACCAAAATAAAATACAATGATTTCAGGTGGGGCGAAGTGAACCCGAAAAATATGCATATTTCTGCGACATATAATGCTTTTTTTAAAGATAAATCAATTTGCAACGAAAACGTGATTGTGTGTTTCACAATCACGTTTTCGTTTTGTTTCACTTACAAATAAATTCTTTATTTTAACTTTTTTTATATAATGCCGTTAAATTAAAAACTTGTACACAGTAAATATCTTGTACGTAGTTATAAAATATCGAGCAATTTACGTAATTGTTACAATGTTATTAAATAAATAATTCATTATTTATTTTATTCGTTTTCGTTGTACATATTAGTTCCTGTGTTACAAGATTTTTTTAAAACTATGATTTAGTTTACAAATGTTACTATATTTTTATAGCGGTATTTATTTTCAAAAATGGTTTGATGTCTTTTTTTGTTATTCGAAAATATTTCGTTTTTAATATAAATTAAATGTATCAATTAAAAAGATATACATATAAAATCAATTTTATCGAAAAATATTGCTGTTGCTACCGGGATTTGAACCTGGATCTCTTCCAATCCGGGGAACGTGCATTAACCGATTATGCTAAAGCACCACAGTGCATTGACCACAAATTTTCGAACCTACATGTTACACTTTTCAAATGAATACAATCCATTATTTGAAAGCCATCTTCTTTATTTTATTATTATTATTTATTTTAGTTTCGAACCCCGGTAACAACAACAATATTTTTCGATAAAATTAATTTTATTTGCATATCTTTCTAATTAATACATTTAATTTGTATTAAAAACATCACAGACCTATGTTCTGAATAATTACAATTTCGCAATAAGAATGTGTTCTCATTAATTACTTAGTTTTTAGACAACACTTTAAAACAATGTGTCCAAGTAGAGAACTCATTATGCAACTCGCGCCTATGTTATACAATTGACTATTTTATTAATATTTTTAAGATTTCTACATCCTAACACATCTACAAATTTAACATTATAAAAAGAGCGATGTCTGTGACTTTTGTAATATCGAGCGCGATTCTGACAGCTGTACGTGTATTTGAATCTAAATATCAAATAACTTTCCTAGTCATATCATTTTTAAACCTCAATACGAGTTTTCAATTAGTCGGTAACGTGCAAAAATTAAATCGCCTTCGATGCTGTCGCATGTTTTCAATTCTCCTTTTTACGAACCCTAGTTTTAGCACCATCTGTGCATCTAAGCTTTTCACGAACTTAGCCGAACACAATCGTCTCATTCCGTAATCGAAGAACCGCGAAACGATCAACCTTGAAAATGTACGAATTTTTGTTGGCGCGAAACTCAGATTAATACCTACATAAATAAGCTTAGACGATACAATATATAATAACTGCACATTTCTATGAAGATTTTAAATATAGAAAAATATCTTATTTGTCTCACCATTCGACTGTGGTAACAAATTGTCATACAAGGATATAATTATACAATGAGTTGAGATTTAATGCATTAATTTACATTTCGATACACCTATTTTATTATTCATATCATATTTATACAAGTTATGTCAAATTTTAATACCGATATTAAATTTGAGAATAGTTACACTTAGCACTTATTATATAATTTATGTATTATTAAACAAATTATAGATATCTCATAGAGACGAAGCTATTTATATTATATTATATGGGAATATATGGAAGGCGTTACGATTTGTCTTTGGTGTTTTTATAAAACTTTTAAATTATCGATCTTTTTGGGCTCCTGTCTAATGTGGGTCCCAGTGCACTGCATTGGCATGGTTACACCGATGGATCCAGGAAATTTTTCAGTGCAGGGAGGTGATAAATTTTATTTAATATGTATTTTTTATAAAGGCCCGATTCGCCATTTAAGCTACGAAATATATTTATGTTTTGAAAAGAAAAGGAAAAAATATAAATAAAATAAAAAAGTTCACACATATATATATAAACAAAATATAGATACTACATTTCAGTCACGGCCATTAGAGAGTTGGTGCAACTCAGAAGCGGAACAAATCCATGTATACTGCCTTCGGCAAACATTGTAGATGCGCTGCAATAACGCGCCAATCCGAACAGTATTCTGTATGAGATGTTGTAATGATTTTGAAGACTGCTGTGCGTCACTTGCTTGTATTTCGACCAGAGCTCGCAGGTATACATGCTGGTGAAGAAGGATTTAAAGAGGATCCTTTTCACCTGCTTACTGCATCGGTAGAAACGCCGTGACAGCGTATTTGCACGGACGCTCAGCTGTCTCCTCTGCCGTTCTATGTCATCATCGTTTTGTCCATCTTATTATCAAAGTTATTTTATTTAGGAGAACACATTCTTATTGTGAAGTTGTAATTATTCAGAACAGACGGTCTGTGATATTTTAAATATGAATTAAATATATTAATTAGAAAGATATACATATAAAATCAATTTTATCGAAAAATGTTGTTGTTGCGCCACCGGGATTCGAACCTGGATATCTTTCCTAACCGGGGAAGGTGCATGATCCACTATGCTACAGCGACAATATTTTCAAATTTAATAAAAATGAATTGATAATTCTGGCGTCTGCTATCAGTTTACTCAAAGGTATTTGATATTCTGTAAAAATAAGGTAGATGGCTCTTTCAAATAATGGAACGATTAAATGTATTAATATCAAAAAGGTTCGAAAATTGTCGCTGTAGCATAGTTGGATAATGCACCTTCCCCGGTTAGGAAAGAGATCCAGGTTCGAATCCCGATGTCGTAACAACAATATTTTTCGATAGAATTGATTTTATATGTATATCTTTCTAATTAATATATTTAATTCATATTTAAAGTTATTTTATTTTACTAATTTATATTCTCTGTAAACGGATATGCATTGAAACAACACTAATTGATATCATACAATTTATTACATAATTATGTTTGTAATCTGCAGTAAGACATTTCAGCGGTGGACAACGAAAACACATCTCCTTGAAGAAGTTAGTTTTTCACCTGACTTCAATAAAACAAACTCTTCACGAGCACCGAGTCGTGTTATGTATGTACCTACCCTCCGAAGCCACATCCCTGTCTTAACCCTTCTCGATGTGAGGAGAGATATGGGTTAGAACCATTATTTTAAAAGTTTTGTCTTATTTTATTATTTATGCTTTCTGTAAGTGGATGTGTGTTGAAACGATTATTGCATATCATCTAATCTATGACTTTGTTTACCCAGATTTAATATATTTTCTATATTATTTAATGGGAGAAATTATTATTTTTTTTTATTTATTTATTTATTTTAGCGAAAATACAATGGCAAAATAAATTCAATTTTTAAATATATGGTTACATACATACATACATGGAATTCTTTCGCTTACCTCTCCAAAAAAGAGAGCAGCTCTTGTGCTTGGAGAGCGAGTTACACTACAATAATTGTATATAATACCTTACATATTCTATTCATTGTCCATTTGTGTGCTTCTGAAGTATTCTGTAATACTGTTTATTGTCCAATTATGTGTTTTTGAAGTGTTCATTTAGTTTATTTTTAAACTCTTTTATATCCTTTATTTCTTTAATTTGTGTGGAGGCTATTGAAATTTTTTATCCCTAAATATATAGAATTTTGCTGATAGTGTTTGGTGTTACATTTAGGGATTTTAAAGTTATTTTTAAACCTTAATGATGTCCTTGTTTCAAATTTTCTAGTGTTATTTTCTTTAATCAATTGATTAATTGAGGAATATCTTTTTAAACTATAACACACCCCTTCGGAGATCAGATCGTATCTAACATCCAAACGAGAAAGAACCGAAAGTCTATTCGTGTCGATACATCTCCGTAGACACGCTACCTTATACATTTGTGCACCTGTAAGATATCCATAAACGAGCTATTTACAAGTACCGAGTCGTGATTGTAAGACCCCCCGAGGGAGGAACATAAAAATATGTCTAGATACTGTAGAATAACTATTGCCATTTACTTACGATACAAGTTTAGTTTACTGCCCAGGGCGCCGAAACACTCCACGTTGGTGATGGACCGAAGAGTCACGGGGAGGTCTACATTCAGCAGCGGATTGACAGAGGCTGATGATGGTACTGATCTAATGCGATGCACGCGCTGCACGTACTATACTAATAATAAAGGCATCTGGCTCCACTTCGCGTAATGGAGACCCACTGGCGAACTAATTATTGCTGCATGGCCATAACTCTTCTGCTTGAGCTGATTGACCCCGGAGGATCGAGAATTTCTGCTTCTCAAACCATTATAGTGCAATATTTGTATTAATTAGTTTTGAAGTTTATTTTCATTTACTTTAATAAACTTTGAGGTCAGAGTGATTCTGAAAGAGTGTTTGTGTGGGTGTATATTGAAGGATTTTAAAGGATATATTTTTAATGATGTTGCGTACAAAGCATAGATGCCAGAAGAATATCAGGACAGGAAGGAGTTTGGCATTCAACATAATCCGGATTCTGCTGGCACCTCCAAAAATGTGGATTGTATATTTTAATCACTATTTCGTCAAAGGTTCCGACACAGTATAGAAAGTTTCGAATTAGTATAATAATAATCTTTTCCGTACACGTACAGTTGCACAATGCGCACTGGCCATTGCGCACTTAGCACTCTAGGCACTGGCATAATGCGCATTGGCTACTGCGCCATGCGCACTGGCCACTGCACACTGCGCGCTCCGCGCAGTGGAATAATGCGCACTGGCCACTGCACACTTAGCACTCTGCGAACCGGCACAATGCGCACTGGCTAGAGCGTAATGTACCAGTGCGCAGTAATTAGTGAGCAATTTGCCAGTGTGCAGTTTGCGCAATGCGCAGTGACCAGTGCGCAATGTGCCAGCGCGCAGTGTGTGCAATGCGCAGTAGCCAGTGCGCAGGATGCGCAGTGCGTATTGTGCCAGTTCGCAGTATGCGCAGTGCCAGTGTGCGCAGTGCGCAATGGTCAGTGCGCAGTGGTCAGTACGCAGTGCCAGTGCGCAGTTGCGCAGTATAGTATCATCTGCAGGTCGAATCTGGAAAGCTTGTGGCCGCCAATAGGCTCAATAATTTCAATAGTGTAGTTCAACCTGTAAAATGCAAAAAATTGAGACAAGTCAAACTACCAAAAACCACAAATTTATTTTAATTTAATTTAATCATACGAAATGAAATATTTCCTGTTTTTTTGACATTTTTTTTTTTAATCTTATTTATTTAACGATACGCGAAGATTTTTAAGATAATAATTGTATTTGTCCATCTGTTGCCCTGCACGCCGCGCATCTCTGTCGCTGGCCTACACCTACACGGTACGGTATACGATACCATAAACGGGAAAGTATTATATTTCAATACAAATTATAAACGAATTAATTAGAAAGATATACAGAAATAATATGTCTATCGAAAAAATATTTTGTTGCTACCGGGATTCGAGCCTGGACCTCTTCCAATCGATTTCGCTATAGCGACAGAATACATTATGGACCAATTTTTGAACTAATCTTTTATAATTTTTAAATTAACACATCTCTTATACCACTTTTAAAAGCAATCCACTTTATTTTACGGAGAATATCAATACATTTGAGCAAAACCCGATAGAATTAATTAATCAATTTTATTAAATTTGGAAACCTTCATACAACACATATATTAATAACACTTACTTTTTGTGGAGTTGCATTTTCAGTATTGTGGTATTTTGATACAAATTAAACGAATCAATTAGAAAGATATCCAGGTTCGAATCCCGGTAGAAACTAAATATATTTTCTACACATAGATTTTTTCTGTGTATCGTTTTAATCGATTAATTTAATTTGTGCTAAAATACTTCACAACAACAATATGTTCTCCTTAAAAATATTATTATTGTAATTTTTACAAAATCATATTAAGCTTTATGTCTACGTACTGCGAAATAAATATTTTAGGAATGTATCCATTATCTTTGCTTCAGGCCCTAAATCAAATTCGATGGCCATTAATTTTTTGTATTCAATATATCATTTAGAATCAATAAAATATTTCAATTACGATTGTTTTGAATTGCTTGTATCACTGCATGTATGGTTGAGATTAGGCATTTATTCCTTGAACATTTTCGACTCGTAATTTAGTTTTTTTTTTTTTCAATATATTATTTTACGTCGTTTGATCTCGAGGTCCTTCATGCGGCTACGTGATTTTTGTTTTCATATGTATGCTAGCTTTGTAAATACGGCGAATTTTAATTGTGACACAATGTTTGTAATAGTTGATTGAGTCCCAATGTGATTTTTAGAAATAATTTTCTTCATCCATAATGTCCGATATAAATTGGAACGTTAAAAAAAGCCATCTAGATACGAATATAAAAAAACAAAAAGCGGAGAAAGCGCTGCAGTTTGAAGAAAATAAAAAGCTTATCGGCCTTACAAAATACAAGAAAAGCAAGACGAACGTTATTTAAATCCAGAAGAGCTGGATTCTTTCCAGCTATCTGGAAAGAATTCAGCTCATTTGCTACTTCAAATATCATCACAAACGAATTCAGCTCATTAGCTTCTTCAAATATTATCACAAATGTCTTTGCTGAAATGTTGCCCTGGTGAATGGCAGCTAATTCTCCAGTATCGCAATAATTAAAAAAGCTGACCGAAAAACTCGGCTGGGCTGTAATCTTAATGATAACTGGTAAACGAGCTGAGAATATTGTCGCTGTAGCATAGATGGATAATGCATCTTCCCCGGTTAGGAAAGAAATCCAGGTTCGAATCTACCAAATCAATTTTACAGTAAAGTTTGAACGAAATCTGACAGGAACTACGGAAGTTAAGATGTCTATCAATTCCGTTATGTAGATATAATATTTGTAGGGATGTGCAACATCCGGACCACAATTTCTAATCTACCTAAAATCTCTTCGGGCATTGACCCTAACGAACAGGTAGATAGATATCTTTGATGATTTCCTTTTTATGGTATTCCTTGCCATTTCTCTAAAGTTTTTTCTCTATCTCGGATTAAGTTACGAATTAAAAAAGAAAATTCAACAGCCGCCATTTTAAAACAAGATGGCTGATCAGGCAAGATATCATTTACAATATTTTTCGATAAAATTGATTTTATATGTATATCTTTCTAATTAATACATTTAATTAGTATTTAAAATAACACAGACCGTCTGTTCTGAATAATTACAACTTCACAATAAGAATGTGTTCTCCTAATAAAATCTACGAAGATTTGGAAAATGGAATATTTTACTACTGATGGTAAAATCGTCATTTAAACAGTTATTTTGGCTGTTATTGTGTTCGATTTTAATGATGATTGATAACTAATTAACGTGATTCTTCGAGCAATGATTGGTACACTAAAAAGTAAGCCTCCGACAGTTAAATCTTAATTACCAATCATCGACACAATCACAGTGGCGTAACGGTATATCATCACTAAATACAACGCTCTCCACCTTATTAGTGCAATATTGAATCACGAAAAAAAGTGTCTGGTCGCAGGAGGGACGTATTGTTTTATTAAATCAGGAATGAGGGCGCCAACAAAATGTTACCCGAGGGCGCCACGGAGGCTAGGGCCGGCACTGTCCTTTAGCTACTAATTTAAAACAGTCGAGTTGACGGTCGTTCTTGAGACCGATTTCACTATCCCGACTTGGCGGTGTCAGGACAGTCTGAAGTAAAGCATGGTTTAGAATGAAATATTTGTTTTAGTTGAACAATGGACATATCTGTTCGTGGTACTTCTGTCTGTGAAGTTTCGTGTAAGCACCGCAGTAGTAACAATCCGGGCGATGCGTGCTCAAGTGGCGAGCGCAGCTAACATATGACATGAACCAACTGGGCAGCGGCGTAACTGCGCCAACGCGGCGCATTGGGGCCCCACGTTAGGCCCAAAAGGGCATGAGCACTCTTAATTTAATTAAATTGTCGTGTAGAAGAACTTTAAGTGATTTATTATTTTTATTTAAAATAGTAAATGGCATACTGGACGCCCCTAATTTAACTGAACTGATTGTATACCACGTTCCTGTGCTGTTCCATGTAAACGCATCATATACTAATTTTTATAGGAATGCACTCACACAAAGACTTCACAGGCATGGGAACGATGTTGGTCTTGTAGATATATTTCAATATTCAATGTTTAAATATAAGAGTGATGTTTTTGATGCTGCTCTAAGTTTTGATGCTGCTCTAAGTTTTGATGCTGCTCTAAGACACAATTGGTTTTGATACTCAGCCATTCTGTGTTATACCTAAATTTTTATTGTTTTTCTGTCTTGAACGTTAATTTTTATTAGCAATATTTGAATATGTCCAAGAACACACAATTACTGGATTTTTACCTACAAAGGCACTGTTATTAAACAAATATTAGATATTTCATAGAGACAAAGCTAATTTTTTTATTATATTTAATGGAAAATTATAGAAGTATGGGGTAATTACAGGGCTTACACGACTTTCACTTATATATATAACGTTCACCAATTCTCACCCCTTAATCTCCACATTTATCAAATTTTTGAAAGTTATATATATATATGTTAGTATGTGGACTCGCTTCGAGTACCACTACGCCATCGCCATCTATGGACCAAATTTGATAATTCATTTTTCCCTTTTTTTAAACGGCATATATGTTATACTATGAGAATACGATTTTTGAAATTATCTTAAAGCAATATTCTCTATCTGTAAAATGTTTTTTAATATGTCTGAAAAATCAATTTTTTATATATTATTTTTATTAAGATTTATTAAGATTTTTACCTACCAAGGCACTTTTACATTAATTACAATTGTAAGCGCTGTAATATTTTTCATTAAATATACATTTTTTTTAAAATAGCTTTGTCTCTATGAGATATCTGATATGTGTTTAATTTTTATAGTTTGTTCTGTTTATTTTTCTTTTTTTTTAAAGCTATATATGTATATTCTATCAATTTCTATTTTTATACATATATTCCATACTACTTGTGTAGCGTAAATTAATAAATCTATTCGTTATCATGAGATTAAAACCGTTATATTAACAGCACTATAATTACTCTAATACCGCACTAAATCAAGAACAAAACTAATTGAAACTGCAATAGGGGAGGTATTTTTGTATACAGCCGTATTCTACCCTGCTCAAATGCCGGGACCCAGACTATCGACGCAAAGCGATATAGCAACGAAAATACAAATTTCTGAAACAATTTGCAAGTACTACATCAAAACAACAACCATTTTGAGATTAAAACTTATTGACAATTGTAAAAAGGGTTGATTTATTTTTAATAAAATGAAAATTCAACAAACTCTCTGTGAACGAGTATTTTAAGAAAAGTGTAAATATATATTGGTAAAACCGCCCAACTTTTTTACTTACGCCACTGCTACTAGGCATGCGTCGACTACGGTATGTACTACAATCACGTTCGCTGATAAAACACATGTCTGTCTCGTAACACGATACCTAAGAATTTAAATAAGTAATTTAATATAGACTTCTTCTTCTCGCGTTTTATCTGTTCAACAAACGTTGGCCGACATCACTTTAGAATTGATAGAATAGAATAGAATAGCTCCACGCTAGATAGAATAGAATAGAATAGCTCCACGCTAGATAGAATGGAATAGAATAGCTCCACGTCACCCACGGTAGATTGACCAAAGCATTGCATCAAGTTCTCAGCCATGGTGTTCTCCTTCTTCCAGGGATTTCCACCATTTTTTCCCTGCATTATTATGAAAGAGGACTTGGGGCCCATGTCCCCATGTTAAATTAAGACAATTTTAACATTTTCTGATCAAACTAGTACCATTTTGTCCGTTGGTATTTTAAAATAAAAAATACCAAATGAATCATCCCGAAGTTAATATAGCAATTAGACATATGAAAATAAAAACAAAAAAAATTTTTTTTTTAGTTCTACTCGTTTAATTCCGCGAGACGCGTTTCGCCTTATGAGGGGGCATTATCAATCGCTATTTTAGTTTGACAGACATTTGTCAGTTCGCATTTAATGTGTACTCAATAATGTGTTAGTCATTTTATCTAAAAAATAATGGCAATGCTGTGACACCATTAATGGTGATCGCTATCGTCACATGTTGGAAAACTTCTCGGTGGCCTAATTGGGTCGATTGGGCCTGCAACACACGTGGTTTCAACAGGACGGTGCCACCTCACACACAGTCCGAGCTACGCTTGCAATTTTGCGAGAAATTAGTGATGATATCGACAGGCTTCCTCGTGTGCGAGAATATTATGAAAAATATGGGTTAAAAGGCACGCACCTGTGCCGCTGTCAGGGGCGGCCACTTGGCCGATGTCATACTCCATACATTATTCTAATAAATCAAATAATCGATAAATAAAAATAAACTTTAAAAAATATGTTTCATTTCTTAGTTATTCAAAAATAACATCGGCCTGGAACATAATATTCACCCTGTATGTCTCCTCGACTAAATCATTGAGATTGTCTGATCGTGTCTCCTTGCGCGAACACGGGCGTCAATATTGACTTCCAAAGCACTTGAGTTTTATTAGATAGCATTCTTTTAACCGCATAATCAATAATTTCGCGCTGTCGCCGTTTCTAGAAAATCCAGTCAATTCAGATCGCACTTATTTCAGAATCCATTGTTCGCTTCAACAGCTTTGACAATTGAGGCACTTGCGGACTATACTCGTACAAAATGTGTAAATTGAGACTAATTAAGCGCGTCAGCTCGTGTGGTATCAGATCTGGTGGGGCACGTAACAGTTGTGAAAACTTGAAGTACAACATTGCACGCGCGTGTGATGAATTATACAAATGTAAATTCTCTAAAATAAAATATTGTTTTGCGACATAGTTTCCAACATTTAAATCCATCGTGGACCGTTGATGATATCACCAAATGCATTTTATCTTGCAGTCAACTCAATTGGCTCCAGATTTATGGTGCCACCACAAGTGCTCTCAAGATACGACTAGTACGTCTCAAGAGAAAAGGAATGCTTCATGTATTAGATAAAATTTCTCCTTATATTAAGTAGAATTTTTGTTGTGAAATTGCATTTTCAGATCATAGTTCCGTGGTATTTTAATACAAATTAAATTAATCAACTAGAAAGGTAATATTTTATTAGGAGAATCTTATTGTGGAGTTGTAATTATTCGGAACATAGGTCTGTGCTATTTTAAATACTAATTAAATGTGTTAATTAGAAAGATATACATATAAAATCAATTTTATCGTAAAGTATTGTAAATGATATCATGCCTGATCGGCCATCTTGTTTTAAAATGGCGGCTGTTGAATTTTCTTTTTTAATTCGTAACTTAATCCGAGATAGGGAAAAAACTTTAGAGACATGGTAGGAAATACCCGAAGAGATTTTAGGTAGACTAGAAATTGCGGTCCGGATTTTGCACTTCCCTACAAATATTATATCTACATAACGGAATTGATAGACATCTTAACTTCCGTAGTTCCTGTCAGATTTCGTTCAAACTTTACTGTAAAATTGATCTGGTATATATCTCGGCTAAATTCGTTAATCATCCATCTTCTTTCGAAATGGCGGCTGTTCAAAATGTTTAAGAATTCACAACTTAGTTAATATTGCCTAGAGAAAAATAAAAGACGTTTATATATACATACGAAATCTACCACTGCCGGAAAGGATCTTTTTTATTAGATCTGGATTCATGACTACGTCGTAAAAATTAACATTTTTAATATATGTACTTATCATGCTTATTTAAGTGTATATTTTTTTGTAAAATAATGAGTATATACGGCAGTATTTAATTTCCGTCAAGCCACGAAGAGTTGCTCCAGTCATTAATTAAAACAAATTAACAAATTAATTAGCCCGAATGAAGCATCTCCTTTTAATACAGTCAATTATCACAACGTTCGGCAAACGGTCTTTGTTTATGATGTTCAGTCAGAATACACACACGCTCTTTGTTCCTAAGGAGTGGCTGCTCCTGCCTCCTGCCTCCTGCCTCCTCTCGTCACCCAGCTTCAGGCTTCAGTAATTCAGTAGCGGTTCCAACGTCATCATGTAGTGTGAAACATGTTCGTTGAGATTCTAATTTTGTGACAAACGTTCTGGGAAGTTATGGCCAGTGTTTTTACATTTAGCGTCGCTGTCGTGCTTCTGTTTGGCGGTACTGGGTCCGCAGACCACGACCCCCTGGTCCACAATACGGAGGGCTATCCCGTGGACGGACTTGGCGACTTTGAACCGGCTCGATCGTATGTTTTTTAGTTCTTTAATATTTGCAAAATTACTTTGCGGCAACATATTATATAAACTATAAGAAAACCACTATTTATTGATACATCAATATGTTTCAATACTTATGGTATCTTATTCAGGAAACAGTGTACACTTAACAGCGCCGGCGTTACGCACAGGCGGAGTAGGCGTCTCAAGAGCGGCGGCCAAATCAAGAGTGTGGCCGAAAAATATATAAAAATTGAAAAACAAAAAATAAGAACGTCTTTTTGTAAAAAAAAAACACCCTCCTTGGGCAAGTTTTGAAATGCCGGTGGACGATTTAGGGGGCGGCCAATTTATGGGAATGGTTTAACGAAAATTTAAAACATCATTATCACTTAAGTTGTTAGAGTGGAAAATAATCATTTTGCCTTCGGCGGCAAAAAGTCTAGCGCCGGCTCTGATACTAAAATAAAAAAAATTATATAAAAGCATTAGTGGTGGGTAACTAATTAGAAACCACTGTGAAAACAATTTTAAAATGTGACTATTTGCAAAAAGATAATATAGGTAAAATTTTCATATTAGAATTAAGGAGCACTTGAGATGTCTAAATAGCAACAACTATTCTGAATTCACCAATCACCTTATGGAAACAAACCATTCTTTTGATGTTAACAAGGGTTTAGAAATTTTACATACAAATACCAGGGGTTTACAGTTAAATATATTTAAGCAATATTAGAATATGTCCAAGAACACACAATTACTGGATTTTCACCTGCAAAGGCACTGTTATTAAACAAATATCATAAATCTCATTTTTATACTCGCAGAGCTATTTTTTATTATATTTAATGGGAAATATATATGGAAGAATGGGGTAACTACAGGGTAATCACTTTATGTATATATACAGGTGGCCCAAAAAAAATGAGAACATCTCGTAACACATGACTTATTTCAAAACATAATATAATTAATTATAATTCTTTTTGCACAATATTTAGATAATCATAAATCATCAATACACACCATATTCCATAATCTAGTGGGTTTAAGTCTGGGCTGTTCGGTGGCCAGATGCCTGGCTCGATGAAATTAATATTCTCACGACGAAGAAAGTTGTTTGTATTTCTGGCTGTGTGAGATGGAGCTCCGTCCTGCTGTGAGTCAAGTTATGCTGTAATGTCTAGCTATATTCCAGACTTTGCTTTGAAATTCTTTGATCACACCCCAACGTTTTTCAATTCGCAATTTTTTGATCGGAATACGGTCTTCTGCAGTGATTTTTGTCATTCCGGGTAACAATTTGAAAAAACCAAATATAAACAATGTGAAAATTAATAATCAAAGATGGCGACCGAAAATTGTCGATATAAAACGTAATATAGGTAAATTAGTAAACTATTTAAGCAATTGTTGATATAGTTAAACTAATTTTGATGTAATTATATACGAGATATATAACGTTCACCAATTCTCACCCCTCAATCTCCACATTTACCTAATTTTTTGAAAATTGTATATATGAAGCGAGTCCATATATTAACATAAGAAAATAATAAAAATGTGTTCTCCTTAATAACTTATTTTTTTCATCAAAATTAATATTTCAACTGAAGAATGTAAATAACTATTAATACATGACAATTAATAGGCTGCAGCTATATTAAAAAGACAGAATGATTAATTCATAGATGGTTTCAATTTATTTTTTATCCCCTACTAATTTGGGGGTCCCTTTAGCTCTACAGTAAATACAGCCCTAGGTTTTTGGTAGGCACCTACATTCATCGTGTACTTTCGAACAAAGTATTAAACTAATACTATTTTATTTATTTATCTTTAACATAATATTCTACATAGTTTGGAATTAATTTTACTTACATGTAAATGACCCCTATTTTCATCTTCACAAATACAAGCTTCATGTAAAAGTAAAAAAATCTTCAAGCTATATAGAATATCAAAAAAAATATCAATTTAAAAAATACAAAAAGTTACTTCATTTTCATTAAGAAGAACACATTCTTATTTTAAAGTTGTAATTATTCAGAACATAGGTCTGTGATATTTTAAATACTAATTAAATGTATTAATATACATATAAAAACAATTTTATCAAAATATTTTGTTGTTCCTACCGAGATTCGAATGTGTTCTCCTTAATATTATATAAGTTGTATCAATGTGTCCAAAATTTAATAAAAATAAATTGTTAATTCTGGCGTCTGCTATCGGTTTACTCAAAAGTATTTGAGATTCTGTAAAAACAAAGTAGATGGCTTTCAAATAATGGAACGATGGATGTATTCATTTGAAAAGTGTAACATATAGGTTCGAAAATTTGTCATCAATCCACTGCGTTGGTATAGCATAATCGGATAATGCACGATCCCCGGATTGGGAGAGATCCAGGTTCAAATACCATTAGTGACAATAATATTTTTCTATGAAATTGATTTTATATGTATATCTTTCTAATTAAATATATTTAATTAGTATTTAAAATATCACAGACCTATGTTCTAAATAATTACAGCTTCACAATAAGAATTCTTTCTCCTTAATAATATATAAGTTGTATCAATATGTTTAAAATTTATTAAAAATGAATTATTAATTTGGCATTTTCTATCGGATTACTCAAAGGTATTTAAGATTCCGTAAAAATAAAGTAGATGGCTTTCAAATAATTGAACGATAGATGTATCAATTTGAAAAGTGTGTGGAAAGGTTGGTTGTGTTCAAGTAAAAACCATTGTTATCCAGACTTGTTTATTCTCATCGGGGAGAAGCCACCGAAAGTAAGAAACAACACAGAATACAAGAAAGAATGGAATGGAAAAACGATGCACGGCTAGTGGAAGGTGAGAGTCGGGATGTGCATTCGCGGTCCGATCGGTTCGAGTACTGGGCGCAGATTGTTTCGCAGACCGCCTCCTCTGGTGCACGTGTTGATGCACATCTGTGGTGCATGTGTGTCATGTCCACCGGGCGGCATAGCTTAGCCTTCCTCAAACGTTCTCACTTTGTTCGCGCGGGATGGCGCAGTACCAAGAAATGACAGAACGAGGAATATCTGGACGATGCGCGCGAGCCGCCACAAGTGTAACATATAGATTCGAAAATTTTTCGTCAATGTACTGTGTGCTATAGTATAATCGGTTAATGCACATTAATGGAAGAGATCCAGGTTCGAATTCCGTTAGCAACAACAATATTTTTCGATAAAATTGTTTTTATATATGTATCTTTCTAATTAATACATTTAATTCGTATTTAATTTTTAAATGATAAATTTTCTTTTGGACCATCGGTATAATTAATTTCATTAAAACAATTGCTAAGAATGGATTATTATGTTTAAGGACGGTTGTCCTGATTGGAACAACGATAAAGTATTATTTACATTGATTTTTTAGATAATAATATTATCGTGTGTTTGTTATATTATTGTAATACTTTTGATATGAGATATCTGTTTTAGTTTTATCTCCTAGAGTTCAAAAAGATTACAATTTATCTATTTTGCGTAATCAGTATAATCGCATACAAATATTATATTTGTTCGAACTGATCCGTGATATTTTTAATCTAGCCTTTTACCCTTGCCAACGCGATAGTGAAATAGCACCAGACAAGTTGTTGGGGAAAAAAAAGAGGTATATATTCAATACTGGACGCTGATTGGCAGAAGGGGAAGATTAAAAAGTGAAACGTGATGCCCGTCTAATGATGGTAAAAACTTGAATTTCCATTTTAAATGATGAAATTATTTTCATTCTTAAAGCTATATAAATTTGAAAAGCAGACATCCGAAGATTATTACAAAAAAAATGTTTTATTAATACTAATGATGTTTCAGTATTATGGCTTGATCTTGTACGATAGTATTGTAGGAAGGTACAGAAAATACGAAGTTGTAAAATCCAAAATTAAATTCTAATTTTAAATTTTCTGACAGTAGAAATGAAGTAATTTTTTCTATTTGAATAGTCACATATCGGCTTCCTTTTAAATGAATTTAAATTAAAGAAAGAGTTACGGACACACGGGGCTTATTATATATTTATATTATAATTGTGGTAATATATGCATCCATCGTCATCGTATCCATTGTTAGTGCCATTGCCAGTTTTGGTAAGGAAATCTGCTTGATGCCAATAGGTACAGATTAGCAAAAAATAATGATAAATATAAATATTCATTTACAATATTGTGCAATAGATGTCACTTATTATCGGTTGATATCGCTGTTCAAAGCAGATAAATAAATTACTTTGCGACGGATTAATACGTCACATGGTGGAAAGTTTTTGCGACAGATATATTCGGCGCTGGGTCGTAGATGGGTTATTATGTTTTTTTTATATTCAATTACAGTACGAAAATATTTGTCAAAAACTGCTATTTTTAGCATTCCAGTTCAAAACGGTTTAACGCAAAATGATTTTAAGTTAACTTTTTTTACCTGTCCATATTATTTTATTTCTTTAAGTTCACTATATTCTTCATGTTTATGCTTTTAATTAATAACATTCTGACGATAATAATTAATGAACAAATAAAAATTAAAATACAGTGCACATATGCGTTGCAAATTTATCTATCACCGGAACATTTCAATTTAAATATTGACCTTAATCCATTTTCTTCCATCGCTGTTAATAGCGTGTCATGGTCCAAAGTATCAAACGCTTTTTTGAAATCAATGAAAAATGCGATGACGTGTATTTTATTATGTAATTGTTTATTTATTTAAACAAATATCAGATATCATATAGAGACAAAGCTATTCTTTATTTTGTTTTTTTTTTATGAAGTATGCGGTAATTACAGGGCTTACGACCTTCGGCTGGCTTAAGTGATCACTTTATATATATAACGTTCACCAATTCTCACCCCTCAATCTCTACATCTATCAAATTTTTGAAACTTGTATATATGTTAGCATGTGGACTCGCTTCGAGTACCAGTACACCATCACCATCTATGGACCAAATTTGATAATTCATTTTTCCTTTTTTTTAAACAGCATATATGTCATCACTATGAGAATTTGATTTTTTTAAAATTATTTTAAAGCAATATTCTTTATCTGTAAAATGTTTTTAAACATATTATACTAGAATACGCCTGAAAAATCAATATTTTTCAATTTTTTTTATATATTTTCTTATTTTGACTTGTATATTATATTAGCACTATTTGAATATGTCCAAGAACACATAATTACTAAATTTTTACCTATAAAGGCACTGTTATTAAACAAATATCAGATATCTCATAGGGACAAAGCTATTTTTTAAAATTATATTTATTTAATAGAAAATATATGAAAGTACGGGGTAATTACTTAATAATAAAATTATTGGTTTGGGATGTATGCATTTTATTTTCACTTTTTTGTTGTCACTTTAATATTTTTTGATTGGAATCACATTTTTTATTTTGATATAAATTGTACTTTTATTCAGTGTATTTTTTGAAGTGTGAATATTTTATCTATTTTTTTCATCAACACAACCTGTTACTTGTACGATCAAGATGTTGATATCAAACATCAGTAAGATAACTAAAATGTTAACAAAATATTATAATTATTTAATTAAATAGAAGTAGAACTATATATGTACCTATATTAGACTTAAAAGGAAATAAATATCATTATAATCATAGCTCTTATCTGCTTATATCAACTTGATCTGCCCAAGTTCAAGTTGATACCCTTCAATTGTTAAATTTGACTTGAATCAACAAGCCCCTTGTTAAATTAAAAAGAATTTAATATTCTCAGATCTAACTAGTGCCATTTTATCATTGCATAAGACAATTTATTTTTATTTTATTTATTGAGGGTATGTATAATAAAAAAGCAGCAATCAATTATCTAGAGCAGCGTCGCCTAAGTGGTGGTCCACGAGAAAATTTTGCTGGTCCGCAGAGAAATGTGGATATTATTTGCATTTTTCAATCCACAATATTTTAATCCATGGTAATATGTGGATAATAGATCCGTTTGCAGTGAACATTTAAGACAGTAATTTAAGCATGAATCTAAAAGAAATCCTCAAACTATCATCCGACAACACTCAATTTCATACATCCTTATCAAGACCTAGACCTCAGTTTTGACTTTCCTTTTGCTTAGTGAAAAGGTAATGAAAATTCTGAATCAATTCTCCACAGCATATTTATGCGAAAAGGACTTTTCATCTGTCACGGTACACACGGTACCGATCTCGGCGTGAAATAAATGCAGTTCTTCGCCTTGAAGTAACATCATTGGAGCTAAATATCCATAATCTTATTTCGAGCACGCCGGAACATTCATCACAATTAACATTTTAATTGTTTTGTTTTTACAATTTTTGTTTTAGTAATAAACGTTTTATAATTTAGTTACAATGAATAGTTTTATTTTATTAACTAGGTGCATTTTATGTGTTCTTTGATTACTCTTTAAAAAATATATCTAAAACTTTCAAAAATGCGATTAATTAATTTAAAATTATGATTTTAGTGGTCTGTGGGGTTCTAAAGATACCGTAAAGTTAAAGTACCGCTGATATAGAGGATAATACAGCGATATCCCAACCCTTATTGATATATTGGCATCTCCCCCTGGATTTACCTGATGATTAACTATGAATCTTACCGCAACCAGCATACAATCTACATCCTTTCAACACTGTGTTTGTTTCTAGCTCCGAGGTCCTGCAATGCCCGACAGACAACCTGATTACCTCCAGACACAAGTGCAAGGTAGCGACAGAATGGGTGGACTGCACGAGAAAACATTGCTGCCAGGACTACACCTACATTGCTGGAAGGTACTGTAATTTGGATCTTCTTTTCATCTTATATATATATTTCACCTAAAAGGTACTCACATGAGTGCTTATCATTTTTTAAACCTCTCAATACGTGTTTACGTGTAATTATTACGATACTCACCTAGTGATTTGTGATCAGGGGTTCGAGCCTCGTTCCAGGAGGCCATCAAGTTAGTCCTATTTTCATAGCACAAGTGTTTAGCTTAGTTTGAAAATAGTAAAAATATATAGGACACTTTGAAAACAGAGTTAGAGTTTGAAAACATCATAATTATAAGCCATTTTCTATCCACTACTGGGTGAAGACCATGCCACTTTTCTGTGTCCACTGTAATTCACTTCCAGTTGAGTTTGATGATTTCATTAGTCTAACAGGTTTTAGGACAGTCTGTCGACCTCTTGATTTCCCTTATGCACGACTGAATGATTGCATTCGTCCTCCAAGCGATGTAACCTGCCTGTTGTTATTTAATTATCTAGGCATATTCAATTACATATATCAACTACTCTTTTTTGTTCTCTTATCCACATATTTCTTTATCGGTCTCTTTGTGTGATACCCAACATATGCCTCATAGCAGTTTTTTGACCACTCTTTTGTTGAGAATCCTTATTTAGCAGCCATACATGAACACTGGGAGTATGCATTGTTTGTACACTCTTAGTTTTAAATAGAATAGAAAATCGCTTTTGAAAATCATATTCAGTCAATCAGAATGCATTCGCCTGCTTTTGTTCTTGAACAATTTCTTCAGATTTGCCTCCTGTTATGTTTTAAATTTGTTGTCCAAGTTAAACATAATTATCGACTTGTTCAAGCCGGGTTCCATTAACATTTATACTCACCTTGCTATTTGAGTATTTGAATGCATTTCGTGATGGCTAACATTACATGACCGATAGCTGTTACTGTCATTTTTCAAATGAGGTAATAAATATTCATTATTGTAGCTATTTTTCAAAAATGAACACTTATTACAACCATTTTTCAAATGGGGGAACAAATATTGACAGTTATAGCCACCGTGTTCATAAATGCATTAATAAACTACTAGACCTAATCCATCATTATTTTAATACAATGAATTTACATAAAAGCTACTAGAATATAACACATGCTGGAATGCACTAATAATTATATATTTAAATTAGATGTAAATTAAAAATCTGTTTCCAAGGACTCATCAAAATCAATCATAATGTTATTGTGTTTAGTTTATAGAACTCCATGTTTATTTTTTAAAGAAATTTTAATAAATATTGTTATCAAGTTCTCCTAGTTTGTGTAAAGTATTATTTAAATGTTAGGCCATTTTCAAACAGTCTGTTTAATTTATGCAAATTAGCAGAACTCAATAATAATATTTATTAAAATTTGATTTTTTAAATTTCAAATGCATAATGTATTTATGTATTTAATGTATCTATTTATTATAAAATAGATATTTTGTACAATGTACTGTATATTGTACATATTATATATCCAACTATTTATACATATATTTATAAATCTTAATGAAACCACATTTTATTTATGAAGTTACAATTTTTCATAATACATTAATTAAAATAAATTCAATTTTTTTCCAGTTTTTTCACAATAAATAGATTATTTTATTAAAAACCTAATTGTATCTATAATATACTACATTATTATACATCTCTTTATAAAATTATACATCATCCATGTCGGTCCCTCATGACTGAGGATCCGATCTCGGCATCCTGCAGATCTTAGGGCGGTCCAATTGGCGAGGGATCTTCCTCTTCCTCTTCGTCTTTCGACGTGGCCCACTACAACAAGCTTCTCCAAGCTATCTTCCCTTCTCGCAATATGCCCAAAAAAATTAAGGATTCGTCTCAGGCAAATAGTTGAGGGTCTGTTCTTTATGTTCAGTTCCTACAGAATGGAGACATTTGTGTGTCTCGCCCTCCATATTATGCGCAACATGTGTCTTCAGCACTACATCTCAAAGGCATCAATCCATCTTCTCCCCCTTGCTTTTAGGGTCCATGATTCCACACCATTTAAAAGTATATACTATGTAAGTGAATAAAGTAATAATTAATTAATCCTCCACCGTTGTGATTAATTTGTGAAATTTCTTTTAAGATGTGTTCCAAAGGAAACAGACCCTTGCAGCCTCGGGCTTTGCGAGCAGAAGTGTGCGGTGTATCTGCAACGTGTTATCTGCACTTGCTACCAAGGTTACCGCTACAACTCCCATAATCAAAAAAACGGTATCACTCCAGTTTGCGAAGGTGGGTTTATCTGTTCTAGATATTAAATCTGTAAATAATAAACTTAGGCATTTAGTTAGTTAGACAATTTTAAAGAAACCATTATAAAGCCACCCTCATTAATCAAGATATTTCTATAAATGGCATATTACAATATACAATATTTTTATAACTTTAATTTATTTAAAAAAAAACTCATTTTTAAAAGATATGTACAGTGGTGCCTTGACTCACGAGTTTAATTCGTTCCGTGATAGAGCTCGTAACTCAATTTACTTGTATGTTAAATCAATTTCCCTCTTTGAAATGCCATTAATCTGTTCTGGGGCTCCAAAAAAAACTAAAATTTTTTTGATTACATGTTTTTATATAAGAAAATATACTTATAAATACTGAATATTGTATTGCTTCTCCGTCAACCACACCATCAGCAGCTTCTCCATATTTTGATAGATAATGGATAGATGTCCGCTGTTTAGAAATTATTTTAAAGCCCTTGGTTGGCATTATAGCGTTTATGTGGTGCAGATCATAGAAGTGCTACGCTTGTACTGCTTCGCCAAGTCGACATGATCATGCTTTTCGATAGTTTATTTCTTTAATTCAATGCACATCATCCGCTTGACATCTTGATCATCTTGACAGCACTGTCCTTCGCACTCCTTTCTTTGGACCCAGTTTTGTAAAATAACTGCTGCGCCAACTAGCGGTGGGGTATCTGAAGCTGGCTCATAACCCAAATTTTAACTCCTCACTCAATGCAAAAAATCATCTGAGAGACGGCTCATATCTCGAAAAATTCATTAGTTGAGACATTCGTAAATCAAGGTACCATTCTATAAGGAAATTTTTCTATTACAGGCAAATTGTCCTGCCTAAGATCTATGATAATTCAATTAATGTGTGTTATATTTATTCCCTGCATAACAAATTTCGCAACACCAGTTACTAATAGAAATCTACCATGGAATATTCCGAGAATTTTTTTGAAATTAAAATCTTAGATTACTGACTCATACAAAGTTGATAACTGAAACATTATTATATGTACATATATACATATGTTGCAATAATTTTGTTCCTTGTGAAGAAATTTAAATTTAAATCAATATCAGCATATTTATATTTAGATATGCAATCAATTTTTATATGTTTGATATCATTTGAAAAACAGCATGTGAAATTACGACATTTACTCATTTTATTAAACGGAATATTATAATTTGACATGTTCTAATTAGACAATATAATTACAACAGTCGTCTGCAGATACAATAATCCAGTCTACAAAATACTTAGCGTTTGGTCCGAGAGACAGGTGGCTCAAGATAGTCATGACACTCAGCCTCCATTACCAGGCTGGTGCATACGCCAAGCTTCAGGCAATGGCTTCTAGTTCTATATCTTGGATGGATAAAGAATCCTTTGTCCTCGGATAGTTGTGATAAACCTATTACAATTTTAGGGGTTAGGTCGGTGGTTAAATGAAAGAGTGGTGATTAGCGTGTTGATGTTTATTGTGACTGTATGATAAAACAAGGAAGACAGATATTACAAATAGAATGAAGAAAGTGCGCGTGTATTAAGAAATGAAGCGAGTCGGCGGTCTCGCTTGGCGCGCGTGGGCCGGCAAGACAGCCGTTGCAAAGCGATGAAACAGGAGAGACAGATCATCGCTGAAGGATCGGACCAGACCTGTAGCGGCAGCCGGCAGCGCTGTCGCTATCATCGATGCCGGCTGAAATGGCGGTGAATTTGAAATCTGATCCCAACACGATTATTTCATATGAATGCAGGCTGTACGTATGTAAACTCCAGAGCATTGTGTCAATGTTTTTGATGGTTCCACTAATTCAACATTTCTAATTTTCAAAATGATTTTTAATGATTTAATTGTCTTGTGCAGATATAAACGAGTGTTTGGACAATAATGGTGACTGCGAACAAAGATGCACCAACACCCTGGGCAGCCACTACTGTAGTTGTGATGTTGGCTTTATCCTCAGTAAGGATAACAGAACCTGCGATCCAGATAGACCACAGGTTGGGATAATAAATTAAGTTAATAATACAAAATGCTGCATATTTTAATTTATTCCTCCTCAATTCAATTCAGAAGAAAGAGGGATAATTAAGGTATGGTAATGGAATTCTGAAGAGCAAGACTTAGATATTGAGAATTCTGAATCACAAGACAATCTGAAACATTCCTTAATAATGGCTTTACTAATGCTAGTGCAATCTAAATATCCAGATTATTATTATTCAAAATTCATTCATCATTCGTTGAAAAACATTTTAACACAAAATAGACTGAGTCTTGATCTAAGATGGTCATCATCATGAGCTTGACAACCAGTGCCGGAGTCTTTCAGGGCGCCCTCAGGCAGAGTTAAACAGGACTCCCTTTTCAAAATGAGAAAATGGAAATATTTTATTTGTTGTTAGTACAAAAACTACATAAAACCATATAATTTTTTTACATTTATAAAAATAACAAATCAGTATAAAGAACACAAACAAACTTTTAAACTGTAATTAAGGAGAACAAATTATTATTGTGAAGTAGCATTTCTAGAACATAGTTCTGTGCTATTTTAATTCTAATTAAATAAATCAACTAGAAAGATACATATATAGAAAACATCCATCTATCGAAAAAATATTTTTATCCCTGTATTTTTTCGATAGATGGATGTTTTTTCTGTATATCTTTCTAGTTGATTAATTTAATTTGTATTTTTAAACATTGTTTAATTAATATCAAGAGTTAACTTTACAATATCTATAATTAGTGCAGAATAGTATACATTTTCAATATTATTTCCAATGTCTAAACTGGACAGTCTGTCTTATGACAGATTTTAGATAAGTTGTGATTAATTTCAATTTAGAAAAACTTATTTCTTCTTTAATTCTCCACTTGCTACAGTTACAGATACTGTTAGTAAAATTCTCGTAACAATCCATACATTCGCATATAAATCTTCCATATTTCGCTGTTTTATAAAGTTTAACACAATGTGAGGATTAATTTTGTTGTCAACCTTGTCAGAAAGAAAAGCTTTAATACTGGTTAGTTTATCATAAAGCAGAGTATTGTGACTAACTTTAAAATGGATAGTAGTCATGATTAAGGTGCACTTTTTTTAATCACTTAAACATAAAAAGTTTGAGCTCGGTGCCCTTTGGGAAGCGCCCGACCTCATCACCCCCAAAGGCCGGCACTGCCGCTAATCTAAAGTAGGTCACGAGTGCCAGCAAAATTCTTCTCTACTGGTTCCCGTTAGTTAATTTCCCTCGTGTTAATGAATTCCACTACAACATCATTCTGCCAACGCAGTTTTGTCTCCTTCTACGAGCATCTAGATCATTAGACAAAACCTTCTTTGCTAGTTCCCGGTCTTTCATTTGCTATACTGAGATGCATATAGCAAATGGATATATATTAAGGGCCTTTTGTCTTGTTTTGTTCCTAGTCTTGGAAGCATATGCGACATAGAATGGTATATGTACATCATGTATTTGCATTTTTCTTTAGTGCATGTATTACAATATAAAATAAGAAGAAAGTTATAAAAAAAGACATCTTACATTTACTGCTAATTTTTAAATATTTCTCAGCATGACTTTACAAATATTTGTAATACAAACTTCGCTTTTATGGTGGGTTACATTGCAGACCACTAAAGTGAATCACAGCCTTTTTTCACTTGCCAGAGCATATAAAAGTCTAGAAACATGTAAAAATTGAAATAGGAACATATAGGAGGAATAATAAATAAATATTAACATTTGAATATACAAGAGAAATGCGCAAATTCCGCATGGAGCGCTGGATATTATACAAGACATAAAACAATTGCGCAGGGTTGACGCACGCACCACTCGACTCCAATTGAGTCACGTGATGTGCGCCAATATGCACCACAACTTTAACACTGCATCCTGAGAGCGAGGAAAATCTGAAAATAATAATTAAAAATTTCAAACGTTCAAGTGTCAAAAGAGGTATGTCTGTATATATCAATTTAAAATATGTTTAAATCCAGTTAGTTTCATTAAAAAAAGAATTCCTTTAACCCTTCCCAAACCATGCAGTAACACAGGTCTACCATCATAATTAAACCTGTAATATTTCGGTAAATACATGCAACATAAAATTCATATTTTAGATAATCTTAAAGAAAATATTAGCACTCAGGAATGACTAGTGAAAAACCAATTATGAAAAGGGAATCGTACAAAAACAATTATTTTTTCCATTCAATCCGTTGTGAAATTAATACATTGGTAAAAATACAATTTGTGATATGAAAGACAGAGATCACACACTATTTTCACAGTGAAAAGAACAACAAACATACAAATATAATTATCTCTTTCTTACTAATTAAATGAATAGAGATAATAAAGAAGGACACATTGTATAGGATTTAATGAACGCTCTAAATTATGTTATTAATCATTTTTTTTAAATTGAATGCTCAATATTTAGAGTAAATTCGTGCCATTAAAGCCATTTAAGCTAATGAAAATATTTTTTCTAACTGTTATTTACGGTAACACGAGTTGACAGCATGGGTATTTTATATCATGGTATGGTAAAGGTTAACAACTAATGATGAACATTTTTTCCTCTCTCATTCTTGTAGCCCATGAGTTCAATCAATCACAGCCTAGTAGTTATCACAAATAAAGATTTTTATTTAATTTTATTTATACGAATATAGATGTTCATTCACTTTTTCCAAGTCCATGTAACAAAAAAAAGGTTTTTAAATAAATTATTATGAAGTTCGAATAAGCTCTTAAAAAATATTAACCTGTTAACCTATCAGTCACCGCCTGGTGGCTTGAGATTTAATTTTGTGATGTCCCATGTAAAATATGATTTCAATAATGACAGTATCAATTCTTCAAATATTATTTAACATCAATTCATTTATACACAATATGCAATTAATACAATTGCGGTAGTAATAATTGTAAGTCTCCTTTACAGTCAGGCAATAGATATTATTATTTACGTTATCATAGTAAAAAACTGCATTCAAAATAAAATTATTTTGATATTTCCAGATCGATTTAACCGGCCCTTCACTGGCAGCTTCGAGAGACAAGTGTTTTGCAGGCTGTGAAACAGTTATCAGGCTACAGGAACGTATACGAACTCTACATGAACATGTGGCTGCCCTCGGTACAGCCGTGCGCCTTTCCTCCTTTGCTAGCGGTCCCCCAGGGCCTCCGGGGCCCCCCGGCGCCACGGGTCCACCGGGTACAAGAGGCCTGCCCGGTAAGGTTTTGCACAAAAAAATATTTTATTTACCTTACACCTTCAGCCAAAAAATACACCATGGCTGCACATTCGGCTTCAGCTAAAATCTGCCGAAGGTTTGGCCGAATCCGAAGCTTTGTATTTAGCCGCTGAAAAGTGTCGAAAAGGCACAAACTATTACAAATGAAATAAAATTCAGTTTATCATTTTTCGAAAACTGTAATTTATTTATTTACAATTATTATCGACACCATAACGCAGAAAACTATATAACAGTGTAGAATTTGCATTGTTATGTATGTTCTAAGATTTCTAAGTACGATTGAACTTTCGGCTTCGGCCGGCGGTTCAATTCGGAGGCAAGAGCCGAACACTAATTTTAATTTTACATTATTACAATGAGTTAACAGAATTCAACATTTAAAATAATACCCAAACAGTGAAATAGATTGATTAATTTTAGCCATCTGAGAAAACATTGTTACTATCCTTTTTCTATAATAAGTGAATACATATACCAGTAAAAAAAAAAATTTTACTAATAAATTATTTTATCGATAAAATGAAGAAAAAATATTAATTTTACAATGTAGATTACTGATAAAATTAAGGAAAAAATATATGTGCAATTGCAACATGTTATCATGCAATTTTAGTACATTACAAAATTTAATACTATTTTAAACCAAAATCGAGTTATATTTATTACCAACTTGTAACAAAAAATTTTAACATGGCACATCAAATTTTACATGTGTATATTTTTAATTAATTCATATACAGTGGAACCTCTTATAACGAGACTAATTCGTTCCAGAATCTTACTCATGTGAAACACTCGTTAAGCGAAACAATTATTCCCATACAAAACAACGTAAATGACAATAATGTGTTTCTGCCAAAAAAATCCATTTTTATGTTTTTAACGTTTATTCTAATTAAATTACATATTTATAAATTGTTAAGGAGCCTAAAAACCAGGAATGTTTCGAATGTTTTTGTTAATAATGTCGCCTAGCAATTGCTTTTCGTTTATCCATATGAGAAGCAACCTTTGAACATCATCAAGAATAGGGAACCGTTTCGTGGACATCCTTGACACTCTTATTGAAGCATCTATCTTCTTCATTTTGTCCTTGTTCTTGAGGATAGTGCAAATCGTTGATGTAGACCGATTGTATGCACGCGCTAGATCAGCCACGCTCACAACTCATTCTCGCTTTTCAATGATTTTACGTTTCATTTCTACAGTTATTTTTATTCTCTTACGGCTGTCTTCTTGTGGTTTTTTCTTTAGGGACATTTATTCAAGGGTTTTTAAACTTTGCACAAAAAAAAATTACAAATAATGCCCGAACACAAGTTTGGAGAAATGTGTGATCACATGCGACACAAACGTGCTGGCGGAACGAGTGCTAACCAGAGACTGACGCGAAAGTCCCGGCTTACAAGTGAGTGGTGTGAAGATGGGACATCCCCACTCGTTATGCGAAATGTCGCTCGTTAAGGGAGCATTTTTTCCACAATCTGTTTTGCTCATTATTCAAATTACTCATAAATACATTTATACAAATTTGCCAGGTATCTATTATTCCAAAACTAATTAATTTCCTTCCATAAGAAGTCTCAAATAATCTTGCTTTAAAAGAGAATTTTTTTTTTTATTCTTCTTTTGGGTACTGCACAAAATATGGACAACTATTTTGTTAAACATCCTCAAGATTTCCTCCATGCCTGGTTATGTATTGTATGCAGTGGTTACCTTTTCAGTCTTGTACTCCTCGTTTCATGACCATCTTTTTTTATTTATGTGCAGGAACTGATGCGCAGAAGGTGGAGAATGATGGAGAAGATTTTCAATATAATTTACTAGATTCTTATGTCAACACACCAAATGGACAGTGCAAATGTCAAAGAGGACCTGTGGTAAGTATTTTGTGTTTCCATTCACAATGAATAATTTTTAAATAATAATTGACATGCTTATGATCTAGTAGTTATAATACTCGCAGTAATCTAGTTGTTTTAACTATGCCTAAATATGTAATACCAATTAATTTACTATATTAAATTTTCAACACACCTTCAGCTGTACTTCAATGTTTTAAAGCATAGTAACATAATTAGATTTATTGAGCAGGTCACTTTACAAAATACATATGTAGGATCTGTTTTATTGTACTTGTTTTGATCACTGTTGGATCTGGTCTGATTCCACTCGCACCCGTTTGGTGCAACGAAGGGGGATACTTCTTCTCTTATCACAATATTCACACAAGAACTACAGAGTCTAGTGAGTAGAATGTACAATGTATGCAAGGAAAGTGGACCTTATTATGAATGTCAACAAGTCGAAAGTGATGGTATTCGAGAACGGGGAAAACAATACACCGTGCAAAATACTTGTAGGTAATGAATGTTTGGAACAAGTAGATGAGTTTGCGTTTGATAGAAACGAAAAGGTTGAGAATGATATCGAAAGGAAGGTGACTGCAGGGAATATTATCTACCGGGAATTTGTCAACCGAGGCAAGACTAGCGGTGCACAATGGAGTCCTGGTACCAACACTGATGTATGGAAGTGAGGCCTGGAGCTGGCAGAAGAGGAACAAAAGTAGACTGAATGCAATGGAAATGAGATCACTTAAGCGTATATGTGGCAAATCTATTTATAACAGAGTAAAGAATGAAGAAATAAGGAAAGAATGTAAAGCTGATGTTAGCATAATGAGTAAGATTAAAAAAGGATCACTTAGGTTGTTTGGTTATATGGAACGGATGAATGAGAGAATGGTAAGAAATATATATGATGCAAGTGTTGATGGCACTATAAATAGACGACGTCAGCGGAAAACTTGGCACGACCAGGTAAACCAGATAATGGAGGATGGTTCTGTTAAAAGCCTCAACAATTGGCGAGCTTGTATGAGAAGATGTATGAGGCGAGAATTGTGTATCAGGACAGAGAAGTGTGGCGTCCTATTCTCTCTGCCTACCCAAACGGCGGGATGGTAAGTTAATTAGTTCTAATACAATATTTTTAATAGCGCAACAGATGTCACATTGTATCATCAAATACATAAATAGTTGGTTATGTTCTAATATGTATCAATAACGAAATAACTTTAATTTAGATCATAATTAATTCATTTGTATGGAAATTAATAATGAAAACTAAACTGTTACTAGGGATCTCCGGGAGCTCCAGGAATGGAAGGTCCTAAAGGATCAACAGGATCTAAAGGATCAAGAGGACCTCGTGGACAAAGAGGATCTTTCGACTTCTTACTTCTTCTATTAGCTGACCTAAGGCATGACATCATTAATTTGGAAAACAAAGTTTATCCTAAGGGTGAAAGGTAATATGTCAATTATAATTTTTCCCCAAAAGTGTCCAAACATAAAAAAAAACATAATCATGTTAAGGTGTCCCAGAAGGTCTGATGTACAGTTGAACCGGTCATTACAAAAACACCACAACTGATTGAAACAAATTTTACAGTAGACACAAAAAACTGTGTAACTTTTTACAGGTTGCTTCAATGTCGAATCTAAAATATGGTAATGCTCATAAAAGATGATTTTTTATAAATCTTATTTCCAAAATTGATAGTTTAAAATAATTGAATTATTCGAAGGATTTTTGCAATGAAATTCAATGAATTGTGTTTGTCAATATTAAAATAGTAAATTAGGTAAGTAATAAAAATAATACTTCAATTCAAGTAGTTTGCAATGTTTATCGAAATGAGCAGTTCAATTATATATGAAGTTATGTAATAGGAATTCCGGAATGGACAGGCATGCAATATTTGTGTTTTTAAATATCTTCAAAAATGCAGTGCATGCCATGATGTAAAAAGTGTGTCAACTAAAATAAATACATACAATATTACATCAAATATTTATAAAGTATATGTAATAAAACACTATATATATTTCAAAATTATTCAAATGAACCACTGTTAAATAATTAAAGAAATAATATAAAAATATTATAGAAATTAAAAAATATATATATTATACTCAACTACAAAAATCATTCAATAGTTGATTAGATGTTACAAACTACATACATGTTTTAAATACTAATTAAATCAATTTTATCGAAAAATATTGTTGTTGCGTTACCGGGATTCGAACCTGGATCTCTTTCCAAACCGGGGAAGGTGCGTTATCCAACTATGCTGCAGCGACAGTACTTTTGACAACAAATTTTCAAACCCATATGTTACACTTTTTCAAATTAATACATCTATCGTTCCATTGAATTGTTAATTCTGGCGTCTGCTATCGGTTTACTCAAAGGTATTTGAGATTCCGTAAAAACAAAATAGATGGCTTTCAAATAATGGAACGATAGATGTATTAATATGAAATGTGAAATGAAATAATATGATTTTTCTTAATGATATATTTTGCTGTTACATATACCTACTCAATATGTATACATTTTATCAACTTCATCTAAAGTTCATAGATATTCGAGGGCCTATGAATTCTAAACGATTATATATTTAAAATTTTAGCCCACCAAAGTTAAACATTCAGCACGCTTGGAGAAGACAGCAGCTAAAAGACAAAGCTCGACAGGCCAAAGAAGACCGTTCCCTCAGAGCATATTCCGCTCCCGTTGTAGAACATTCCGGAGTAGAAATAACAACAGACGGAAAATCTGGAGAAATAGGAAGAAATACAAAAAAGACAAAAGGGGATTTAGGCGATGAGGCCTACCTGCGCTATATGGAGCGTTTGATCGTCAAAGAGAGGGCCAAAGAAACAATGCGAAAAATTAAAGAAAACATGAAACACAACTCGAGTGCGTTAGCTTTGATGCTGGACATACAAGATGATGACCTAAATGAAGAAGATGACGATGATGAATATGAGGAAATTAATTACGAAGATTTGGAAGCCACGTAAAAACAGAGAAAATTATACTAATGGCCAGTTGTGTGATCGGTAGTAGATTTTGACCAACCGTGTATAAAATGTTTGCGGGTTGTTTGTATGTCAAATTTACTATAGTTAAATATAATCTCACCTAATAGCGTGGCAAGGCGAATAACCATCAAATATTCGCCATTGGCAATACATTTATGTACTTTATGCTTTATATATAGCTTTATTCACCCCTGCGTTAGAAATCTGTCACTTTGGTGGTGAATTTTTTTCAATCTATGTGTAATAACGTAAATTTAACGAGATCATCATCAGACAAACTCTAATCACTAAAATAGCGGATATTGAATGATTTATTTTCGTACACGGAAACTTTCAAAGTATCAATGTGACAGATGACTTTTGAGACAGTTGTGAATAGTTGATTGACGGCTTTACCATCGGATATCAGAGAGTAAAATAAGTTTACTATTCAATGTACTTTCGATGAATAAATATTTTTACCAACGATCAAACAATCCGGTTATGCAATTTTTTTACTAAAATAACTTTTTTTACTGTAGTAAAATTTACCACAACCGGGCCTAAGTAAAACAGCTAATACTTAAAATTTTGAAAAGTACATAGAAATAATTTTTAAATGGTAAACTATAATAGATTTGATAAATACATACTACTTTCTGTAATAATATATATAATGTATTAATTTTTAATGAATCACTCAGAATACAGAAAAATCTATGTATCGATAAAATATTCACTTAACACCAGGACTCGAACCCGGAACTATTTCTGTGTATCTTACTGATTCATTTAATTTTATTCAGCAGATAAATTTGTCACGATTACTGAGTTAGAATTATTTTGTGTATTTTCACATTTACCGGTACCGGGATCAGTACCAAAACTTTGTTGGAATCAAGAAGATTTTAGAGGCGTCGAGAATCTACCCTGGTACCTCTCGCGTGCTCAGCCAGCACTCTGCCAAGTTAACCAAATCCTTAATGGCCCATGTCCACCATAATCTCTTAATGAGACTTGAATCTCTAATCCATGCGCAAAACACACTGTGTGATGATTCATAGTTCGCTTCGCGCTGAGCATTGTACTGTTCTTTAGGTGTCCAGGTAAATCTCATTCGTGGACACGGGCCATGTGTCAAATTGTTATATAAGTATATAATTCAGATTTTTTTGTGTTAGAATCTAATGCATTGATTTATATTTTTGATACATGTACTTTATACAGGTGCAGCAAGAAGAAGCTAATAATTTTGAAACCAAAGAACATGTGGCAATTATTATTTTATTTATGGAGAGTATATAGAATGTTGTTTAAAATCAACATGTTTCGAACGAGACATCATTCGTGCGGTGATCTCTCATGGTAGTTGACCATGATCCTGAGAATCATTTCAGGAGTAATGACAGCAACTTCCTGTCTAAAGTTTGATACCCAACGATAAATCGTTTTCTTATCAGGAACAGTGTTCCATCGATTGAGTGTGAAGCGGATGCAAAATGCACGCTGCATTGCTACCGGCGGTTCTTCTAACAATGCTACGGGATAAACTGCTATTTAACGACATGCTCCCTACCACTGTACACGCTCTCCGCCCGAAGCTATGGCCCTCAAAAATGGAGGCGTTCTTTTTGCCGCACCCTATATATTCTCAACATCAAATTCTAATATTTTATTTTATTTGAAAAATAGTTGCCCCCGGTGAACTCTATAACTTGCTTGTATTAATATCCTTAATCCGTAAGAAATTTGTCTATTTTCACGCCTCATTGGTCAGTAGTGCAACGGATAGCATTCCCGCCTGTCATGCGGAAGACCGGGGTTCAATTCCCCACCGGGGAGATTTTAATTTTATTAATTTAACTAAATTGATGAATATTTTTTTGAATCGGAAAACATTATATGCAGGGGTGGTATGATACGTATGTCTGAAACATGTAATATATATATTTTTTTAATATGAACTTGAGTTTGAACTAGTCCTCCATAACCAAAACTAGGATTCAGTTCAAAGAATTGAAGAGAATAAGTATTTTATTAAGAATTAATCTTTATAATATGCAGTCATCTTTTAACTCAACTCCAAGTCACAATACCATCAAAGTAAATATTTAATAACGTTTATCTGTGCACATTTTAATTTTAAAAATTCTAATGTAAAATTGTTTTCAATTTGTAATAGCCTTTCAGTTCGGGAAACAATTGAATAAACATTTAGCTGATAAGAAATGTTAATGTAAAACGTTCTGTGATTTATTGTTATAAAGTGCACACCATTTTAAAACAGTTTCATCGACTGCAAAATAATAAAATATTGACTTTGAAAAATAATATTATTATAATTAGATAAAGATTTTCAAAACATATAAGGTATGTTTTAAGCAATATATGCAGTAACAATACTGGAATATTATGAAAATAAATTCATACTATTAAATTGAATATTTATCAAAAAGTGTTTTATTTGCTTATAAAATCCTACGAGACAATGAAGTATACTCATAAATCATAAATTAAGGGTGTCTTTAAGCATGTTGGCATATAAAGATTGCCCAGGCACTACTCTGTGAAGCAGAACAACGAGCTTAACCTCTCTACGGCCGGCAACTGATATAAGTAAATAAAGTGCGACGCCACGTCTGATATATCAGCCGCTGGCCGTAGAGGGGTTAATTCTCTGGAATGAGATGCAGACTAACTTACAGAATCAACATGAAGTCCATATTAACGTCCATAATCTGTCCTGACACGCAGAGCACTATGATGCAGAGAGGATAATAATCCGAAGACCAGAGAGAAAGTGGGCGATGTCAAACTCAACCAAATCAATGACAATCCAATTGCAATGGCTATACAAACTGCAGGCTGTTGTGCAGAGAAAGGTAAAGGAAAAAGAAATCTGCAATGTGAGGGTTGGAGACATTTTTGTACTCGGACTCGATACATAATGAGGGCGAAAAAGAAATAAATAATTATCATAAATAACAGCAGCGTACTTATAAGCGCAAACTTCAGAATAACGCAGCACTGTAAATAAAAGTGTCCTTGATTAATATTACGAATCTAAATTGCAAATAAAATGTTTAGAGAATTTTATATTAGATGTTTTTACCATTCTAATTCATGTACTAATATTAAACACTAAAGATATTTGTGCAAAAAAAAAGGAGTTATAAGTTTCTATATGAAAAAATGTGGATAAAACTCATATAAATTAATTATTTTTGATAACCAATCTTGTAAAAAGAAATTATAACAGTTTTTTATTGTAATTATTTATTTATTTTTACAATAATCATATATTATTTCCCAATAAACTTGAAAAAATACTTATTATAATACGGAAATAGTGTTTATCAATATAGTTAAATATTTTAATTTTTTTTAAACGTACACCTTATGAGAAATTATTTAGAACAGAAGGTTTATACTGCGCCGTGAGTCGTTTGAATTCCTCTTCTTTATTTTGATACGCCGTAATGAATGGATGCTTCTGAGATGGATCGGTGGCCAGCAGTTGTGACAGATAACGATTTGTGACCTAAAAAATATATAATATTGAGGTAGGTACTAGATTTCATTTCAAGTTGGCTTCACACTTTTCAAACAAAAAGGTGGTTTATTAATATAATATGATGGTAGTGACTAGATGAATAAATAATGGTGACATTTTTTTTTTGTGATTAATTTTTCTTGGATTTTTTTAAGAGCTGAAATCAAATTAATGTAAGCAGTCGTATCACACGTCACACACGGAAAAATCTTTCAGTAGCCATATATAAAGACCCCACATTTTATCTTTATTGTGTATTAACCTGTTCGAGGCCATGAACGCGTAAAACTTTTCATGTTGTGTCAGGCCATGGACGTGCAAACGCTCACGCACTGTTCGATCTTAAATACACGGAAGTATCACAATTTTTAACACGTCACCTATTCGAAATTGTACAGTCATCTATGGACAACGATCCTAAGCTCTCACAATATTTCTAAAACCTTTAAATCTTGTAAAATCTGTAATCTGTCAATGCACTTCATTTGACAGCTGCCAAAAAACGCTAGGGTTGGCACTTAAGAAGTTTTTTTTAAAGGGGGATTTCGCAAATCGTCTAATTTAATTTGGCGTGATTTTTTTGCTAGAATTTGTTTCCGATTATATTCGATATACGTCAGTTTTTTGCGAAATTGTATTTTTAGTATATTGTGGGTGAATATATCTGTGTAGTGTGTCTATAAAATTCACTTTTAATCTTTATGTTAGCGATATTTGACTGACTTTCTGTGTCTGATTTTGATTCTTTGTATTTTCTATATAAGTTTATTCATACATCTTTTGGTGACTTAACATTAAAAAATAGATTGAAAAAAACAAAAAAAAAGTGAAAATGTGATAACCGTATTGTATATTTTTTTTAAAGATTTTGATAAGATATTCATTTAAAAAAACTTCCATCATAAATTTGGATAACCTAATTCTTTGGTAATTGTTTTCACTTCTCATTACACCATATTGTGTTTATTTTAATTTTTTTTTATTAAATTGATGTTATGGAAAAATGGTTGGCCTACAGGTGTCTCCCATAATAAATAAAGCTGGCATTAAAAAAAAAAGGTTAACAGAAAAACCTGCCAATGTAAAATTATTTTTTTTCTTCCCCTAATTTTTAAATATGAATGCCTACTTGATTTAGTTCCCAAGTATGCACCGACACCATCAAGGAACAAGATGGCAGCAAGTCCCAATTAAATATTGTTTATTTATTTCCACTTCTAGATATACAAATAAATGGTTAGTAAAAATACCACAATGATATCAAAATTGTTAAGATTCAATAGAAAAAAATTTCATTTTTCAAACAGTTTAGCCACGTAACTATATTTGACTTGCTACCATATTATTTTGGTCAGTTGAGATTATACTAGGTATTCAAGAAATAATGTATTCATTTTTAATACTTCATATATGCGTATTTTGACAACCGAACAAATTAAAACACAGATATTAATAATAAAAAAAAAGATAGCACCATAGATAAATAGTTCCCGAGCTCTCACAAACATCGGTCAAGTGAAATTTCTGCTAATTAGAGACAATCTATGAACTGGTGGTTAGTAAGATAAAAAAATTATTCTGTTCCACAAGAAATTATTCATGATGTGGTTAGATTGTATTAATAAATGTAAAACCTCTGGCTTCCCCAGATGTAGAGAAACAACCGCTGTGCCTAGCATGAGATCCGGAGCATTGGGATCCTTGGTAATGGCCTCCAGCGCTGCCCCCTCAGCCTCCGTCCAGCCGCCCCGTCCTGCGTGCGTAGCCACGAGGGCCGCGCCGAGGGCCGGTCCCGCCCCAAACTTGTCCGACAGCTCTTCACATATGTAGTAGGCATCTTGCAGCTTGGCACCACCCTAGGAGTATTAGAAAATTATACATAACATAAATATCTGTATCAAATAATCATAAAAGTTATGAGAGACCATCTAGAATAATAATTATGAAAAAATATACCCATTCTTATAAAACTAAACTAAATTTTGAAGGCAGCAGCTAAGAAATATGTATGTAGTATGTTTTTTAGATCAGAGGTTCAATTTTTAACCCAGTCTACTTTGAAATAAAATACACATTGTTTTGTAAAAAACTATACAGTAAAACCTCGTTATTGCGAAATCCAAGGGACCAAAAGATAAAAATTCGTAATAACGAATTCCCACATATAGCGAAATAAAATAAATAAATTTCCTAATATATAAATATTCCGCGCGCGCCGTAGAAATAAATGTAGCGCGGCTTAAAAAAAATTTGTAAGTTCCGCAAACACGACACCAATTATCAGTTTAATATGGGATATAATATAATAGGGCATTCTGCAAACAAAGGAGGATTTTCTATATAAAGAAAACTCTGAATAATCTATTTAGTTTTGTTGTTTCAACAGATAAGCAAATGAATAATTAAAAACATTTTACGAAACAATATAACCTAAAATTCAGCGATATTTTTGAAAATTCTAAAATATCATGCAAATATAAAACAACATTAAATTTTAACTGTGTTTAATTGAGAGCTGCGACCGGCCCGCTGTGCCAAGGCAATAAAACAATTGACAAATGTGACCGTAAACGGCTGTAATATATTTCGAAACACTTTCGTTGTAAAAACTTTTTTTTTCATTATATAAATTATTTTTTGTATTGATTATGCAAAACTTGTCAAATAACAAAACATTAAATTATTTTATGATAAAAAAAAGTATTTCGAAAACTGTTTTTCAATTTACACAATTTTAAAAAGAAATACATACTATTATAAATAATTTTAATTGCAAAGGAGGAAATGATCATATAAAACTGAATTTTGTTATATATTATTCAGGTGTCATTGCGATATTGAGTTCATTTAATTACAGTTATTAAAAGATTTTATCAGAATGAGTATAATTGTTAGCAAGCCCAAATAAAATGCATTACAAAACATTAAATATTTACCTGAACAAGATGCAGCCACGCCTGAGCTAACTGTGTCAGTGTCGCGTCATCATCCTTATCTTGCATCAGTTTCAGCTGTCTCCGGGCCAAGTCTGGTCGGTTGAGAGCCAACAGGACTTGAAGTCCATATGCCAATGCCTCTAATGACTCCGCCCCGTGCAAAACTCTGCCAACATTATCAACATACAATGTAGATTGTATATTTTAAGAGGCTGATCTCACAATAATACAAGAAGACTAGAAATTAATATAACAGAAAAAATAATTGTTAGAAAAGATATTGTAATGCACAGAATTAGTCGCCATGGTGACGGCAATTAATTGATTTTGAACACGAGGCAGTAATTTAAATATAAAAAAACGGTGAATTATCAGCGAGGCGCTAGTAATAAGTGAGAGATATTTTGGTAAACAAAGACTCATTTTTGATAAAGCACGTCACGGCGGCGCCTGTCGCTGCTAATACGGTGGAAAAAATATGAATAAATTAATGTACTGTTTGAAACTGAAATAAAATATAAAATATTCCGCAGGCGAGAACGCATTCTCGATTCTGTCGCCATAGTGTACCTATATTGAACATCTTTTGTGTTTCATTTCTTTCAACCTCATAAAAATCATCATCGCCAGTTGAGAGAAGCGGAGATCGGCGAACCACCCTTGTCACATTTCTTGTTTCCTGTACGAAACAGATATAATATCTACTAACTACATGCTGGAGATCTTGAGTTGGATTTTATATAGAAAAACTTCCAGAATTTGAATATCAATTATTTAAATTGCGATACTAAGATAATTTGTAATAATTTCTACTCACATTTTTAATATAATTTTATTCTCTCTAAAATCTTTAGATGATATTGAATATTAATCAAAATTAAGACCTATGCAAAAAATATCACTTTACTAATACATAATGAGATAAAATATAATCAAGTTCTAAAATGATAATAGTAGTGGAATTAGTTTATATAGATGAATCAAAATATATATTAAAGCTATAGAATAAAGAATATATTGTCAAATTTTCACGTGCACAACCGTTTCTCACAAGAACTCACATCATTGGCTGTAAGATCCAACTATAACCAATAACAAAAATTAAACTAAAATAAAAAATAACAATAGATTCCACGTCAGTTATATTTCTGTTGTATGATCAGTAGTAACTTTTTACTACAGTTAAAAAAGTTACTAAAGTAAAAAAAAATTCGAAAACGGGTTGTTTGATCGTTAGTAAAAAAATATTTACTTCTCAAAAGTACATCTCGTAGTAAACTCATTTTACGTAAAAACGAGAATCGATAGTTAAATATGTCGGACTTATCAAAGCTGTTCCAAAAGTCATCCGACACATTGATACTTTGAAAGTTGCAGTATACGATAATTAATCATTCAATATCCCGCTATTTTATTGATGACAGTTCGTCAGATGATGATCTCGTTGTTTAATATACATTAGCACATAATACGAAAAAATTTCACAACCAAAATGAGAGATTTCAAATGCCTAGGTGAAAAAATCCATAGAAATAGAAATAAAGAGCATAAAATAAAGCATATTTCATGATTATTTGTCGCGTCCATAGACATCTCCATCTATGCTTTGACAATACTAATTTTGACGTTTGAATAACCCGCAAACGATTTTAACCACGGACGTTAGTAAAATCCTACTAAAGTAAAAAGTTACTACTAATTACAAAACCGGCCCTAAAAGAAATTAGGAGAATATGGAAAATTAAATTAGGAAAACAAAATTACCTCAAAGCAGCTTCCAAATTATTTTCATGATAATAAATGGTGGTGGCGGTTATCAAAAATAAATCATTGGAAAGATCTACTCCTTTCGTCACCTGGAAACAAATTCAAAATCACCAACTCAAATTATTTATTTTTTGATGGATATAAAATTTAAACATAAAATATACTCTTCGCAAAAAAGTTTTCACCACAGCCAGCGATATAATTATCTGACATGACGTAATATATTTATCTGACACATCTTGTATTCCATGCTTGCTTTGTGTAGCGACACCTATCGGAAACCTTACTTCAGGCTCTAAATACAAACACACACTTTTTTTTAATAGTGTTTTTAGTTTTAATAGTTTTTTTAATTCTAGTGTATTCGAGATTAAGCCAGAAACATTGAACCTTTGATAATCTTTCCCTCTCACACATGACCCACAAAATACCCACAGATATTTGATACTAATTAATTGTAGTCAGATTATACGAAAATAAAGAACAAACAGGATTTAATGTTTTGTCTAGTTTTTATTGCTTCTTCTTCTACATTCATGTCAGTATTACACATAGTTGCCTCGATCAGATGAAACACAGCTCGCAATGACTATTACATCGTATTGCAAATACAAAAATTGCCTCACATAAAATCCACTGAAACAACAAAGCAAAGAAAAAAATTCTTTAAAAATAAAAATGTTTACCTTTTCATCAATTGCTGTAACAATAGACTGTCCTGCAGAAGGATTGGCCAGATATTGGGCGAGCAGCTTCAGCGGTTGTAATTTGGCATTTGAGGAGGCTGTAATTTCACTCTGAACAAGTCTATAATTCTTTTGGGCGATGAAGGACCGGTACAGGAAGGCGTCTCTCTCCAATGACACATCAGGATCATTACACTGCAAATATTATTATAATATTAAGATAATATAAAAATTTAATTTACAATTTGTAATCAATTACATTGATACACTGATACTTGAGAAATGTTTTTTCTAAATTGTAACAAAACAACTACGTAATGACAATAATCTAACAAACGAATGAACACCATCATAACCTTCGTAATTTCATGTTATTGCTTATATCTTTGATAATATCTAAAGATATAGAATAGTAACTATACGTACCTTTAATTTTTGAGCATCGTTTATACATTGCTGATAATTTCCAATGAAAAATGCATTTCTGATATCAAATAATACATCGACATCCTGCTGCTGACGTGCCATTTTGATAATTGTAATTTCTGTTGCAGGAAATTGAGAAATTGTGAGAAACGTCAAATGTGTTGCGGTTCCAAAAGAACGTACAACGCATTATTTTTTTAAATAGGTACCTACTCACATTAAACACATTATGCTAAAACGAAATGTAAATATGAGACATCTTCGAAAATAATACCGAAGCTTTATAATAAAACTTTTGGTCGCTAGATGGCTAATGACGCCGGTAATTTCGAATCTTTTCGAGATATCGTCCATACTCGCTTCGCAAAATCAAGTTAGGGCGCAAATAAATTATAACTTTCATCTTATTTTGTATTTAATACGCCCATACACATAGTAATAATTTAAAAAAATGCGAATTTACCTTTCGAGATAGAAACTCAATGTTATGCTCAATGCTCAAAAAATAGTATTTCACACACCAGAATCGATAATTAGGTGGTTTCCCGCGAGATATAATTAACCGCCGGATAATTAACCGCCGGATAATTATCCGGCCGTAATTTATCCGGTGGTTAATTATCCGGCCGTTATTTATCCGGCGGTTAATTATCCGGCCGTTATATTTATTCTTCGGTTAATTATCCGGCCTTTATTTATTCGGCGGTTAAATAACGGCCGGATAATTAACCGCCGGATAAATTACGGCCGGATAATTAACCGCCGGATAAATTACGGCCGGATAAATAATGGCCGGATAATTAACTGCCGGATAAATTATGGCCGGATAATTAACCGCCGGATAAATAATGGCCGGATAATTAACCGCCGGATAAATAGCGGCCGGATAATTAACCGCCGGATAAATTATGGCCGGATAATTAACCGCCGGATAAATAACCGCCGGATAATTAATTTATTGCTGTTTTTTAGATTTATTTAGCCTAACTTTCACACTTTCGCTTGCGGCTCTGCGAGTTTAGAAGCGATAATAATTTTAAATTATTTCCGCGACGGCCCGCGGCCGACGGTATCGCCTTGTGTACTTTTTATATTTCTTCTTCTTTTAATTTCATTGCAAATCGAGGAAAGGTGAGTTTTGTTTTTCGACTTTTCCTCCGCCGCATAGAGAGCGATATGTTTTTTATCATTTTATTTACGGGAAGCGATCGCCCGGAATTTATTCCCGAGTCTGCAGAACAGAAGCATCTTCCATTAACTGGTTTACCTGGTCGTGCCAAGTCTTCCGCGGACGTCCTCTATTTCTGGGGCCATCAACGCTTGATTTTATTGATTAGTTTGAGTGCGATTTTAATTTTGAAAAATTCCACTGATAGCATTAAAATAAAAAGAATGTAATATTTCTATCACTTCTTCTGTTGCCACCACACTGGGTTTTTTTGATTATATTGGTTAGTTTAAGTGCGATTTTCATTTTGAAAAATTCTACCAATAGGTGAATATGTTATGCATTTAAAAATATGAAACGTTTCTTCTTCTTCTTCTTCTTATTTTTCTATCAAAACACTTTTTATAGTTTCATTAAGTATTTTGAAGATTTTTTTTATTTTTTTATTCTGCTAATTGACAAATTGTCTCTGCAGGATACGTCAGCTACCAGGCGGTAGCTGTGCGGGCAGTCTAGTAATATTAATTATAATTCACCATCATA